>CM058239.1:66815042-68065042 GCA_030180135.1 Orychophragmus violaceus
CAACGTCCATACCGCTACGATATCCACCAAAAGAATGAGATAGATCGAATCGTCCAAGAAATGCTGACTTCAGGCACGATTCAAGATAGTTCCAGCCCATTTGCATCGCCAGTAGTTTTGGTGAATAAGAAAGACGGAACTTGGCGCTTATGCGTAGATTATCGAGGTCTTAACAGTATGACGGTTAAGGACAGGTTTCCGATACTGCTGATCGAAGATCTCATGGATGAATTAGGAGGCTCGGCAGTTTATTCTAAGATCGACCTTCGCGCTGGCTATCACCAATACTGAATGGCCAGTGACGACATCCATAAGACCGCTTTTAAGACACATGCATGCCACTATGAGTATCTGGTCATGCCGTTCGGCCTTACCAATGCTCCGGCTACATTCCAGGGCCTCATGAATGCAGTTTTTAAGCAGTTCCTCCGTAAGTTCGTACTCATCTTTTTTAACGATATCTTAGTGTATAGCCCTACAATGGTGCTACACGTTCAGCACTTGCAGGCTGTTTTTAGTCAGATGAAGGAGCACAATTTATTTGCTAAACGAAGTAAGTGTGTCTTTGCTGCGGAAAAATTGAGTACCTCAGTCATTACATTGAGGCTACAGGGATTTCGACTGACCCTAACAAGGTCAAGGCTATCTCCGACTGGCCCCTGCCTCTCTCTCTAAAACAACTTCGGAGGGTTTTTGGGGTTAGTGGGCTATTACCGGTAGTTTGTGCGCAATTTCGGTTCTATAGCTCGTCCATTGACAGCGCTTACCAAAAAAGACTCATTTGAATGGTCTGAGGAATCATCTTCTGCGTTTGCAAGCTTTAAGAAGGCATTGTGCGAAACCCCTGTTTTAGCACTACCACGTTTTAATCGACAGTTCGTGGTTGAAACATACGCTTGCGGTCATGGTATAGGCGCAATGTTGATGCAGGATGGCCACCCGTTAGCGTACATCAGTCGGCACTTAAAAGGGAAGCAGCTGACCTTGTCCATATACGAGAAGGAATTATTCGCAGTGGTATTTGCGGTTCAGAAATGGCGACACTACTTGTTGACAGGACGATTTATAATCAAGACTGATCAACGTAGTCTGAAATACTTGCTGGAGCAACGTCTTAACGCCCCCATCCAACAGCAATGGTTACCAAAGTTACTTGAATTTGATTATGAAATTCAGTACCGTCAAGGTAAAGATAACCTCGTCGCGGATGCACTATCACGGGTGGACGGCTCTGAGGTATTACACATGTCCCTCTCTGTTCTTGATTGCGACTTACTAAAGCAAATTCAGGCGGGGTATGAGAGTGATAGTTGGCTTAAGGATCTGATCGCCGAGCTGCAAGTGAATCCGAATGCTCGGAAACACTATTCATGGTCTCAAAATTTGTTACGTCGGAAGAGTAAGCTTGTGGTTCCGCAGGACAGCAACCTCAGGGACTTGATACTGAAATGGCTACATGATTTAGGCAGTGGGGGTCACTCCGGTAGGGACACCACACACCAGCGAGTCAAGGGGTGGTTTTATTGGAAGGGAATGGCTAAAGACATACAAACATATATCATAAGTTGCAGCGTTTGTCAGAGCTGTAAGTACGATACGACATCTTATCCAGGATTGATTCAACCTCTTCCTATACCCGAGACACTGTGGACTGATATTTCTATGGACTTCATTGATGGGTTGCCTCCATTTTTGGAAAAACAGTTATCTTTGTCGTAGTGGATCGGCTCAGCAAAGCCACCCATTTGATGCCGCTCGTGTTGGAATTGTGTCCAGTAATCTCGGTACTGTCTCTAGAAAGTAAGAGTATGTCAATGATCAGACATAAGTCATATAATGCTGGGGGTCATGATGGCTTGCTAGAGTCCGCTCATGATCTATAAGTCTTGGACTTATTGCCTTTATTATATGATCCCATATGGGTCACACGCCTAAGCTAACGGGAAAATACGAAGGAACGGTTTAGCAGAGGTACGGTAAAAGTGCTAGGCATTTACGGTACTTGGAGAGACTAAAGGGCCTGATTAAATCCAAGGGATTTAATCAGAACTGAGAATTGGGCCCAAAAGCCCATGAGAACTAAAGGGAGTTTTAATGAATAAAACTTGACCTAAAAGTTCTCTAATTCTTCAGCTGATTTGCGCCACCCACAGCCTCTCTCTGCGCCTCCTCTCCTGCTCGGTCTAGCAGCCATTTCCTTGTGAAGCGTGTGTGAGCCTTTGGAGGATTCATCCCTCGGTGTATCTCTCTGATCTCTGACCTGTTCTATTCCTTCCGCTGCAACAAACAGGTAAAAGGTGAGATCATCTAATGTTTCTATTCAAGAGAACCTAGATCTGTATGTTTAGGTTGATATGAATCTGTGAATTGAATCAGGATCAACTAAACAGTTCCTACAGTGGTATCAGAGCCATTGGTTCTTAGGATTTCTTGTTTTAGATTCATGTTTAGGTTGTTTAATCTGTTTAGAAGTGTTTTTGAATCAATTAATGATAAGATAAATCACTTAAGAAACTAATTTGAAACCTAAACACATTAAACGGATCGCAAAACATGCTATATGACATGTTTTTGTGATCGGCCGATGGCTTGAATGCATGGATCGATCTTGGATCGATCGCATGATCAGCCGATCGACCGTGAGCGTGGAATGGCCGATCGCTTGCGTGAGAGGATGAGCAAGCGATCATGTGGAACGATCGTGAGGCTCGGGATCGGGCGAGTTGATCGCATGGATCGATCATCGTGATCGACAGCATGGATCGGCTGTGATCGTCCGGTTGCCTCGTCGACCCGATCGAGAGAGTTGGACCGATCGGCTGATGCGATCACGCCGCGTCTCGGCAACTCTCGGTCATTCCCGTCCCGACCACGAGCCAAGCTCATCCCGACCGTAAAGTTTGCGGCCGTGACCTAATCGGCTCGTTTTAGGATTGTGTCTTCGGTTCGGTTTAAAATTTTAATTAAAATTTTATCGTCCTTGTTTAATAAACAGATTTAATAATTTTATTAAGTCTGGTTAAACCGGGATAAGAAATCCAATGTCGAAAGAAATATTGGATTTAGTGCCTAAACCAAGAATTTCTAATTTGATTTGGTTGGACCAAATAAATTGAGAAATTCCGGTTTAGTAAATAACCGGTTGACAATTGTGGTCATCGTAGTAATTAAAATTTGGTTAGACCAATTTTGATGAACCAGACCGGTTATGTCAATTAATTGGACAATTGGGTCATGTCTTGGACATGGACCAATTCTTGGGCCTCGGGCCAAGAAGTTAAAACAATTGGGCCAATTATTTGAGTCTTTCTTCAGATTAATTTAAAATTTATTTTATAAAATTATAAAGTCGATTTTAAATTAAAGTTTCCGAAATTTTGAAATTAGAAAGTTTCTTAAAATAGAAGTTTTTGGATTTGCGGGTTTTGGATTTTAAGAAATTTCTAAAGTTAGAAAGTTTCCATTTTTAGAAAGTTTCCAATTTTAGAAAGTTTCCAAAAATAGTAGGTTTCCAAAAATAGAAAGTTTCCCGAAATAGTAATCTTCTATTTTGGGAATGAAATTTTAATAAACCTACGAACCTCAAATAATATCAAGCGTTGGATGTCTTGTCCAGGCTATGTCAGCTGTCGAAGCCCATTCAATTGTATTCATGGCCTTACAGTGTGAGGGTGTCTACTTTTGCGTGGATAAGACGGTTTGTGGTTCATAAATGTCATTGGGAGTCCCAGACATTAATGATTACATGACTGTATAGTCTGGTTTTCTTGACTAGGCCATCGGGAGTCCCGGGCCTTGAGACATCAGAGTGGATTGGGCCTCGGGCCCAGATTCACAACCAGGAGTTATGTCACGGATATAATTAGCCGATATAGGGCTTACCGATATAAGCTAAGGTTGGGTGACGGCCAGTGGCCCACTTTAATCTTAGTTATATGTGGATCTTGGAATCATTATATTCTATTGAGGGTAACTGATGTTATTGAATATAATGCGTGATTAATCATATTAAATTTAATACGAGATTAATCATATTGAACATATTAACTAAAATCCTTTTATCTTGTATTTCAGTTATGACTAGCACAAACAATCAAAACACTTTCTCGATCCGGTCTGTTCTTGAGAAGGACAAACTGAACGGATCAAATTTCTTGACTTGGTCGCGGAACCTGAGGCTAGTCCTCAGGCAGGAGAGAAAGGACTATGTTCTTGAGAGAGCTCTCCCCGTGAGGATCGGGTCCAATGCCTCCCATGCAGTATATAATGCTTGGAATAAGCATTATAATGATGCGGTAGATGTGCGTGATCTGATATTGGCTACCATGGACTCAGACTTGCGGGAGCAATATGAGAACATAGAGTCGCCAATAGAGATGATCAACAGCCTGAAATTGAAATTTCAGGAGCAGATAAGAGTGGAGAGATACCGGTTGGTTAAGTCTCTCACTAGCTGCAAGCTACCAAATGATAATCCAGTGAGTCCTCATGTCAGTAAAATGATGGGTTACATTGATAACCTGAGGAAACTGGATTATCCAGTTAGCCAAGAGTTGGCAACTGACATCATTCTGCAGTCACTGCCGTCAAGCTATGATAAGTTCAGAAGGAACTATATCAAGAAAGGCTTAACGAAGACGCTGACTGAACTGCATGATATGCTCAAGACAGTTGAGCCAAACGTGAAGAGTACCCTGTACAATCTCATGAATGAGAAGGGTAGGCTTACTGCTGACAAGGGTGAAGACAAAGTTGTCCAGATTTTGAATCATGGCAAGCGTGTGTCTTCTGAGCCCGAGTCAGATACCTCTTGCGTTGGTAAGTGCTGCTACTGTAAGGAGACAGGGCATTGGAAGAGAAATTGCATTAAATTCATGGAAGATGATGAGGAGTTAAAGTCGATGTATGAGACTACTTCCTCAGGTATTCATGTTATTACTTCAAGTTCTACCTTAAAGGTATTGAATACTGGTTGTGGCACTGATATTTCTGATAATATGCAGAGCCTAAGCAACAGTAGAACGTTGAAGGAAGGGCAAGTGAAACTACATGTCTGGAAGGAGCTTGGGATGCTGCCTCAGTCGTAGGGTTTTCACTTATAGATCCCTTTTAGGCTTGGTTTTGTATTAAGTAATTGCTACAATGTACCTGCTTTAAGCAGAATTGTCTTTCATTTTCTTGTAAGAATTTGAATGTTTTTCATTTTGATAAAAGACAAGTTTTGTTCTTTTGATCTTAATGAAATATTAATTGTAGCACCCTATTCATGGAATGGGTTTTATATTTTAAACCAAAGAGTGCCTAAATGTAACATAAATACCGAATTGGTTTAAATCTAATGAATTAAACCTGATTTTTCTTGGCATAAAAGTCTTGGTCACATAGAGTAAGTCGGATTCAGAAATCCCATAGTTATGGACTGTTGGGCTCATTTGATAAGATATCTTATGAGACTTGAATTCTGTTTACTGGACCAAAAGGAAAAGGGCCTATCTTAGCCGAGCTAGAGAAAGGCCCAAAAGCTTATTGGAACTGGAACATACTGATGTATGTGGCCCAATGAGCAGTAATGCCAGAGAAAATTTCCTGTACTTCATTGTCTCTACTGATTACTTCAGTGAGTGTGACTGTGTTCATTTGATGAGACACAAGTCGGAATTCTTTGACATGGTCGAAAGAGTTCCAGAATGAAATATAGGATCTGAGTGACAAAAGTATTAAGACTCTGGATTAAATCACGAGTGAGAATACTTAAGTCATTGATTGTGTGATCATCTTAATAAAGTGTGAAATCGTTTCACAGCTCATTTCTCCTGAAAACCTGAAGGTGTTTCTGAGAGAAAGAATCAGATCTTATTAGAAATGATTAAAGATGAGTCACACGAATCTTCCATGATATTATTAAAGAATAACGCTCTAAAATATCTAAGTTTACGCTGAAATAGTTCCACAAATATCAGTTGAAAGACACCACGTTAATGTGGATTGAAATCGATCCAAATTTGTCTTTACTGAGTATTTGTAGTTGTGCTACTTCGCTGGTTGTCCTAGAGAAACTAAGGCTTGTTACTTTTACGTCCAATCTGTTTTCTAAGAAGGGAAGTTATTTTCCAAGAAGAACAGTGGGAGTAAAAGCATAACTCGAAGTTTTCTTAGGGAAACCAAGGCTCGGTACTTTTACGACCATTATGTTTTCTAAGAAGGGAAATTACTTTCCAAGAAGAACAGTGGGAGTAAAAAGTATTTTTACGACCATTCTGTTTTCTAAGAAGGGAAGTTACTTTCCAAGAAAAACAGTGGGAGTAAAAGTACAACTCGAAGAAATTCGAGAAATACAGGAGGCTGCTTAACCTATTGAGGGAGAGCAGCGGAAGGATTTACAGATTTCTGTAGAATCTACACCTGTGGAGCCTGAAGTTCGCAGATATGAAAGAATCAGTCACTAATCCGAGAGTGAATTCTCGTCATTAGTTCAGCCTGATGATCATTGAATGTTCGCATGATCTGATGATCATTGAAAGCGACGAATCTGCGAAATTCAAAGAAGCGAAAGTGAGCCCGGACTCCGAAAAAATTACATTTTATGTAAGTTAGCTTCATCGATCCATTCATGGATGGAAGCAAACATATCGGAGTTGGAATCTTCGTTCTGTTGAAGTAGTCAAGGTTTTGACTTGAACAGGAACGAAGCGGAACTGTGTGTTTACTAATAGATTAGTGGGAGCGATATTGCATTTCTCAAAGTGTATGTCGATGACATACTGATTCTCGGATATAACGTCCCAACGCTGTAGTCGGTAAAGGACTAGCTTGGGAGTTGGTTTAATGATTGACATGGGTAAAGCCACGTAGTTCTTGGATTTTGGATCTAAAGATAGAGATCCAAAAGAGCTGGTAGGACAAAGTCAGGATTCTTAAATTGACAAAGTCCTACACATTTTGAGCAATCCAAGAAGGGTTTTATGCCAATGTCACATGGCATTAAGTTAAGCAAGATACAGTATCCTACGATAACTGCTGAGCTTAAATGCATGGATAAGATTCCATATGCGTCGGCAATTGGATCTGTCATGTATGCCATGAAACATACTTGTCTGATGTTGCTTTAATGTTAAGCAAGACAAACAAAGACCAGTCAAATCCAGCAAAGAATCAATTTTCCTAAAGTAAGTCCTAAAGTATTTGAGGAATACTAAGGATAAGTTCTTGATTTACGGAGAAAGTGAGGTGCTATAAGTCGATAGAGTCTGAAAGGCAAGTTTCCAATAGACAAAGATGATTTCCGATCACAGTCCGGTTATATCTTGTGTCTATCTGGCGGTGCAAGGCACTGTTGCAGACTCCATGACTTAAGCTGAATATTTCGCAACTTGGGAAGTGGCGAAAGAGGTTGTTTGGAAAGAAGAGTTCGTCACTGAACTTGATGTGATTTCCAGCATAGATGAGACTAGCTGCACATCAGAGGTCCAAACACCTTGAGGATAGGTATAACCTATTCCGTAAGATAAATGACAGAGAAGTTAAGTAGATCAGCAAGTTTCAATGAATGAGAACGTTGCTAATCTATTAACGAAGTCACTCCTTAGGCCTAAGCACGAGTCGCGGACTGTTGCTGTAGGATAAGTGAAATTAAGATGTAGTCTTAATTTCAGTGGGAGTTATTAAAGGGCTTTATTTAGTTATTGGATATGTTCTTGAAATAACATTTAAAATCTTTAATGAAATTATTATTTCAAGATTATTTTAACTGTGATGAAATAATCGTTCCAAAGTGATATAAACCATTTTATAGGTCATCGAAGTAAATGACTTGATCTTGAGTCATCGAAGTCATTTAGCTTGATCATGAGACCCTATATTTGATAAATGTTTTATATCATCCTGTCCCTAGTCGAAGGTTGTTGAAATTGGAACACCAACAACCGTGTGAGACTGGATTGGTACGTGACTTATGACAAAGTCTCAGTGTGTCATAGATGCGCGGCATCAAAGTCAGTACATAGGTGTATGTTTGGGAACATACGACCGGACAAGACCCGCTTATAAGAACTCTTCAGGATATTTATATCTGTGTCATAAGAGATTCTTACTACGACTATAGAGTATAGTTCTTAGACCTGAGTTCGCATGCATGTGACTGCACATGGACTAATGCACTTTGATCATTGTCTAACGCTATCGTTCTGCGATAGTTATAAGGACCTTGTTTGGGTACATTATGAAATGAGTAGTTTACAGTGATGGAACAAGACGGAATTTGTCCCTCCAATATAAATGGAGTGAATATCTCTAGGCCAATCGGAGATTTGAATACTGGAAAATGCATGGCCATGCTCAAACGGACTGTCCCGAGTCGTTTGGATTGTCAGTATCGAATCAGAGTCCGATGAACAAGATTAGGCTTTATAAGGATGACACCAATCTTGCCTTATGACTAATCGAGATATTGAGACAAAAGGATTATGAATACAGAGAGATTCCAGTACAAGTGGGAGATTGTTGGAATTGTGTCCAGTAATCTCGGTACTGTCTCTAGAAAGTAAGAGTATGTCAATGATCAGACATAAGTCATATAATGCTGGGGGTCATGATGGCTTGCTAGAGTCCGCTCATGATCTATAAGTCTTGGACTTATTGCCTTTATTATATGATCCCATATGGGTCACACGCCTAAGCTAACGGGAAAATACGAAGGAACGGTTTAGCAGAGGTACGGTAAAAGTGCTAGGCATTTACGGTACTTGGAGAGACTAAAGGGCCTGATTAAATCCAAGGGATTTAATCAGAACTGAGAATTGGGCCCAAAAGCCCATGAGAACTAAAGGGAGTTTTAATGAATAAAACTTGACCTAAAAGTTCTCTAATTCTTCAGCTGATTTGCGCCACCCACAGCCTCTCTCTGCGCCTCCTCTCCTGCTCGGTCTAGCAGCCATTTCCTTGTGAAGCGTGTGTGAGCCTTTGGAGGATTCATCCCTCGGTGTATCTCTCTGATCTCTGACCTGTTCTATTCCTTCCGCTGCAACAAACAGGTAAAAGGTGAGATCATCTAATGTTTCTATTCAAGAGAACCTAGATCTGTATGTTTAGGTTGATATGAATCTGTGAATTGAATCAGGATCAACTAAACAGTTCCTACAGCTCGCACATCCCTACACAGCCGCGTCTGTGGCCCAAGCTTTTCTGGACAATGTATTCAAGCTTCACGGCTTGCCTCGTTCCATTGTGAGTGACAGGGATGCCATCTTCTTAAGTGATTTCTGGACCGAGCTTTTCAGCTTGCAGGGAGTCGCCTTAAATCTCTCCAGTGCGTATCATCCACAAACTTATGGCCAGACGGAGGTGGTAAATAGATGTTTGGAGACCTATTTGAGATCCATGTGCAGTGATCGACCTCACTTATGGAGTAAATGGTTACCACTTGCTGAGTTTTGGTACAATACCAACTTTCACTCATCAATACAGATGACACCTCAATGGGCAGCTACCTCCGGTACATTTACCATATCTACCCGGCGAGGCAAAGGTGGTTGTAGTCGCTAAGTCACTACAGGAACGAGAAGACATGATTTTAATCTTGAAATTTCACCTTCTCCGCGCACATCACACGATGCGATTGATGGCCGATCAAAATCGCACTGATCGTACCATTGAGCTCGGGGATTATGTCTACGTCAAACTACAACCATATCGACAACAATCGGTGGTAGTACATTCGAACCAGAAGCTCTCTCCAAAGTATTTTGGGCCATACAAAGTGCTTGATCGGATCGGTAAGGTTGCTTATAAGCTCGAGCTACCACAGTCTTCACAAATCCATCCGGTCTTCCATGTGTCTCAGCTCAAACTGCGTATCCGCAATGGTTCGATTTCGACTCAGCTCCCAACTGTCGCCCATGATGTCCTGCGTCATGAACTGGTTCGTGTGTTGGAAAGAAAAATGGTCCAGCGCCAGGGTAAGGCCGTAACAAAGGTGCTCGTACAATGGTCCGATCAACCAGTGGAAGAGGCTACGTGGGAGTTCATATTCGATCTGACAAGAAGGTTTCCTTCCTTTAAACCTTGAGGACAAGGTTTTTTGGAGCAGGGGGGATTTGATATAGGGAATTGATGTTCGGTTTGTGTTTTGGTTTTGGTGTTACGGTTTGATTATTTCTATTTCGGTTTTGGTGTTTACGGTTTGCTAGCTTAACTGGCGAACCTTTAGGGTTTTAGGAGTTGTTATATAAAGATTGTAACAACTTAACGTGATCAATAAGAAAATCTATTGACAATATTCATCTCTACATCTTATCTTCTCTACAAATCAATTGTGAGTGCTCTTGTGCTTGAAAGTTCATACGTTCCTTTGCATTAAGAGGTCGAAATCTGTGTTTTAGGAACACTGGTTTCTTGGTTACTTGATTCATAAGTTACTGATAAACTTTTCGTTATCACAATATTTCCTTTTCTATGGCGAAAGAAACGAAACTATAGATCATATATTCTCCGCTTGCCCATTTTCTTTCAGCATATGGAACTGAATCAGCTCGGGTTTGATTTTGTCAAATCTAGACTGGGAAATCACGCTCAAGTCAATCTCTTCCAATAGACGGAAGCAACCTGATGCTTTACTTCTGAAGCTGGCTCTTGAAACAACAATCTATAGTGGGTGGCGTGAAAGCAACAATCGCTGACACAACCGACCAGCAAAATGCCTCTTGCACAAGAAATCTTCAGTATTATTGATCTCAGAATTAGGTCGATGACCCTAATTCCTCCAGACGATCGCGAGACTATTAGACAGAGATGGTCGACAGCAGCTACTCCTCCCGTTCCCTCGGGTCTCAGTGGTTACGGATAGAATTCTAGTAGGTTCAATCAGTTCAAGCCTCCTTTGGAGCAGCTCATCTGTTTTTATATTCCAATTTTTTATTTCAATTTCTCAGCTGGAAAGAACAATCCTTAATGTTATTCACTCTTTTTATGATCAATAAATTTAACATTTAAAAAAAAAAGTTAAGTTTCCCAAAATCACAAGTTTGAGAGGATGCCTCTCTCTCTCTATTTTATTGTTTATTATTTATATAAAATATGAAAATGATTTCTAAATATGCACGTATAATCTAAACTGATAAAAAATCTTATATAATATAGTAAGATTCTCCTAACACAAATTATGAGAAGTTGTCATGTCTCACCTAAGTTTTTAATGTTTATTTTTATTTTAATCTCTAACAATTAATGTACTTATTTATTTCTTACTCATTAACTTATTTTTCAAGATAATATATTACATGTTGACCATAATTAAGATAAGATCTCAGTGAAGATAATTTTAAAGATATTTTCTAATATAATATAGTAAGTTTTGTGAAACGTATATTCTTCTAATCTGACATAGTAATATTTTATGTTTTCTTCCACATATTCCACTTCATTTTTATTAATTTTTATATCTTGATTTTTACTAAAAATAGAAATAGAGTTTGTTTGTTATTATTAGTTTTAGATATATAGTTAAATAAGAAGTATGATCTAGAAAATAAGAATGTAATAAGATTTTGTATTCAAGCTTTTATAACCAATCAATTAATATATTATAATTTTTTTTTTACTTTTCCACTTTAAAAAATAATTAACATAATTAGTTAGTTCCAAATTTTAATACTAAAAGAATACAAAACAAGATAATTTTTTCAAAAGATCGAGATAATTAAAGTCAAATTCGTTTAAAACATTATAAAATATATAATTATATTTTTTAAATACCAAAACTAAGAATATTATATCTATTTTATTTTATTAAAATAATTCTCTTAGTAAAAAAAGTATATATTTTTTATAGCAACAAATCTTATTAGTTTAACTATAATTAATCGATTGGAAATATATTAGCTATATTTTATATTTATCTATATTAATCTCTAATCCACGCAACACGTGGAAATATCCCTAGTTAAACTATAAATTGATCATACATAAAGTTTCCGAACAAAACAGAAATTATATGTATTTGCGGCGTCACTTCAACCGTCAGAAGATTCAGAAATTCTAACTCCAGCAAGAAATTCGAAAATGTCGTTACTTGTAACTACTCGTTCGTCCGTCATGTAACACATGTGCCCGAGGATCCTGAGCAAAAGAGATTCAACTTCCACAACACACAATTGACATTCACATACCACAACCTTAACCTCATAATCCAACCATTTTATGAATTCCAACTCAAAACATCTTATAATCCAACAAAAGTAAATAACTTGTCTTAAATAACCCTGTTTCCCAAAACACTGTACCGCATCTGATCTTATACTCCTTCAACACTTCGGAAGTACCTGCAAAACATAGAGGGATGAGTAATTTGGATTATCCAGTGAGTGCAAGTCCGAGGGACCCACAAACTCATCTCATTCCAACACAATAACATGAATAAGTACTAGGCTAATAACACCTTGTAAGTAAACACCCCGAATGGCACTCTACCAAACATGACATCTACTCTTTATGGACTCCCCACTTGTTCTTCATCAAGTTATTGCACGTACACTCATGGTTCCTAAAGTGTCAGGTCTAAGATCTCTCGCCCAAACCGGTGCGCGCCTCACTGCCCCACTTACGATGCACACACACGGCAGCCATGGAGGGTTCATCATGCCCTCCTCCGGCAAAAGAACACGACCAGAACTCACCTCGGCCCCGTGCCCTTACACACAATATCCCTTACGGGAAGTCCTATCTCAACTATAGCCTGCATCCTTCAAACACAATCAACGTTTCTAGGTGTTTTCAATCACCAACAAATCAACAGCTAGATATAAACATATATATCTACGAAAGCGCAATTAACAAAGGACTCATGTCCTGATATGGAGAATAAAATAGGTAGAGATCAAGACCAGTCCTAACCTTTTGCTTAGAATGACGGATATAGACGATAGCTATGACGAGGGAGAGAGAGACATAGATGGATCCACAAACTCAGATATACAAACATATATTTCCCGATCTCGGATCTGGAAAAGAGAGATGTGAAAGAGAGAAGGGAGATCGAGTTATATCGGATCCGATACTGGAGAGATCCCGGTGCGAGAGAGGAGAAGAGAGATCCGATATCTTGAGATCTAACCTTAGTTTCCAGAAGATCGGCGAAAACGGCACTCAAACGAATCAAGGAGGCGACGTCTTAGTGTAGAAAGATGACGGTAGCTCACGGCGGAAGAAATCAACGACGACGGACGGAGGCTCTG
The DNA here is from genome assembly GCA_030180135.1 of Orychophragmus violaceus. Taxonomy (NCBI): domain Eukaryota; kingdom Viridiplantae; phylum Streptophyta; class Magnoliopsida; order Brassicales; family Brassicaceae; genus Orychophragmus; species Orychophragmus violaceus. Next base: position 66,828,269 of record CM058239.1, read on the forward strand.
GAGACAGCGGTGGCTGCATCTGTTGATCGATGGTCGTTAACGGCATGAGATCTCGGCATGGCTTTTGTCCTTTCTAATCTTGTTCATTTCGCAAGGGTGGCCACTCCAATATATAAGGAGAGAGGGGAAGACCTAGGGTTGCTGGAGTGGGCCATGGACCCTCGGTCCATTTCAATCCTCCCCATTGGGCCCATGTTTGGGATAATACAATTCTACCCCACCAAATGAAAATTTATCCCGACTTCCTTTCATTACCCATCGATCCACTAGAATCCACAAAACAGTTCTTGATGACTCGACCTCAACTGCAGCTCAGGTTCCCATACCTCTTCTCAGATTCCATCTCTCTCCAATCGAACCAGTACCATTTTGGTTCTCTTCCCATGAATCTCTGATTCTCGGTGACTCACAATTCTGATAGGCTTACTGATCATATACAAGTTATAGTTAATATCTAATAGTGGCTTAGACAATATCAATACCGGTTCACGAACAACTTTTCATAAGACGGACACATGAAACACATTGTAAAAATCAAACAAGTCATGTGGCAGCTCTAACTTATACGCCACCGCGCGAATTCTCTCAATTATCACATATGGCCTCATATATCTTGGCCTCAACGTTTTCAACTTGCGGTTCGGATCGTTGGCCCGGAAAGTTATCAACTTTAGATACACCAAATAACATACTACGAACTATAAATCCTTGCGACGCTTATAAGCATAAATTTTCTGACCGTCTCTTGGATCATTTATGGCTCTAGATCGCGTCTCTCCCCACCTCGGTCCAGAAAGGTCTCCCATATCGAGCCTCATATGAAGACATCGGTAGGAAAACTAGACCAGCGGTAGATACTTTCCCAATTTGCGGTCCCAATCAAGTACACAAACTTTCAAGATGTCCTCTAACGTCCGAATGATCCGCTAAGACAGTCTATTTGTCAACGGGTGATATGTCATACTGAGGTGTACTCTTGTCCCCATTTCCTTTTGAAAGGCTTTCCAGAAGATCGAAGTGAACTTTGGATCTCTGTCCGACACTATACTGACTGGCACTATGAAATCCACATACCTCTGAGCGAGGATATCAGCTTCATATGTTTTCTTGATCATCAGGAAATATGCAGGTTTGGTGAGTCAGTCCATTGTTACCATGTCCCATTTCCATTCTGGTAAGGGAAACCTTGCAGTAATCCATTTGGAACTTTCATTTCTTCTTACACTAACTGACACGCCTGACAATGTGAAATCCAGGTAGCAACATCCCTTTTCATCCTATCCCAATGGTAATACCGCTTTAGATCTTGATACATCTTCGTGTTCCCCTGATGAATCAAAACTGCGATTGGTGAGTCTAATTCAGAACCTCATATCTTAGCTCCTTGTTGTTCGACACAAAAATGCGATTCTTGAATATAAACGTGCCATTGGACGCGGCGCGGCACCCAACCACTTCCTTGTTGATCCAATATCGCATGGGTTCCGTCATGCTGTTGGATTTCCCTGATTTTCCATAAGAGGTCGGCTTGATCCAAAGCTTCTAGCCCACTGACACTTTATTCCATGGTGGTGGCACACAAGCGAAAGCTTGCTAAAGTTGCTACTTGCTCCTACACTTCCTTTCCTTATGACATTGTCGTCCTCCTTCTTCTTAAGGCACCATCCACCTAGTTAGCCTACCTAGGGTGATACTCGATTTCCAGATCGTAATTCGCCAATAGCTCCATTTATCAGGGCTGCCTCAAATTCATATCCTCTTGGGTGAAGATGTACTTTAAAATCGTGTGGGTTTCTTCTTCACAACCCTTGTTTAAATTCTTTAGCTCGACACCTGTTTGATTTTTAGGCTTGAGATGGATCCACTAAAGGAATTTTTGCCTTTACATTATCCTTGCTTATAAGTTAGAAGATATAGAGATGTCTTATATCTCCAAGTTTCTCTCCATTGTTTTCCTTGAATATTAAAGTCTTTGGCTTGATCACCAAAGTTCTATTGAAATTCTTCTTTTTTTTGCTTCATCTTCTTTTCCATCAAACTCCTTGGCAAAAAGACTCGAACCTTAGCAAATGGCTTAGACGCATTTTTCTTAATGAATATATCTTTGTCCTTTGTAGGGATTGAAACATATTGGAAATCTTTATAAACATCCTTGTTCTTATCTTTTAGAAATTTGATTCATACTCTAGAAACGTTAGTGGAACTCCTCATTTCTTTAAATTATGTAGGTAGATTGGCATTACCAGGATAATATGTACGTCTCCAAGGTCGTATCTATTCAGCCATGGGAAAAATATTATACTTCAAAAGTTTATAGAAACCTTTATCCTTGAGATTTGTTATAATCACCCGTCTTCTCAAGTTGTCAAGGTGAAGCTCCAGTTGTTGCTAAGAATGGGGAATCAATCATTACTTGATTTCTATTGCATCCCACAAGTTGAAAGTTCACAGAGTGTAGCTTTCTCCAATTGAAACTTTAACATCACCAATGAATGCCAAATGGTCAGAACAAGATACATTTAACAGTTCTACGTATACCTTTAGGGTTTTTTTTTTTTTCAGTCTTTTTCTAGTCAAACTCTCTGACAACCTCTATGGAAATGAAATTTAAAGTTGGGGTATAGTATCAATTATGCAATCTTCCACTAAATTTCCACTGATACTAATGTTTTCTAAAAATCTCATGGGATCGTCGATTTTCTTCAATTCCAAAAACTAGTTATCCGTCAACCCCCGCGCACGCGCCGAGGTGTGGTTGTTTTTTTGTTCTGCCAATTGTAGTTTTTTTAATTTGCTTATTTCAAAAAACTTACCTTATGTTAGTGTATTTGAATATGTTACTGCTCATATGTGTGCCTAATCTCATGCTAATTCTTCTTTGACTCACACTTGGAAATTCATAACTTGTATATTTAAATTTGAATGTCTTTAGTTCTTTAAAGACATTTGAATTTTTAGAGAAAAATTCAAAGCAACACTACATCAGAACACGAAAAGTTCTTACCGAGTGGCATCAAATTTGGAATTAAAGAATGTCACAAAATTGAAATGAACACTTCACTAATTGATCTGTCCTTGGCAACTTGAATGTTGATGGAATCTGGGATCTCTCTTTGCAGCATCACAATACCAGCATTCCTCACGATCTCAAGGTCATCATCACTCATATTCTCCGGCCATCCTCTCATATTAGCACCACCTATGATAATGATCGAGTCCTGGCCGTCCGATTTCCGCATCACCACCGCTAACACAAGCTCGCAGAAGGAAAAGAAAGGAACTGCATGAACAAATGAGACATCTATTCAAATATGAATGCATTGCTAACCTCTCTCTGACGCAATGCGGTTTCTTTCCTGACGCGATTAGCACAAACTTTGTGAAAATACATTTTTTGTGTGAAGGTTGCAATAAAAACAAAGAAAACCAAAGCTTGACGTCAAATGACCTTTGGGACCTGCATTACAAGATTTAACGGTTGTACTAAACACTCTAACGACTGAATCATTCACTTCAAATAGATCATAATGGATCAAAAGCTTCAAAGAGATCAAACTGTTTTATAAGGGGCAATTGATGCTACTGGACTATATATCTCACCTGGTTGTTTTTAGCAGGAACAACCTTTTTACTTTCTCCATGCTTTCCTCCAGATCCTGACATATAACCACAATGAAAAATAGCCAAGAAAATTCAGTTTTCCGTGAAGCTCTTTTTTATTTGGCAGTGTTCATGAATCAATGTCTTTGCCAAATGATTTTTTGGTTCATATATCATACTAAACAAAACAACGAACTTAGATTGTGAGTAAACTAAGGAAGCAAGCCAGCGGTTTGTCACAAAGATTGGAACAACAAAGACAATGTGTAAAGATAACTGACCTTTAAGCTTTTTGTCTCTGCATAATTCGCTTCCACAGCAACATCTAAATGCCTTCACGGGATTACTTTCATCACTGAAGTCTATCAAGTAATCCTCAATTGAAAAAAACAGGTTATTTGAACGGAGTATATGTACAACTCAAGAGTGAATATAATGACGGGAATATGCGAACAACAGAAGACTTGTTTGAACAACAGAAGGTAGCTATTTCTTGGTACATACCCATGTCAATTCATTCATGGCCTTCACGTCTCGACTGGTAGAAAAGGCAATCTGCACATGACCAAACCCAAAATTTCCTTAGGCTCACTGATACTTATTTTCACAATCAGCAGCACTGATTCAGTGCGATAAGGAAGATCAGGTCAGAGTGGGGAAATCATATACTTACATGATAATAATGTCTAGTCATGCAATAAATTTACTTTGTTACTCAAAACGATAAATTGAATACGTCCATATCCATACATCCGAGTTTTTAGTACATAGATTAAGCCAAAGTCTACTACAAAGCAGTCGCCCCATCATACCCAAAAACAAAATTAAGCTACGCTACATATCCGAAAGTCGTCAGTGACAAATAATACGCCGATCTATATACAATCAAAAACGAGTTAGAGCCCTACTTACATGGGCCAACTCTAATACCTAAACCTAGAACCTCCAACAAGACCGGTACGCCCCGCAAAGGCGTCAATACGGCTTATGGAAGTAACCACTTGCAGGTGTGCCAGGGGGATGGTGCAGGTGTGCAGACAGTGTTGAGGGTGCTGGTGTGGTTGCCGTGCTAGGAAGATGATCTGCAATGGGGCTTATTGGTGCAAGGTAGCGTCAAGATCACAGACCTGTCAGATGAACAGTGGCGGTACCGGCTGGTAGGGTTCGCGGTAGCGAGTATCAAACGTAATGGGACACTAGTGAAAGTAAAACCTTGTGGCTCCACAAGCCTCACAATGCTGGTACTGAGGCGGCTTCGAAGACAAAGGTGCAGACGAGTCAGCCTGAGGAGGTGGCTGATGATGGGCGGCTAGATGCTTCTCCAGGACGTCTGCGAGGAGGCCTTCTGCTCGTCCAGCTGATCCTCCAAGTCGCGGTACTAAGATGGATCAATGGGCTCCATAAAAAAATTGAAGTCTGGCAGGGAGCTTAGCAAGATGTCGCCTGGACTGTACGGCTCAGGAATGTCAGGTACCTCAAGGATAGGCACAGGCTGCATGGGCGAGAGAGGCGGTAACAGTGACAGTGCACTACCAGAAGCCGCAAATAGAACGAGATAGCCGACATAGGGGCGGCAGAGTCGGCATCATCCCTGAGAGCTGCAGGGAGAGGAGACGGTGGAGATGAGGCGGCAAGCACCCCTACAGATGCACCAACTGGTGCTGGAAGTGGGACTGGAGCACGATCAGAAGTACGCGAACCCGAAGAAGATATGGCAGGCTGCCCCGAACGAACTCGGCCATATCCAGCTGATCTGTGACCACTCATACTGACGAGACTGATCCACACCAAACAACACACTCCAACCCACCTGGGGCACGCTGCTGCGAGTCTGCAACAAAAAACATAAGAATGTTAGTACAATTCTAATAAAATTTCAAACTTCCCATTCCCCCCCCCCCCCGGGTTTGACAGACGCGGTTCAGTTTCCTAATAGATTCTTGGGCGACTCATTTTGACTCGATAAAACACGAAAAACATAGAAAATGAAACAATTCGAAACCCAAGACGAACCATGCTCTGATACCACCTTTTGCAACGCACCTTTCCTGTTATCCGCTGACTAACAAGCTGACCGGTCAACAATCAAACAAGAACATGACCGATCGAACCCGAGCATGCCAAACAAGAAAAGTTTGTCACAATACTAAGCAAAGACAGTCCGGTTTGAGACAAAGGCTCACACCCAACCATCCTTGACCTCGATTACCTCGCTTCCACAATACAAAGCTTTTTAACCTGTATTGCTTCCACGAGTTGTGTCGGTTCGGACTAAACCAAATATCAGGGAAGCGATTTCATTTCTAAGTATTTAAGTCTTTTTATAAACAATTTGCCTTTTTAAATCTAATTACAAACAATCAGAAATACACAGGCGCCATGAAAACCCAAACCAAAATAAATCACCCAAAAGATCGAATCAAATCCCCGGCTCACAAGCTATCCCGAAACTACACCGAGGACCTCCCAAGTCCGTCAAGCTAAGCCCAACCTGAAAACAACAAAAAGAGTCTATGAGTGATCTAGAATCACCCAGCGAGTCGGTCCCAACTAAAGGCTTCTAATCTAACCTATGAATACTAAACCGGCCCCAAAACCCAAAATAACAATCAAAAGGAAGAAAATAGCTTATCACATGCCACCATGACGTGATAAGCCACAACACACAAACATTCTCTAACAATAAAAAAGACTACCAAAATCAAAGTCACTGCGGCACATGCCCTCGATTAGACTCGATCTATCTATCTCTAAAACCAACACTAACACCACTAGGCCCATTATGCAAAATCGGTAACTTCCACAGGAACACTTAGCTACCGCCATGGTAACTAAAACTACCCACAAATCCTAGACGTAAACACGAAGTCCTACGACCTAGGACACTATTCTCAGTCCATCGATACACAGCAACTCGGGCTACCCCTAGATAGGCTAAGCTTCCATGTAGTCCGGCCCAAGGACATTGTTGGGATAGTGTCCTAAAATAACACTTGTACTCACTCCTGATGATAGTTGTGTGTCGAGATCAGACATTCGTATAATACTGGGTGGTTGCAATGTTTTGCTAGAAGCCTCTTGCAGTCTGTAAGTTGTAAACTTACTGCCAATATTATATGATCCTATAGGGTCACACACCTAAGCAAACTGGAAGCATGAAAGTGGGAATGATCATTATGGTAATGATCATACTTATGTGTATTGGATACACATTTACATAGAGTTTTACAATGTGTGTGTCGATCGATGCATGAGTGCGTCGATCGATGCAGGCTTTTCGTGGAGGTGTGTCGATCGACACAGTAAGTGTATCGATCGTTGCACATCGGGTTCCGAAACTGATGTTTCGGATTAATGACGTAACCGAGCCGGGATTGTCCGACGGTTTGGTGATGTCATTTCCAGGTCGATATATAAGGTCTTATATGGTCGACCTGAACCCTAGCCGTCTCCCTTTTCCTCTGACAGAAAAGCAGAAACTCAAAACTCTGAGATCCCACACAATTCGGTACTAGCATCCCGTTGTTCCAGCTTGTGTGCGTGTGTATCTGGTAGAGGCAAGGCGATTGCGTTGCTCCACTGATCTTGTTCACCATCTCAATTCCGCTGCCAGAAAGGTAAGAACGAGGTTGGTTTTATTCAATATATCAAACCCTAGATCCTAGGAGATCCAACAGTGGTATCAGAGCGTTGTTAGGGTTTAGCTATTGAATCTGATGCAATTAATTCGAAACTTGTCGTTGTTGGATTGAATATTGCATGCTGAAATCGTGTTTTCTCTTGTTAATCTCGGATTTTAAGCCTGTTGAAAAACGATGAAACTGTTGAAATCGCACTGTGTCGATCGATGCATCGGATGTGTCGATCGACACGCCGCGAAATAACACGTTAAATTTTAGGGTTTGTCGCAGTGTGTCGATCGATGCAAAGCGTGCGTCGATCGAGACAGAGCGAAAACTCGGAAAAATCTTTTGGGTTGTTCGCATAGCATCGATCGTCACTAAGTTTGTGTCGATCGATGCACAGCAAAAACTCGCACTGTACCGATCGACGCACTGGGTGCATCGATCGATTCAGTCGGTTGGCTTCGGTTGAATTGGATTGAACCGGAAACCAAATTTGATTGTGGTTTGAGTGTGTTGATCGTTGCAAGTTTGCATCGATCGATACATAACCCGCAGACTTAGAAGTTGGACTTCAAGTTGCGAATACCAAATCAATAATGAACCTTAACTTAATAAAACTGAATGTTTTAATTAAATCTATAATTTCTTGGATACATATTGGATATGCACCAAGATTAAATAGTTCCTTTCCTCAACTAAATATCAAGTGATCTTGATGTCTTGCCCGATCTCGTCTACTGTCACGACTCGTGTTGTTGTTGGACATCCTTGGAGTCCTTGGTGTCCATAGCAACATAAGGAATGCAGGTGATCATTGATAGATTTGCAGTGCAACTATTAATGATCACAAGACAGAAGAGATTGGTTTCACTTGACTGGGCTGTCAGAAGTTCTGGGCTCAGAGACATCGGAGTGGATTAAACATAGTTTGATTTATCCACGACCAGGAGTTGTACAGGGTACAATTAGCAATGATTTGCTTACCTGGATGACTGAAATTTGAGTAATGGCGAGTCGCCCACTCGAATTTTAGCAATCTGAGGATCTTGGCTCATTGTATTCATCTGAGGAAACATAGTTTTGAATACAATGCGAGTTTTTCTTATTAGATAAGAATTCTCATTTCTTGAGCTTTATAACTAAAATCTACCTCTTTTGAATTACAGCTATGTCTGTCTCAAATCACATCAACACTTTCTCACTGAGATCCGTCCTTGAGAAGGACAAGTTAAATGGATCTAATTTCTTGGAATGGTATCGGAACCTGAGAATAGTTCTCAGGCAGGAGAACAAGGAATATGTCCTTGAAAGAGTTCTCACCGAGAGGCCACGTTCCAATGCTCCGCAGACAGAAAAGAATGCTTGGGATAAGCATTCAGCGGATGTCAAAGATGTTAATTGTCTAATGCTGGTGACTTTGAACTCTGAGCTGCAGAAGCAATATGAGAACGTGTTGTCACCCATTGAGATGATTAACAGCCTGAAAGCTTTGTTTCAGGAGCAAGCTCGCACAGAGAGATACCAGACGGTTAAATCTCTCATGGATTGCAAGCTGGCTAAGGACAGTCCAGTAAGTCCTCATGTCCTTAAAATGATGGGTTACATTGATAACCTGGGGAAACTGGACTGTGCCATTAGTCAGGAGCTAGCCACTGACATGATTCTGCAGTCTTTGTCGTCGTGTTTTGATCAGTTCATCATGAACTACAACATGCAAAACATGACTAAGACATTGACTGAGTTGCACGGTATGCTGAAGACAGCAGAACCGAATCTCAAGAAGGCTACTCCCAGTGTCCTGATGGTACAAGGGGGTAAAAGGTTTAAGAAACCTAAGAAGGATAAGGGAAAGGCCCAGGTTGTCGAGACTGAAAGTCAAGACAAGCCCAAGCCCAAGCCCAAATCCGGGCCTTCTGCTGAGGATAAGTGCAACTACTGCAAGCAGTTGGGGCATTGGAAAAGAGACTGCAAGAAGTTCAAGGAAGATTACAAGAAGCTGAAAAAGACGTATGATGCGTCTGATTCATGTATTTATGTTATCGAACTTAATGTTATATATTCTCGTTCTACTTCGTGGGTATTGGATACCGGCTGCGGTACTCACATTTGTACTGATGTGCAGGCACTAAGAAACAGTAGGACGCTGAAGAAAGGACAAGTAGAGCTACGGGTCGGGAATGGAGCTAAGGTTGCTGCACTGGCTGTAGGCACCTACGAGTTGTCCTTACCTTCGGGCATGGTTTTAATTTTAAATAATTGCTACTTTGTACATGCGATTAGCAGAAACATAATTTCAGTTTCCGTTTTGGATTTGGAAGGTTTTGATTTTGCTGTTAAGAATAAAGTTTGTTCTTTTAATCGTGATGGTACATTTTATGGTAGCGCCCCATTGGATAATGGGTTATATGTATTGAACCAAGATATGCCTAACTTTAACATAAATACAAAACGGTTTAAGTCCAATGACGAAAACCCGACTTTCTTATGGCATTGTCGTTTGGGCCATATCAATGAGAAACGCATTCAAAGGCTCCATCGAAACGGGCTTCTGGGCTCATTTGATTTTGAATCATGTGAGAAATGCGAATCTTGCTTGGTGGGCAAAATGGCTAGAGCCCCTTTCAACAAACCAAATGAAAGGGCCAGTGACTTATTGGGCCTTATTAATACTGATGTATGTGGGCCGATGAGTACTGTTGCCAGAGGAAATTACAAGTACTTCATAACCTTCACTGATGACTTCAGTAGGTATGGCTATGTCTATTTGATGAGACACAAGTCAGAATCCTTTGATAGATTCAAGGAATTCAAGAATGAAGTACAAAATCAACTTGGCAAAAGTATCAAAGTTCTGTGATCGGATCGCGGAGGAGAATACTTGAGTCAAGAATTCAGCGACTATCTGAGCGAGTGTGGAATTGTTTCACAACTCACTCCTCCTGGAACACCCCAATGGAATGGAGTGTCAGAGAGGAGGAATCGAACCTTGTTGGACATGGTTCGGTCTATGATGAGTCATTCTAATCTTCCATTATCCTTTTGGGGATACGCTCTAGAAACGTCTGCGTTTACACTAAATAGGGTACCATCTAAATCAGTGGAAAAGACACCACATGAAATGTGGACTGGGAATGTTCCTAGTCTGTCTTTCCTGAGGATTTGGGGTTGTGAAGCTTATGTCAAACGTTTAATCTCTGACAAGCTGGCACCCAAATCAGATAAATGCTACTTCGTTGGTTATCCTAGGGAAACCAAGGCATACTACTTTTACAACCAATCTGAGAACAAAGTATTTGTTGCTCGGGCTGTTCTTTTCTTGAGAGGGAGTTTCTCTCTAAGAAAAACAGTGGGAGTAAAGTACATCTTGAAGAAATTCGAGATACACAGGAGACTGCTCAACCTACTGAGGAAGAGCAGCAGTTGGATCCACAAAGTTCTGTGGAACCGGCGCCTGTGGAGCCTGAAGTTCGCAGATCCGGAAGGATCCGTCACGAACCCGAGAGATACTATGGATTTCTCGTGACCGACTCCAATGACCTGATGGTCATTGACAGTGACGAACCAGCGACCTTCACGGAAGCAATGATGGGCCCGGACTCCGAAAAATGGCTTGGAGCCTCTAAGTCCGAAATGAGATCCATGTCAGAAAACCAAGTATGGTCCTTGGTCGATTTACCTAATGGTGCAAAAGCCATTGAGTGTAAATGGATCTTCAAAAAGAAGATTGACGTGGATGGCAATGTACAGATTTACAAAGCGAGGTTGGTGGCTAAAGGTTTCAAGCAAATTCATGGTATTGACTATGATGAAACCTATTCCCCAGTCGCTATGCTTAAATCCATTCGGATTCTTCTAGCGATTGCTGCTCATTATGATTATGAAATTTGGCAAATGGATGTCAAAACCGCATTCCTGAATGGTATTCTGGAAGAGGATGTGTATATGACACAGCCTGAAGGTTTTGTCGATCCTAAGGACACTGGAAAGGTATGCAAGCTTCATAAATCCATTTATGGATTGAAGCAAGCATCACGGAGTTGGAATCTTCGTTTTGATGAATCAGTTAAACAATTTGGTTTCATCAAGAACGAAGAAGAACCATGTGTTTACAAGAAGACTGGTGGGAGCAAAATTGCGTTTCTTGTACTGTATGTCGATGACATACTCCTCCTCGGTAATGACGTTCCGTTGCTTCAGTCTGTCAAGACTTGGCTCGGAAGTTGTTTTTCCATGAAAGACATGGGAGAAGCCGCATACATCCTTGGAATCAGAATCTATAGAGATAGAGTGAACAGGCTGATTGGATTGTGCCAGGACACTTATATTGATAAGGTGTTGCACAGATTCAAGATGCAAGATTCTAAGAAGGGCTTCATACCGATGTCTCATGGCATGAGTCTCAGCAAGAAGCAGTGTCCAACGACACATGCTGAGCGAGAGCGCATGAATAGGATTCCTTATGCTTCTGCAATAGGTTCTATTATGTATGCCATGCTCTGCACTCTTCCAGATGTAGCTTACGCGTTAAGCATGACGAGTAGATACCAATCTGATCCAGGTGAAGTTCACTGGACAGCTGTCAAGAATATTCTCAAGTATTTGAGACATACTAAGGATAAATTCCTTGTGTATGGAGGAAGTGAAGAACTTGTGGTGAATGGATTCACCGATGCGAGTTTTCAGACAGACAGAGACGATTTCCGATCACAATCTGGATATGTCTTCTGTCAAAATGGCGGTGCAGTGAGCTGGAAGAGCTCTAAGCAGAATACAATAGCTGATTCCACAACGGAAGCTGAATATGTTGCTGCTTCAGAAGCGGCAAAGGAAGCTGTTTGGATCAAGAAGTTCATGACTGAACTTGGTGTGGTTCCTAGTATCTTGGAGCCAGTGGCTTTGTTTTGTGATAACAACGGAGCCATTGCTCAGGCGAAAGAACCAAGGTCACACCAGAAGTCCAAACACGTGGAGAGGAAATATCACCTGATTCGTGATATCGTCAATAGAGGTGATGTGAAGATCAGCCGAGTTCCAACAGACGAGAATGTCGCTGATCCTCTGACCAAGTCACTCCCAAGGCCTAAGCATGAGAGTCATACGACTGCTGTAGGCATTATGGATCTTAAGATGTAATCTAGATTCTAGTGGGAGTTTTGGTTTTGTTTAAGTTATAATAAGATGCTCATGTAAACATTCTTTTGGAAGTGTTTTAATGAAATTTGATTTCAGCATTATTTATTGTGATCTAAATAATGGTCCCAAATAAGTTTATGACATATTATAGGTCATCAAGTTGAGGACTTGATCATGAAACCCTATAAGTTAATAAATTATTTTGTCCCTAGTCGAGGTTGTAGAATTGGGACACTGACAACCGTTAGAGACTAGATTGTGAGGTGACTGTTGGCTAAGTTTCATGGAGCCAATGATATGATTATCGCAGTCAGTCACATAGATATATGTTAGTGAACATATGATCGGACATGACCCGCTAATGAGAAGTCTACAAGATAGTTATATCTGTGTCATAAGAGGTTCTCATTACGACTATAGAGTATAGTCCTTAGACCTGAGTTCATCATGCTTTCTTGCATATGAATTGGTGCATTTTGACTTTGTCAAACGTCGACCCGTAACTGGCGACTATAACGGCACTGTTCAAGTATATCATGAAATGTGCGTTGAAACAGGGATGGAACAAGATGGAATTTGTCCCTCCTGAATAACGGGAGATAAATATCTCAGGGCCTATCGAAGATTTAATACTGAGAAAATGTGTGGCCGCACTCAAACGAACTGTAGTTCAGTTGTTTGTAATGTTCAGTATGAGATCAGGAGTTCGATAAACACGATGTTGGCTTAATAAGGATGACACCAATCTTGCCTTATGCCAAATCGAGATATAGAGACAAAAGGATTATTGGAATTGATGATTCCAGTACAAGTGGGAGATTGTTGGGATAGTGTCCTGAAATCACACTTGTACTCACTCCTGATGATAGTTGTGTGTCGAGATCAGACATTCGTATAATACTGGGTGGTTGCAATGTTTTGCTAGAAGCCTCTTGCAGTCTGTAAGTTGTAAACTTACTGCCAGTATTATATGATCCTATAGGGTCACACACCTAAGCAAACTGGAAGCATGAAAGTGGAAATGATCATTATGGTAATGATCATACTTATGTGTATTGGATACACATTTACATAGAGTTTTACAATGTGTGTGTCGATCGATGCATGAGTGCGTCGATCGATGCAGGCTTTTCGTGGAGGTGTGTCGATCGACACAGTAAGTGTATCGATCGTTGCACATCGGGTTCCGGAACTGATGTTTCGGATTAATGACGTAACCGAGCCGGGATTGTCCGACGGTTTGGTGATGTCATTTCCAGGTCGATATATAAGGTCTTATATGGTCGACCTGAACCCTAGCCGTCTCCCTTTTCCTCTGACAGAAAAGCAGAAACTCAAAACTCTGAGATCCCACACAATTCGGTACTAGCATCCCGTTGTTCCAGCTTGTGTGCGTGTGTATCTGGTAGAGGCAAGGCGATTGCGTTGCTCCACTGATCTCGTTCACCATCTCAATTCCGCTGCCCTAAAGGTAAGAACGAGGTTGGTTTTATTCAATATATCAAACCCTAGATCCTAGGAGATCCAACAGACATGACCCCGTATTCTCCGGACGACACACCTACTAGCGTCACTCAGTAGGTTAACACCATAACCAGATTCACCACGTGAACTGGTCAGGCAACTACCCGAGGATCCAATCGGGTCGGAAGTACCGGAACACTATCAATCGACTTGCGGGATCTAACGCACCCTAGAGTCCTAGTACAGAAAGTAAACACACAGACTCACTGGGACTCTACACATCAAGCAAGACCGACAAGGTCGAAAGATAAAACACCACCCGATCTATCCCACAAGTCCTAATCCACCACCAATACCAACCTTATCTGGTTCTATACTGAATTAGGTAACTAACAAACTTACCCGGCCCCGTGACCGAGGTAAGTATCACACAACAATGTCTATCCGGCCCAACACCGGAATAGACCTAACAAGCAAGCCTGCATAAAACACCAAATCAATCCAATACACAACAATGATTAACAAACAAGCCTTAAATTCATTTTCATCTTTCCATTCTTAGTCCGCTACTTTGGGATTAACGGATTTCTAACCCCGTAGACGGCTCATAATTTAACCTTTTAATTTATCTTTCCTAAATATCTTTTAATAAACTCTTCGATCTGTCGGTTTATAATTAGTAAACTTACTAATCCCTCGACATCTCATTGTTATTAACTTTAATTCATTTAACCCATTAACCGGTCTAACATTACTAACCCACCCCGTTATTATACCCTATGTGTGTTAGGTATTTTAAATCTGTATTTTAAATATGTCTTAATTCGCGTATATAGATTCATTTAATATTGTTCTTACTAGAGTATATATGCATATACGTCCTAAACATGCCAGTCTATATGAATACAATAATCAATGATCAATCAGCGGATTAACAAGTTTTAACGACTAAATACCTAACATGCAATTAGAATCCTAATCAATTCATTTACTAAACCGACCTCAATCAATTAATATCCAATTACGGGCATGCAATCTAAGACTACGGTTTAAGGGTTTCCCAGTCTACAAGACTTAAGTATAAATGCAATAACCGACTCACAGTGTTAATGCGACAGATAACGGATGTGACGGATGTGAACTCCCGAGACCGAGCAGCTGCAAACCCGAACCTTTCCTGAACCCACGAACTAAACCGATGCATACCCGAACAAGAACCGAGTTAAACCGATCAAGAAACGACCATTGACCATGTGCTGACAAGCTTTGACCAAGGGTTGACCGGCATTGACTGGCCGTTGACCAGCGTTGACCGAGCGTTGACTTCCCTAAACCGGTATTGACCGAGTTGACCGAGCCTTGACCACTACTGAACCGAGTTGACCAGACTTAAACAAGGTTGAACCGGTCGTTGACCAGCCTTAGATTGACTGGCGAGAGACAACCGTGTTGACCGACGGCTGAGATGGCTCCTCCGGTGTTGACCGCGGCGGAGAAGGGCTGATCGGCAATGAGGGAAGCTTCTCTGGTGACCTGACTTGTCAGAGATTGATCACCGGTGATGATTCTGGCAAGAGAGATGGATGAAGTGAGAAAGAGAGCTCACGGCGACGGAGAACTTCCGGAGTTACCTCTAGTTGCTGAACTTGATCTCCGGCGAGGTCTCCGGTGAGAGAGGAGCCCCAGAGAGTAGAAGAGTGACCGGTTGAGAAGTAGAACCGGATGAATAGAGGAGAAGAAGCAGCGGAGCTTCACCGGCGGCGACCTTCTGCGGCGGATCCGGCGACTCTCCGACGACGACGAGGCGACTGACCGGCAGCGAATAACAAGGAGGAGCTGAGGATTCTGATTATATGATCAGTTTAGGGAGATTAGGCTTGGTTTAAATTTATGGTGGTTACTTGGTGCTCAAGCCATGAAGACCATTCAAGTGTTCTTGGTAATATTCAAACAAGAACTTGAAGATGCATAAGTTTCTTAATGAATAAAGGGAGAGAGAGAAGAGGGAGATCGAGAGAATGAGTGAGGAGAGAGATCAGAGGGATTTTTGGGATAATTTTTTTGTGTCAAAGAGAATGAATGAGAGTGACAAGAAGTGAGTGAAGTGATTGCATGCAAACCATGCTTTGAATCCAATTAGATTCTTTGCACCTACAAATGAACAGGTGGCGCCAGGAGGAGAAACAGGTGACAAGTGTCACTCCAGGATCACTTCTGGTCCCCATTCATTGGATCCAACAAGCTTCAATAGATCTAAAACTTCGTTCATTCCCGTTCAGTCCGAATAGCTTATTCCGCGTTTAATTCATAAAAACCCTGTATCTTCTGCAATAAATCCTCTAAGCCTCTTTTTATAATTCTATATTATTTTAGAAGAATTTACAACTTGTTTCACCTTAATCGGACACCGTAGCCCCCATAAAGGATTTTACAAGTATTTGTCGGTTTCATCGATTTCCATCCCGATTAACCTTAACGGCCGTTTAAAACTCGTTATCTCCATTTCTTGTCTTCTAAATGTTTTCTTTACTTAAAAAGAGAAATATTTGGCTCGTCTTGGCTTCCGGCTAGCATTTTAGTAAATTTCCAAAATGCCCCTCATCTTCAGAAAATTATAAAACTGCCCCGATTGACTTTTATTCTGCCCGTTGACCCAATTTTGTGAAACAGTGTATTACAAGCTCTTTTTCTTTTGACACGTTGATGATGATAAGGTACAATTCACCATGTGCCATTTTATAAACACCATGTGATGAATAATTATTTATAACATTCCCTCTTGATAACTCATTAGTCTTGTAATATTATCTATTGTCTCATTAAAAACCTTATCATGGAAAATCCACCATGACAAGGGAAAAATGGTACAGTGATATAAAACCCCCTCAAAGATGGATATGATATTTTCTTCAAAATTTTCTCAAATAGCGCATTCATATACTATGAAGATGTTTTTAATGTTGTAGTGAGAAACGCCTTTGTGAATATATCTACGGATTTTCACCTGAGTGGATATATTCGATGTCGACTTCTTGATTTTTCACAAGCTATTGAGTATATATTTTATTTGGTGGAATGTTTCATCTATTTACTCTTTATTAACCTTCCTTCAGGTCCACATGATTGAAGAAGTAGAAATTAAAGTCTGATTTTGCGAACGTCACGAGATCGAAGTTCCACCAATTTATGATAATTTTTCCACTTTGAGATCGTGTTTTATGTGGATATGATAAATATCTTGTATATGCAAAACCAACTTAAACAACCTAGAGGTTTTTGTAGTAAAATAATATATCAATCATATTTGTAAGTTATCTCTTGCAAGATACATAAGCTTAGTCTTTCGTAAATGCTTTAAATACAAAATCCTTCAATGATCCTTTGAAAATAATCTCTCTTACATCAAATGTCATATTTTGGGATAGTGTTGGTACTGGATTTCTCTCTAGAAAATCCGGCCCATTAACAGACAAAACAAAGGCCCGTAATGACGAGCCCATTCCGGAATCAAAGACAGACAGGAGAGCCGACTCTCTTGATGGGCCCAAGCGAAGCAAACGCCTTGGAAAGGCCCAGACGATGCCGAAGCCGGAGACAATCGAGCTCGAGCTCGGCAGAGGATGACGTGGAGATAGAGCAACTCGGTCTTCGCCAGTTCAACTGATCCGCAAAAATCTCGGAGATCGTTACAACGACGAGGCCGAAAGATCGGGACGAGGAGATCAGAATCGAGGCTATTTAAGAAGAGAAGTGGCGACTCATTAAAAATAATTCCAACCTAGGCTAAGAACACTTCGATTAGATAGCTCGATTTTACACTTTGTACTCTCTTCTCGACTGTGTTTGTTCTATCTCGACGATCAATCTCAATAAAGTCTTTGATTCATAGGAAACTATACCATTTCTATATCCAAAAGTCCAAATCCACGAATACAAATTCTTAGTGTGAATCCCGGATCTCACATTTGGCGCCGACTGTGGGGACATTCTATAGCCTTTCCTATCTTAAGAATCAGATCCTAGATCCGATAGATCGAGATGAATCCCGACCAAACTGGCTCTCCCAGCGCCACACCACCGGTTGACCGCCCTCAAACGGTCGACAACGTTCCTCAGAACACTACCGGGGTAAGAAACATGGGTCAGACCGACGGCGTGTTGACGAGCTCTGCCTCAGTGTCCACGACCTCGGCACCAGCCGGCTCCGTCGCTCAAACAATCGCGACGAGCCAGACTCCGACAAATGTTTTGTCAGGAACTAATGATCCGAGCAGAAACTGGGTGTGGATGAGAAATGACTCAATACCCACCCCAGGAGGGGGATCTGGAATAACCAGACCCAATTCGCCACTACCTTCTGCTCCACAGAGACAAGGGCCAAGCGATCTTGCCGAGATCCGTTCGATGTTAAGCCTGTTGGTAGATCGAACAAGAAACAACGAGGCAAGCGCAAGGGCCCAAGAAATCGCGAACCGTTATCTGGCAGCGCAGCTCGAGGAACAAGAGCGGCGCCTGAACGCCCGTCTTGAAGAGCTCGCCAGTCAAAGCCAAGGGGGCAGACCAACGCGAACTCCCATAAGTCCTCCACCGTGTACCCGCTTGGACTTCTCCCAGGTAGTAACTCCTCCGGGAACATCGGAAAATTTCGGTAATACGTCAAATAGCGGCTTCCGCCCTACAATGACCCTATCGCGGTACCGACCCTATTTGGTTCGAGTTCGATGGTCACAGACCCAACCGGATCAAGAAACCGACCATTACCCGGGCCACCACCTTTCCCGAGTAACTCTAACATCCGACCGAGGCAACTAGGAGGTTCTGCCTTCGCCTCGAGCTCGGGACTCCTTAACGGATCAAACTCAGTTCAGTTCCGAACACCCCAGGTCGATCAGACGAGGTCGATCCCAACGATCGATCTCCTCGACCCCATTTTTCCAGAACAAACGCCAGGTCAGACACAAGTCCAGCTCGCACCCGCAGAGGGCGATGAACACGATATGCTTAGATAATACATTGAACAGGCTAAAGTCCAGTTTGACAGTCTGAGCTCGAAAGTTCACATGGCGACGAGCGCGGCTCTTGACATCGACCGAGTGATCGAAGAAACACAACATACGCCGTTCACAGATCGGATTGCGTTTGTAAGGATCCGAGAGATCAAGAAAACTAAGTTTCCAGAATTCTCTGGGAAATCAGACCCGAAAGCCGACATCAGAGCATTCCGACTAGCGATGGCAAGGGTGTACCTTACCGATGAGGAGAGGGAGCCAGCCTTCTGCAGGCTCTTCACGGAAAACCTATCAGGTTCTGCCCTAGAATGGTTTGCCGGACTGGAAGAAAGGTCCATTGACAACTTCACCCAGTTCATGACGGCTTTCCTCAAACAATACTCCGTTTTCATCGAGGAAAAGACTACCGAGGCAACCTTATTTGGCGTCTCTCAAAAACCCGACGAAACACTTCGCTCGTACATCTACCGATTTAAGGAAATAAAATCCAAAATCGCGAACCCACGAGACGAGGTAGCTATAGAAGCGTTAAGACGGGGACTATGGTTCTCAACCAGATTCCGCGAGGAAATAACGGTCCGCGAACCTCAAACGCTCGATGACGCCCTCCATCGCGCATCGGCCTTTGCTCGCCTCGAGGACGAAACCACGGCCCTCAGAGAAAAACACCGGAAAGAAAGGAACCCGTCGGGCTCGCAAAATCCGAACTCGAAAAAGGATTCCCGTAAATCAGGGAACGTCAACGCGGTAGAAAGCCCAAAGAGCTCGAAGAAATTCGAGTTCGACAAGGAAAGGTTCTGTGATTTCCACAATAAGAGAGGACACTCGACCGAGGATTGCTATACTCGAGCTAAAGCAGAGGCTCAAAAACAAGAGTCCGAAAGCAAAAAAGACTCCGAAGTCGAGGAGGAAACTCTGTCCGACAAAAAGGAAAACAAACAGACCAAGGAGTCGAACTCCAAAAAGCACTCCCAAAACAAACGGGAACGGTCAAAAGAGCCGGAATCTCCCGAAACTCTCCCTCATGGGTCGCGGAAGCGAGTTGAGTTCATCCTCGGCGAGCTTAACCTAAGCGGCACTCCGGGAGGTTCAGCGCTATCCCCGCCTCCGACTCCTGCCAAGAGTTTACGCTCAAGAATCAATATCCCTCGTCTCTGCGGGGGGGGGGGGGGGGGGGGGGGGGGGGGGGGGGGGGGGTGTACGGGCTATACCCCCTAAACGAATCGACTTCATCTTCGGTGGCTCCAAGCTTTGCCGCGACTCGGTCAATTAGATCAAAGCTCTTCAAAGAAGAGTCGAGACCGACAGAGGGGGGAAAACCCCAATGTTGGGTCCAGACCACGAAATCATTTTCTACGAGAGCGAGACAAGTAATCTCGACAAACCACACGACGACGCCCTCCTCGTTTGTCTAGTAGTGGGAGATGTCGAACTCTCAAGGATAATGATTGACACAGGAAGTTCGGTAGATGTTCTCTTTTACGACGCGTTCAAAAAGATGGACTTCAACGACTCCGAGATTGTGGAAGAAAAGACACCACTAGTAGGTTTTGCTGGCGAAACGACATACTCGATGGGCTCTGTCTTCGCCCCAGTAATTGCTGGAGGAGTTCGGAGAATGACGGAGTTCGTCATAGTAGATCGGCTAGCTCCCTATAACGCAATCCTAGGTCGACCATGGATATACGACATGAAAGCGGTACCATCGACCTACCACCAATGCGTAAAGTTCCCGACTCCCAAAGGGATCAAAACCATTTACGGAAGTCAAAAGATTTCCCTTCATTGCTACATGAACGGATACAAGCAGATCGAGAAATCCCCTGCGTAGCAATTACAGAAAGAGGAGGAGCTCGCCACCATGCATACCAAAAGGTCGAACGACCCCAGTCAAATAGGACCCCCAAATGACCTCACGACTCAGGTCTGCATAGACGAGGCTCATCCCGAAAGACTCGTTGGCATCGGAATCGACCTATCAGAGCCGGTTAAGAACGAACTGGTCTCTTTTCTCAAACAGAACGTCGACTCCTTCGCCTGGTCTTCAGCAGACATGAAAGGGATAAACATCGATGTAACCAGCCACGATCTGAATGTCGACCCAACCTATAAACCGGTAAGACAGAAACGTCTAAAACTAGGCCCTGAGCGGGCCAAAGCCGTCAATGACGAGGTCGATCGGTTATTAAAAATCGGTTCGATCAGAGAGGTCAAGTACCCCGACTGGCTTGCGAACCCCGTGGTGGTTAAGAAAAAGAACGGAAAGTGGAGGGTCTGTGTAGACTTCACGGATCTCAACAAATCATGTCCAAAGGACAGCTTCCCACTCCCGCACATCGACCGACTGGTCGAGGCCACCGCTGGACATCAGCTGCTATCCTTTATGGACGCGTTCTCAGGGTACAATCAAATATTGATGAACCCTGAAGATCAAGAAAAGACTTCGATCATAACGGATCGAGGCACGTACTGCTACAAAGTCATGCCCTTCGGACTGAAAAACGCAGGAGCAACTTACCAGCGCCTCGTCAACAAGATGTTTTCAGGACTCCTAGGCAAAACCATGGAAGTCTACATCGATGATATACTGGTAAAATCTTCCAGGTACGAGGATCACATCCCCCCAACTAAAAGAATGCTTTACCATTCTTAATAAGTATGGGATGAAACTCAACCCAGCTAAATGTACCTTCGGGGTCCCTTCAGGAGAATTCCTCGGTTACTTGGTGACCGAAAGAGGGATCGAAGCGAACCCCAAACAGATCGCAACGTTCATAGAGATGAAATCTCCCAGAACAACGCGAGAAGTCCAGCGCCTAACCGGCAAGATAGCTGCTCTGAATCGCTTCATCTCAAGGTCGACTGATAAATGTCTACCCTTCTATCACTTGTTAAAAGCAAACAAAAAGTTCTGATGGGACGAAAAGTGCGAAGAGGCATTCACTCAGCTCAAAGCCTACTTAAGCGAACCACCCATACTAGCGAAACCAGTAGAAGGAGAACCCCTTTACCTATACCTAGCTGTCTATACGGCAGCAGTAAGTGGAGTCCTGGTTCGCGAGGAACAAAACGAATAACGGCCGGTATATTACATCAGTAAGACCTTGATCGACGCTGAAACAAGATACCCCGCCATGGAAAAACTCGCCTTAGCGCTAGTAACGTCGGCTCGGAAACTCCGACCGTACTTTCAATCGCACTTGATCATAGTGATGACCTCTCAGCCACTGAGAACCATTCTTCACAGTCCAAGCCAATCAGGTCGATTGGTCAAATGGGCTATCGAACTTAGCGAGTACGACATTGAATACAAAGCTCGAACATGCCTAAAAGCACAAGTACTGGCAGATTTCATAATCGAGCTCCCTCCGACTATAGAACTCGACCCGACTTCGGCCCAAAGATGGAAGCTCTACGTCGATGGGGCTTCCTCAAGACAAGGGTCCAGAGTCGGAGTGAAATTAGTCTCCCCAACGGGTGAAGTACTAGAACAATCGTTTAGATTGGGCTTCGCCGCATCGAATAACGAGGCTGAATATGAAGCGTTATTAGCCGGGCTCAGACTCGCGATAGCCATAGGAGCCCGGGAAGTAAACGCCTTCAACGATTCCCAACTAGTCACGAGCCAATATCATGGCGACTACGAGGCCAAAGACGAACGAATGGAAGCATACCTACAGGTAGTCCATACATTGGCCGAACAGATCGAATTCTTCGATCTAACACGAATCCCACGAGGTGAAAACACTGCAGCCGATGCGCTAGCCGCATTAGCATCGACATCAGATCCTAACCTCAAAAGGATCATACCAGTCGAAGGGATAGAAAAACAAGGCATCGACATAGCTCTCAAAGCTCTGTCCTTGAAAGAGGATGGGCCCGCTGTGAAGGATGATGTCAAACGCAAAGAGTGTCCCGGAGACACTGATAGCGACATCATCGAGATTGATGATGATCTCGATCCTAGAAACACCGTATACGTCGCGAACGTCCCCGACGGACCAATTCAAACCGCATCCACTAGTCAGGGACCTGAGCCTAACAACGACGAAGATTGGAGAACTCCGATCATTCGATACATCACAAACGGCGAAGTTCCCGACGGCAAATGGGAGGCGCGGAAACATAAAACGCAGAGTGCGAGGTACTGTGTCACACAAGGAAAGCTCTTTAAAAGGAGCCTCTCCGGACCTTACCTTAAATGCCTTGACAAAAATCAAGCCCTAGCCGTGATTACACAAACACATGACGGATCCTGCGGAAGCCATTCCGGAGGACGAGCATTGGCCGTGCGAATCAAAAGGCAAGGCTACTATTGGCCTACAATGGCCACCGAATGCGAATCTTTCTCCAACAAGTGCGATAAATGCCAAAAGCATGCCCCAATTATCCACCAAGCGTCGGAGAAACTCTCCTCTATCTCATCACCATACCCATTCATGCGGTGGGGAATGAACATCGTTGGACCGCTGGTCGCATCTGGCAAAAAGAAAGCCACACACCTGTTGGTGATGACAGACTACTTCACCAAGTGGATTGAAGCAAAGTCATACCAGAAAATTAAGGACGTTCACGTTAAGGAGTTCGTCTGGCGAAACATCGTTTGCCGACACGGACTAGCCCACGAGATCGTCACCGATAACGGATCTCATTTCATATCAAACACGTTCAAAGAGTTCTGCAGAACTTGGAACATAAAGCTGACTTACTCAACGCCACGCTACCCCCAAGGGAACGGGCTAGCAGAAGCAGCTAACAAAGCGATTATGAACGGCCTCAAGAAGAGGCTCAACGAGTGCAAAACAACCTGGAGTGACGAACTCCCAGCTGTACTTTGGGCCTACCGGACTACCCCCCGCAAATCCACTGGCGAGACTCCCTTCTCGCTAGCTTACGGAATCGAGGCGGTAGTACCAGCTGAAATTCTCGTGTCAAGCATTCGCAAAGAAGAATGCCCACGACAAGAGGAACTTAATAACAAGATGATAACTGACGAGCTCGACCTCGTCGACGAAAGAAGGAACCTCGCATTAGCTCGACTCCAGAATTACCAACAAGCCGCAGCTCGCTACTATGATTCCCGAATCAAAACTCGAAGGTTTCAAGTAGGAGAGCTCGTCTTGCGGAAAGTGTTCGACCATAAAAAGGAAGAACACGCTGGAAAATTAGGAGCGAAGTGGGAAGGTCCTTTCCAGGTCACCGACGTCGTAAAGGACGGGGTCTACCGACTCAAGTCGGTGGAAACCCAGAAGCCCGAACTACGACCTTGGAACATCATCAACCTCAAAAAGTATTTCCACTAGGAGTACATCAACATAATCGAACAACGAAATGGCTTGATCCCCTTAAAAAGGGTACGTAGGCAGATCGACTTCGAGCGCAGCAGCCCCCCAAAAAAACAAAGCTCACGCCGAGCTCAACAGCTTTCGAGGAAGTTACCTCAACTTATCTTTGTGAAATCAAAATAAGTCTCTTAATCCAATGCTTCTTTCTGTCGTAAAAGTTGGATTCATTGCGAGATACCTCATCATAACATTCCCAAAACGAAAGATATGAAATTATCTCTTCCAAAACGAAGGATATGAAATTATCTCTTCCGAAACAAAAGATATGAAATCATCTTTTCTAAATCAAAGCGATATGAAAGTATCCCTTCCAAGCGACCTGAAATGGCCTCTCTAAAAGCTAAAGTGATATGAAATTATCTCTCCTAAAATCAAGCGATATGAAATTATCCTTTCCAAGAGACCTCAGACGGTCTCCCACAAAATCAAAGTGATATGAAATTATCCCTTCAAACAAAGCGACCTAGAACGGTCCTCCCGCTTCAAACGAACTGAAATGATCGTCCCAAAAACAAGCGACCTAGAACGGTCCTCCCGCTTCGAACGAACTGAAATGATCGTCCCAAAAACAAGCGACCTAGAACGGTCCTCCCGCTTCGAACGAACTGAAATGATCGTCCCAAAGAAAGAGATCTAGAATGATCTCTCCAAAAAAAAATAACATACAATTCTTCTAAACCTTATGCGGATTAAAAGAATCGGGGGGCTACCCCACTCCTCAAGCAAAATAACGAGATCGAGAATTCAAGCATGCAACCTCTACACACACTCCAAACCGGATCTTTGTAAGTTCACTTCAATTCGATCTCACACTTAATGCTCCTCTTTTCGATTCAGCAATTAAGCCCGAGTCTTACATTACGAAATAGTCGCGCCCAAAACCATTCTTGGCAAAGAGCTCGAGCTCAAATGCAACTGACTTAAAAGTTTGCAACGGACCTTCTAAGGCAGCTCACGATAAGTTATCTGCTCGGTTCCTCTAGAGAGGTTCGAATCGCCACAATGGCTCAGATTTTAGGTTAAGGCATAAAAACAATGAAATCTATGCTAAGGCATGAAAGATTTAAAAAGAAAGTTCAAAAAAAAAGAGGACACAATGTCCTCGAGTTTGAACAAAGCCCCCTCGGGCAACAAAAGTCTGAAAAGAAATTAAAAGCCCCCTCGGGCAAAGAAAAGTCTGAACTAAAAGCCCTCTTGGGCGGCAACAAATAAAAAAGGGGGACTAGAACTGCTTGGAAGGAGAGGAAGCCTCGTCTCGATTCTCCGTCTGACCATCGGTCGCCCCGTCCTCCTCGAGTTGACCCTCGACCTCATCGCTAACTCGCGAGCTAACTCCGGTCGGGAGGTTCGATCCATACTGATCAAGACGAGTAGCCGCCTGGTTTAGGGGGCGCGCAAGGATCACGGAATCGTCCGACATCACCGGCAAATTGAGCTTGCTGATACTGAAGTCTGACACCGCCGCAGCGTTCATCTCCTCCGTGGCCAATCTCTTCTTCTCGGCCAAGTCCATCACCTCCTTGGTCAAGTCCAGTTCGCCAGAGGCGAACTCGGCAATAAGCGCGATATTAGCCAAAGCCTCCTGGAGCCTCATCTCAGCGCTCACGGCGACTTTCCTCTGGCTCTCCTTCGCCGCGATCCCCTCGAGAATCTTGAGGTATTCGCCGTTTAGCCCCTTCTCCGCCTCATGGGCCGCCGCCTTAACGTCAAACTCTCGGTCAGCAAGAGCCTTGTCCAGATCGCCCTGACATTGCGCAGCCCGCACATCCGCAGCCCGACCTGCCTCAATGGCGGTTCGACTCGCCTCCTCTGCGATCGAAACCTGAGCCAAGGCATCCCGCAGCTTCGCATCCAGGTCGCCCGCCTTCTCCCGTTACTCCTCCTCTCATGCCAAGGCCCCCTGCAACTGCGCTCTCAGGTCCCTGACCGTCTTCTCGACGGTATCGAGCTCACTCGCCTGCGGTATCTCCCGCAGCTCTCGCTCGGCCCTAGCCGCAAACCTGTTCGTAGCATCCAAGGCCTACGAGAAAAACAAGAATTAAGCATAAAACGTACCAAAAAAAAAAAGCGAAGAAAGGAAATCATTACCTTCCCAGAAGCTGCTATCATCTCGGTATAAACTTCACCAAGAGCCATATCCCCGATAGCCGGGAGCTGAACACCTGCAGGCTTGAAATGCCTCAACAAATAGGCCACACCCTTCGGGTCATCCGCGATCGGACATTCCTTCTGCTGCCTGAAGCGCCAGTTGAAAGACCCAGAGGACCCGGAAGAAGCAGGTCTTGCCTCGGCACTTTGGTTCGATCTCCTCGAACTCACCTCCGCATCGGTTCTTTGACGCTTCGCCGCCGGGGGAGGAGGACCGCCCCGGCTTCGACCGTTCGATCCCCTCGAACCATTTGACCGGGAGTTGCGCAAAGCATGCTCTCCAGACGGGATCTTAGCTAGTTCCTGACCAACTGAAAGAGGAGGTAAATTCTCCACCCCCACGTTCGCCTCTCCGGACCCTGCGACCTTAGGGAGAGAAACCTGAACAGAGTTTGGAGGAGGGATTGAGGGAGGAGGAGGAGGCCCCTCGTCCATGGCAAAAAGAAGGGCGTGGCTCAAGTCGCCAGCCTTCATTTTCTTCGCCATATCAACGGGATCCTTCCCGTTCCGACGACTGCTGGATCTTCGCGACATCTTTCCGAGAGAAGGGGTGCTTGCGGTAGAACTATCGTCCGAAATAGGTCGACCTGCAAACGAAACAGATTCGGGTCAGCCCAGCAAACGAAGGGCATATTGCGCGACAACCCCCAGAAAGACTAACCGGAACACTTACTTTCTCCGGTTCGCTCGATAATCCGAAGCGGAGCCTGAACGATTCGAGTCGAAGCGGGCTGGTGAAGGAGACGTGATTCGTCTCGCAAAAGACGAGGTTGGTATAGAGGAGGTTGTCGAGCAGCAGGACCTAAAGCAGCTCGGATTCGCTGATCCGTGAAGTTGCACCAACGAATATCCCCTCTCCGTAGGCGAGCTATCAAACTCGATGTAGTCGGGTCCAAAGGTAATGACTCAGGAGCCTCTGCAATGAAACTAAAAAGGTCATTAGCAAACATCTCGATATCAATAAAGGACACCGCAGCAACTAGAGAAACTAGTAAACCCTATAAGCTAACCAATGTTAGCCGCCCATCTTGTCGGGATAACCGAGTAATCAAAATCCTCGACCGAGTGACGATTGATCCTGAAGTAGAAGTATTTACTCTTCCACACATCCCTCATCGGGATCTCATCAAGGATCTTCCCATGGCGAGGAGAGAGGTAGTAGGTTCCGGGAAAACGGGTGTTATGTTTTACCGAACAAACCCTCATCAACTCCTCGACTCCAAAATCGCCTTCCTCGACGGCTCTGACCCCGAGCCCGACGACATACCGAACGAAATTCGGAGTCATCTGGTGAAAGGCCAGTTGGAGCTGAGCTAAAACCCATGAGATAATGCGAGGGATTGGAAAAAACAATCCGCATTTATCGAAATAGGTATAGGAAGCGCAACAATGGCCTTCGACGACAGTTTCCGGGGACATGTCCGGCGATGGGATAAGTATCCCCACCTCCGACGGAATCTGGCACTTCGCCCGCAACTTCCGTATTTGGTCAACAGTCAAACTGGACGGTGGATGAGGACCAATCGGACCAGCCGCCACAGTAGGATTAGCCCTGGCTGTACTCTTTCGAACCATGATAGTTAGGAATATCGATAATTTCTTTCAAGGAAAGAGGGAAAACGAAATCTCCAGAGAAAGAAAATCTCGAAACAACGAAAAAGAGAATATGAGCGAGAGGCAAGAAGAGGATATAATGGAGGAGAAGAAGTTACCTTGACGATTCGCAGTGTGAGCAGTAATGGGAATCGTGCTAGGTAACTTCCCCTTTTAAAATACCTCGTGCTCGAGATCCGTGGGATTTTTGGTATCCCACAATCCCAACCGCTCGATTCGAAATTTGTAAATAATCACGAAAAAAGATCGAGGCAGTTGTGATCCTTCGGTCCCGTGCGATCTCAACCGTCGATATAAAATCTATGGATGGGGCAAAAATAATCATTAGATTTGTCACATCCGAGGCACGCACCTCTTCCCAAGAACGTCCACCGCCCATTAACCTCGACCTCTCGAATTCAATGGGCTGGGGGGCTATTGTTGGTACTGGATTTCCCTCTAGGAAATCTGGCCCATTAACAGACAAAACAAAGGCCCGTAATTACGAGCCCATTCCGGAATCAAAGACAGACGGGAGAGCCGACTCTCTTGATGGGCCCAAGCGAAGCAAACGCCTTGGAGAGGCCCAGACGATGCCGAAGCCGGAGACAATCGAGCTCGAGCTCGGCAGAGGATGACGTGGAGATAGAGCAACTCGGTCTTCGCCAGTTCAACTGATCCGCAAAAATCTCGGAGATCGTTACAACGACGAGGCCGAAAGATCGGGACGAGGAGATCAGAATCGAGGCTATTTAAGAAGAGAAGTGGCGACTCATTAAAAATAATTCCAACCTAGGCTAAGAACACTTCGATTAGATAGCTCGATTTTACACTTTGTACTCTCTTCTTGACTGTGTTTGTTCTATCTCGACGATCAATCTCAATAAAGTCTTTGATTCATAGGAAACTATACCATTTCTATATCCAAAAGTCCAAATCCACGAATACAAATTCTTAGTGTGAATCCCGGATCTCACAGATAGCTGGAGATATTTTAACTTAGAAGGCCTTTTATCCTAAAATATTTCTTATATATTATATGTCTTATGATAATTTTCAAGAGTTTTGATCGAGCCGAGTTCCTTGGAACATAATTTCTCAATATCATTAAAGACTTACATAATGTTAAGGCACAATCAAGTCATTTATATACTGCTAGACATATTGAATGTCTTAAAATTATTACATCCAAGATTTATCCAATGACCTTGTAAGCTATTTTTTTTTTTCATATCGTAAGGTCATTTTCTAATTTTGTGGAGAAATGTATATCATTTGGATGCTTGGACTGCTGGTCCAGTAATTTCTCGTTTTTTCATATAGACTGATTGCCTATTTTCACTTTTTGCCAATACTTTCTCATTCTACTCTCATTCATAAAAGTAGATTCACGATCCTCATTCATTTATTTATGTCTTGCTATCTCATTTATTGTCGACAATTATTTTCTTTGGTTCCATCTTTTTACTCGTAATGATATGGTTAATCGAGATCCCTTAATTTTTATCAATGATTTCATTAAGTTATTTGATTATATTATTAACCATATCACCCGCCTCTTCAAGAGGTTTATCTTGTATTCATATATTTGCTCCTTTTATTTTTCGAAAATTTTAATCTTTATAACCAAAGTTGCCTATCACATTTCTGACGTGCCATAAACTTATAAATGGTCCTTTAAGGACAATATTCGCATTGGAGCATTTACAACTAGAATATGAGATTATTTATTTAAATTATGTATGAAAGTTATTTAAGATATTATGTGAATGAATTATCCTATGATGTTCATTTTCACTTATACGAGGATCTATAATTTTCAATGATATCCATTTCAACAATCTTATTCATCATGTGTTTACAAATGTTTATGGCATTTGATTTGCAACATATTCTGAATAGTGGTCATTTAAACATTGAACTTCAATTTTACATTTATTTGTTTAAAGATTTAAACTATTCCACAGTTCTCCACATAATGATATATATGTTGCAATAAATACATCTCTTATTAATGATTAATATACAATATATTTTCGGATTTTTATTCCTTTTGAGATTGCAAATATCATCAATGCATGCACTACCAAATATTTCATATACCAAATTATCAAGATGATATTTCACCATAGTTGGTTTATAATCACATCGATATATTAAGTTCATTCTGAGTGTGAACATAATTTTTAAGATGTTCCCCTCGGTAGGATACTTTAATTCCCCCCCCCCCTCCCCCTTGAAATGATGACATTATATGTCCACAAATCTCGTATTGAATCCCACTTCATGTACCAATTAAATTTCCAATCATCGATTTGGGCATATTATCAATTTCAAGAGAAAAATTCCAATTATCCATTTTGGGCATGTATTATGTATCAAATCATTTGATATGGGACCCTTGATTTATGGTTTTCTTAAAAAATCAAATCATCATATCTAATGAACTTATTTATTCAACATGATGATTCATCTCTCATGATGGTCATTTTTCTCTCTTTGAGACATGATATGTGTAGAAATACTTATGTTTTTTCTAACATAAACTTTCAATAATATCTATGCTATTATGTAATTGAGATGGCTTAACCCAGTTAGGACATATACTAGTAAACTTTAATTTTAATATAATATATGCATGTCTCTCCATCATGTACTCTTCTTCTGGAGCATTCTTTCCACTAAAGCATTTTACTTTTCTTGGGATTCTCATTCTTCTTAAGTGTTTTGCTCTAATAAACCTCTCAATTTATTATGTGGTTCTTTTAAAACACTATCTTGTATTTATCCTTTTTATATATACCTTCAAGATAATTATTTTATGTGTAATATATATCAGGGTAATGAATCATGCAAAAATCTATATTTTGTGATCAACAGACACACATTTGACCATCTATTGGATGTGTCAATGAATACTTTAATATATATATATATATATATATATAAATGGTTCGTATGGTGGGAGAATCAGTCCACATATGTCATCATATATTTTTTTAAGACAAAAGTATTCATTCACAACTTTGGTTGACGAAAACCTGCTTATGAGTTTTCCTTCAGAACATCCTTTACAAGAAAAACTCTCTCTGATAGAAAAATCTTCTGGTTTTTCAATGGATGGCCACTTGAATTTCACACCGTTCTTTTTTATTATGACTAAATCAGGGTGGCCAAGTTTTGAAAACGTATTGTAAATTTATTAATGTTAAGATATATATGTTATGTATATATTATATATTATATTGTATATATAATGAGAGAGAGAAATTTGACGGTGATGTGATTTTTTAACTTTTCATATTATTTTTTTGTTCCTTAGTGAAATGAATACAATGAAACTTCCTTATATAGAAAACATTGTCCAATAAAGTATTGGTAAATGTCTCACTCATTCTCTTGTTATTTGACACATCACTAGCCAAGAAGTGAGGATAATTCACTTTATCACATTGATCTATCTTTCTCTTGCCACGTTGATGATGAGAAGGTAAAATTCACCATGTGCCAATATAAAAACACCATGTTATGAATAATTGTTTACAAAATGTTCTCTTTAGTATTCATTAGTCTTGTAGTATTTAGTATTGCCTCAGTAATAAACCTTAGCATAGAAAATCTCAGTGGGATAAAAATCTTGACAAGAGAAAAGAGTACAATGACGTAAACTCCCCCTGGAAGATAAATATGATCTTTTCTTCATAAATTTCTCAAATAGCGCATTCATATGCCATGCAGATGTTTTCTGAATGTTATAGTGGGAAAAAACTTTGTGAATAGATCTACGGCATTGTCACTTGAGTGAATATACTCGATGACGACTTCTTGATTTTCACGAGCTCTTGAGTATAAAACATATTGAGTGGAATATGTTTCATCTTATCACTCTTGATATAACATTCTTTGAGCTCCGCATGATTGAAGAATTACAACTAAACTCTGATTTTGGAAACGTCACTAGATCGCAGTTCCCCCAAATTATGAAAATTTGTCCACTTTGCGATCGAGTTTTATGTGTTCTGATAAATATTTTGTATCTGCGAAACCAAATATACCAACCTCGAAGTTTTTTTTGTCAATAAAGAGAAAGGGAGCCTAAGATCTAAACTCTTACCCAAGTTGGTAGCTCCGGGCCAACATGGACCATATAAGATGTCTGGATGCGAGCAGCCTTCACTAACTTATCCACCATTGAATTATGTGCACGTGGGATCCTCTTGAGTGAGAATGTCTTAAAACATCAGGCCATTCCTCCGGTGCCGACACAATCTTCACCAACTCGGAACAATCTGTTGTAAAGGTAACCTATGTATGTTGAAGTACCTTCCTACACTCCATAGCCCAGATAAGTTCTTCAAATTCCGCATGTAGTGGGGAAAGACTATGTCGAATGTTCCTTGTCCCCATAATTTTAACAACCTCGAAGTTTCTATAATAAAATAATTCAATATTAATCATACATGTGAGTTGTATCTTGCAAAATACATAAGCTCAGTATTTTGTAAATACTATGTTTATATTCGCTTGTTGTATTTTCCCTTTTCTTACTCTTGATTAAATCATCTTCATCCATTTGTTATTATTCTTCTTTTGTCTCTATTTCTTTCCTTGATTGAAAATTTTGTGGTTGACTATGATTATGCATTTTGGGTGTTTTGTGGTTGTGCATATTCTTATCTTATCTATGTTGTTTTTTTTTTGAAGTATCTCCCATTTGATAATGATTTTTTTATTATCTTTTTGTCCCTTTGTTATCTTCTTACAAGTTTTATCCATGATTGTACTGTTGGAATTCATACCGGTTTATAAAACAATTTTATAAATCAACCTATGAATTTACTAGCCAAGATCTCTTGCCAATACTGAAATAAATATGGATCTAAGGATTTGAATATACCTGGATATTCTGCAGCGGAATAATGAACACAACGATTGAGGTTACTAAGCACCTCAAGTGTTGTGCCTCTACCGGTATCCACACTAACACAAATTGGATCGAAACGGGATGCTAGTGCCGTCGAGATCAAATCTCAGAACTTTGACAAACTATTTGTCTCTGGGTTCGTTGTTATTAATCGCGTCATTATATCCTCCTTATATAATGATGTGATCGAAATCCTAACACATATGTTGGGCAAGCCCAATATGAGAATAATAATAATCTCATCTTCATACGTGCATGTGTTATCACATATTATATTATTTATTAACATCACATATGTACATAAATAATATATATATATATATATATATATTATTCTTAAAACCCAAAATAACATTGATCCAATTTGCTTAAGTGTGTGACCATGTAGGTTCATATAATATTAGCAATGAATTCTCAATTCATAGATCATAAGCGGTTTCTAGCAAAACATTATAACCACCTAATATTATATGATTATCGAACCTCGACTAACTTGAGTAAGTACAAATTGATTTCAGGACATTCCCAACATGTAAATATATTCTTATCATATATAATTTGTAACTTTTAGTCAATAAGTGTTGCACACTCAACAAATTGCTGTTAAGTCCTGGATTAATAGAACATCATTGATTTTAACTTTTCTTTTTTTGTTGTTTCCATACTAATATCTCATTTTTCTACACTTGTAAGAATACTCCACATCCAAATTTGATTTTATCTTTGTTTGTCTTGTCCAGTCTTGTGAAGAATGTCTCATTTCTAATCATGTGACATGTTTCTCCACTATCAGTTATCCTTACTCTTTCTTCGTAAATTTTATATGCATCATATGTTGTTGCAGTAAAAGATAATTCTCTAAATCTCTTATCTTTTTTTCTTCGATTTGACAAGGGATTACCTTATGATTTGTATTATTATTGTTTTTTTGCAGTATTTTGCATAATGCTTAGACATGCCACAAACTAAACACTCCTTGAACTTTTTTTACTTTCATATGCTTTTTTACCTTGTTCTTAAAATAGAAAACTTCTTCATTGTGATTATTCTTCTGGTAGATACCACACCAAGGTGAATTCCTTTTTTAAAGTAACAATCTTCCTCATTGATCATTGATGTTGATATGATCATTGGCCAAAATTTTCCCTTGCAGACAATGCTCCTTTGATTGCTTCATCTTCAAAGTATTTTGCTACACGTGAAATTAGTGATCCAACAAGATATGTATTAATAGTCTTCTTTAAATTATTTGTTTTCTGCATTAAAGCTGCTAAACCAGCATATCTCTTTGGCATTGAATTTAGTATTTCATGATAACTTTATGACTTTGTCTTTTTCTCCCATTAAACACATATGGTTTACTATTTTTTGTGTTGATATGTGTATTCTTGCATTTTTTTCTCTTTGATTCATCTTTGGATGTTCAAACTCCTTGTTCAAAGAACCTAGCCTCACAAGTCTTGTTTGACTATTGACCTTATAAGTTTCTTGCAATCTTTGCCAGAATTCTTTAGATGTAGTAGCGGAAAATACCTCCATGAGAACCAAATATTTTATAACTATCTCCAACAATTGTAGAGCCTTCATATATTAAACCTATTTGTATTTCTCTCTTCTAGTAATTCAGTTTCTGGCCTTGTAGTTTTTTTTTTTTGACTCTTGTGGAAGTCATATTGTAACAATTTAATTTTTCTTGTTTGCCTTTTATTTGATGTCATCTATAGATTTTCCGACAAATCTTTGGGCTTATTAGCGTATTCTCGCCTCTTTTGCAACACATAACCCTTTAATCCTTTGTTATTTGTGTTGGGAAAACATAAAATACAATTGTGCAACGGAATAAAGTTTTCCGCACTTGTGTGGGTCTATGAGAAAAAAAAAACTTGGACGATGACAAAAAGTAAAATAAGTAGAAAATTAATGAGAGCATGCCTTCCTTTACGTGTAAAAACTGTTCAATGTGAGAAGTAAAAACAATGGGACCGTAAATCAACTAAAAATCTTCTATATTAATGAATATGAGTTACTTTCACGTCCCTACTGCTCCACATGAACAAATACAGAGACTAAGACTTTAAAGAATATTCTCCAACACAATAAAAACACAATAAGAGAGCACTACAAAAGCTTAGAAACAAGCAGTCACAAACAACCTCCAATTCACTAGGATTCCGACAGCCCATTGAAATCCCACAGTAAAAATCCAAGATAAACAAGCCATGACACCTCTGCCAAATTTCAGCTCACCCCGAGAACAACTCATCGTCAAATTTCCCAACCGTCTAAACGCAAATTCACCGTTGAATTTCTAACCTACAGAACCACGAAGCTTTCCTAAAAGATTTAGTTGTATCAAAAATTATCAAGGCTCGAAACGTTTCTTGACAAACATAGACGAATTTTATGTTTTCTCCTTTTTTCTTACATCTCTTTTTCTCTCTTGTGCATACCATAAAAAAAATTAGATTAATATTCCTTATATAGTGACTAGAGCCTAATATCAACCTTGTGGATTAATGAAATGTCG
The DNA here is from genome assembly GCA_030180135.1 of Orychophragmus violaceus. Taxonomy (NCBI): domain Eukaryota; kingdom Viridiplantae; phylum Streptophyta; class Magnoliopsida; order Brassicales; family Brassicaceae; genus Orychophragmus; species Orychophragmus violaceus. The sequence continues at coordinate 66,863,638 of CM058239.1, forward strand.
AGTTATTCCAAAGATAAATTGCGCTTTGACTATCATAATCAACACATACATATCTTGCTTGAGTCCGATCTTCTAAAAAAGTTCTATATCCAAAAGAACTCTTTACAAGCTTCTATTGTGGCTATGAAATCAGCTTTAATAATAGAAAGTATAACACATTTTTTAAACCTTCATTGTCACGTCAAAGCTCCACCCGTATATGTTACCAAGTAACCCGATGTAAACTTCTTGGAATAAACATCCATCCATATTATCATTAGTATAGCAAACAAGCAATGTCTTATTACCTCCAAAGGTAATCTTCAAACTATAAGTCCGTCAAAGATATCTCAAAACCTACTTCAAAACAACCTAATGTTATCTTCTAGGATTTAAAAGAAAATGACTAATTGTACCAATGTGCTAAATCTGGTATTTTCAATTCATGTCATACATCAAACTACCAGTTGCAGAAGAATATGTAGCACATGTCATATCTTCATACTATGAATATGTACTATGACTTTGTTGACTACTTAATCTAGTGTTTAGCAAGAGTAGTGCTTACAACTTTAGATTTATCCATGTGAAACCTTTGAAGTACTTCTCAATGTGCTTCTCCTTAGATGATTGAATCAACACCTCACCTATATCTCAAAAAATTCTCAGACCAATAACTTTTTTTGGACCCATATCTTTCGTGGTAAAGGACTTGCTAAACTGATTTTTCAGTTCCTTAATTCTATGTTCATGCCCATAATTAACATATCATCAACATATAATGATTAGAAGTAGTCTCCTTACAACCATGCTCCATCATACCAAACTTGACTTTATATACCACTCCATTAGTTCTTGTTTCAATCCATGAAGGCTTTTCTTCAAGCGACATATTAAATCTTCTTTACCCTTTTTCACAAAATTTTCCGGTTGTACCATGTAAAATCTCTTCCTCTAAATCACCATTAATGAAAGCAGTCTTAATATCCAATTTCTCAACCTCTATATCAAAACTTGTTTTCAACCAAGTACAACCAAAATAAATGACATCTTCACGACATGAGAAAATATTTAATCATGACTAATTCTATTCTTTGATTGAATCCTTTCACATTCAATATTTACTTTGTATCGAGGAGGCAAACTAGTATTTTCATGAATAATCTTTTACACCCACTTATTAAACAATGTATTCCTTCCTTTAGGATACTTCATAAATGCAACTGTATGATTCTCGTCAAAAGAGTTATCACCCATTGAACCTAGTGGATTATCCTTTTGTTCATCCTCCAAAGTTTTACAAAAACCTCTGGTTTTCACCCACTAGTAAGTAACAGTTACTCATTTGGATCATACCTTCTCGAATATTTTAGATCTCACTCAGATACTCTAACATCAAGTAGGATTTGCGTAGGTTTTTCTCACCATAATCGTCATCATGACGACCACTACCATCATCATCATCATGTGCGTGAATATCTACTCCCAAGTATATCAACATGAAGCTCACCCTCGACCTGACCATGGATTATTATAGGAGTAACCTTTTTATCTATCAAACTCTCATAAATCTGAGTTGGATATCCGGACTTGGCAATGTCCTTAGTCTTTTGAGCTTCTATAAACACAACATTGCTGCTCTTAATGAGGTATTCTAAAAGGGATCATAAATTATGTATACAAACTCATCACGACCATAAACAATGAACACACGGTGCCATATCTTCATATCAAGCTTCAACCTCTCATATTTGAAAATATGAAAATAACCATATAAGAAATATCCTTATCGCTGCAAAATTTCTCTGGAATATCACCCTCCAATGGATCATTTGGTGACAAATTCAATACATGAACAATTGTTCTCAAAATTTTACCCCAAAAAGTCATCATCAAGTCTTAATGTGAAATCAAACATCTCCCTCGCTCGACAATTGTCTTGTTCAACGTCTCAGCCAACATATTCAATTGTGGGCTCTTAAGCGGCGTTAACTAATACCTTATTGCAATAAGCATAAAATGATCCATAGTACTCTACACCTATCAACGCGGATACACTTTAACTTCTTTCTCGTTCGTCTCTCAATAAAAGCCACAAAATACTTGAAATATCTCAGAATCTGATCTTTCATCCCAATATTGAAAAGGCACAACTTCCTAGAATGATTATGGATAAATTTGAAAGCTTATGATGCCACCACCAAGAGATTTTATCTTCATTGGATCACATACATCTGAATGCCCTAGATCAAGTACCTTGGGTTTCCTAGAAGATGTAGAAGACTTGAAAGAGACCACGTGTGTTGTCCTAAAAATGTGTACTGTTATGCAAATGCAAAACAAATATATCTAGAATGACCTCCTTCTTGAATAACACATATAATCTTATCTCACTCATATAACTCCATGGCATCATCATTCTTTAATCCATTAACAATGTCTTTTGATATCTTAGCATGCATACAATAGAAAGATGAATACTTCTCACCTCTAGGCACAAAAAAGAACCTTCGAAAATTTTCATTTATCCCATGCCCCCCCCCCCCCTAAATAAACTGTAGGAACCTTCGTCAGTAAGTTTTACCTAAATATCAAATTCATCCAAAGATTTGGCACATGTTTAATATCTTTAAGCACAAGTATAATCCCAAGACTATTCTCCAAGAAAATATCACTAATGCCAACAGCCTGAGTCAAAGCATCATTACACATCTTCACAGAACCATAACTACTAGAAGTATAGGTAGAGAACAAATCATGATGAAATATAGCATGAGTAGTAGATCCAAATATCACTCACCCAGTTGATGCCTTCGCATGCCACATTAATGGCATCACTCTCAAAAGAATGAAAACTGATTGTCGGTTATTATCATCCGATCTACACCATCTTCTTTCCTATTAACTTGTTACTTGTTGTCCCTTTTTCTACTTCTAGAAATCTTTTTCAATGTGCCCTTTCTTATGATAGTAATGCCACTCCATATTTGAACATATATTAGACTTGCTCATGCTCTTGCTCTTGTCCTTCTTGTGATCTTTATATTTACTCCGCCCCCTTGACCCATAAACTAATATATCTTAATGCGAGGAACTAGCATATGATTCCCTTATTGTTTTCTCATTGAAGACATTGTTTTCACTTAATTCATCGAAATAACAACTTCCGACGTGAAGTTACAATGAGACATCATGAAAAGCTCCCAATAATCTGTTTAGCAATACCTAAAATGGCCATATAACACAACTTGTTGAGCAATCCCTAAAATGCATTCAAATAATATGTCGTTGGAGTTCCCTTAATGTGAGGCGTAGAACCTAACAAGACCATAATCTTCTAAAAAAACTCACTATGTAATTAATATGATTAAAATCACGTCCTCCATGTACCACCCAAAAAGATCCGAGCCTAAGACTCCAAAGAACAATCTCCAACACAAGAAAGCTTAATAAGAGAACAATAAAAGAGCTTAGAAACAAGTAGTTCAGAAACGACCTTCAATTCTTTGGGATTCAGACCACAAAATGATAATTACACCTACAAATCCGAGATGAAAAAAGTCAAGAACCATCTGCAAAAATTCAGCTCAGACAAAAAAAAAAAACTCATCGCCGGATTTTCCAAACACTCAAGCCAATACCTACTGAAAACTATAGCGAACAACCACACTAAAGTCCATATTCACAATAAACCAACCGTTGAATTTCAGTCCCACTGAGTTAAAAAGCTTTTCTCAAAGTTTCAATCAGATCAAAAAACTTTTAAGCTCCAAACATTGTCTTGACAAATTTCGACAAAAATTATATTCTTTTTTTTTGTTCATATCTTCTTTTTATCTCTCTTGTGCATACCACAAAACAAAACAAAAAGGTTACAATTCTTATATATAGTGTACTCATAACCTTAAGTCCAATATCAATCTCATTGATTAATATAAATGGTGTAAGCTCATGGATAAATATAATTGGTGTAAGCACAAGTTCGGTTCTTTTATACAAACTCACTTGATCTTTGACTAAGAAGAATACCAACACTTTAAATACAATACCCCTTCTCTCGTCATCCATCACCACCCACTCCAAAAAGACTGTCAATCTATCACAAGCTCATCAGATTCCTTGATGTATATATAGCATATAATGTTACCAAAAAGGGAAATTTTTTCTCGCAAAGGCTTCGTTTGCCGGAGAAATTATATTTTAACCAAAACTGTTTTTCTTATGTATGGTAGCTAAATTATATATTTCTAAAATATTTTCAGTTACCGAATACATGCATAGTCAATACTTTTAATTCTAATTGTTGGGGGAGCCTGAAATCGATATATTGAAATTGTCTAATTATATGAAATATATCATTCAAGCGACATTACTTTTCTCATTCAAGACAAGACTGTTGGGAATGTCCTGAAATCTACTGTACTTGCTCTAAGTGAAAGTCGTATAGTCGAGATGAGACAATCACATAACACTAGGTAGTCATAACGCTTTGCTAGAAGCCACTTATGATCAATGAGTTGAGAACTCATTGCTAGTGTTATATGATCCTACAGGGTCACACACCTAAGCAAAATGGGCGTTAAAGACGAGGTTGATCATTAATGTAATGATCCAGTGAATGCATATGTGATATGCATTCGATATCAATGTTCTGGGGAAGCGTCGATCGTTGCAGTAGTGCATCGATCGATGCACTCGCGGATTAATCAGATTAATTCAGTTTAATCGTTGGTTAACTCCGTTGTGGTTTAAGCCGACATATATAAGATATATGGTCGACCTAAACTCGTCCTTAACCTAATTTACAGCCACAAGAACACAGATAGAAACCTCTCTGGAGATTAGATCTCTGTAAGGCACTAGCATCCCTGCGGTCCAGTTTGTGTGCGTGTGGATACCAGTAGAGGCGCAGCATTTGAGGCGCTTCGTGATCTCGATTATCTGCAAACACTTCCGCTGCATATTCATCAGGTAATCTCGAGATATGATAGATTCAATTACATGAACCTTAGATCCTAGGCTCGGAATTCAGACTAGGGTTGCTAATCCTGATGAGAACTGCTAGAAATTCCTTCAGTGGTATCAGAGCTTTAGGGTTCCATTGAATCAGTAGCATGATGATTAGATTAGTTGAATCTAGATCTTTGTATAATTGATACAAGCATGCTAAAATTCGTTTTCCTGAAAACCTAGTTTAGGGTTCTGATCGAAAACGTTTAAGGGTTTTCTCGCATGGTGTCGATCGATGCCAATCCGGCATCGATCGATGTAGGACGAAAACCCGAATAAAATTTAGGGTTTTTCGCATGGTGTCGATCGATGCCAATCCGGCATCGATCGATGCAGGGAGAAAACCCGAATAAACCTAGTTTTTCGCCTAGTGTCGATCGATGCAATTGTTGCACCGATCGACACAGCCTCGCGAGATTGTTGGATCGGTTCAATTGGATTGGACCGGTCATCGAGCTTGGTTAATAATGGTCGAACACTGTGAATGGTTTGATGGCGATTGTTTTGATTAGGTTGGCATCGACCGATGCTAACGTAGCATCGATCGATGCTTACCGGTATTCAAAACCGGATCAATTGGATTGATCAGTTATCGCAGATTAATTAATTATAAGAATTAAAACATAGTAAAACTGAATGTTTTAAATGGTTCCGTTCCTCAACCAAATATCAAGTGATACTTGATGTCTTTCCAATCTTGTCAACTGTCAAGACTCATTTCATTGTACGATAGGCTTGCAGTGCAAGGTATCAACAATTACATGAGTAAGGCAGGAAGTAATCGTGTTAATGGACTTGCAGTGCAAGGCATCAACAATTACATGACTGAAGAGATTGGTTTGCTTGACTGGGCTATCAAAACACAGCTCTTAAACTCATTCCAGATACTGAAAATAGACTCAATCAATACCCTGTATCTCGATAACATTGATGGTTTCGTCAAAGCCTCAATCACCATGCCAAAATCAGAAGCGATTATCACATTGTGTAGTCTGAGATCTCGCAAACTTTATAACGACCACGTAAGCGATCCGAAACCGCAAGCACGCCTAAGACGGCTCTCCACCAAAATATACAGATCTTTGGAGAGGTCTTTAGTTTCCATTTTTTCTTTTCAACTCAAGTCGTTGCAATTCTGCTTCTCTTACTACGGATGGAGACAAAGAGGAACTTTGTGATAATAACGAATATCCACTATTGATTGTGTATGAACTATGCTTCGTGTAAGCCCATATGCTCATGTCCTCCGCGTTTCCAGTGTGCATCTCCAAGATTTTCTTCATATCTTCCGGAGGGAACAAGTTATTGAGCTTAGCAACATCCCATGTTCTGTTCTTGTTCAACAATCTTGAAACTTTCAGGTCAATGTCATACAAGCTTTGCCTATTCATTGGGCGACGAGGATGCTTATCAATGATCCATTTTTCTGTCCCGACAAATTTTGATTCTCTATTCCCAATTGATTTTCCCAGGCCTTTTACCAAAATCTCTTTGCCATAAGTGATGCTGCGCCAAGCATACGAAGGGTTCTACCATTTACCAATGTCCAGAAAATCCTTGCTAACATAGTGCCTACCCTTGTAGAGTTTCGCAAGCAAAGAATTCGGTTCATTCAATAACCGCCAAGCATGTATTTCTAATAGAGCATGATTAAAACCCTCAATCTCGCGAAAGCTGAATCCTCCATTCTCCTTAGACTTACACAAGTTCTGCCAAGAGATCTAGTGAAACTTTCTCTTCTTTTCACAAGCATTCCACCAGAAACTTGACATCGCACTACACTACAAAAAAAACTGGAAATAGCCACAACCAAGCCATGAATTGGTCATGGCTATTTTTTCACCCAAGAAAAGATATTCGTGGCTATCCGTGGATAATTAGCCACGAAATAGTCGTGGAAGAGCATAACCATGACTAGACACGAATATCTTTGTGGTTACCTAGCCACGATCTGAAATCGTAGCTATTTGTGGCTAATGTAGCCACGAATAGCAACGATATTATCGTGGAAGAGATTAGCCACAAATAGCCACAACGAAATTCGTGGCTATGTATCCACGAACAATTTCGTAGCGATTCGTGGCTAATATAGCAACGAATTGCGACATAGCCACGATTTTATCCGTGGCTATTCAAAACCCTAAACCCTAAATATACCCTAAAACCCCAAACTCAAAATCTTAAACTGTTAATCATAAACTATAAAATCAAAATACAAACCATTAATTATATATACAGAAAACTATTATTTTCAAATTCAATACCACAATATTCATATCCTAAATTAAATAAACCATATACATATAAAACCTTAAACTATAACTAAAAATCTAATAACTAAAACTCTAAAAACTATAATATATCTAAATTAGGATTCAAAACTTATAAAAAGAATTTATTTCCAAATCTACTATTTTCAAATTTTCAAATCCAATACCACATATTCATATCCTAAACAACCCCTAAACCCTAAACAAACCCTAACACCCTAAATTATAAACAAAAATATAACTAACAAAACTCTAATTCTTATAATATATCCATAACTAAAAATTTAATACTTACAAAATTCATAACTCTAACCCTAAACAACCCTTAAACAAGCCTAAAACCCTAAATTATAAACAAAATCTAACTAACAAAACTCTAATTCCTATAATATATCCATAACTAAAAATTCAATACTTACAACAAAAATTCTTATTTTCCAAATCTACTATTTTCTAACATTATCTTAAAATCTTAATCATAACCCTTCAAACTCTATAACCTAAACCACAAACATACTCTAAATTTAAATTTTTATTCATAAACTATAAATTTTAAATATAACCATTAATTAAATATATATAAAACAAGTATTTAAATCATTTACATATATATATACTTTACATATAATTAATTAAAAATATTTACTTATGATTTTTTAAAATCTTTACCAATAATAAATTAAAAAGTTTTAAACAATAATTTTATTATTTATATACCCAGAAATAAAAGTTAAAACTTTTAATATGAAGTAAAAATCATTTAAGATAATTTTTAAATTAAAATTATTAATTTACAGTTTTAAATCATATTATATATATACTCATTTTTATTATTATAAATCCTCTTTATCATTTTACACTTTTAAAAGTTTTTTTATCTTTTATATTTTAAAATTTAATATATTTAAAAATTAATTTTAACTATTTTTATTATTTTTAATATCATATTTAAGTATTATATATTAATAAAACCGCAAAAAATTCTTATTGGCTAACAGTTCATCACGCGGATCGCAATGAGAACCGTTGATTAGATTAATCAACGGCTCAGATGTGTTTTAGCCCAATACGCGGATCACAAATTATGTCCATTGGATTTATTTCTCTGCTCTAACCTCAACCGTTAGATCTGATTCCTTGACAAAAAAAAATTCTAATTCTGATCTAAAATCAGAACCGTTAGATCTAATTCTGGTCTTAAATCTGGGCCGTTAATATTTTACCCTAATGGCGCTTCTTACCATAAGCTTCTTCTTCATCTTCTCCCGTAAATCATCTACTGTAAACCGATTTTCTTTATTTCTACACTAAACTGGTTAGCGATTCGCGGTGTCGGTCCATAGTGGGAGGTGGCGGTGAATGACGGTGCCGGGAAAAGAAGGGTCTTCGCCAGACGCGACAATTGCTCTCTGAAGAAGACGAAGGTGCGGTGGCTGTGAAGGACAGATTTGTGGTGCGGTGGCGGTGAATGACATATTCGTCGTGCGGTGGAGGCGTTATGGACAACCAGAGAAGAAGACGAAGCCGCGGCGGTGGTCGAAGGATGCTTCCTGGAAACAGCCTCTGATGTCCGATGTCTCGATGTCTCGATGTCTCGATGTCTCGTTGTTGATGCAGAGAGTTATTCTAGGGGCGGTGTTGTGCAGCGGCGGCGGTGGTCTGTGTAGCAGCGGCGGTGGATGTGGAGCAGCGGCGGCGGTGGTCTAATGTTGGGATAGTGTCCTGAAATCACACTTGTACTCACTCCTAATGATAGTTGTGTCGAGATCAGACATTCGTATAATACTGGGTGGTTGCAATGTTTTGCTAGAAGCCTCTTGCAGTCTGTAAGTTGTAGACTTACTGCCAGTATTATATGATCCTATAGGGTCACACACCTAAGCAAACTGGAAGCATAAATGTGGAAATGATCATTATGGTAATGATCATGTTGATGTGTATTGGATACACATTAACATAGAGTTTTATGATATGTGTCGATCGATGCATGAGTGTGTCGATCGATGCAAGCTTTTCGTGGAGGTGTAACGATCGACACATTAAGTGTGTCGATCGTTGCATATCGGGTTTCGAAACTGATGTTTCGGATTAATGACGTAACCGAGTCGGGTTTGTCCGACGGTTGATGATGTCATTTCCAGGTCGATATATATATAGGCATATATGGTCGACCTGAACCCTAGCCGTCTTCTCTTCTCTTTGACAGAAAAGCAGAAACACGTAAAACTCACAGATTCCACAGATTCGGCACTAGCATCCCGTTTTCCAGCTTGTGTGCGTGTGTACGTGGTAGAGGCGAGGCATCTGTGTCGCTACTGATCTCGTTCACCATTCATTCCGCTGCCAGTAACAAGGTAAGAACGAGGTTGGTGATTCAATATATCAAACCCTAGATCCTAGTAGAATCCTACAGTGGTATCAGAGCGTGTTAGGGTTTAGACTATTGAATCTGATGCAATTAATTCGTAAACTGGGTTTGTTGAATTGATTATTGCCTGCTAAAATCGTATTTTCAAGTGTTAATCTCGGATTAAAAGCTTCTGTTGGAAATTCGATACCTGTGTTTTTCGCAGTGTGTCGAACGACACAAAGCGTGTGTCGATCGATGCAGAGCGAAAACACGCAAACCTTTTTAGGGTTTGTCGCAGCGTGTCGATCGGTGCAAAGCGTGCATCGATCGACACAGAGCGAAAACTCGCAAATAAATTTAGGGTTTGTCGCACAGTGTCGATCGACACTAAGCTTCTGTCGATCGATGCACCGCGAAAACTCGCACTGTATCGATCGACGCACTGGGTGCAACGATCGATTCAGTTGGTTGGTTTCGGTTGAATTGGATTGAACCGGAAATCAATTTTGATTGTGGTTAGGATGTGTCGATCGATGCAAGGATGCGTCGATCGACACACAACTCGCAGACTCAGGGGTTGGACCTCTAGTTGCGATTACCAAATCAAATAAAAACCTAAACTTGATAAAACTGAATGTTTTAATTTAATTAATAACTTCTTGGATGTATATTGGATATGCATCAAGATTAAATAGTTCCTTTCCTCAACTAAATATCAAGTGATCTTGATGTCTTGCCCGATCTTGTCTACTGTCAAGACTCGTGTCGTTCGTTGGATAGTCTTGGAGTCCTTGGTATCCACAACAACATGAGTAAGGCAGGTGGTCATTGATAGACTTGCAGTGCGACTGTCAATGATCACAAGACAGGAAAAGATTGGTTTACTTGACTGGGCCATCAGAAGTTCTGGGCCCAGAGACATCAGAGTGGATAAGACATGGATTATCTTATCTGCGACCAAGAGTTGTACTGGGTACAATTAGCAATGATTTGCTTACCTGGATAACTAAAGTTAGGGTGATGGCGAGTCGCCCACTCGAATTTTGGTGATCTGAGGATCTTGGTTCATTGTATTCATCTGAGGAAACATAGTTTTGAATACAATGCGAGTTTTCTTATTAGATAAGATTTCTCATTTCTTTGAGCATTATAACTAAAACCTCTATCTCTTTTAATTAAAGCTATGTCTGTCTCAACTCACATCAACACTTTCTCACTGAGATCCGTCCTTGAGAAGGACAAATTAAATGGATCTAATTTCTTGGAATGGTATTGGAACCTGAGAATAGTTCTCAGGCAAGAGAACAAGGAATATGTCCTTGAAAGAGTTCTCACCGAGAGGCCACGTTCCAATGCCCCGCAGACAGAAAAGAATGCTTGGGATAAGCATTCAGCTGATGTCAAAGATGTTAATTGTCTAATGCTGGTGACTATGAACTCTAAGCTGCAGAAGCAATATGAGAACGTGATGTCACCCATTGAGATGATTAACAGCCTGAAAGCTTTGTTTCAGGAGCAAGCTCGCACAGAGAGATACCAGACGGTTAAATCTCTCATGGATTGCAAGCTGGCTAAGGACAGTCCAGTAAGTCCTCATGTCCTTAAAATGATGGGTTACATTGATAACCTGGGGAAACTGGACTGTGCCATTAGTCAGGAGCTAGCCACTGACATGATTCTGCAGTCTTTGCCGTCGTGTTTTGATCAGTTCATCATGAACTACAACATGCAAAACATGACTAAGACATTGACTGAGTTGCACGGTATGCTGAAGACAGCAGAGCCGAATCTCAAGAAGGCTACTCCCAGTGTCCTGATGGTACAAGGGGGTAAAAGGTTTAAGAAACCTAAGAAGGATAAGGGAAAGGCCCAGGTTGTCGAGACTGAGAGTCAAGACAAGCCCAAGCCCAAGCCCAAATCCGGGCCTTCTCCTGAGGATAAGTGCAACTACTGCAAGCAGTTGGGGCATTGGAAGAGAGACTGCAAGAAGTTCAAGGAAGATTACAAGAAGCTGAAGAAGACGTATGATGCGTCTGACTCAGGTATTTATGTTATCAAACTCAATGTTATGTCTTCTAGTTCTACTTCGTGGGTATTGGATACCGGCTGCGGTGCTCATATTTGTACTAATATGCAGGCACTAAGAAACAGTATGACGCTGAAGAAAGGACAAGTGGAGCTGCGGGTCGGGAATGGAGCTAAGGTTGTTGCATTGGCCGTAGGCACCTATGAGTTGTCTTTACCTTCGGGCATGGTTTTAGCTTTGAATAATTGCTACTTTGTACCTGCGATTAGCAGAAACATAATTTCAGTTTCCGTTTTGGATTTGGAAGGTTTTGATTTTGCAGTTAAGAATAAAGTTTGTTCTTTTAATCGTGATGGTACATTTTATGGTAGCGCCCCATTAGATAATGGGTTATATGTTTTAAACCAAGAAATGCCTGTCTTTAACATAAATACAAAGCGGTTTAAGTCCAATGACGAAAACCCGACTTTCTTATGGCATTATCGTTTGGGCCATATCAATGAGAAACGCATCCAAAAGCTCCACCGAAATGGGCTTCTGGCCTCATTTGATTTTGAATCATGTGAGAAATGCGAATCTTGCTTGATGGGAAAAATGGCTAGGGCCCCTTTCAACAAACCAAATGAAAGGGCCAGTGAATTATTGGGCCTTATTCATACTGATGTATGTGGGCCAATGAGCACTGTTGCCAGAGGAAATTACAAGTACTTCATTACCTTCACTGATGATTTCAGTAGGTATGGCTATGTCTATTTGATGAGACACAAGTCATAATCCTTTGAGAGATTCAAGGAATTCAAGAATGATGTACAGAACCAACTTGGCAAAAGTATCAAAGTCTTGCGATCGGATCGCGGAGGAGAATACTTAAGCCAAGAGTTCAACGACTATCTGAGCGAGTGTGGAATTTTTTCACAACTCACTCCTCCTGGAACACCTCAATGGAATGGAGTGTCAGAGAGGAGAAATCAAACCTTATTGGATATGGTTCGGTCTATGATGAGTCATTCTAATCTTCCATTATCCTTTTGGGGATACGCTCTAGAAACGTCTGCGTTTACACTAAATAGGGTGCCATCTAAATCAGTGGATAAGACACCACATGAATTGTGGACTGGGAAAATTCCTAGTCTGTCTTTCCTGAAGATTTGGGGTTGTGAGGCTTATGTCAAACGTTTAATCTCTGACAAGCTCGCACCCAAATCAGACAAATGCTACTTTGTTGGTTATCCTAGAGATACCAAGGCATACTACTTTTACAACCAATCTGAGAACAAAGTTTTTGTTGCTCGGGACTGGTATTTTCTTGAGAGAGAATTTCTTTCTAAGAAAAATAATGGGAGTAAAGTACATCTCGAAGAAATTCAAGATGCACGGGAAAATGTTCAACCTGTTGAGGAAGAGCATCAGTTGGATCCACAAAGTTCTGTGGAACCGGCGCCTGTGGAGCCAGAAGTTCGCAGATCCGGAAGGATCCGTCACGAACCCGAGAGATACTATGGATTTCTCGTGACAAATTGCAATGATCTGATGATCATTGAAAGTGACTAACCAGCGACCTTCGCGGAAGCAATGATGGGCCCAGACTCCGAAAAGTGTCTTGGAGCCTCTAATTCCGAAATGGAATCCATGTCAGAAAACCAAGTATGGTCCTTGGTCAATTTACCTAATGGTGCAAAGGCCATTGAGTGTAAATGGATCTTCAAGAAGAAGATTGACGTGGATGGCAATGTACAGATTTACAAAGCGAGGTTGGTGGCTAAAGGTTTCAAGCAAATTCATGGTATTGACTATGATGAAACCTATTCCCCAGTCGCTATTCTTAAATCCATTCGGATTCTTCTAGCAATTGCTGCTCATTATGATTATGAGATTTGGCAAATGGATGTCAAAACCGCATTCCTGAATAGTATTCTGGAAGAGGATGTGTATATGACACAGCCTGAAGATTTTGTTGATCCTAAAGACGCTGGGAAGGTATGCAAGCTTCATAAATCCATTTATGGGTTGAAGCAAGCATCACGGAGTTGGAATCTTCGTTTTGATGAAACAGTAAAACAATTTGGTTTCATCAAGAACGAAGAAGAACCATGTGTTTACAAGAAGACTAGTGGGAGCAAAATTGCGTTTCTCGTACTGTATGTCGATGACATACTCCTCCTCGGTAATGACGTTCCGTTGCTTCGGTCTGTTAAGACTTGGCTCGGAAGTTGTTTTTCCATGAAAGACATGGGAGAAGCCGCGTATATTCTTGGAATCAGAATCTACAGAGATAGAATGAACAGGCTGATTGGACTGTGCCAGGACACTTATATTGATAAGATGTTGCACAGATTCAAGATGCATGATTCCAAGAAGGGCTTCATACCAATGTGATGTAAGACTCAGACGATGGAGTCTCACTCGGTGGTTGATGGAAGAAACAGGTTGGCTATGTCGCTCTCTCCTGTTACTCAAGGGATGGTCGTGTGTAAGGGATGGGATTGAACAGGCTGGCTTTGACGCTCTCTCCTGTTGAATCAGTTGATGGTAAGGCTGGTGGATCGAAGGCACCACAGAGATGATGAACGGGTCTCTGATACTGCACAAATACTTGTCCTCTTTGTGAATCACACACAAGGAACAACAAGCAACACAAGAACAGGCGGCTGCTGCTCAAGAAGGGCGAAAATCGCAAAAGGGTTTATTGATGTCAAAAGCTGACTAACACAATGATACAAAGTTGTTTAAGTACAGAAACAAAGAATAACAAAAAGGAAAAACAAATATCTCGGCCTTGAATGAGAATCGCCGAGTTACACAGAAAAGGAAAGTGTGTAATCTTTCCTTGGCAGCCAATCCTTGAGTTATGGGTGTGGGTGGGCCAACTTGCCTCGTTAAAAACCTTGGGAGTAAAACCACTTTGGGATAAAACCACCCAAGGGAAAAAGAGTGCAAGAGAGTCCACCAACTCTCGGACTTAGCATGGGCCGAGTCGGATGGTAAAGACTTGGCAGTGTTCGGCCCGCGTCTTTGGATGAGAAGGTCCAACTCCTTTGTTGCTTACACAGTCCACGTCCCCTGTGCTATCCACGTCGCTTACACGGTCCAAATCTCCTGTGTTATCCATATTGCTTACACAGCCCAAGTCTTCTATCGCCTCTCGCTTCTTGGGCTCGTTCTTGAGGTAGTCTCCAAGTTCCATTGAGTTCATGAGGTTCTCTACTGCAGTGTTGAATCCTTCCCTGAGCCTCCTTGTCCTAGATCGAGTCATTGGAGCTTCCTTGACCTCAGGTATGGCTTGTGGATGGGTGCTGGGTTGGATGTCCTCATCATTCCCACCCTCTTCAGAAGGTTTTGTCCTCAAAACTGGATCATCTGCATCATATGGAGACAAATCAGTCACATTGAAGCTATGTGAAATATTGAGCTCACCCGGGAGTTCTAGTTTGTAGGCATTGTTGTTGATCCGTTCTAGAACTTTGAAGGGACCATCTCCCCTAGGCGCCAGCTTCGAGCTTCTCTTCTGTGGAAACCTCTCAGGTCTCATGTGGAGCCAAACCCACTCTCCTGGCTCAAAGACTAACTCCTTGCGGCCCTTGTCTGCTCGCCTCTTGTACTCTTCAGTCTTCTTAAGAATGTTGTCTCTTGCTTTCTGGTGTAGCTTCTTAACAAACTCTCCTTTCCTGAGACCATCTAGATTAACTTGCTCAACTTGGGGAATTGGCGACAAATCAAGAGGTGTTAGTGGGTTAAAACCATACACAATTTCAAATGGAGACATTTTAGTAGCAGAATGTGTAGCATGGTTATAGGCAAACTCAATGAATGGCAAACAATCTAACCATGTGTTTAAGTTCCTACCAAGAGTTACCCTAAGTAAAGTAGATAAGGTACGGTTTACCACTTCGGTTTGACCATCCGTTTGAGGATGACATGTTGTGGAGAATAGAATTTTTGTCCCGAGCTTCCTCCACAATGTCTTCCAAAAATGGCTCAAGAATTTTGTGTCTCGGTCAGATACTATGGTCCTTGGTATACCATGTAAGCGTACCACCTCCTTGAAGAATAGATCAGCAACTTGTGTGGCATCATTGGTTTTGTCACATGGAATGAAGTGAGCCATCTTGGAAAATCGATCCACAACAACAAAGACAGAGTCTTTGTGTTTGATCTTAGGCAACCCTAGCACAAAGTCCATAGAAATATCCACCCATGGGGCGTTAGGAATATGTAAAGGTAGGTAAAGCCCATGAGGATGTAACCTGGATTTTGCTTTGTGACAAGTTACACATCTTGCACAATGCCTTTCAACGTCCCGCTTGAGGTGCGGCCAGAAGAAGTGATCAGCCACCACAGCTAGTGTCTTGTCCACTCCAAATGGCCCATAAGACCTCCTCCGTGTGCCTCCTTAAGCAGTAGCTCACGCATTGAGCATTGAGGAATGCACAGCCTCTTGTCTCGGAATAGGAACCCCTCATGACGATGGTATGATCCGAACGCTCCTCTTCCACAGGCTTGGTAAGCCTCTCCTAGTTCTGGATCATCTTTGTATAGCTCTTTGATGTGTTCAAATCCTAGAACCTTGGCTTCCATGGTAGCTATCAGGGCATGCCTCCTTGACAAGGCATCAGCTACTACATTCTCCTTTCCCTTCTTGTACTTGATCACATAGGGAAATGTCTCTACAAACTCCAACCACTTAGCATGTCTCCTCTTGAGTGATGTCTGACCTCTTAGGTACTTAAGTGTCTCGTGATCAGTATGGATGATGAACTCGTTGGATAACAAGTAGTGCTGCCATGTCTCTAGAGCTCGCACCAAGGCATACAATTCTTTGTCGTAGGTTGGGTAGTTCAGAGAAGCACCACTGAGCTTTTCACTGAAGAAGGCCACTGGTTTCTTCCTCTGGTGTAACACAGCTCCGATCCCTATGCCAGACGCATCACACTCTACCTCAAAGACCTCTTCAAAGTCGGGTAAGGCCAGAACCGGCGCCTGTGTAAGCCTTTCTTTGAGCAGTTTGAAGGCTGATTCTTGCGCTGGACCCCATGAGAATGGCACATTCTTCTTTATCACGGCGGTAAGAGGTGAGGCCACCGTACTGAAGTCCCTCACAAACCTCCTATAGAAACTAGCTAAGCCATGAAAACTCCTTACATGACCGACGGTTGTTGGTGTAGGCCACTCACGGATGGCTTTGACCTTCTCCTCGTCCACTTGTAGTCCCTGTTCACTTACTACAAAGCCTAAGAAAACAAGCTTGTTAGTACAGAAGGTGCACTTCTTTAGGTTAGCATAAAGGCCTTCCTTCCGAAGTGATTTGAGCACTAGTTCAAGATGTGAGATATGATCATCTAGGTTCTTACTATATATAAGTATGTCATCGAAATAGACAACTACAAATTTACTTATGTAAGCACGAAGAACCTGGTTCATGAGTCGCATGAATGTACTTGGGGCATTAGTTAAACCAAAAGGCATAACCAGCCACTCATACAATCCTTGCTTTGTCTTGAATGCGGTTTTCCACTCATCTCCTTCTCGCATCCTAACTTGATGGTATCCACTCTTCAAGTCCACCTTTGAGAAGATGGTAGAACCACTTAGCTCATCCAGCATGTCGTCTAAGCGGGGTATAGGGTGCCTGTATTTGATCGTGATGTTGTTGATTGCACGGCAGTCCACGCACATCCTCCATGATCCATCCTTCTTGGGCACTAAGAGTACTGGCACAGCACAAGGGCTGAGGCTCTCCCTAATGTACCCTCTGTCCATGAGGTCTCTCACTTGCCTCTCGAGCTCCTTAGTCTCCTCCGGGTTCATCCTGTATGCTGGCTTGTTAGGTAAGGCTGCGCCAGGGACAAGATCGATTTGGTGTTCAATCCCACGGATTGGAGGTAAGCCAGGCGGAAGCTCTTCAGGGAAGATGTCCTGAAACCTGTCTAACACAGCCTGTACTCCTGTGGGTAACACAAGCTCACCTGAACCTGAACTTAAACACTCCTTAAACAACATCAGTAGCACAGTGCGCTTGGCACTAAGAGTTTTACAAATAGCCCCACGAGATATATAGAGACTGGATTTGCTAGACTCAACTTCCTTGCTCATATGTACTTGTAAATCATGTACCTCAGTTGGTGTAAGAGGTGCAAGAGTGAACTTACGATCCTTGTGTAAGAAGGTGTACTGGTTAGTACGTCCATTATGACTTGTGGCTCGGTCATACTGCCACGGTCGGCCAAGCAAGAGATGTCCAGCTTGCATGGGTACCACATCACAAGTAACTTGGTCTTGGTACTTCCCCACACTGAATGGAACAATGACTTGCTCCGAAATCTTCAGCTCTGTCTCATCATTGAGCCATCTTAGCCTGTATGGTCTTGGATGCTTGGTCTTGATAAGACCTAACCTGTCTACCATATGCTTGCTAGCCACGTTAGTGCATGAACCTCCATCAATGATCAGATTACATACCTTGTCTTTGACAGTGCATCTAGTGTGGAAGATGTTTTCCCTTTGAGCTGCCTCAGGGTTGATCATGACACTTAACATCCTCCTGGTCACAAGCAACTCTCCAACGTCAGGATATGCAAGCTCTTCTTCTGGTTCGTTTGGATCATCCTCAAGCTCATCTTGTGATTCATACTCTCCATCGTTGTGGATAATCATTACTCTCTGGTTTGGGCACTCTCTAGCCATGTGTCCCCTGCCTTGACACTTGAAACAAGTGATGTCACGAGTTCTCTGATTAGTGCTAGGGAACTTACCTTGTTCTGGCCGGGTGGGCTTGGGAGCCTCGGCTGTTTTGCCTTTGAACCGTGAGTCAATCTCCACGGTCTTCCCTTTCTCAAATGGTCTGGAGCTACTTGCAGCCCACGGTTGTGTTGGTTTGCTGCGACTTGTCATGGCTGCCTTACGCTTGATCTGTTGTTCCACTTGGACAGCAAGATGCAACAACTCATGTAGCCCACCATACTGAGCTCTCTCCACCTTCCTAGCAATGCGTTCTTGTAGACCACCAATGAACTGTGCCATGAGAGCTTCCTCGGATTCTTCTAACTCCAGCGAGTTCATGAGCTTCTCAAACTCCTCAAAATACTCATCCACACTTCTTGTACCCTGTGACAACTTACGGAACCGCTTTTGTAAGTCTCTATGATAATGTTCAGGGACATACCTAAGTCGTAGAAGGTATTTCATGTCACTCCAAGTGGCTACTGCTCCAAAGTGTTGCCGTCTCCTTTCAGCTATAGTTCTGTCCCACCAAGCTAACGCGTTCTCAGTGAGTTGTGCAGCAGCAACAGCAATCTTCTTGCGTTCTCCATAGCCATAACACTCAAAGATATGCTCCAGCCTTCTTTCCCAGTCCATGTACGCCTCTGGGTCTGACTTTCCTGCAAAAAGTGGAGGGGTTACTTTGATATCACGGTTTGTTTCTCTAGCCTCACCTTCCCGGGCTGGGTTCCTCCATAGAGGATCTTGACGCCTTGGCTGTGGACGTCTAAAGGGGTCATGCGGTTGCCTATCCTCCTCGAAGCCCTGCATATCATCATCTTCATCTCCAGCTTGATCTCTTGGTGGTATAGGTGCTCCTCGGATTGGTCCTCTCCTCGGTGGAGCTTCTATGCGTCCTATACGCTCACCAAACTCTTGGCGCATTGTGCCAACTTTCTGGTTTATGTTACTCATCTCTTCTCTAATAGCAGTCATCATTTGTATGATAGGATCAACGTGCTGTCTTCCTTCATCTCCCATGGTGTCTATCCTTGTTGTTAACCGGTTCTTATTGCACTCAACAAAAACAACAATCTATCAAGGTACCACATAATAGATAATTGTGTAAAACAAGAACAGAGACAGGGTTGTGTAACACAAGACGGAAATCAGTGCAATCGACAGAATTGGAAAATTGACAAAAATTTTTTGGCTTTTCTGGGTTTTATGGGATAACAACTAGCAAGATAGAATCAAAAACAGGAAATCTACTAATTCTCAAAAAGAAATTCGACCAGGGAGCTAAGAACAAGATTTTTATGGGTTTTTCTTATAAGTTAAACAAAAACAGAAGCAAGAACAAAACAAACCTATTTTTTTTTTTTTTTTTTTGGATTTTTAGATTTAATCAAAGCAATAGCAAAACAAAACAAAAAGATAAGGGATAGAAAACCAAAGGTAGGAACCTTTGGCTCTGATACCAGATGATGTAAGACTCAGACGATGGAGTCTCACTCGGTGGTTGATGGAAGAAACAGGTTGGCTATGTCGCTCTCTCCTGTTACTCAAGGGATGGTCGTGTGTAAGGGATGGGATTGAACAGGCTGGCTTTGACGCTCTCTCCTGTTGAATCAGTTGATGGTAAGGCTGGTGGATCGAAGGCACCACAGAGATGATGAACGGGTCTCTGATACTGCACAAACACTTGTCCTCTTTGTGAATCACACACAAGGAACAACAAGCAACACAAGAACAGGCGGCTGCTGCTCAAGAAGGGCGAAAATCGCAAAAGGGTTTATTGATGTCAAAAGCTGACTAACACAATGATACAAAGTTGTTTAAGTACAGAAACAAAGAATAACAAAAAGGAAAAATAAATATCTCGGCCTTGAATGAGAATCGCCGAGTTACACAGAAAAGGAAAGTGTGTAATCTTTCCTTGGCAGCCAATCCTTGAGTTATGGGTGTGGGTGGGCCAACTTGCCTCGTTAAAAACCTTGGGAGTAAAACCACTTTGGGATAAAACCACCCAAGGGAAAAAGAGTGCAAGAGAGTCCACCAAATCTCGGACTTAGCATGGGCCGAGCCGGATGGTAAAGACTTGGCAGTGTCCGGCCCGCGTCTTTGGATGAGAAGGTCCAACTCCTTTGTTGCTTACACAGTCCACGTCCCCTGTGCTATCCACGTCGCTTACACGGTCCAAATCTCCTGTGTTATCCATATTGCTTACACAGCCCAAGTCTTCTATCGCCTCTCGCTTCTTGGGCTCGTTCTTGAGGTAGTCTCCAAGTTCCATTGAGTTCATGAGGTTCTCTACTGCAGTGTTGAATCCTTCCCTGAGCCTCCTTGTCCTAGATCGAGTCATTGGAGCTTCCTTGACCTCAGGTATGGCTTGTGGATGGGTGCTGGGTTGGATGTCCTCATCACAATGTCTCATGGCATTAGTCTCAGCAAGAAGCAATGTCCGAAGACACATGCTGAGCGAGAGCGCATGAATAGGATTCCTTATGCTTCTGCAATAGGATCTATTATGTATGCCATGCTCTGCACTCGTCCAGATGTAGCTTACGCGTTAAGCATGACAAGTAGATACCAATCTGATCCAGGTGAAGATCACTGGACAGCCGCCAAGAATATTCTCAAGTATTTGAGACATACTAAGGATAAATTCCTGGTGTATGGAGGAAGTGAAGAACTGGTAGTGAATGGATTCACTGATGCGAGTTTTCAGACCGACATAGAAGATTTCCGATCACAATCTGGATATGTCTTCTGTCTAAATGGCGGTGCATTGAGCTGGAAGAGCTCTAAGCAGAATACCGTAGCTGATTCCACGACGGAAGCTGAATATGTTGCTGCTGCAGAAGCGGCGAAGGAAGCTCTTTGGATCAAGAAGTTCATGACTGAACTTGGTGTGGTTCCTAGTATCTTGGAGCCAGTGGCTTTGTTTTGCGATAACAATGGAGCCATTGCTCAGGCAAAAGAACCCAGGTCACACCAGAAGTCCAAACACGTTGAGAGGAGATATCACCTGATTCGTGATATCGTCAATAGAGGTGATGTAAAGATCAGCAGAGTTCCGACAGATGAGAATGTCGCTGATCCCCTGACTAAGTCACTCCCAAGGCCTAAGCATGAAAGTCATACGACTGCTGTAGGCATTAGAGATCTAAAGATGTAAATCTTGATTCTAGTGGGAGTTTTTAGTTTTATTATAGTTATAATAAGATGTTCTTGTAAACATTCTTTTGGATATGTTTAAATGAAATTTGATTTCAGCATTATTTATTGTGATCTAAATAATGGTTCCAAAATAAGTTTATGTTATATTATAGGTCATCAAGTTGAGGACTTGATCATGATACCCTATAAGTATAGATGACATAAATTATAATGCGTCCCTAGTCGAGGTTGTCAAAGTGGGACGCTGACAACAGCGAGAGACTAGATTGTGAGGTGACTGTTGGCTAAGTTTCATGGAGCCAATGATATGATTATCGCAGTCAGTCACATAGGTATATGTTGGTGAACATATGATCGGACATGACCCACTAATGAGAAGTCTACAAGATAGTTATATCTGTGTCATAAGAGGTTCTCATTACGACTATAGAGTATAGTCCTTAGACCTGAGTTCATCATGTTTTCTTGCATATGAATTGATACACTTTGACCTTGTCAAACGTCGACCCGTAACTGGCGGCTATAACGGCACTGTTCAGGTATATCATGAAGTGTGCGTTGAAACAGGGATGGAACAAGATGGAACTTGTCCCTCCTGAATAACGGGAGATAAATATTTCAGGGCCTATCGAAGATTTAATACTGAGAAAATGTGTGGCCGCACTCAAACGAACTGTAGTTCAGTTGTTTGTAATGTTCAGTATGAGATCAAGAGTTCGATAAACACGATGTTGGCTTAATAAGGATGACACCAATCTTGTCTTATGCCAAATCGAGATATAGAGACAAAAGGATTATAGGAATTGATGATTCCAGTACAAGTGGGAGATTGTTGGGATAGTGTCCTGAAATCACACTTGTACTCACTCCTGATGATAGTTGTGTGTCGAGATCAGACATTCGTATAATACTGGGTGGTTGCAATGTTTTGCTAGAAGTCTCTTGCAGTCTGTAAGTTGTAGACTTACTGCCAGTATTATATGATCCTATAGGGTCACACACCTAAGAAAACTGGAAGCATAAATGTGGAAATGATCATTATGGTAATGATCATGTTGATGTGTATTGGATACACATTAACATAGAGTTTTATGATATGTGTCGATCGATGCATGAGTGTGTCGATCGATGCAAGCTTTTCGTGGAGGTGTAACGATCGACACATTAAGTGTGTCGATCGTTGCATATCGGGTTTCGAAACTGATGTTTCGGATTAATGACGTAACCGAGTCGGGTTTGTCCGACGGTTGATGATGTCATTTCTAGGTCGATATATATAGGCATATATGGTCGACCTGAACCCTAGCCGTCTTCTCTTCTCTTTGACAGAAAAGCAGAAACACGTAAAACTCACAGATTCCACAGATTCGGCACTAGCATCCCGTTTTCCAGCTTGTGTGCGTGTGTACGTGGTAGAGGCGAGGCATCTGTGTCGCTACTGATCTCGTTCACCATTCATTCCGCTGCCAGTAACAAGGTAAGAACGAGGTTGGTGATTCAATATATCAAACCCTAGATCCTAGTAGAATCCTACATCTAAGTCGGCGGTGGTCCGTTTGCTTCTTTTTTTGCCGTGTTCTTTTTTCTTCTAATTTATGTATTTTTATCATTTAATATATATTTATTTTATGTATTTAATTTATATTTAATTTGTAATTTTGTTTTAATAATTATTATATCAATTTTATTTTTTGTATTTTTTTAAAAAAGCCACGGATAATTTCGTGGAAATTCGTAGCAACGGCCACAAAATATATCGTGGAAAATTCGTAGCTATGGCCACAACTTTATTCGTGGCCATTCGTGGCTAACAAAGCCACAAATGTTTTCCTTGATATTTGTGGCTATATAGCCATGACTTAATTTGTGGCTATCCGTGGAAGCGTAGCCACGAATCACCACGAATGGCCAATAGCCACGAGCCCATAGCCACAAATTTTTTTGCTATCCGTGGCTATGACCAAAATAGCCACGAATTAAGCCCCATAGCCACAAATTAATCTGTGGCTATGGAGCAGTTTTCTTGTAGTGCTAGTAATCTTTGGCAATAGGGCTTAGGTAAACACAAGCACGACATGGCATATACAGAAAGTTCTATTGCAATTGACTTAAGCAGAACTTCCTTCCCCCCAAGTGACAGCATCATAGAGAACAAGTTGTGCAGTCTCTTGTTTAGTTTCTCGGTTTTTATATATTCACTTGTATAATATATTTTTGCTAAGACAATGCCTTATGGCAATGTTTTTGCCATTTTGTAATCTAATATATATATATATATATATATATATATATATATATATATATATATATATATATTCTAGTTTCTTCATCTTGGAGCTCTGAATATTTTGTCTGATCTAATATAGACAATGATACAGTTTGCTATGCCCGATGAATTTGATAGTCTTTATATATATAATTTTTTTGTAGAGTTTTAAGTAATGAAAATAATTTACGTTTATTTGATGGATCAATATATTATATGATTTGTTAATTAGTTTTTTTATTTTAAATAACTGATATTAAATAGAAAATAAAATGATTTTAATGAATTTTTTTTCTCTTAGATCTTCTTTTCTGGTTTTTATATTGGGAAATTGGGTTTGGTGACTATAGATGGAACCAAAATTAGGGAAATAAAAAGTGGCTTTTGGAGAGGATGGAAAGTTCAATATTGTCCATCACCAACATCTCGGTTACACTCTTGACTATAGACGCTAACACTGACAACTTTAGCATTAGGGCTGACATTGTACTGACCGTATGACCCCACCATGAATTCCCCCATCAATAAACCTTGAATATAAGATCCTCCATCAATAAACTCTGATATCGACCTCCAGGCTGAAGCTTTTCAAATCGGTAAGATCCGCCATCTCTATTTTTTAGAAAATCGTTGTTTAGCTTATTTGTGGATCTAGCTGGGTTTATTTGTGTTTATGGTGTGCATTACTTTCGGAATGAGTTTCAGTATGGCCAAAAGACTGGGTTTTATTTGTGTTCATGGGTGTTTCTTACTTTCGGAATGACAATGTTTTCAAATTTCAAAATCGTTTTTTTCCTTTTGTAAGCTTGGTTCTCATGATTTCTCCCCATTAAATTCTGCCTTTAACCTGTTTTTGACCTTGTGTTTATTTGTGTTCATGGGTGTTTTTTACTTGGGAACTTTCGGAATGAGG
Source organism: Orychophragmus violaceus (assembly GCA_030180135.1). Taxonomy (NCBI): domain Eukaryota; kingdom Viridiplantae; phylum Streptophyta; class Magnoliopsida; order Brassicales; family Brassicaceae; genus Orychophragmus; species Orychophragmus violaceus. The sequence continues at coordinate 66,888,331 of CM058239.1, forward strand.
ATGTTTTTCAAATTTCAAAATCGTTTTTTACTTTCGTAAGCTTGGTTTTCATGATTTCGCCCCATTAAATTTTGTCTTGAACCTGTTTTGACCTTGTTTTAAAAGATTCGACAAGTCTAGAAAGTAAAAGCTTCGACCTTGATTTGTCCTCTGTTTCCTTTAGTAGTTGTCTATAATTTCGATATAGTAGTAGTATATTTTATTTTTACCACATTTACAGTAGTTCTCTGTGCTTATCCTTATAGTAGTCGTCTATGTCTATCCAACTACTTCATTCAGTAGTTGTATATGGTTTTCCATATAGTAGTTCTGTATGTGCTTCCTACTCTTTTTTCAAGGGGATATGTGTTCCCGATAATATTTGTCTACTATTGTCTGCGGTTTTCCATATAGTAGTCGTATATTTGTTTACGACTACGTTATTTTTTTCATAGCTGTCTACTTATCTCCAAATAGCAGTCCGTAGTCGTCTACATTCTGACTACTATTTTACTAAAATATACTTACACAATTCTCATTTTCTTTGAAGGTTAACATGGCTCCCCTTTCCCTTGATGAAGATCTAACAAACTTACTATCCAAAATTCTATCCTTTGTTGGTAGATCCTCTGCAACGGATGCTTGTCGTCTAGGATGCTGCTCCAAAGTTCTCTATCGAGCATTTAAAGAGCCATCAGTCATATATGTGCTCGATATTGAAGAATTCGTGCATGACCCATAACTAATTGACCGCTTTCCGGACTTCTTCAGCTTGGCAGTTGAGTCAAAAAAACCCAAAGCTAATTACTTACCCGACTTGCATAGGTTACTAGTTGGAGGTGAATTCTACGATTCTGCTCCTTTTTTGCGCACTGCATCGAAAGGTGGGATTGACGAGGCTACATTCTTGCCTGCTATTTTTGCTGTAGCGTTTGGTCATCCTCAGTTTGCTGAAGAAATTTTAGATCGTATCCATTAATGGAAGTCCCGATTGGATTACATGGACCAACTACCCCAAAATGTTGTCGACACCATGACGAGAACCACTGATGTACGCTACAATCTACCACCCGTGTTTGCCGCTTTCCCTTCATGTTTTCTCCACCACGATCGCAACACCTGTCCTAAATGTTACCTTTTCTGGCATTACCAGCTTATGAGGACTGAGCTCTGAATTTTATCTCCAATCAGTACCATGTCGTTTTTAGTATTATGTCATTTTTTAGGTACTCTTGCTTAAGTGTTTATTTTCTTTGTTTTGACTTTTTATCTAAAGTAATTGACTACTATCGTTTATTATATTTACTAGATGTAGTTGCCTATTTTTCCGTTATAACTGCCTTCATAACTGCAATCATAAAGGGATGTCTTTAATGTGTCTTCTCGTCAGTATGGGCATACCCCTATAAATAGATGATAAAAACACTAACTGAAAGAGGGAACTGCCATACAAATTGTTTTGGAAAAGAGAAACATGTTGAGGCTAAATGAGAACCTCTTACTAACGATTCTGGAAAACTCCCTCTGGTGTGGTTTCTGCGAATTTATTCGTACAAAGGCAACATGCACGACGATGAGGAACCTGACTGAGATAGAACAATTCTATAAGAATGTTGATTTCTTCTTCAATCAAATACCATTGGTTCCAATAGCCCCTGCAGTTCCATTTGTTGACATTTGCATTACAAACAATAATCATTCAGCGCTTCTCTTAAAAGGTATGTCTACATGCATGTACACTAATCAGCATGCTCTAGGGGAGTCTATGATCAAACAATCTGCAGAAGGTGGTTGGGAAACTGGTAAGTACATCTACTACATTCTAGTGCGATTAAATTACGGGAATGAGGAATTGCAAAATCGCAGGCTAATTCTAACTAGAAAAGTGGCAAAGAAAGTGCGAATGCAAATAAGCGTTAGAGAAGTACTACCATGGCCAGAGGATCCAATTAACTTGTGGTTGGAGAAGGAAAAGGAAGTAGATCTCAACAGCGTCACAAAGTGCAGATGTGCTATTATAAATCGATGGCTACGCTATTGGGATGAAGGGTGGAAGCAACCTACCATGTGCAATGGATGCTTCTAGACATTAGAAACCATGTTGTTTTGCAAACTAGCTAGAACCAATTTTGGCATATGGCCTAGACTTAAATAAAACATTGGACGTGTTTTGTGAACAACATGTTAAGGACCCTTTTGTAATGGTGTATTTCCTCCAATAATATTATAAGACCCATATTTTAATTAACTCATACTCTAGTATGGCATCTCAAGTAGACGACTACTATTTTGTAACCTATTTAGTCAATGTATTTGCCTACTTTATTTGACTCGCTGTCGTAGAAAAAATAGTCGACTACTATCATTAATTTATTTTATAACTACTTTCTATGGACAAACTCGCTGTCTTCAAATATGGCCCAGTTCCAAATTACCAAATTGCCACCACAACGTTAAAATATCCCTCTGACACCAGTTACTTTTTGCTTCGATAACTGTTATCACGTTTTCCTTTTTTTTTTTAAACCTCCCCTTTCTTTTCGGATTGTTCAGCGTCCCAATTAAAGAGCCATTTATATCATTTTCTCACTCTACCACCACTTTCTTCTTCAACCTCCATCTTTTGTATTTCATCTTTCCTCCAAATCCACTCCCAAAGTAGAGAAGAAACACAGAAGAAAAAAAAACCCCACAACAATAAAAAAGCAAGTTGCTTTCTTGCCCCATAGTCTTTAGACCATGGTAATTTTCATAACATCTTTAAAACCATGTATTTGAATTAATCCCAACCAATTAGGCGCACAATTTGATTGAATCTAGTCCATAATTTTGTAAATTTTGTCTTTTTGCATGTTTGTTTATTTCGATTTCTACTCTCTGATTCACGGGATTCGTGTTCTTGTTTTGCATGTAATTCCAAACTAGTTAACTAGCAACTTAACAAGTTAATTGTTTATCATCTTTGGCCTATCTGTGTATTTTTGTCTTCGATTTAGCCTTTAGAATTTTGTATTTCAAGATCGACAAACCCAGGTTACTGCCATTTTGGTTTCATAGTCGTATGTGTGATTCTGAATTTGCAGTCCTTCATATTGTATTTCTACTTTGATTATTAGTCATATACATGTGTGTCGAATACTTTTTGTTCATTTTGTGATCTATTGACATATAACTACTTGGTATAGGTAGTTGACTATGGGTGATACGAATCTACCCAGACGTTTGTTCAAATCGGGGCATGAACCAAAGGGTGACAACAAACTCAACACATACTACCAGCTTAATTATATCGAAGCCGTTAAATTTTCTCTTGAAGAAGACGACATGGAGAAGATTCAGAACTCCCAATTTGGGAAAATGATTGATATCGAGAACAAAATAGCAACATCTGTCAGATTTCTTCACTTTCTCCTATCTAGGCAGCTTTTCATCAAGACGCGTCACGAAATCTGGGTCCTGTTTGGTGATCAACCGATTAGGTTCTCAATCAAAGAGTTTGCTATTGCTACAGGTTTAAAATGCTCAGTTATTAAAGTGGCCATTCCTCAAGCGGAAGAGGGAGAATTGTCGAAGTACATGAACCAGATGTTTGCAACGGAAACGAACCCTACACCTGTTTGGATCATGAACAAACTTTTAGGCAAACCTTACAAGAACAAAGAAATCAGGTAATAGATGGTTACTTTTATTTAACTATCTTTATTTCTGTTTCAAATTGCTTTTTCCTGATTATTAGTTTATACATTTACGTACTAGTAGTCGACTACTTTTAATTAGCTATCTTGTGGTCAGGTTCAAATTAGCTCTCTTGTTACTTGTTGAGGGAGTTATTTGTCCAACCTCCAAGCAATCCAAGATCAATGGAGATCTAGTTGTGATGGTCCAAAATCCTGACCGCTTCCTAAACTATCCATGGGGTCGCAAGTCTTTTGATATGACTCTAAACCATATCAAAATCCGGACCGCCACTTTGTCAAACCTTTGTCAAGCCACTTGTGCCATTCAGGGTTTCCCTCACGCTTTACAAATGGTTCTCTTGATTTCTGCTCCCATTATTTTATCTAAGGAAGTCAAAGGCAAGTCTTCAAAACTTATTCTAGCTGATGATGATGTTGAGGAAGATATTGTCCAAATAAATCGCCCTGGTGCCCAGAAATCAATAACTATCTCCTTGCCTACAGTCAAAATGCTCGATAAAGATGGGAAGGTACATGTTTTTGTTCTGAAGTAGTTGTCTACATTTCAATATAGTCGTGGTTTAAGTAGTCGTTTATCTAGATTTAAACTATCTTAACAGTTGAAGGCTCTAAATTCCATTGTATTCGACTAACTAGTAGTTGTCTACTTTTCAGGTCTCCGCTAAAGTAATAATCGATGACGAAGATGACATTTTTGACGAAAATGAGATGGGTTACGATGATGAAGCGGAGGACACCCGCGTCGATAACCTCCTCGAAGCTATTAATCGTGGCGATGTGTTCACGAGGAAGTCTTGGATAGGTGATGCAAGGGCAAGTGATAATCTGAAGTTGACAAAAGGTCAAACATCCACAACGGATACGGTACCTCCAAGTGATATAAATGTTGACCGTGTAATCGAAGATGTTGCTGCTGCTTTTTTCAAGAAATCTGAGGAAGCGAATAAACCAATTTTGGATCAGATGAAGGCTCTAAATCAGAACTTCGCTCTCCTACATATAAAATTTCAATCCAAGTTCACAACACTTTCTGCTGAGATTAGTAATCTCAAGAGATCTAGCATCAGTTATGTTCCACCTCCTAAACCGCCGTTAAACACCTGTACAACAACTGTTCCTTCTCGAGCAGAAAAAGTTGTTGCGACAAAAGAAAATAATGGAAAAGCAGGTGCATCTACTTCTGAAGAAGATACTGGAGACGAATCAGAAACAAGTGATGAATCTTCCGAAGAAGACCAAAACCTGAACAAGAAAATAGTTGGCAAGCAGCAAGAGGCACATGCGAACAAACAGAAACAACATGTACCCAACTTTGTTACCTTTTTATAAATGAATACTTATAGCCAACTATAAATGTATTCAATTTATTGTTTTAAATACTATCATATATCACTTACATCAATTTGCTGTACTATAACTACATCAGGTAACATCTGGAGATGAAGAAGAAGAAGAAAGTTCATCGGAAGATGAAGATGATGAATCCGACGCTGATAAAATTATAAATAAAGTTATAAACTCTGACTTTACTTTACAAGAGGTAATCTACTTTTTGTAGGTGTCTAATAGTATTGATACTAATATTGGCAAAGTTATAAAGGTGGATACTCATTTACTAATAATTTTATATAGGATTTGGAAGAGGAAGCGCAGTTAATGGAACCAGACGAAGAAGAGGACCATGTGAACAAACAACCAAAGGTATCAACGCACTTCCTATTATAATTGAAATACTAGTAGTCAACTACTTTACATTAAATTAATTAACATGTATTCAGGCCGTTACGAAAACCAACAAGGAGCCAGTCGGAACAACTGTTTCGTCCACTGCTCCTGCAGTTATTACTAAAAACACAAAACCAGCTTCTACTTCAGAAGAAGACACAACTGGAGAAGACACAACTGGAGAAGAATATGACAGTGGTGAGGATTCTTCCGAAGAAGAACAAAGGGCTGACAAAAACGTGACCAAGGAAAACGTTGCCAAGCAGCAACATGATGAGGGGAATAAACAAAAACAGGTTTCAAAGTTTAATTTCCTTTTGTAGTCGAATACCTTTAACCAACTACAAAAGAAATCATATAATTGTTATTGGTAGACAACTACCAATGTATTTTTATCATTTATAAGTCTGGTCCTTTAGTTTATATTATGTATTATTGTAACTACACTTACTTTTATTTAATGTTTCTAACTCCACCAGGAAACAGTCTCCACCAAGACAACAGTCTCCACCAAGGAAATAGGCTCCACCAAGGCAACCGGCTCCACCAAGGTAACATGCTCCACCAAGGTAGACAACCAGCAACAGGTACCTAAGTAGTCTACTACTCTTTTAGTTGTCTATTAGTCTCTAACTACTTTGTATAAGTAGCCAATTACATTTTTCACTATTTTTCAGGCAACCGGCTCCTTCACCAATGCTCCACCATTGGTTCAAGTAAGAATTACTGAACTTGTCTTCTCTTTGGGCCTGACTCAAGAAGCAAAAACTCCACCTCCCGCACCTCCAGGTCAACGCAAAAGTGGTAGACAGCGCCTTGCTTCATTAACATTTGCAGATTTTGTGACAGATAACAAAAGGCCCAAGAAAATTAATGAACTCGCTCTTATATTTGTGAGCCCCAGTCTTGATGAAATCTCTATGCTACAGTCGACCATCAATTCATCACCGTAAGAATATCTTTTGCAGTATAATGACTATTTCTTAGTATAATTGTCTTCTGACCATACTTTTATAGGTTCGACCGTATCTTCCCACCATGGAACGGGCTTACATTATCTATAACCGATTTTAAGGAAATGATCTCCCTGGATTCCCCGATGTCTGCTCGTGTAAGTTCACCAGTATTATATGTTTCTTTATTGTAGTCAACTACTTCCATAAACGATTACTGATGGTTGACTATTATTATAAATAATTATATGCAGTCGATGGACGCTGTTATTTTCTTAAATCGCCACAATATGGCATCTACATCGACCTCCTCCCTCAAGGGTTATGACTACTTGGCGTACGACTTCGTCAGAGGAATTGCTAACCTCCAAGTTCCGAAAAGAAAACTCCCGACATATCAAACGATGCTGTCACATATGTGAAATCAAGAAGGCAGTGGTGCAAAGACATCTTTTTGCTGTGCTGCCCATATCTGCTGGACAATGGTCATTAGGTTGGCCTATGCATCAACCTGGACAGCCACACATATGCGTTCTACCAAGCAAGCAAAAGGCGCCTGGCTCTGAGATTATGAGTACTGTTACTCCCTTAGCACAAAAATTTCCATTCTTCATTCGGAAAGCTGCTTACAACTCAGAGATGAAGTCTCTGTTCACTAAACCGTTCACCATTAATATCGGGAAGCCACTTATGCCGAAAGAAAAATCTGGTAAACTGCATCTTCAAAATAGTTAACTATTATATGCTAACTTATTATTAGAATAGTTATAACTGTATTCTTCTACTATTGCAGAAAATTCAGGGATACACACACTTATGCTACTCGACTTGCAGTCATCCGGCCAGATTTCCCTCTCTCCTTATGTTACTGAAGTCGTCGTCCGTGATGCATCTCTGAAGTACGCTTTCTCTCTGTTCAAAGAGATCGACCATAGTGGTACTACTTAAAGCATCCTCAATTATGACTGGTGTACTGTTTGGTTATCTGTAAACTTATGTAAAACTATCCTAAGTTTGTTTTATGTTTAAATTATCTGTCTATCTATGTAAACTTATACAATATGTTACTTTCCTCAGTTATGTTAACTTTCCTACGTTTTGGTGTTATTTGTATAATTACCTAACTACTACTATTCATCTACTTCAACATATTTCTAACTACTTTTTATAGTATCTTTCTAACGTATCCGTATACTAGTATCCAATTACTATATTGTTGAATTCTAGTTTGTTATTACTTAACATAGCAGTCTACTAGTATTCAACTACTAGTTTTTGGTTTGGTATCTAATTTGTTATTTCTATTTGTACACTTATCTGACTACTAGTAGTCAACTACTTCATCATATAGACTAACTACTCTTTCAAGTATCTGTCTGAATGTATCTGTTTACTAGTATTTAATTACTCTTGTTGTTGAATTCTAGTTTAGTTGTTACTAAACATATCAGTATACTTGTATTCAACTACTAAAAATGAATACTTGTATTCAACTATTAGTATTGGTTGAATACTAATTTTGTTATTTCTACATGTATTCATCTACCCTAACATCTATCAAACAACAACCAATAAAAAATTGCTAAATATAAGAAAACGGATAATTGCCATTAAATATAGGAGTTTAAAACAGCAAAACTAGAGAGTATTATGCCAAACCGGCTAACTTAAGTAATTCCAAAACATGATGCATTGTACCAAAAGAAAATCATAAAAATAGTAAATAATTCCCCATACTATTAAGGATTACAAGTGATTTGATGTGCATCAATTCCGCTTCTCCCATGGCAATAACACAATAAGTTTCCTTCACCTTTCCCGCCTAGGTAATTTGCAAGACGCCCTGTTGTGTCCTTTTCCAAGACACCTACTGCAAACTCTCGCAGCCTTCTTTGCCCGCCGCTAATTCATAGGAATTTCTTGTTTAGAATTATTTCCACTTAAATAGTCAACTACTTTTTATTAACAAATAGTCAAATATCCCACATTTACCTTGAATTCTCCTCGTGAGAGGATCTTCTGTTTGTTTGGTCGACCTGGTGGGCGCCTCATCACTGGCGGTAGGAGATCTACATTACCATAAACTACTGGTGTCGGAACTGGATGAAACACCCCTTCATAGATTATTTTTCTGAATGCTGTTGTGTACACAATTCCGACCAGCTTGTCTGTTGTGTAATTACTATAAGACGAGGCAGCTAAAGCGTGGCTACAAGGTATCTGGATCATTTGGTACTCCCTGCAGCTGCACATCCCTTTTGCTAAGTTCACTTCGAACCTCACTCCTTTTGGGTCTCTCACCTCAAACTCTTCGTAGTTAATCACAATCACCTACAATTATACATATACATATGTTAAACTACACGCAGATGAATACTTTATATAGCGTAGCTGTCTACTTACGTAGCTGACTACATTAACTAAATATGCACATTAAAGTAATTGTCTACTTACGTAGCTGGCTACATTAAATACTTACTTTCATATTAGTGATGTCAGTAAAATTTACATCCAGAAGTTCTCTCACTTTTGGCGTTAGTAGGCTATCATCTGATGAAGCTGCTGCTTTTCTCCTCCCAAACCAACTGATCAGACTCATTCTTATAGCTTCAAGCATCGAGATAAGTGGAAACTCTCTACACTCTTTTAAAACCTTGTTTAATGACTTAGCAACGTTGGTGATCATCAGATTGTATCGTTCACCCATGCAGTATGAACGTGTCCAGTGTGGGAGCCCCAAATCAAGCAGATATTGAGCGCACTCAGGATTCACAGATTGAAGTTCTGCAAATATTTGAGAAAACTCTAAAACGGTATAAGATTTCGCTGCTGTCACCACTAGTGAAGGCAACCGGCTTTCCCTAAACTTTGATGTTACATTCCTCACTAGATGCACTAAACAAGCCCCATGTCCAGCTAGAGGATACACCTATAAACACAAGGTTCAAAAATATCATCAGATATTCAACTATAAACAAATAAGTAGTCGTAGACAATTACTTTTCATCGAATACAATTAGTCAACTATGTTACTTATCTCAGCCCCTTGTAAATGCTTGAATGTCTGTCTGACACAAACATTAAATTACTGTCATCGTTTATGATTTTCTTTAGGCATTGGAAGAACCATACATAGGATGCATCGTTTTCATTGTCAACTACTCCATAAGCTATTGGAAAAATTTGGAAGTTCCCATCTTGTGCACTAGCACAAAGCAGACATCCACCATAGCGTCCAGCTAGATGTGTCCCGTCAATGAGCAATACCGGCCTCAGGTATTTAAGCCCCGCAATTGAGGGAGAGAATGAAAGGAATAGATACTTGAACCGATTACTACCATTCCTGTCAACCTCATATAATGTTTCACAAACTGTACCCGGGTTTGAGTTTTTCAGGTTCTCGACATAATATGGCAGCAACGCGAAGCTACCTGATACTGAGCCGAATGATTTTTCCATAGCGATTTTCCTACACCTTCACGCTTTCTAGTACGAGATGTTAACCTGAAATAGACAACCATTTTTGAGAAATAGTTATACCTCGACTACTGTTAATATTCAATAAATAGTAGTTGTCTATCAAAAAGCTATTTACCTGGAAATCTTCCTGCATTATCCTTTGAATCTCAATGGGACCTGGTCCTTTCCGTCCATCAGTAAATCTAGTACGAATTAACTCCCCAATTACTTGTGTCGTAGCTTGTCTGTGGTACTGACGCCTATCGTCAATCGGGCATGTGTGTTTGAAGTTTGCCGTTTTGATCAGGAAGTTTCCAGTACGGTTCATCATGGATGCATACACACGCCAGTAACACTTATCGCTAATGCACACGAATTCCATGTAAGTTGGTGTTGAGCGTGGAGTTTTGAAATGGATTTTTTTGTTAATCGCGTGTAAAGCCATCTTCAGTTTGCACTCAGATTTGTTCCTGAATATCCTTCCCACAAATATACTGACACCCTCGTAGCTAACATCATCCAAAGCATCGTCTATCCCTGCATAAAAACAATCATTAATGGTGCAAAATAATAGTTATCTACAAATAGATAACTACTCTACATAAGTAGGTAGGAATAAGTAGGCATCTACGTACCATCACCTGGCAATTCAGCAACAATTGGTGGAGCATCTCTTCCAAACATAGCTGGCGGGTCTTCCGTGTCTTCGAAAACTCCATCAATCGTTTCTTTTGCGCAGCTAAACCTCATTGACTGTTGTGTACTGCTCTCAGGTTCTTCATCAGCTTCTTCACCTGAGTTGTATTCACCTTTGTCCGATTTAAAACCACCAACATGGTTTTTCACATCATTTTCGTTAACTGCAAATTCATGTCATTCTTCATCAGAGTCGTTAGCAGAAGTGTCTATACCTTTTCCCTTATCAATATATTCTCTATCAAGACAAGGTATCACCATATCTTCCATCTCTTCGAGATCTTCTAGTTCTTCTTCGTCGTTGTCTAGATCGTTCAATGCAAGTAAAGCTACAGAGTATGCAACTATGTTAGCTATGTTACAAAGTAGTCAACTATACAGTACTAAGTATTCCACTACTTATGTATACGATTACAAACAAACAACTATTCCCATTAATAATAACATGAGTATTCAACTATTTATATTTACAACTTAGTAATCGACTTTCTCACCTTCAGTCTCAGTATCTTGAACTTTCTCTTCTGGGTTTTGAAACAACACCATAGCTAGTTTATACGTTGCATTTTAGAACAAATCAAAACAATGTTAGACCATATCATACCATTATAATACAAAATTATAACACTGTTTAGGTGAATATTACCACTCTTCTGAGGTGTAATCCCCTTTTCCTCGTTCAAGCAGTCAATCATATCTGTTAACCCATGAAAGTAGTCAACTACTCTAAAATCAGCCTCCGTTAGAAGCAAACAGTAGTCGACTATTTACGAAGAAAACTTACCAACATCCTTCTCTGCAATTTCAGTATCTTTCAATGTCACACACTAGTTGAGTTGATCAATTTCACCTCTCATTTCGACAAACAAGGACACATCGTCGTCGTTTTGAACCAAAACAGGTGGTGCGTCTCTTCCCTCATCCATCAACATGTATTGCGGCCATTGGTATGTTATTTCCACAACTCGATCTTCTTGGATATCCAGCTTTTCTTTGACTATCTTTTCAAGATAGTCATAAGTTGACTTGGAGCTTAACCAAATGCCTTTGTTGTTTCCTTTTTTCTCGACCTCGAAACTCCAAGTTCCAGTGATAGCTTCACGCCATTTTCCTCTAAGCAGCAAAACTGTCTTCCTTCCATCCATCTACAGTGAACGAAAAGTTAGATCTTTAGCAAAGTATTCCACTTTGTCTACTACTCGAAATAGTCGTCTACGAAACTTTGTGGAACAAAATAAATGTCGGATTCTTACTCTGACAAAACGAGATATTCTTATCTTCAGGGGACCAGATAAGTCTCTATAAGTCTCGCAATGTAGGTGACCCAGTGGAGGTAGAAGATAGTCCTCCTTCATATATTTGAGCGGGAAAATGTTGAACAAGAATCGCCAGCTCAACGTTTTTCTTTGTGAAAAAGTTGTTGATGTTACTGCACAACATCAATTGCTAGCGGCCAAACCTTTCTGAAAAGTATCTGTCGCTTTTCAGCGACCTGTCGCTGTCGGTTCAGGCTGTCCAGAACGAGGAAACAAGGGCATAGTAGTCTGATTTTATGTGTGAAATACATTGTGTTCTGCCATGGACCTAATTTCGTGAATAAAATTTTCATAAACCTAATTTGTGGTCCAATTCATAATATTGACCCAATTAACCCTTTTTATTTTCACTTTTATAATTTCTTTTTGCTAAGACATTGCCTTATTGTAATTTTATTTCCATTTTCTAATCTAATTATTTATAATTATATATTTTCCAATTTCTTCATTTTGACCTTTGAATATTTTGGCCGATCTAATATAGAAGATAATATAGTTTGCTATACCCGATGAATTTGATACTCTTTATCTTTTCAGAATTAATATATATATATATATATATATATATATAATTTTTAATGTAGAGTTTTTAGTAATAAAATAATATAAGTTTATTTGGTAGATTAATATATTATATGAGTTTTGAATTAAATTTAAAAAAATAATAACTGATATTAAATAGAAAATAAAATAATATTATTGAAATTTTTTCACATATATCTTATTTTCTGGTTTCTATATATTCACTTGTATAATTGTCTTTTCCTAAGACAATGCCTTATTGTAATTTCATTTTCATTTTGTAACCTAGTTATTTATATTTATATATTTGTCTAATTTCTTCATCTTGGAGCTCTCAATATATTGTCCAATCTAATATAGATTATCATATAGTTTTTTTATGCTCAATGAATTTGATAGTCTTTATCTTTTTGGAATTAATATATGTATATATAATTGTTTTGTAGAGTTTTTATTAATGAAAATAATATAGGTTTATTTGGTAAATCAATATATTATATGAGTTTTTAACTAAATAGTTTTTATAAAAATAATGATATTAAAATGAAAATAAAACGAATTTAACGAATTTTGTAGGATTTATATTAAATATTTATTTGTGCTTAGCTGAACACTCTAGATGGAGAGCTGGACACTCTAGGTTGAAAGATGAAAGTGTGATGTTATATATGAGATTAGGAGGATTGGCATTTGGCGGCGAGGGATTTTCTTGAATATTGCGTGTCCTATCTATAATCCGCACATGATTTGTTTAATCACAACGAGAGACTTTTTCGATGATTTAAAAAGATAACAAGTTATTTTATTGTGGAAAAACATGTAATTTTATTAGGACAATTCTGTAAAATTAAATAAAAACAAGGTATATGAAAAAAAAATAGCAACAAGGAGAAAAGATCAAAATAACATTAAATGAATATGATAAATACTAAATTAATAATAATAAATATATTTATTATAAAATAACATTTTAAAAAAAAAAATAAATATAATTATTTTAAAAAATTCAATTTTTTTTTCTTTCCAATTTTTCGAAATTTTATTTCTAAATAGTTTTCTATATTTTTCAACATGTTTTTTAAATTCTTCTTTTCCAAATTTATAAAATGTTTTTTTTAAAACAGTAATAAATTTTCAGAAATGTCTTAAAAAAAACAAAAAATCGTTAAATCGAACTTTGGACATATGATTAATAAGGTGCCTATGTTAGAGTAACCATTAAACTACGATATTACTTCGGAAAGTATAACAACTTACAAATTTATATCATAAATAACTTAAAACATTTTCAGAAAACATTAATATTATTTTAGGAAAACCTTCCAAATGCTAAAACCAAAATGTTTTTGGCATTTCGAACCTTGGACATGTTGGAGATGTGTAGCCATTAAGCGATTGTATTACTTCATAAAGTTATAATTTACAAATTTATATAATAAATAGCTTTAAATATTTTTAGAAAACAATAATACATTTTAGGAAGGTCTTTAAACTTTTTTTTTCCATTTCATTGGAGTCGAACATGAAACATGTAAGTTATAATAGTGCACATATTGATGATGCATATTGACTAAGTTAATGTATTACTTTGGAGTTTGGAAAATATATGAACTTACAAAATTATATAATAAATAGTTTTTGCCAAAAAATAAGAGCTTGAATAACCTAAAACGACTCCATCATCGAGGTCGGTGGCTCTGATTTAACAATGATAATATGTGACGGGTGAATACGAGCACTCCTAACTATCTTGTCCGCCATTATGTTTCTCCCCCTGAGATCCAAGAAATATCGAAAGTTCTTAACAACTCCTTTCATCTCTTGAACTTCTTCATATGCACTGCAAACACATGCCACTCCTTCGGTTTAGACAACATCTTCAAAACTCAAAACAGTTTGTAGCAAAAACCACTCTCTCTTGTTGAAAGAATTTCATCCATTCCATGGCCCATATTAAAGCTTCAAATTCAGTGTGTAGCTGTGAGATACCACTCCGAATATTTTTGGCTCCCATCAATGCATTCACACCTCCTTCATAGCAATTGTACAACCCTTGGCATGTATAAACATTGACCATTTTGGGTCTGTCTGATTCTTTATTGTCAAAAGATCCTATCTATTTTTAATGGATCATTTATTTGGGCATTTTCTCATATTTTGAATTTTGTTTCTACTATTCATAACATTTCCCGAGGATTCCAATCTAAATTTTTGTATAACTTATCATTCATACTTTTCCACAGATACAACAATATCCAAGGGAAGAAGTAATTGTCATTATCCAACGGTAGCCTTTAAAATAGGTAGTCCATATTTTTGAATACCGAAGATAAGAGAAAGACCCCCAGATTTAAGGAGTTTGAGATAAGGCCCATTTTTGTGTCGCCGGTGGGCATTCAAAGAGAGCGTGAATTATCGTCTCTTCCTCCGCTCCACATCTTACATATTGTATATGAAAATTGATTCCTCGAGACTTCAGACTTGCCACTACTGATAAACATCCTGAAATCACTTGTCATATAAAATGTTTTATCTTAGGTGGACACTTTAGTTTCTAAAAAAGGCTTGTAGATTTTTTTTACATCTGGCCCTAAACTAGGATTCATCATTCCCTTATCAGGAAATTCATGTTCCCTATATATCCATATTTCACCATAAAATTTCCATATTTCATAAAATGCCATCCATGTGCATATGTTCTGGAGTACCTACTGATAGGTAAATTGGCAATAATTTCCGCATCTTCAGGCTCAATAATCTCCTGAATCATCTGAGTTTTCCATGTAAAGTTTGAATTGGCAGTCAAATGATTTACTGTAAGTGAAGTCAAGGTTGTTATTTTTACAAAAGGCTGCTCTCGGGTGATTAGCTCGGATTTCTGCAGAATACCACCAAGCAAATTGTTTCGAACTCTCCTCAGTCGAGTTCAAATTCTAGTCAAAATAAGAAGAAGAAGAATGGTAGGTCCAACCAAAATCATCATTAATGACGGGATTGTTTTGAAATATTCAGGGTGTTAATAAAAGATAAAAGCATGATGTAGTGAAGAAGTGGTGTATAACGAATAATTTTAGGTTTGGTGCGGTTTTGAAAACGCGTGTTAAGGAGCATAAGGTACCTACGATCATATCTAAGGGTTTCTCGGGTTTGTCTTCTATCCAAAACTATGAAAACCATTAATTGTTTAGAATATGGCTGGTTTGGAAGGATACAATGAGGCTGACTCCTGTTTTTAAAAGTGATTAACTCATTACAGTTTTGGTCAAGTTACAACATGAGGATTTGGAATTTCTTGTTCATGAGTAAAATAACGAGGGAGAACGGAAGGTTTTGTGGGGGGATTTGAGAAACCATTCTCACTCCAGTATTTACCGACGTATGCGTTGGTCTGTAATGTGAGACTTCAATGAGATTTCAACTCTTGAGGAACGATCGAATTCAGTCCTCCTCTCCTATATTGATCAAGGTAAGGTCGACTTCCAAGATGTCTTAAGAGCTTGTTCTCTTATGGAAATGAGGTTTCATAGTCTGTTATTTACATGGTGTAATAAGCGGGTTGATGGATTGATTTGTCAGAAATTGGATCGTGTTCTCATTAGTGAGCATTGGATACATGAGTTACCCTAATCATATTTTGTTTTTGAGGCAGGTGGGTGCTCGGATTATCTGCGTTGTCAGTTCTATGTGAAATCAGAGGAGAATTCTTTCAAAAAGAAACTCTTAAGTGTGCTAATGTTGTTGCCGCCTTGTTTGAATTTTTACCAGCGGTCAATGAATTTGGAAGAATACACACCCTTTGTTCCATTCAACTTCGGCTTTGTATCAATTTTTAAGAAACTAAAAGAGCTCAAGCCAGTTATTCGCCAACTCTTAAGAGACAGATTGGGTGACGTAAGGAAAATTTTGAGTTGTTGTGTGAAAAGAAAGAGCAAACTTTAACTCTTCCATCTGCTGAAAATTAATTCGAAGAAAGTTTACCTTTTGATAAATGGGAACATGTCTCGATGAAGCTTTTCTCGAACAAAAATTGAAACTACATTGGCTCAACGTGGGAGATAGATGCAACAAAGGCTTTCATAACACAGAAAAGATCAGGAAAATTAAGAATGGTATTCTGAGATTCAGGTTGTGGATGGAACGATCCTCACAGACCACGATGAAATTAAAGGGGAGGCAGCCCATTTTTTGATGAATTTCTGAACTATGTTCCTCCCTCTTTTCAGTCGATGGAAATGGAAGACTTGATGGATTTACTGAGTCTGCAATGCACTTAGGATGATAAGGCAGATTAATCAGGGAGGTAACGGAGAAAGAGATATATGATGTTTTATGTTCAATGGCTGGTAGTAAATCTCCGGGACCGGATGGATACACTGTGGAGTTTTATGAAGCAGCTTGGTAAATCATCGAAAAGGATTTTGTGAACAGTATTAAATTTTTTTTTTATGAAGAGTTTCTTACCAAAAGGGTTAACTCAACGATCCTTGCACTTATACCTAAAAAGGATGAAGCAAAGAATATGAAAGACTACCGTCCAATTTCGTGTTGCAACGTCATTTACAAGGTAATATCTAAGATTGTTGCAAATTGCTTAAAGAGAATTTCGCCACGGTTTATGCGTCAAATCAATCTTCCTTTCTCAAGGACAGTGTTCTTTTTGAAAATCTGTTGCTTGCTTCTAAGTTAGTCAAAGATTATCACAAAGACGATATCTCTCCCCGATGCTCTATGAAAATAGATATTTTAAAAGATTTTGACTCGGTTCAATGGGGTTTCTTGCTGTCAATGCTTGAGGCTTTGGGGTTCCCGGCTGTTTTTATCCATTAGATTCAAACGTGTGTCTCTTCGGCATATTTTTCAGTTAGACGGAATAGAGAATGGGCTGGCTAAAAGAGGGTTAAGGCATGGTTGTTTCTTTTCCCATACCTCTTTGTCATTTTCATGAACGTTTTATCGAAAATGCTGGACCGTGCAGCTGCTCAACGATAATTCGGGTTCCATTCTCATTGTGCTAATCTGAATCTAACCCACTTGTGTTTTGCTGATGATTTAATGGTTTTTTTGGATGATAGTTAGAGATCAATGGAGGGAACTATTTGTGTTTTTGATGATTTTGCGAATATCTTTGGGCTTAAGATTAGCATTGAAAAGTCCATAGTCTACATTGATAGGGTTTCTCAACGATCAAGAGGGGTTATTGAAAATCATTTCCATTTTGAGTTCGGAATGCTCCCAGTTCGATACATGGGCCTATCGTTGCTAACCAAGAAGATGACGCTTGGAGATTGCGATCCACTTTTAGATCAGAAAAGACGGAGAGCTGGCTCATGGACATCGAGATTTTTATCGTTTACAGGCGTTTGCAATCGCTTACCTCAGTCGTTGCCAGTCTGACTAATTTTTGTATTCGCACTTTGAAGTTAACCCAAGGAAAGCAAAAATGGCGTGGAATAAGGATTGCTATCCTAAAGAAGAAGGTGGTCTAGGTCTAAAATGTATTAGACAAGTGAATGATGTCTGCACTTTGAGGTTGATTTGGCGAGTGCTTACAAACAAAACCACCTTATGAAATCGATGGATTCATGACCATTATCTACAAGGTATGTCGCTATGGGCTATTCAATTCCCAACAAGATCTTTCTCATGTTCTTGGTTGTGGAAACAAATGTTCAAAATGAGGAGAAAAGCAAAGGACTTTATCAAGATAAAGGTGTGAAATGGACAAACCACATCATTTTGGTTCGATAACTGGACGTCTATGGGTCCTTTGATTTAGCGAATGGAGGGGGATCATGGTCGTATTGATATGGTAATTAACGCAAATGCTACTGTGCCACAGACACTTAACTCTCATAGACGACGTCGCGTCGTACTCATATTTTAAACAACATTGAGGATGCTTTAGAAGAAGCTCGTCGAGATCTAGATACCAATGATGAAGATGTTGGTTTATGGTGCAGGAAGCATGCCATTTACAGACCCAAGTTTATCACAAAATACACTTGGGAGCAGCTAAGGTTGGCGAAACCACCTGTGGCATGGGCCAAAGGAATATGGTTGAGCCGAAATATGCCAAAATTTGCATTCCATGCCTGGGTAGTGATGCTGAATCGGCTACAACCTGGTGATAGAATGCAACATTGGAACGCTTCCTTCTCTTCAGAATGTGTTATTTTTTACCAACAAATGGAGACATGTGATCACATATGCATTATGTGTTCTCACTATCGACAAATATGGACTAATCTTGCTACGGGTCTGCTCCGAAATGACTTCTCTATGGATTGGAACATAATAGTGTTGATTATGACTTGCTCAATCATGTCTCGTTTTGAGATCTACACTATTATGTACTTATTTCAAGCTACAATCTATCATTTATGGAGGGAATGAAATGAAAGACGACATCACTCTCCTCTTTCTTCTCCCCTGAAGTTGATAAAGTTTATTGACAAAGCCATTAAGAACCGATTCAGCTCACTCCGACTAAGATGGGTTTGAACTATGACTTGCTTCCCGTCCAAGGACCTTATATCTAGTTTGTATGGCTTTTATCTTTTAAACATTTGCTCGCATCTCAGATGTAAAAACGTTTTTTGATATAATTTGACATTTATACCAAAAATGGATAATTAACTATTTGAAGAAATTTGGTATAAACATAAGCTGACTTTCGTGTTTCTATCTGAACAAAAATTCTTATTGATACAAAATTCTAATTCATTTTGGGTTTGATAAATTATATACAGTGGAACCTAGCGGACAAGTGGATAATTAGCACTATACTACAAAATTATTGTAAACATTATTTTTGCTAACAACTGAATGATTGATGTAAAAGCGGAAATTCAAGAGAAAAAGGTTTATCTTGCTTTTTTGTAATGTGATCCAATCTAAAAATTAAGGGAGCAATTCTCTTATGGAGAAGCACGAGATGTCTTTAAATGGAAGTTACCTTCGCACGATTCCCATTACTGCTCGTAGTACAAATCATCAAGGTAACTTCTTCTCTTTTACTTTAGTTTATTTTTCTGCTTCTCGCTCTAGGTTTTGTTGTCTCGAAGCTTTTGCTCTCTAGAACTTTTCTTTATTCCTTCCTCTTCTCCGACTTCGATATACCGCTCTCAATGGCCCCGAGAAACACCGCGGGAGCGAGCACGAGTACATCGGCGGGGTCGTTTGGTCCGTATCCGCCGTCCGTCTTAACCGCGAATCACATTCAACGGTTGCGGACGAAATGCTGGATCCCGCCGGAGGTGGAGATTGTAATTCCGTCGCCGGAGATATCGCCGGAGACCGTCAGGGAGGGCTACTGTTGCGCCTCCTACACGTACTTTGACAAGTGTGGGCTCTTCTTCCCAAGCCCCCGTGTTATCTCTTGGGTCCTAGCCCAACTTCAGTTGGCGTTCCACCAGATGACGCCGAATTTTGTCCGGTACGTCATCGGACTCGGAGTCCGGGCCGCCGAGGAAGGGATAGAATTCGGGGCGGAGGAGCTCATGCGGGTTTGCTCATTGAAGCATAACACCCGCTTCCCGGGGACATATTATCTCTCTCCCTGTTTCGGGAAGGTTCTCGATGATATTCCCGGGAGAGACATATGGAAGGACCAGTACTTCTTTTTTAGGATAAACCGGCACTCGGTCGAAGACTTCGACTATTCTGTCATCCCAACTCGATGGGCTTCCAGCGTTGGTTAGATTTTAGGATTTTAATGATCGTTGTCGTTTATGTTGACGTCGGACCGCTTCTAATTCGCTTTTTGTTTTGTTTTTCTTTTGTAGAAGCTCCCGAGTCACTTTCTCTTAACCCGATAACTGAAGGTTTGATATCTCGCTTGAGGAGAGGCGAGGTCAATTGGAGCAATTCAGTAGAGCGAGTGCAAGCCGCTCTAAGGATCGAGCCCCATCGAACTTCGCGAGGTCGATCTCAAGTTCCTCGAAGCTTATCTCATCCACCTGCTCTTCCTCAGGCTCCCCCAGCCCGAGTTATTCAGCCTCCGCTTCGTATCATCGAGCGGACAGGAGAAAGTGAGTTGTCTAATCGTTTTGATCTGTATAAGGGTTTGTTTGTCACTGCTATGAGCTGTCTAACTCATCTCGCTTTTTTTTCGCAGGTCGACCTCTTTCAGACGATGGTTCGACCGCCATCACTCCTCCCCATGAGAAGATATCTCGGAGAGCAAGCAGCCGACGGAACGGGAAGGACCCCGTAGATTTGGCGAAGAAGATGAGGGCCGGCGACCTGAGCAACGCCCTCCTTTTTGCCATGGGTGAAGCTCCTCCTCCTCCTCCAACCCTTCCTCCTCGCCCCGCCCATGTCTCTCTTCCTCCGGTTACAGGATCTGGAGACGTGACCATGGAAACGGAGAACCTTCCTCCCTCTCTGACCGACTGGGAGATAGCTCCGGTCCCGTCCGGGGAGCTCGCTTTACGCGACTCTCAATCGAACGGTTCAAGGGGGTCGAACGGCCAAAGTCAGGGTGGCTCTCTTCCTTCCGCGCCGAAGCGTCGAAGAACCAACGCGGAAGTGAGCTCGAGGAGATCGAGAAAAAATGTCGAGGCGAGGCTTGCCTCTTCCGGGTCCTCTGGATCTTTCAACTGGCGCTTCAGGCACCAGAAGGAGTGTCCGATCGCGGACGACCCAAAGGGTGTGGCCTACCTGCTAAGGCACTTTAAGCCTGCGGGTGTTCACCTCTCGGCTGTCGGGGACATGGCCCTTGGTAATTCGTACACCGAAATGATGACGACCATCGGGAAGGTAATGGTCATATTTCTTTGCTTTCTTCGTTTATTTTGATGCTCTGTTTTTAACTTAGCATCCATATGTTTTTCCGTGTAGTCTTTGGAGGCTACAAATAGATTCGTGGCCAGATTTGAGCACGAGCTACGCGAGGTGCCTCCGGTAGGCGAGCTTGAGACCGTCCAGAAGACGGTGGGTGATCTGAATGCTCAGCTCCAGGAAGCCTTGGCTCGGGAAAAAGAGCTGAAGACAAAGCTGGCCGGGTTTGAGGGAGTGGGAGCCCGTTTGATGATCCTCGAGAACCAGAAGGAGGCTCTTACCCGGATGCTGAACGTGGCCATGACACGAACTCTGGCCGCGGAGGAGGCAAGTCGAGCTGCGGGCATGCGGGCTGAGCAATGCCGAACCGACTTAGAAATGGTCCTCGTCGGACGGGAGTTGGACATCAAAGTCGCGGCTCACGAAGCGAAGAAGGAGCTAAATGGCCAGTACCTTGATATTCTCAAGGGAATCAAGGCAAAGGAGGACCAAAGGAAGGTCGCCACAAGCGCCGAGATCAGGCTCCAAGAATCCTTGGCGAACATACAGCTCATCGTGGAGTTTGCTTCCGGCGATCTGGACCTGACTCAGGAGGTGCTGGACATGGCGGAGAAGAAGCGGCTGGCGACGGAGGAGATGAACGCCGCGGCGGTCTCCGATTTCATTATTAGCAAGCTGAATTTACTGGCGATGTCGGATGATTCAGTGATTCTGGCGAATCTTCCAGCGCTAGCAGTTTATCGCCTCGATCAGTACGGATCGAACCTTCCTACTGGGATTAGCTCAAGGGTGAGCGATGAGGTCGATGGCCAGCTCAATGAGGAGGCGGCGGTTATGGATGGCGAAGCGGAAGATCGGGGCGATGCTTCTTCGCCGTCAAAACAATTATAATTTAGGTTTTTCTAAAGCCCGAAAGGGTTTTTAATTTCCTTTTCAGACTTTCGTTGCCCGAGGGAGCTTTTTTTTAATTTGATTTTGGTGTTGCCCTTGGTGGGCTTTTTATTTGAACTCGAGGATGTTAAGTCCTTTCTTTTTATGAAATGCTTTCAATATTTCATGCCTTAGCATAATATTGACTGTTTAATACTTCGTGCCTTAGCATAGAATTAGCTGTTACGATAACATGAACCTCTAAAGAGGGGTCGAATAAATGACTTGGCTCGAATTTCCTTAGGGAGTCCTACGAACCTCCAATTGATCGCATTCGAGCTCGAGCTAGTATTCAAAAATTGCTTGAGGCACAAATTTTCCAAGATGTATAGCTCGAGCTTGTCGTTGAATCGAAATGAAATTTTCTAAGTATGTGATGAATAGAAGTAAACTTACGTAGATTCGTTTCGGGTACTTGCGAAGGTCGTTTTATGCGGAACGACTGCCTTGTTTTATCTGACTTGGTGTAGATTTACCCTCGTTGTTTTGCTTAAGGAGGGGGAGGTGGCCCCTAATTCTTCTAGTCTGCGTCAGTTTAGAGGAATTTTTAGAGTTTGGAAGGACCATTTCAGGTCGTTTGATTGAAGGGATCATTTCGGATCGCTTGTTTGAGGAGATCGTTTCAGATCGCTTGTTTGAGGAGATTGTTTCAGATCGCTTATTTGTGGAGATCATTCAGATCGCTTTTATGAAGAAATAATTTCATATCGCTTTTATTAGAAGGGATCTTTTCAGATCGCTTGAATTTGAAGGATATTTTCATATCATTTGTATCGGAATGGATCATTTCAGATCGCTTAGATTTGAAGAGATAATTTCATATCATTTGTATCGGAAGGGATCATTTCAGATCGCTTAGACTTGAAGAGATAATTTCATATCATTTGTATCGGAAGAGATCATTTCAGATTGCTTAGACTTGGATAGGATGTAAAGACGAAGTATTTTATAATAACTTTAACTTTTACAAAGGGAGAATAGAAATAGATCTCAGTTGAGGGATTTATTTTGATCTCGCAAAGCTGGTTCGACTCTGCTCGAGGTCGCTAAACTTGGTACGAGTTTTGTTTTGGGGGGCGGCTGCGCTCGAGGTCGAGCTGCCTACGTACCCTTTGAAGGGGATCAAGCCATTTCGTAGTTCGATTATGGGGTACACTTTCAGTGAAAGTACTTTTTGAGATTGATGATATTCCAAGGTCGTA
This sequence comes from Orychophragmus violaceus, assembly GCA_030180135.1. Lineage (NCBI taxonomy): Eukaryota > Viridiplantae > Streptophyta > Magnoliopsida > Brassicales > Brassicaceae > Orychophragmus > Orychophragmus violaceus. The sequence continues at coordinate 66,911,592 of CM058239.1, forward strand.
GTTCGGGTTTCTGGGTTTCCACCGACTTGAGTCGGTAGACCCCATCCTTCACAACATCGGTGACCTGATAAGGACCTTCCCACTTCGCCCCTAACTTTCCAGTGTGTTCTTCCTTTTTATGGTCGAACACTTTCCGTAAGACGAACTCTCCTACTTGAAACCTTTGGGTTTTAATCTTGGAATCATAGTAGCGAGCTGCGGCTTGTTGGTAGTTTTGGATTTGGGCTAGTGAAAGGTTTCTCCTTTCATCGACGAGGTCGAGCTCGTCTGTTATCATCTGATTATTAAGTTCCTCTTGTTGTGGGAACTTCTTTTTACGGATGCTGGACACGAGGATCTCTGCTGGTACTACTGCCTCGACGCCGTAAGCTAGCGAGAAAGTTCGCCGGTGGACTTGCGAGGGGTAGTCCGGTAACCCTAGAGTACGGCCGGGAGCTCGTCGCTCCAGCTCGTCTTGCACTCGTCGAGTCTTTTCTTGAGATTATTCATGATTGATTTGTTGGCTACTTCTGCTAGGCCGTTCCCTTGGGGGTAACGGGGCGTTGAGTAAGTCAGCTTGATGTTCCAGGTTCTGCAGAATGCTTTGAACGTGTTCGATACGAACTGAGATCCGTTGTCGGTGACGATCTCATGGGGTAGTCCGTGTCGGCACACAATGTTTCGCCAGACGAACTCCTTTACGTGGACGTCTTTGACTTTTTGGTATGACTCTTCTTTGATCCATTTGGTGAAGTAATATGTCATTACCAGCAAGTGCAAAGCTTTCTTTTTGCCGGATGCGACTAAGGTTCCCACGATATCCATCCCCCATCGCATGAACGGATATGGTGAGGAGATCGAGGAGAGTTTCTCCGACGGTTGGTGGATAATCGGGGCGTGCTTTTGGAACTTGTCGCATTTATTGAAAAAAGATTTGTATTTGGCCAGAAATAGCCTTGCCTTTTGATTCGTATGGCCAAAGCTCATCCTCTAGAATGACTCCCGCAGGATCCATCATGGGCCTGTGTGATCACGGCTCGGGCTTGCTTCCCATCGAGGCATTTGAGGTAGGGTCCGGAGAGACTTCTTTTGAAAAGCTCCCCTTGTGTGACACAGTACCTCGCACTCTGTGCTTTGAGTTTTCGTGCTTCCCATTTATCGTCAGGGACTTCGCCATTCGTTATGTACTGAATGATCGGATTTCTCCAATCCTTTCCATCATCAGGGTCGGATCCCTGACTAGTGGATGTAGTTTGGATTGGTCCATCAGGAACATTCCAACGTAGATGGCATTTCTAGGGTATAGATCGTCATCGATCTCGATGACGTCGTGGCGTGTTTCCTCGTGCAGCCCCTGATGATCGACATCGTCTTTTTCGGTGGGCTCGTCCTCTTTCAAGGATAGAGCTTTTAAAGCTATGTCGATGCTTGGTTTTTTGATCCCTTCGACTGGTATGATCCTTTTAAGGTTAGGATCTGATGTCAACGCCAGTGCGGCTAGGGCATCGGCTGCGGTGTTTTCCCCTCGGGGGATTCGTGTCAGATCAAAGAATTCGATCTGATCTGCGAGGCTATGGACTACCCGCAGGTATGCTTCCATACATTCATCTTTGGCCTCGTAATCGCCGTGATATTGACTTGTGACAAGTTGGGAATCGCTAAAAGCGTCTACTTCCCGATCTCCTATCGTTATTGCTAGTCTGAGCCCGACTATCAACGCTTCGTATTCTGCTTCGTTGTTTGATGCGGCGAAGCCTAGTCTAAACGATTGTTCCAACACTTCTCCCGTAGGGGAGACCAGTTTTACCTCGACCCCAGATCCTTGATTTGAGGAGGCTCCGTCGACGTGAAGTTTCCATCTCTTGGCGGAAGCCGGATCAAGATCAATGGTAGGTGGGAGTTCAATTATGAAGTCAGCCAGTACTTGCGCTTTTAAGCACGTCCGAGTTTTAAACTCGATGTCGTATTCGCTGAGTTCGATAGCCCATTTGAGTAGTCGACCTGACTGGCTTGGATTGTGAAGAATGTTTCTTAGCGGTTGAGAGGTCATGACTATGATCGAGTGCGATTGGAAGTATGGTCGGAGCTTTCGAGCCGACGTGACCAATGCTAGTGAAAGTTTTTCCATTGCGGGGTATCTGGTTTCGGCGTCGATCAGGGTCTTGCTGATGTAATTGTAGGAATTGTTTAGTTGATCCTGATTCAATTCACAGATTCATATCAACCTAAACATACAGATCTAGGTTCTCTTGATTAGAAACATTAGATGATCTCACCTTTTACCTGTTTGTTGCAGCGGAAGGAATAGAACAGGTCAGAGATCAGAGAGATACACCGAGGGATGAATCCTCCAAAGGTTCACACACGCGATCACAGAAAACGGCTGCTAGACCGAGCTGGTGGGAGGCGCAGGGAGAGGAGAAAATCGGCGCAGGGTATTAGGGTTGGGGAGAAAAGACTTGGCTTTTAGTTTATAAAAGCCTTCTCTTTCCCTTTTGGGCTTTTGGGCCCAAAACACCAATCTGATTAAATCCCATTTAATCAGACCCATTAATCTTTCTCTCTTAGTACGACAAATGCCTAGCACTTTTGTCGTACTTCTGCTAAGCCGTTCCAACATTATTTCCTGCTAGCTTAAGCGTGTGACCCATATGGGATCATATAATAAAGGCAATAAGTCCAAGACTTATAGATCATGAGCGGACTCTAGCAAGCCATCATGATCCCCAGTATTATATGACTTATGTCTGATCTTTGACATACTCTTACTTTCTAGAGACAGTACCGAGATTACTGGACACAATTCCAACAATCTCCCACTTGTACTGGAATCTCAGTATTCATAATCCTTTTGTCTCAATATCTCGATTAGTCATAAGGCAAGATTGGTGTCATCCTTATAAAGCCTAATCTTGTTCATCGGACTCTGATTTGATACTGACAATCCAAACGACTCGGGAAAGTCCGTTTGAGCATGGCCATGCATTTTCCAGTATTCAAATCTCCGATTGGCCTAGAGATATTCACTCCATTTATATTGGAGGGACAAATCCCATCTTGTTCCATCACTGTAAACTACTCATTTCATGATGTACCCAAACAAGGTCCTTATAGCTTTCGCAGAACGATAGCGTTAGACAATGATCAAAGTGCATCAGTCCATGTGCAGTCACATGCATGCGAACTCAGGTCTAAGGACTATACTCTATAGTCGTAGTAAGAATCTCTTATGACACAGATATAAATATCCTGAAGAGTTCTTATAAGCGGGTCTTGTCCGGTCGTATGTTCCCAAACATACACCTATGTACTGACTTTGATGCCGCGCATCTATGACACACTGAGACTTTGTCATAAGTCACGTACCAATCCAGTCTCACACGGTTGTTGGTGTTCCAGTTTCAACAACCTTCGACTGGGGACGGGATGATATAAAACATCTATCAAATATAGGGTCTCATGATCAAGCTAAATGACTTCGATGACTCAAGATCAAGTCATTTACTTCGATGACCTATAAAATGGTTCATATCATTTTGGAACGATTATTTCATCACAGTTAAAATAATCTTGAAATAATAATTTCATTAAACATAAAATAATGTTTTACAAGAACATATCAAATAACTAAAATAAAGCTCACAAAACTCCCACTCAAATTTAGATTACATTTCAATGTTTCTAATGCCTACAGCTTCAGTCAGGAACTCGAGCTTAGGCCTTGGGAGTGGCTTTGTCAAGGGATCAGCGACATTATCATCTGTCGGAACTCGGCTGATCTTGACTTCCTTTCTATTTACGATGTCACGTATCAAGTGAAATCTTCTTTGAACATGCTTGGATTTCTGGTGTGATCTTGGTTCCTTTGCCTGAGCTATAGCACCATTGTTGTCACAAAACAGTGCCAGAGGCTCAGCCGCATCTGGTATCACACCTAGTTCCATAATGAACTTTCGTATCCAAACAGCTTCCTTCGCTGCTTCTGAGGCGGCGATATATTCAGCTTCTGTAGTGGAATCAGCAACGGTGTCCTGCTTGGAGCTTCTCCAACTTACTGCACCGCCATTCAGACAAAAGACATAACCGGACTGTGACCGGAAATCATCTGTGTCTGTCTGGAAACTTGCGTCCGTGAATCCACTGACTTTAAGCACATCACTTCCACCGTACACCAAGAACTTATCCTTAGTATGTCTTAGATACTTCAAGATATTCTTTACGGCAATCCAATGGTTTTCACCTGGATTTGACTGGTATCTACTCGTCATGCTCAATGCATAAGCAACATCAGGACGAGTACAGATCATGGCATACATGACAGATCCTATTGCAGATGCATAAGGAATATTCTTCATGCGCTCAAGCTCAGCAGCCGACGTAGGGCTCTGCTTCTTGCTTAGCGTTGTGCCATGCACCATTGGCGTGAAGCCCTTCTTGGAATCTTTCATGCTGAATCTTTGTAGGACTTTGTCAATATATGAGTCTTGACACAAGCCTATCAGCCTCTTAGGTCTATCCCGATAGATCCTAATTCCAAGAACGTATGCGGCTTCACCCATGTCTTTCATGGAAAAACAACTTCCAAGCCAGTCTTTTACGGACTTTAGCATTGGAACGTCGTTTCCGAGAAGCAGTATGTCATCGACATACAGAATAAGAAATACAATCTTGCTCCCACTAGATTTCTTATACACGCATTGTTCTTCTTCGTTTCTGATGAAGTCAAATTGCTTGATCGCTTCATCAAAACGAAGATTCCAGCTCCTCGATGCTTGCTTCAATCCATAAATGGATTTATGAAGCTTGCATACTTTCCCAGCATTCTTCGGATCTATGTAACCGTCAGGTTGTGTCATATACACATCCTCTTCCAGAATACCATTCAGGAAGGCGGTTTTCACGTCCATCTGCCAAATTTCATAATCATGAAAAGCTGCAGTTGCTAGTAGAATCCGAATAGATTTCATCATAGCCACTGGTGAATAGGTTTCATCGTAGTCCACACCGTGAACTTGTCTGAAACCTTTTGCCACCAACCTGGATTTATAAATCTGGACATTTCCATCCACGTCAATCTTCTTCTTGAAGATCCATTTGCACTCGATGGCTTTTACACCAGCGGGTAAGTCAACCAACGAAAACACTTGGTTGACCGACATGGAGTCCATTTCGGAATCAGTGGCCTTGCGCCACTTAGAGGAATCTGGGCCCATCATGGCTTGATTGAAGTTCGATGGTTCATCACCATCAATGATCAAAAGATCATGACAGTTAGTCACGAGGAATCCTTGATATCTCTCGGGTTCGTGACGGATCCTCCCGGATCTTCGAACTTCAGGTACTACAGGTTCAGGCTCTACAATTTCTTGTAAGTCCTCCTGCTGCTCTTCCTCATTAGGTTGAGCAGTATCCTGTTCATCTTGAATTTCTTCAAGCAGTACCTTACTCCCACTGTCTTTCTTAGAGAGAAACTCTCTCTCAAGAAAGTTACAATCCCGGGCAACAAAAATCTTGTTCTCGGAACGCAGATAGAAGTAATAAGCCTTGGTTTCCCGTGGATAACCAATGAAGTAGCATTTGTCAGATTTTGGTGTAAGCTTGTCTGAGATCAATCTCTTGACGTAGGCTTTACAACCCCAAATTCTGAGATAAGACAGCACTGGAGCTTCTCCAGTCCATAATTCATATGGTGTCTTTGCTACTGCTTTTGATGGCGCTCTATTTAGAGTGAACACTGCTGTTAGCAGAGCATATCCCCAAAGGGATATTGGAAGGTCTGTGTGACTCATCATAGATCGAACCATATCTAATAAGGTCCGATTTCTCCTCTCAGATACACCATTCCATTGAGGTGTTCCAGGAGGAGTGAGTTGGGATACGATCCCACACTCTCTCAGATGATCACTGAATTCCTGGCTTAAGTATTCTCCTCCTCGGTCGGACCGAAGAGCCTTAATGCTTTTGCCAAGTTGGTTCTGTACTTCATTTTGGAATTCTCTGAACTTCTCAAAAGATTCAGACTTATGTTTCATTAAATAAACATATCCACACCTACTGAAATCATCAGTGAAGGTAATGAAGTACTGATAGTTTCCTCTTGCATTTGTGGACATTGGGCCACACACATCAGTGTGTATCAGGCCCAACAAGTCACTGGCCCTCTCGTTAGGTTTATTAAAGGGGGCCCGTGTCATTTTGCCCATCATGCAGGATTCGCATTTCTCACATGACTCAAAGTCAAATGAGCCAAGAAGTCCATTCGAATGGAGCCTCTTGATGCGTTTCTCGCTGATGTGCCCTAAACGACAATGCCATAGAAACGTTCGGTTTTCCTCATTAGGTTTAAACCGTTTTGTATTAATGTTATATATTGGCGCGGATTGATCGAGTATGTAAAGCCCATTCGTAAGAGGGGCAGAACCATAGAACAAATTGTTGCGATTGAAGGAACATAATTTATTCTTAACTGAAAAATCATAACCTTCCAAATCCAACAAAGAAATTGAAATAATATTTCTGCTTATAGCAGGTACAAAATAACAATTATTCAGTTCTAAAATCAATCCCGAAGGTAAAGACAACAAGTATGTGCCTACAGCTAGTGCTGAAACTTTCGCTCCATTCCCAACTCGTAGCTCCACTTGTCCTTGCTTCAGCCTTCTACTGTTGCTGAGTGCCTGCATATTAGTACAAATATGAGCCCCACAACCAGTATCCATGACCCATGAGGTATTATCAGAAGTAGTTGTATTAACTTCTATAACAAAAATACCTGATGAAGAAGTCTCGAAAGTCTTCTTCTTCAATTCCTTTAGACCTTCCTGGAATTTCTTACAATCTCTTCTCCAATGCCCCAGTTCTTTGCAGAACCTGCACATGTCAGTAGGCCCAGCCTTGGACTTGGGCTTGGGCTTTGGCGTGTCCTTGTCCGCGACTTGGACAGCCTTGGCCGCTCCCTTATCCTTAGCAGAGGATTTCTTAAACCCCTTGCCCTTTTGCACCATAAGCACATTGGGGTCCTTGGCGGTTTTCCTCAAGTTGGGCTCTGCAGTCTTGAGCATTCCGTGAAGCTCAGGTAGTGTCTTACTCAAGCCATGCATGTTAAAGTTCAGAATGAACTGATCATAGCTTGCAGGTAAAGACTGCAGAATGATGTCGCAGGCAAGTTCCTGGCTGATTGGGCAGTCGAGTTTCTGAAGATGATCGAGATAACCCATCATCTTCAAGACATGAGGACTCACTGCCGCATTCGCAGCCAACTTACAGTCCAAGAGGTTCTTAACTGTCTGGAACCTCTCAGTCCTAGCCTGCTCCTGAAAAAGCGATTTCAGGCTTGCCATTATCTCGATGGGAGACAATACACTTTCGAACTGTTTTTGCAGCTCAGGAGTCATTGTCACCAACATCAGGCAATAGACATCATTTTCATCTGACGAATGCTTTTCCCAAGCATTGTGCAGAGTCCTGGCAGCATTGGCAAGAGGCCTCTCGGGGAGGGGATCACGAAGGACATAATCCTTCTTCTCCTGCTTGAGGACTAGCCTCAAGTTCCTTGACCATGTCAGGAAGTTCGTTCCAGTCAGCTTCTCCTTCTCGAGAACAGACCGGATCGAGAATGTGTTTGGTGTGCTTGTAGTAGTCATATCTGAAATATATAAATAAAAAGGTTATTAGTTAAATGTTCAAAATGATTAATCTCGAATTAAAATATAATATGATTAATCATGCATTATATTCAATAACATCTGTTACCCTCAATAGAATATAATGATTCCAAGATCCACATATAACCAAAATTAAAGTGGGCCACTGGCCGTCACCCAATCTTAGCTTATATCGGTAAGCCCTATATCGGCTAGTTATATCCGTGATATAACTCTTGGTTGTGAATCTGGGCCCGAGGCCCAATCCACTCTGATGTCTCAAGGCCCGGGACTCCCGATGGCCTAGTCAAGAAAACCGGACTATACAGTCATGTAATCATTAATGTCTGGGACTCCCAATGACATTTATGAATCACAAACCGTCTTACCCACGCAAAAGCAGACACCCTCACACTGTAAGGCCATGAATACAATTGAATGGGCTTCGACAGCTGACATAGCCTGGACAAGACATCCAACGCTTGATATTATTTGAGGTTTGTAGGTTTATTAAAAAAAATTCATTCCCAAAATAGAAGATTACTATTTCGGGAAACTTTCTATTTTTGGAAACCTACTATTTTTGGAAACTTTCTAAAATTGGAAACTTTCTAAAACGGGAAACTTTCTAACTTTAGAAATTTCTTAAAATCCAAAACCCGCAAATCCAGAAACTTCTATTTTAAGAAACTTTCTAATTTCAAAATTTCGGAAATTATAATTTAAAAACGACTTTATAATTTTATAAAATAAATTTTAAATTGATCTGAAGAAAGACTCAAATAATTGGCCCAATTGTTTTAACTTCTTGGCCCGAGGCCCAAGAATTGGTCCATGTCCAAGACATGACCCAATTGTCCAATTAAATGACATAACCGGTCTGTTTCATTAAAACTGGTCTAACCAAGTTTTAATTACTACGATGACCACAATTGTCAACCGGTTATTTACTAAACCGGAATTTCTCAATTTATTTGGTCCAACCAAATCAAATTAGAAATTCCTGGTTTAGGCACTAAATCCAATATTTCTTTCGACATTGGATTTCTTATCCCGGTTTAACCAGATTTAATAAAATTATTAAAATCTGTTTATTAAACCAGAACGTATCAATTTTAATTAAAATTTTAAACCGAACCACCTAACCGAAATCGAACCGGCCCATCACACCCAAAACCCTAACCGGTCGAGACTTGTCCAAGCCGCAAGCCGCATGCTCGATCCGAGATCGAGACGTTCGGGATGATTGCCGGACGGGACGCTCGCGTGTGATCGGGACGGGACGATCGGGACGGTCGGACGAGATGCGATCGGGACGAGCGATCTGCCCATCTCTCGCGACCGGGATGTGATCCGTCCGACGATCGGGACTGGCCGCGATCGGGATACGATCCGTCTGACGATCGGGACGAGCCGCGATCATGACGCGATCGATCCGATGATCCGACCCAGCCGACCATACCTCTCGGCCGTGAATAACCAACCGGCCAAGCCGGTCGATCTCTTATTGGCCGATCGCAAAAAAACGAGTCATATAGCTCGGTTTTGCGATTTCAAACGTTTGTTCAGGATTCAAATCAGTTTCTTAAGTGTTTTTCTTATCAGTAATAGATTCAGAACACTTCTAAACAGATTAAACAACCTAAACATGAATCTAAAACAAGAAATCCTAAGAACCAATGGCTCTGATACCACTGTAGGAATTGTTTAGTTGATCCTGATTCAATTCACAGATTCATATCAACCTAAACATACAGATCTAGGTTCTCTTGATTAGAAACATTAGATGATCTCACCTTTTACCTGTTTGTTGCAGCGGAAGGAATAGAACAGGTCAGAGATCAGAGAGATACACCGAGGGATGAATCCTCCAAAGGTTCACACACGCGATCACAGAAAACGGCTGCTAGACCGAGCTGGTGGGAGGCGCAGGGAGAGGAGAAAATCGGCGCAGGGTATTAGGGTTGGGGAGAAAAGACTTGGCTTTTAGTTTATAAAAGCCTTCTCTTTCCCTTTTGGGCTTTTGGGCCCAAAACACCAATCTGATTAAATCCCATTTAATCAGACCCATTAATCTTTCTCTCTTAGTACGACAAATGCCTAGCACTTTTGTCGTACTTCTGCTAAGCCGTTCCAACATTATTTCCTGCTAGCTTAAGCGTGTGACCCATATGGGATCATATAATAAAGGCAATAAGTCCAAGACTTATAGATCATGAGCGGACTCTAGCAAGCCATCATGATCCCCAGTATTATATGACTTATGTCTGATCTTTGACATACTCTTACTTTCTAGAGACAGTACCGAGATTACTGGACACAATTCCAACAGTAATACACCGGTCGTTGATCGTTCTGTTCTTCACGAACCAGGACTCTGCTTACTGCTGGTGTTGAGACAACTAAGTAGAGGTAAAGGGGTTCCCCTTCTACTGGCTTCGCCAGTACGGGCGGTTCTCTTAGATAAGCCTTGAGCTGTGCGAATGCTTCTTCACACTTTTCGTCCCAGAGGAACTTTTTGTTTGCTTTGAGTAAGTGGTAGAAAGGTAGACACTTATCGGTTGACCTCGAGATGAAGCGGTTCAAAGCAGCTATTTTGCCAGTTAAACATTGGACTTCTCGCGTTGTTTTGGGAGATTTCATCTCCATGTATGTCGCGATCTGCTTAGGATTTTCTTCGATCCCCCTTTCGGTTACTAGATAACCAAGGAATTCTCCCGATGGGACCCCGAAGGTGCACTTCGCCGGATTGAGTTTCATCCTGTATTTGTTGAGAATGACGAAGCATTCTTTTAGTTGGGGGATATGATCCTCGCACCTGGAAGATTTTACCAGCATATCGTCGACGTAAACTTCCATGGTTTTACCCAGGAGTCCTGAGAATATCTTGTTGACGAGGCGTTGGTAAGTTGCTCTTGCATTCTTCAGCCCAAAAGGCATGACTTTATAGCAGTACGTGCCTCGATTGTTGACGGCTTTAGCTCACTCGGTTTATAAGTAGGGTTGACGTTTAGTTCGTGACTGGTCGGTTCGATGTTAATACCTTTCATATCCGCTGAGGACTAGGCGAAGGAATCGATGTTCTGTTTACGGAAGGAGATCAGTTCGCTTTTGACTGATTCCGCTAGGTCGATTCCGATGCCGACAAGTCTTTCGGGGTGAGCGTCGTCTATGCAAACCTGAGTTGTGAGGTCCTTTGGAGGTCCCTTTTGGCTTGGGTCGTTTGACCTTTTGGTTTGCATTGTGGCGAGTTGTTCCTCTTTCTATAATTGCTATGCGTGGGATTTCTCGATCTGCTTGTACCCTCATGTAGCAGTTTCTGGAAATCTTTTGACTTCCATAGACGGTTTTTACTCCTTTCAGAGTTGGGAACTTTACGCATTGATGGTAGGGCGATGGCACGGCTTTCATGTCGTATATCCAGGGTCGACCTAAAATAGCGTTGTAGGGAGCTGGTCGATCTACTATGACGAACTCTGTCATTCTTCGAACTCCTCCAGCTATTACTAGGGCGAAGACATAGCCCATTGAATACGTTGTTTCGCCAGCGAATCCCACTAGTGGTGTCTTTCCCTCGACAATCTCGGAGTCTCCGAACTCCATCTTTTTTAATGCGTCGTAAAAGAGGACATCCACTGAACTTCCTGTGTCGATCATTATTCTCGAGAGTTCGACATCCCCGACTACCAAACACACGAGGAGCGCATCGTCATGTGGCTTGTCGAGGTCGAGTGTCTCACTCTCGTAAAAGGTGATCTCGTGGTCTGGGCCTTGCATTGGTATTGTCTCCCGTTTATCGGTCTCGACCCTTCTCTGAAGAGCTTTTATCGAATTTACCGAGTCTCGGCATAGCTTGGAGCCGCCAAAGATGAAGTCAACTCGTTTGGGGGGTATACCCCGTACACCACCCCCCCCCCCAAAGCGGGGGAGATTGATTCGTGAGCGTAAACTCTTGATAGGAGCTGGAGGTGGAGGTGGCGCCAAGCCTCCCGGGGTACCGCATAGACTGAGCTCGCCGAGAATGACCTCGACTCGTTTCCGCGAACCTTGAGGGAGAGCTTCCGGAGATTTCGACTCCTTAGAGCGTTCTCGTTTATTCTGGGAAGGCTTTTTGACTCTTTGGTCTGCTTGTTTTCCTTTTTGCCGGAGGGGGTTACCTCCTCGACTTCGGATTCTTGGTTGTTTTCGGACTTTTGTTTTTGGGCCTCGACCTTGGCTCGAGTGTAGCATTCTTCGGTCGAGTGTCCTTTTTTATAGTGAAAGTCCCATAATTTATCTTTGTCGAACTCGAATTTCTTTGAGCTCTTCGGGCTCTCGACTGCGTTAACATTTCCAGATTTACGGCAATCCTTCTTTGAATTCGAGTTCTGCGTGCCCGACTGGTTCCTCTCTTTTTTGTGTTTCTCTCTGAGGATCGTAGTTTTGTCCTCGAGGCGAGCGAAAGCCGATGCGCGATGAAGGGCGTCATCGAGTGTGAGAGGTTCGCAGACTATTTTTTACTCGCAGAATTTGGTCGAGTACCATAGTCCACGCCTCAGTGCCTCTATATCTACTTCGTCGTTTGGGTTCGCGATTTTGGATTTTATTTCCTTGAATCGGTCAATGAACGAACGAAGTATTTCGTCGGGTTTTTGAGAGACGCCAAATAAAGCTGCCTCGGTAGTCTTTACCTCGATAAATACGGAGTACTGTTTAAGGAAGGCCGTCATGAACGGGGTAAAGTTATCGATGGATTTCTCTTCCAGTCCAGCGAACCATTCTAGGGCAGAGCCCGATAGGTTCTCGGCAAAGAGTCTGCAGAAAGCAGGTTCTCTCTCCTCGTCAGTGAGGTATACCCTCGACATCGCTAGTCTGAATGTCCTGATGTGGGCTTTGGGGTCCGACTTTCCGGAGAATTCTTGGAATTTCGTTTTCTTGATTTCTCGAATTCTCGCAAAAGTGATTCGATCTGTGAATGGCGTTTGGCGCATTTCCTCGATTACTCGATCGATGTCAGGTGCCGCGCTTGTTTCCATGTGGACTTTCGAGCTTAGGCTCATGAACTTGGCGTTAGCCTGTTCGGTGTATTTCCTTATCGCTTCATGTCCATCGCCTACTAGGGATGCGATCTGTGTTTGTGGTTGGATCGACGGTTGCCCCGATGAGATCGGATCGATTAGATCGACTGCCGGGATCGGCCTCGCTTGATCGATCGGAGGTGTTTGGAACGGCGTTGAATTCGACCCTAGCGGGTATCCAAAGATTTAAGCGAAAGCCGAGTCTCCGAGCTGCCTTGGCCTGATACTGGAATCACTTTGCAAGGGAGGTGGCCCAGGTAGTGGTTAGTTTCCCGACCCGCTCGGATCCGTGACCAAAGAGCTTGAGCTGAAAGTAATCGGTGTCGCCGTAGGGGTCATGATAGGGCGGAAACCGCTATTTGACGTGCCTGCGATATTTCCCGATTCTCCTAGGGGTGTTATCGCTGGAGAAAAGTCCAGGCGCGTCCGAGGTGGAGGACTTAGTGGAAGTCGTGAATCGTGTATTGGTCGACCTCCTTGGTTTTGGCTAGCGAGCTCTTCGAGACGAGCGTTAATGCGTCGTTCTTGTTCATCAAGCTGCATGGCCAGAGCGCGGTTTGCTATCTCTTGGGCCCGGGCGCTTGCCTCGTTGCTTCTCGTTCGGTTTATCAACAGGGTAAGCATCGAATGGATTTCGGCGAGGTTGTCTGGACTTTGTCGCGGGGGAGCAGAAGGCTGTGGTGGATTAGGCCAGGGCGTTCCAGATCCGCCTCCTGGAGTAGGGGCGGAAATTGAATCGTTTCTCATCCATACCCAGTTCCTACTCGGATCGTTAGTTCCTGACAAAACGTTTGTTGGAGTCGGGCTCGTCGCGATTGTTTGAGCGACGGAGCTGGCTGGTACCAAAGTCATGGAGACTGAGGCTGAGCTCGTCAACACGGCATCGGTCTGACCCATGGTCCTTACCCCGGTGGTGTTCTGAGGAACGTCGCCGACCGTCTGAGGGTGGTCGGCTGGTGGAGTGGCGCTAATGGAGCCAGATTGGTCGGGATTCATCTCGATCTATCGAACCTAGGATCTGATTCTTAAGATAGGAAAGCTATAGATTGTCCCCACAGTCGGCGCCAAATGTGAGATCGAAGATTCACACCAAGTATTTGTAATCGTGGATTTGGACTTTGTATATAAGAGATGAAATAGATTTCCTACGAATCAAAGACTTTATTGAGGTTGTACGTCGAGATAGAACAAACACAATCGAAAAGAGAGTACAAAGTATGAGAATCGAGCTATCTAGTCGAAGTGTTCTTGATTAGGGTTGGAATGAATGAATTAATCGCCACTTCTCCTTTAAATAGCCTTCGACCTCAATCTTCTCGTTATGATCTTCCAGCTTCGCAGTTGCAACGATCTCCGAGATCCGTGGAAGTCGCTTCTACCGATGAAGACTTGGTCGGTCTTCCTCGACATTTCCTTCTATCGAGCTCGAGCTCTATCGCTTTGCGGCCCATGCTACTTGGGCCTTGGCTAGCTTATGATCGTATGGCCCATAGTCTGTAATAATCGGACTCGCATTCATAATTACGAATCGGGCCCGTGACTATGGGCCTTTATTTTGTCTGTTAATGGGCCGGATTTTCTAGAGAGGAATCCAGCAAGCAACACCCTTGTAGAGTTTCGCAAGCAAAGAATTCGGTTCATTCAACAACCGCCAAGCATGTATTTCTAATAGAGCATGATTGAAACCCTAAATCTCGCGAAAGCCGAATCCTCCATTCTCCTTAGACTTACATAAGTTCTGCTAAGAGATCTAGTGAAACTTTCTCTTCTTTTCACAAGCATTCCACCAGAAACTTGACATCGCACTACACTACAAGTAAAACTGGAAATAGCCACACCCAAGCCATGAATTGGTCATGGCTATTTTTTTCAGCCACAAAAACATATTCGTGGCTATCCGTGGATAATTAACCACGAACTAGTCGTGGAAGAGCATAGCCATGACAATACATGAATATCTTCGTGGCTACCTAGCCACGATCTGAAATCGTAGCTATTTGTGGCTAATGTAGCCACGAATAGCCACGATATTATCGTGGAAGAGATTAGCCACAAATAGCCACAACGAAATTCATGGCTATGTATCCACGAAAAATTCCGTAGCGATCCGTGGCTAATATAGCAACGAATTGCGACATAGCCACGAATAGCCACGATTTTATATGTGGCTATTCAAAACCCTAAACCCTAAATATACCCTAAAACCCCAAACTCAAAATCTTAAACTCTTAATCATAAACTATAAAATCAAAATACAAACCATTAATTATATATACAGAAAACTATTATTTTCAAATTCAATACCACAATATTCATATCCTAAATTAAATAAACCATATACATATAAAACTTTAAACTATAACCAAAAATCTAATAACTAAAACTCTAAAAACTATAATATATCTAAATTAGGATTCAAAACTTATAAAAATAATTTTTATTTCCAAATCAACTATTTTCAAATTTTCAAATCCAATACCACATATTCATATCCTAAACAACCCCTAAACTCTAAACAAACCCTAAAACCCTAAATTATAAAAAAATATAACTAACAAAACTCTAATTCCTATAATATATCCATAACTAAAAATTTAATACTTACAAAATTCATAACTCTAACCCTAAACAAGCCTTAAACAAGCCTAAAACCCTAAATTATAAACAAAATCTAATTAACAAAACTCTAATTCCTATAATATATCCTAACTAAAAATTCAATACTTACAACAAAAATTCTTATTTTCCAAATCTACTATTTTCTAACATTATCTTAAAATCTTAATCATAATCCTTCAAACTCTATACCCTAAACCACAAACATACTCTAAATTTAAATTTTTAATCATAAACTATAAATTTTAAATATAACCATTAAGTAAATATATATAAAACTAATATTTAAATCATTTACATATATATATATATACTTTACATATAATTAATTAAAAATATTTACTTATGATTTTGTTTTTAAAATCTATACCAATAATAAATTAAAAAGTTTTAAACAATAAATTTTATTATTTTATATACTCAGGTATAAAAGTTTAAACTTTTAAAATGAAGTAAAAATCATTTAAACAATTTTAAATTAAAATTATTAATTTTACTGTTTTAAATCATATTATATATATACTCATTTTTATTGTTATAATCCTTTTTAAAATTTTACACTTTAAAATTTTTTTTTATCTTTTATATTTTAAAATTTAATATATTTAAAAATTAATTTTAACTATTTTATTATTTTTAATATCATATTTAAGTATTATATATTAATGAAACCGCAAAAAATTCTTATTGGCTAACAGTTCATCACGAGATCGCAATGAGAACCGTTGATTAGATTAATCAACGGCTCAGATGTATTTTAGCCCAAGACGCGGATCACATTATGTCCATTGGATTTATTTCTCTGCTCTAATCTCTACCGTTAGATCTGTTTCCTTGACAAAAAAAAATTCTGATTCTGATCTAAAATCAGAACCGTTAGATCTAATTCTGGTCTTAAATCTGGGCCGTTAATATTTTACCCTAATGGAGCTTCTTCTTCATCTTATCCCGTAAATCATCTACTGTAAATCGATTTTCTTTATTTCTACACTAAAATGGTTAACGATTCGCGGTGTCGGTCCATGGTGGGAGGTGGCAGTGAATGACGGCGCCGAAAAAAGAAGGGTCCTCACCAGACGCGACAATTGCTCTCTGAAGAAGACGAAGGTGCGTTGGCTGTAAAGGACAGATTCGTGGTGCGGTGGCGGTGAATGACATATTCGTTGTGCGGTGGAGGCGTTATGGACAACCAGATAAGAAGACGAATCTGCGGCGGTGGTCGAAGGATGCTTCCCGGAAACAGCATGCGATGTCCGATGTCTCGATGTCTCGTTCTTGATGGGGTGAGTTCTTCTAGGGGGGGTGTTGTGCAGCGGCGGCGGTGGTCAGTGTAGCAGCGACGGTGGATGTGGAGCAGCGGCGGCGGTGGTCTAAGTCGGCGGTGGTCCGTTCGCTTCTTTTTTTTTCTGTTCTTTTTTCCTTCTAATTTATGTATTTTTATCATTTAATTTATATTTATTTTATGTATTTAATTTAGATTTAATTTGTAATTTTGTTTTAATAATTATTATATCAAATTTATTTTTTTGTATTTTTTTAGAAAGCCACGGATAATTTCGTGGAAATTCGTAGCTACGACCACAAAATATATCGTGGAAAATTCGTAGCTATGGCCACAACTTTATTCGTTGCCATTCGTGGCTAACAACGCCACAAATGTTTTCCTTGCTATTCGTGGCTAGATATCATGACTTAATTCGTGGCTATCCGTGAAAGCGTAGCCACGAATCACCACGAATGGCCAATAGCCACGAGCCCATAACCACAAATTTTTTTCATAGCTATCCTTGGCTATGACTAAAATAGCCACGAATTAAGCCCCATAGCCACAAATTAATCTTTAGCAATAGGGCTTAGTTAAACACAAGCAGGACATGGCATATACAAAAAGTTCTATTGCAATTGACTTAAGCAGAACCTCCTTCCCCCAAGTGACAACATCATAGAGAACAAGCTGTGCAATCTCTTGTTCAGTTTCTCGTTTTTTATATATTCACTTGTATTATATATTTTTGCTAAGACAATGCCTTATTGCAATTTTATTTCCATTTTGTAATTTAATTATTTATATTTATATATATTCAAGTTTCTTCATCTTGGAGCTCTGAATATTTTGTCTGATCTAATATAGACAATAATATAGTTTGCTATGCCCGATGAATTTGATAGTCTTTATCTTTTCAAAATTTATATATATATATATATATAATATATATATAATTTTTTGTAGAGTTTTTAGTAATGAAAATAATGTACGTTTATTGATGGATCAATATATTATATTAGTTGTGAATTGGTTTTTATATTTTAAATAACTGATATTAAATAGAAAATAAAATGATATTAATGAATTTTCTTTCTCTTAGATCTTCTTTTCTGGTTTTTATATTTTCACTTGTATAATTGATTTTTGCTAAGACATTGCCTTATTGTAATTTTATTTCCATTTTATAATCTAATTATTTATATTTATATATTTTTTCAATTTCTTCATTTTGGACTTCTGAATATTTTGGCCGATCTAATATAGAAGATAATATAGTTTGCTATACCTGATTCATTTGATACTCCTTATCTTTTCAGAATTAATATATATATATATATATATATATATAATTTTTACTGTAGAGTTTTTAGTAATAAAATAATATTAGTTTATTTGGTAGATTAATATATTATATGAGTATTGAATTAAATTTAAAAAAATAATAACTGATATTAAATAGAAAATAAAATAATATTATTGAAATTTTTTCACATAGATCTTATTTTCTGATTTCTATATATTCACTTGTATAATTGTATTTTCTTAAGACAATGCCTTATTGTAATTTCATTTCCATTTTGTAACCTAGTTATTCATATTTATATATTTGTCTAATTTCTTCATCTTGTCTGAATATATTGTCCAATCTAATATAGATGATCATATAGTTTTTTATGCTCAATGAATTTGATAGTCTTTATCTTTTTGGAATTAATATATGTATATATAATTGTTTTGTAGAGTTTTTATTAATGGAAATAATATAGGTTTATTTGGTAAATCAATATATTATATGAGTTTTTAACTAAATAGTTTTTTATAAAAATAATGATATTAAAAAGAAAATAAAACGAATTTAACGAATTTTCGTAGGATTTATATTAAATATTTATTTGTGAGTAGCTGAATACTATGGAGAACTGGGCACTCTAGGTTGAAAGATGAAAGTGTGATGTTATATATGAGATTAGGAGGATTGGCATTTGGCGCCGAGGGATTTTCTTGAATATTGTGTGTCCTATCTAGAATCTGCGCATGATTTGTTTAATCACAACAACAACGAGAGACTTTTTCGTATGATTTAAAAAGATAACATGTTATTTTATTGTGGAAAAACATGTAATTTTATTAGGACAATTCTGTAAAATAAAATAAAAACAAGGTATATGACAAAAATAGCAACAAGGAGAAAAGATCAAAATAACATTAAATGAATATGATAAATACTAAATTAATAATAATAAATATATTTATTATAAAATAATATTTAAAAAATTAAATATAATTATTTTTAAAAATTCAATTGTAATTGATCAAAAATTTTAAAATTTTCCAAAATTTAAAAGTGATTTATAAATAATAAAATTTATTATATATTATAACTCAAATGATTTAAAGATAATATACATGGTTAAAATGAAAAATTTAAAAATAGTTAAATTTAAAATTGTAAGAGATAAATTTTTTTTAAAAGTTATAAATTTAAAAGTTATTTTAAAATAATAAAAATGAGGATATATCATAACTCAAATGATTAAAACTAATAAAATGATTAAATTTGACTTTAATTTTTCGTTCTCATGATTTTTAATTTAAAAAATGTTAAAAATATTTACAATGACTATATAAAATAATTAAATTATTGTTTAATACTTTTGAATTTTTCATTAGTATTAAAATTTAGTAGTTTAAAAAATATGATTTTTACGTTAATATTGTTTAAAATATTTTCAATAAATTCTATATATAGTATATATGTAAATGTTTTAAATATTAGTTGTATGTATATAATTAATAATTATATTTGATTTTATTTTTTATGATTAAGAGTTTAAAGTTTAAAGTTTAATATTTATGGTTTGAAGTTTAGGGTTGATGGATTTTTTTAAAGGTTTTAAGTTAATGTTTGAAAATATTATATTTGAAAAATTAGAATTCTTTTATAAGTGATTAATCTTAGCTTTAGTTATGTTATATTAATTGAAGTTTTAGTGATTAGATTTTGTTTTATACTTTATGGTTTAGTGTTTGTTTGGGGTTTATGTTACATATAAAGTCGTGGCTATCCGTGACTATTTTCATAATAATATTTGCCACAATATTTTTTTGTTATGGATATTCGCGGCTAATTTGCTGCGAATAGCTACTAATATTTTCGTGTCTAATTTGCCATGATTTATTTCATATCTATTCGTGGATAGTTTTTGCCACGATAGGATTTGTGGATATTCGTGACTATATTTCCACGAATAGGTACAAACATATATTTTTAGCTGTTTATCCTCGAAAGCAATAAAATATCCACGAAATTCATATTGTTAAAGTCATTTCTTGTTCGTGGTTATTTGTGGCTGAAAAGACACAACAATAAACAATCTGTGGCTATAAGGCACATTTCTTGTAGTGGAACATCGAACTCATGAAGAGGTTTTAGAGATTAGATGGAAATGAAAAGAGGCATAAATATATGAGGAATTGTATTGGAAACAGAAAAATATAAATATGTGGCATACATTAAAGGATCAATATGCTAAATTCTATTTTTGCATTGACAAAAAACGGAACGCGTGAAATAGAATAATTGGCTTACACAATATGGCAGGAGAATGGGTTACGCCATAAGCTGATATTGAGAAGGTTTCATTTGACTATTTGAGGACTGATTCACATCCACAACACCCACAGACTTTGAGGAATTCCTGTGGGATGTTCCCTCATTGATAACGGAGGAGATGAATAATAAGCTTACAGCTTTAGCAACGGAAGATGAGGTAAGGAATGCTCTATTTATGATGAATCCACAAAAGTTTCCATGACTAGACAGAATAATAACCATTCTCTTCCAAAAAATCAAGGCCAATTAGTTAGGTGGATAATCTTCAATTAATAATAATTTTTTTAGGACAAGGGAATTAAACATGACAAATATTTGCCTAGTTCCTAAGACGGAACGACCAAACCGTATGACAGAGTTAAGACCTATCAGCTTATGCAATATGGGAAATACAATTATTTCAAATGTTTTGTGTCAACGGCTAATACGGTATTACATGAACTTATCTCAGAAACTCATTCAGCTTTTGTGGCTGGGCGAGTAATCTCTGACAAAATATTTATTGCATAATAATTTTTTCATGACACAAGGACAAATCCGTCATGTAAAGACTAATTTATGGCGATAAAGACAATTATGAGTAAGACATATGAGAGGGTGAAGTGGGTTTCATCGAATCTTTATTAAAAAGATGTGATTTTCAGAAATATGGATACAACTTATGATGCGATTTATCTCATCAGTTCAATACAATGTGCTCATGGAAAACCGAGAGGGTTATTACTCCTAGAAGGGGACTGCGACAAGGAGATCCCCTTTCTCCTCATCTTTTTATTCTTTGTACAAAATCATTAATCGCGAACATTCAGAGAGATAAATGGGAAAAATTCTTAACAAGGTTAAAAGTTGCAAGAGCGAGTCCCTCGATCTCATATCTTTTATTTGTGGATGATAGTTTATTCTTTTGTAAAGCGACTACTAAGGAATGCTAAATAATTCTTTCAGATTCTTAAGGATTATGACGTGGTGTCTGGACAACATATTAATTTTACAAATATTATTTGAAATTTGGACATAAGGTTCCCGACCAAGGAAGGGAAGAACTAAAAACCATCCTTGGTATTACTACTATTGGGGTATGGGATCCTATCTAGAGATACCAGAGAGCTTAGGAGGAGTAAAATCACAGGTTTTTAGTTTCCTTCATGATCGACTTCATAATCGAGTCAATGGATAGACATCAAAACTCCTGTCGCGAGGAAGAAAATAAGTCTTAATTAAATCAGTGGCTACAACATTACTGAACCATGTAATGTCAAGTTTTTTGTTTACCAAAAATGGTAACAACCTACGTTGCATGGAAACTCCGTCGGAGGACCGTTTCCCGTTTTCGAAACGTTTCGGAAACGGAAACGCGACGGAAATGCGTGGAAACGCGATGGAAACGCGTTTCTTAAAAAATGTTATTTGGAAACGCGATGGAAACGCCAAATTTTTATTTTTTTTTGGAAACTTTTTTTTTATATGAAAATATAATTGTAATTTTTTATAAATATAAGGGTTTAATTTATAATTTGTAATTTTTTAAGAAAAAAGACTTAATAGGAATATGAGAAGTTTTTTCTAAATCAAAGAGACACAAACGTAATTTAAAAATCTAATAGCAAAACACAGAGAAGAAGAAAGTTTTTCATATCTTTAGCTTAATTCAATATTTATGCATTGTATTTATTCTCTACCTTTTCTTAAAATTAGCTTGGACTTATGTTGTTTTAAATATTATGTTGAACTTGATTTTTTAAATTTGGTGTTTCATGATATATTTTTACTAGTAATATATATATATACACGATATATATACACGTTTCCAAAGCGTTTCTATTTTTTAATTTTTTCAAAATAATCGTTTCCGCGTTTCCAAACGTTTCGCTTCCGCGTACCCGTTTCTGTTTCTATGCAAAGTAGGTAACAACTAACGAGTGTTATAGCTCAGTTTTGGTGGGGCTCATGAGTCAATCAGAAATGTATGCATTGAATGTCATGGAACAAACTCTGTCGAGATAGGGTAATGGTGGAATAGAATTTTGAGCTTTAATGAATTTGACCACGGCTTTGCTAGCAAAATAATTACAACGATTGATTGATAAAACCTGATACTCTTTTTCAAAAAGTATTCAAAGGTAGATAATATAAAAAATTCGAATCCTTAAGATCCAATTAAATAATAATATCCGTCAAATGGTTAGAGGAGTATGATGTTGGCTAGATATTTGCTAAACAAAAGACTAATCAAAAGGGTGCGAACAAGGAAAACTATCTCAGTATGAAATGACAAGGATTTGGAGTTCCTAGTAAGGGAGATCCTGGCTACCACAGCGTCTATTGATTTGTGCTTGACCCCTTGTGACAGAGGGAGTTTGTCATCGTAATCCCTGCTCTCCAAATCAGCGGTCTCATCATTCACCATCTCATTAGTTTCGCAGATAATTTCTTCATTCACTTCATCATCAACATAATAACCCAAGAGAGATGAGTAACATGACGGAGATGAAAACGTATCCTCAGCATTTAAAGGCATTTGCAGCTTAGCTCCCTTATTTGAAGAAACTGTTTTCCAGTCTTTTGTGGCTGACCCTTCTTGATCATTGGATAAGCACAGAGTTTTCTCAGCCGTTTTCTCCGATGTTAAAAGAGGCCATTGAATATGGCCAAGACAAACCTCTATGTTTCAACAAAGCAGAATCACCAATTGTCCTCCACCTCTTGAGATGAGCGTGAAAGAATAGCATATTTTTTCTGCATTTCAACAGTTTCATCAATTTCCGATGGCGTCATCTATATCATACCAGGCGAAACCTCTCTCTGGTTTTGTGAAACAGAGTTACCATCACCAAAATCCCCCACCTTTTGATTCTGTGACGAGCTAGAACCAGACACAACATCATGTAAAATCGCGTCATTCCTCTTCAAATATTTCGTTGGACTTGCTTGCTTCTTGCTTGCAGAATTTTGTTTCTTTTCTCCCATATCACTAACAATCTGAAGTGATGAGACATCCCGTCTTAGGATCGTAAACGAACCAGGGACAACTAGACAATCTTTGGCTTCATGGACCCATTTATTGCAAGAGCAACAACAAGGAGGCAGCCATGGAAAATCATAGGTGACCCTCTGCTCACCATTCTTCAAAGTCACATTGTGGAACTCCGGTAACTTTTTGTTAAATAAACTCCACAAAAACCTTTGCCTCTTCAAAACTTTTACACCAAAATGTTTCCAGGTGCAATCTCTTTGGATCACCAAAGGAGCTCGTTAAACCACTCAACCCCTTCGAAGAATACATTGAACGCGGGACATTATGCAGAATAACCCATAATGGAATAGTTTTGGGATAATAGGCAAAACTAACACTTTTTGGCGTAGCATTTAGGAAAGTAACACTTCTGTGTTTGTAATTAATCGTATGACACTTTATTACTGTTATAAAAAGTGAAACTCGGTTTTGCCCCTAGAACTGTGAGACACGGCCAGCTAGAGCGCGTGTGAGGTATTGGCGAAGGGCAGACACGTGACTGTCACCTTATCAGCGTGGCGCGTGAGTGTTTAGCAATTGACATGATGCTGATTTTATCTATATTATTATTTCCCGCCAATGTCTTGCATTTAATGCTAATTAGGCTTACTGAGCCTATTTAATTAATAGAATCTTTAGTTAAATTCCAGAATTTACCTCCCTTCCTCACAGATCTAGGTTATCAATCCGGTTGGTGGTTGTCGAGGATAGTTGTTTGGAATTAAATTCAGTGGTTTTGTGGTTAATTTTCGCTCCAGAACTGCATTAATGGCAGCGGTAAGAATTCATCCCTTCTAATTATACCGTTTGTAAATCTGTAAAAAAATTCATGTGTGAATCTGTCGGAGTGGAAGTATGAACGTGCACTATTGGTTTACTGTTCATATGAACGTCGTCAACGGCGTGAACCTGAAATTTTTCCTTTTTCGTGAGTTTTGGATCTCTTTCTTACTCTATATTCGCTATTTTGGAAGTATGAAGTCTGCATCTTAGTTTTGCTTTGTTCTTATGAACATATGTGACGTCTGAAACAGAGGTCTGTTCAGATTCCGTTTTTACTGTGACGCTGAATTTCAATGAGGTTCACAAATTTTTGTGTTTAATGAACGTTCATTAGTGTGAAGACATGTGTTTTTTTCTAACAAATCATGTTTGCATATCCCTATTTTGATCAGGTTCACCTCGATCCTGTCTACGTCGTGGCTGGGAAATGGAATCGTTCCAACAACGGAGAATGGGAATTCAGCATTGATTACCGGGCGTACGGGAGGTGCATAAACTTGCGCAGCGATGACACACCTGAATCATACAAGTCCCGGGTGTTGAAGGAGTTCGATGCTGAACATGGAACAATCTGTAAGCTGACGTATGTGGCACCGGCGACGATGTGTTCAATTGCAGCGTCGAAGATGCCGCCAATATGTATTGGGAGCGGAGATGGACTGGAGACTTTCAAAGTGATTAGAAGAAAGAACGAGGGTGTTAGTTTATATGCTGAGTTTGAAGAGTGTGGTAGAAGCAGTATGTTTAAAGATGCAAGACAATGTGGTTTGGACATACCTCCGAAGCTTAGTCAAAGTGGTGGTAGCGTGTCGTTGAATATGAGTAAAAAAGCAATAGAAAGAGTTTATGATGTCGCGGCAAAAGCTGGCCAACGTTCTGGCGGGAGTTCTTTCCAGGACTTGCTTTTAAGCCAAAGCGCTAGTAGTGTGTTTGGAGCAGATTGCTCATACGGTGGTGGAACAACTTCAGGAAGCATTGGGGCATTTGTTGCTAGAGGGGCAAAGTCGATTGTTGAAGCCTTGGAAGCCTCGGAGGAGGTTGTCTTTCCTACAGTCGATACATTTGTGACTGAAACGCAAAACTTTGATGGCCTTGATTCTGTCGACGAGGAGGAAGAAAACGACGCCATTATATCTTTGAATGGTCTGGACCAGGATTTGGATGCCATTCTGCCAGCGGTAAGCGAGGAGTCGTCGGGCAGCGAAGATGGGTCAGACAGTGATGATGATCATGAAGAGACATCTGGTGAACAGAGACCTATTGGACAGACATCTGCTGGACAGACACCTACCGGACAGACATCTGCTCAACTGAAACCTAGTGGACAGACAAACACTGTGCAGAGATCCTCTGAACAGACGACTGCTGATGCAGATACTGGAGGAGAGTATGATTGTTTCGATCTAACTCAGTGGACACAACAGCTTAACAGGGCGTTTGAAGATGCTGATGGACCGGGTAATGAGCAACAGGAATTGGTGTCTTCTTTAACTCAGAACACAATGGAGCCTACACCTTCAGGTGGTATGCTCTTGAGCCTGCAAAACATATATGAGGATATCCGCGATCAAGCAGATATGTTTGCGCAAGATGCTCAACCTATGTTTGACGACGAGATAAAAGGTGGGAAAGAACTAGGTGATATTGATATAATCGCAGAAGATGATGGTGTATATGTTGGGCGGTTGTTCAAAAGCAAGAAGGATTTACAGGTAACGATGTGTGTTTATGCTATAAAGAGGCTGTTTCACTTCCGTACTCCGCGGTCCAATCCGGGTAAGATAGTAATGGAATGTGTGGACCCTAAATGTGATTGGAGGGTTTTTGCCAAAGTTGTGCCATTTTCTTCTTATTTTGAGATAAGGAAAGTAGAATTGCACCACTCTTGCGACATTAACTCTAGAACCGAGAACAGCAAGCATGCCACTGCAAGGGTTATAGCAGAGCTGATGAAGAAAAAGTATGGGAATGGAAAATCTGGTCCTAGGCCGAGAGACTTGCCTCTGATGTTGATGGAGGAGCTGTCAGTGACTGTGTCGTACTGGAAAGCGTGGAGAGCCAGAGAGTTGGCTATTGAGGAAATCCACGGATCAGCAGAGGGCAGCTACAGGTTACTTCCGGCGTATTTGTATTTGATGCGCAAAGCAAATCCAGGAACTGTTTACAATCTGCATTGCATTGATTACTTAGAAGAGGGTAAGATCGTGAAGCGGTTTGAAAGCCTATTTTTCTCGTTTGGTGCCTCCATTGAAGGTATTCCATGGCTACGGAACGTATTAGTTGTAGACGCGACACAACTGTGGGGTAAATACAGAGGGTGCATGATAACTGCGAGTTTCCAGGATGGGAACTTTCAGATTTTCCCCATTGCATTTGCCGTTGTTGACGGTGAGAACTATGACTCTTGGGAGTGGTTCATGCGCAACTTGGTAGAGGTTGTCCCTGACTCCACCGATCTGGTCATTGTCTCTGACCGTCATTCAGCAATCTACAAAGCAATTAGTCTGGTCTACCCCTTGGCCTACCACGGAGCTTGCGTTGTACACTTGGAACGCAATGTAGGGAGAAAGTTCAAGGTAGAGGGTTTAGGGGATCTAGTGTCGAATGCTGCTCGGGCATATAGGAACGGCCACTTCCTCGGTGCTATGAATGAGATAGGCTTACGCAGTGCTGCCTGTGTGAAATGGTTAGAAGATATTGGGTTTGAGCACTGGACACGGGTTCATGGAAAGGGAGAACGGTATAATTTGATGAGTAGCAACATTGCCGAGTCCTTGAACGCTGCGCTCGCGAAAGGTAAAGATTTTCCAATTACTTCCACCGTTGAGTTCATACGGACAATGCTGATGCGGTGGTTTTGTCTGAGACAAAAAGTGGCTGCGAAGAGCCAGTCGATAGTGACCCCAGAGGTGGACAAGTTGCTTCTTACGTTGGCGGAAGATTCAACAAAATTGGTAGTCACGCAAGCGTCACCGTGGAGTGTGCAAGTTACGTCCCTCACCGATAAGCGGTATCATGTTGCCTTAAACACTGGTGAATGCACATGCAAGGTTTATGACAGGCTAAAGCTACCTTGTTGCCACGCAATTGCCGCAGCGAAATTTATGGGAATAAACCCCCTGACTTTGTGCTCCAAATGGTATGGTTTAGAGACATGGAAGCGCGCTTATGCGGGCAGCGTATTACCCGTACCTAACTCAGCTGAAGACGATGAGTATGTCCCGGCGGAGCTTAAAAATATGGATCTTCATCCCCCGCATACGAGGAGACCCTCTGGAAGGCCGCCAAATAAGAGAAAGAAATCGATGTTTGAAATCTTTGTAAGTTGTGAAGTTTTCACCACTGCGGTCGAACAAGAACCTTTGGCTATGACTGTTGTCGTGTATCTTTCTTTTGCAGGGTAGTGCGGGCCCCACCAAAAAAAAGACGCCAAATAAGTGTGGAAGATGTCGCCAGACTGGACATAACCGGACAAATTGCAAGAACCCGATCTGATACGGCCCGGGAACAATATGAATGAACGTTCATTATTTTAGCATGTACGTACATTAATCGGTTATGCACGTTCACCATTTTTGGGATGTACGTACGTAAGTCTGTTATAACTATGTTTGTATTTTGGGGGTTTTTTGGAATGGTCGTGCATTTTTTTGATACGCTGCATTTGACCTTAAAGGATGTATTATAGTATCGCCATGCATGGGAAAATGAAGTATTGTATCGCCGGAAAATTTTGGAATGAACGTGCATGTTGGATCTATGTATGGTCATTTTGTTACTAACGTTCATATGTCTCGTATGTACGTTCATGGTTAATATATGAACGTTCATATATTACTTACGTTTACTTTTCATAAACATTTGGCAATAAGGTTTGAATACAAAGTGTTTTGAATTGATGAGAAACGGGACAAACGTTCTTAAAACACAAATATCATTACAACAATATAAAGAGAGTTGTGGTTTAGGCTTAAATAACAAAGATGGCAAAACATAAATATTCATAATAAAATGCAATTTCAGATAGTAGCATGCTCCATAGTCCACGCCTCAGCAAGGGATTTGAACACAACATTGTCCGATATGTAGACGTCGGCAATTTCACCAACAACCTGATCATCTTCTCCAACTTTTGGTTCTTTCAGCAAAGAATGAATTGATTCCAGAAGTTTTGGAATGGTGTCCAGAATTGTCCACTCCCTCAAGACCATCAACTTAGGAATTAAAACGTACCCATTCTTATCAATGTTCGGATGATAGACCCTTGTTTTAAAGAAGAACCTTGGTGGTTTGAAAGGATATTCAACAGGAAACCAAAGAGAAAATTTGAACACGCCTCCTTCGTATGGAGAATTTTCAGGTCCAATCATCATGCCTTCCCACTTGTAAAGGTCATCTTCAACCGGACCAATGCTAACAAATGGAAGTGGATTCTTCTCCAAACTTTTCAGAGCCTTCTTAACATGTATTTGTAGGAGCGACATGATTTCCTGAATGAAACGCAAGTAACATATTTAGATATATATATATATATATATTTCTGAATTACAACAACATATGGAAACGCATGCAACATGTTTAGTAAAAACACATGTAAAAACTCTTCAACCTTTCTCTTATAAGGCGAAAGGAAAGCATTAAAAATTGAAAGTGTATTTAGAAACTGGGCAAATGAAAGATGAAAGAGATACATAATTGTAAATGAGAAAGAGACAGAGATACCTAAACTCGAACAATGAAAGGAAGAAACAAGTGTAACTAATCGATATATTTGTATATGTAAATCTGACTCTTTATATAGACAAAGGAAATGGGTGTGCAGTTAAATTTGGAAATAGTGAACCGATGCAACTTTTAAATCACTGACAAGTTACATCTTTCCAATTCATTCATGTTTGACCAAGCACACACTTTCCAACATGTGACTTTTCATACAAAAAGAAATCTTTATCTCAAATGTAACTACACCGTTCAATAAATATATTCTACCCAATTAATACTGGTAGAGTTGACTAATAAATAGAGCATCGAGATGACATAAAGCAACATGATGTATTTAAGGGAACACCCTACACACCACTTTCTCTTTCTTCCACATCACTTTCTCTTTCTTCCACATCACATGGTTTGTTTAAAATTTCCAACACCCTACCCCACTAATAAATAAAATATATATTAATAAATATTGTATACAAAATTAATAAATAAAAGTTACATGACATTATGTGATATTGATTTTATGAACGTAGAGATTGTTTCTATGAACGTATGTATCCAATGCCTCGCACTTACTTATACTAATATGTGAACCGGGAGAGGAAGTCCATGATGTATCCAAGATTGTTTATATGAACGTATGTATGATATACAAATATATGTGATTTCTTTAAGCCAAACATTAAAACTTTAATTTTTTTCTTCTAACTTCTAAATTTTTGTTTTATTTTCAAACAATATGGACTTTTTTTTTACATTTTTCAATGGTATAATGTAAAAAATGGTCTATATTAACAAATGTATATTATATATGAACGTATATATAGTATCAATGAACGTACGCAGAAATTTTTTGTTATCAATGAACGTACGCAGGATTTTGTGTTGAGATCCATTTTAAAAGTAGACAAAAAGTTTTTTTTGTCCAAATTGATTAAACCAAGTCTCTATTTATAGAGAATAAAAAATAACGATTGTTGAAGGAAAGTAGACAAAAAATAACGATTTTTGTCCAAATATTGTGTTGAGATCCATTTTAAAAGTAGACAAAAAAGCAAACCACACGTAGACGGGAACGTAAAGGAATGAAATTTATTAGTAATTAAGAAGGACAGACCACTGAACATTGGTATTGTTATTGCTAATAGGGCCAGGTGCTGAAGTTTTGTTTGACAATCTTGCAAAACGCCAGTGATTCTATAGTCCAGAAACACTCCTCGCACATATCATGGCTCTTCCAGCCATCCACCCACCATCCGACCCAGGTATTCATGGTGGCACACTTGCATCCATGGACTTTGTCGATATCTAGAGCTGCTTCCTTCTGACGGAACAAATCGGAAGGTTTTTGCTCCCATACCAAACGGTCACGCGCAACAATCTGCATACGGATTCTTCTAGTGAAGTCTCTGGTCAGTGCTAGGCCTCTCCCCCCAACCTCTGCTTCACCGTACATGACCCGGACCAGCATGGACCAGGCGTACATACCAGTCTCCCACCCAGTTTCGGCGGATTTTTTAATAAATTCTTCCCCTGCTACACGCCGGTCTTTGTATATGAAATCGGATATACCTTTGAGCAGTAGGCATGAGGAGTTGTAGTGGTCTAGGCAAGCCTCGTGAAACTCCTCTGCCATTTCATGGTTAGGGAAAATAATGTAGTTGTTGAAGAAGTCAACGGATTTGTAGAAAGGAGGGGTCTGTGCTAACTGGAACAATGCCTCGCAGTTTGATGTCACTCGTCTAAAATCTCTGAAATCGTTGTGGATTAGGTGAACCAAAATGGTAATGAAAAGGTCTTCTGGAAGATCAAGAATGGCCATGTTTGTAAGACGAATGAGTTTAGGTTGGATAAGGCATGGTTTAAAAATCTAGTCAATTATATATAGGCCTTTAAGTTGCAACAATTGGACCGGTATAACGAAGAGGCGCGTATAGGGAAAGGATCCAACGATCTCGTATAACGTGTAAACATTAATGACACGTTTATCGGGTTTGTGAAGCGTGGCTTGTACAACACATAACCGTCACGTCGTGGGAAAAGCGAATCGTCGCGAATCTAAAAAAGCAAAGTTAATGATTAGCAGTTACATATGTGACTCTCTATATATATCTACTTACAAAGCATCGTCAGTTCACATCTTCTCAGATTACTCAACAAATCACCCTTGGCCCAATTGCCCTCTCCAAATTCTCTTAATCTAAAATGCCTAATCCTCATGTATATTGGCCCTGGAAGCGTTTCAATGATCCGCCATACGAAACGCGCTCGGTGACAAAGAGGCGGAGGGAGGCATCAGGTACACCATTCAACTTGCTTGGGCTCCCGGAAGATCTAATAAGGAAGATCCTAGTTCTAGTCTGCGAAAATGACATGCAGGATCTCCGGCACTCGAGGATTACATGCACCAAGTTGAATAACTTGTCTCTGACTGATGAGTTCTATGCCGCCATTAATCTGAAGAAGATGCATCGCTGGGTTTGGGCTCCACGTTTTGACTGGGAAAAGTTCCATGAGAAGTGCTATGACGCGGGCAACATACACGCAATAAGACTTAAAGGAGTCTCAAACATGCTCTTCGAGAACAAGAGGGCTGAAGGGATCGGTCAGATCATTGTCGCCGCTGGGAGAGGATGCATCATCTCCGAGTATATACACGGCTTGATTAGCAGTTTGTTCAAAGACGAATGGGGAGAAGCAGTCCTCGGTAAGTATGTCCCCACACGAGGACGCACCAATGAACTTCGCAGCCAGATGCCTAACATAAATGGGAATGGGTGGGAAAGGGTGCTTCCCGATTGGTTAATTGCCAAACGTGATTTAAACGATCCCCAGTTGATCACGTTGTGCAGCTGTTCGGAATTCGATTCGAGTCAACCATGGTGGGAGAAGCCGAAGGGTGATGACATGTGCGATCGGTGCTTTTGGATTTTGCAGGTTGCTTATCTTTGCAAGATGTTAGCTGAGGGTTTTCTTCTTTTTAAGTGTAATCGTTGAATATCGCAGTCGTCTTTGTAATGAACTTATTTCCTAGGTAAATGTTCGAGTTTAGATTCACTCTTTTATTAGTCTGTTGAAAATCTACTTTGTATTGATTTTATGTGAACTACCGACGGATATAAATGAACGTCCATGTTAAATTTCTGAACCTTCATACTTAACATACTTTACTTCGAAAGGTCCTACACGGTGTCATTTCAGAGCGTACCGGTGTCATTTCAAATGCATATTACAATGACATGACAGATGTTAAGTGTTCGCGTTTAGATTATTTCCTTCATTAGTTTGTTCACAGTCTACTTTGTATTGATTTATGTGAACCACCGACGGATATAAATGAACGTTCATGTTTAATTTTCTGAACCTTACATACTTTATTCCGAAAGGTACCACACGGACGGATACAAAGGCGTAAAAGTGAACGTTCACTGGGCCCGACTAATGAGAAAATACAGGGATCACGAAAATTAGACAGAGCGTACGGGTGTCATTTCAAATCCATATAACCCACTTACAGATTTTTTTTTCAATACCAATGCTCCCATTTACAACTGTACCACTTTATGCACTGCCACTTCATATTGTGTTCACGCTACATTTTGCGTTGGAACCTGTGAACATTCGGTTGACGTACATGAACGTCCATATCAATTATGAGAACGTTCACAACTACCACACTAGACTCGGCGAAATAATATTATTAGGCAAATACATTACAAGATGCACGTAACTGCGGTGCACCCCAAAACACCTCGGAAGAACTTACACCCAACGCTTAACTTATATAGGCTTAATGGTATTTCATAACGTTCGAAACTAGGACATCATAGCGAAGGTGTAGGAGATACAGAAAATCCAACAGCTAACACACTCCGGGTCACCGTCAGGACGGAGCCTACATCCACCGCACTGTGGGGTTGGAAATGCGTAGGAGGAGAGGAAGGTTCCTACTTTTCGCGTTCCCAATGCAATAACAGCCTTCAGTATACGCGCCGCTATGTTACCCGACTGTTCTATATCGACCCACCAGCGCAAGTCCTCTAGACGCTGTAATCCCTCCACCCAGTTCCCAGTAAGGATTTTGCCCATGCCCTGAGCAAGTATGATGTACGGACAGTCTTGTGGGGCTTGGCCAAACAAAACTACTGCTCTATGCGGATCTAGCTCTATGAAGAGTGTCCGTAGTCCCTCCAGCAATAAGGCAGTGGGGTTATCAGCCAGTAGACACCTGCTCACAATCGGTCCAGTCATGTATGCTCTATTTGATCTAAAATAATTCGTCGATATTTCACTAACCTTTGAAAAAAAGGGTGTGCATCGTCTGACAAGGAAGCCCTAGCCGCGTTGTCTATAAAGCGGTCTATATTCACGACTCGTAAAATGCTTCTCTCGGTAGCTAGACGATATGAGGTTTTATTGACTCCCATCAGCGGCAAGAGGTCGATATAGCTTGAACGAGCAACGCGTTCGACTATGTCGAGGTTCACGGCGACTGGAAGCGTATCGAACATATTTTTCTCCGAGTGAATAAGATAAGTAGAAAATATGTGATAAACACAAGATCGAACAAATATTGCTTTTATAGGCGTGGTGGAGACTTAGGTAGTTGGATGTGGTTGGAAAGAAAATAAATGGCTTTAAGTAGTCCAACCATTAAATCCCAACTACTTGGGATTGGGCATTTAATGCATCTATGAACTTATATAGAATGGGACAAACAACATATTATAAAACATCATACATTATGCTTACATACGAAGTAGATAAAAGTTGACCCTACAATAGGGAACTACCATAAACCTAGATTATCCGACATAGTTGTGAACGTATAGTAGTACAAAATGAACGTTCACATTAATTGTGCTACTGATCATAACATGAAGCAAGATACCCATCCACAATGCTCACCACATAATCATCAGCTTCTTTGCTACGCTAACTGCAAAACAGTTCTCACAGTCGAATTCCCCTATGAAATCAAAGCCACATGAACACTCCGGACCGTAGTATCTTGGCGCTTTGAAGGTTTTGTAGAACCCAGCGTATGGCCTGCTAATGGAGACACCCCTCATAGCCCTGATAGCCTCAACCATCCAACGCGCAACACATGCCGCATACTCAAGATCTTCCCACCAACGCAACCTCTCTAAGATATCGGACCCTTCATCAGACCTGCCAACCATCAGATGACACATTCCTGTAGCAAGTATGTTGTATGGACATGATGTTAGTCCACTTTGCAAAATGGAAATGCCCTGATCGCAATCACGGTCCAGAAAAGCGACACGAACACCTTCCATTAGGAATGCTGTTGGGTTTCCAGCATCTAGGCACCTAGCATGGTATTCAATTCTTATTTCCATCAGGTCCAATATATATCAAGCAACAAGCAAGTTTTGTGACAAGGTTGTATACCTTTCGAAGAACGGCCTGCCCGTGCTACCTATGCAAACATATTCCGCATTGAACATGAAGTGGTCTATGTTTGCCAACCTCAGAATTTCTGGCAGACGAGTGTACTCATACACCTGTTTGTTGACGCAGCCAAGGGATAGGAAGTCCACTATGTGCCTTGACTTAGCCAGACGTCCTATGACATCAAGTTGGAGTGGCTCTGGCAGATGCAGCATGATTTCAAAAGGAAAATAAAAGTTAATAGTAAGAACTGGGATTAGCCTGGCAGATTATGTGAACATAACAACTTACTTATACTAAAGGTAAGGTGTATCGAGACGGTCAGATGTTTATCCCTTCTGAAGGTGTGTATGACCAATCGGATGTCACTACAATTTAATTATGATTAGACGTATACCTGTCCACATTTAAGTTCCACATGGAGTAAAGAGAAAATATTAAGTGTTGTTATTATGGAATTGACTGTGAACCACTCTGTAAACTACATTTTAATTGCAATAATTACAAGACATTAGTTTTGGGGAGGTGTGCCAAAGTAGTGGTGATATTTGTGCTACTAGAAGACTGCGAGAGTTGGATTAACTTGCCAAGTTGTTAAACAGAGGGCATATTCTAACATGTGTGAACGTATGATAAAGTTTATGAACGTTCATCACTTTAAGAAAAGTTGAAAGTACAGGACAACGCTTCTGGAAATTTAGAACAAAAGCCTAAGCCTGATAGAAACGCTTCGTGCGTAGCAATGCTCGCATGCGAACCATCCACTGTAATCAAAACCACATCCACACACTGCGCCGTGGTACCTAGGAGGTCTGTATCTGCTCACGATTGCACCATCGACCCAGAATGGATCCCCATCCCTCATCGCCGCGACCGCGCGAACAATCCACCGCCCTAACCCCGATGCGAACACTATATCGTCCCACCAACGCAATGTCTCTAGGATGTCGGAGCCTTCGTCAGACCTGCCGCTCATGACATGACACATTCCTCTCGCCAACACATTGTATGGACATGTGGTGAGGCCACGTTCCAAGATGCTAATTCCCCTATCGCAATCCCACTCGCTAAAGGCTACACGTATGCCCTCCATCAGTAGAGCCGTTGGATTTCCCGCGTCAAGGCACCTACCACATGCATATATGTATGCCAACCTTAATAGGAAGTAGAACAAAAGTATCGAAATTGGTCCAACCTGCTTTGTTACCTTTCAAAAAAAACCCTGCCCATGCTTCCAATGCGGACAAACCGCGGTCTAAACTTAAAGTGGTCAATATTGGCCACCTTTAGTACTTCACGCGAGTGGGTCAAATCGTATAGTTTTTTGCAGACGGAGCCAACGGCCAGGAAGTCAACAAGGTCATCTGACTGAGCGAGCCGGTTGATGACGTCAATCTGGAGTTGGTATGGTAGTTCAAGCATATTGTTACAGTACAGCAACCCACCTGGAATGCGTAGAAGTGTGAACGAAGAGCTCAGATATATGCACTAATGCAACCTCATTTATACTAATAAGGAGAGGAAGTCCCTGATGTACAAATACCTTGCGAGATGTTCTATGACGACGATAATTGTGGTGTGGGCAAAAAGAAAAAATAAGATTTGGGAAAAATAAATTGGAACGAGTAGTAAGGTTGCATTGATTAACTAATGGAAATCCCGCTTTGAATTGAAGTCTTACATGACATATAGCAGTAAATAATTAAATGCCCATAATTATTATATCTACTCAGACGTAGATAGAAATAGATAAAACTGTAAATGTTAATGCACTCGATTAGACCTAAAACCACCCCCGTCAACTATACATTTGAAGCAGTAAATACACCTAAATATCATCGAGCAGTGTGCGGCCATAAATTAATGAGTATGAGGAAAATAGGGAAATTCAAAGGGAATTCAAATGGGGAGTTCAATAAAAGGGGCTTAAATAAGTAACATACTACACGTACAATTTATGTCTGAATTAACACTGAACTCAACGCCGTGAAAATATACGTCCAATATCAAAAAGGGATAGGTTGGACAATGGTGAACGGTCACGAGAGTGCTAAGTGAACGTTCACATGTTCAGAAATTTAGAAAGCGATAAGTCCGAGTCACCACATAAGCCTTAGCCTGATTGCCACGCTGCGTCCGAAACAATGGTCGCACACGTATTCCTCGTTCCAATCAAAACCACATTCACACTCTGCCCCATAGTACCTCGGTGGTCTAAATGTTCTGGAGAAGCCACCATCTGTCCTCACCGGTGCCCCCTCTCTCATCGCCGCCACCGCGCGAACAATCCAACGCGCAACACCAGCCGCGAACTCTCGATCTTCCCACCAACGCAAGGTCTCCAGGATATCAGACCCCTCGGCCGATCTTCCGTTCATCACGTGACACAATCCTCTCGCCATCACGTTATAGGGGCAGGTAGTGTGCCCCATTTCCAAAATGCTAATGGCCGTCTCGCAGTCTCGCTCAACGAAGGCCACACGTATGCCTTCCATCAGTAAAGCCGTTGAATTGCTCGCGTTAAGGCACCTGCCAATTTCATACAGGTATAGCCACATTTATAGAAAGTACACCTAAATACAACTAAATACTCATTAGTTCCATCATCTTAAGCTACCTTTCAAAAAAAGCCCTGCCCGTGCTTCCAATGCGGACATACCTCGCTCTGAACTTATAGTGGTCGATATTGGCCACCTTCAGTACTTCAGACGAGTTAGCCAGCCCATACAGATTTTTGCAAACGGAACGAACGGCTAGTAGGTCAACTATGTCATTTGATTGAGCGAGCCTGTTGATGACGTCAATCTGGAGGGGTTCTGGTAGTTGAAGCATTTTATTACAGTACATCAACACACCTGGAATTTAGAAAGGCCAGAGAGTTTCTTAAAATGTGAACTGATATGACCATATTAATACCGACTAGGGGGGGTTTAAAACGCGGAGTCATTAATGCACTCTTATGGGAAATGATGAAAGTAATAAATAATGACGTGACCTAAATCTTAAACACTGTATTCAACAGCCACACATTCGCTATTAACTATATGAACGTTCGACTAATCAGATGAACGTTCACATTCAAATATCACCGTCTTCACATTCAATGTTTGAAACGAAATTGCAATTCGGAACGAGAAGTCCAGATATAGGTTATGAAAGAAAGTCATCCGACGGAGTGAAACTAAAAGGGACATATGTTGCAAAAAAAAAAAAAAAAACACTAACGTGTCACGCGATACACATGTAAACTGGACATCTAAACGAGATCGTTGATCACATCACTGGCGAATTTGGCCCGAATTACGGCTACACTTGCTTCACTAATCGAGCGAACCTCGTTCTTGCTGCAGTTGGTGCTAAGCATCTCGAGCAACTTGACAATTACCGGCCCACTGTCAGCAAGATCTATGTTTTGGACCACGTTAGCACGCATCCTATACTTCCAAGGACCAATGGGTTTGGTGATTTTCTTCCTTCTCCCTATCTGGTTCAATATATATGGTAGCATCGTCGTGAATGGTAGCATTGCATTTGCGACCTCTTCGCGGTTGCTGTCACCGAGCCCGGTGTCCAACAACTCCACCTTTCTGGACTGTACGTTTATAATCAGGCCAACCCACCTATCATCATGCCACCGCATCGGCATGTAAATGGTTTTCGCATCTGTACCCCAACGGAGCTGGGGCAACCCATTATCTTGACAACCCGATACGTATTCAACCAAGAGAGAAGACCACTTGAACAAGAACTCATTTTCCCCATATCCAGATTGAAAGTACCCACTTTCGAATTCTCCATATGTCCTCAACAACGTATCCGCGAACAGAGAATCCGCAATGGTTATTTGGGCTGTACGATACGCCATTTCATGTCTATTCCAAACCAGCGACAACATAACCCGCATTTGCTGTGCATAAACATATGTTAAGTTATAGATACAGTACAACTTTATTACTTAATGTCACTGAACATTTCTAGAAAAATTAGTAAAACTAACCACATAATCCAGATTGGCACCCGAATCCCCGATTCCGTGGATCGCAGAGGCAGTCAAAACTTGGCCAGTACGTAATGTGATTTGTCTGCCATGAATAATGTTAGCTTTGTGTTAGTCACAAGAAAAATAGTTAGTCAACAATTAATTAGCTGAATGGGTTTTGATAACTTACTCTTCGCCTACAAATCTCAAGGCGGCCTCGGTAGAAGCCTGCGTATCATCGGATGTTACATCGTAGAGGGGTGTTATATTTGGTTCACCTAATCTCTTCTGTCTAAACGGATTGACAAATGGGGAGTCAAAAAAAGGGTTCCGGGCTTTTGGTCTGCCTCCCCTACGAGGGTATTCCCTGTCGCATGACTCCCCGCCTTCCAAGTCGATTACCGGAAATACATTCAGGGGTTGCACGTCAAGGGGACAAGCAGGATTATTGGCATCCTCGTGTGGATCCTGCATAGTTGCGCGAACAGATTCCTACAGTATGAACGTTCATATTCAGCCGAGTGAACGATCACGGTGTCATTATTATCGTGCACACTAATATCTAGACACGTACAGTCTCCTCCGGAGGGGCTTCTTTGTTTTCTCGGTTCGTTGATGTGAAGCCCGAGTCATGCACATTTAGTGAATCTGCCATACACTCTGGCCCAACCGGCTTACGGGCCATTGTGGCATCTGCAGCCTGCAAAACAAATGTTTCGACTTCATAAGTGTACGCTCATAGTTACTTCTGCTTGTTCGCAGATATATGTTAACTCTATACCAATTCCATCATACCAATTCCATCATGGCTTCCTGGGCGATTTGCTCGTTCGTGTTTGCGGCACCAGGAGCCTCGACAGTTGGACAAACTGGATTCTGCAAAACAGTGTTAGTATCCTCGACAAGCGGCTCTTTAGTGGTCTCTTTCTTCTTAGACACATCTTCAGTAGTGGAGCCAGCTTCGTCAGCAACCGCTGTGGATCCTGCTTCCTGACGGGTGCATGATCATACATTCGTTAATGAACGCTCACAAATATTCCGGGCCGTTCGCATAGTGGAGGCTCCGATATAGATACGTTTGTGGTGTTTATAATCATTTGATAAAAAAATACCTTATCAAGAGCTTCCTTTGACAACTTCCTCTTCTTTGACGATCTTGCATGGATATGCTTTTTACGTTTTCCATATTTCTCCTTAGGCATCGGAATTTCAACGTTCCCAACACCTTCATGTCGGGTGAGCGTTCATATGACCATTAATGCAGGTTCACATAAAATGCATGATCGTTCACAAATTAGACTAAGCCCATACCGTCTCCATCGCGCGAGGAAGCTTCGCCTGATCACCATCTCCATCATAAGGGAGCTTTTCTACCGCCTCGTTCCTCCCATCCGACTGTCCGTCATCCAAGCCAATAGCCTTCGACCTTCCATCCCCCTCAACATCTTCCTGTGGCATGAATGTTCATGTGTATATCCGTGCACGTTCACAAATAAGAAGATATGGACGTTCACAACTTCATACTATGTACGTACCTGCTCCGTCCCGCTTATGAGGTTCTCGGCCGCTTGATTTCCAACGAGCTCAGCATCTTCCTGTCGAGTGAACATTCACAAGTCTATTAGTGCACGTTCACAAAATTATATGGTCGTTCACAATTGTAGCTTAAATACGTACAGTCTCGATCCCGCTATGGAGGTTATCGGCAGCCTGATTTCCAGCTGCGTCAGCGGTGGGGTTCTCTGCCGCCTCGTTCAACTCATCTCTCGTCTCCTGCTCCATGCCCGAAGATTGGGATGCTCCCCCGAGCTCAGCATCTTCCTGTCGAATGAACATTCACAAGTCTATTAGTGCACGTTCACAAAATTATATGATCGTTCACAATTGTAGCTTAAATACGTACAGTCTCGATACCGCTATGGAGGTTATCGGCCGCCTGATTTCCAACTGCATCAGCGGTGGGCTTCTCTGCCGCCTCGTTCAACTCATCTCTCGTCTCCTGCTCCATGCCCGAAGGTTGGGATGCTCCCCCGAGCTCAGCATCTTCCTGTCCAATGAACATTCACAAGTCTATTAGTGCACGTTCACAAAATTATATGATCGTTCACAATTGTAGCTTAAATACGTACAGTCTCGATCCCGCTATGGAGGTTATCGGCCGCCTGATTTCCAACTGCATCAGCGGTGGGCTTCTCTGCCGCCTCGTTCAACTCATCTCTCGTCTCCTGCTCCATGCCCGAAGGTTGGGATGCTCCCCCGAGCTCAGCATCTTCCTGTCCAATGAACATTCACAAGTCTATTAGTGCACGTTCACAAAATTATATGATCGTTCACAATTGTAGCTTAAATACATACATTCTCGACCCCTCTGTGGAGGTTCTCGGCCGCCTGATTTCCATCTGCATACGAGGGGAGCTTCTCTCCCGCCTCGTTCAACTCATCTCTCGTCTCCTGCTCCATGCCCGAAGATTGGGATGCTCCCCCGAGCTCAGCATCTTCCTGTCCAATGAACATTCACAAGTCTATTAGTGCACGTTCACAAAATTATATGATCGTTCACAATTGTAGCTTAAATACGTACATTCTCGACCCCTCTGTGGAGGTTCTCGGCCGCCTGATTTCCATCTGCATCCGAGGGGAGCTTCTCTCCCGCCTCGTTCAACTCATCCGATGGGACGTTATCCGGAACGCCTTCGTCAGCAGGGAGCTGTACTGGCGATTCAGACAGAGTAGCATGCTCTCCAGAACGCTTTTTCTTGCTTATCAGAGAATTGGCCTTACGATTCTTCTTCTTGCGAGCCGCCTTATCGGAGGTTCCTCTAGCAGCATTCCCATCACGTGTTTTGGGACTTTGATCAACAAAATCATCCGACAAAACATCTCTCATACCGAGGCTAAGAGAAGTCTCCTGTACAAATCAAAGGTCAGATCAATAAATAACAACCAATGTACGTTCATAAAGATTTATACGGGTTCACAAAACATTACCGCCTGCTTCTTCCCCTTCTGCTTTTTACTCGTGCTTCCGACTGAGTCAGATATTCTCGAGGAACGCCTAGACCGGGCTCTAGAGTCAACGCTACCACTGCCACGACCCATTTGGGCCCCCTCCATAATTGGACTATCGACCCCATTCAGCACCTCAGGTTCAAAATGCACCCGTTTTTTTTTCTTCTTTTTCACAATAGGATCAGGGATAGCCATTCCATCGTCTGGAAGAACGTGGTCCTGTCTACTTTCCATGACCCGCTTCTTATCCACCCTAACTAAGTGGTAATTTTTTATAAGCGTATCAAGGGCATTCTTGAGCATGCCTTCCACCTCCGGACGCCACTGATGCACCCATGAAGATTTGCTACATCCTACTGATTCTGCTACGGCTTCCCTAATCACCGCCTCCCGCTCATTCACCCACCAACCTTCATCCATTCTCGATAAGCTCCTCTTAGCAGAAGGACCTGCGACACCACCGACATCAGCGCTGCTCCTTGCTCTCTTCTTTCCCTTTCCCTTGAGTTCACTCTTCTTACGTTCTTTCTCTTCTTTGTTCTTCGCATACACTTCCATCTCATCTCGTGTCAGCAACCTAGGCCACGATCTGTCTCCTCCTGGCCAAGACCTCCGATTTAGCTGTATAGACGCATTCCCCTCTTTCAGGATTGCCTCCAAGTAAGCTATGCTCTCATCCTCCTCCTCGTCATCATCACTCCATTCCCACGTTTTAGGATCAACTTCTTCACCGGAAGCATGAAGAATTGAATCTATAGTAAGCTGTAAAAGTAGCATAGCTTTGTCAATTAACATCGCGTACAGCAACAAAAGTAGATATATACGTTCACAGATGTATATTTACGTGTTCTTATATACGTTCATATCCATTATGTAATAAATGTATACGTTCACGCAGCATACTATAACATGTCTAAATGATCATGTATCATACCTCGGGAAGGCTCTCGACGTTGATGAGATCTTTGTAGTCGATAGTCTTCTTTTTGTACAAGCCACTGCATGAACGAGGAGTAAAGTCTAACTCAGCAGATGCACTTGGAAGCTTAGCCTGTAGCTCCAGTATTGCTTCGAGGGCAAGCAGCTGAATTGCTATCGGGAATCCCCGCATGCTTATCGAGGGCATTGTCAACCTATCCTTCATTCCCTTATTCCTTACCATATCCGTGAAATTGAGCATGGTTAGCTCAAACGCCTTGCGACCCCATGAGTACGATAAAAACTTGTCCACATCTTTGACAAGCTCAACAGTTTTACGGGAAACCTTTCCGTTCTGATTCTCAACTGCAACCACACCGTCAGCAAGTATGACAAGGGCTAGCTGCAGCCTCGTGTATCCTTCCATTTGTTCCCC
Organism: Orychophragmus violaceus; assembly: GCA_030180135.1. Lineage (NCBI taxonomy): Eukaryota > Viridiplantae > Streptophyta > Magnoliopsida > Brassicales > Brassicaceae > Orychophragmus > Orychophragmus violaceus. The sequence continues at coordinate 66,954,036 of CM058239.1, forward strand.
TGACTTCAGACGGTTGATGAGCTGATCGATACTCCCGTCTTTGCCCATCTGCCCCGCCGCAATCAATGTGTCCCAATGACTTGCAGCAACTGTTACAAAGCAGAAAATACAGTTTATTAAATCATCTTACACAACTTACAAGCCAACTTACATATGTATCAAACCAACTGTCAACAAAATAAGGTTGGTGATGTATCAGATTGACTCTCCACTACTAAATAAGGTTGGTCCCTAATTTACCTTGCGGTGGATCAACTGGCTGCTCCTCAGAAAGGTTCAATGCATCCCCCTCCTGTTCTTCTGATACGCTTCCTGCTGCTTCCGGAGAGCTTTTATCGTAGGGGTCACATTTCAATCCAGTAACTAGGTAAAACTCCCTTAAAGAGAACTTTATCGGCTTAGGGCCGAAGATAAACCAACGCTCGTGACGTCTATAACATTGCAGCTGGCGTGTAAGGAGACCATGTACCAATTGGCCCGAAAAAGCCAGTCGCCTCAAAGGCACATCGAATAACTTCCCGAACTGCGAATTCAGGATTTTGTCCATCTCCTCCTTGTGATCTTTCAGGGCAAGAGATAATTCCACTAAATAGTCCGTCTTAGAATAGGAATGAAGTTTCCTCCCTGTTGGATAGTGATTCCGACAAAACCACCTCTCGGGTAGCCGAGTGTCGCAAACATCGTCATCATACTCAAATGGTGGTATGCAATCTTTATCAAGGATATCTGTACATACGAACCATAAAGAACAAAGTTTCAGTTTTTATGAACGACCATATAGGAAAAGAACGTTCATATCCGATTCGAATTAGATCCGACAAACAATAGTTCCCTTCAAATACATACAACCAAGCGGGAAACCTAAAACCTGGCCAACAATAACATAGAACCCTAAGTCCGAATAAAACCATTCACATCAATTTCGAAATTGAACGAATTATCACTTCTCTCAAATTCCTCCAATTGAAAAACCTAAACCCAGAACACAAACGGACACTCAATACGTATACAGAAAAACGTGTTCACTATACATGCACCGAAAATCGATTGACATTGAAATCAATTTCTAACCGGAATCAGCGAATGCGTCACTGTTGTCTCTGCGGCTCGCCATTGGTTCTCTACCTCTGTTCACGAAGTTCTCCCAACGAAAAATAATGGAAGTTCGAAAGGTTTTTGCTTTTCAATTTAAAATTTAAAATTCCAGAGTTAAATTTTAGATTTTAAACGGAATAAATATAAAAGATATAAAACAAAATTCACAATCCCACGCGCAGTCAAATCAACAATAAAATAAGGAGACTTCGATCGGCAACATCCACTCGCAGACGAAGCTGACGTGTCTCTCTTCAGGGGCATTTGAGACAAATCCACGTTGGAAGTGTCACGTGCTTTATGACACTGAAATAAAGTGTCACACGCTCAATTACAGAGCCAGAAAGTGTCACCGAGCCCAATTGCACAATAGTTTTCATCTCTGTCTGAGCATCCTCCACAACTGGGTTCCATCAAGAGACAATCCTCGGAATATTCTTGACATTTCACATTCCTCGATTCACAACTCGATTCTGAAAAATAGCATCATTGATGCAAAACTTCATAGTTTGATCATTTACGACAATGACTTCCATCTTAATTGATTTATCACCAAGTGACCAAATATAACTCACCATTGCATGTATCACAACAACATGAGGTGCTTTTGACGGAAATTTCCCAATGAGACAATTATCCCATAGAGGCGATTCATCTAAAACACTTAGGGGCTCGCAAAGTTGGAACTCATTAACATCCTCTACCGAGACGTTCACCTTCGCAAGAGATGACGAGGCTTGAAAAATATTTGACCATGACTTACTCTTACTTTCATTACCCGCAACCATATCATCTCGAAACTTCCCATGTAATCCCTTCCGCGTCACCATATCTTTTCCATTCAGTGTTGTACTCTGACGCACCACCACCACATCCGTCGAAGGGGTTGGACCATCTCGCTGTTTCTCCTTAGTCTTCTCCATAATTTTCTCCACATAAACCCTAGGTAATGATATTTCAGTCTCTAGTCCACAAGATTGTTGCTTCTCCACCTCATCTTCCAGTGACCTTTGCTTCTCCATGTTTGTGACCTCCGACTGCCTTCCCACCGGCGAGGGAACATCTTTTCTCGGCGCCGTCATTGCCCAGGCTTGGGAAAAACACCAAAACCCTAGTTCACCTTTCCAATCGCCAATCGTCCTCCTTTGCTGATGTGTCAAAAAAGTTAACGGAAACATCTTTGCGTGAATCTATCCTTTCAGCTCAAAATAGGGTAAAAATATAAATTTTTGATAATTAAAATGTGCTTTTAAGGGGAATTGAACCTAGGATTGGGGGTGTCAATCACTCAACTTTATACCATATGAGCCAATAGTCCTGTTAATTATCCATTTACTTGGGAGTATTTGGAAATTTCAACTTAGAATCTTCATATTTGAAGAGTGTTTGTTTGTACTTCCCCGGATTTGATAAAATCTATATCTCTCTTAGTCTCCTTAATCGCAGTTTAGTCATATCCTTATGAATTAAAAATTCATCCGAGTCATAATCCGTAAAAATAAACCCGTGTTGAATGTCATCTTCTTAAAAGTAAGCGAGGCTAAAACTCATATCATCGGATACAAGCTTATATGCGTGAATTAATGAGTCCACAATTTCCTTTTTGGATAAATCATTAACCGGCAACACAACAATTGTAGCAAAAAAGGACCATAATCCTGCTGGCGAAACACCCTCTGGTTGATTTATCGCATGATATGTGGACCTTCTTGACCCAAATAATTTTAGATATACAATCGTCGTTTTGCTTTTCCTCTTACTTAAAATATGACTTATACCATTAATGAAACCAGTGGCGGAAACTTCTTCAACAATTTTAGATATACAATCGCTGTATCGCTTGAGTTGACTTTGAACGGGTTTACTTAGATCGTTGACCGTTGACTTTTGAGTCAACTTCTTCAACTGATCGTAACTACCTCGTCCCTTATCCGATTGAGCGAAACGAAAGCCTATCTCATTCGTTTTTCCACCGTGTTTCCGTATTTGAAGTCCGTTTGGGCGTCAGGAGTTCCTAAATTACGCTTTTGCCCTTATTTGGACAAGGTGAGGATCGGTCGTGATCTCTACTTATTTCTTTCTCAAATATTGGGACATGAGTCATTTCTTAATCTCACTTTCGTAGATGAAATTGTGTAGATATTGTTATTGATTTGTGTTGATATGAATTAAAGCAGTTACAACAATAATATATTGCTAAACCGAAAGCGTTGTATAATTTAATGAATGGTGTTTGCGCATTATATCATTATCGTAGAACGAGCACGAACCTCTAAGGATGAGATGTCATCTTAGGCGGATTGATTGTCAGTACGGTGAGCCCGGAGTGGTACGTCCTTCATCGGAAGGGTGCTAAGAACCCAGGATAGCCTAAGTGTTGGATGTCGAGTGAGGCGAAGCCTGAAGATGATATGTCGTTTCAGGTGTGGGCTGTTGGAGCTAACAGTCGGATGCCACTATAGTGACCATGAGTGTCAGGCCTTAGGCACGGTAAAAAATGAGTGGAGTGTCTAAGAAGAGTACGAGTCTTGATTGATACTCTAGTTCCTCTCGGGGCGTGATTGCAAGGTGTTATTAGCTTAAGAATTGTGCTTGTTATTGTGTTGGTCTAAGGTGAGATTGTTGGTCTCTAGGACCTGCACTCACTGGGTAATTGTTGTTAATCAATTAGTCAGTTCCTTTTCCCTTTTCCCCCGTTATTTTCTCCCTCGCAGGTCCAGAAGCAAGATGATCGGTTGTTGGTTACGTTGGTGAATTTGAACCGAAGAGAGCGCAGAGACTCTTGAGACCACAAGTGGATGTTCTGGTTAGAAATTATTTGTTCAGCAGATGTCTTTATTGAATTGGAGATCACAAGTTAGACATGTGCATTGTGTTACAAGGAACCAAGAAGGAGTAATGTGCAAACTAGGGTTTCTCACTCTAAAACCTTGGTCTCACCAATATCTCACCAAACTCTCACCAACATCTCACCAATATCTCACCAAACTCTCACCAACATCTCACCAACATCTCACCTAAAAGCCATTTGTCCATTCACACTTGCTTAACCTACTTGTAATGCTTATATATACCTTGTACTTCATTAGTTAATAACACATTGAGAGTTATACATCTCATTTCGCCATCTCTCTCTACATTCTCTCTTCAATCTAAGTTACTTTCTTGTTCTAAACATCATATTCTAACATGGTATCAGAGCTATAAGCTCCTAGACCTATTCATTTCCGCATTCTCTAAGTTTCAAACCTATTTCTCTCGGTCCTAAACACTTACTCTTACAACCGGTTCTTGAAACAAGTTCTTGGTCGTGTTCTTGAATACTCTTAAGCTTTCAAGCTTTTCTTCTTCTTGTTTATTGTTGTGTGTGTTCTCTGTGAGTTGAGAACTCACCAGTTTTAAAACTTACCTTGAAAACTCACTCCTTGCATTAAACCGGTCTTAAGCAATGGAGAACTCAAGGGTAATCATTCCTGTGATGTTGAAAGGTGCCAACTATATTGTTTGGGCCAGGATGGTGAAGTCTGCTCTTGGAGGCAGAGGCTTATGGAAGTACATCATGAGGAGCACGACTCCAGAAAAGGTGATGAAGGCTAAGGGTGAAACCGAGGCTAAAGAAGAAGGTGAGTCTCATGAAGAGACATCTGAAGCTGTTGAAGAAGCGTGGCTTCAAGGGGATCAACATGTCCTCTCCACACTCCAAAGCTCACTTGACCAGCACCTATTGGAAGCATACTCATATTGCGTGACTTCCAAACAGCTGTGGGATACTATTGAGAAGGTTTATGGAAACAAAACAAACCTAACAAGAGTCTTTGAAGTTAAGCTGGCCATTAACACTCTCCAACAAGAAGACATGGAGTTTAAAGCTCACTTTGGGAAGTTTAAATCACTATGGTCAGAGTTGGAGATGTTGAGACCACCAAGTAATGATCCTTTGGTGTTGCAAGAAAGAAGAGAACAAGATAAAGTCTTTGCTCTTCTGCTCACCATGAACTCATCCTACAATGGGCTGATTAAACACATCCTAAGGGCAGATACTCTTCCGGATATTGATGATGTGTGTGGACAGATTCAAAAAGAGCAAGGTTCATTTGGGCTGTTCAAAGGGAAAGGAGAGTTGGTAACCGCCAACAAAGGAGTGTTTATGTTGGGAATGTCCTGAAATCTACCGTACTATCTCTAGAAAGTATGATAAGTGTCGAGATCAGACATAAGTCATAAATACTGGGTGATCATGATGACTTGCTAGAGCCCGCTCATGATCTATAAGTTTAGGACTTATTACCAGTATTGTATGATCCCAAAGGGTCACACACCATAGCTAACGGGAAAGTTAAAATGGAATTAATACGGTAAGATGCAAGGCATTTACTGTATTTGTACAGAGAATTGGGCCAGACAAAAGACAGTCTTTTGTCTGATTTGGGCCTTGGGCCCAAAAGCCTAATGAGCCATTAGTTTAATTACTTGGGCCCATATAAGGAAGAGGAGAGGCGCAGGAAGCCCTAATGCTTCTTGTCTGCGATTTTCACCTGAGCCGTCTTCCTCTCTCTCTGTGATTTCCAGCTTGGTCTAGCAGCCTGATCCAGTAGCTTGTAAGAGTGTGGATACCTAGGAGGAGCTGGTTTCTATCAGCTCTTGCAGATCTCTTCATTCCTTTGATCAATCCGCTGCAATCACAAGGTAATGAATCTGATATGTTTATGATTCAACTGCAAATCACCTAGATCCTAGATGATTATGTGCTAGGATGTAACCTGACAATTACACCATGAACACACATAATCCTTCAGTGGTATCAGAGCCTAGGTCGTTAGGTTTTTGCTGTTTGGATCATATTTAGGTTGTTTTAATGTTAAGAATCGAATTTGGCTTAATAAATTTGATTAGAACTTGTAAAACAACCTAAATAGAAATCGCATGTTATCAATCGGTTTTTGAGTTTCATTGTTGCAATTATAAGTAATTGTATGAATCGCTTTTGACTATTGCTTAATAATCGTGATGTAACTTTGTATGAATCATTAGAATCGATTAATTGAATTGGAAAAAGGACAAAATCCTTTTGTCTTATGTGTATGTCAATCGTGATGTTGACCTTTTGAATCATAAGATGACTTGGTTTGATAATCATTCGAATTGTTTATGGTCACGATCGCTTTTGATTTTGTTATCATTTATGATTGTTTTAAGTGAATCGATTGTTCATCAAGGAAAAGGACAAAATTGTTTTTGTCTGAAGTGAAGTCTTGTTACGATTTTGTGATAAGTCAAAATCACTTTTTGAATTAAAGTGAATCGATTTGTTGATAGGTTTAATTATTTAATTATTGTATGGTTCAAGCGGTTAACCCAAATCGCGGTTTGCTGGAAATTATTTAATACAATTGGTATTATTTAATTTCTGGTTAAACCGGATTTAAATTCAAAAAAAAAATTGAATTTTAACCTAAACCGAAGGCTGGTCTAAGTTTGATTTGGTTGTACCAAATAATTTAGAGCTGGTCTGGTTTAGTAAATAACCAGTTGGATTTAGTAGTTAATTTGGTCTCGGACCAGAATTAATGAACCGACTCGGTTATGTCAAATTATTGGGCCAATTGGAATTCTGTGGTCTTGGGCCAAGAATTGGGCCTATAATTTGTGACCCAACCGAAAACTTTAATAAAATATTAAATTAGAAAGTTTCTAATATTAGAAGTTTCTAATTTTAGAAAGTTTCTAAAATAAGTAAGTTTCCCAAAATAGTAATCTTCTATTTTTGGAAAGAAAACCTAAAATCCTCAAAACCAATATCAAGCTTGGATGTCTTGCCCAATCTTGTCAGCTACTTAACGCTTATTCAATTACAGATATGGCTTACAGTGTGAGGTGTCTGTTTTTGCGTAAGTAAAGTAGTATATAGTCACTAATTTCATTGGGAGTCCCAGACTTTAGTGATTATTTGGCTGTAAGAGATTGGTTTCCTTGACTGGGCCATCGGGAGTCCCGGGCCTTGAGACATCTGGTGAATTGGGCCTTGGGCCCAATCCACAACCGAGAGTTATATGGTTATAACTAGCTGTGTGTATGCTTACCAAGTAAAGCTAATTCTGGGTGACGGCCAGTGGCCCACTTTGGAATTAGCTGAACATGGGTCTCGGAATCATTGCATTCTTATGAGGTTGAACAATGAAATTTTGAATGCAATGCGAGTTTTCTTATAAGTTGTTAAGATTACTCTTTTATGAACTAAATAACTAAAACTCTATTGTCTCATAATTTCAGCTATGTCTAGCACAACAACACAAAACACTTTCTCGATCCGGTCTGCCCTTGAGAAGGACAAACTGAACGGATCAAACTTCCTGAACTGGTCCAGGAACCTGAGACTTGTGCTCAGGCAGGAGAAGAAGGCTTATGTCCTTGAAAGAGTTCTCCCCCCTAGACCTGCGAATAATGCCACACAAGCTGTGAAGAATGCTTGGGATACGCATTCTTCAGATGCTAATGACGTGGTTTGCCTAATGTTGGCGACAATGGCTCCCGAACTGCAGATGCAGTGGGAAGGCATGACTTGTCCCATGGAACTGATGGCAAACCTGAAAGCGTTGTTTGAGGAGCAGGCCCGTACAGAGAGATTCCAAACTGTTAAGAATCTCTTGGGCTGTAAAATGGCTAAGGATGCAGCAGTGAGTCCACATGTTCTGAAAATGATGGGTTATCTCGATCATTTGACTAGACTCGACTGTCCTATAAGCCAAGAGCTTGCTTGTGATATCGTTTTGCAGTCTCTTACTCCTGCATATGACCAGTTCATCTTGAACTATAATATGCATGGGTTGATAAAGACTTTGCCTGAGCTACATGGTATGCTCAAGACTGCATAACCTAATCTGAAGAAGGCCAAGGAACCGTCTGTACTCATGGTGCAGAAGGGCAAGGGTTTCAAGAAATCTGCTGCAGACAAGGGAAAGGGCAAGGCAGTCAGCAATGAAAAGGCCAAGCCCAAGCCCGTGTCTAAAGCTGGGCCTTCTGATATCTGCCACTTTTGCAAAGAGGCAGGGCATTATCGCAGGGATTGTAAGAAATACCAGGAAAGTCTGAAGGAGAAGAAGAAGTCCTTGGCGACTAAATCTTCAGGTATTTTTGTTATTGAAGTAAATACTACTACTTCTGATAATACCACTTGGGTATTAGATACTGGATGTGGGGCTCATATTTGTACTAATATGCAGGCGCTCAGCAACAGTAGAAGGTTGAAGCAAGGGCAAGTAGAGTTGCGGGTTGGCAATGGAGCGAAGGTTCCAGCACTGGCCGTTGGCACTTACTTGTTGTCTTTACCTTCTGGATTGATTTTAGAACTTGAGAATTGTTATTTTGTACCTGCTATAAGCAGAAATATCATCTCAGTTTCATTATTGGATTTGCAAGGATTTGATTTTTCTATTAAGAATAAATTGTGTTCCTTTAATCTCAATAATATGTTCTATGGCTGTGCCCCTCTTATTAATGGGCTGTACATGCTGGATCAATCTGCTCCAGTATATAACATCAATACAAAACGGTTCAAATCTAACGAAGAAAATGAGACATTTCTCTGGCATTGTCGTTTGGGGCACATTAGTGAGAAACGCGTCAAGAGGCTCCATTCAAATGGACTCTTGGGCTCATTTGACTTTGAGTCTTGTGAGAAATGCGAATCTTGTCTAATGGGCAAAATGACACGGGCCCCTTTAATAAACCCACAGAAAGGGCCAGTGAACTATTGGGCCTGATACATACTGACGTGTGTGGCCCAATGTCCACAAATGCTAGAGGAAACTATCAGTACTTCATTACATTCACTGATGATTTCAGTAGATATGGATATGTCTACTTGATGAAACATAAGTCGGAAACCTTTGAGAAATTCAAAGAATTCCAGAATGAAGTACAGAACCAGCTTGGTAAAAGTATTAAGGCTCTTCGGTCGGACCGAGGAGGAGAATACTTGAGCCAGGAATTCCGTGATCATCTGAGTGAGTGTGGGATCATCTCCCAACTCACACCTCCTGGAACACCTCAGTGGAATGGTGTGTCTGAGAGAAGGAATCGGACATTGTTAGATATGGTCCGATCCATGATGAGTCACACAGACCTTCCTATATCCCTTTGGGGATATGCTTTGCTGACCGCAACGTTCACACTGAACAGAGTGCCATCAAAAGCAGTAGCAAAGACACCATATGAGTTATGGACTGGAAAGGCTCCAGTAATGTCTTTTCTCAGAATTTGGGGTTGTGAAGCCTATGTCAAAAGATTAATCTCAGACAAGCTTACACCAAAATCTGACAAATGCTACTTCATTGGTTATCCTAGGGATACCAAGGCTTATTACTTCTATCTGCGATCCGAGAACAAGATCTTTGTTGCTCGGGATTGCACTTTTCTTGAGAGGGAATTTCTCTCTAAGAAAGATAGTGGGAGTAAGGTACAACTTGATGAAATTCAAGAAGGACAGGAACCTGTTCAACCTAATGAGGAAGAACAGCAGGATGAATTACATGAAGTTGTAATAGAACCTGAACCTGCAGTACCTGAAGTTCGAAGATCCGGAAGGATCCGTCACGAACCTGATAGATATCAGGGATTCCTCGTGACTAATTGCCATGATCTTTTGATCATTGACGGTGATGAACCCTCGAACTTTGCAGAAGCCATGATGGGCCCTGACTCCTTAAAGTGGCGTGAAGCCACTGAATCCGAGATGGACTCCATGTCTGTCAACCGAGTGTTTTCACTGGTTGATTTACCCGCTGGTGCAAAAGCCATCGAGTGTAAATGGATCTTCAAGAAGAAGATAGACATGGATGGAAATGTCCAGATTTACAAGGCCAGGTTGGTGGCAAAAGGTTTCAAGCAAATTCATGGTATAGACTATGATGAAACCTATTCACCAGTGGCGATGATGAAGTCAATTCGGATTCTCCTAGCAACTGCTGCTTATTATGATTATGAGATTTGGCAGATGGATGTGAAAACCGCCTTCCTGAATGGAATCTTGGAGGAGGATGTGTACATGACACAGCCTGACGGTTACATTGATCCTAAGAATGCTGGGAAAGTATGCAAGCTTCACAAATCCATTTATGGATTGAAGCAAGCATCGAGGAGTTGGAATCTTCGTTTTGATGAAGCAATAAAGAATTTTGACTTCATCAGAAACAAGGAAGAACAATGTGTGTATAAGAAAACTAGTGGGAGCAAAGTGGCGTTTCTTATCCTATATGTCGATGACATATTGCTTCTTGGAAATGATATTCCAATGCTGAAGTCTGTTAAAGACTGGCTGGGAAGTTGTTTTTCCATGAAGGACATGGGTGAAGCCGCGTATGTTCTTGGAATCCGAATCTTTAGAGATAGATCTAAAATGCTGATTGGACTTTGTCAAGATTCTTACATAGACAAAGTCCTGCATCGATTCGGAATGGATAATTCCAAGAAGGGGTTCACGCCAATGATACATGGCGCTACACTAAGCAAGACTCAGTGTCCTAAAACACCTGATGAGCTTAAGCGCATGAGTAGGATTCCTTATGCTTCGGCTATAGGATCTATCATGTATGCCATGATATGTACTCGTCCTGATGTTGCTTATGCACTAAGCATGACGAGTAGGTACCAGTCTAATCCAGGTGAGAATCACTGGATTGCCGTAAATAATATCCTGAAGTATTTGAGGAATACTAAGGACAAATTCTTGGTTTACGGAGAAAGTGAGGTGCTACAAGTCGATAGAGTCTGAAAGGCAAGTTTCCAACAGACAAAGATGATTTCCGGTCACAGTCCGGTTATATCTTGTGTCTGTCTGGCGGTGCAAGGCACTGTTGCTGACTCCATGACTTAAGCTGAACATTTCGCAGCTTGGGTAGCGGCGAAAGAGGTTGTTTGGAAAGAAGAGTTTATCACTGAACTTGATGTGATTCCCAGCATAGATGAGACTAGCTGCACATCAGAGGTCCAAACACCTTGAGGGTAGGTATAACCTATTCCGTGAGATAAATGACAGAGGTGTTAAGTAGATCAGCAAGTTTCAACGAATGAGAACGTTGCTAATCTATTAACGAAGCCACTCCTTAGGTCTAAGCACGAGTCGCGGACTGTAGCTGTAGGATATGTGAAATTAAGATGTAGTCTTAATTTCAGTGGGAGTTTGTAAAGGGCTTTATTTAGTTGTTTTGAAAGGTTCATGTAAACATAATATTTTATGTTTATGAAATTTATGATTTCTGGATTATTTTAACTGTGATATAAATAATCGTTCCAAAATGATTCATGTCATTATATATGGGCCATCGAAGTACATGAGTAGACTTGATCCTGAAACCCCATATTTAACGAAATGACATAAATCATAGTGTCCATAGTCGAAGGTTGTTGAAATTGGAACACCAACAACCACTTGAGACTAGATTGTGTTGAGACTTATGACCAAGTTTCGAGGGGTCATAGATGCGCGGCATCAAAGTCGACACATAGGTATATGTTGGGGAGCATATGACCGGACATGGCCCGCTGATGAGAACTCTACAAGATATTAATATCTGTGTCATAAGAGGTTCTCATATACGACTATAGAGTATAGTCCTTAGACCTGAGTTCGCATGCATGTGGCTGCACATGGAGTGATGCGCTTTGATTATTGTCTAACGCTGTTTCGTAACTAGGAGCTATAAGGACCTTGGTTGGGTGTATTATAAAGTGTGTAGTTCATAGTGATGGAACAAGATGGGATTTGTCCCTGCCGTTTAACGGAGGTAATATCTCTAGGCCAATCGGAGACTTGATAGCTGGTAAGAGAGTGGCCACTCCCAAACGGACTTGCCCAAGTCGTTTGCATTGTCAGTATCAAATCTGGTCCGATGAACATGGTCTGGCTATATAAGGATGACACTCATCTTGCCTTATGCCAGATTGAGATATTGAGACAAAAGGATTAGGGAATGTAGGATTCCAGTACAAGTGGGAGATTGTTGGGAATATCCTGAAATCTACCGTACTATCTCTAGAAAGTATGATAAGTGTCGAGATCAGACATAAGTCATAAATACTGGGTGATCATGATGACTTGCTAGAGCCCGCTCATGATCTATAAGTTTAGGACTTATTACCAGTATTGTATGATCCCAAAGGGTCACACACCATAGCTAACGGGAAAGTTAAAATGGAATTAATACGGTAAGATGCAAGGCATTTACTGTATTTGTACAGAGAATTGGGCCAGACAAAAGACAGTCTTTTGTCTGATTTGGGCCTTGGGCCCAAAAGCCTAATGAGCCATTAGTTTAATTACTTGGGCCCATATAAGGAAGAGGAGAGGCGCAGGAAGCCCTAATGCTTCTTGTCTGCGATTTTCACCTGAGCCGTCTTCCTCTCTCTCTGTGATTTCCAGCTTGGTCTAGCAGCCTGATCCAGTAGCTTGTAAGAGTGTGGATACCTAGGAGGAGCCGGTTTCTATCAGCTCTTGCAGATCTCTTCATTCCTTTGATCAATCCGCTGCAATCACAAGGTAATGAATCTGATCTGTTTATGATTCAACTGCAAATCACCTAGATCCTAGATGATTATGTGCTAGGATGTAACCTGACAATTACACCATGAACACACATAATCCTTCAGTTTAAAGCTGAGGAAAGGCAGAACTATGGAGGTGACAAGAGAGGAGTCTTGATATGTGATTTTTGCAAGAAGAGTGGACACTTGAAGGATAGATGCTGGCGCCTTCATCCAAACCTCAGACCATCATCTCACAACAACCGGTTCAAGGATCAAAGGGCAAACTACTCATATGGTGCAGCTGGACCAGGTTCTTCTTCTATGCAGCAATGTGATGAAGGGAGAGCAATGGTGAGTTCATCAAGATACAGATATGACTGATCAAAATGATGTGGTAAGAAGGTCAGACCTTGAGGCACTCATCAAAGCCCTCAAGGAAAACTCTGGTATGGTCCTTGGTACCTCACTCTTTGCATCAAATAAAATCAGACCTTTGATTATTGATTCTGGAGCTTCCCATCATATGATCAGTGATCCTAAGTTGATAGAAAATATTAAACCAGCTTTAGGATGTGTAGTAATTGCAAATGGTGATAAAATTCCAATTCAAGGAATAGGAAATCTGAAATTATTTGATAATGAATCTAAAGCTTTCTTTATGCCTAGTTTCACATCCAACTTAGTATCTGTTAAGAGAATAGCCACTGATCTAAATTGCAATGTTGTTTTCAGTGCTAATGATGTTGTGTTTCAGGATATTAGAACAAGTAAGTTGATTGGGAAAGGTGTGACAAAGGATGAGCTCTACATGATTGAAGACACTAATCCCTCTTATGAATTATCTCCTGTTTTATCTACTGCTTTATCTACTTGTGTTGGTGTGGATGACTCTATTTGGCATGCTAGACTAGGACATCCACACTCTAGGGCTTTAGGGCTTTTAGTACCTTCTGTTGTGTTTAAGAATGATGAATGTGAGGCTTGTATTCTTGGGAAACATTGCAAGTCTGTTTTTCCAACTTCTAAAACTACTTATGAAAGTTGCTTTGATCTTGTTCATTCTGATGTGTGGACTGCTCCTTGTTTGTCTAGAGAGAACCATAAGTATTTTGTCACTTTTATTGATGAAAAATCTAAGTATACTTGGATAACATTGATGCAAACTAAGGATAGAGTGTTAGAAGACTTTATGAACTTTCAAAGTCATGTTACTAATCATTTCAATGGTAAGATCAAAATTTTTAGATCAGACAATGGTGGTGAGTATACAAGCAATGCTTTCAAACAACACTTTTCCAAACATGGGATTCTCCATCAAACAAGCTGTCCTTATACCCCACAACAAAATGGAGTGGCTGAAAGAAAGAACAGACACTTAATGGAGGTGGAAAGGTCCATGATGTTCTACAGGAATGTTCCTAAGAGGTTTTGGGGAGAGGCAGTCATGACTGCTTGCTACTTGATCAATAGAACTCCCACAAGAGTTCTTAAGGATCAATCTCCATTTCAGGTACTAAACAAAACAAATCCATTAGTTGATCACTTACGTGTGTTTGGGTGTATTTGCTTTGTGTTAATACCAGGAGAACAAAGAGATAAGCTGGATGCTAAGAGCACCAAAGCTATGTTCATTGGTTACTCCACAACACAAAGAGGATACAAGTGTTATGTACCTGAAACAAGGAAGGTTTTGATCTCAAGAGATGTGAAGTTTATGGAAACAAGGAGTTTTTATGATGAAAAGAATTGGGATAGCTTGAAGGATCTTCCCACTTCTCAATCAGATAGAGCAGCTAACCTAAGGATGATCATGGAAAACTTGGGTATTAGTATGCCTCAGCAACCGGCCAAGACAAGCCCTACCACTTCAGTCCCTGCTCCAACTTCAGAAACTCCTCAACATTCCCATCTTGATCATGAGGGGGACAGTCATGAATCAGCTCCAGAACCGCAAGTAGCTGAATCAGCTCCAGAACCGCAAGTAGTTGTGTAGGAATTGTTTAGTTGATCCTGATGTAATTCACAGATTCATATCAACCTAAACATACAGATCTAGGTTCTCTTGAATAGAAACAATAGATGATCTCACCTTTTACCTGTTTGTTGCAGCGGAAGGAAGAACAGGTCAGAGATCAGAGAGATACACCGAGGGATGAATCCTCCAAAGGTTCACACACGCGATCACAGAAAACGGCTGCTAGACCGAGCTGGTGGGAGGCGCAGGGAGAGAGGAAAATCGCGGCCAGGGGCTAGGGTTAGGAGAAAGAGATTTGGTTTTTGTTTATTAAAAGCCTTCTCTTTCCCTTTTGGGCTTTTGGGCCCAAAACACCAATCTGATTAAATCCCATTTAATCAGACCCATTAATCTTTCTCTCTTAGTACGACAAATGCCTGGCACTTTTGTCGTACTTCTGCTAAGCCGTTCCAACACATTTTCCTGTTAGCTTAGGCGTGTGACCCATATGGGATCATATAATAAAGGCAATAAGTCCAAGACTTATAGATCATGAGCGGACTCTAGCAAGCCATCATGACCCCCAGTATTATATGACTTATGTCTGATCATTGACATACTCTTACTTTCTAGAGACAGTACCGAGATTACTGGACACAATTCCAACAATCTCCCACTTGTACTGGAATCTCTCTGTATTCATAATCCTTTTGTCTCAATATCTCGATTAGTCATAAGGCAAGATTAGTGTCATCCTTATAAAGCCTAATCTTGTTCATCGGACTCTGATTTGATACTGACAATCCAAACGACTCGGGAAAGTCCGTTTGAGCATGGCCATGCGTTTTCCAGTATTCAAATCTCCGATTGGCCTAGAGATATTCACTCCATTTATATTGGAAGGACAAATCCCATCTTGTTCCATCACTGTAAACTACTCATTTCATGATGTACCCAAACAAGGTCCTTATAGCTATCGCAGAACGATAGCGTTAGACAATGATCAAAGTACACCAGTCCATGTGCAGTCACATGCATGTGAACTCATGTCTAAGGACTATACTCTATAGTCGTAGTAAGAATCTCTTATGACACAGATATAAATATCCTGAAGAGTTCTTATAAGCGGGTCTTGTCCGGTCGTATGTTCCCAACATACACCTATGTACTGACTTTTGATGCCGCGCATCTATGACACACTGAGACTTTGTCATAAGTCACGTACCAATCCAATCTCACACGGTTGTTGGTGTTCCAATTTCAACAACCTTCGACTAGGGACAGGATGATATAAAACATCTATCAAATATAGGGTCTCATGATCAAGCTAAATGACTTTGATAACTCAAGATCAAGTCATTTACTTCGATGACCTATAAAATGGTTTATATCACTTTGGAACGATTATTTCATCACAGTTAAAATAATCCTGAAATAATAATTTCATTAAATATAAAATAATGTTTTACAAGAACATATCAAATAACTAAAATAAAGCTCACAAAACTCCCACTCAAATTTAGATTACATTTCAATGTTTCTAATGCCTACAGCTTCAGTCAGGAACTCGAGCTTAGGCCTTGGGAGTGGCTTTGTCAACGGATCAGCGACATTATCATCTGTCGGGACTCGGCTGATCTTGACTTCCTTTCTATTAACGATGTCACGTATCAAGTGAAATCTTCTTTGAACATGCTTGGATTTCTGGTGTGATCTTGGTTCCTTTGCCTGAGCTATAGCACCATTGTTGTCACAAAACAGTGCCATAGGCTCAGCCGCATCTGGTATCACACCTAGTTCCATAATGAACTTTCGTATCCAAACAGCTTCCTTCGCTGCTTCTGAGGCGGCGATATATTCAGCTTCTGTAGTGGAATCAGCAACGGTGTCCTGCTTGGAGCTTCTCCAACTTACTGCACCGCCATTCAGACAAAAGACATAACCGGACTGTGACCGGAAATCATCTGTGTCTGTCTGGAAACTTGCGTCCGTGAATCCACTGACTTTAAGCACATCACTTCCACCGTACACTAAGAACTTATCCTTAGTATGTCTTAGATACTTCAAGATATTCTTTACGGCAATCCAATGGTTTTCACCTGGATTTGACTGGTATCTACTCGTCATGCTCAATGCATAAGCAACATCAGGACGAGTACAGATCATGGCATACATGACAGATCCTATTGCAGATGCATAAGGAATATTCTTCATGCGCTCAAGCTCAGCAGCCGACGTAGGGCTCTGCTTCTTGCTTAGCGTTGTGCCATGTACCATTGGCGTGAAGCCCTTCTTGGAATCTTTCATGCTGAATCTTTGTAGGACTTTGTCAATGTATGAGTCTTGACACAAGCCTATCAGCCTCTTAGGTCTATCCCGATAGATCCTAATTCCAAGAACGTATGCGGCTTCACCCATGTCTTTCATGGAAAAACAACTTCCAAGCCAGTCTTTTACGGACTTTAGCATTGGAACGTCGTTTCCGAGAAGCAGTATGTCATCGACATACAGAATAAGAAATACAATCTTGCTCCCACTAGATTTCTTATACACGCATTGTTCTTCTTCGTTTCTGATGAAGTCAAATTGCTTGATCGCTTCATCAAAACGAAGATTCCAGCTCCTCGATGCTTGCTTCAATCCATAAATGGATTTATGAAGCTTGCATACTTTCCCAGCATTCTTTGGATCTATGTAACCGTCAGGTTGTGTCATATACACATCCTCTTCCAGAATACCATTCAGGAAGGCGGTTTTCACGTCCATCTGCCAAATTTCATAATCATGAAAAGCTGCAGTTGCTAGTAGAATCCGAATAGATTTCATCATAGCCACTGGTGAATAGGTTTCATCGTAGTCCACACCGTGAACTTGTCTGAAACCTTTTGCCACCAACCTGGCTTTATAAATCTGGACATTTCCATCCACGTCAATCTTCTTCTTGAAGATCCATTTGCACTCGATGGCTTTTACACCAACGGGTAAGTCAACCAACGAAAATACTTGGTTGACCGACATGGAATCCATTTCGGAATCAGTGGCCTTACGCCACTTAGAGGAATCTGGGCCCATCATGGCTTGGTTGAAGTTCGATGGTTCATCACCATCAATGATCAGAAGATCATGACAGTCAGTCACGAGGAACCCTTGATATCTCTCGGGTTCGTGACGGATCCTCCCGGATCTTCGAACTTCAGGTACTACAGGTTCAGGCTCTACAATTTCTTGCAGGGCCTCCTCCTGCTCTTCCTCATTAGGTTGAGCAGTATCCTGTTCATCTTGAATTTCTTCAAGCAGTACCTTACTCCCACTGTCTTTCTTAGAGAGAAACTCCCTCTCAAGAAAGTTACAATCCCGGGCAACAAAGATCTTGTTCTCGGAACGTAGATAGAAGTACTAAGCCTTGGTTTCCTTCGGATAACCAATGAAGTAGCATTTATCAGACTTTGGTGTAAGCTTGTCTGAGATTAATCTCTTGACATAGGCTTCACAACCCCAAATTCTGAGATAAGACAGCACTGGAGCTTCTCCAGTCCATAATTCATATGGTGTCTTTGCTACTGCTTTTGATGGCGCTCTATTTAGAGTGAACACTGCTGTTAGCAGAGCATATCCCCAAAGGGATATTGGAAGGTCTGTGTGACTCATCATAGATCGAACCATATCCAATAAGGTCCGATTTCTCCTCTCAGACACACCATTCATGAGGTGTTCCAGGAGGAGTGAGTTGGGATACAATCCCACACTCTCTCAGATGATCACTGAATTCTTGGCTTAAGTATTCTCCTCCTCGGTCGGACCGAAGAGCCTTAATGCTTTTGCCAAGTTGGTTCTGTACTTCATTTTGGAATTCTCTGAACTTCTCAAAAGATTCAGACTTATGTTTCATTAAATAAACATATCCATACCTACTGAAATCATCAGTGAAGGTAATGAAGTACTGATAGTTTCCTCTTGCATTTGTGGACATTGGGCCACACACATCAGTGTGTATCAGGCCCAATAAGTCACTGGCCCTCTCGTTAGGTTTATTAAAGGGGGCCCGTGTCATTTTGCCCATCATGCAGGATTCGCATTTCTCACATGACTCAAAGTCAAATGAGCCAAGAAGTCCATTCGAATGGAGCCTCTTGATGCGTTTCTCGCTGATGTGCCCTAAACGACAATGCCATAGAAACGTTCGGTTTTCTTCATTAGGTTTAAACCGTTTTGTATTAATGTTATATATTGGCGCGGATTGATCGAGTATGTAAAGCCCATTCGAAAGAGGGGCAGAACCATAGAACAAATTGTTGCGATTGAAGGAACATAATTTATTCTTAACTGAAAAATCATAACCTTCCAAATCCAACAAAGAAATTGAAATAATATTTCTGCTTATAGCAGGTACAAAATAACAATTATTCAGTTCTAAAATCAATCCCGAAGGTAAAGACAACAAGTATGTGCCTACAGCTAGTGCTGAAACTTTCGCTCCATTCCCAACTCGTAGCTCCACTTGTCCTTGCTTCAGCCTTCTACTGTTGCTGAGTGCCTGCATATTAGTACAAATATGAGCCCCACAACCAGTATCCATGACCCATGAGGTATTATCAGAAGTAGTTGTATTAACTTCTATAACAAAAATACCTGATGAAGAAGTCTCGAAAGTCTTCTTCTTCAATTCCTTTAGACCTTCCTGGAATTTCTTACAATCTCTTCTCCAATGCCCCAGTTCTTTGCAGAACCTGCACATGTCAGTAGGCCCAGCCTTAGACTTGGGCTTGGGCTTTGGCGTGTCCTTGTCCGCGACTTGGACAGCCTTGGCCGCTCCCTTATCCTTAGCAGAGGATTTCTTAAACCCCTTGCCCTTCTGCACCATAAGCACATTGGGGTCCTTGGCGGTTTTCCTCAAGTTGGGCTCTGCAGTCTTGAGCATTCCGTGAAGCTCAGGTAGTGTCTTACTCAAGCCATGCATGTTAAAGTTCAGAATGAACTGATCATAGCTTGCAGGTAAAGACTGCAGAATGTTGTCGCAGGCAAGTTCCTGGCTGATTGGGCAGTCGAGTTTCTGAAGATGATCGAGATAACCCATCATCTTCAAGACATGAGGACTCACTGCCGCATTCGCAGCCAACTTACAGTCCAAGAGGTTCTTAACTGTCTGGAACCTCTCAGTCCTAGCCTGCTCCTGAAAAAGCGATTTCAGGCTTGCCATTATCTCGATGGGAGACAATACACTTTCGAACTGTTTTTGCAGCTCAGGAGTCATTGTCACCAACATCAGGCAATAGACATCATTTTCATCTGACGAATGCTTTTCCCAAGCATTGTGCAGAGTCCTGGCAGCATTGGCAAGAGGCCTCTCGGGGAGGGGATCACGAAGGACATAATCCTTCTTCTCCTGCTTGAGGACCAGCCTCAAGTTCCTTGACCATGTCAGGAAGTTCGTTCCAGTCAGCTTCTCCTTCTCGAGAACAGACCGGATCGAGAATGTGTTTTGAGTGCTTGTAGTAGTCATATCTGAAATATATAAATAAAAAGGTTATTAGTTATTATGTTCAAAATGACTAATCTCGTATTAAAAATTTAATATGATTAATCACGCATTATATTCAATAACTTCAGTTACCCTCAATAGAATATAATGATTCCAAGATCCACATATAACTAAGATTAAAGTGGGCCACTGGCCGTCACCCAACCTTAGCTTATATCGGTAAGCCCTATATCGGCTAATTATATCCGTGATATAACTCTTGGTTGTGAATCTGGGCCCGAGGCCCAATCCACTCTGATGTCTCAAGGCCCGGGACTCCCGATGGCCTAGTCAAGAAAACCAGACTATACAGTCATGTAATCATTAATGTCTGGGACTCCCAATGACATTTATGAATCACAAACCGTCTTATCCACGCAAAAGTAGACACCCTCACACTGTAAGGCCATGAATACAATTGAATGGGCTTCGACAGCTGACATAGCCTGGACAAGACATCCAACGCTTGATATTATTTGAGGTTCGTAGGTTTATTAAAATTTCATTCCTAAAATAGAAGATTACTATTTCGGGAAACTTTCTATTTTTGGAAACCTACTATTTTTGGAAACTTTCTAAAATTGGAAACTTTCTAAAACCGGAAACTTTCTAACTTTAGAAATTTCTTAAAATCCAAAACCCGCAAATCCAGAAACTTCTATTTTAAGAAACTTTCTAATTTCAAAATTTCGGAAACTTTAATTTAAAATCGACTTTATATTTTATAAAATAAATTTTAAATTGATCTGAAGAAAGACTCAAATAATTGGCCCAATTGTTTTAACTTCTTGGCCCGAGGCCCAAGAATTGGTCCATGTCCAAGACATGACCCAATTGTCCAATTATTTGACATAACCGGTCTGGTTCATTAAAATTGGTCTAACCAAATTTTAATTACTACGATGACCACAATTGTCAACCGGTTATTTACTAAACCGGAATTTCTCAATTTATTTGGTCCAACCAAATCAAATTAGAAATTCCTGGTTTAGGCACTAAATCCAATAATTCTTTCGACATTGGATTTCTTATCCCGGTTTAACCAGATTTAATAAAATTATTAAAATCTGTTTATTAAACCAGAACGAATCAATTTTAATCAAGTTTTGAACCGAACCATCTAACCAAAATCGAACCGGCCCATCACACCCAAAAACCCTAACCGGTCGAGTAAGAACCGTCCAGCCGCAAGCCGCATACGACGATCCGAGACCGAGACGCTCGGGACAATGGCCGGACGGGACGCTCGCGTGTGATCGGGACGGGACGATCGGGACGGTCGGACGAGATGCGATCGGGACGAGCGATCGGCCCATCTCTCGCGACCGGGATGTGATCCGTCCGACGATCGGGACTGGCCGCGATCGGGATGCGATCCGTCTGACGATCGGGACGAGCCGCGATCGTGACGCGATCGATCCGATGATCCGACCCAGCCGATCAACACTCGGCCGTGCGATCCAACCGGCCAAGCCGATCGGTTCTCTACTCGGCCGATCGCAAGAACACGAGTCATATAGCTCGGTTTTGCTATTCATATGTTTGTTCAGGATTCAATTCAGTTTCTTAAGTGTTTTTCTTATCAGTAATTGATTCAAAACACTTCTAAACAGATTAAACAACCTAAACATGAATCTAAAACAAGAAATCCTAAGAACCAATGGCTCTGATACCACTGTAGGAATTGTTTAGTTGATCCTGATGTAATTCACAGATTCATATCAACCTAAACATACAGATCTAGGTTCTCTTGAATAGAAACAATAGATGATCTCACCTTTTACCTGTTTGTTGCAGCGGAAGGAAGAACAGGTCAGAGATCAGAGAGATACACCGAGGGATGAATCCTCCAAAGGTTCACACACGCGATCACAGAAAACTGCTGCTAGACCGAGCTGGTGGGAGGCGCAGGGAGAGAGGAAAATCGCGGCCAGGGGCTAGGGTTAGGAGAAAGAGATTTGGTTTTTGTTTATTAAAAGCCTTCTCTTTCCCTTTTGGGCTTTTGGGCCCAAAACACCAATCTGATTAAATCCCATTTAATCAGACCCATTAATCTTTCTCTCTTAGTACGACAAATGCCTGGCACTTTTGCCGTACTTATGCTAAGCCGTTCCAACACATTTTCCTGTTAGCTTAGGCGTGTGACCCATATGGGATCATATAATAAAGGCAATAAGTCCAAGACTTATAGATCATGAGCGGACTCTAGCAAGCCATCATGACCCCCAGTATTATATGACTTATGTCTGATCATTGACATACTCTTACTTTCTAGAGACAGTACCGAGATTACTGGACACAATTCCAACAAGTTGATCCTTCTGCACATGATCAAGCTGAAAATGAGGAGCATGAGGAACATAAGGAAGAACATGTTGAAGAAGCTAAGGAGTTGGATCCACTACAAGAAATATGGGTATTGATAGCACCACGAAAACGCTATCATATGTCTATTGTAGCGTTTCCATAAACGCTATGTTTGCCGCTGCCATCTTAGGCCAGCCATCTACAATAGCACTAATTTGACATGCTATCATATATCTGTCTACAATAGCGCTAATTTTGATGTGATTATATAGTTTTCAGTAGCATTGGTTTATCGCCAATTTATAAATTAATGCAGCATATTATTCGTGCAATAATATATATTGTGGTGGCAATATTTTAGGGCTGTATTATACTTTATACTAGCACTTTTATTGTTGTTGTATTATTATTTATAATGGCCAATCTTTATGGTTGTTGTATATCTTATGAACACTTTTATATTTTGTCATATTTAATATTAATTGGAGCTATAAAATTTTTATTATATAATTATATTTTTAATTCTGGTTTTGAATTATTATTTGAAAATCAATTAGAATTGCATAAATATATTTAGAATTTATAAATGTATAATTACAAATAATTAATTTATTTCAACTTAAACATAAACATCCACATCCACAAACATAAACATCTTGAGAAGCTTGACTATTACGTCATAAGGTTCGAATCAGACGAGCTGCAAACGCCCCATCCAAGGAGTGTTTCACTGGGTTGGATAAAAGGAAGCCTTGCGACGTTACAAAACTTGATGGTACACATCTATCTACTGGATCTACGGAGAACTCCTGTGGAAGCAGAGAGACAACTTTTTAGTATCGACATTTAACTAAAACAAACAGACTACAAAGATTCTTACAGGATGTCTTAGGAGAAACGCTTCGACCCTTCCTTGATTTTCTTCGAGGTCTATAGAGAAAGTACTGTATATCAAGAACCACCAGGCTTCACCAGTTTTGTAAGTTCTTCCATGTCCTCCAGTTTACGGTTCCAGCGTAAATCCGCTCTCTACAAACACACAGATAAAGGGAACAGGTTAGTCAGACCAGGCAAGCAATTCGACTAACAGTTAGATAAAAGAGCTCATGTTAACCTTGGAGAGGACACCGAGTCCAGAACACTGGGCATCAAGCAGAACTTTATCATGTTGTACCTCTTTGGTTTCCTAAAACACATTGAGTTGGAATCAAGAATGTGAGTAGCTTACAAACTTGGAAAGTTCACTTACTCAAACAGTATTAACTCACAGCAAAGACATGGAGATCGGAATGAATGGTTGTGATAAGTCTATCAACTTGGTGTGATTTTGCTGTCTCCCCAAGAATTCTTAGCCGTCCTTCATTCACATCCAATAGCGAATATCATACCTATAAAAGATGTGAGTTTGCGAGTTTGAGGATGTAATTAGTTTTTTTCGAGTGATGGATTACGAACCAGAAGAGAAGATTCCGGGGAAGGAGCAGTGAGTTCAGCTTACCATTCACGAAGATTCTGAGAGATTTGAGCTTCCAAAAGCGCATGATCACTAAGCCTCCCTCCTTTCCTGGCAGCCTGAAGATGGCAGAACCTCTCCTGGATTTCCATTAGCTTCTCCACGAGATTCTGATGTGCCGAAGATACACATGTGAACTTCGGATGGTTTGACATCTTGTTTCCTTCTGATCAAGCTGTACAGAAAATCAACAGTAAACCTAAACCACAGAGAGAATCTCAAGATTCAGAAGCGGAATTAACAAATCTAAATCAAATTATCCCTGAAAATCAGGACGGAGTTTGCTCTCTCTGTCACTCCTCCGTCTCTGGGATGTACAGATTTCAAGAAAACAACAACAAAGCAGAAAATCTAAATCAATCCAAACTACTAGTTCATTCAGTTCTACACCAAATCATCGATCTCAACCCTAAATTTAATACTCAAAATCGGACAATCCCAGAAACCCTAACATGAGACTGACTTATATACCCAAAAAGAAATTGAAATCGATTCAAAGAAACTCACAATTATCGGTTGGGGTTGATATAGCTCGGATGGAGAAGAACAAGAGTTATCGGAACGGAGAAGAAGGGAAAGCGAAGAAGAGCAATGAAAAGCTGTCCAATCTCTCCTTAACGGACCGAGAAGCACTAATCTTAATCTGATCTGAAACAAAACAAAACCTTTCGCCACACTTACCATTGAGGCGAGGAGAGAACAGAGACGATTCAGATTGAATCGGGGTGGATTCAGAGAGAGAGAGAGAGAGAGAGAGAGAGAGAGAGAGAGAGAGAGAGAGAGAGAGAGAGAGAGAGAGAGAGAGAGAGAGAGAGAGAGAGAGAGAGAGAGAGAGAGAGATGACAGTGGGTTCACGGAGGCTTTGATAAAATTTGGCCAAATTTTTGATATACCGCCAAATCCAAAATAATTGGGAAAAGTTGCGCCAAAATTGGAAAAAGAGGTTCAGAGAGGGTTGTCTAAATAATGAGATTTTATAAAACAAGCATACATTATTTACACAATTATATTTTAGTTTTGTAACCTTTATTTAAATTTTATGTTTGTTTACTACTTGGAATAATAATTTTAGGGTTTGTGGTTGTGTTTAGGGTATAAAGTTAAGACTAAATTTTTTATATTTGAAATTTTTTTATAAGTGTCAAATTTTACTAGATTATTTGATGTTTAAATTTTTAGTGTTTATTATTAAGAATTTATAAGTTTAGGGTTTAAGGTTGTGTTTAGAGTATAAAGTTAAGGTTTAGAATTTTTATAAGTGTTTGATTTGGTTTTATATATTATAGGATGTTTGTGTTTAATAATATACAATTAAAAATTCAGTACTTATGATTAATAATTAGAAATGTAAGGTTAGAACTTTAAGGTTTGTATTTGTAGTCTAAATCTTATACAATTATACTTTTAGAAGTTATAAATTTTATTTTTAAGATTTGAGCTTACTGTTTGAAAATATTCATTTTATGTTACACAATTAATGATTATACTTGGATAATATTTTGTTTTTACAATATATAATGATTTCTATACTATATTAGGTTTTGGGTTTAAAGCATAGAGTTTGTTGTTTGGGTATATGTTGGGAGTTTAGGTTTAAGGTTAAATAGTATAAATTATACATGTAACACTAAACTATAGAAAGATTCAATAATTATTTTAGATTATATGTTTGTAATTCTATTTTATTTATTATGTTTAATTGTAAATCCCAAGCCTTTATTCCAATACCCTAAACCCTAAATCTATACTACAATGCTCTAAACTCTAAATAAAATGTTTCAAAACTTTGAAATTTTTATAAGTGTTAGATTTTTGCTATATTACTTGATGTTTAAATGTTTAATGATTATTATTAGGGGTTTAGAAGTTTAAGGTTTAGGGTTGTGTTTAAGGTATTAAGTTAAGGTTAAATTTTTTATACTTGAAATTTTTTCATAAGTGTTAAATTTTGCTATATTATTTAATGTTTATAGTTTTAATGTTTATTATTAAAGGTTTAGAAGTTTAGGGTTTAAGACTCTGTTTAGGGTATAGAATTAAAAGTCTTAGAATTTAGGGTTGAAAAAAAAAATTATACTTGAATTTTTATGCGTTTAATTTGTTTTTGTATATTATATGATGTTAAAAAAATTACAAATAATTTAATCTTATTTCAAACCATAAACCCTATATATACCCTAAACTAAAACCAATAATTTGTGTCTATAGCTCACAACTTCATGTTGTAGAACACAAACGTGAATTGATAAACATTTTTTTAAGGAAAAAACCAGAAACATTTTGCAAACTTGGAAAAATAAGAATAATTATTTTATCATACTCAACAAATGTTCAACTAATATAGACTCCAGAAAGAACAAGAGTATAAGAAAAACAAAACTGTGACGATAGGGTAAACTACAAAATCATATGTCCTTTCCTCCTCTTACAAATCCCATTTTTTGATCCTAATGTTAAGGAGACCTTCATGAAGGTTTGTTGAAGGGTTTCCTTTAAGCTCTCAAAAATCATATAAGTGCTTTAGCTCCTGCAAAATCATAAAAGTTTTAGCATAACTCCTGTAGCTCTCAAATTCGTTAGCAAGCTCATTAGAAAATAATATAAGTGCTTTCAATATCCATAATGCAGCAGCAACTCCAAACATACCTCAGAAAGCAATAACATATACGAAACCTCATAAAGGGACACTGAAAGAGCCTCTACTGCAAACTCTCTTTATAACAACAGAGCTCTGAGCCTCAAAGCTTCAGGAAGCCAGCTATTTGAGAAGAACTCAACTCCTTTGAATTCACCTCATAACTCTACAAACAAACACGTTTTAAGGATTTCAATTGTAGACTACTAACTTTGATTCATGAAAAAAACAAACAATGATAAACAAATCCTTGGCATTTTACCTCCGTTATATTAATCCCAAATATGGTATATGCGAAACGAGAGAGTGATTTAGGTTGATACATTCTCAGCGATTTGGTGGATCCATGACTTGTCCTCCTCCAAGAAGATAGTTACCCTCCATGGTTTAATGACGCACACATCAAGCTCTCAACCAGATGAGCAATTCTCTTGAAAACGACGATGAAAACAGAAACTAAAAAAACTAAAATCAAAACCCAGTTATCTGTGTAATGAAGGATATGAGGAGTGAAATTTGTTCTTATCTGTATAATGAGAACTGGTTCCGACTGGTTCACAAGATGGAAGAAGAGCTCATGCTGTTATCTCAATCTCTAATTTCTCCCGCTGTTGCAATCACTTTTGTTAAAAGTGACTGAAGTTTCCCAGATCCGGTCGGCTGCTCTCACAGACAAAAAAACTACTCGAGGAATGAAGAAAGATATGAGTAACATGTAAATAAAAATCCCCAGATAAATAAAATCCCCTAACAGATGAGAAAACAAATTGAATAACCTGTAATCCCCACGCTTTGGATGAGAAGTAGCCAATGTCCCTGTAAAACCCACATCAAGAAACAGAAATCTAATTCACCAGATTACCAAACTTGAGACCAATTCCATTTTCTTGCTAACTAACAAGCAATAACGATGGTGAAGTTGATAGCTGCAGTAGCAGCAACCTGTGGAGAATATTTTCATGCTTTCTTTATGATTTCAGCAACAATCCAATGCTTATGCTTGCTCAAAGGCCTTGAAGGATCCAATTTCACCTGCACTATAATAAATCAAGTTCCTTTTATCACAAGAGCAAGCATCACAAATGTATAGACAGAATCAGCGTGACTAATAAGATCGATAAGAAGCAAGCTTCACCAATGTTATACACGATGAAATGAATTACATGTACATTGTTTAGTCACATGTGTGTCCATGTAAGCAACAATACTTAATCTCCCTTCCCAATCTACCTAAACCGAACACATACAAATTCAGTAAAATCCTGACACCTTAACAAACTAAAGCACAGACATGAGACTGACTCTTACAAGTTAGAACACACATATCAATCACTGTAATAAGTCTCGATCGGCTAATATGTTATCAATTCAAAAATTGAACCTTTAACAACAACAAGTAGTATAAAATTCACAAATCAAAATTGAAGCTTACAGTCTTGATGGGTTCTTACGGATGTCACATGGCACAATCAATTACAGTGTGGATTCCGACCAATGTTGCCGGAATTGACTCTGGTTTACTAAGATCCACCTGGATCGAAAGAAAATCCGGTTTAGTTATCTCTTGCACATAATCAAAGACTTCCAAACAAACAAGATGTGAATACATACATTGATGACGTTGGCGGGAGCTGGTCTAGGTTGGACCAAGTACCTGACATCATGCCGTTCGTCTGAAGCTCGCCAGACAATTTTTTTTCCCAATGTTCCAGTGGCTCCGACCACAAGGATGCTCGACGATGCTGGAGGTTGAAAAGGTTACAGGGTCGTTTCGGGTTATAGAGAGTGACGAGAAAATAGAGAAGAGATGAATGAATTGTTTTATGTCAAGGATTTGGAGGACGAGAGAGGAAAAAAGATTGGAGGAAATTTTTATGTTAGGGTTCTAAAAGAAACAAGAAAAAATGAAACATGAAAGAGGGAAAACCAATCTGAGCCTAAAATGTTTGTTAAGTGAGAAGGAGAATCGGGAGAAGAAGATCGAAGGTGAGATCGATTTTCAACGAAAAAAAAGCTTTTGAGAGAAGAGCAATGGATTAAGAGTTTTGTATTTCTTTTTGAGGAATTATGAGTTTTTCAATATGAAAAAGACTAAAATTTACCCAAAAACTTTTAGTTTTGGTGCCAAAGCCAAATTTTTACCAAGTTTTTGGCGGACTAAGTGTTACAGATGGATTTTTGTCTTCCCGCTTAGTAAAACTCCATAAAAATCTTGCTTAGCGTTGATTGAATGCTATAATAGAACTTGTATCTCAGCTTGCTATTTTTAATAGCAGTTTGTAAATTCGTGCTATCGTGATCTGCTATCAATACCCATATTTCTTGTAGTGATCATCAAGTTGAGGAGCCGGTTATGAATGAGCAGCAACAAGTTCAGGTGTTAAGAAGAAGTACAAGGGAGAAAAAGGATCCATCTGAATGGAAGAAGAGGGTTTACTTCAACAGCAATGCAGTAGCCCATCCCACTCAAGCTGTTTGCAGTTTAGCTCAAGTACCATTGGAGCATCAAGTGTTCATTGGGAAGTTGGATCAAGAATATGTACCAACAACCTATGAAGAAGCAAAGGGAGATAAGAGGTGGATGCAGGCTGTGGATGAAGAGATAAAAGCAATGGACAACAATGGGACTTGGTATGAAGCTGAACTTCCTAGAGGAAAGAAGGCAGTGACTTCCAAATGGGTTTTCACCATCAAGTACAGAAGTAATGGAGAAGTGGAGAGATACAAATCAAGGATGGTTGCAAGAGGCTTCACTCAAACTTATGGAAAGGATTACTTAGACACCTTTGCACCAGTAGCTAAGCTTCACACAGTTAGGATCATCTTGTCTTTGGCAACAAATCTTGATTGGGAACTTTGGCAAATGGATGTCAAGAATGCATTCTTTCAAGGGGAGCTTGAAGATGAGGTATACATGACTCCACCCTCTGGTCTTGAAAGCCTTGTTAAAACAGGGAAAGTACTAAGACTCAAGAAGGCCATCTATGGGTTAAAACAATCACCTAGAGCTTGGTATCACAAGCTGAGTTCAACACTTATGCAAAGAGGTTTCAAGAGGTCTGAAGGAGATCATACATTGTTCACTCTCCAAGATCAGGAAGGTATCATTGTTATCCTTGTTTATGTTGATGACATTATCATATCAGGGAGTAACAAGTCAGGTATACAAGAAACTAAAGCTTATCTCAAATCTGTTTTTGATATTAAAGATCTTGGTACTCTAAAGTACTTCCTTGGGATAGAAGTTTGTCGATCTAATGATGGACTCTTCTTATCTCAAAGGAAATACACACTTGATTTGTTATCTGAGGCAGGAAAGATTGGATCAAAACCAGCTAAGACACCATTGGAAGAAGGCTACAAAGTCATAAGAGAGGGGGAGCTTGAAGACAGACCATTTGAGGACATTACCAAATATAGAAGGATGGTTGGTAAGCTTATTTACTTAACCATAACCAGACCTGATTTGTGTTTTGCAGTGAACCAGGTAAGCCAACATATGCAAGCACCAAAGATGCATCATTGGGATATGGTTGAAAGGATACTCAGATATCTAAGTGGTGCTCCTGGTCAAGGCATTTGGATGGGTTGCAATCAAAGTACAGAGATAGTTGGGTATTGTGATGCTGATTGGGCAGGAGATAGAGTGGACAGGAGATCTACTACTGGATATTGCACATTCATTGGAGGAAACCTTGTCACTTGGAAGAGCAAGAAGCAGAAGATAGTATCATGTTCAAGTGCTGAAGCTGAATATAGAGCAATGAGGAAGCTAGCAACAGAATTGGTGTGGATCAAAGCTCTTCTTGTGGATTTGGGGATTGAGAAGACAAAACCAATCACCATGCATTGTGACAACCAAGCAGCCATTCACATTGCCTCAAACTCAGTCTTCCATGAAAGGACTAAACATATTGAAGTGGATTGCCACAAAGTGAGGCAGTTGATTGAGCAAGGAGTTGTGCTACCTTGCTTCACAAGAAGTGAAGAACAAATAGCAGATGTGTTCACCAAGGTAGCTAGCTTGAAGGTGTGTGAGTCCATTCACACCAAGCTTGGACTCATGGAAATCCCGGAATCCTCTAAGGCCATGGAGTCTACACTCTTTTTCCCTTCATGAAGTTTTATCCCAAGTGGTTTTCTTCATGAAGGTTTTTAATGAGGTAGATCTCCATTGTCACTCCAAGCTTGATTCAATCCTTGAACTCAAGCTTGAGGGGGAGTATTGAATTGGAGATCACAAGTTAGACATGTGCATTGTGTTACAAGGAACCAAGAAGGAGTAATGTGCAAACTAGGGTTTCTCACTCTAAAACCTTGGTCTCACCAATATCTCACCAAACTCTCACCAACATCTCACCAACATCTCACCAATATCTCACCAAACTCTGACCAACATATCACCAACATCTCATCTAAAAGCCATTGGTCCATTCACACTTGCTTAACCTACTTGTAATGCTTATATGTACCTTGTACTTCATTAGTTAATAACACATTGAGAGTTATACATCTCATTTCGCCATCTCTCTCTACATTCTCTCTTCATTCTCTCTTCAATCTAAGTTACTTTCTTGTTCTAAACATCATATTCTAACAGTCTTGACGATTCATTTCTGGTTCTTCGGGAACGGGTCTTCACAGTTGGTATTAGAGCCTGGGTTAAGGTCCCTCAGTCTTACCAGAGGGATCAGCTTCTTCTGTTTATCTAAAAACCTTATTTCCGTTTTGACGTTCTCGTTCATTATGTGTTTCTAGTCTCGAATCACCTTTCTCTTCCCGGTTACCTCATTAATTCTTTCCTCGTTCTGAAGATTCTACAAGTTGAAATATCTTTCTTCATGCACTACCCTCCCGTACTATTGCACTATTGCCCTTATCTTATTTCCTATTCGGTTTTTGGTTCCCAAAGATTTGTCTAATGTGAAATAGTTATGGATTCTTACTAAGTGCTTTTGCGATCTTATCCTTTCACCAGAGTCATTCTGGTTCATGCTCCTTTTCTCTCTTCCGGCTTGTATCATTTCTCACTTTGTGGTTCCGCTTGGTGAGCCTTAGTTCATCTTGCTTTTTCTCCTTGGATGAGAAAATAAGAATGAAAAAGTTGAGGCTTCTTCGGATGCCATTACTAAACATCTCTAGACCGACTAAGAGTTATCGTTTGATCATGTTTTTTTCTTATTGTTGGTCAAACGATTGTCCAAAGTCAAAGGTTTTGGAGTGTACGGTTTGGAAGTTCAACACCTTACACGTTCCATTTTTTCTCATTCTTTGGATTCCAAAAAAAGTGAGTAACTTTGCAAGAGTTTGCTCCTTCCGTCAAAGTGCTTTTCGTATCCTGTTGGGTCTTGAGCTTGAGTTCCAGGGATCTTTCCTCTTGAAATTTGGGATGAATTCCCATTAAGGGGAAGGGGAGGAGAATTGTAATGACCCTTGTTTTCCAAATTTAGGTTTGTCAAAAACATGGCACAAAAAACCCAAAGCCCACATTCCTTTTTCATAAACCATAGGTTACCTTCTTCATTCTTCTATTTAAAGGGATGTCATCCCATGAGAATGGCGAAGAGGAGAATCTCCAACAAAGCTTTGCCAAGATCCGATCCCGTCATCCATCACCCAGACTTCTCCAGATCCTGGCGAGCCACCAAAGCCTCCATAAACACCTTCGTCCAATCTGTCTTCCTTGTAAGCCGAATCTTGAAACTCTCATATCTCTCCGTGAGGAATCTCACAAATCCGAAGCCACCATTGCATTCAGATCGAGGAGACAAAGCCGAAGCCGTTGACTGCACAGCCACCAGCCACCGCACACGCCCACACGCACCGGGAGAAGACGGGAATGGGAGATCCACATGCGGCATGCCTTCCCCACGCGCCGCCGCCAACGTCAGAGAGCCGCCGCCATGCGCCGCCATCCGCTAAGTGACTCGCCAGTGACTGGGTCAACTCGGTCACCGGTTTGTTGACTAGTTTGGTTTTGGTTTAGTCCAATTTCGTGGTTCAATTCATTTTCCCTTCGGTTTGCTTCGGCTTAATTTGATTTAGTTGGTTTGGGCAGGTTATGCAATTGGGCCTGGTTTGATTTACTGGTTGGATCTGACCCAGTTCCGGTTAGGTCGGGCTAGCGTGTCAGAACTGGGTTTAGATTCGGGTTGGGTTGTCTGGGTTGACTTTGACCGGGTTGACTTGGACTATTGACCGTTGACTTTTCAGTCAACTTCTTCAATTGATCGTAACTAGCTCGTCCCATATCCGATTTGAGCGAAACGAAAGCATATCTCCCTCGTTTTTTCCATCCTCTTTCCATATTTCAAGTCCGTTTGAGCGCCAAGAGTTCCTAAATTACACTTTTACCCTTCTTTGGACAAGATGAGGATCAGTCATGATCTGTACTTCTTTCTTTCTCAATATCGGGACATGATTCCTTTGTTAATCTCACTTTCGTAGATAGAATTTTGTAGATATAGTTGTTGATATGTATTGATGTGAAAACACGTAGAACAATAGGATATCGCTAAACCAAAAACGTTGTATGATTGAATGAATGGTGTTTGCACATTATATTGTTATCGTAGAACGTGTAGGAACGTTTAAGGATGTGATGTCATCTTAGGCGAATTTATTGTCAGGACGGTGAGCCTGTAGTGGTATATCCTTCGTCGGAAGAGTGCTGAATGCCGAGGGAGGCGGAGCCTCAATATAAGATGTCATTTCAGGTGTGGGCTGTTAGAGATGACAGGTGGATGCCACTATAGGAACTATGAGTATGAGGCCTTAGGCACGGTAAAACACGAGTGGAGTCTCTAAGAAGAGTAGGAGTCTTGATTGATACTTGAGTTCCTCTCGAGGCGTGAGTGCAAGGTGTTACTAGCTTCAGATTTGTGCTTGTTATTTTGTTGGTCTGAGGCGAGATCCTAGGTCCCTAGGACCTGCACTCACTGGGTAATTGTTGCTAATCAATTACTCAGTCATTTTTCCCTTTTCCCCCGTTATTTTCCCCCTCATAGGTCCGTAAGCAGGATGATCGGTAGATGGTTACATTGGTGAATTCGAACCGAAGGAAGCGCATGGACTTTTGAGACCACGAGAGGATGTTTCGGTTAGCTAATTTTGGTTCAGAGGATGTCCATTAAACGTAGTTTGCAGTTCTCTGGGAACATATCTTCACAACTTTCTTCTGTGGAATCTTGCCGTATTGCCACCACATTAGGGATTCATCAATCGACAGTGGTGATTAGAGATAGAGATTGCCAGGTCAAGTAAGGATACCTGAATTCTGTGGAAACTATCCACATACATGAATATCATGAATGGAGCACTTTTTCTGTATTAACTAATATATAAAGGCTGTGAAACTCATTACAAGATTTTAGAGTATTCATAGCACTTGACAATAGCATTTTTGTTAGTTATGCTATCTTAAACTAAACGAGGTATTTAAGATAGCGTTCTTATTTTGAAACGCTATCGATTTGATCGCGTGCAAAAAAAAATGTTGACAGCCAATTATTTTGTTTGTCGCCTGTGTTTTGATAGTGTTTAGCATTTACGAAAAATAAACGCTATCTTAAAGAAAGACCGCGTAAAAACAGAAATCGTGAAATAGAGGGAAATTTTCCTAAGGCAAAAATCAGACAAAAATTAAGAGGGAGGTAAGAGCTTAAGAATTGTGCTTGTTATTGTGTTGGTCTAAGGTGAGATTGTTGGTCTCTAGGACCTGCACTCACTGGGTAATTGTTGTTAATCAATTAGTCAGTTCCTTTTCCCTTTTCCCCCGTTATTTTCTCCCTCGCAGGTCCAGAAGCAAGATGATCGGTTGTTGGTTACGTTGGTGAATTTGAACCGAAGAGAGCGCAGAGACTCTTGAGACCACAAGTGGATGTTCTGGTTAGAAATTATTTGTTCAGCAGATGTCTTTATTGAATTGGAGATCACAAGTTAGACATGTGCATTGTGTTACAAGGAACCAAGAAGGAGTAATGTGCAAACTAGGGTTTCTCACTCTAAAACCTTGGTCTCACCAATATCTCACCAAACTCTCACCAACATCTCACCAATATCTCACCAAACTCTCACCAACATCTCACCAACATCTCACCTAAAAGCCATTGGTCCATTCACACTTGCTTAACCTACTTGTAATGCTTATATATACCTTGTACTTCATTAGTTAATAACACATTGAGAGTTATACATCTCATTTCGCCATCTCTCTCTACATTCTCTCTTCATTCTCTCTTCAATCTAAGTTACTTTCTTGTTCTAAACATCATATTCTAACATGGTATCAGAGCTATAAGCTCCTAGACCTATTCATTTCCGCATTCTCTAAGTTTCAAACCTATTTCTCTCGGTCCTAAACACTTACTCTTACAACCGGTTCTTGAAACAAGTTCTTGGTCGTGTTCTTGAATACTCTTAAGCTTTCAAGCTTTTCTTCTTCTTGTTTATTGTTGTGTGTGTTCTCTGTGAGTTGAGAACTCACCAGTTTTAAAACTTACCTTGAAAACTCACTCCTTGCATTAAACCGGTCTTAAGCAATGGAGAACTCAAGGGTAATCATTCCTGTGATGTTGAAAGGTGCCAACTATCTTGTTTGGGCCAGGATGGTGAAGTCTGCTCTTGGAGGCAGAGGCTTATGGAAGTACATCAGGAGGAGCACGACTCCAGAAAAGGTGATGAAGGCTAAGGGTGAAACCGAGGCTAAAGAAGAAGATGAGTCTCATGAAGAGACATCTGAAGCTGTTGAAGAAGCGTGGCTTCAAGGGGATCAACATGTCCTCTCCACACTCCAAAGCTCACTTGACTAGCACCTATTGGAAGCATACTCATATTGCGTGACTTCCAAACAGCTGTGGGATACTATTGAGAAGGTTTATGGAAACAAAACAAACCTAACAAGAGTCTTTGAAGTTAAGCTGGCCATTAACACTCTCCAACAAGAAGACATGGAGTTTAAAGCTCACTTTGGGAAGTTTAACTCACTATGGTCAGAGTTGGAGATGTTGAGACCACCAAGTAATGATCCTTTGGTGTTGCAAGAAAGAAGAGAACAAGATAAAGTCTTTGCTCTTCTGCTCACCATGAACTCATCCTACAATGGGCTGATTAAACACATCCTAAGGGCAGATACTCTCCCGGATATTGATGATGTGTGTGGACAGATTCAAAAAGAGCAAGGTTCATTTGGGCTGTTCAAAGGGAAAGGAGAGTTGGTAACCGCCAACAAAGGAGTGTTTAAAGCTGAGGAAAGGCAGAACTATGGAGGTGACAAGAGAGGAGTCTTGATATGTGATTTTTGCAAGAAGAGTGGACACTTGAAGGATAGATGCTGGCGCCTTCATCCAAACCTCAGACCATCATCTCACAACAACCGGTTCAAGGATCAAAGGGCAAACTACTCATATGGTGCAGCTGGACCAGGTTCTTCTTCTATGCAGCAATGTGATGAAGGGAGAGCAATGGTGGTTCATCAAGCTACAGATATGACTGATCAAAATGATGTGGTAAGAAGGTCAGACCTTGAGGCACTCATCAAAGCCCTCAAGGAAAACTCTGGTATGGTCCTTGGTACCTCACTCTTTGCATCAAATAAAATCAGACCTTTGATTATTGATTCTGGAGCTTCCCATCATATGATCAGTGATCCTAAGTTGATAGAAAATATTAAACCAGCTTTAGGATGTGTAGTAATTGCAAATGGTGATAAAATTCCAATTCAAGGAATAGGAAATCTGAAATTATTTGATAATGAATCTAAAGCTTTCTTTATGCCTAGTTTCACATCCAACTTAGTATCTGTTAAGAGAATAGCCACTGATCTAAATTGCAATGTTGTTTTCAGTGCTAATGATGTTGTGTTTCAGGATATTAGAACAAGTAAGTTGATTGGGAAAGGTGTGACAAAGGATGAGCTCTACATGATTGAAGACACTAATCCCTCTTATGAATTATCTCCTGTTTTATCTACTGCTTTATCTACTTGTGTTGGTGTGGATGACTCTATTTGGCATGCTAGACTAGGACATCCACACTCTAGGGCTTTAGGGCTTTTATTACCTTCTGTTGTGTTTAAGAATGATGAATGTGAGGCTTGTATTCTTGGGAAACATTGCAAGTCTGTTTTTCCAACTTCTAAAACTACTTATGAAAGTTGCTTTGATCTTGTTCATTCTGATGTGTGGACTGCTCCTTGTTTGTCTAGAGAGAACCATAAGTATTTTGTCACTTTTATTGATGAAAAATCTAAGTATACTTGGATAACATTGATGCAAACTAAGGATAGAGTGTTAGAAGCCTTTATGAACTTTCAAAGTCATGTTACTAATCATTTCAATGGTAAGATCAAAATTTTTAGATCAGACAATGGTGGTGAGTATACAAGCAATGCTTTCAAACAACACTTGTCCAAACATGGGATTCTCCATCAAACAAGCTGTCCTTATACCCCACAACAAAATGGAGTGGCTGAAAGAAAGAACAGACACTTAATGGAGGTGGCAAGGTCCATGATGTTCTACAGGAATGTTCCTAAGAGGTTTTGGGGAGATGCAGTCATGACTGCTTGCTACTTGATCAATAGAACTCCCACAAGAGTTCTTAAGGATCAATCTCCATTTCAGGTACTAAACAAAACAAATCCATTAGTTGATCACTTACGTGTGTTTGGGTGTATTTGCTTTGTGTTAATACCAGGAGAACAAAGAGATAAGCTGGATGCTAAGAGCACCAAAGCTATGTTCATTGGTTACTCCACAACACAAAGAGGATACAAGTGTTATGTACCTGAAACAAGGAAGGTTTTGATCTCAAGAGATGTGAAGTTTATGGAAACAAGGAGTTTTTATGATGAAAAGAATTGGGATAGCTTGAAGGATCTTCCCACTTCTCAATCAGATAGAGCAGCTAACCTAAGGATGATCATGGAAAACTTGGGTATTAGTATGCCTCAGCAACCGGCCAAGACAAGCCCTACCACTTCAGTCCCTGCTCCAACTTCAGAAACTCCTCAACATTCCCATCTTGATCATGAGGGGGACAGTCATGAATCAGCTCCAGAACCGCAAGTAGCTGAATCAGCTCCAGAACCGCAAGTAGTTGATCCTTCTGCACATGATCAAGCTGAAAATGAGGAGCATGAGGAACATAAGGAAGAACATGTTGAAGAAGCTAAGGAGTTGGATCATCAAGTTGAGGAGCCGGTTATGAATGAGCAGCAACAAGTTCAGGTGTTAAGAAGAAGTACAAGGGAGAAAAAGGATCCATCTGAATGGAAGAAGAGGGTTTACTTCAACAGCAATGCAGTAGCCCATCCCACTCAAGCTGTTTGCAGTTTAGCTCAAGTACCATTGGAGCATCAAGTGTTCATTGGGAAGTTGGATCAAGAATATGTACCAACAACCTATGAAGAAGCAAAGGGAGATAAGAGGTGGATGCAGGCTGTGGATGAAGAGATAAAAGCAATGGACAACAATGGGACTTGGTATGAAGCTGAACTTCCTAGAGGAAAGAAGGCAGTGACTTCCAAATGGGTTTTCACCATCAAGTACAGAAGTAATGGAGAATTGGAGAGATACAAAGCAAGGATGGTTGCAAGAGGCTTCACTCAAACTTATGGAAAGGATTACTTAGACACCTTTGCACCAGTAGCTAAGCTTCACACAGTTAGGATCATCTTGTCTTTGGCAACAAATCTTGATTGGGAACTTTGGCAAATGGATGTCAAGAATGCATTCCTTCAAGGGGAGCTTGAAGATGAGGTATACATGACTCCACCCTCTGGTCTTGAAAGCCTTGTTAAAACAGGGAAAGTACTAAGACTCAAGAAGGCCATCTATGGGTTAAAACAATCACCTAGAGCTTGGTATCACAAGCTGAGTTCAACACTTATGCAAAGAGGTTTCAAGAGGTCTGAAGGAGATCATACATTGTTCACTCTCCAAGATCAGGAAGGTATCATTGTTATCCTTGTTTATGTTGATGACATTATCATATCAGGGAGTAACAAGTCAGGTATACAAGAAACTAAAGCTTATCTCAAATCTGTTTTTGATATTAAAGATCTTGGTACTCTAAAGTACTTCCTTGGGATAGAAGTTTGTCGATATAATGATGGACTCTTCTTATCTCAAAGGAAATACACACTGTATTTGTTATCTGAGGCAGGAAAGATTG
Organism: Orychophragmus violaceus; assembly: GCA_030180135.1. Taxonomy (NCBI): domain Eukaryota; kingdom Viridiplantae; phylum Streptophyta; class Magnoliopsida; order Brassicales; family Brassicaceae; genus Orychophragmus; species Orychophragmus violaceus. The sequence goes on from CM058239.1 coordinate 66,992,752, forward strand.
GATCAAAACCAGCTAAGACACCATTGGAAGAAGGCTACAAAGTCATAAGAGAGGGGGAGCTTGAAGACAGACCATTTGAGGACATTACCAAATATAGAAGGATGGTTGGTAAGCTTATTTACTTAACCATAACCAGACCTGATTTGTGTTTTGCAGTGAACCAGGTAAGCCAACATATGCAAGCACCAAAGATGCATCATTGGGATATGGTTGAAAGGATACTCAGATATCTAAGTGGTGCTCCTGGTCAAGGCATTTGGATGGGTTGCAATCAAAGTACAGAGATAGTTGGGTATTGTGATGCTGATTGGGCAGGAGATAGAGTGGACAGGAGATCTACTACTGGATATTGAACATTCATTGGAGGAAACCTTGTCACTTGGAAGAGCAAGAAGCAGAAGATAGTATCATGTTCAAGTGCTGAAGCTGAATATAGAGCAATGAGGAAGCTAGCAACATAATTGGTGTGGATCGAAGCTCTTCTTGTGGATTTGGGGATTGAGAAGACAAAACCAATCACCATGCATTGTGACAACCAAGCAGCCATTCACATTGCCTCAAACTCAGTCATCCATGAAAGGACTAAACATATTGAAGTGGATTGCCACAAAGTGAGGCAGTTGATTGAGCAAGGAGTTGTGCTACCTTGCTTCACAAGAAGTGAAGAACAACTAGCAGATGTGTTCACCAAGGTAGCTAGCTTGAAGGTGTGTGAGTCCATTCACACCAAGCTTGGACTCATGGAAATCCCGGAATCCTCTAAGGCCATGGAGTCTATACTCTTTTTCCCTTCATGAAGTTTTATCCCAAGTGGTTTTCTTCATGAAGGTTTTTAATGAGGTAGATCTCCATTGTCACTCCAAGCTTGATTCAATCCTTGAACTCAAGCTTGAGGGGGAGTATTGAATTGGAGATCACAAGTTAGACATGTGCATTGTGTTACAAGGAACCAAGAAGGAGTAATGTGCAAACTAGGGTTTCTCACTCTAAAACCTTGGTCTCACCAATATCTCACCAAACTCTCACCAACATCTCACCAACATCTCACCAATATCTCACCAAACTCTGACCAACATCTCACCAACATCTCATCTAAAAGCCATTGGTCCATTCACACTTGCTTAACCTACTTGTAATGCTTATATGTACCTTGTACTTCATTAGTTAATAACACATTGAGAGTTATACATCTCATTTCGCCATCTCTCTCTACATTCTCTCTTCATTCTCTCTTCAATCTAAGTTACTTTCTTGTTCTAAACATCATATTCTAACAGTCTTGACGATTCATTTCTGGTTCTTCGGGAACGGGTCTTCACAGTTGGTATTAGAGCCTGGGTTAAGGTCCCTCAGTCTTACCAGAGGGATCAGCTTCTTCTGTTTATCTAAAAACCTTATTTCCGTTTTGACGTTCTCGTTCATTATGTGTTTCTAGTCTCGAATCACCTTTCTCTTCCCGGTTACCTCATTAATTCTTTCCTCGTTCTGAAGATTCTACAAGTTGAAATATCTTTCTTCATGCACTACCCTCCCGTACTATTGCACTATTGCCCTTATCTTATTTCCTATTCGTTTTTTGGTTCCCAAAGATTTGTCTAATGTGAAATAGTTATGGATTCTTCCTAAGTGCTTTTGCGATCTTATCCTTTCACCAGAGTCATTCTGGTTCATGCTCCTTTTCTCTCTTCCGGCTTGTATCATTTCTCACTTTGTGGTTCCGCTTGGTGAGCCTTAGTTCATCTTGCTTTTTCTCCTTGGATGAGAAAATAAGAATGAAAAAGTTGAGGCTTCTTCGGATGCCATTACTAAACATCTCTAGACCGACTAAGAGTTATCGTTTGATCATGTTTTTTTCTTATTGTTGGTCAAACGATTGTCCAAAGTCAAAGGTTTTGGAGTGTACGGTTTGGAAGTTCAACACCTTACACGTTCCATTTTTTCTCATTCTTTGGATTCCAAAAATAGTGAGTAACTTTGCAAGAGTTTGCTCCTTCCGTCAAAGTGCTTTTCGTATTCTGTTGGGTCTTGAGCTTGAGTTCCAGGGATCTTTCCTCTTGAAATTTGGGATGAATTCCCATTAAGGGGAAGGGGAGGAGAATTGTAATGACCCTTGTTTTCCAAATTTAGGTTTGTCAAAAACATGGCACAAAAAAACCAAAGCCCACATTCCTTTTTCATAAACCATAGGTTCCCTTCTTCATTCTTCTATTTAAAGGGATGTCATCCCATGAGAATGGCGAAGAGGAGAATCTCCAACAAAGCTTTGCCAAGATCCGATCCCGTCATCCATCACCCAGACTTCTCCAGATCCTGGCGAGCCACCAAAGCCTCCATAAACACCTTCGTCCAATCTGTCTTCCTTGTAAGCCGAATCTTGAAACTCTCATATCTCTCCGTGAGGAATCTCACAAATCCGAAGCCACCATCGCATTCAGATCGAGGAGACAAAGCCGAAGCCGTTGACTGCACAGCCACCAGCCACCGCACACGCCCACACGCACCGGGAGAAGACGGGAATGGGAGATCCACATGCGGCATGCCTTCCCCACGCGCCGCCGCCAACGTCAGAGAGCCGCCGCCATGCGCCGCCATCCGCTAAGTGACTCGCCAGTGACTGGGTCAACTCGGTCACCGGTTTGTTGACTAGTTTGGTTTTGGTTTAGTCCAATTTCGTGTTGGTTTGCTTCGGCTTAATTTGATTTAGTTGGTTTGGGCAGGTTATGCAATTGGGCCTGGTTTGATTTACTGGTTGGATCTGACCCAGTTCCGGTTAGGTCGGGCTAGCGTGTCAGAACTGGGTTTAGATTCGGGTTGGGTTGTCTGGGTTGACTTTGACCGGGTTGACTTGGACTATTGACCGTTGACTTTTCAGTCAACTTCTTCAATTGATCGTAACTAGCTCGTCCCATATCCGATTTGAGCGAAACGAAAGCATATCTCCCTCGTTTTTTCCATCCTCTTTCCATATTTCAAGTCCGTTTGAGCGCCAAGAGTTCCTAAATTACACTTTTACCCTTCTTTGGACAAGATGAGGATCAGTCATGATCTGTACTTCTTTCTTTCTCAATATCGGGACATGATTCCTTTGTTAATCTCACTTTCGTAGATAGAATTTTGTAGATATAGTTGTTGATATGTATTGATGTGAAAACACGTAGAACAATAGGATATCGCTAAACCAAAAACGTTGTATGATTGAATGAATGGTGTTTGCACATTATATTGTTATCGTAGAACGTGTAGGAACGTTTAAGGATGTGATGTCATCTTAGGCGAATTTATTGTCAGGACGGTGAGCCTGTAGTGGTATATCCTTCGTCGGAAGAGTGCTGAATGCCGAGGGAGGCGGAGCCTCAATATAAGATGTCATTTCAGGTGTGGGCTGTTAGAGATGACAGGTGGATGCCACTATAGGAACTATGAGTATGAGGCCTTAGGCACGGTAAAACACGAGTGGAGTCTCTAAGAAGAGTAGGAGTCTTGATTGATACTTGAGTTCCTCTCGAGGCGTGAGTGCAAGGTGTTACTAGCTTCAGATTTGTGCTTGTTATTTTGTTGTTCTGAGGCGAGATCCTAGGTCCCTAGGACCTGCACTCACTGGGTAATTGTTGCTAATCAATTACTCAGTCATTTTTCCCTTTTCCCCCGTTATTTTCCCCCTCATAGGTCCGTAAGTAGGATGATCGGTAGATGGTTACATTGGTGAATTCGAACCGAAGGAAGCGCATGGACTTTTGAGACCACGAGAGGATGTTTCGGTTAGCTAATTTTGGTTCAGAGGATGTCCATTAAACGTAGTTTGCAGTTCTCTGGGAACATATCTTCACAACTTTCTTCTGTGGAATCTTGCCGTATTGCCACCACATTAGGGATTCATCAATCGACAGTGGTGATTAGAGATAGAGATTGCCAGGTCAAGTAAGGATACCTGAATTCTGTGGAAACTATCCACATACATGAATATCATGAATGGAGCACTTTTTCTGTATTAACTAATATATAAAGGCTGTGAAACTCATTACAAGATTTTAGAGTATTCATAGCACTTGACAATAGCATTTTTGTTAGTTATGCTATCTTAAACTAAACGAGGTATTTAAGATAGCGTTCTTATTTTGAAACGCTATCGATTTGATCGCGTGCAAAAAAAAATGTTGACAGCCAATTATTTTGTTTGTCGCCTGTGTTTTGATAGTGTTTAGCATTTACGAAAAATAAACGCTATCTTAAAGAAAGACCGCGTAAAAACAGAAATCGTGAAATAGAGGGAAATTTTCCTAAGGCAAAAATCAGACAAAAATTAAGAGGGAGGTAAGAGCTTAAGAATTGTGCTTGTTATTGTGTTGGTCTAAGGTGAGATTGTTGGTCTCTAGGACCTGCACTCACTGGGTAATTGTTGTTAATCAATTAGTCAGTTCCTTTTCCCTTTTCCCCCGTTATTTTCTCCCTCGCAGGTCCAGAAGCAAGATGATCGGTTGTTGGTTACGTTGGTGAATTTGAACCGAAGAGAGGGCAGAGACTCTTGAGACCACAAGTGGATGTTCTGGTTAGAAATTATTTGTTCAGCAGATGTCTTTATTGAATTGGAGATCACAAGTTAGACATGTGCATTGTGTTACAAGGAACCAAGAAGGAGTAATGTGCAAACTAGGGTTTCTCACTCTAAAACCTTGGTCTCACCAATATCTCACCAAACTCTCACCAACATCTCACCAATATCTCACCAAACTCTCACCAACATCTCACCAACATCTCACCTAAAAGCCATTGGTCCATTCACACTTGCTTAACCTACTTGTAATGCTTATATATACCTTGTACTTCATTAGTTAATAACACATTGAGAGTTATACATCTCATTTCGCCATCTCTCTCTACATTCTCTCTTCATTCTCTCTTCAATCTAAGTTACTTTCTTGTTCTAAACATCATATTCTAACATGGTATCAGAGCTATAAGCTCCTAGACCTATTCATTTCCGCATTCTCTAAGTTTCAAACCTATTTCTCTCGGTCCTAAACACTTACTCTTACAACCGGTTCTTGAAACAAGTTCTTGGTCGTGTTCTTGAATACTCTTAAGCTTTCAAGCTTTTCTTCTTCTTGTTTATTGTTGTGTGTGTTCTCTGTGAGTTGAGAACTCACCAGTTTTAAAACTTACCTTGAAAACTCACTCCTTGCATTAAACCGGTCTTAAGCAATGGAGAACTCAAGGGTAATCATTCCTGTGATGTTGAAAGGTGCCAACTATATTGTTTGGGCCAGGATGGTGAAGTCTGCTCTTGGAGGCAGAGGCTTATGGAAGTACATCATGAGGAGCACGACTCCAGAAAAGGTGATGAAGGCTAAGGGTGAAACCGAGGCTAAAGAAGAAGGTGAGTCTCATGAAGAGATATCTGAAGCTGTTGAAGAAGCGTGGCTTCAAGGGGATCAACATGTCCTCTCCACACTCCAAAGCTCACTTGACTAGCACCTATTGGAAGCATACTCATATTGCGTGACTTCCAAACAGCTGTGGGATACTATTGAGAAGGTTTATGGAAACAAAACAAACCTAACAAGAGTCTTTGAAGTTAAGCTGGCCATTAACACTCTCCAACAAGAAGACATGGAGTTTAAAGCTCACTTTGGGAAGTTTAACTCACTATGGTCAGAGTTGGAGATGTTGAGACCACCAAGAGGGAAATTTTCCTAAGGCAAAAATCAGACAAAAATTAAGAGGGAGGTAAGAGCTAGTTCCATGCAAACTTGAATTCTCACTCTTCCATCTCGAAATCTCACTTCAACAATCGAATTCGCATTTTTCTCTATCGAATTCTCTCTTTCACTATTCAGATCTAAACCCTAATCGACTGTGTAACCACTGCGAAGGAATTCTAGTTCTCAGTGCGGAGGGAGTCTCATCAATTGCTCAAAACGAAGGTTAGATTTTTGTAAATGAATAGGAATAAACATCAATTTCGGGTTTTTAGAAATTTTGTATTGATACGAGTTGATTATTTTGTTCGTTTGGAGTCAGCTTTCTAGGTTTGAAGGAAGGACATGTATGTGAAATGAAAAGGGGTTTTTCTTTCAATTTGTGTTTCAGCAATTGCAACCGATTCAGGGCTAAGCTTCTCTTAGTTTAAGCGATTTATGGTTGCTATACGTGTGCTTTATTATCAAATATATAATCGATGTTTCTTTATTCTGCAGGGAGCTTTCTGTAACACCCGCCTCCCGGCGAACCGGAGACGCGGCATTAGGACGTCCGTTGAACCGGATTCGGTCCAACCGGGACGCCTTCTCAACTGGTCCCAGGAACCCGGCGCTTCCTTCGTATTCAAATCCACCAATCACGTCACTCGATCAATCAACCTGCATCCGGACATGCGAGGAAAAAAGAATGAAAAAGGGGAGAGGCCTGAGTAATTGTTTCAAAACACAATTACCCAGTGAGGGCGGATTAAGGAATCCGCGATCCCGGCTTACGCCACACAACTACGACTCACAAATCCTAAGCTAATATCACCTTGCACACATCACCCGAAGGCTTTATCACACAACCTACGTCCCAGTGGACTTCTACGAATTTAAAGCGCAAACAAATCGACCACGGAGTGCACAAATTAAATAGCCCCGAAGCCCGCCATTGGCCCCGGTGCCCAACTCCAACTCCAACTTACCCTTCGGGGAGCTCGCCGAAACCCCCCTTACGACGATACAAGGGACACGTACTAAGTGCAATGTACATGTGCCATCACCAAACACCCTTTCGGGGGCCCTACCACAGTTCTAAACCCTTCAAGTCCATCAAGCACAATCAACGTTTTCAGTTTAGCGATAACCTATCATTCTACGTTCTGCAAAAAATCACAATGAGATCTCTACTACCCTAGACTACCTAGTAAAGATAACATTAAAGAAGGACTATCGTCCGGAATTGGAATAGAGCAAGGGAGATCACAACCAGTCCTCACCTTAGCTAAAGAAGAGGGTAAAAAAGTAATTTAAAAGCTCCATAAGCACGAACGGACATCAAATCTGGAAAGAGGACGAGAAATCGACTGAGATGGGCTTTTGATTCGCTTAAATCGGCCTTAGGATGAGCTAGATATGATCGATTGAAAATACCCAGCTCAAACCAGCTGAACCGACCTAAACAGGAAATTAATTTAAAAAAATTGAAATCGAAATTGGAAACCAAACCAAACCGGGTTAAACTAGACCAAATTGGATTGAACCGGACTTTCTGACTAAACCGGGTCAACCGAACCGGTCAACGGCCCGACTCGGTCAACCCGACACGGTCAACTCAACCCGGTTAACCGAGTTAACACGGTCGCCGGCCGAGTTGACTCGGCGGCGGTTCCGGTGATCGGCGGCGGCGGCTCCCGACAGACGGCGGCGGCGCGTGGCTCCGGCTGCCACGATGAATCTTCTCTCGGTGATTGCGGGCGCGTCCGGAGGCTGATGGAGGTGCGGTTTGCGGCTACGGCTTCGTCTCGACGAGAGGAACGCGATGGTGATCTCGGATTTCCCAGATTCATCACGGATAAAAAAGATATGGAGTTTTAGATCTCGGGTTGAAAGGAAACAGATCTGAAAAAGGGCTTACCGGACTTCTTTCGACAACAAACGACGGAGGAGTCCTAGATCTACTCTCTGAAAGCGGTGGCTGCGACGCGGGAGCAGGGCTTCGCTTCAAAATGACTCTTCTTTGCTTTTCCATGGGATGGGGGCTTCTATTTATAAGGGGGAAAGCTAGGGTTTTTGGGAAAACAATTGGGCCTTTGGGCTTGGTTGCTGGGCTTTCTTCATTTTCTTCAAAATTTTAATATGGGCTGGATTCGGGCCATTACAATTCTCCCCCCCCCCCCTTAAAAGAATTCGTCCTGAATTCTGTGGCGAGGGTTCTCCACTGCAACTCCTTACCAATGGATGCTCTGCAACTTTGCTGAACCGAAACTGAACTTGATCGCTTGCCTGCTTGAAAAGATCTTGTCCTTGAATCCTGAAGACTGCTTCTCCCCCCCCTTATTTCAAACCACACTCTGGAGTGTCCTTCTCCTTGGTGTCAATCCAATATCAGCTTTCATAATGCAGTGTAAAACGCCAAATGCTACCGCCCATGTCCATTAGGGTCGGTCTCTACCGGTTAGAAACAACACTCATCCCTCGAGTGGTTCTAATACCTGAATGAGATGCTCCACTTCAAACCAGTTCTCCTCAACGGTTTTCATTACCGTGTCATAGTGCATCATCCACTTCCAAATGGATTCTCTTCGACGGTTTTCCATTACCATACACTATAGTGTTGACTGTCGCACAACCCGTCATCCTTGCTTTCCCTTGGTGAACGATGAGGTTAACCATGTCCATTATGGCTACCTGAAATGTGGGGAACGACCCACTTGACTCCTGATATGCTCCAATGCCACGCTTCCGCTGCACACTCTGATCCCAATCTGACTTCCAATCTGGATTCCAGCTTAGGTTTCCTACCTGGTGATCCTGCTATGGTGCTTTCCAAACACCATCCTTGGGTTTCCTTTCCCGTTTATGCTTGCCATCCTTTGCTAATACTTGCAGCTTCTTACCAATCCTCCATAGTGTTTTCCTAACACTTCCGTTGGATTTCTATTTCCAATATTCCGTCTTTATCCACTTGAGCTTGCAATTGCAGAAGTCTAGTTTGCCAGGCAATTCCAAATGCCACAACGCCACTTCCCAAAACACTTCCGCGATCTTCTTTCCCTCTTGAGGAACTCCATTAGCTGCTCCAGTAATCCACAAATAACTTCAGGGCAGACCGTTTCCTTTCCGGTCTTACCGTTGAATCTTGAACATGCCATACCGCGAAGATCTTCTCCAGCTTCCAGCTTGATCAATCTTCAACGAGCCCCATAACTCATCGAAGTTGATGTCACAAACCAATTCCAAGATTCTCTACTCGGAAAAGATTTGGATAGCCTCCTGCTGCTCCTTGTGATCCAAGCAACTCAAACAACTCTTGACGCTTAATCCAGTCGGAACACCGCCAATTCCAAATGGCCTCCTTGCAATCCGGTCTTTCCATTGACCTCTTGCAGCTCCTGTAGCACTCCTTGCAGCTTCCCAACGCTCCTTTCAACTCTTCTAGCACTTCCTGTAACTCTTGTACACTCCCGCAGTAGTATCTCCGGTGGACGTTTCCACATCTTGATAACCCTCGCACGCTTGGTTGAACAACGCTCCGAACAGAAGATAACCCCGAATACACACCTCATTAGTACCGACTGCCATGTAGGTGCACACCGCAACATAAACCACAACACACACCACAACATACATCTCGGCACACATCTAGAGGCAGTAGCATAACTGAGGTTTAAAGACACTGACCCATCCTGCAAGGAAAAAATTTATGTCTAGACTAGGACCGGCGTGGAGAACAATCTATGATAAGGTTGGTGCTTGAAAAAGCCTTTCGCAAAGTAACCATTTTATAAAAAATTTGCAAACGCTTTTGAAAAAGATTTGAAAACAAGGTTTTGGAAAACAACGAAAGCTGATCTCAAAGGATAGGACTGGGAGACCTTAACCTAGGCTCTGATACCAAATTGTAACACCCGCCTCCCGGCGAACCGGAGACGCGGGATTAGGATGCCCATTGAACCGGATTCGGTCCAACCGGGATGCCTTCTCAACTGGTCCCAGGAACCCGGCGCTTCCTTCGTATTCAAATCGACCAATCACGTCACTCGATCAATCAACCTGCATCCGGACCTGCGAGGAAAAAAAGAATGGAAAAGGGGAGAGGCCTGAGTAATTGTTTCAAAACACAATTACCCAGTGAGGGCGGATTAAAGAATCCGCGATCCCGGCTTACGCCACACAACTACGACTCACAAGTCCTAAGCTAATATCACCTTGCACACATCACCCGAAGGCTTTATCACACAACCTACGTCCCAGTGGACTTCTACGAATTTAAAGCGCAAACAAATCGACCACATAGTGCAATAAAATAAATAGCCCCGAAGCCCGCCATTGGCCCCGGTGCCCAACTCCAACTCCAACTCAAACTTACCCTTCGGGGATCTCGCCGAAACCCCCCTTACGACGATACAAGGGACACGTACTAAGTGCAATGTACATGTGCCGTCACCAAACACCCTTTCGGGGGCCCTACCACAGTTCTAAACCCTTCAAGTCCATCAAGCACAATCAACGTTTTCAGTTTAGCGATAACCTAGCATTCTACGTTCTGCAAACAATCACATTGAGATCTCTACTACCCTAGACTACCTAGTAAAGATAACATTAACGAAGGACTATCGTCCGGAGTTAGAATAGAGCAAGGGAGATCACAACCGGTCCTCACCTTAGCCAAAAAGAGGGCAAAACAGTAATAAAAGCTCCATTAGCACAAACGGACATCAAATCCGGAAAGAGGATGAGAAATCGACTGAGATGGGCATTTGATTCGCTTAAATCGGCCTTAGGATGAGCTAGATATGATCGATTGAAAATACCTAGCTCAAACCAGCTGAACCGACCTAAACCGGAAATTAATTTAAAAAAATTGAAATCGAAATTGGAAACCAAACCAAACCGGGTTAAACCAGACCAAATTGGATTGAACCGGACTTTTCGACTAAACCGGGTCAACCGAACCGGTTAACGACCCGACTCGGTCAACCCGACCCGGTCAACGGTCAACTCGACCCGGTTACCCGGTCGCATCGACTGACTGCGAATCTTCTCTCGGCGATTACGGGCGCGTCCGGAGGCTGATGGAGGTGCGGTTTGCGGCTACGGCTTCGTCTCGACGAGAGGAACGCGATGGTGGTCTCGGATTTCCCAGATTCATCACGGATAAAAAGATATGTAGTTTTAGATCTCAGGTTGAAAGGAAACAGATCTGAAAAAGGGCTTACCGGACTTCTTTCGACAACAAAAGACGGAGGAGTCCTAGATCTACTCTCTAAAAGCGGTGGCTGCGACGCGGGACCAGGGCTTCGCTTCAAAATGACTCTTCTTTGCTTTTACATGGGATGGGGGAAAGCTAGGGTTTTTGGAAAAACAATTGGGCCTTTGGGCTTGGCTGCTGGGCTTTCTTCATTTTCTTCAAAATTTTAATATGGGCTGGATTCGGGCCATTACACTTTCGGTTTCAGAACTTGAGTTGTGTAATAGAAGCAAGTTTTAGTAAGGTGAGACAGAAGCTCAGTCACTCTTTTCTTGTACTCTTCTTCTTTTGGTTGTTGGGGTTTACTTTTAGTATCAATTCTACATATTTCTCTGCCTGATGTACTTGCCTGTTATTATCTTATATGTATGTATACTTGGTCGTGGAGATTTGGTGTTGTTTTTAACATGGACTAGTCTTTGTTTTGGCATCCAAGGTATGGATTTGTTTGATTTTTCAGAGATACTTCATGTAAAGACTTTGATACTTTTCGGTTATGATTGAGCCACAGAGAGAAGATGATTGGGTTGACATGATTCACCCTTGCAAGTGACTTATCCTTTAAGGATCTACGGTATTTTCCAACCAAAGACAGATTCAGACCGAAAAAAGTAGAAGAAAAATAAAAACTTTGTGTGATGATGAGGATATTTCATAGGATGAGTGCAACGAGGACAATGATAATTCGAGTTGGAAGAAAAGGTACATCCTCTTTGATTTGCCATACTGGAAGGTAAGCATTAAAGTACCTTCATTTTCTATATTTTCATTTCATTCACAACTAAAGTCTTATGCTTGTTTGTGTTGTTAGGAAATGCCGGTTCGGCACAACCTTGATGTTATGCACATGGAGAAGAACGTGTCTAATGCTATCTTGGCTATTCTGATGCAAAGTGAAAAGTCAAAAGATGGTGTCAAAGCACGAAAAGAATTGGAATACATGGGGATTCGAAAGAAGTTATACGTTCAGGAGGTAGGGAAGAGAACTTACCTACCTCATGCTTCGTATTGGCTGACAAAGGATGATAAAAGGTTTTCTGCAAGAGGTTAAGTTTATTCAGAGGGCCCGACGGATATTGTGCAAACATTGCCAACTGTTTTTCTCTGGATCCTCCCATGATTGGTGGATTGAAGTGTCACGAACATCATGTCCTTCTTCAGAACCTACTACCCGTTGCGTTGAGAGGATTACTCCCTGATGGACCCAGAGTTGTTGTGATTATAATGTGCCGCTTATTTAACAGACTATATCAGCGTGTTATTGATCCTCAGAAACTGATCAATTTAGAAGCTGAGTGTGTAGAGACATTGTGCCAGCTAGAGAGGTATTTTCCTCCTTCCCTGTTCGATATAATGTTCCACCTTCCGATTCATCTAGCAAGAGAGGCAAGACTGAGAGGACCTGTGCAATTCAGATGTATGTATCCATTTGAAAGGTAATCAAAGTTTTCCTTTATATTTCGTATTGTCTTTGTTGTGTTAATTAACAGATTATATGATTGCTCTACAAGTATATGAAAACACTAAAGTCATATGTACCGGTTCAATAACAGTTAAACGTAATGAAGATGTTGAGATAAGTGCATCCATACTCGAAGGGCGTCCATTGCAGAAGGGAAACCAAATTATTCTTACTGATAAAGAGCGAGACATAGCCCATCGATATGTTCTGATGAACATGGAAGTGATGACTCCATATGTAGAGTAAGTTCACCACTTCAATGCATCTTATAACTTATTCTTGTCAATAATTATATGATTATTTCTTCAAAACTAACATAATGCTATTGCATAACTGTATGCACTTGGAAGAATTGCAAACTGATAATGTTGGAGGTGCAAGAAATGAAAATCTACTTTGGAAACTACATTGAGACAAGTTCTCACAGGGGGTGAAAGAAAAGGTATACTAGTCTATCATATCTGTTGAGTCTTTATTATCTGGTGAGCCACTTAACACAAAATAACTTCATTATCATTTTCTTGTGTTGTCATCAGTTCTATAATAACAAGAAAGAACATTAAGAATAACTTAGATGGATGGCTTACAGACCAAGACATATAGCTCAGACTTATAAGGGTTATATCATCATCAATGGGCATCGATTTCATACGGATGACGTAATGCGTAAGACTCAGAACAGTGGTGTACCTTAGGAAGACTTTAGTATGTGCAGATCTAGTGCCAAAGACACTATACATATGGCGGACATTGTTGTTTACTATTGAGTATCCAGCAAATCATAATGTTGGATTATCATATGTTCCACATACCACTATTCAAGTGTAAGTAGGCCAACAAAGGCAATGGTGTAAAAGAAGAGGAAGGATTTACACTTTTGAACGTCAACGTAAACCAATCTGCATTTCTCCAGGATCCTTATATTTTGGCACCACAAGCAAAACAAGTCTTCTATTATACAGATGAGTCTTCACAGTGGTCCGTAGATATGAGGGCTCCACCTAGAGGTTATCACAAATTAGAGAAAGAAGAGGAGTTTGCAACACCTTTTTATCAATTCCTGAAAATGAAGATTTGGAGAACCAGTCCTTTGATGATGAAAGTTTCTATGTTAGAGATGATTGTAAGGGGTCTTAGTAATGGATTGATAGGGCTACCATTGGTTAGAGTGGAAAATTGTCATTTTCATCTTGTAGTTTGATTATTTTGATATGTTAGTTCTGCTTCAGATATCTCCCACCACAGTGAAGAAGATGAGAACTTGAATCTAGCAGAACAAGATTTTCTTCAACCTGAAGAAGATGTTCTGCAACCTGAACAAGATGTTCTGCAACCTGAACAAGATGTTGTGCAACCTGAGCAAGATGTTCGTCAACCTGAACAATATGTTCTGCAACCTGATCAAGATGTTCGTCAACCTGAACATGATGAAGAACCTAATTCAAAGAAGAGGAAAACTAGAGGGCCAAAAAATATGTGTGGAGTTGCTAAACATATTGATGAAAATGTTGATGTTGAATTCACATCGCTAGGTGTGCCTGTGGGTAAAGAATCAGTCACACTTTCATCCTTCCTTGGTCCTTTGGTTAGGGAATATGTACTTGTATTGCTTAATGATTGGAGGCTTCTGGATGATCCAACAAAAGAAAGAATGTGGAATGAAATTCAGATATTCTCAGTAATCTTTACAGTTTTTTGTTTCTTTTAAATGTATTATAGATAGTTATCCTAATGTATCTATTTGAAAAATGTACAAGCAAAGTTCAATATTAGCAAAGAATGGAAAAAGATGTTGTTTACAAGCAGATGGGTACTTTGTGGCGTGCTTCTAAATACAGGCTGCTTGCTCAAGTCAAAAAACAAGTAGGGGGGAAATACCTACGTTGAAACCAAGTAACATCCGGTCTAAGACAGCTTGGAAAAACTGGGTGAAGAATAAGACAACCGCAGAGGCTGAGGTTCAGTATGATCTTGCTCTGTTTTTCTGATTTTTTTTTAATTTGAAAATCATTGATTATTGGTTTGTTTTGTAGGAACATAGTGAAAAATTTAGGAAGCTGAGGAAGGCACAAATTTCCCACACCACCAACCGAAAAGGAATGACTCGTTTAGGGTATGAAATGGTATGGGTCTCACTAGATTTTATTGAGTAGTTATCTATTATATTTGTGTTAAGCAGCCAATACTTTTTGTAGAAGAAGAAGAGTCATGATCCTTCAAAGGTGACTAGGAGTCAAATTTGGATAGCAGGACACACTTATCCAGATGGGACACCTGTGAGACCTGAATATGCAGACACTATTGTAAGTTATATCTGGACCAAGTAAAGATTGATTCCCTCTGCTTATTGTATACATTTCATTAATTTTGTTGAACTATTTTTCTCAGGAAAAAATATAAACTCTAGACACTGAGATTGGATCCACTGATAGTAGTAGTGTTAGAGATGATGCGGTGAGTCAAGTGCTGGGAAGAGACAAGCCTGGAAGAATTAGAGGGATGGGCAGAGGGATGACTGCAACAAATCTAACTTTCAACCAGTGTAGAGACACACATGTGCAAATGCTTGAAGCTAAACAGGTTGAATTGATCAACACTATGGAGAGTCTACAACTCCAAGTTCGTGGCTTAGCCCAGGGGAAGCATGTTAGTTAATTTCAAGTAATGCGAACGATTATGCCACCTTATTAGGCTTATACATTCACTTTTGCCTTCTCAGTGCAGTGTAAAGATGTTTCTATGTCGGAGGCTAGTAATGCTAAGTAGTTACTAAGTGTAAACTACTAGATTGGTGTTCAGTGGATGATGTTGTGGTAGGGGAAGGAGAGGTCTGCTCGATTGATGCAATGTATAAGATTGTAGGTATTCATATTTGTCTCAATGCAGCGGTTGTTACTGTCACATCTGTGTGCAGAGAAGGTGCATTTATCTGGAGGCCAACATCTAAGATGAGAAGGCTTGGCCAAGCTCTCGATATGAAGATTCCATGGCTATCTGAAAAAATCATATTGGACAGTGATGTGAACTCTCCAACTCCTAATCACACTGCTGGTTTCATCGGTAATGTTTGCATTTTTGCCTATATTGTTAGATTTTGAGTTTAGGAAGAGTTCTTGGAGAGTTCTTGAAGAGAGAAGCTCATGTACCCGATTAGGGTTTTAGAGCGAGAGAGAGTGTAACCGAGAGAGTGAAGAGAGATTGAGAGTTTAGGAAATGATTTCCTTAACTTGTATTGATGTTCATGAGTTACAACATTTAAATAGGGACACAACTAGGGTTCTGGACAATTAAAACAATAAACAAAGAAGAAGAAGACAAGCATTTGGAGTGTAGTGTGCAACGGCTCCAAGGAGTGAAAGCGACCTGTCCTAGCTTGGTTCAGAGGAGAGAGAACAGCCTTTCTGACCTAGGGATCAGCCTCTTGCGCCTCTGCTTTGCTCCAGACTCCTTGTACTAATGTTGGAACCATAAACAACTATTTTAGGACCAATATCACATGTTTGAATATGTCCCCAAAGTTCCAACATTGCACAAGTCCAAACCGGCTCATTCCTTGTGTTGCACTCTAACTTCTTTCTTCTTCATTTCAATACTCCCCCTCAAGCTTGATCATGGAGATGGAGTGATCAAGCTTGGAACCGTAGACACTTACCTCATTAAAAACCTTGATATAGAAAAACCACTTGGGATAAAAACTATATCAAGGGAAAAAGAGTATAAGCTCTACGGCCTAGGGTTCTTCAAGCTTGAGAGAGGTCAATGAGTCCAAGCTTAGGAAGAATGAACTCACAAACCTTCAAGCTAGCAGCCTTGGTGAAGATGTCTGCTAGTTGATCCGAGCTTCTTGTATAACAAGGTAAGATCACACCTTCTTGAACCTTCTGCCTCACCTTGTGACAATCCACCTCAATGTGCTTTGTTCTCTCATGAAACACTGAGTTGGAAGCTATGTGTATTGCATCCTGATTATCACAATGCATTGTGATTGGAGTTGGTTGATCAATGCCCAAATCTTCAAGTAAAGCCTTCAGCCATGTCAACTCATTGGTTAGCTTCCTCATTGCCCTATATTCTGCCTCAGCACTTTAGCAAGATACCACCTTCTGCTTCTTTGTTTTCCAAGTCACAAGAT
The DNA here is from genome assembly GCA_030180135.1 of Orychophragmus violaceus. NCBI lineage: Eukaryota > Viridiplantae > Streptophyta > Magnoliopsida > Brassicales > Brassicaceae > Orychophragmus > Orychophragmus violaceus. The sequence goes on from CM058239.1 coordinate 67,009,278, forward strand.
TGCCTCCAATGAATGTACAATAGCCTGAAGTGGACCTCCTATCCTCTCTATCTCCTGCCCAATCTGCATCACAATCTCCCACAATCTCTGTGCTTTGATTGCACCCCATCCATATCCCTTGGCCAGAAGCTCCATTGAGGTACCTTAGGATCCGGTCCACCATGCTCCAATGATGTATCATTGGAGCTTGCATATGCTGGCTCACTTGGTTCACTGCAAAACACAAATCAGACCTTGTGATAGTAAGATAAATCAGCTTACCAACCATTCTCCTATAGAGAGTAATGTCACCAAATGGCTCCTTTGCAATCTCCCCCTCTCTTGTGACTTTGTAGCCTTCTTCAAGAGGTGTCTTGGCTGTTTTTCCATTGAGCTTACCTGCTTCACTCAACAAATCAAGAGTGTACTTCCTTTGTGATAAGAAGAGGCCTTCTTTAGACCGGCACACTTCTATCCCTAGGAAGTACTTTAGTTCTCCAAGATCTTTGATATCAAACACAGATTTTAAATGATCTTTGCAAGCTTGAATTCCTACCTTGTCACTCCCTTAGATGATGATATCATCTACATAAATGAGAATGACAACAATACCTTCTTGGCTTGATTGGGTGAAGAGAGTATGATCAGCTTCTGATCTCCTAAAGCCTCTTTCCATGAGTGTGGTTCTTAACTTGTGATACCGAGCTCTAGGAGATTGTTTGAGACCATAGATTGCCTTCTTCAACCGCAACACTTTTCCTTGTGTAACCATGCCTTCAAGACCAGGAGGAGGAGTCATGTAAACCTCATCCTCTAGCTCTCCTTGGAGGAATGCATTCTTGACATCCATTTGCCACAAATCCCACTCCAAATTAGTTGCTAAGGATAGGATCACTCTCACTGTATGAAGCTTAGCTACTGGTGCAAAGGTGTCTCTATAATCCTCTCCATAGGTTTGTGTAAACCCTCTTGCAACCAATCTAGCTTTGTATCTTTCTATCTCTCCATTGCTCTTGTATTTTATAGTGAAAACCCATTTGGAACTCACTGCCCTCTTCTTCCTTGGTAAATCTGTTTCATACCAAGTGTTGTTGTTTTCCATTGCCTTGATCTCATCTCCAACTGCATCAGTCCACTTCTTGTGCTCCTTAGCTTCTTCATAGGTTTTAGGAACCCATTCAGCATCAAGAGCACCCATAAAGACCTTGTGCTCAGTAGGGAAGTGAGCAAGTGTGCAAAAAGCTTGTGTTGGATGAGCTACTGCCTTGCAATTGTAGTAAACCCTAGTCTTCTTCCATTCAGATGGATCCTTTCTCTCTCTAGTACTTCTTCTAAGCACTTGAACCGGCTGTTCCTCTTGAACAACTTCAGGTTCTTCTTGCACAACTTCATGTTCCCCTTGTACAACTTCAGGTTCCATTTGTTGGCCAACTAGCTCTTCTCTATCAGCTTGATCATGCGTGGCAGAACCATCAGCTTGTTCTTGTGATTCTCCATTGCCCTCCTCATGATCAAGGTGAGTAGATTCATCCACAATGTGAGTCTCCTCAGCCGGTTTGTTCACTTGAGTCTCCTCACTCCTCTTGGGTTGAGTAATCCCAAGGCTCTCTAGGATCATCCTTAGGTTGTTGGCACGGTCAGAGGGGTTATTAGGAAGGTCCTTAAGGTTCTCCCAACTCTTCTCTTCATAGAAACCCTTTGACTTCACAAACTTGACATCTCTAGAGACCAAAACCCTTCTAGTTTCCGGGACATAGCACTTGTATCCTTTTTGGCTTGTAGAATACCCAATGAACATTGCCTTAACACTCTTATGATCAAGCTTATCTCTCTGCTCTCATGGTTTTAAAACAAAACACAAACATCCAAACACACGTAAGTGATGAATTGAAGGTTTAGTTTTGTTCAATACCTGATATGGTGAAGCATCTTGTAGAACTTTGGTGGGTGTTCTATTGGTTAGATAGCAAGCAGACATCACAACATCACTCCAAAACCTCTTGGGAACATTTGTATGAAACATGATTGATCTGGCCACCTCCATCAAGTGTCTATTCTTCCTCCCAGCCACACCATTCTGTTGTGGAGTGTATGGACAGCTTGTTTGGTGGATGATCCCATGTTTTGCAAGATGATGTTTGAATGCATTGCTTGTGTATTCCCCACCATTATTTGACCTAAATATCTTAATCTTGGCATTGAAATATTTAGATACATAGGTTTGAAAGTTTGTGAATGCTTCTAACACCCTATCTTTAGATTGAATCAAAGTTAACCAAGTATACTTGGATTTCTCATCAATGAATGTCACAAAATACTTATGATTCTCTCTAGAAACACATGGAGCAGTCCAAACATCAGAGTGAACAAGATCAAAGCAGTTTGCATACACGGTTTTAGAACTAGGGAAGACTGATTTGCAATGTTTTCCAAGGATACAAGCTTCACAATCATCATTTTTAAAAGAAACAAAGGGCAACATTAAACCTAAGGCACAAGAGTGAGGATGACCAAGTCTAGCATGCCAAACAGAATCATTAACTAGAGTTGAACTAAAAACAGAAGCAGATAATTCAGATGCAAGGTTGGTGTCTTCAAGCATGTATAACTCATCCTTTGTCACACCCTTTCCAAGCAACTTACTTGTCTTAATATCCTGAAAAATCACATCATTAGGACTGAAGATAACATTGCATTTAAGATCAGTAGCTACTCTCTTAACACTTAGCAAGTTTGATGTAAAACTAGGCATATAAAAGGCTCTTGATTCTCTATCAAACAACCTAACATTTCCTATGCCTTTAATTGGAATCCTTTCACCATTAGCAATCACAACATTCCCTAGAGCAGGTTTAACATCTTTAATCAAGTTTAAATCACTAATCATATGATGTGAAGCTCCTGAATCTACTATTAATGGCTTATGATCAGATACTAAAGCTTTGTGATTGATTAAAGCATGAAAGGAGCTACCAAAAACATTACCAGCACCTTCCTTGAAGGCTTTGATGAGTGCATCAAGATCAGACTTCCTCACCAACTCATTCTGAGGCGCTACATTAGGAGCATGAGCAAAGGCTGGTACCATCTCTCTACATTCATTTCCAAACCGGTTTGAAGAAGTTGAAGCACCAGGAGCACCAGCAGCACCAGCTAGGGTTGATTCACTTGAGTAATGAGCTCTCTGGTCCTTGAACTTGTTGTTGTTGAAAGCCGGTTTGAGGTGAGGATGAAGCAGCCAGCATTTGTCCTTGAAATGCCCCTTTCTCTTGCAATGGTCACATACACCAGGGATCCTCCTCTCCTCTGGTTTGTAAGCACCTTTGTGAGCAGTAGCAAGCTCACCTTTCCTTCCAAACAACCCAAAAGATCCCTGCTCCTTTTGGATATGTGCACACACTTCATCAAGATTGGGAAGAGTTTCTGCCCTTAACATGTGTGTAATCAAACCATTGTAGGCTGGGTTTAGGGTTAGCAAGAGAGCAAACACCTTGTCTTGCTCCCTCCTTTCATTTAGAACCTGTGGATCAACTGTTGGTGGCCTCAGCATTTCCAACTCTGCCCACAATGATCTAAACTTCCCAAAATGCTGTTTGAACTCCATATCTTCTTGGCTCAGATTGTTGATGGCCATCTTTACTTCAAACACCCTACTGAGGTTGGACATGTTGCCATAGACCTTGTACAAGGTGTCCCATAAGTCCTTAGAGCTCTCACAGTAAGAGTAAGCCTCCAAAAGAGAAGGTTCAAGAGAGCTTTGAAGGATGGACAGAACATGTTGGTCTCCTTGAGTCCATTCTTCATCTTCAAGGGCTGTTTCTTCAACAGCCACTTCATCAGCCTTAGCCTCAGCTTCAGCTTCACCTTTAGCAGCTTCACCTTTGGGCTCAGCTTTCCTCAACTTCATTGGAGCAGTGTCGCTTAAGACATGCTTCCACAAGCCCCTCCCACCGAGAGCACTTTTAGCCATTCTAGCCCATACCAAGTAGTTGGCTCCTTTAAGAGTCACTGGGATAATCACCCTTGAGTTCTCCATGACTGAGTAATGATAGAGATTCAAGAGAAAAAGGTTTCAAAAGGGTAATGAACAAGAAAGAAGTAGTCGGGTAGAAGAGAATGAAGTTAACCGAGAGTAAATGAGATTCAAATGAGTATTGAGAACAAAAGAGAGAGATTCAGAGTATTTGCGGAAGAGAGTATAGGTACAGAAGCTTTATGGCTCTGATACCATGTTAGATTTTGAGTTTAGGAAGAGTTCTTGGAGAGTTCTTGAAGAGAGAAGCTCATGTACCCGATTAGGGTTTTAGAGCGAGAGAGAGTGTAACCGAGAGAGTGAAGAGAGATTGAGAGTTTAGGAAATGATTTCCTTAACTTGTATTGATGTTCATGAGTTACAACATTTAAATAGGGATACAACTAGGGTTCTGGACAATTAAAACAATAAACAAAGAAGAAGAAGACAAGCATTTGGAGTGTAGTGTGCAACGGCTCCAAGGAGTGAAAGCGACCTGTCCTAGCTTGGTTCAGAGGAGAGAGAACAGCCTTTCTGACCTAGGGATCAGCCTCCTGCGCCTCTGCTTTGCTCCAGACTCCTTGTACTAATGTTGGAACCATAAACAACTATTTTAGGACCAATATCACATGTTTGAATATGTCCCCAAAGTTCCAACATTGCACAAGTCCAAACCGGCTCATTCCTTGTGTTGCACTCTAACTTCTTTCTTCTTCATTTCAATATATATTATTTGGTTTTGTAGAATGTTAATGCTAATGCATGCTCTTTCCTAGTATATATAGCTATATGTATGCATGACTTAGGTTTCACGGGATAAAGTCTTCGTCTATGATTGTAATAAGGAGGATGTTTTAGTTGCTGAGGGTACTTTGATATCAACTGATCCAAATGAAATGGCCAACGGTATTCCTCTAGGACCCAATGCTCCAATTGTAAAAGTTGATAAGGTGGTTATGAAGAACATTCACATGTGGAGACATATCAGTGATAAAAAGTACTCGATGGGCACTGCTATTCATGAGTTTATAGCGTGGCCAAAACAATCATCCCCTGGGTAATATTCTGAACCTACACTTCATTAATCTGTGATAGTTTGAAATGATCTAGTGCGCTATGTTAGATTTGGTATATTGATATGTTAGATTTGGTATGTTGAATTTGGTGTGTTAGAATTTTGCTTGTGATGTGTTAGATTTGTTCTGATATAAGATGAATGTTTGGATTTGTGTATGATAGAGTGCAAGTTGTAGCTTGAACAACAACAGATCGAGTGTGCATAGTAAATTTATGATGTTATATGTGAATAACTCCAGGGAAATCATTTCAGAAGGTAAAATATTATCCAACAATCCAGAAGAAAAAGTTAATTTCGTACCATTGGGTCCAAATGCAAGCAAGATATTGGTGGAAGTTGTGAAGGTTGGAACTGCAGATGTGTGGAAACCAAATTCAGAGGTGGAATTCGTTTATGATGCAATGGGAACAACAATGGCATTGCCTAGTGATAAACTTGTATTTATGTGATTGTGTTGAAGTCTCTTTAGGATTTGAGTGTTGTGTTTAAGTTTGAAGTTTATTTGAGAATTGAAATGTGTGTTCACTCTTAACAATTGTTTAATGTGTTTGAAGTTTATTTGGCTTATGTGTCTATAGTTACTAAACACGAAGAAGTTTCTTTTAAACAATTTTTATTTTGGATTATGTGTCTTCTTTCTCTCAAATACATATAACCTGATTTTGATTTGCATTAGAAAAACAAAAAAAGCCTATACCAAAACCCTAAACCGTAGGGTTTTAGGTTGGGAATTATAGGGTTTAGGGTATTGAGATAATTGTAACTCATTATAGGGTTTAGTGTTGGTATAATTGTAACTTATTTTAGGGTTTAGGATATTGGTATAAATGTAACTTATTTTAGGGTTTAGGGTATTAGTATAATTATAACTTATTTTAGGGTATTGGTCTAACTGTAACTTATTTTGTTATTTAAATGCATATAAAAATCAAGTTATAGATGATTGAAAGAAAGAAAACACACAAGCCATATTACGATATTGTTAAAAGAAACTTATTAGAGTTTAGGTTATGGTTTCTAGCTAGGATTTATTGGGTTCCATACTTTGGTTAATATTGGCACATAAGCCAAAATTATATAAAACAAACATTTAAGTGTTCAAACAAAAAATAATATGAACATATCTATTTAGCATGAAACACAACACTAAATTTTCATGTTTTACCTTATAATAAATGCTTATTTGACCTCTTTGTCTCTAAACAAAGTAGAATAGGGTTTGTCTCTCAATTGTTGAAGTTGTTTCTTTATCTTCGCCGTTTTCAAGGTACACACACTTCTCTCTCGTTCCGTTTATCTTCGTCACATACCTTAAAGCTCTGCGTCTGGATCTATCTTTGGTTACATTCTCGATTGTTGATAAGTAGGTGTCTTCTGTGAAGAGATTTGGGGCTTTTCTGACTAGGTTTTGTATAAATTTGTGTCAGGGATCCGATTCGTTTTCGGAGCCGCCAGAAGCAGCGACAAAAACGAGGTGCAATCGATTAATTAGTTAATATGTTTTCTTACACTTTTCCGATCTTCTTCGATATTCCGATCCATTCTGGTCTTTTTCTGATATGTTAACCTTTACTTGTTGTACCTTTGCTCACGGTTAGAGCACGAACAAGCAAAGGTGGTAGAGAATCTGATTGCTAAAGGTTAGGCCTTTCTCTTGATCTCTCCTTCAAAAACCGTAGATGAGACTATTTCTAGATTCAGGATTTGTACTTCTATGTCTACAAGTTCCGAATTCAGGATTTTGCTTCGATTCAAGATTTCATATTAGGGTAATATGTCTTCAGTGGTTTACTTTCATAGTTGCTAATCTTTTCAAAATTCAACATATATTTTTAATTTCACTTGGAAAGTTGCAACCTTAGCCTCTGAAAGTTTAATGACTATATGATTGATCATTCGTTCTTGTCATTTGAAACAGATATCAAGAAGAATCTGTCTCTCTAATCTCCAAGCGGTAAGTGACATATTTGTTATGGTTTTAGTTAAAAAATTTCATTGTGTTCGTTTAATATTAATTTCAGTGTTGCTTTAGGTTCTGATTCAGAAATGCAAGCAAGGAAATAAATAATATGCGGACTCTCGGCAATTGGAATTATACCACCACTCCACCAAAAACACCAACAAGCAAATGATGATCAAGCAAGGGGACGCCTTGTTTGCGGACTCCCAGCAAACGGAATCATACCACAGCTCCACTTACATCCATGACAAGAAGCAGATGATGATCAAGAAAGTGATGTGGAGGAGCTCACACGACTACAGTACCAGAGGGCTATGGGATACTTGATACGCATTGAGGAAGACAAAGAAGACATCGATCCAATGTACCGTAGAGCTATCAAAAACATGCAAAACAATGCACGCAACTCTGCTCAACCGAAACGCCCAGAACAAGAAGCAGGAGCTGAAGGTATTGTTGAATTTTCTTATGAACTAGGTTGATTCTAAATTATGTAACTTGTAACTTCTATTTAAACTATGTATTTTGTATTAGATTTAAACTATGCATTTTGTATTTGATTTATAGATTAATTAGATTTTTTTTAAATTAAATTAATATTTTCAGAAAACTAGGGTACAAAAATCAAAAATATGTGAAATGAAATTTCGTTTAACCATAATGCTATGTAAATATCATCTATACATGATGAACAAAAATATGTATATATGACATTTACATAATGCTATTATATAGCTAATTATTAATACTGAATAAATGCTATTGTATATTAACCTATTGCAGATAACTAAACCCTATTGTATTATTAGATAGCTTTTTCGGTCGCAATTAATAAAACATTTTCTTGTAGTGACTAAGTCCAATTCGGTGGAGTATGAAGGGAGATGGTATCATTTGGTACAAGGAGGAGAAAATTAGAGATGCATTCCCAGATTGGAGAGAGTTTACGAGAAGATGGTTGCTCGCTTTCATGGCTAAGACTTATTTTCCACTAGATGTGCAATTGAAGAATGGATCGAATTCAGAGACGAAGTTGATCAATTATAAAGATGAATTAATCCAACACTCATAGTTGAGTAAAGACCAGAAAACAATTTTCAAAGTCGAATCATTTTGTGTGGACGGAACTGCATTTACACCACAAGTAGTTTTGACGAAGGAATCAATTTCAGACCTTGTTCCAGTGGCTGAATCGACGTGTGTAGTAGATTCAATTGCAAGCGTAAAAGTGCATGTTTCTTTCCAGGCACATGAATTACAGAAGGCAATCGATTATGTACCAGCGGCACTGCATATGCAGAGTGAATTTATTTCCAATATAGAAGAGGTTCATGAGGATGAATTGGTGAAAAAGAAAGAATTGCTACATGTGGAAGAAACTAACGAGAAAATTGGTGACAGTGAGCCTTATACGATGAAAACATGTTGCTTTGACGATTTTGCTCTTGACTGTGTTTAAAGTCAAATAAAATGGAGCGATGTCTGACACTGACTAGAATCACAAAACCTTTGAGTGCACTCATGTGAACAGAGTGGTCAATAGAAGCCACAAACAACAACAAAAGCGGAAGCATAGTTTTCTTCAAAGTCGTGGAAATTAAAGTTCAAAACCAGATTTGAGAGTTGAGACTAGAAAGAAACTCTTCTTCGATGGAGGAGAAATATGGAATAAACAGTTATTGCAGAAGCAAATAAAATTGGAGCGTATTAGAAGGATTATATACAGAACCAATAGGTGCAATGTAGCAGTATATATGAAGAGCTTTAATCCTTATTCAGCAAGATATTGGTGGCAATAACAGTTCAACAACACCACAATGTATTGCTAGAACAGAAGGGCATACTTAGATTAGTAGATAGACTTTTACCTGATGGTACAAGTAATGCTGACAATGATGAGCTTATTAAGGCAGTAGCAGCATCAAGAAGAATGTTGTGTGTTCATATGCCTCTACGGGTACATAGTAAGAGGAAGCAGAGAAAGTATCCTAAATCTTGCGAAAGGGCTTTTGTCATAGAAAAGCATTGGTTTAATGAGATAGGCCATATAACATCCGAAAATTGTTCAATTTATCCGAATGGGCAGCATTCTGTATGATGGAATCACCAGCTTAAGACTTTGACTTAGGACAACAGTTAATACAGACACAACATCCAATAACGCATTTTAGCTATGGAGTGTCTGTTAAGGAACTACTCCATTTAACATATGAGAAAATGCAGGAAGTTTCAGACCTTATGACGGTTGCATTAGAGTCCAACAAATGCAGACGACAAGGTGTTATAAGACTTACACGTTCAAATACAAAAAAAAACCAACCAAAACAAGGGTTTTGGAAACGAGGCAGTATAGTGTACAAGGAACTTCATGTTTTATACAAGTGCAGCAGTTGGAACTTTTCAAAACACAGCTTACGAGGAGTTTGGTGCTAATGCTTCCAACAAATATACAATCAAGTTTGTCTCCATCAAATATCTCCTTGCTGTATTTTTGTCTTGAGGAATAAATGATCTGCTTATAGGGGCAACACAATGTTACATTGGCTGTTACATTTTTACTCTCACCGGCATAAAAATGAGCACACAAATCTGGGTGTATTATACCTTGGTTCGAGGGAACCTGTTGACACGCCACATTACGTCATTATGTCTTGCGAGAGGATTGAACCTGATTTGTCACAAAGAGGCAACTAGTTTTTCATGCAATATCACTTTGGATCCACTGTTAAAGGATTTTGATGCATTCTTAACTCAAGCTAAGAAACACTGTATTACAGCTCCACCTGATCTGAGGAGTGTTGTTACACTAAGTGGTTACAATACAAGTGAGCCAGACACAATTACAAGTGTTTCTAATAAGAACATTGATATAAACTGAGGTTGATTTTGTTGGTGAGGTGGTTCTACCAATGGCCGATATCTTAGCAGAAGGTTTGGTGGTTAAAATTGAAGTTAGAGCAGTGTTTTATATCATGTTTTTCTTATGGTTTAAACCATATTGGTCTTTGTTATTAGTCTTTTCAGTGTTTTTTGAATCCCTTGAGTCTTTTACAGGTTAAACCATATGGATTTCAAAGAGGTCACGCTGCATATGCATTTGGTGTCCGTCGACACCATATGTAGACAAAAATTCAGCGCAACCTTTTAAGAGAATTGAAAATCTGCACTTTTACCAAAGAGTTTTCTTTATTTACAAAAAGCCCAAATCATGTTTTTCATTATATATTAGGTTTTTAGGCAATTTTTAGACTATGCTTTATTTTATTCCCAGAGAGATTTATAGTAGAGATTTGGGGTTGTTGTCCAGAGAATTCGAACCCCGGTTTTATTCTATTGATTTCTCTTATGCTTGTTACTTCAATCATGTTTATTGTTACAATCATCATGTCAGAGTAAAGTTTGATAGCTAGGTTTAAAGTTTCTCATTAGGGATTTTTGGGATTGTTAGGTTGACTGATTAATTAGGGATTTATAACGTCTAGTTTTCCATCCTAGGTTGATCTTTTTGTTTGACCGATATTAGGTTGATTAACACAGCGAGAGTTGATTAATTATCTAGAAAGAACTAGGAGTGAGCAAATTACATATTCGCAAAGAGATTTTGTTTAGGAAATTTGTGAACAAATCATACTTGATCTAATTGCATGTTTAATAACTTGAATTCGCAAAGAGATATGGCTTTTAGTTTGTTAGAGATAAATATTTTCCGCAAAGAGAGTTGATTGAATTTATCTATCTGTTTCGAGTTCTAGAACATTGATTTGTGATGTGGGCATCAAGCCATCATCAACCAAGAACCATGGAGAAGGCCACAACCAAGCCAGAACAACCACTGTCAAAGTTACACTCCAAGCTGCTCAAAGAAACCAATTGGATCCATTTATGGAAATAACCAGAACCAAGCAATTTGGAGCATTGTAACATCAACAATGGAGACCAGGAGAGTTCATTAGACAATCAGAAGCTTTAACAGACAACACTGCATACACCAGCAAGCCAATGATCAACTAAGTTCACGATGTCCATAACTTGCCATATTTGGAAGCATTCACATTTGAAAGATCAATTCAGCACCAAAACTTTTCCTATAAAAGCTAAAACGTTTTGGGATCATTTTCATCAAGTCTAGACGTCCTAAGCTGCTCCAGACCACACCAGAACATATACAATCATTTGAAGACTCACTTACCCTTTTGGAGCCAAAAGAGATACAAAGCCAACATCTCTATTCCAAAGAAGGAATCTACGAATTCTTTGACTTTCAAGATGTTTCAGAGATCCTAACTTATCCCCTAAAACCATCCATATACAAAGAAAAGCATTCAAACCGTGGATCATTACCAAATCAAGCCTAACAACTAGTTTTCTACACTTCTCGATTTCTTTCTTTATTTCTGGTCATTGTGACCGTCTGTAAAAGCCTATATAAGTTTAGATTAGTCCATTGTAATATTCACCTTTCATAAAAATTGTTTTTGCTTTCCATCTAGTTCATTCTGATTTGCATTTTAATTGTTCTGTGTTTTGTTATTGCATCTTAGAACAGAAAAACCCATAAAAATCATTATGTTTCATTCAATCTAGTTATTTAACAGTCTGTCATTGAATTCCTTATTGAAAATTCATAAAAATCATCTCCTTTGCTAGTTCATATCATTCTGGATAGTCGTTTGCATATTAAATCGAAAATCTCATAAAAAGAGTCCATGTTTTTGTGTTCTAATCATTTTGTTCATTATCTTGCATTCAATTTTCGTTTTCAAATTTAAAAATCAAAAGAAAAAGAGTTCAATTTTGTGTTTCGGTTGATTTTTGTTCAAAGTGTTCTTGTCTGTTTTCATAAAACCCAAAAAGAAAAAGAAGAAATTTTAGCATTTTGATTCGATTTTCCCAAAGCCAAAAACCAAAAGTTGTTTTTTTCCTTATAACCCCCACTGAATTTTCGAAAACCAACTTGCAAAGGCTCCTCTTTGTTCATAGAAATTCAGTTTTCCTTTTTAAAACTCTCCAAAACCGTGTGCAACAAGCAAATAAGGAAACTTGATATTTTTGAAAACCAGCCAGCCCCTCTTTCAACTTTTCGAAAAGTTTTTAAGCAAACCAGTTTTTAAACCGGTTTTCGAACCCCTAAAACCTATTTAAAACATGTGCTAATTGTTTTAAACCAGGGGAAATAAGTTTTATTTTATTTACTAAACCGTGGACCAAGTTAACCCAAAGAAACTTTTGTTTGCAAAAAGTCCTAACCGGTTTTCTAAATTGATTTCAAATCTTCCTAAGAACCTAACCATTCATCCTAAATCGATTTCAAGCTGTCCTAAACTCGGTTTAAAACTTCCCAAAGGTTTTTAGAACCGTATGTTAGCTTGTGTATAGTTTGCTTGAGATTTGAACAATTGCAACTACTTGTTCGTAGCTTAAGTTACATAACTTCAGAACATATCGATGCACTTTGAGCTTATTGTTTCAGGTAGTGAATCAGTAACATGGAAGAAGAGGAATCATACAATTGGAAAGAGGAAGAAGAGAGCTTAATATGCTCAGATGAGGAGATAGATTATGAAAGACCACCATGGACAGGAGATGATGTTTCTGAGTATGGAGATGATTCAGATGGTGAAGGCTGTGATCCTGAACTCTCAGCCCAATGTTCCAATCATCCAGAGCCGCAGTACAAAGAGCTGCACACTACAACCTCATCTTGGAGTCAGCTTAGCATGGAATTCAGTAAGGATAGTGACGACTCAGAAGCAGACATGTATGGAGAGTACCACCCCCCTAGGCGCAAGAGTGCATCCAACAATCACAGAGTTACTTCATACAATGTACCAGCTCAACATAAGCTCAATGGAACAAGGAAAGCTCCAACGCAACAAACCAATAAGAGTCAGCCAACCAACAGGAGAAGAGGTCCCCTAGTGTTTTCAGGAAAAAGCAGTAAACCTGAAGTATACTTGCAATGGGAAGCTGACATGGAGGAATGGTTACCAGATATCAAGATTCCAGAAGAAAAGAGGTTAGTACAAGCTGCCTCAGCATTCACAGAAAAGGCTGATGAATAGTGGCTAAAGGAGAGCACACCAACCATCCATAAGAAGCCAGTACTAGATTGGCGAGAACTCAAGCCCAAAATGCATAAGGAATTTGTAGAGAAGCTTCAGGCTACAATCAAGAGAGTGAAGCCTACATCCAAAATGCAGACTGCTCCTAAGCACAAGTCTGTTTGCTATCCAAAGCCCAAGGATGTGTTCAGGCTACAATCAAGAGAGTGAAGTCTACATCCAAAATGCAGACTGCTCCTAAGCACAAGTCTGTTTGCTATCCAAAGCCCAAGGATGTGTTCTCAAACACTAACACCTACCAAGCAGAAGCTAAGAAGGCTCTTCAAGCAAAATAGGATCAGGAATGGCAGAGGATCATGGAGATGTTGCACCCAAAGAAACCAGAGCAAAAGCAGAGCCACGAAGATTCACCCAATGCAATCGGACCCAGCTTTGATGCCTCACTCAAGCTGTTAAACATGCCAACACAAGGTATGTGTTCTAACCTTGTAAATTCCAAAGAGCCAACATGTTATAGGTGTAATAGGAGAGAGCATATTGCTACAAATTGTCCATCTAGGAAGCTGATTAAAGATAGAACATCAGAGTTGAAATTGGAAGTAACTGAAACAAATAAAGGCTTTGTGAAATCTGATAATTTAATTTCCAATTCAAGACTCATGACCTTGTGTTTTCCCAAGGATTTTGAATCAGGAACAAGATCATAGGAAGAGCATAGAGGTTAGAGTAAACTACCAAACCTGAATTGTTCAATGGAGGATGAGAAAGTCAAGCGGACAAAAGCACCAGCATCACCACCTGATCAAGTGATGCTACCTGCACTCATTGACGTCCCAGACCACACTACATCCAATGGTGATTGCCCTGAAAGTGCTTTACTCATCCCTAGACTAAAGGAGAGCCGCATCCAAGGAGTTCAAGAGCACAAAGAACATACCATGTTACAACTTGCTAACACCATCTCTGTGAGTTTAAGTATTTCCAGACCTATTATAGAAAATTCAAACACAAATATGATACACTTGTTCTTAAGGATTATTTCAGGTACAAGTACTACAAAGGAAGAAATGAGCAGGAAAGAGCATGAACAAACTATTGTCAACAGGAAGGATCAAAGACCAGAAAAAGATGATTTGGTGATCAGGAAAGAAGATGACTGTTTAATGAACACCAGCTCACAAGAGCAGAAGGTCCAAACCCTCGTACAACCTATTAAAGCTGACAATGTAAGTACAAATATCATACAATCTGTTTTTACTACTCCAAGAACATATATAATGCACTTGTTCTTCCCAAGGAGCTTCTCTACATATATAAAGTATAAGTCAGAAGATAATGTGAAGAGAAGCTCAGAATCAGTCCTTACACTAAGTGTTCAGACTTAACCATCTTTGTTTCACTTACTCCTAAGTGTGTGCTACTGAACTTACTAGAACTAAAAGAAAGTAAAGCTTAAACAGTTGTGATTCCTTGTGTAGAAACACGATTTGCGAAGGAGATTGTTTCATCATACCATAAGAAACCTATGACACACTTGTTTCTTGGCAAAGTGATAAGATATTTGCAGGTCTTAAGGGGAGCAGAAGCAAGATAAGCAAAGGAGACGTCATACCAGAACAAAGAAGAGGAGTACTACTATCCTATCTGCTCAAAGGAGAACCATCAGAGACTCCACTCATTACCAGACCACATATACATCAAGGTATTTCCAGACCTATTATAGAAAATTCAAACACAAATATGATGCACTTGTTCTTAAGGATTATTTCAGGTACAAGTACTACAAAGGAAGAAATGAGCAGGAAAGAGCATGAACAAACTATTGTCAACAGGAAGGATCAAAGACCAGAAAAAGATGATTTGGTGATCAGGAAAGAAGATGACTGTTTAATGAACACCAGCTCACAAGAGCAGAAGGTCCAAACCCTCGTACAACCTATTAAAGCTGACAATGTAAGTACAAATATCATACAATCTGTTTTTACTACTCCAAGAACATATATAATGCACTTGTTCTTCCCAAGGAGCTTCTCTACATATATAAAGTATAAGTCAGAAGATAATGTGAAGAGAAGCTCAGAATCAGTCCTTACACTAAGTGTTCAGACTTAACCATCTTTGTTTCACTTACTCCTAAGTGTGTGCTACTGAACTTGCTAGAACTAAAAGAAAGTAAAGCTTAAACAGTTGTGATTCCTTGTGTAGAAACACGATTTGCGAAGGAGATTGTTTCATCATACCATAAGAAACCTATGACACACTTGTTTCTTGGCAAAGTGATGAGATATTTGCAGGTCTTAAGGGGAGCAGAAGCAAGATAAGCAAAGGAGACGCCATACCAGAACAAAGAAGAGGAGTACTACTATCCTATCTGCTCAAAGGAGAACCATCAGAGACTCCACTCATTACCAGACCACATATACATCAAGGTATAACCCTAAAATCCCAAAGGAGAATGAAAGCTAACTTGCTTTCTCTTGGTGCATATTATTCCGTTTCGAGGTCGAAACCTTTTCAATAGGGAGAGTATGATGAGGGCATCAAGCCTTAATCAACCAAGGAGCATGGAGAAGGCCACAACTAAGTCAGAAAAAACACTTTCCAAGCTACACTCTAAGAAACTCACAAAACCAATTAGAACCATCTATGGAAATAACCATAACCAAGAAATTTGGAGCATTACAAGATCAACAATGGAGACCAGGAGAGTTCATTAGACCATCAGAAGCTTCAACAGACAACACTCCATACACCAGCAAGCCAAGGATCAACCAAGTTCACTATGTCCATAACTTGCCATATTTAGAAGCATTCACATTTGGAAGATCAATTCAGCACTAAACATTTTCCTATCAAAGATACAACTTTTTGTTATCATTTTCATCAATTCTAGATGTCCTAAGCTGCTCCAGACCACACCAGAACAGATGCAATAATTTGAAGACTCACTTACCCTTTTTGGAGCCAAAAGAGATACAAAGCCAACAACTTTATTCCAAAGAAGGAATCTATGAATTCTTTGGCTTTCAAGATGTTCTAGAGTTCGTAACTTATTCCCTAAAACCATCCAGAAACAAAGAAGAGCATTCAAACCGTGGATCATAACCAAATCAAGCCTAACGGCTAGTTTTCTACACTTCTCGATTTCTTTCTTTATTTATGGTCATTGTGACCGTTTGTAAAAGCCTATATAAGCTTAGCTTAGTCCATTGTAATATTCACCTTTCAATAAACCAAGAATTAACATAGTATTTTGTTTTTAACGAGTGTTCTCTGAGTTTGTGTTCATTAGATTCAATTGAGTGATTCATTGTTTCTTCTGAGTTTTTAGAATTAGTTTCTTTTGTGTGATTCAAAGAGACTGTTTCTGCCAGGGATTGAGAGAGTCAATCATCCCATTGAACAAGAGAGTTGTTCATCCACGCCTTCCATCAATCAGATTCATCAGAGAGAGCTACACAACCAGCTGATCAGTCTCCATCACTATCCGTACCTGCATCAATTTGAATCTTGATTAATTGATTACCTTGCATCTATGACTTCCTGAGAATTCTCTGAGCCTAGAGATTTTCTCATCTAATTTTACACGCTCTTTTACTGCTTTATTACTCGCTTTCAATATAATCATCTTGTCTAGCGTAATTCAAATCGATAAATCTATTGCGTATTCTTGAGATCCTTTGTTCCATACCCTAAGTAGTACTTTGATATAGCTGTGAACTTGCAGTTAGATACTAGGGATAAAACTTAGTCTATCAAGTCTTTGGCCCTGTTTCTATGGGCCTCTTTGAGTGCCAATCGATTTTAGTTTTTGAGTTTCGACTAGGCATTTTTTCTTTTCTTTTGTTACCTACGCGTTTCGTCTCTCTTCGTTGGTGTGTCAGGTGAAACAATCAGAACTTGAAGAGTCGGAGAACGCAAACACTTGGTGTTGTCGATTCAGATGGGTAGAGTCGATCGAGACCAATCTTGTCATCGATCGACACCACACTCGAGCACCATGACATGACTCCTTAACAACCAACAACAATGGTGAAACTTGTAATCTTACTGCCAGAAAAACATAAACTCTACGAGACCAAGAGGGTCATATATGCAACACACAAGAGGAGAGACTTGATGGGGAAGGAAACCCTATTATTGTTCATGTCGTTGCATGTGCATGAGATATGTAGCTGGCCCAAGATTTGGCAGGAGCAGGTGGTCGTGGGCGCACCCTTGCTGATTACAACAGGCCTGATCAGTTTTACGCTAACATGTTTGTGATTCGACTGCATACTTTCAAAAGGCAGGATTTCGAGCTGAAGACTACCTACTACACTCTGATTGGGAAGCATCAGTTTCATGGACTTCCGATTGAGCATACTATGGACTACATTGAGCGGTTTAAGGACTTTGTCAAGTGCATGAAGTACATTGGAGTCTCCAATGACTACCTTTTCTGCAAGCTCTTCTCTCACTCTCTTGTTGGGGAAGAAGTGTACTGACTAAAGCATTTAGCACTAGGATCTCTGAAAACCTAGGAACATACCCAAAATGCATTCCTCAACAACTTTTATGATGATGCTAAATCTGAAGATCTGAGGAAAATGATCTCTACATTAGAGCAAGGTCCAAAAGAAGCTTTCAAAAGTGCTCAAATCATATTCAAGGCTTACTAAAGAGACTGTCTACATCATGGATTCAATGAGGTTCAGCTGCTAGAAAACTTCTTCAAAGGTGTTGATTGGTGATACCAGATGGCTATGGATGCTGTGTTGGGGTCAAAATTCTCCTCGACGAAAATAATAGTCGAAAGCATGAACGAGCAATCGAATATGGTCGTTCTCTACACTTCGGTTAAACGACATTCCATATGAATAACAATTTCTACGAAACACTTCGAATAAACGGCACTTCGTATGAATGACGTTTTATAATACACGCTTCACATGGATGGCGTTATATACGAAACACTTCCTATAAACGGCACTTCGTATGGACGACGTTTTATGACACACTTCGTATAAACGACACTTCTATGAATAACGTTTTATACGAATCGCTTCGTATGAACAACATTTCGTATAAACTACATTTCGTATGAATAAACATTTCACATGAACAACATCTCGTAGGGATAACATTTTGTACAAAATATACGCAACCCTTTACCCGAACGACCAAACGGGTTAGTCAGACAAACACATCACTCGACATAATCTACAAACAAACTGTTTGGAAATTCCAAGCTGACTGGGCTGCTTGGAATTTCGAGCAGACCAGTCTGCTCAGGAATTCCGAACGTACCAGCTCGAAAATTCCGAGCATAATGCGTTCCTTCTTGTTTTCCAAGCATGATAATCTCTCTGGGAACTTCTAAGCAGAACGCATTCCTTAGGAACTTCCGAGTAGAACATATTCCCTGAACCTTCCAAACGGACACTTTACTTGGACCAGATGCTCGAATACTCTATCTCTCTCCGGATGCGCGAATAGTCGCAACCCATCTTCGAAATAATAACTTATACGTTCCTAACCGTTAACGGGATTGCCGAATAAGCTATACAAATTGGAATTTGGGCCTCACTCACAAGACTCATATTTCCTAGACTTTTACGCTCAAACGGACTCAGATCTTCCCTTTTCGGTCCATTTGGAAGAACAAGTTAAACAACGGGAGGATAATCATAAATTAGAAAGATAAACTCAAAGAATAAAAGGAGAAGATAACTCGACCAAAAGAGGAAAACCCGATCATAAAATTAAATCCCAACGGAAATAAAATATATGATAAGAGGAAGATTTCCAGAAATCTTACGGGTGAGTATCCTCGCACCCGACTTCCTACTATCCTCTTGCTTTTTGATCTTTTTACTTTATTTCAGATCAAATTATCAAAAAAATTTCCTCCGGGTCTCTTGTCGTGTTGTTTATCATTGATATTTCTGTTCCCTAAACTTTTTTGCTCTACAAATATCGACAATGCGAGTTTCAATTCTCACAGTTTGGCGCCGTTTGTGTGGAGTTGAAGTTTCGTACACTTAAAAACCACCGACTAGCAGATCCGAAGATATGGCCACCGACAGAGACGAAACAAGTCATCAACTGAGCACTGTAACCAACAACATGATCTTTGGAGGATTGCAATACTGCAGAGACACGGTATCATCGATCAAAGCTTACCAACAATGAGCAGGAAAAAGCGTCCACTGGTCTGTTCCTTCTCAGTTCTCAAACGACAAGATAACATTCGAGGAGTGCGAGACCGCATGAATCAATCGACCGCACAATGATCCACTCGTCGACAATCTGATCCTAAAGGATCATGACGTAGCAAGAGTCCTTCTCTATACATAGAGTTCCGTGGATGTAATCTTCTGCGAGTTTATCCGAAGTATCCTCATTCCCAAAACCTTTAACGGGATTCACAGGAGACACGACGATGACTCTTGGGACAATTAGGCTACCGGTACAAGCAGGAGGAGTAACCAAAGTTGTCGAGTTCTCAATAGCATATGCGCGGTGAATCTACAACATGTTTATGGGGACTCCTTGGATAAATTCCATGAGAGTCGTTCCATCAAAATACCACCTCTGCTTGAAGTTCCCAACACCTGGCGGGGTCACGACGATATGGGGAAGTCAACAACAATTCCGATCTTGCTTCATGACAAAACAAAAACTCAGAATACTGACGATCGAGGTCCCCCAAAAGGCAAAGCCACCGCGGACAAAAGTAAATCAAGGAGTTGCATAAAAAAAGAGCCGACAGGGAATATGAAGAAGAAGACGACAAGCCTTGCGAACCCGTGGTATTAGTCTGCATAAACAACAATCATCTAGAACAATGGGTAGATGTAGGAATGAAACTTGACGACTCGATCAAAAAGGACATAGTTTTATGTCTTGAAGAGAACGTAAACAGCTTTGCTTGGCCCGAAGAAAATCAATGCCTTGATTCAAATATCTTTGCGAACGACAAAACGCGACGTCCAACGACTGACGGGACGCGTAGCAGTGCTCAAAATGTTTATCTCCGATCAACAAACAAGTGCTTGCCATTCAACGATACTTTTTGGGGGCAAAAAAATATTTGATTGGTCGGAGAAATGCGAAGAAGCTTTCCAACAACTGAAGAAGTATCTAGCAAATCCGCCAGTACTCGCAAAACTAGTAGAAGGATAACCCCTATTCTTATATACTGCGATATCAGCTACCACAGTAAGCGAAGTTCTTATAGAGAAGATTGAGGAGAACAAAAGCCGATCTTCTACGTCAGTCAAACACTAACAGACGCAGAAACTCGCTATCCTCAAATCGAGAAGCTTGCAATCGCACTAGTGATGTCCGCTCGGAACATACATCCAATCTCACTCGATCATAGTCCTGACAACTTTCCCGCTACGGACAATCCTTCATAGTCCAAGTCAATTTGGGAGATCATCGAATATCGATCCAGAACGTGCTCGAAATCGCAAGTACTCGCATATTTTCTGGTCGAATTAGCACAAGAAGGAGCAGAAGAGTTGGCAGGAGATTCGGACTGGTTGCTCCATGTTGATGGCTCCTCGTCAAAACAAGGCTCCAGAGTGGGAATTTGCCTGACATTGCCAACTGGAGAAATTTTGGAACAATCCTTCCGATTAGCTTTTCAGGCTTTGAAAAACAAACAAGAATACGAAACTCTAATCGTTGGGTTGAGGTTAGTCCTTGCTCTCAAAACTCAAAACATACAAGTATTTTGCGATTCACAACTGATGCAAGATGGAAACGTGATTGATATAGAACAGGGACTGAAGTCTCTCTTTTCTAGATCGTGAGTGATTATGTGGTGAGATGGATCCAACCGTGGGTCTCTAGACTCCTTAGGAAGGACATTCAGATGATTAAATGGAAACTAGAATGGAATGAATGTCGCCACACAAGAGATGAATGATCTTGTGAGAAGACTGATCTAAGGTCGCTTGATATGACTCACAAGAAAGCTTAGAATCGAAGATGTTTTCTCTCAAGAAGAAGAATTGCGTTATTGTATTGATACTTGGTAAATGATACACAGCTGCTAAGGATCTTTATAAAGGGGATCCTGCAGCTGTTGCCTTCTAGGGCAGAAACCTAATACATTGATTACTAAAGTACTAAAATATCCTATGGTTCGAAAAAGTAATACAGGGAAACGTTGACTCACTTATGCGACTAATACAATGTTTGACTCAGACGACTAATATAATGGTTTGGACCTGCAAAATGAACAAACACAATATATGAAATGAAACCATACCTTATTGAGCGTGCGTGGTCGTCCAAGGTTGGGCCTAGGTAGGCTGAATTGAGAAAATCATCTTCAAGTCCTCAAATGGCTTCAGTTGGGCCTCAAAACACTCAACTTGAATTCTGGTCGGTTGCTCTTGATAGTCTTGAGCTAGGAGACTCTGAATTGACTTATTAAACAATGCTCTGAGTCTTCTAGTTCCTGATCTTGTCCTTGGAGGATCTCTCATGGTTGTAATGTCTTGAGCAGCAGGTACTTCTTCTAGGTCTTCTTGATGTATCTCTATGCTTGAGTCAATGTCCTCATCATTCCCTCCCTATTGAGAAGATTCTGACCTCAGAATTCCATCATCTACATTATAAGGAAGCAAGTCAGCAACAATGAACACTGGCGAAATGGTCAACTCACCTGGCAGATCCAGCTTGTAGGCATTGTTGTTGACTCTCTTCAGCACTCGAAATGGTTCAGCTCCTCTTGGTGCTAGCTTGGATTTCCTATGATTTGGGAACCTCTCTGCACGCATGTGAACCCACACCCAATCTCCTGGATTGAAGATGAGCTCCTTTCTCCCTTTGTCAGCAACCTTCTTATACTTGGCCGTTCTCTCCTCTATGTTGGTCTTCACCTTTTAATGCAACTTCTTGATCATCGCAGCCTTGGACTCTCCATCCTGATTAGTAACAACTAATGGTGGCAAAGGAACAAGATCTAAAGGGGTTTCTGGCTGAAATCCATAGACAATCTCAAAAGGAGTCAACTTAGTGGTAGAATGGTTAGCATGATTATAAGCAAACTCAACATATGGAATACAATCTAACAAGTTCCGCAAGTTCTTACCAACCGTGGCTCTTAAGAGAGTAGATAGAATTATTTTTACAACCTCAGTTTGTCCATCAGTTTGTGGATGACAAGTTGTTGAGAAGAGTAGTTTGGTTCCTAGCTTCCTCCAAAGAACTCTCCAGAAATGACTTAGAAACTTCATGTCTTAGTCAGAAACAATAGTTCTTGGGATCCCATGCAAGTGTACTACTTCTTTAAAGAATAGTTCAGCAGTTTGAATGGCATCATTTGTCAACATGGAATGAAATGCGCCATCTTCGAGAACCTGTCCACTACAACAAAAATAGAATCCTTTCCTCGGATTTTGGGTAAGCCTAAAACAAAATCCATTGATATATCAACCCAAGGCATACTAGGAATAGGAAGTGGCATATATAAACCATGGGGATGTGACCTGGATTTGGCTTTGAGACAAGTTACACACTTGGAACAGAATCGTTCCACATCCTTCTTGAGGTGAGGCCAAAAGAAGTGTTCTACCAAAACGCTAAGGGTCTTATCAACTCCAGAATGTCCCATGAGTCCACCACCATGTGCTTCCTTGATCAACAAGTCTCGCATAGAACCCTGTGGAATACACAAACGTTTCTCCCTAAACAGATAGCCATTATGTAAGTAGAAGGAACATGTTGGGGCAATGTTACAATCTTGATAGACTGAGCCGAAGTCTGGATCATCTTTATACGCTTCCTTGAGGTGCTCAAATCCTAAGACTTTAGCCTCCATAGTCGTGATCAGCATGTGTCTTCGTGATAATGAGTCAGCCACAACGTTCTCCTTGCCCTTATTGTACTTTATCACATATGGGAATGCTTCTACAAACTCCATCCACTTAGCATGTCTTCTCTTCAGTGTTGTTTGCCCTCTAAGGTGCTTCAAAGTCTCATGATCAGTATGTATGACAAACTCCTTGGAAAGAAGATAGTGTTGCCATGTTTCCAACGACCTCACTAGTGCATAGAGCTCCTTGTCGTAAGTTGGGTAGTTCAAGCTGGCTCCACTTAGTTTCTCGCTGAAGTAGGCTACTGGACGTCATCCTTGAGTTAGCACAGCTCCAATACCTAAGCCTGAAGCATCACATTCAATCTCAAAAGTTTTGTTAAAGTCAGGTAATACCAAAACTGGTGCATGTGTTAAACGATCTTTGAGTCTGTTGAATGCGTCTTCTTGAGCTGATCCCCACTGAAATGCCACGTCCTTCTTGATCACAGCAGTTAGTGGGGCGGCTAAAGTACTGAAATCTTTGACAAAACGCCTATAGAAGCTTGCCAACCCGTGGAAACTCCTGACTTGTCTGATATTGTTTGGTCTTGGCCATTCTTGGATGGCTTTGATCTTCTCTTGATCAACCTGTAAACGTTTGGAACTGACAACAAAACCTAGGAAAACCACTTCATCAGTACAAAATGAGCACTTCCTAAGGTTCTCATATAGGCATCCTTCCGAAGTGTGTCAAGGACTAACTCAAGATGTTTTTGGTGATCCTCAAACGTTTTGCTATAAACCAATATATCATCAAAATAAACTACTACAAATTTACTGATGTATGCTATTAGAACCTGGTTCATTAGCCTCATGAAGGTGCTGAGTGCATTGGTTAGGCCAAATGGCATGACTAACCACTCATAGAGCCCCTGCTTAGTCTTGAAAGCAGTCTTCCATTCGTCACCTTCTTTCATTCTTACTTGATGGTAACCACTCCTAAGATCAATCTTAGAAAACACATTAGATCCAGATAGTTCATCAAGCATATCATCTAACCTTGGAATCGGATGTCGATATTTTATGGTGATGTTGTTGGTTGCTCTGCAGTCTACACACATCCTCCAAGTTCCATCTTTCTTTGGCACTAAGAGAACTGGTACAACACACGGACTCAAGATTTCTCTAATGTAACCTTTCTTCATCAAGTCTTGAATCTGCTTCTCCAACTCCTTAGTTTCTGTTGGGTTCATTCGGTAAGCTGGACGGTTGGGAAATGTTACACCGGGAACTAGATCAATCTGATGCTCTATCCCTCTAATAGGTGGTAATCCAGCTGGTATCTCTTCAGGGAACACATCTTTGAACCTGTCAAGCAATGAGGCAATTTCTGGCGCAAGTACATTGTCCTGTGAACCTGTATTCAACACATCTCTAAACACCATTAGTAGCATCGTTTCTTTACGTTCTAACGCCTTATAGACAGTACTAGGAGTGATGTACAGGTTAATTTTACTTACCTTGGACTCAGCAGTAAATTTGGATTGCATCTCATGTACCTCTTGGGGAGATAAGGGAGCAAGCTGGAATTTGCGCTTATTATGTGAGAAAGAATGAGTATTGGTGCGTCCATTGTGTATGACCTCTCTATCAAATTGCCATGGTCGGCCTAGAAGCATATGGCCTACTTGCATTGGGACAACATCGCACAAAACTTCATCCTCATACTTCCCTATCTTGAACTGAATCAAGACTTGCTCGTGTATCCTGATTTCTGTGCTTGAATCTAACCATCTCAGGCGGTATGGCCTCGGATGTTGGTTCGTCTTCAAACCTAGCTTTTCCACCATAATCTTGCTAGCAGCATTAGTACAAGATCCACCATCAATTATAAGACTACATACCTTGTTCTGAACTGAACATCGAGTGAAAAACAAGTTTTCTCTTTGGATGGTGTCTGGGTCACTCAAGGCGCTCAACGCCCTGCATACGACTAACATCTCTCATATTTCTGGAAATGCTACTTCCTCTTCTGAATCCGCAGCTTCAAGGTGTTCCTCCTCGTCTTGTGACTCATATCCTCCATCAGGTGTTAGTATCATAACTCGCTGATTTGGACAATCCCGTGCATAGTGACCTTTACCCTGACACTTGAAACAAGTTATGTCTCAAGCTCTTGTATTAGAGGTTGAAGACTTACCTGGATCAGAACGGTTGTTCCTTGGCGCTTCATAAGCTGGCTTTTTGTCTTGGGAACCTGAGGCAACAGTCTTGCCTTTGTCAATGTTCTTAGCTTGCGGTGCACTCCATTGATTCCTAGCCGGAGGTGCGTTCCATGAGTTAGGTCTTGAGCGACTCGCTGCTGCTGTCTTCCTCTTGATTCCTTGTTCAGCCTGCACAGCTACATGCAACAAATCATTAAGGTCATGACAAGGCTGACGTTCTACCTTTCTGGCGATTCGGTCATTGAGTCCATCAATGAAATGACCCATGAGAACTTCTTCACTCTCGTCCAACGCCATTATGTTCTTGAGTTGCTCAAATTCCTCATAGTATTCCTCGACACTCTTGTTCTTCTGTGACAACTGCCTGAACTGCTTCTGCATCTCTCTGTGGCAATGTGGTGGCACAAATCGCCTCCTAAAGTTGTACTTCATGGCTGCCCATGTTGTGATTCGTTCAAAGTTATTCCTCCTGCGGTCTTGGACTTCTCTGTTGATATATCATGGTTTTTACTAGTTTTAGGCCATGATATAAGTGTGTTTTAGTGTCTTTTGTGTTCTTTTAGAGTCTTTTACAGGTATAATCAGGTTTGGAGCTGAATTGGAGATAATGGAGCATTTTGGAGATTTTTGGAGTGTTTGGCCGAGAGATAGAGTTCACTGTCCGAAACAGAGAAAGGTGTCGATCGTTGCACACCTGCAACGGTCATTGCACCAGCGAGATGGGCCAAAAACTCGGCGGTTTAGAAGAATCAAGATATTGCACTTTGATCCAGAAGTTCCTGATATTTACAAAGAAGCCCCTGGCCGAGATTATACCTATATATTAGAGTTTTTAGTGTTTTAATTAGATACACTTTTATACGCTTTACATTACGCTTTCATAATTAAGAGCAGAGGATTTTTAGAGCTTTTGGGGCTGATCTGAACCTGTTACATCATCTGTATTTGGAGAAGATTTCGAACCCCTTTTACTCTTATTCTTTTATGCAATTTATTCATCATATGATTATGTTTTCATTATCTATGTATGAGTAGATTCCTTGTTAGGTTTAGGGTTTCTCACATAGGATTTCATGACCTGCTAGACTTGTTCAATTTCAGTTAAGGATTCATAACTATATCTGTTCTTCAATTTAATTGTGCTTAAAGCTAGTTCTAACCTGATCAATTAGAATCTAGATCTTAGGTTGCTAAATACGTCACGGAAGTGGGGTTTAGGAATCTGAACTAATTAAATTGGGCAATTAAACTTTGCGCAAACGGAAGTTTGGTTTAGGATAATTGTGAACATATCAAACTTGGGATTAATGCTAGTTTAATCTGTTAGTTCTCGCAAACGAAAGTTTGGTTTGCTGCACTTAGACTTAGAGAATTATCGCAAAGGAATTTGGTTAATTCTATGTCTGTGTTTTGAGTTCTAGAACTGTGCTTAATTAGATCCTTGCTGAATGAACTGTCTGCTTGTCTGATTTCCTGAGAACGTCCTAGACTTAGCGCTTTTAATTACTTGCTTTCACAACCGTTAATCTCTGCTACTGATTTACTTTCTCGCACCACTTTTAATTCAATTACATTGCTTTCTTCCTAGTTAAATTCCTGTTCTTGAGCTATTGAATACCGGAGTCTCTGTGGATTTCGATACCCTATATACTACATTGATATTGTTGTGCACTTGCAGTTTAGTATAGGGATTAAAACTCTGATCCTATCAAGTTTTTGGCGCCGTTGCCGGGGACTCTTTGAGTCTTCGATAGCTTCGAGCCTAGGGTTTTACTAGGATTTTTCTTTTTGTTTTCGTTTTTGTTTTTTTTTATTTCATTTAGTTACTGACTTTCTCGGTTTTTCTCTCTGTCGCAGGTACCAATTTCGCACTGCGTCGATCGTTGCACCCTTGCATCGTTCGACACTAGGCGATTTGAGATTGAACCGATCGTTGCACTGATAGCATCGATCGTTGCTGGACGATTACAGACAGTTTATGCCAACGCAGAAAACTCGAAGTAATCCGAACTCGAGCTTGCTTAATCTCGAACTAGAGGAACTTGGACGTCTAGAAAGGACTATCAGGAGAGAAAAGAGAGAGAGAATGGTACGAGAACGTCTGATCTTGATACGAGATGCTGAAGGTGTCCTAAGGGATCCGGAAAACAATCCTTACAATGCTGCTGGGCAGATGATTGATGCTGATGGACGAGTGATCCCTGACCCTCCTGAGCAACAGGAGCAGAACCAAAACCAGGGTCAGGAACGGGCCCAAGGTAGAGAGATGGTGGTTCATGAGAGGACACTAGCTGACTACAACAGACCTGATGAGTTTCATGCAAACCGAGCAGCTCTAGTGCTTCCTGCTTTTGAGAGGAATGATTTTGAGGTAAAGACCATCTACTACCAGCTGATGAGGCAGATTGCTTTTCATGGCCTTCAAGCAGAGCAGCCTATGGATCACATTGACAAGTTTGAGGACATAGTCACTGGCATGAAGTATGAAGGAGTATGCCCGAACTATCTGTTCCTTAAGCTATTTCCGCACAGTCTTGCTGGAGACGCTAGTGCATGGCTGAGACAACTGGCACCTGTCAGTATACTACTTGGGCAGCCTTAAAGAGTGAGTTCCTGCGTCACTTTTATGATGATGCGCGCTCAGATCAGTCCAGACAGGACATACTCACTTTTTCCCAAGGAGCTGTGGAGCCCTTGAAGACTGCCTGGATGAGATTTAAGCAGTATCATCGTGACTGTCCACACCATGGATTCACAGAAGTACAGCTGATTGGTATCATCTTCAGAGGCATAGATCTCCCTTATCAGACTGCGCTGGATAATTCCAGTAATGCTAATTTCAACACCAGGACTCCTACACAAGCTAAGCAGCTGATTGAGAACCTGATTGGCAGCAACAGTTGCAAGACAATGGATGAAAGGAGGAAGAAATCTGGTGGAACTGTAGAGAATTCTGATATAGCTAATATAAGATCCAGATTGGACACAGTTTACAATCTCCTGACAAGTAAGAAAGCTGTCCACTTTGCCCAAGATGTAGAGGTGATTCAGACTGAGGAGGACACTCAGGAAGAAGATGTGAATTTCATAGGAGGTTTTGGTTTCCAAGGTAATAGATTTAGTAATCAACAGGGGAACATATTTTCCAATGGAGGACAGACTGGTGGTTTTCAGAAGACCTATGGACAAGGTACTCAGAGAACCTATGGATCTACATCCTATCAGACTCCTCCTGCACCTACAGCCCATGAGAGCAAAATGGAGGCTATGATGGAACAACTGATTGAGAGTCAGACCAAGATTTCTGTGGACTGCATCAAGAAGTTGGACGCTGTCTATGAAGACCTCAATGGGAAGTTTGAGTCTATGAGCACTCACTTGAAGCAGTTGGACACTCAGGTGAACTAGATGTCCAGCTCACTGAAGGGAAAAGGAGTGGCAGACACTCATGTTAAGGCCTGGTCAGTGTACATTAATGATGGATCTCACCTAGGTGAAAGATTTGAGCTAAGTACAGCTGAGTTGGTGACAGAACAAGAATTTTCGGATATTTGTGAAAAACTCTCGGGTGAAATCTGCTGCAGTGCGTCGATCGATGCAACATCTGTGCCGATCGATACACCAGTCGGGATGGCAACGATCGACACACCCTTAGTGTCGGTCGTTGCAGGGCGTGAACAGACAGAACTGTCGGATGATAATGGCATAGATGCTGACTTGGAGCTTGATCGCCTATTCAATGGAGCCTCTGAGATTACTCAACAGGAGATCTACGAACAGATTGTTAGACAACACTCCTCAGTGTCTGAAGTGATTAGGCAAGAGATTGAAGAGCTGAAGAAATTGGAAGGGATTGGTGAAGAATTGGAAGAAATTCCAACTTCTGATGATCCACCTTATCATCCTTGTGTGCAGAGGTACTTAAACAAGATGTTGCCTTTGGATGATGATCTGAAAGACTGGGTGATAATAGTTCCTCAGCATATTAGTGATGTTCTGCTAACTAAGATCCCGAAGAAGCTGCCTGATCCTGGAGTCTTTGTGCTGGATTGTTCTATCTTTGAGGATAGCTTTAGGCGTTCTCTGTGTGATTTAGGAGCTGCTAGAAGTTTAATGCCTTACTCTGTGGCAGAGAAGCTGGGTATGTTGGATTTTACTCCTACTATGACTTCTCTTATCCTAGCTGATCAGTCCATACGAGTTCCTGAAGGACTCCTTATGGACATTCCGGTGAGAGTTGGAAACTACTTAGTTCCAACGGACTTCCTTGTGCTGAGATATGACTGTGATCCGGATGAAGCATTATTGCTTGGGAGACCCTTTTTGGCTACAGCAGGAGCATTGATTGATGTTAGGAACAGCTTGATAGACCTTCATCTGGGAGATGAACCACTGCACTATGAGATGGATAAGCTGCGAAAGCCACTGATAGATGGGCAGACATTCACCATAAGGGACGCATATTTTGAGCAGCCGGATAATACCATGGTTATAGATCCTGGAGCACATTTCACTCCATCTTTTCTTGGGCATGAGCATTCCGCAACAGCCTACTCACCACCTTGGATGAGGAGACTTGAACAGAGACAGAAAAAGTCTCTGTCAGGACCTCCTGGTACCTGAAAATTCCCATCCGTCCGGTCAAGCTATTGACCTTAAACAAGCGCTGGGTGGGAGGCAACCCACCATTAGGTACTGGTGTTTTTCTACTTAATTTTTGGTGTTTTTGTTAGGATTTTACGTTTGTTTTTGTTTCTGGTGAGTTTATGTTTGCAGGTCTCGGACAAAATCGCAGTGCAACGATCGACTCACTTCTGTGTCGATCGTCACAACACGAAAGGAATCGCATTGCAGCGATCGTTGCGCTCTTGAGCAACGATCGACCATACACGAAAATCGCCAAGTAACGGTCGATGCACTTAGTGCAACGATCGATGCCTGAGCGACAGAGGTAACCCGACAGACATAATTTCATCTTTTCAATTTTTTTTATTTTCTTTTTACCGATCCTTCGCTGGACACTACTGGGGACATTGTGTCTTAAGTGTGGGGGAGGTGCTACTGACTTTTGTTTTCTGTTTTCTTAAGAGTCAGTCCGTTTTTCAAAAAAATTTTGTTTTATTGAGTCAAAATTGTTTAAGTAAGAAACTATGATTTTCTGAGAAGATTTACAAGACTTGCAGGAACTTAAGTAACCATTGGGATGAAGTTGCAAGATCTATCTCTGACTATTAGAAAACCCCATCACAGATCAACCTACTGGGAACACCCACATCACTTCAGGTATCAGAGGATCCTTTTACTGACTTCAATTTAATACTGACTTAGATTTCTCACCTAAGGGCTTGGTATACTCTGTGTCGGATTCCCTTGTTAGTTCTGACACAGCCTGTCAACCTATCCTATTTAGTTCCCTTCTCCCCTTCTATAAAGTAAAAAAAAAAAAGATAATAAACTGAGGATGAGTTAGTAACTCCGAAGTGGTCATGGGAATGGTAGCAAACACTATTTTCTCTCATGTGATCCATGGAATGTGTCCAAAGTACACCCCATAACGGGAAGAACACTGATAAAAAAATAAAATGATACCCAATGGGGAAAAATCAGTTGTTAAAGAAGGGAAAGAGAAGAAAGGTACTAGAGAAAGGTAGTATGGTGGTCTAGAGCTGATAAGGTAAGAATCCATGTGCCCTTTGATCGATACTCCTTAGGTGAGACCGCACTTAAATACTCGCAGAAGTCAGTAGGGAGAATTTGAATGCTTGAATGTGATTGTGGAGTTTACCTAGGACAGTTGCTAAGTGTGGGGGAAGTACATGTTGGTCTTGATATCCTGTGATTGATTCTTTCAGTGGTTTACTAAGGGGAATCTGAGTATTGTAGCTTCTAGGATGAAATGTGTTTCTGAAGAGTTTTCAAACCTCTTCACCATGCTTTATTTCTATGTTTTGCTTGAGGGCAAGCAAAGGCTAAGTGTGGGGGAGTTGATATATCATGGTTTTTACTAGTTTTAGGCCATGATATAAGTGTGTTTTAGTGTCTTTTGTGTTCTTTTAGAGTCTTTTACAGGTATAATCAGGTTTGGAGCTGAATTTGAGATAATGGAGCATTTTGGAGATTTTTGGAGTGTTTGGCCGAGAGATAGAGTTCACTGTCCGAAACAGAGAAAGGTGTCGATCGTTGCACACCTGCAACGGTCGTTGCACCAGCGAGATGGGCCAAAAACTCGGCGGTTTAGAAGAATCAAGATATTGCACTTTGATCCAGAAGTTCCTGATATTTACAAAGAAGCCCCTGGCCGAGATTATACCTATATATTAGAGTTTTTAGTGTTTTAATTAGATACACTTTTATACGCTTTACATTACGCTTTCATAATTAAGAGCAGAGGATTTTTAGAGCTTTTGGGGCTGATCTGAACCTGTTACATCATCTGTATTTGGAGAAGATTTCGAACCCCTTTTACTCTTATTCTTTTATGCAATTTATTCATCATATGATTATGTTTTCATTATCTATGTATGAGTAGATTCCTTGTTAGGTTTAGGGTTTCTCACATAGGATTTCATGACCTGCTAGACTTGTTCAATTTCAGTTAAGGATTCATAACTATATCTGTTCTTCAATTTAATTGTGCTTAAAGCTAGTTCTAACCTGATCAATTAGAATCTAGATCTTAGGTTGCTAAATACGTCACGGAAGTGGGGTTTAGGAATCTGAACTAATTAAATTGGGCAATTAAACTTTGCGCAAACGGAAGTTTGGTTTAGGATAATTGTGAACATATCAAACTTGGGATTAATGCTAGTTTAATCTGTTAGTTCTCGCAAACGAAAGTTTGGTTTGCTGCACTTAGACTTAGAGAATTATCGCAAAGGAATTTGGTTAATTCTATGTCTGTGTTTTGAGTTCTAGAACTGTGCTTAATTAGATCCTTGCTGAATGAACTGTCTGCTTGTCTGATTTCCTGAGAACGCCCTAGACTTAGCGCTTTTAATTACTTGCTTTCACAACCGTTAATCTCTGCTACTGATTTACTTTCTCGCACCACTTTTAATTCAATTACATTGCTTTCTTCCTAGTTAAATTCCTGTTCTTGAGCTATTGAATACCGGAGTCTCTGTGGATTTCGATACCCTATATACTACATTGATATTGCTGTGCACTTGCAGTTTAGTATAGGGATTAAAACTCTGATCCTATCATCTGTCCCACCAAGTTAAAGCATGATCTATGAGCTGAGCTGAAGCTAGAGCTATCTTCTTCTGGTCATTGTATTCATAGTAATCGAAGATGTACTCCATGCGCCTCTCCCAATCCAGGTATGCTTCCGGGTTAACCCTACCTGCAAAAGTTGGCACAGTTAGTTTCAAATCTTTCGCAAAGTTACAGTTTACCTCTTGTTGTGGTTGGCGATCACGGCGGTGGTGATGATTATCTCTGTCTCTTCCTCTTGCTCCTGCATTCAGAGTATGTTCACTCTCCTCATCGTCCGATTGCTCGTCATTCCTTGGAAGTTCTAGTCGTCCTACCCTCTGATCAATTCGTCCAATCTGAGCTGACAAATCGTTCTTCAAGGCTTGAAGCGCTTCTAACAGAGCTGCATTAGGGTCGACAAGGTCTCCTGCCATTGGTTTCCTGTTCCTACACACACTTGAGCAAGCGATCAAAAGACTAGGGAACAAAAGGCACAAAAGAAGAAGGAAGATCCTAAGCAAACCTATGTTACCTTGTGCTACAAACTATGAGTCAAGAACTAACACAAGGGAAGGCACGGTTTTAGGTAGAGTAAATAAGAAATACGCTCGGTTTTGACAAAAGAAGTTTTGGAAGGTTGAAAACCGATTTAGGAAGATATAGAAAATCTTTAGGAAGTTGAAAAAGATTTAGAAAGTCTCGGATCCTTTTTTTTTTTTTTTAAACTAGACTTGACCAAAGAAATAGAAACTAGAATATCCTTAAAAATCTAAAATATTTCGAAATCTTTTTTTTTTTTTTTTGAAATTTGAAAACGAGTTGCAGCAAAGAACTTTGAGTCTAAAACCCTAAGACTAACAAGAACTTTTGCCTAATTGACTTAAACACAAAGAAACGATTTCGAGAATGAAGCAAGGTATGATGATCAACAATGGAACTAGATGCAACATGATACTTTTTATGATTTTTTTTTTTTGATTTGGGATGCAAAGCAAATGGAAAGCAAACTAAAACATACGATTTTTATGTGGTTTTTTTGATGTAGTATGCAATAGAATCGAAAACTATAAACTAGATGCAAAGGAAATCGAAAGGAAAAGGATAGATACACCTGATCTAGGCACCTTTCGGCTCTGATACCAGATGATGCAAGATGGAAGCGTGATTGATATAGAACAGGGACTGAAGTCTCTCTCTTCTAGATCATGAGTGATGATGTGGTGAGATGGATCCAACCGTGGGTCTCTAGACTCCTTAGGAAGGACGTTGAGATGATTAAATGGAAAGTAGAATGGAATGAATGTCGCCACACAAGAGATGAATGATCTTGTGATAAGACTGATCTAAGGTCGCTTGATATGACTCACAAGAAAGCTTAGAATCGAAGGTGTTTTCTCTCAAGAAGAAGAACTGCGTTATTGTATTGATACTTGGTAAATGATACACGGCTGCTAAGGATCCTTATAAAGGGGATCGTGCAGCTGTTGCCTTCTAGGGCAGAAACCTAATACATTGATTACTAAAGTACTAAAATATCCTATGGTTCGAAAAAGTAATACAGGGAAACGTTGACTCACTTATACGACTAATACAATGTTTGACTCAGACGACTAATATAATGTTTTGGACCTGCAAAATGAACAAACACAATATATGAAATGAAACCATACCTTATTGAGCGTTTGTGGTCGTCCAAGGTTAGGCCTAGGTAGGCTGAATTGAGAAAATCATCTTCAAGTCCTCAAATGGCTTCAGTTGGGCCTCAAAACCCTCAACTTGAATTCTGGCTGGTTGCTCTTGATAGTCTTGAGCTAGGAGACTCTGAATTGACTTATTAAACAGTGCTCTGAGTCTTCTAGTTCCTGATCTTGTCCTTGGAGGATCTCTCATGGTTGTAATGTCTTGAGCAGCAGGTACTTCTTCTAGGTCTTCTTGACGTATCTCTATGCTTGAGTCAATGTCCTCATCATTCCCTCCCTCTTGAGAAGATTCTGACCTCAGAATTCCATCATCTGCATTATAAGGAAGCAAGTCAACAACATTGAACACTGGCGAAATGGTCAACTCACCTGGCAGATCCAGCTTGTAGGCATTGTTGTTGACTCTCTCCAGCACTCAAAATGGTCCAGCTCCTCTTGGTGCTAGCTTGGATTTCCTCTGATTTGGGAACCTCTCTGCACGCATGTGAACCCACACCCAATCTCCTGGATTGAAGATGAGCTCCT
This sequence comes from Orychophragmus violaceus, assembly GCA_030180135.1. Classification (NCBI taxonomy): domain Eukaryota; kingdom Viridiplantae; phylum Streptophyta; class Magnoliopsida; order Brassicales; family Brassicaceae; genus Orychophragmus; species Orychophragmus violaceus. Next base: position 67,043,812 of record CM058239.1, read on the forward strand.
TTCTCCCTTTGTCAGCAGCCTTCTTATACTTGGCCGTTCTCTCCTCTATGTTGGTCTTCACCTTTTGATGCAGCTTCTTGATCATCTCAGCCTTGGACTCTCCATCCTGATTAGTAACATCTAATGGTGGCAAAGGAACAAGATCTAAAGGGGTTTCTTGCTGAAATCTATAGACAATCTCAAAAGGAGACAACTTAGTGGTAGAACGGTTAGCATGATTATAAGCAAACTCAACATATGGAATACAATCTAACCAGTTCCGCAAGTTCTTACCAACCGTGGCTCTTAAGAGAGTAGATAGAGTTCTGTTTACAACCTCAGTTTGTCCATCAGTTTGTGGATGACAAATTGTTGAGAAGATGGGTTTGGTTCCTAGCTTCCTCCAAAGAACTCTCCAGAAATGACTTAGAAACTTCGTGTCTCGGTCAGAAACAATAGTTCTTGGGATCCCATGCAAGCGTACTACTTCTTTAAAGAATAGTTCAGTAGTTTGAGTGGCATCATTTGTTTTGGCACATGGAATGAAATGCGCCATCTTCGAGAACCTGTCCACTACAACAAAAATAGAATCCTTTCCTCGGATTTTGGGTAAGCCTAAAACAAAATCCATTGATATATCAACCCAAGGCCTGGTCCTGCGTAAAGTATCCGAAGATTCCTTGAAGAAGACCTGGTCCTGCGTAAAGTATTTTGGAACCACTACAAGAAAACAACGTTTTTGCGACTGTACTTTTAATCGCAGAATAGTCGTTAATCAGGGTTTTACGACAAACATACGACAAAATATGGTAGTCGTCAATCCATAGTCGCTAAATCTCATAGTCGTATTATTAGTCGGCGAGTTACGACCATTTATACGACCAACATAGGTAATCGTAAAATAGACGTAGCGTTGTCGGAAGATATATGGTGTTGGATCTCCTAGGATCTAGGGTTTGATATATTGAAAACAATCAACCTCGTTCTTACCTGGAACTGGAAGCGGAATGAGTTGGTGAACGAGATCAGTTGAGCAACGCAGATGCCTTGCCTCTACCAGATACACACGCACACAAGCTGGAAACGGGATGCTAGTACCGGATCAATGGGAATCACCTGTTTCTGGTGTTTCTGCTTTTCTTACCAAGAAAAACTCGACGGCTGTGTTCTTAGGTCGAGATAATCATGTTTTATTCGACCTAAAACCCACTTAACGGGCCAGACTTGATTAAGTCATATTTCGAAAAGCCTTTCCGAAAACCCGAACTGTGTCGAACGACACACAAGCTGTGTCGATCGACACAACACCATTTTGTCGATAATAATGTGTATCCAATACACATTAATATGATCATTACCATAATGATCATTCCCATGTCGTAGCTTCCAGTTTGCTTAGGTGTGTGACCCTATAGGATCATATAATACTGGCAGTAAGTCTATAACTTACAGGTTGCAAGAGGCTTCTAGCAAAACATTGCAACCACCCAGTATTATACGAATGTCTGATCTCGACACACAACTATCATCAGGAGTGAGTACAAGATTGATTTCAGGACACTATCCCAACAATCTCCCACTTGTACTGGAATCATCTATTCCTATAATCCTTTTATCTCTATATCTCGATTTGGCATAAGGCAAGATTGGTGTCATCCTTATTTAGCCAACATCATGTTTATCGAACTCTTGACCTCATACTGAACATTACAAACAACTGAACTACAGTTCGTTTGAGTGCGGCCACACATTTTTCTCAGTATTAAATCTTTGATAGGCCCTGAGATATTTATCTCCCGTTATTCAGGAGGGACAAATCCCATCTTGTTCCATCCCTATTTCAACGCACACTTCATGATATACTTGAACAGTGCCGTTATAGTCGCCAGTTACGGGTCAACTGTTGGATTATGCGTTTTTCCATGGTTCAATTCTCAGATTGCAACCTAGCACATAATCTTAAACAGATCTAGGTTCTTGTAATCGAATCATAAAACAAACCTGATCTCTACCTTTGCAGCGGAATGATTGGTGGTAATGACAAGATCAGATTAGAGCTGATGAGAACCGGCTCCTCCTAGGTATCCACACGCTTACAAGCTACGGATCAGGCTGCTAGACCAAGCTCGGAATCAACAGAGAGAGAGAGGACGGCACAGCTCAGAAATCGCAGAAGGCTAGGGTTTCTGGCGCCTCTCTCTTGCCTTATATAGGCCCAAGTTATTAACTAATGGCCTATTAGGCTTTTGGGCCCAAAACACAAATCAGACAAAAAGCCCATTTTTTTGTCTTGGCCCAATTCTCTGTACAAATACAGTAAATGCCTTTGCATCTTACCGTATTATTTCCATTTAACTTTCCCGTTAGCTATGGTGTGTGACCCTTTGGGATCATACAATACTGGTAATAAGTCCTAAACTTATAGATCAAGAGCGGACTCTAGCAAGCCATCATGATCACCCAGTATTTATGACTTATGTCTGATCTCGACATTTATCATACTTTCTAGAGATAGTACAGTAGATTTCAGGACATTCCCAACAATCTCCCACTTGTACTGGAATCCTACACAGGACATTCCCAACAATCTCCCGATTGTACTGGAATCCTACATTCCCTAATCCTTTTGTCACAATATCTCGATCTGGCATAAGGCAAGATGCGTGTCATCCTTATATCGCCAGACCATGTTTATCGGAACAGAATTGATACTGACAATGCAAACGACTTGGGCAAGTCCGTTTGGGAGTGGCCACTCTCTTACCAGCTATCAAGTCTCCGATTGGCCTAGAGATATTACCTCCGTTAAACGGCAGGGACAAATCCCATCTTGTTCCATCACTATGAACTACACATTTTATAATACACCCAACCAAGGTCCTTATAGCTCCCAGTTACGAAACAGCGTTAGACAATGATCAAAGCGCATTACTCCATGTGCAGCCACATGCATGCGAACTCAGGTCTAAGGACTATACTCTATAGTCGTATATGAGAACCTCTTATGACACAGATATTAATATCTTGTAGAGTTCTCATCAGCGGGCCATGTCCGGTCATATGCTCCCCTACATATACCTATGTGTCGACTTTGATGCCGCGCATCTATGACTCCTCGAAACTTGGTCATAAGTCTCAACACAATCTAGTCTCAAGTGGTTGTTGGTGTTCCAATTTCAACAACCTTCGACTATGGACATTTTGATTTATGTCATTTCATTAAATATGGGGTTTCAGGATCAAGTCTACTCATGTACTTCGATGGCCCATATATAATGACATGAATCATTTTGGAACGATTATTTATATCACAGTTAAAATAATCCAGAAATCATAGATTTCATAAACATAAAATATTATGTTTACATGAACCTTTCAAAACAACTAAGTAAAGCCCTTTACAAACTCCCACTGAAATTAAGACTACATCTTAATTTCACTCATCCTACAGCTACAGTCCGCGACTCGTGCTTAGGCCTAAGGAGTGGCTTCGTTAATAGATTAGCAACGTTCTCATTCGATGAAACTTGGTTTTCTACTTAACACCTCTGTCATTTATCTCACGGAATAGGTTATACCTACCCTCAAGGTGTTTGGATCTCTGATGTGCAGCTAGTCTCATCTATGCTGGGAATCACATCAAGTTCAGTGATGAACTTTTCTTTCCAAACAACCTCTTTCGCCGCTTCTCAAGCTGCGAAATGTTCAGCTTAAGTCATGGAGTCAGCAACAGTGCCTTGCACCGCCATACAGACACAAGATATAGCCGGACTGTGACCGGGAATTATCTTTGTCTATTGGAAACTTGCCTTTCAGACTCTATCGACTTGTAGCACCTCACTTTCTCCGTAAATCAAGAATTTATCCTTAGTATTCCTCAAATACTTTAGGATATTCTTTACAGCAATCCAGTGATTCTTTGATGGATTTGACTGGTCTTTACTTGTCTTGCTTAACATTAAAGCAACATCAAAACAAGTACGTGTCATGGCATACATGATAGATCCAATTGTCGACGCATATGGAATCTCATCCATGCATTCAAGCTCAGCAGATATCGTAGGATACTGTTTCTTGCTTAACATATTGCCATGTGACATTGGCATAAAACCCTTCTTGGAGTGCTGAAAACGTGTAGGACTTTGTCAATTTAAGAATCCTGACTTTGTCCTACCAGCTCTTTTGAATCTCTATCTTTAGATCCAAAATCCAAGAACTACGTGGCTTTACCCATGTCAATCATAAAACCAACTCCCAAGCCAGTCCTTTACCGACTGCAGCATTGGGACGTTATTTCCGAGAATCAGTATGTCATCGACATACAATATGAGAAATGCAACATCGCTCCCACTTATCTATTAGTAAACGCACAGTTCCATTTCGTTCATGTTCAAGTCAAAACCTTGACTACTTCAACAGAACGAAGATTCCAACTCCGATATGTTTGCTTCCATCCATGAAAGGATCGATGAAGCTAACTTACACAAAATGTAATTTTTCGGAGTCCGGGCTTACTTTCGCTTCTTTGAATTTCGCAGATTCGTCGCTTTCAATGATCATCAGATCATGCGAACTTTCAATGATCATCAGGTTCAACTAATGACGAGAAATCACTCTCGGATTAGTGACTGATTCATTCATATCTGCGAACTTCAGGCTCTACAGGTGTAGATTCTACAGAAAATCTGTAAATCCATCCGTTGCTCTCCCTCAACAGGTTGAGCAGCCTCCTGTATCTCTCGAATTTCTTCGAGTTATACTTTTACTCCCACTGTTCTTCTTTGAAAGTAACTTCCCTTCTTAGAAAACAGAATGGACGTAAAAGTAACAAGCCTTGGTTTCCCTAGGACAACCAGTGAAGTAGCACAACTACAAATACTCAGTAAATACGAATTTGGATTGATTCCAATCCACATTTACGTGGTGTCTTTCAACTGATATTGGTGGAACTATTTCAGCGTAAACTTAGATATTTCTAGAGCGTTATTCTTAAAGAATATCATGGAAGATTCGTGTGACTCATCTTTAATCATTTCTAATAAGATCTGATTCTTTCTCACAGAAATACCTCAAGGTTTTCAGGAGAATTGAGCTGTGAAACGACTTCACACTCATTCAGATGATCACACCATTAATGACTCAAGTATTCTCACTCGTGATCTAATCCAGAGTCTTAATACTTCTGTCATTCAGATTCTATACTTCATTCTGGAACTCTTTCGATCATATCAAAGAATTCCGACTTGTGTCTCATCAAATGAACACAGTCACACTCACTGAAGTAATCAGTAGAGACAATGAAGTACAGGAAATTTTCTCTGGCATTACTGCTCATCGGGCCACATACATGAGTATGTTCAAGGTCCAATAAGCCTTTGGGATTTTCTCTAGCTCGGCTAAGATGGGCCCTTTGTCTTTTGGTCCAGTAAGCAGAATTCAAGTCTCATAACATATCCGATCAAATGAGCCCAAAAGTCCATAACTATGGGGTTTCTGAATCCGACTTACTCTATGTGACCAAAACATTTATGCCAAGAAAAATCAGGTTTAATTCATCAGATTTAAACCAATTCGGTATTTATGTTACATTTAGGCACTCTTTGGTTTAAGACATAAAACCCATTCCTTGAATAGGGTGCTACAATTAACATTTCATTAAGATCAAAAGAACAAAACTTGTCTTTATCAAAATGAAAAACATTCAAATTCTTTACAAGAAAATGAAAAACAACTCTGCTTAAAGCAGGTACATTGTAGCAATTACTTAATACAAAACCAAGCCTCAAGGGCATCTACAAGTGAAAACCCTACGGCTGAGGCAGCATCCCAAGCTCCTTCCAGACACGCAGTTCCACTTGCCCTTCCTTCAACGTTCTACTGTTGCTCAGGCTCTGCATATTATAACAAATATCAGTGCCGCAACTAGTATCCACTACCTATAAGGTATAACTTGAAGTAATAACATGAATACCTGAGGAAGTAGTTTCATACATCAACTTCAACTCCTCATAATCTTCCATGAATTTAATGCAATCTCTTTTCCAATGCCCAGTCTCTTTACAGTAGCAGCACTTACCAACGTAAGAGGTATCTGACTCGGGCTCAGAAGACACAGGCTTGCCATGATTCAAAATCTGGACAACTTTGTCTTCACCCTTGTCAGCACTAGGTTTAGTAAACCTACCCTTCTCCATTACGAGATTATACAGGGTACTCTTCACGTTTGGCTCAACTGTCTTGAGCATATCATGCAGTTCAGTCATCGTCTTCGTTAAGCCTTTCTTGATATAGTTCCTTACGAACTTATCATAGCTTGACGGCAGTGACTGCAGAATGATCTCAGTTGCCAATTCCTGGCTAACTGGATAATCCAGTTTCCTCAGGTTATCAATGTAACCCATCATTTTACTGACATGAGGACTTACTGGATGATCATTTGGTAGCTTGCAGCTAGTGAGAGATTTAACCAACTGGTATCTCTCCACTCTTACCTGCTCCTGAAATTTCAATTTCAGGCTGCTGATCATCTCTATTGGCGACTCCATGTTCTCATATTGCTTCAGAAAATTTGAGTCCATGGTAGCCAATATCAGACCACGCACATCTACCGCATCATTATAATGCTTATTCCAAGCATTATATACTGCATGAGAGGCATTGGACCCGATCCTCACGGGGAGAGCTCTCTCAAGGACATAGTCCTTTCTCTCCTGCCTGAGGACTAGCCTCAGGTTCCGCGACCAAGTCAAGAAATTTGATCCGTTCAGTTTGTCCATCTCAAGGACAGACCGGATCGAGAAAGTGTTTTGATTGTTTGTGCTCGTCATAGCTGAAATTTAGAGATAAATAGAGTTTTAGTTATTTAGTTCATAAAAGAGTAATCTTAATAACTTATAAGAAAACTCGCATTGCATTCAAAATTTCTTTGTTTAACCTCATAAGAATGCAATGATTCCGAGACCCATGTTCAGCTAAATCCAAAGTGGGCCACTGGCCGTCACCCAGAAGTAGCTTTACTTGGTAAGCATACACACAGCTAGTTATATCTCATATAACTCTCGGTCGTGAATTGGGCCCAAGGCCCAATACACCAGATGTCTCAAGGCCCGGGACTCCCGATGGCCCAGTCAAGGAAACCAATCTCTTACAGCCAAATAATTACTAAAGTCTGGGACTCCCAATGAAATTAGTGACTATATACTACTTTACTTACGCGAAAACAGACACCTCACACTGTAAGCCATATCTGTAATTGAATAAGCGTTAAGTAGCTGACAAGATTGGAAAGACATCCAAGCTTGATATTGGTTTTGAGGATTTTAAGTTTTATTTCCAAAAATAGAAGATTACTATTTTGGGAAACTTACTTGTTTTAGAAACTTTCTAAATTTAGTAACATACTAAAAATAGAAATTTCTAATTTAATATTTTATAAATATTTTGGGTTGGGTCACAAATTATAGGCCTAATTCTTGGCCCATGACCATAGAATTCCAGTTGGCCCAATAATTTGACATAATCGAGTCGGTTTATTAATTCTGGTCCAAGACCAAATTAACTATCAAAACCATCGGTTATTTACTAAACCAGACCAGCTCTAAATTATTTGGTCCAACCAAATCAAACTTAGACCAGCCTTCGGTTTAGGTTAAAATTCAATTTTTTTTTGAATTTCAATCCGGTTTAACCAGAAAATAAATAATACCATGTATTAAATAATTTCCAGCAAACCGCGATTCGGGTTAACCGCTTGAACCACCAATTAAATTGGATCGGTTCAGTTAAATCCAAAACCGGGAAGAAACACCTAGTGTTTTAGCCAATTTGATTTAACTTGCGGTTTAAGGCTTTAAACACACGATTAACCGCCAATTAAATGGACCGGTTAAATCGGTGTGGTTTTGGGCAACGAACCGCGAAGCTCGGTTTAACCGATTGACTATTCGCGGGACGTAAAATTTTAACGGGCCAAACGATCGACCACGGCCCATGAACATCACAAACGATCCACGATCGTTGCGTCCAGCCATGGCCGATCGATCCTTGCCCATCCGTGATCCATGATCACACGGCCATCATGTCACGACCGATCCGATCACCGGTCGATCACACAACTCGGCTTATTGATCGAAAGCATCTCTCGGCAATCGATCCATCCGATTGTTGTGGCCCACAATCGATTACATAATTAAAAGATTCATACTATAAAAATCTCGCTAACCAATTGGATCTTTATAATATCTCTTTTGATTTTTCAAATAAGACGAAATCATAACAAGTCAACATTAATTATCGATTCATGCCATTCGCTTTTGATAATTAATTCAGTTTGTGATATCATCGATTCATGCTTCACCAAAGGCAAACACGATTTGACTTTTCCAATTCATCAATCAAATCAACATACAATTCATCACTAAAGACAAAACAATTGTGACATTCTTAAAGTCAACAACAAACGTGACAACTTAACAAGCGATCATCAATTAATTCAATAAGTGAAGACAAAACGATTATCAAATTAATCGATCATGTGAAAAGCAAAGTCACGATTTGACATTCACATAAGAACAAAACGACTTACGTCAATTCGCTTATGTTGCATATACACACGATCCAAAAAATCAACATTCGATTGATTTGATACCTAACAACCTGGCTCTGATACCACTGTTGGATTATGCGTTTTTCCATGGTTCAATTCTCAGATTGCAACCTAGCACATAATCTTAAACAGATCTAGGTTCTTGTAATCGAATCATAAAACAAACCTGATCTCTACCTTTGCATCGGAATGATTGGTGGTAATGACAAGATCAGATTAGATCTGATGAGAACCGGCTCCTCCTAGGTATCCACACGCTTACAAGCTACGGATCAGGCTGCTAGACCAAGCTCGGAATCAACAGAGAGAGAGAGGACGGCACAGCTCAGAAATCGCAGAAGGCTAGGGTTTCTGGCGCCTCTCTCTTGCCTTATATAGGCCCAAGTTATTAACTAATGGCCTATTAGGCTTTTGGGCCCAAAACACAAATCAGACAAAAAGCCCGTTTTTTGTCTTGGCCCAATTCTCTGTACAAATACAGTAAATGCCTTTGCATCTTACCGTATTATTTCCATTTAACTTTCCCGTTAGCTATGGTGTGTGACCCTTTGGGATCATACAATACTGGTAATAAGTCCTAAACTTATAGATCAAGAGCGGACTCTAGCAAGCCATCATGATCACCCAGTATTTATGACTTATGTCTGATCTCGACATTTATCATACTTTCTAGAGATAGTACAGTAGATTTCAGGACATTCCCAACATCAACGTTTGACAAGGTCAAAGTGTACCAATTCATATGCAAGAAAGCATGATGAACTCAGGTCTAAGGACTATACTCTATAGTCGTAATGAGAACCTCTTATGACACATATATAACTATCTAAGCTACGGTATTCTGCTTAGAGCTCTTCCAGCTCACTGCAGCGCCATTTAGACAGAAGACATATCCAGATTGTGATCGTAAATCGTCTCTGTCCGTCTGAAAACTCGCATCGGTGAATCCATTCACCACAAGTTCTTCACTTCCTCCATATACAAGGAATTTATCCTTAGTATGTCTCAAATACTTGAGAATATTCTTGACAGCTGTCCAGTGAACTTCACTTGGATCAGATTGGTATCTACTCGTCATGCTTAACGCGTAAGCTACATCTGGACGAGTGCAGAGCATGGCATACATAATAGATCCTATTGCAGAAGCATAAGGAATCCTATTCATGCGTTCTCGCTCAGCATGTGTCGCCGGACACTGCTTCTTGCTGAGATTGGTGCCATGAGACATCGGTATGAAGCCCTTCTTGGAATCATGCATCCTGAATCTGTGCAGCACCTTATCAATATAAGTGTCCTGGCACAATCCAGTCAGCCTGTTCACTCTTTCTCCGTAGATTCTGATTCCAAGAATATACGCGGCTTCTCCCATGTCTTTCATGGAAAAACAACTTCCGAGCCAAGTCTTAATAGACTGAAGCAACGGAACGTCATTACTGAGGAGGAGTATGTCATCGACATACAGTACAAGAAATGCAATTCTGCTCCCATTAGTCTTCTTGTAAACACATGGTTCTTCTTCGTTCTTGATGAAACCAAATTTTTTTACTGCTTCATCAAAACGAAGATTCCAACTCCGTGATGCTTGCTTCAATCCATAAATGGATTTATGAAGCTTGCATACCTTCCCAACGTTCTTAGGATCGACAAAACCTTCAGGCTGTGTCATATACACATCCTCTTCCAGAATACCATTCAGGAATGCGGTTTTGACATCCATTTTCCAAATCTCATAGTCATAATGAGCAGCAATCGCTAGAAGAGTCCGAATGGATTTAAGCATAGCGACTGGGGAATAGCTTTCATCATAGTCAATACCATGAATTTGCTTGAAACCTTTAGCCACCAATCTCGCTTTGTAAATCTGTACATTGCCATCCACGTCAATCTTCTTCTTGAAGATCCATTTACACTCAATGGCTTTTGCACCATTAGGTAAATCGACCAAGGACCATACTTGGTTTTCTGACATGGATCCCATTTCGGATTTAGAGGCTCCAAGCCACTTTTCGGAGTCCGGGCCCATCATTGCTTCCGCGAAGGTCGCTGGTTCGTCACTTTCAATGATCATCAGATCATTTGAATTGGTCACGAGAAATCCATAGTACTCTCGGGTTCGTGACGGATCCTTCCGGATCTGCGAACTTCAGGCTCCACAGGCGCCGGTTCCACAGAACTCTGTGGATTCAACTGCTACTCTTCCTCAGCAGGTTGAGCAGTCTCCTGTGCATCTCGAATTTCTTCAAGATGTACTTTACTCCCACTGTTTTTCTTAGAGAGAAACTCCCTCTAAAGAAAAGAACAGTCCCGAGCAACAAATACTTTGTTCTCAGATTGGTTGTAAAAGTAGTATGCCTTGGTTTCCCTAGGATAACCAACGAAGTAGCATTTATCTGATTTGGGTGCAAGCTTGTCAGAGATTAAACGTTTGACATAAGCCTCACAACCCCAAATCCTCAGGAAAGACAGAGTAGGAACATTCCCAGTCCACAGTTCATGTGGTTTCTTTTCCACTGATTTAGATGGTACCCTATTCAGTGTAAACGCAGACGTTTCTAGAGCGTATCCCCAAAAGGATAATGGAAGATTTGAATGACTCATCATAGACCGAACCATATCCAATAAGGTTCGATTCCTCCTCTCTGACACTCCATTCCATTGGGGTGTTCCAGGAGGAGTGAGTTGTGAAATTATTCCACACTCGCTCAGATAGTCGCTGAACTCTTGACTCAAGTATTCTCCTCCGCGATCCGATCGCAGAACTTTGATACTCTTGCCAAGTTGGTTTTGTACTTCATTCTTGAATTCCTTGAATCTATCAAAGGATTCTGACTTGTGTCTCATCAAATAGACATAGCCATACCTACTCATCGGCCCACATACTCATCGGCAATAGTACTCATCGGCCCACATACATCAATATGAATAAGGCCCAATAAATCACTGGCCCTTTCATTTGGTTTGTTGAAAGGGGCTCTAGCCATTTTGCCCATCAAACAAGATTCGCATTTCTCACATGATTCAAAATCAAATGAGCCCAGAAGCCCATTTCGATGGAGCCTTTGGATGCGTTTCTCATTGATATGGCCCAAACGACAATGCCATAAGAAAGTCGGGTTTTCGTCATTTGACTTAAACCGCTTTGTATTTATGTTAAAGTTAGGCATTTCTTGGTTTAAAACATATAACCCATTATCTAATGGGGCGCTACCATAATATGTACCATCACGATTAAAAGAACAAACTTTATTCTTAACAGCAAAATCAAAACCTTCCAAATCCAAAACGGAAAATGAAATTATGTTTCTGCTACTCGCAGGTACAAAGTAGCAATTATCCAAAGCTAAAACCATGCCCGAAGGTAAGGACAAATCGTAGGTGCCTACGGCCAGTGCAGCAACCTTAGCTCCATTCCCGACCCGTAGCTCCACTTGTCCTTTCTTCAGCGTTCTACTGTTTGTTAGTGCCTGCACATCAGTACAAATATGAGCACCGCAGCCGGTACCCAATACCCACGAAGTAGAACTAGAAGACATAACATTAAGTTCGATAACATAAATTCCTGAGTCAGACGCATCATACGTCTTCTTCAGCTTCTTGTAATCTTCCATGAACTTCTTGCAGTCTCTCGTCCAATGCCCTAACTGCTTGCAGTAGTTGCATTTATCCTCAAAAGAAGGCCCGGATTTGGGCTTCGGCTTGGGCTTGTCCTGACTCTCAGTCTGGACAACTTGGGCCTTTCTCTTATGCTTCTTAGGTTTCTTAAACCTTTTACCCCCTTGTACCATCAGTACACTGGGAGTTGCCTTCTTGAGATTCGGCTCTGCTGTCTTCAGCATGCCGTGCAACTCAGTCAATGTCTTAGTCATGTTTTGCATGTTGTAGTTCATGATGAACTGATCAAAACACGACGGCAAAGACTGCAGAATCATGTCAGTGGCTAGCTCCTGGCTAATGGCACAGTCCAGTTTCCCCAGGTTATCAATGTAACCCATCATTTTAAGGACATGAGGACTTACTGGACTGTCCTTAGCCAGCTTGCAATCCATGAGAGATTTAACCGTCTGGTATCTCTCTGTGTGAGCTTGCTCCTGAAACAAAGCTTTCAGGCTGTTAATCATCTCAATGGGTGACATCACGTTCTCATATTGCTTCTGCAGCTCAGAGTTCATAGTCACCAGCATTAGACAATTAACATCTTTGACATCAGCTGAATGCTTATCCCAAGCATTCTTTTCTGTCTACGAAGCATTGGAACGTGGCCTATCGGTGAGAACTCTTTCAAGGACATATTCCTTGTTCTCCTGCCTGAGAACTATTCTCAGGTTCCGATACCATTCCAAGAAATTAGATCCATTTAACTTGTCCTTCTCAAGGACGGATCTTAGTGAGAAAGTGTTGATGTGAGTTGAGACAGACATAGCTGTAATTAAAAGAGGTAGAGGTTTTAGTTATAATGCTCAAGGAATGAGAATTCTTATCTAATAAGAAAAACTCGCATTGTATTCAAAACTATGTTTCCTCAGATGAATACAATGATCCAAGATCCATACTTCACCAAAATCTGAGTGGGCAACTTACCATCACCCAAACTTTAGTTATTTAGGTAAGCAAATCCTTGCTAATTGTACCCAGTACAACTCTTGGTCGTAGATGAGACAAACTATGTTTAATCTACTCTGATGTCTCTGGGCCCAGAACTTCTGACAGCTCAGTCAAGTAAAACCAACCTCTTATGTCTTGTGATCACTAATAGTTGCACTGCAAATCTATCAATGATCACCTGCATTACTCATGTTGTTTTGGATACTAAGGACTCCAAGGATATCCAACAACAACACGAGTCCTGACAGTAGACAAGATCGGGCAAGACATCAAGATCACTTGATATTTGGTTGAGGAAAAGAATTATTTAATCTTGATGTATATCCAATATACATTCAAGAAGTTATTAATTTAATTAAAACATTCAGTATTATTAAGTTTAGATTCATCTAGAACTTTTAGGATTAAATTGTTCTGGTATATGCAAATTTGTGGTCCAACCAGCATGTTTGCGAATGTCGTGTCGATCGACGCCAACCATTGGCATCGGTCAACACAACCCAATTTAAACCGGTCTTCGATAACCGGTCAAACCGGATCGAATTTGCTTAACCGATTAAATCCAATTGAACCGGTTCGGTTTAATGGTCCATGTCGATCGTCACACAACTCTGTGTCGATCGACATTACCAAACCAGAACCAATTGGTTAATTAAAATTAACCGAGCGAGATAACCGGTTCAATCCAATTGAACCGATCTATCTAATCGCATTGCCTGTGTCGACCGACACACCCAGTGTATCGATCGACACAGCAGGAATACGGGTACTCGATCTCAGATCGAAACCCTAAAATAATTTGCGAGTTTTCGCTCTGTGTCGACCGACACACGCTTTGTGTCGATCGACACTCTGCGACAAACCCTAAATATTTTACGCGTTATTTCGCGGCGTGTCGACCGACATCACGTTCTCATATTGCTTCTGCAGCTCAGAGTTCATAGTCACCAGCATTAGACAATTAACATCTTTGACATCAGCTGAATGCTTATCCCAAGCATTCTTTTCTGTCTGCGAAGCATTGTAACGTGGCCTCTCGGTGAGAACTCTTTCAAGGACATATTCCTTGTTCTCCTGCCTGAGAACTATTCTCAGGTTCCGATACCATTCCAAGAAATTAGATCCATTTAACTTGTCCTTCTCAAGGACGGATCTTAGTGAGAAAGTGTTGATGTGAGTTGAGACAGACATAGCTGTAATTAAAAGAGGTAGAGGTTTTAGTTATAATGCTCAAGGAATGAGAATTCTTATCTAATAAGAAAAACTCGCATTGTATTCAAAACTATGTTTCCTCAGATGAATACAATGAACCAAGATCCATACTTCACCAAAATCTGAGTGGGCAACTTACCATCACCCAAACTTTAGTTATTTAGGTAAGCAAATCATTGCTAATTGTACCCAGTACAACTCTTGGTCGCAGATGAGACAAACTATGTTTAATCCACTCTGATGTCTCTGGGCCCAGAACTTCTGACAGCCCAGTCAAGTAAAACCAATCTCTTCTGTCTCTTCAACATGCAAATAATCCGAGATTAACATAAGAAAACACGATTTTAACAGGCAATATCCAATTCAACAACATAAAGTTTCGAATTAATTGCATCAGAATCAATATTCTAAACCCTAACACGCTCTGATACCACTGTTGGATCTCCTAGGATCTAGGGTTTGATATATTGAAAACAACCAACCTCGTTCTTACCTGGAACTGGCAGCGGAATGAGTTGGTGAACGAGATCAGTTGAGCAACGCAGATGCCTTGCCTCTACCAGATACACACGCACATAAGCTGGAAACGGGATGCTAGTACCGGATCAATGGGAATCACCTGTTTCTGGTGTTTCTACTTTTCTTACCAATAAAAACTCGACGACTGTGTTCTTAGGTCGAGATAATCATGTTTTATTCGACCTAAAACCCACTTAACGGGCCAGACTTGATTAAGTCATATTTCGAAAAGCCTTTCTGAAAACCAGAACTGTGTCGACCGACACACAAGCTGTGTCGTTCGACACAACACCATTTTGTCGATAATAATGTGTATCCAATACACATTAATATGATCATTACCATAATGATCATTCCCATGTCGTAGCTTCCAGTTTGCTTAGGTGTGTGACCCTATAGGATCATATAATACTGGCAGTAAGTCTATAACTTACAGGTTGCAAGAGGATTCTAGCAAAACATTGCAACCACCCAGTATTATACGAATGTCTGATCTCGACACACAACTATCATCAGGAGTGAGTACAAGATTGATTTCAGGACACTATCCCAACATATGGACTAATCTGCGACTATGGCATCGATAAATGTGCGACTATATATGGAGCCCAGATACGGTTGGAGGAATGATGTCATCAAATAGTCGTCAAATTAGGGGACTATTAGGCGATTAATATGTGACTGTATTGTGTAGTCAGAAAGTAGTCGTAAATAGTAGCCACTATGTAGCGACTGGGTAACAACCATTTTAACTACTATCTCGCGACTAATCTAAACATCCATATACGATTATGGTAATGATGTCGTTACTATGTGGCGACTGTTTATTGACTAATTTACCGATTATATGACGACTAATTGGAGAATCCAAATACGAGTATGGTATACATCTTTCTATTAAATGTCGACTGTTAAACGACTATACAGCGTCTAAATGAAACATCCAGATTCGATTATGGTACAGTCTGGGCGACTAGTATATGACTGTCTAATATAGTCACAACATAGTCGTAAATATTAAGCGACTATATGGAAAATGTAGATTCGTTGATGGTAAATATTTAGCGACTAGTTTGTGTGTGTAGTGCGAATAATGGACACCGTTTAGTGGTTTTTTCGTAAAATTTAAAATTTGGATTAATTTCATTTCCGATTTGGTAATCGGTGATACTGTAACTTGAATGGTACAATAAACGTAACAAACACTTGCATCAAAAATAACATTGGTAACATGTAGACACAGACAACATACATACGCAAACTCCAGCATTTAGGAGTTGCCAAATCATATACCAATAAATTAACAAGTACAAGAGACAGTGATAATGTAACCTACGAATCAGATGGTGTTGTTGTCTTACTTTTGGCTTCCTTCAGTTGTGCTTGGTGGGCGACACCGCTGAAAAGTGTCTTGGCTGCTTGTGCTTGCGCATTAAAAGATTAGCTGTCAGGCTTTCGACTCGATAAGGATTTACTCGTCTATCCTTCTCAGTGGCCTGTGACAATTACATACAGTAAGAGAAAAACAATTAAATAAAGAACGTGAGATGACTTTATAAACATGGATTGTGAAAATGTTACTCTACCTGAGGAAAGATGTTGTATATTCAACTGTTGATATCTCACGAGGTCAAAGTTCTTTGCAGTGCTTCTGCAGTCCTTTGTGATGCTAACCATGTCTTTCATACGTCGTTGATAGATCTCCTCAACAAATGTTTCAGAAGAAAGTTATGAATGGTTTGGCCATGTCTCAAATGATACATTGATTATCTTGTAAGCGCTCAGACACTCAAACTTAGCAGAACAAATTAATGAGTTAAGCAGAGATTGGTGTCTTCAATTGCGTGCTAACTGATAGGTCAAGAATTATCCCTATTCTAAGTGCAAGTGCACAGTAATGCAAATGTAGTACTTAGGGTATCGAATCCACAAGGACTCCGGTCACACAATAGATTATCAGTAGTTCGGAGTAAGCTAAGCCAAGCAAATTGTAAAGTAGTAAACTAAATTGCAAGTAAACAGATCAAGCGAGAAGGGTGTAAGCAATTAACGAAGGCGTCAGGTTTCAGGAATTTCTCAGGATATCAGGAAATCAGATTAACAAACAATCAGGATTCAATCTATAGCGTTCTTGAACTAAAATCACGAAGGTAAAACTAACCAGCTTTCGCTGCGATAATTATCTATATCTAACAACCTAGCAGACCAACTTTCGTTGCGAATCCTAGAGTTCTAGACATGCATTAATTCCAAGCTCGTTTGTTCACAACTTCTCTAAACCAAATTTCTTTGCGAATAGATAAGTTGCTCACCTAAATCAGATATAGTTAATTAACCAACTGTCGTTGTGTAAATCAACCTAATATCAATAATCTAAATGGCCAGTTCATATTAAGCATTAAGAATAGTTTTAGATGAAGAACTAGATGATGAATCCTAATTAATCAGTTATTCTAACATTCCTTCAAATCCCTAATGAGAATCCCTAACCTAACAAGAGATCTACTCAGACATAGCAATCATAACAGAAAAATAGTCAAAATAGATATCATAGAATAATCAAGAGAATAAGAACAGGGGTTCGAAATCAAGTCTCTTTCGAGAACAAAACCAGCCCAAAAATCTTCTATTCTCCATAAGAAAAACTTAGAATAAAACTTAAGTAAAGCGTAGCCTAACAAGTGGCTGTAAAACCTAATTATATAGCTAAAACACGAATTGGGGCTTCTTTGTAAGTATTAGGAACTTCTGGGTACAACTGCAATTTCCATAATCTTCGTTAACTCTCGCGAGAATGTCTGGTCACGCTGTGCATCGATCGATGCCAATTGTGTGTCGATCGACACAACTGTCAAATATGGGCAGTGACTTCTTTCTCTTGGCCAAATGCTCCAAAATGCTCCAAAAAGCTCCATTATCTCCAATTCCGCTCCAAACGTGCATGTACCTAATAAACATCTGAAAAGACTCTAAAACATAGTAAAAGACTCGATAAATAAGACATATACCATGGTTAAAAGCCCTAAAATCCATGGTATATCAACTCCCCCACACTTAGCCTTTGCTTGCCCTCAAGCAAAATAGAGAACTAAAACATGGTGAAGAGGTTTGAAAACTTTCAGAAACTCTTTTTATCTTAGAAGCAACAACACTCAGATTCCCCTTAGTAAACCACTGAAAGAATCACCTGCAAGACATCAAGACCAACATATACTTCCCCCACACTTAGCAACTGTCCTGAGTAAACTCCACAATCACATTCAAGCATTCAAATTCACCTTACTGATTCTATAAGCTATTAAGTGCGGTCTCACCTAAGGATTATCGATCAAAGGGCACATGGATTCTTACTCTGTCAGCTCTAGACCACCATACTATCTTTTTCTGGTTTCTTTCTTCTCTTTTCCCTTCCTTAGCATTCTGATTTTTTCCCATTGGGTATCATTTTTTTTTTATTAGTGCTCTTCCCGTTAAGGGGTGTACTTTGGACACATTCCATGGAACGCACATGAGGTAATAGTGTTTGCTACTACTCCCGTGACCACTTCGGAGCTACTAGCTAATCCTCAGTTTATTATTTTTTTTTACTTTAGAGAAGGGGAGAAGGGAACCATACTCGGACAGGTTTACAAGCTGTGTCAGAACTAACAAAGGATTCCGACTCAAGGTATACCAAGCCCTTAGGTGAGAAATTTAAGTCAAATTAAGGGTGAAGTCAGTAAAAGGATCCTCTGATACCTGAAGTGATGTGGGTGTTCTCAGTAGGTTGATCTGTGTTGGGTTTTCTAATAGTCATAGATAGATCCTGCAACTTCATCCCAATAGTTACTTAAGTTCCTGCAAGATGTTGTTAACTTCTCAAAAATTCACTGTTTCCTACTTCAACTTGTTTTGACTCAATAAAACAATTTTTTTTTGAAAAACAGGACTGACTCTAAGAAAACAGAAAGATAGTAGTCAGTACCACCTCCCCCACACTTGAAACACATTTTCCCCAGTAGTGTTAAGCTTCGGTAAAAAGAAAGTAAAAAGGTTAATGGATGTGTTAAGGTCTGTCTGATTTTTACATGTCTCGCACATGCATCGATCGATGCGCATAAATGTGTCGATCGATGCAAGGCGATTCGACATGTGTCGATCGTTTCCCAGGTCTGCAACGATCGCTGCAGTGCGATTTCTCGTGTTGTGATGATCGACACAAGGTTGTGTCGATCGACGCACTGCGATTTCTCGGATCAGTTAGCAAGTCAGCAGGTTAGTCCGTGAGAAATTCTCAAATTTCGAACCTGAAAGCTGAAAATCAATGTAGACAAGCAAAATCAAAGCAACATATAGTTCAAATGCAAGCACATCATCCAAAAACATAAGCATCCTAAGGAAATCAATGTCAAGAAATGGAGACTACGCTCACTCGCTCTCATCATCTAATCCAGCCATGAGATCAGAACCACCGGAAACACCCGGAGAGCGCTCGACGTCGACTGGCAGGAACGGGCTGATAAACCTGTGGCTGTCTCCTGCAAGTGCAGCCACGCATCCACTCCCAGATAGTCTTCAGTATCCCATCCTGACGATCTCTCCACTCAGTCTCAGACATCTCTCCCAAAGGTACCGATGGAGCTGGATAAGGACCAATGTCCTGTGTAGCATGCTCAGGTGCAGGCGCAGAAGAAGATGAAGCTCTCGTAGAAGGCTCTCCCAGCGGATGAGCCATCGTAGGGACACTGCGTTGATCGCGTGTAGGAGGCTGGAAACTCAAAGCAGCCAGCGTATCGATCTTGGTCAGATCAGCAGGAGGAAGATCTACACCATGCTTCCTAGCACTAGTGTCAAAATACACCCATATGCGTCCCTCCTTCAGCCAGGTGGCACTCTGCAGGTGAGTAAAATCAAGGAACTCCTTGCTGTCATCAGAATCCGTACCCTCTAAAGGGATCCTGCAATGTCTGAAAATGGGAGTAAGCAAATTCCCTACTGACTCAGTGCCCTTCCCATCGTAAGCTTTCTTCTGTAGAGAGCACAAGTGATGAGAAAACAAAGCTCCTAAGTTGAGTCCTCTGGTGGGATCTCTCAACTCAATGTCAGTGAACTGCTCTCCCAATCCACGAAAAAGCATCTCCAGCTCGTTCTTACGCATCTTGTTTGCTTTAGCTTTGCACAATAGAGTATATCCCAAGATGCGTGCCACATATCTGAGAACATGATGCCTAACCTGAATCACCTTCGTAGTACGTCAGTCGTATCTGCCATTACCAATGTGATCCCAGAAATACTGAGCCTCTGGCGCTTCCCACTCAAGAGATATGCCGGTACGTGTAGGCTCAATGCTAAATCCATAAATGCGGCAGATGTCAAGAAACGGGATCCTATACCTGACTCCTAGGCACATGAAGGTAAAGATACCTCCTGAAGCTCTCATGTTCTCTGGGTCAGGATAGATCACTCTGCAGGTAGCCAACAGCTGTCTAACTAGATCGGGATACAACTCATAATGCTGCATAGGCATTGTCCCCAGACCAATGCCCTTGCACAATGTCAGAACCTGCTCATCAATCCCCAGACCTCTGCAAGTCCAATAGTCAGTGAACTTGGTCGGCTTGATCGTCATGTGACACCACCCATTGTAGAGCAGTGTATCGTACTCATCCCAGTGGTCATGTAACGGCCGCTCAGTGAATGTGTCGGTCTTAAGTAGCTCGCTGATCTCCATACCCCAGTTCTTGTCTGTGGGGATTTCTGTCTTATCTGCTCTGGGCCAAGGCAATGCTATGGCCTCACGATCTCTCTGATTGTCCTCGGGTGGATCCGAGTCTCGAGGGAACCACTCTGGTGGCGGATGGCATGCAGCTGCAGTTGCTGTAGTAGCCCTTCGCTTACGGGATTGTCTGCGAGTAGCCATCTGCAACAAAGGAAAAAATCGTAATTAGTCTCCGCAAACTCTCTGTGAAATCGCAGAGCAACGATCGTTGCACAAGTGCGACGATCGTTGCAAGGCGATTTTACAGTCGCAAATCAATTTTCAATTCGTGCCAAAATTCATCCAACAAACCCATAAACAGCATGCATCCATCACTAATCAACCTAAATCAAGTCTATAACAGCATGGAATCATCATTTGAAAGGTTAAAATCTCAAATTCCAAAACCCTAAAATCGAATCCGAAAATGATAAAATTGAGACACATTACTTTGGATTTGCTTCGAATGGGTTAGAGAAATAGACAGAGCGTGTAAAAACAAGGAGAATAGCACTTTGAATCAACAAAAATGATGAAGAAATGAGTGATTTAGGTGATAGGAGATTCGTGTGTACGAATGGCGAAGTGGAGAAGAAGAGAAGAGAAAAGGGTTTAAGGCACTTACCTGGTCGTGGGTGCAACGATCGTTGCAGATGAGAAACGATCGTTGCTAGTGAACCGAATTGATTCCGGTTTAGCACACACGTACCTTTATTTTGCAATTGAACCAATTGCAACGACCGTTGCACAGGACCGCAACGATCGTCACACATCTCCAGACTCGTGTTTTGTATCAAAAACTTAGCAAAAACAAAATCTAAACGTTAAATCCTAAGGAAAACACCAAAAATAAATAAGAAAAACACTAAAACCTAACAGTGGGTTGCCTCCCACTCATCGCTTGTTTTAAGTCGTTAGCTTGACTGATGGTAGGAGATCAGATTCATGGGGGTTTCAACATAGACTTGGAATGTCTCTGTGAATGCCTCTTCATCCATGGTGGTGTGTAAGCAGTATGAGCGTGAGATCGTCCAAGGAACGTAGGAAGGTATACAGGGCGGGAGTGACACTTGGGTGGTGTAGAGCGTTTTCCTGCATTCACCGCAACGGAGTCAGGAGGTTTAAGTTTAGAAGGTGTATACCTTTGTTTTGGTGGAGATCTGATGTTCGGAGCTTTCCGCTTATGAGCAGTTGTAGGCTCTGAAGATGTTAGAGTAAATTCCTGAGGAACCACAATCTTCTTTTCTCCACTATCAGACGTTGTAGTTCCACAAATCTGAACTTCATCTTTCACATGACCATCAGTGGAGATCATCTTCCTTGCATATTTCAACTCACCAGGATGAACTCGCGAAGCTTCAGCTGGTGGAGTTTCATTCATCTCCTTATCCCCCACTACCATACACTTGGCTACATTCTGTTTATGTTTAGACCTTATAGAAACTCTTGGGAATGGTATTAGAGGTTTGTAGATCCTTTCCTTAACAACTCCACGAGAAATAAGTGAGGCTGGTTCTTCACGGTATGCAACGATTGACGCACTCGGTGCAACGATCGATGCAAGTTGTTCATCTCGAGCTCCAGCTTCAGTCTCGGGTTTTTCAGCTTCTTCCACGAGTTCAGCAGTCTTAAACTCAAATTTCTCTCCTTGGCTTTGTCCATTATCAATCTGAACCTTCCAAGCTCTGATGTGGGTGTCCATGACACTGAAGGGGGATCGATCGACACTGATGGATTTCACCAAAAGATCAATGTCAATCTCTGTTGAGTCTGGTCCGTCGAAGCTCTCAAACTCAGGGATTTCAGTTTCGAATTCTTCTCTGTTTTCCACAATTTCCATAGCCTTAACTTCAAGATATGATCCCTGATCCAGCCTATGGTCAACCTGAACTGAGGTGGCGTTGACATGAGCTTTCTGAGCATTCTTCCCTTTGGCAAAATTTGAAATTTGATCCACTTGTGTATCCAGCAGCTTCATATGCGTATTTAAGGACTCAAACTTCCCATTCAAATCAGTGTACAAGTTATCAAACTTCGAGTTGAAAGACACAGTGGTCTGTTGTTGTCCCTCAATAAACTGCTCCATCATGACTTCCAATCTGCTCTTATGTGTAGGTGCAGGAGGTTCTTGGTGAGATAAATAACCATAATCTCTCGATCTTGGAGCATAACTAGAACCTTGTCTCTGCTGGTTTCCAAATGTCTGTCCATGATAATCAGCTCCAGCTATATAATTTACCTCTGCGAACTTTTCAGCTTCTGCATCAGCTCGGATTTGTCTCTTCTTAAGTATGATGATGTGGATAGAATCAATTTTGTCTCTCATTTCGGCTATCTGCTCAACCAATGCATACGGTATGATAGGGTTTCCTTCCCATCCAGTTTCTGACCCTTTGCGTTGCATATATGACCCTCTTGGTCTCGTAAAGTGCCGTCCTCACCGCGAATCAGAATCACAGGCTCCATAGAGAAAAACCTGCTAAGTGCTCAAGCTCTCGGTATCACTGGTTACGCTTAGTGTCGATCGATGCAAGAGAAGCGTCGATCGATGCAAGCACGAAGATGTTGTTGGATCTCCTAGGATCTAAGGGTTAGATATATTGAATCACTAACCTCGTTCTTACCTTGTTACTGGCAGCGGAATGAATGGTGAACGAGATCAGTAGCGACACAGGTGCCTCGCCTCTACCAGATACACACGCACACAAGCTGGAAATGGGATGCTAGTGCCGGATCTATGGGATCTGAGAGTTTCTGGTGTTTCTACTCTTTCTATCAAGAAAAAGTGGACGGCCCACGTTTTAGGTCGAGACTATCAAGTTTTATTCGACCTAAAACACACTTAACGGGCCAGACTTGATTAAGTCATAATTTCGAAAAGCCCTTTCGAAACCCGAACTGTGTCGACCGACACACAAGCTGTGTCGATCGACACAACACCATTTTCTCGATAATAATGTGTATCCAATACACATTAATATGATCATTACCATAATAATCATTCCCATGTCTTAGCTTCCAGTTTGCTTAGTTGTGTGACCCTATAGGATCATATAATACTGGCAGTAAGTCTACAACTTACAGATTGCAAGAGGCTTCTAGCAAAACATTGCAACCGCCCAGTATTATACGAATGTCTGATCTCGACACACAACTATCATCAGGAGTGAGTACAAGTGTGATTTCAGGACACTATCCCAATAATCTCCCACTTGTACTGGAATCATCAATTCCTATAATCCTTTTGTCTCTATATCTCGATTTGGCATAAGGCAAGATTGGTGTCATCCTTATTAATCCAACATCGTGTTTATCGAACTCCTGATCTTATACTGAACATTACAAACAATTGAACTACAGTTCGTTTGAGTGCGGCCACACATTTTCTCAGCATTTAATCTTCGATAGGCCCTGAGATATTTATCTCCCGTTATTCAGGAGGGACAAATCCCATCTTGTTCCATCCCTATTTCAACGCACACTTCATGATATACTTGAACAGTGCCGTTATAGTCGCCAGATACGGGTCGACGTTTGACAAGGTCAAAGTGTATCAATTCATATGCAAGAAAGCATGATGAACTCAGGTTTAAGGACTATACTCTATAGTCGTAATGAGAACCTCTTATGACACATATATAACTATCTTGTAGACTTCTCATTAGCGGGTCATGTCCGATCATATGTTCACCAACATATATCTATGTGACTGACTGCGATAATCATATCATTGGCTCCACGAAACTTAGCCAACAGTCACCTCACAATCTAGTCTCTCGTGGTTGCCATTGTCCCACTTTGACAACCTCGACTAGGGACAGAACATAATTTATGTCATCTATGACTTATAGGGTTTCATGATCAAGTCCTCAACTTGATGACCTATAATATGACACAAACTTATTTTGGGACCATTATTTAGATCACAATAAACAATGCTGAAATCAAATTTCATTAAACATATCCAAAGTATGTTTACAAGAGCATCTTATTATAACTAAAATAAAACTAAAACTCCCACTAGAATCATGATTACATCTTAAGATCTCTAATGCCTACAACAGTCGTATGAATCTCATGCTTAGGCCTTGGGAGTGACTTAGTCAGAGGATCAGCGACATTCTCTTCCGTCGAAACTCGGCTGATCTTCACATCACCTCTATTGACGATATCACGAATCAGGTGATACCTCCTCTCTACGTGTTTGGACTTCTGGTGTGACCTCGGTTCTTTCGCCTGAGCAATAGCTCCGTTGTTATCACAAAACAAAGCCACTGGCTCCAAGATACTAGGAACCACACCAAGTTCAGTCATGAACTTCTTAATCCAAACAGCTTCCTTTGCCGCTTCAGAAGCAGCAACATATTCAGCTTCCGTCGTGGAATCAGCTACGGTATTCTGCTTAGAGCTTTTCCAGCTCACTGCACCGCCATTCAGACAGTAGACATATCCAGACTGTGATCGGAAATCGTCTATATCCGTCTGAAAACTCGCATCAGTGAATCCATTCACTACAAGCTCTTCACTTCCTCCATACACCAGGAATTTATCCTTAGTATGTCTCAAATACTTGAGAATATTCTTGACAGCTGTCCAGTGAACTTCACCTGGATCAGATTGGTATCTACTCGTCATGCTTAACGCGTAAGCTACATCTGGACGAGTGCAGAGCATGGCATACATAATAGATCCTATTGCAGAAGCATAAGGAATCCTATACATGCGCTCCCGCTCAGCATGTGTCACCGTACACTGCTTCTTGCTGAGACTAATGCCATGAGACATCGGTATGAAACCCTTCTTGGAATCATGCATCCTGAATCTGTGCAACACCTTATCAATATAAGTGTCTTGGCACAATCCAATCAGCCTATTCACTCTATCTCTGTAGATTCTGATTCCAAGAATGTACGCGGCTTCTCCCATGTCTTTCATAGAAAAACAACTTCCGAGCCAAGTCTTAACAGACTGAAGCAACGGAACGTCATTACCGAGGAGGAGTATGTCATCGACATACAGTACAAGAAACGCAATTCTGCTCCCACTAGTCTTCTTGTAAACACATGGTTCCTCTTCGTTCTTGATGAAACCAAATTGTTTTACTTCTTCATCAAAACGAAGATTCCAACTCCGTGATGCTTGCTTCAATCCATAAATGGATTTATGAAGCTTGCATACCTTCCCAGCGTTCTTAGGATCAACAAAACCTTTAGGCTGTGTCATATACACATCCTCTTCCAGAATACCATTCAGGAATGCGGTTTTGACATCCATCTGCCAAATCTCATAGTCATAATGAGCGGCAATTGCTAGAAGAATCCGAATGGATTTAAGCATATCGACTGGGGAATATGTTTCATCATAGTCAATACCATGAATTTGCTTGAAACCTTTAGCCACCAACCTCGCTTTGTAAATTTGCACATTTCCATCCACGTCAATCTTCTTCTTGAAGATCCATTTACACTCAATGGCTTTTGCACCATTAGGTAAATCGACTAAGGACCATACTTGGTTTTCTGACATGGATCCCA
The DNA here is from genome assembly GCA_030180135.1 of Orychophragmus violaceus. Lineage (NCBI taxonomy): Eukaryota > Viridiplantae > Streptophyta > Magnoliopsida > Brassicales > Brassicaceae > Orychophragmus > Orychophragmus violaceus. Next base: position 67,070,000 of record CM058239.1, read on the forward strand.
TTTCGGATTTAGAGGCTCCAAGCCACTTTTCGGAGTCCGGGCCCATCACTACTTCCGCGAAGGTCGCTGGTTCGTCACTATCAATGATCATCAGATCATTGGAATTGGTCACGAGAAATCCATAGTATCTCTCGGGTTCGTGACGGATCCTTCCGGATCTGCGAACTTCAGGCTCCACAGGCGCCGGTTCCACAGAACTTTGTGGATCCAACTGCTGCTCTTCCTCAGCAGGTTGAGCAGTCTCCTGTGCATCTCGAATTTCTTCAAGATGTACTTTACTCCCACTGTTTTTCTTAGAGAGAAACTCCCTCTCAAGAAAACAACAGTCCCGAGCAACAAATACTTTGTTCTCAGATTGGTTGTAAAAGTAGTATGCCTTGGTTTCCCTAGGATAACCAACGAAGTAGCATTTATCTGATTTGGGCGCGAGTTTGTCAGAGATTAAACGTTTGACATAAGCCTCACATCCCCAAATCTTCAGGAAAGACAGACTAGGAATGTTCCCAGTCCACAATTCATGTGGTGTCTTTTCCACTGATTTAGATGACACCCTATTTAGTGTAAACGCAGACGTTTCTAGAGCGTATCCCCAAAAGGATAATGGAAGATTTGAATGACTCATCATAGACCGAACCATATCCAATAAGGTTCGATTCCTCCTCTCTGACACTCCATTCCATTGGGGTGTTCCAGGAGGTGTGAGTTGTGAAACAATTCTACACTCGCTCAGATAGTCGCTGAACTCTTGACTCAAGTATTCTCCTCCGCGATCCGATCGCAGAGCTTTAATACTTTTGCCAAGTCGGTTCTGTACTTCATTCTTAAACTCCTTGAATCTATCAAAGGATTCTGACTTGTGTCTCATCAAATAGACATAGCCATACCTACTGAAATCATCAGTGAAGGTAATGAAGTATTTGTAATTTCCTCTGGCAACAGTGCTCATTGGCCCACATACATCAGTATGAATAAGGCCCAATAAATCACTGGCCCTTTCATTTGATTTGTTGAAAGGGGCTCTAGCCATTTTGCCCATCAAACAAGATTCGCATTTCTCACATGATTCAAAATCAAATGAACCAAGAAGCCCATTTTGATGTAGCTTCTGAATGCGTTTCTCATTTATATGGCCCAAACGACAATGCCATAAGAAAGTCGGGTTTTTGTCATTTGACTTAAACCGCTTTGTATTTATGTTAAAGACAGGCATTTCTTGGTTTAAAACATATAACCCATTATCTAACGGGGCGCTACCATAATATGTACCATCACGATTAAAAGAACAAACTTTATTCTTAACAGCAAAATCAAAACCTTCCAAATCCAAAACGGAAAATGAAATTATGTTTCTGCTAATCGCAGGTACAAAGTAGCAATTATTCAAAGCTAAAACCATGCCCGAAGGTAAGGACAAATCGTAGGTTCCTACGGCCAGTGCAGCAACCTTAGCTCCATTCCCGACCCGTAGCTCCACTTGTCCTTTCTTCAGCGTTCTACTGTTTGTTAGTGCCTGCACATCAGTACAAATATGAGCACCGCACCCGGTATCCAATACCCACGAAGTAGAACTAGAAGACATAACATTAAGTTCGATAACATAAATTCCTGAGTCAGACGCATCATACGTCTTCTTCAGCTTCTTGTAATCTTCCATGAACTTCTTGCAGTCTCTCTTCCAATGCCCTAACTGCTTGCAGTAGTTGCATTTATCCTCAGGAGAAGGCCCGGATTTGGGCTTCGGCTTGGGCTTGTCCTGACTCTCAGTCTGGACAACTTGGGCGTTTCCCTTATCCTTCTTAGGTTTCTTAAACCTTTTACCCCCTTGTACCATCAGTACACTGGGAGTTGCCTTCTTGAGATTCGGCTCTGCTGTCTTCAGCATGCCGTGCAACTCAGTCAATGTCTTAGTCATGTTTTGCATGTTGTAGTTCATGATGAACTGATCAAAACACAACGGCAAAGACTGCAGAATCATGTCAGTGGCTAGCTCCTGGCTAATGGCACAGTCTAGTTTCCCCAGGTTATCAATGTATCCCATCATTTTAAGTACATGAGGACTTACTGGACTATCCTTAGCCAGCTTGCAATCCATGAGAGATTTAACCGTCTGGTATCTCTCTGTGCGAGCTTGCTCCTGAAACAAAGCTTTCAGGCTGTTAATCATCTCAATGGGTGACATCACGTTCTCATATTGCTTCTGCAGCTCAGAGTTCATAGTCACCAGCATTAGACAATTAACATCTTTGACATCAGCTGAATGCTTATCCCAAGCATTCTTTTCTGTCTGCGAAGCATTGGAACGTGGCCTCTCGGTGAGAACTCTTTCAAGGACATATTCCTTGTTCTCCTGCCTGAGAACTATTCTCAGGTTCCGATACCATTCCAAGAAATTAGATCCATTTAACTTGTCCTTCTCAAGGACGGATCTTAGTGAGAAAGTGTTGATGTGAGTTGAGACAGACATAGCTGTAATTAAAAGAGGTAGAGGTTTTAGTTATAATGCTCAAGGAATGAGAATTCTTATCTAATAAGAAAAACTCGCATTGTATTCAAAACTATGTTTCCTCAGATGAATACAATGATCCAAGATCCATACTTCACCAAAATCTGAGTGGGCAACTTACCATCACCCAAACTTTAGTTATTTAGGTAAGCAAATCATTGCTAATTGTACCCAGTACAACTCTTGGTCGTAGATGAGACAAACTATGTTTAATCTAATCTGATGTCTTTGGGCCCAGAACTTCTGACAGCCCAGTCAAGTAAAACCAACCTCTTCTGTCTTGTGATCACTAATAGTTGCACTGCAAATCTATCAATGATCACCTGCATTACTCATGTTGCTGTGGATACCAAGGACTCCAAGGCTATCTAACAAACAAAACGAGTCTTGACAGTAGACAAGATCGGGCAAGACATCAAGATCACTTGATATTTAGTTGAAGAAAAGAACTATTTAATCTTGATGTATATCCAATACACATTCAAGAAGTTATTAATTTAATTAAAACATTCAGTTTTATTAAGTTTAGGTTCATCTAGAACTTTAGGATTAAATTTGGTCTGGTATATGCAAATTTATGGTCCAACCAGTAATTCTGCGAATGGTGTGTCGATCGACGCCAACCATTGGCATCGGTCGACACAACACAATTTAAACCGGTTTTCGATAACCGGTCAAACCGGATCGAATTTTCTTAACCGATTCAATCTAATTGAACCGGTTCGGTTTAATGGTCCATGTCGATCGTCACACAACTCTGTGTCGATCGACATTACCAAACCAGAACCAAATTGGTTAATTAAAATTAACCAAGCGAAATAACCGGTTCAATCCAATTGAACCGATCTATCTAATCGCATTGCCTGTGTCGACCAACACACCCAGTGTATCGATCGACACAGCAGGATTACGGGTACTCGATCTCAGATCGAAACCCTAAAATTATTTACGAGTTTTCGCTCTGTGTCGACCGACACACGCTTTGTGTCGATCGACACTCTGCGACAAACCCTAAAAATTTTATGAGTTATTTCGCGGCGTGTCGACCGACACACGCTTAGTGTCGATCGACACAGTGCGTTTTTAACAATTCATCGTTTTTTCAACAGGCACATAATCCGAGATTAACACTTGAAAACACGATTTTAGCAGGCAATAATCAATTCAACAAACTCAGTTTTCGAATTAATTGTATCAGATTCAATAGTCTAAACCCTAACATGCTCTGATACCACTGTTGGATCTCCTAGGATCTAAGGGTTTGATATATTGAATCACTAACCTCGTTCTTACCTTGTTACTGGCAGCGGAATGAATGGTGAACGAGATCAGTAGCGACACAGGTGCCTCGCCTCTACCAGATACACACGCACACAAGCTGGAAACGGGATGCTAGTGTCGGATCTATGGGATCTGAGAGTTTCTGGTGTTTCTGCCCTTTCTATCAAGAAAAAGTGGACGGCCCACGTTTTAGGTCGAGACTATCAAGTTTTATTCGACCTAAAACACACTTAACGGGCCAGACTTGATTAAGTCATAATTTCGAAAAGCCCTTTCGAAACCCGAACTGTGTCGACCGACACACAAGCTGTGTCGATCGACACAACACCATTTTCTCGATAATAATGTGTATCCAATACACATTAATATGATCATTACCATAATAATCATTCCCATGTCTTAGCTTCCAGTTTGCTTAGTTGTGTGACCCTATAGGATCATATAATACTGGCAGTAAGTCTACAACTTACAGATTGCAAGAGGCTTCTAGCAAAACATTGCAACCGCCCAGTATTATACGAATGTCTGATCTCGACACACAACTATCATCAGGAGTGAGTACAAGTGTGATTTCAGGACACTATCCCAATAGATGTAGCGATCGACACACAGGGCCGTGTCGATCAATGCAGGGTGATCCCTGCAACACCAAAGAGACAAGAACGTGAGTAAACAAGAAAAATAAAATAAAAATAAAAAAATTCTTAGTCTAAATCCTAATACTGAATCTATCGGCGAACTCAAAGAGTCCCCATCAACGGCGCCAAAAACTTGATAGGTCAAGAATTATCCCTATTCTAACTGCAAGTGCACAGTATTGCAGATGTAGTACTTAGGGTATCGAATCCACAAGGACTCCGGTCACACAATAGATTATCAGTAGTTCAGATTAAGCTAAGCGAAGCAAATTGTAAAGTAGTAAACTAAATTGCAAGTAAACAGATCAAGCGAGAAGGGTGTAAGCAATTAACGAAGGCGTCAGGTTTCGGGAATTTCTCAGGAAATCAGATTAACAAACAATCAGGATTCAATCTATAGCGTTCTTGAACTAGAATCACGAAGGTAAAACTAACCAGCTTTCGCTGCGATAATTATCTATATCTAACAACCTAACAGACCAACTTTCGTTGGGAATCCTAGAGTTCTAGACAAGCATTAATTCCAAGTTCGTTTGTTCACAACTTCTCTAAACCAAATTTCTTTGCGAATAGACAAGTTGCTCACCTAAATCAGATCTAGTTAATTAACCAACAGTCATTGTGTAAATCAACCTAATATCAATAATCTAAATGGCCAGTTCAAATTAAGCATTAAGAATAGTTTTAGATGAAGAACTAGATGATGAATCCTAATTAATCAGTTATTCTAACATTCCTTCAAATCCCTAATGAGAATCCCTAACCTAACAAGAGATCTACTCAGAGATAGCAATCATAATAGAAAACATAGTCAAAATAGATATCATAGAATAATCAAGAGAATAAGAACAGAGGTTCAAAATCAAGTCTCTTTCGAGAACAAAACCAGCCCAAAAATCTCCTATTCTCCATAAGAAAAACTTAGAATAAAACTTAAGTAAAGCGTAGCCTAACAAGTGGCTGTAAAACCTAATTATATAGCTAAAACACGAATTAGGGCTTCTTTGTAAATATTAGGAACTTCTGGGCACAACTGCAATTTCCACAATCTTCGTTAACTCTCGCGAGAATGTCTGGTCACGCTGTGCATCGATCGATGCCAATTGTGTGTCGATCGACACAACTGTCAAATATGGGCACTGACTTCTTTCTCTTGGCCAAATGCTCCAAAATGCTCCAAAAAGCTCCATTATCTCCAATTCCGCTCCAAACGTGCATGTACCTAATAAACACCTGAAAATACTCTAAAACATAGTAAAAGACTCGATAAATAAGACATATACCATGGTTAAAAGCCCTAAAATCCATGGTATATCACTAACTATAAGATTAACATCCTAACCATCAGACTCTAACTCCTCAAACACTTATTAAAAAAACCAACTTACCCAGACTTTGGATTATAGGCGTCGTTTACAACCTGTAGAACCAAAATTATTTGTAAACAAATAATCATATTTAGAGCATGTCCCATTTCACAAGCAAAGCAAAAGGAAACTAACGATATAGCTGCTTGTACCCGTACGCATCGATTCACAGAGGGTTTCATGATTGAGATAATCGAGGAAGAATTTGAGAGAGGCGATAGGGTTTCGGCCAAAGTTAGCTATGAAATAGAAAGCTTCGAATAAGAGATCCGAAGAAGAGATATCAGTCTGAGATGGGTGGGCGTAGAAGAGGCGATGATTCGAAGGAGATTTCTGAAAAGGGGAAGAACAAAAGAAAATCAGGGTTTGACGTATTTGATGATGTCTCATCACTTTGTCAAAAATTCTTGGGCATAGGCGGGTAATTGAAATGTTTTGGGCTATAAAATTGGGTTTAGGTTTCCTGGATTTATTTGGCAAATATTTTGAATTTTTGCCCACTTGTATGCGTAACGTGGTCGTAATATATTTCTTTTTTATTGACTCTGTTTCAAAATTTAACTAATCCATTTTATTTTATTATAATCAGAACAGGTTTGCTCACAATATAAAGAACTATTGAAGACATGTTTTATGAAAACAAATTCGTGTTTTAAGTTCTTTGAAATAGTTGAAGATATTTTGGTAACACTCAAATTAAAAATAGTATACAACAAAATTTAAGAAATAGTTTTGAACTTGAATGTTACAGCGCAGAAGAAACCCTATACCCTAAGAAATGATTTATTGAAATGTTTTGAGCTATAAAATTGGGTTTAGGTTTCCCGGATTAATTTGGCAAATATTAATTTTTGCCCACTTGTATGCGTAACGTGGCTAGAATGGTTTTCGGGTTTAGCGTTTCTTTTGGAGTGAATAAAAGCCTATACCCTAAAAAGGGTCCGTAACACCTCATTACGAGGTTTCATTGTAGGGTTCAACAAACATATTTCCCTGATACTTCCAAATTTGATCAATCAATGCATTTCGAAGTGATTAATGGTCAAAACTAATGAAATACTCTTAAAATTTTGAGGTTTCGTCTTCTCTTTTACATCGAATGATCTTAATCAAAATACATAGCGAGATGCAGTGGTCATAAATTAAATTATGAATTTGTGAATCTTTCTAGATATATGTGATTTTTTTAGTACATACAAGCTTGTCATATTAAGAAAATTAAATAATATCGGTTGAGAGGAACATTGAATATTCTCCTTCTATCATTTAGAGTTTAGGGTTTAGGGTTTATAAACATGGGTTTAGGGTTTATGAATTTTTCTCCAAACATATAAATAGGAAATTTATTAAAAAGTTATAGCAACCCCCAAATTCAACGATTGCACTCAAAGAGAATAAAGTTTTCGGCGACCATTTTGCAAACATAGGCAACCTGCAAAAGCCAGTAACATTTACCACACATGTCGTCCCCCTTCGGCTTCTCCCACCATAGTTGACGTAGATCGTATTTCGAACATTTGCACTCCGTGATCATATGAGGGTCGTTTTGGTCACGTTTTGCAATTAACCAATCTGAAATCTGCCTTTCCCACCCATTCCCAAATGATCTTAGGCAGTTTGCTTCGAAGATGAGTAGCACGTTCTCTAGTAAATTGATACTTACCGAAGAATTCTTCCTCCCAGTCTTCCCTGAACATTTTGCACATCATGCCGTAGATATACTCGCTCATGATGCATCCTTTTCCCACATCAACCTTGATTTGACCGACTCCTTCAATGCGCTTGTTCTCGAATAACACATTTGAGATTCCTTTGAGGCAGATGGCGGTTCTGTTGCCTGCGTCGTAGCACCGCTCATAGAATTTTGTTCAGTCAAACCCGGGAGCCCAAGTCCAACGACTCATCTTCTGTAGATAATAGAGGCGTATAACTCGTCTGTTTGAGACATTCCATTCAACCGAGTGCACGTAATCCTCGAGTGGTGGAGATCATGCACGTCATTTTCGCAGACACGAACAAGAATGTTCCTTATTAGATCTTTCGGCAAGCCGAGCATGTTGAATGGTCTCGCTGCCTCCCTCCGCCTTCTTGTCACCGACCGTGTTTCATAGGGCGGGTCGTTTAAACGAGGCAACGGCCAGTATACATAAGGGTTTGGCATTTGAGATGGCTTCTGGGTTTTCGTTCTGAATCGATGGTGCTTTTGAAGTGGAGAGTTGATTGAATGGGTGTTATCGAGTTGGTTTTTTGTATGAGGCCTTTCCATATGTATATATATATATATATACATACAGTCATGACTATTCGTTATCCCCACGTAATAATTAGGGTGTAATGGATTACATAAAATGGAATGACTATTTGATTATATTCCATTCCAAAAATTAGAATTAAAGGCAAATTGTAAATCTTTTGTGGAATTAATGATCTTGGGTTCAATTACTTAAACATAAGTTAAACCGAATAAAAAATCAAGTACATGTATTATGGTTTAATGTCTATTTTTAAAGTTTAGGGTATATATAGGGTTTAGGGTTTAACGTTTGGGTTAATATTTTAGGGTATATATATAGGGTCTAGCAATTAGAGTTTAGGGTATAATTAATAACCAAGTTCTCGTTGATCTTGTTAATATTAAAGTGTTTAGTTTATTTGTGTTAGTCACTGTCTCAAGTGATTTCTGTGGGTTGCAACGCTGTAGAAGTAATAAACAGAATACTAGAAACCTGTAGAAGTTGTGGTAGGTACAAAATACTAGATATTGGTACGAGTAAACATCTAACGTGAAAAAGGTAAAACATACATAAATACGACATCATCGATTACAAGCAAATTGGGAGAAGTTGTTATCTATCAGTCTGCAGAAGAAAGCGGTCTGCATAATCCAGAAACATTGGTCGCAATAGTCCTTAAACAATGGCCACCCAGAGCGCCAAGGGTCGAAGTAAGAACATTGGCAGTGTCGCACACGATCAATACTATTTCGTCCCGTTTCGCTTTAAACCAATCAGGAAGCCAACCTCCCCAAGATCTATGATCCAGACGAGGTAGTTTTAATCGCAGTTGCGTTGCGTCTTCCCGAGTAAATTCATATCTACCGAAGAGTACATCATCTTTGTCTTCCCCGAAGACTTTGCGTATGCATCCATACACATACTTTCTTAAGATGCATCCATCTTTTGTAGCCTCCTGTATGCGTGCGAGACCTTCATCTCTTTTGTTATCGAAGAAGAAATCTAAGATTCCTTTGAAAAGGATGGCTGATGTGTTGTCTGCGTCGTAGTAGCTTTCATTGAATTTTTCCAATCAAATCCCGGAGACCAAACATTGTATGCCATTTGTTTTAGATTGACCGAGTTGAAGAACTCTTGTGTTTCCGTCTTCTTCTTCAGGGCTTTGCAAACAATCTTCGAATGACGGAGATCTTGGATGTCCCGTTCGTAAACACGAGCGAGAATCTTCGTTATCACATCATCAGGCAACGCTAGAAGGTTGAATGGGATGATTGCTCAACATTTTCTTATTACTGAGCGGGTTTCGTAGTAAGGCTGATCGTATCGACGCCATGGCCAGTACACATAAGCCATAGGCATGTTGTTGTACTGTAGGTTAACGAAGAGGTTTACTTTTACTGGTTTTAAATCGGTGGTTTCAAGATCTTAAGAATGGGTGTTTATTAGTCCCTAGTTTGATTGACTGAGTTTCTACTACATAGTAACCGTACATATAGACACGACTATTCACTTTCCCGCACAAGAATTATTAATAAAATAATTAAACGAAAAATCTACTTAACTTTAATAACCTAGATCATCGTGTATTTGGGGCGCATTTCCCAACTACTTATACCACTAACCTAGATCATCATGTAATGTCGGTTGCGTGTGTGCAGGAAGCCGATTGTAGACCCCTATATGCTAAGTAGTCGTAATTATTTCTACTTTATGTCAAATCTTGCTAACATAGTCATTATGTCATGCAAGATTTTGTTAGCTATCAACATTTGTAGTGCAATTTTAGTGTAACAGTATTTACAATAGATTACTATACAGTAATACAACACTAAACATTAAAATATTGTGGTTCAAATATACTAATTCTGATAATACGTACGATGTATTTTTCACAATTTGTAACTTACCATTACTTGAAAAAGTGAATCCTACAATATGCTACTAAAACATAAAGAAAATATCAAATGGATGATTGATTAGAAACTCAACATAACTTTCAACACGAACCCAAAGTTCTTTTGACATCTAATTCAATAGTTACAAGTGTGAGGGCAAGTGTCAAACAGTAGTTCTTTAATATGCCATGTGTAACGCACTAGTTCAAGACTAGCCATTATGTGACACAAATAAACCATTATGTGCACCGAGAATCGATAATATATTTACATTGATCGAAACAAAAGTTAAAGTACTGATATATCTAATTAAAGCCCGCCAAACCAAATATATTTATTGCGCCTAAATTACCATAAACTGCCAATACCCTAACCATTATAAGCTCTCTCAAATTCACTTCATCTCTCAAATTCCTTTCGCCTTACATTTATTTTCTTAACGGAACATTTATTGCAAAAATACCAATGGCACAAAGGAAATACCAATTCCTCTCGGAGATCAACAAGTCGACGATGAAATGGAGTTTGAGATTGAAGGCCCTTCGGTGTTGGATGTATCAACGGGTCTTCTCCGGCCAAACCATCAAACTACTTTTGGTGGATGAACAAGTTATCTCTCTATCAGTCCATGCACTGTATAAAGTTTTGATCTTACACTGTATAAACTTCTTATTTTACGTTGTTTAAAGTTTTAAGTCTTGCACTTTCTAAAGATAGGGCCAAAGGATAGAAGGAGGAATTTGGGGTGATTTCGTGGAAATCTTCGAGTGGCTGGTGGAATCTGAGGGCCAGTAGGTACAATGGGATAACGTTCATATCCTTGATAGGCCAATGTTTGACCGCTTGATAGATAGTTTATTCTCTCTGTGTCGAACTAGTTCTAGTGTAATCTGGAAAATTCCATACCCTAATGGCCAGCACTACTTAGACTTGAAGCCTATATGTTGCGTTTCAAATGGCACTATTACTAGCACATATCCAATCGGTATAGTTTTTTGGACTTAAGGTTACAAGTTTTATGGGACATTACTGTTTTAATATGATTTTGTTATGGATTTGTTTGTTATATTTATTGGTTTTTCATATAGATTTGATTGGTGTTGTGCTTGGAATTGATGGCTTTGTAAGAGATACAGTTTTACTGCAAATGTTCCCGAAACTTATTTCTGGAGGCGACTTCAAGTAAAATTCAGAACCAGAGATTTGGAGTAAGTATAACACCAATTAATTTCATGTACAATATTCTTAGAATGCTTGGAAGCTGATCTGCAGTAAATGTTGGCAGAAACGAGTCATTGGATTGTGTGGCCAATGGTGGTCTTGCTGTTAGGCTGGTTAGGGCATGGGGCAAAAGTCCGAATGGGATATTGTTTTGCTTATTCCAGTGCTTTAATATCGCCAACAACAGTGGTGGTATGATGAAACATCAAAGCTTTTTAAAAAAAATTCGTTCCAGTTAATGTAAAATGACAAATAATTAAAATTTCTTTGTTGATTAGGGTTGGTGAGGTTGGAGGCCATTCAATGAGTTTCTAAGATACGCTTTGGTGCGTATGAAGTTGAAGAGTTCCGTGATTTGGTCCAAAGGTATTTATCTCACAACTCATAATCATATAGTATAGATGTTTGTGTATTTTTACGATCTTATGTGTTATTGTTTTAACCGTTGATTTTTTTGGTTCAGGTATCCTAAGCCTCCTATATGTTAAGAATGTTGGGTATGGTTTGTTGGATTTGCGAAGTGAAGAACATACTTATGGTTTATGAATTTAAATTAAATTTGTTTTTATAACCCCCACTTTGTTTATGGCTTTCTCTAGTATTTGCTTTTTTGTCAACTTGGTTATCTTTAGTAACTTAGTATATTACTTGTATTCCATGATCTCCAAAAATTGAAAAAATAATGAATGAATATTAAACATTGATTACAATTTAGTACGTAAACTTATTAACCGATCGAGAACATGTTCCCTTTTGAAGAACAAATCAATGTATTTCGTTCAGCTAAGAGGATTATGAACAATCTGTTTCTTATGGTAAATTCAACGCATAACAATTAAAGATTATGAAAAAAAAAACATGGGTCATCCTCATGTAATCATTCGGAAAAAGCCCGAAATGAGTAAGTGATATTCAAAGAGATATCCACAAAATGAATCCGCTTATAACATGCGATTCTGGAAACTCACAATTTCAAAAAATTGCTGATATTACTTCGAGGATAATCGCTGGAATGTTAGAACGAATGTTTTGAGAGCGTGATATTTTACTTACTATGATGCTCCCTTGTAATTAATTTTATCCGATGAAACGGTATTCTTCTTCTACTTTTTTTATCCCTTGGAATTAATTTACCCCTTTTATTTTATTGGGTATACATGGCACCCATAAATCCATATGTTTTATTTGTGTGCTTCCTTTTGTAAACTTTAGTTATAATCAATAGGGAAGTCGGATTCAGGCTTTAGCTTTCGAAAAACACGCCCGAAAGTTCCTTTTTCTTTTACAGAAAGAAGGTTGCTGGTTTAAATTTTCTGATTTTAGGGTTTCTTTAGGGCCAAAGTATGTAAGAGTCTGTCCAATGTATAATGATATTTTTATAGCTGACGAGACAAATATCACTGAGAACTTCGATCCTCCAATTTTGGATGACCTCTTGAGCATCAAACGAATCCAATGAATTAATGATGGCATGGTTTCAGATAAATATGCAATTGGTAAGTCTTGTTTACAATACATAATTATTAGATTGGGGAGAAATCTAACATCGGATTTGGAAGAATTGTGGTTGTTGTTTTTAGGGGATTAACTTCTATTTAAAAGAATTTTTTCATATATACGATGTTGGTGCTATAACAAAGGTTGGATATCTTGAATGGGTAGATGACTCTTCAAAAGTCTATTCGTATTCACGTACACGCGCTAAAGTCCAATTCACGCTAAGAGATGCCGATTAAGTTTAAGTTTCAGATTTTTATAATCACCTTAAAATTAAACCTTACTAAATAATGATGTTATGTTGGAATTGAAGGAAGAGGGCCATAGAATGCGTTGCCTATGGACCACCCGCTGAGGAATTGTCGAGGCGTTTTGAACAAGTTCCAGACAAGCATTTGTTTGTTTTGCTCCGACTTTTCTGGATCGAAAGATTTTGCGGTATGTTGACATGTTTTCTAGAAATCATGAGTAAGACATTAATATAGAACAAAATTATGAGAAAAAATATATATATATATATTTACCTAGGGATTACTTGGCTTAGAGGAATAGAAGGGCCTTCTACAATTGACTATCATCGAGTATCTTTGGATAAGTTGAACAGTTTGATGGAACAGTATGAATATTTTGAAATTGTCATATTGAACATCTTGTGATCATATAAATTATTAACAACATCTAACGTATTTCCCTCTTTGATTTCGTGTAGGTACCCTAATCCTCTTCCGACATGGTACTCAAGTGAGCACCAGACTCTCGATCGCTACTAACTCTCCTTCACTCTTATTCTATAACTATTAAGAACTTATGAATTTTTAATTTTTGATTCCTTAAAACCAGTGTAATGAATGATAGCTAAGCGTTTGGTTTCTATTTTAAGGGTTAATTAACTTTACAATAAATTTTAGTTAATATATAATATTGCAACATATACATGTTTATTAGAAGTTGGAAAAAAGCGATTATACATTTTACATAATGCAAGTATAGATTAGCTTTGAAACCCGTACACCTACCACAAACATGTAAAATATAACCAAACTATCTCATATTGCTTTCAAAAGATCCAAAAATACTATATGATACGACCCATACCCGACTACTTTGCGACATGAATAGTGAGTTGAATATTAGTCCTATCAATAGCGACAAATAAACGACTTGGTTACTACTATACCCGAAGTAGCGAATTAGTCGCCCATGTACTGACCAATTCGCGATTGTTCTACGACTCTGAGCATCAGACGCAAAATTAGTCGCCATATCACCGACTAACCTGCGATTATTGGTTCCGGTTTCGACAATAGTCGTTAATCTGTCGTAAATCGACGACGAAATCGGCGACAATCATTTTTAGTCGTATATAAGCGACTAATACACGTCCATATCCGGTGTCGCAAAATAGTAGCATTATTGTCCCCTAATAGTGGCCAAATGTTACGACTACAAGTATAGTCGCAAGGTCCAGTCGCAAAAACGTTGTTTTCTTGTAGTAAACACCGCAGAACCAAATGTAGGAAAGCAGGACCGTACATCAAGGTCCCAAGGAGTGATATACCATGTATTTTAGGGATTTTAACCATGGTATATATCTTATTTATCGAGTCTTATGTTATGTTTTGGAGTCTTTCTAGTATGTTTACAGGTCTAGGTATGTTTGGAGCGGAATTGGACATTATGGTGCATTCTGGAGCATTTTGGAGTATTGACCCGAGAGGAAGAGTTCACTGCCCGTTTCACAGACCTGTGTCGATCGACACAGAGGGTGCAACGATCGACACAAGGTCGACACAGACTTTTCTCGGCGGTTAATTAAGAGTATGGAAATGGCAACTTTGCCCAGAAGTTTCTTATAATTACAAAGAAGCCCCAGCCGACTTTAGACCATTATATTAGGGTTTTTAAGCCATTGTTTAGGCTACGCTTTTCTTAAGTCTTATTTTATTCTGAGAGAGAGAGTTAGGGGCTGATCCTGATCTCGAAAGAGAGAGAATTTTGAACCCCAGTTCTTTATTTGATTTTATAATATTTGGTTTTCTATTCATGATGTTTTCTGTTTCGATGAACATGTCTGAGTAGATTACCTGTTAAGTTTAGGGATTCTCATTAGGGATTTCATGGAATTATAGGTTGATAAATCTGTAGGGATTCATACTTGTTAGTTCTTTATCTAGGATTGTTCTTAATGCTTAATCTGAAGTAGCTATCCCGATTTATGATGTTAGGTTGATTGATACAACGACAGTTGGTTAATTAGCTAGAAAGAACCTAGATGACCAACTTAATTACTCGCAAAGGAATTTGGTTTAATTAGATTGTGAACATATCGAACTTGGAATTAAAGCTGGTTTAATCTGTTAGTAATTGCAAAGGAATTTGGATTGCTGCACTTATACTTAGAGAATTCTCGCAACGACAGTTGATTAATTCTATATCTGTGTTTGAGTTCTAGAACAGTTCTTAATTAGATCCCGATTAATTGATTGCTTGTGTTCCTGATTTCCTGAGAACTCCCTAGACTTAACGCTTCGCTTCCTTGCTTACAACTCGCCTGATTTTACTTTCCTGCATTGCTTTTTATTTTCCCATTACAATTTGCTTTCTCCTAGTTTAATATTTTCTGTTCTAATTCTATCGTTGACCGGAGTCCCTGTGGATTCGATACTCTAAGTACTACAACTACATCACTGTGCACTTGCAGTTAGCATAGGGATTAAAACTAGACCTATCAAGTTTTTGGCGCCGTTGCCGGGGACTCTTTTGAGTCTTCGATAGATTTGAACTTAGGGTTTAGACTAGGTTTTTCGTTTTTGTTTTTGTTTACTAATTTTTTTCTTTTTCTTGCGTTTCAGGTACGCTTGTAATCGCATTGCATCGATCGACACGGTCCTTTGTGTCGATCGTCACATCTTCGCACTTGCATCGATCGACACTAATTTGCATCGATCGACACAGAGCGTAAGATGATGGGAATGATGGAACGGATGTTGGAAAATCAGCAGAATAACTCATTCTGCAGAGGATATGGTTCCTATTCATTCACCAAAGATTATGAATCTCCATCATATCAGCCCTTTCCTCCTCAAAATAATCAATCTGATAAGCTGATGAGTATGATGGAGCAGTTATTGGAGAAGCAGGGAGAAGATTTGAACTGCATCAGTAGCTTTGGATTCCAAGGAAACAAGTTTGGTAATCAGCAAGGTAATTCTTATCAAAGAACCTATAGATCATCTTCTTATCAGACACCTCCTTCTGCTAATGCTTATAAGAGCAAGATGGAATCCATGATGGAGCAGTTGCTAGAGGATCAGAATAAGACTGCTGTAGACCTTGACAGGAAGCTGGATGCTATGCATGAGAATCTGAATGGGAAGTTTGAATCTTTAAGCACACATGTGAAGAAGCTAGATGTTCAAGTTCAACAAACAGCTGGAGCAATACAAAGGCAAAATGAAGCTGGGAAAGATGAACAGAACAGATCCATCAATGATGTGACCATAAGAGATGAGATTGACTTGCTGGAAGAAGAAGAGAGCATAATCTCGGATTTTTTGGAAGAATTCTGTCTGTCTGAGACATGCATCGATCGACACAACTCTTGCATCGATCGACACAGTCCCGATACGTCTGTTGAAATTGCTCGAAATCGCCTTGTGTCGATCGACACACCCTATCATCGATCGACACTGAACGCAGACGGGACCAGAAACCTGCAACAGTCCTGGAACGAGTCTATAAGCCCTCTGTGCCATATCCTAAGGTTCCTAAACTGTCTAAACAGGAGCTAGAAGTGACTAAATGCATGAAAGTGATGGAAAAGAAGTTGATCCAGATTAAAGAGAAGCTTCCAGATCCAGGAGCCTTTGTACTAGACTGTTATATCTCTAAAGAAAGATTCATGCGTTCTCTGTGTGACTTAGGATCCTGTGTGAATCTAATGCCGTACTCAGTTGCTGTGAGATTGGGAAAGATAGAATTCCAGCATACTAGGATCTCTCTTATCCAAGCTGATCGTTCAAAGCGATATCCGAAAGGAGTTCTTAAGGATATTCCTGTCAGAGTTGGAAACTACTTGATTCCAACGGACTTTGTAGTGCTGAAGTATGAGATTGAACCTGATGATCCTCTGCTGCTTGGTAGATCCTTCTTAGCTACTGCTAGAGCTGTGATAGATGTTAGACATGGACTGATTGATCTCCACCTGGGAGACAAGCCTTTGCAGTTCAAGATGGATAAGCTGCTGAAATCTACCATTGATGGACACAACTTCAGTGTAGAGATGGAACCAGAGATTCCTTTTGGAGAAAAGAAGATGGCGGTTCCTCTTGAACCTGCTCTAACATCTTCAGAGCTTGCAACTGCTCATAAGCAGAAAGCTCCAAACATCAGATCTGCACCAAAGGTAAGGTATAAATTACCTAAGCTTAAAC
This sequence comes from Orychophragmus violaceus, assembly GCA_030180135.1. Taxonomy (NCBI): domain Eukaryota; kingdom Viridiplantae; phylum Streptophyta; class Magnoliopsida; order Brassicales; family Brassicaceae; genus Orychophragmus; species Orychophragmus violaceus. The sequence goes on from CM058239.1 coordinate 67,087,069, forward strand.
CTCTTGACCATATTGTTTTGAATGCAGGAAAATGCAGTGTACCACCCAAGCTTCGCTCCCGCCCTGATGCTGTTTATTCATTCCTTGGGAAGCCTCATGATCTGAAAGCCTATACACCTCCTTGGATGAAGAGATATTCACAGAGACACTCAAAGTCTCTGTTGAAACCGCCATGAGTCAAATCTCTGTCCCATAGTCAAGCTAATGACTAAAAACAAGCGCTGAGTGGGAGGCAACCCACTATAGAGTCAGTTTTCGTTTTTATTTTTCATTTTTAGGTTTTTGCTATTTTGATTTTTCTCTTTAGTGTTTTCAGCCGAGAGAACAGGTCCAAAATCGCCTGGCATCGATCGACACAAATGTGTGTCGATCGACACAGTGCGATTACACAAATGAATCGAGCAAATGCGCCTTGCGTCGATCGATGCGGTCCTGAGCATCGATCGACACAGTGCGACGAGAGGTACGTAACTCTGGATTTTTCAGACTCTTTTCAATTTGATTATCTGTTTTCCCCGAGCTCATGCTTTGATTACACTGGGGACAGTGTAGTTTAAGTGTGGGGGAGGTAGCTACTGACGCACGCTTTTGTTTTCTTAAGAGTCAGTCCTATTTTTCAAAAACATTTGGTTTTATTGAGTCAAAACAAGTTTAAGTAAGAAACAATGATTTTTTTAGAAGATTAACAGCACTTGCAGGAACTTAAGTAACCATTGGGATGAAGTTGCAGGATCTATCTATGACTATTAGAAAACCCCATCACAGATCAACCTACTGAGGACACCCACATCACTTCAGGTATCAGAGGATCCTTTTACTGACTTCACCTTAATATTGACTTAATTTTCTCACCTAAGGGCTTGGTATACCTTGTGTCGGATTCCTTTGTTAGTTCTAACACAGCCTGTAAACCTGTCCTATTTGGTTCCCTTCTCCCCTTCCATAAAAAAAAAGTAATAATAAATTGAGGATGAGTTAGTAACTCCGAAGTGGTCATGGGAGTAGTAGCAAACACTATTATCTCTTGTGCGATCCATGGAATGTTTCCAAAGTACACCCCTTAACGGGAAGAGCACTGATAAAAAAAAAAATGATACCCAATGGGGAAAAATCAGAATGCTAAGGAAGGGAAAAGAGAAGAAAAGGGACTAGAGAAAGATAGTATGGTGGTCTAGAGCTGGCAAGGTAAGAGTCCATGTGCCCTTTGATCGATACTCCTTAGGTGAGACCGCACTTAAATACTTGCAGAAGTCAGTAGGGTGAATTTGAATGCGTGAATGTGATTGTGGAGTTTACTTAGGACAGTTGCTAAGTGTGGGGGAAGTATATGTTGGTCTTGATATTCTGCAGGTGAAATCTTTCATGTGGATTACTAAGGGGAATCTGAGTGTTGTTGCTTCTAGGATGAAAAGAGTTTCTGAAAGTTTCAAACCTCTTCACCATGTTTTAGTTCTTTACTTGCTTTAGGGCAAGCAAGAGCTAAGTGTGGGGGAGTTGATATACCATGGATTTTAGGGATTTTAACCATGGTATATATCTTATTTATCGAGTCTTATGTTATGTTTTGGAGTCTTTCTAGTATGTTTACAGGTCTAGGTATGTTTGGAGCGGAATTGGACATTATGGTGCATTCTGGAGCATTTCGGAGTATTGACCCGAGAGGAATAGTTCACTGCCCGTTTCACAGACCTGTGTCGATCGACACAGAGGGTGCAACGATCGACACAAGGTCGACACAAACTTTTCTCGGCGGTTAATGAAGAGTATGGAAATTGCAACTTTGCCCAGAAGTTCCTTATAATTACAAAGAAGCCCCAGTTGACTTTAGACCATTATATTAGGATTTTTAAGCCATTGTTTAGGCTACGCTTTTCTTAAGTCTTATTTTATTCTGAGAGAGAGAGTTAGGGGCTGATCCTGATCTCGAAAGAGAGAGGACTTTGAACCCCAGTTCTTTATTTGATTTTATAATATTTGGTTTTCTATTCATGATGTTTTCTGTTTCGATGAACATGTCTGAGTAGATTACCTATTAAGTTTAGGGATTCTCATTAGGGATTTCATGGAATTATAGGTTGATAAATCTGTAGGGATTCATACTTGTTAGTTCTTTATCTAGGATTGTTCTTAATGCTTAATCTGAAGTAGCTATCCAGACTTATGATGTTAGGTTGATTGATACAACGACAGTTGGTTAATTAGCTAGAAAGAACCTAGATGAGCAACTTAATTACTCGCAAAGGAATTTGGTTTAATTAGATTGTGAACATATCGAACTTGGAATTAAAGCTGGTTTAATCTGTTAGTAATTGCAAAGGAATTTGGATTTCTGCACTTATACTTAGAGAATTCTCGCAACGACAGTTGGTTAATTTTATATCTGTGTTTGAGTTATAGAACAGTTCTTAATTAGATCCCGAATGATTGATTGCTTGTGTTCTTGATTTTCTGAGAACTCCCTAGACTTAACGCTTCGCTTCCTTGCTTACAACTCGCCTGATTTTACTTTCCTGCATTGCTTTTTATTTTCCCATTACAATTTTCTTTCTCCTAGTTTAATCTTTTATGTTCTAATTCTATCGTTGACCGGAGTCCCTGTGAATTCGATACCCTAAGTACTACAACTACATCACTGTGCACTTGCTGTTAGTATAGGGATTAAAACTAGACCTATCAAGGAGTTGGAACACAATGCACATACAGATATACTAACACTAAGCCAAAACTTCTTGAACTACATGACGACATGATCCCAGAAAGGGGTACGTAGGCAGCCGATCTTTTGATCGGTTCAGCTGTCCCCCCTCTCAAAAAGGGGAGGGGGGAGTGGACCTGTATATAACAATACTTCACTTGGACTCAAATGCAACTTGGGCAGATAAAACTCCTCAGACAAAACTGCTCGAAACACCCAGGCACACAAAACTATCCGAACGAAGATGCTGAAAAATACAAACATTCAAGCTCGTAAATTCCGGACATATCAGATAGGGAATTTCGAGAATACCAGCTCGGAAGTCTGAGAAGATCAGCTCGGAAGTTCGACCAGATCAGCTCGGAAATTAGAAGCAAAACATCTCGGATATTCGAGCAAACCATTTCGGAAATCCAAGCAAACCAGCTCGAAAATTCCGAGCAGACAAGCTCAAATTTTCAAGCAACATTTCGTACGAAAAACGTTTTGTATGAATAAACGCTTCGTATGAATAACGTTTCATATGAATAAACAATTCATATGAATAAAAGTTTCGTATAAACAACATTTTCATACGAGCATGTCAGCACATAAATTCCGACCAAACCATCTCAAATTCCCGAGCAACATTTCGTACGAATAACATTTCGTATTAATAAACACTCACATTAATAATATCTCAGTTCAGATTGAGGATGAGCTGGATCAGGAGGAAAGTTTTGAGGTTGAGACTGTGAAATTTGTCGAAAACAGAGAAGAAACCGAGGCTACGGATACATTGTCGGTCGACACTAGCCTCAGTGTCGGTCGACATCTAGCTTTAAGAGTGTTTTCGAGTTCTCATGACGAACGAAAGTCGAACAAGCCCGATTTGATGGTCGACATTGCTGAAAAACTGACGGAGGTTTTAGAAGGCAAACCGAGTGTCGACCGACACCAATTCAATGTCGATCGACACTACGGTCGTTCAGGCAATGTTTCACCGATGCTTCATGTTGCTACGAAGTCTAAGCAAGAGCTTGATGAGGCCAAACACTTGGAAGTAATGGATAAGAAGCTGAATGAGGGCCCACAAGCTGATGTTTTGCCAGTTCATCCATGTCTACAAAGATATGTGGAGAAGATGATTCCCATGGATGAAGATTTGAGAGAATGGGTTGTGGTACTCCCTAAGAAAATCAGTGGTGTGCTGCTTAATCAGGTTCGAAGAATCTACCTGATCCTGGTGTCTTTGTACTTGATTGCTCAGTCTTCAAGGACAGCTTCAGGCATTCCTTATGTGATCTAGGAGCTGCTGGTAACCTCATGCCATACTCTGTGTCTGAGAGATTGGGGTTGACGGACTTCAAGCAGACTAGGATCTCTCTAATCCTGGCTGACCAATCTAAGGGGATCCCAGAAGGAGTTCTTGAGGACGTTCCTGTCAGAGTTGAAAACTACTTGATTCCAACAGACTTCGTGGTGCTGAAATATGACAAAGAACCGAATGATCCTCTAATACTTGGTAGAACTTTCTTAGCCACAGCTGGAGCAGTGATTGATATGAAGCACGATCTAATTGATCTCCACCTGGGAGATAAGCCTCTGCACTTCAGGATGGATAAGCTGCGGAAGTCTACTATTGACGGTCAAGCCTTTAGCATTGAGATGGAGCAAGAAGTTCAGAATAATGAGGCTGCGGTTTATGATATTGGAGAAAGGAAGATGGTGGTTTCTAACGACTCCATTCTGACATATTCAGAGCCAGAAACTGCTCATAGGCAGAAAGCTCAAAACGTCAAGACTCCACCAAAGCGAAGGTATGCATCTTTAGAACTCAACCCTTCTAACCTCATTGCTATGTCCGCAGGGAAACACTCGAATGCACCCAAGCTTAATTCTCCCTCTGGACCTATTCCCTCGTTCCTTGGACTATATCACGCTGACACTGCTTACTCTCCACCATGGATGAGGAGACTTTCTCAGAGGCACTCAGAGCCTCTGTCGAAACCCCCGAGAGTCTGATCTCCCACCTACGGTCAAGCTAATGACCTTAAATGAGCGCTCAGTGGGAGGCAACCCACTGTTAGGTCAGTTTTCTTTTCTTTTGGTTTTTGTTTTTAGGTCTTTTGATTTTTCTGGTTTTTGTGTGTCAGAATCGTGAAGTACAGGTTGCAGACAGCAGTGTCGACTGACATTCCTTAGTGTCGGTCGACATCAAACTCAAAAACGCGGGCAGAAATCGAGCACACTCAATTCTGAGCAGATGACTGTCGACTAAAGCCACGGGTCGCTCGACATTGGCTGGGTGTCGGTCGACACTCACCACACCAACATGTAAGGTTCCTGATTTTCCAAGTTTTCGGTTGACTTATACCTTGTTCTCCCGAACCCAAGCTGCAATTTCACTAGGGACAGTGCAGTCTAAGTGTGGGGGAGGTGGTTACTGACATTGTGTTTTGTTTTCTTAGAGTCAGTCCCTTGTTTTCTTTTGATTTCAAATTGGTTTTATTGAGTCAAAATGTGTATGAAACTATGATTTTTCGAGGAAATTTTGCTGAAATAGGAACTAAGTGACTATTGGATGGACTTGCAGTATATCTATGACTGTTAGAAAAACCAACACGGATCAACCCACCAAGGACACCCATATCTAACCAGGTATTCATAGGATCCATCACTAACTTTACCTCTAATCCTCACTGAAATTTTTCACTTATGGGCTTGGTATCTCTGGATCGGATTCCTCTCATGTGTTTGACACAGCCTATGATCCTGTCTAAGTATGGTTTCTGATTTTCCCCTCCCTTGAAAGTAAAAAAAAAAAAGAGAGATTAAAGCTGCGGATAAGCTAGTAGCTTCGAAGTGGTCACGGGAGTGGTAGAGACCCCTATTACCTCCTGTGCATCCATGGAAACATGTCCAAAGTTACACCCCGTATAAAAAGAGAAGAGCACTGATAGAAAAAAATAAAATGATACCCAGTGGGGAAAAAACAGTGCTAAGGGAGAAGGGAAAAGAAAGGAACCAGAAACCGACAGTTTGGTGGTCATATAGTGACTGAGTTGAGTCCATGTGTCCTCTGATCGATACTCCCTCTGTGAGACCGCACCTAATTGTATATAGAGTTTAGTGTGGTGAACTTGAATGCTCTGTCTAGATTGTGGAGTTTACTTGGGACAGTTGCTAAGTGTGTGGGAAGTACATTGTGGTCTTGATCTCTGTAGGAAAGTTTTCAGTGGTTTACTAAGTGAATGTGAATGTGAATGTTCCTAAGACGAAATGAGTTTATGAGTTTTCAAACCTCTTTCTCATTGCTTTAGTTCTTTATTTGCTTGAGGGCAAGCAAGAGCTAAGTGTGGGGGAGTTGATATATCATGGTTTTTCTAGGCTTTCAACCATGATATAATTGTATTTACTGAGTCTTTAACCCTTTTTCGAGTCTATCGAGTCCTTTACAGGTAAGCTTGCGTTTGGAGCAAAGAGTAGAGTTTTGGGACATTTCTGGTGAACTGTGCAACGAGCTGAAGTTGGAGTCTCGACCACGACGTTATGTCGACAGACACTCACCTTGGTGTCGGCCGACACTGAGCGCGACAGACACTTATGCGCTGAGTTGATGACATCTTTTGGAGAATTGCAAAGTCGCCCCAGAAGTTTCCCTAATTCTAATATAGCCCAGAACGTGTTTAGTGATTTTAATTAGGTTTTTGAGAGAAGACTCCATTATCTTCTTCTGGACTTTTGTTCTTGCTTTTGCTCTGGAGATTGAGAGATATTGCTTGGGGCTGTTCTTGCTACTTGTAACCTTTGAGAGAAGGATTTCGAACCCCTGTTTTTAGCTATTCAGTCTTTTCTATTCATTCATGTGTTATTCATTTGATATCATGTCTGAGTAGTTACTTTAGTTAGATTTAGGGATTCTCAATAGGATTTCATGCCTTGTTTGATCACCGATTGATTAGGATTCTAAATCTATATGTTCATCACCTAAGTTGAGTTTAATATTGAATTCTAGATTGATCACCTAGGGTTTAGATCTTAGATTGTTAATTTGGCACGAGATTTTGAGTTATAATTTGAAAAAACTTAGTGTGAGCAATTTGATTAGATGCAAAGAGATTTGTTCTAGGAAAATTATGAATTTATGAACTTGCTAAAAATGCTTGTCTAGAACTCTAAGATTGCAAAGAGATTTGAATCATTAGGTTGCTAGACCTAGATAACAGTTGCAGCGAGAGTTGAATTGTTTTACATTGTGATTCTAGTTCTTGAACATGTGCTTAACCTGAATCCTGATAGCTAAGTGTCTACATTGTATGATTTCCTGAGAATACCCTGAGTCTAACGCCTTTCTCCCATCGAAAACAACCTTTACATTTATGCTTTGTTTACTCTTTTCTCATCTGATTGATTTAGCTAAGTTTGAAAGCATATAGTCTATCGCGTGAATCTTGAGTCATTGTGGATACGATACCCTGAATACTACATTCGCATAACTGTGCACTTGCAGTAAAATAGTATTAAGACCTATCAAGTTCCTAACCGTTAACGGAATTTTCAAATAAGTTATACAAAATATAAATTTGGGCCTCACTCACAAGACTCGTATTTCCTAGACTTTGGGACGAATCAATAAATTTACGCTCAAACAGAATCAGATCATCAATTTTCAGCCCATTCGGCAGAACAAGTTAAACCATGGGAGGATAGTCATAAAAATGGAAAGATAAACTCGAAGAATGAAAGGAGAAGATAATTTCGAGCATAAGAGGAAAATCCGAGAAGAAAAGTAAACCCCAACGGAAATGGAATACACGATAACATGAATATTTCCAGAAATCTTACAGGCTAATATCCTAGAAGCCGACACGCTGCGACTATATTAGATGAAGGACCTCCTACTATCAAACCATATCAAAATCCTTAGCATCTAGACTTAGAATTCTCAAAAGGTCTTTCTCTTTGTACTTTGTGTCCGATCAACTTATCAATAAAATATCCTCCGAGTCTATTGTCGTGTTGTTTACCATTGAAATTCATGTTCCCTAAAAAGTTTTGCTCTACAAATATCGACAGTGTGAGTTTTGATTCTCACATGCTGCAAGTAATGGGAACTTAAACACGAGGTATCCCGAAGATGCTTAATGATTATTATGAACTTAGATTCTACCAATAGTACCAAGAATGCATATTTGGAGAGACAAACTACGAGCATGGATGGTTGTGAGATTGATGCAGTAACTTCTAAGTTGGAATCGATTCACAGTCATCTTTAGTGTAAGAAGATATTACAATTTTCTCAAGTGGTTGAAGCAATTGAAGAGAATGTGAACTAAAACATCCCGACCGGCCTTCCTAGGCCGCGGTCAACGCGCTCCAGGGTCAGGCCGCTTCTTGGCCTGAATCTCCCTAAAAGTTTCCCTATATATATTCTTTGAATCTTCCTATTGAATTCCTTATTTGTTTCTAGTCTTAGATCCTTCATACTTAACAATACGCATCAGAAATATCTCTAACTTTGATTTCGTTCCTCTAAAGAACTATCCATCCGGGAACCTTCTGACTTTCTAAAACTTTCCTTTAAAATTTCCTTCCAAGGTTCCAATCCTGTCTATCCAGTCTAACCAACTAAGTCTCAACTTATATTGATCCATTCACATATTCCTTTCTAACAGTTCCTTAGAACAATACTCAGCTATTTGAAAAAGTACCTTAACATTTTGAGTGAAGTCGGTATGAAACCAGTTCCATGTCCTGCTACACAAGTCCTTGTGTTTACTTCCACCATCTTAGCTCATTAAGTCATAGTCTCTTGATCTTATTCGTGATTCAACTAAATCACATAACTCTATTCGCGATCCAACTACCTCAAATCATTCATCAAACACCACATAACATATCTCTCCCATACCTAGTTATTTAGCCAACCATCCCCACATGACCAATTACAAGATTTACTCAGAACCCTTCTACAAGAGAGATCTTCAGAATCCTTCTACATGATCACCATGCTCTTGCATCCCCTTTAACCGCTTAAAATATTAGACTATCACCTCGGTACCAAGACATTCAACCAACCATCCCCACATGTCTAAGCAACAAGGAGAGATGAGACCAAGTCATCCATTCCACTTTCGATCAGTCTTTCTCCATTTCCTTAGATCCATCGGTTCAGTCTCACCGCTATTCATGTCCTTTGAATCCGTCCCCCTTTCATGCATACAAAATATCAGTGATTGCATCACTTTCCCTAGTCCAATCTAAGTCTATTGACTGGTTTTGCTAGTAGCCTTAGATATGGAACTTTAAATAATGAGCAGGTTGGTCTTACTTACCTTGCTTTCCTTGGAAAGTTTTAGCTCCGTCTCATGGACCTCCAGTGGTGTGAGCGGTTTGAGCTGGTGCTTGCGCTTGTCGTGGCTGAACGAATAGTGGTTGGTGCGTCCATTGTGTAGCGTCTCTTTATCGAACTACTAGGGTTGGACTAGAAGTAGATGACCAACTTGCATGGGCACGACATCGCACAACACTTGGTCACCATACTTGCCAACGCTGAATGGAACGGTGACTTGATCGGTTATCTGTATCTCTGTATCGTCGTTGAGACACCTAAGCCGATATGGTAGCGTACACTATCAGACTTAAGGACCGAGCTCGTCGACAATATACCTTTTAGCTACGTTGGCACACGCTCCTCTGTAGATGATAAGGCTGCAGAGTTTGTTGTTCTTAATTCACCGGGTATTGAAGATGTTCTCCCATTGGACCGTTTAGGGATCTACTAAACAATTAAGAGCTCTCCGGATCACCAACATCTCTCTGGTGTCTGGATATTCAATGGGCATTCCCGGGTCAGCCATCTCCTCGTCTTCTTCGTGCTTGTCATGTGACTCGTACTCTCCAGGCCGTGATGATCATGATCTATCGGTTCATACAGTTTCGGGCCAAATGTCATTTTCCTTGATTTAAAACAAGTGATATCTCTAGCCCGAGAGGTACTTGGAAACTTACCTGCTTTGGGAAGGTTGAACTTAGGAGCCTCAATGTTCGGCCTTTTAAAACGTGACTCGACCTCAACGGCCTTGCCTTTGTCGATGGATCTCGGCACATGTGGCGATGTAAATTTGCTCCAAGCTCGGTTTGTCGTCACCGCCTTCCGCTTGATGTGCTGCTCGACCTGAATGCTCAAGTGTAGTAGCTCAGACATGTTGTGGTACGGCTGGATCTCGACCTTTTGAGAGATACGATAATGTAGTCCATCGATGAACTAGGCCATGAGGGTCTCCGCCAAGTCGTCTAGCTCGATCCGGTTTTGTAGTTGTTCAAACTCCTCGAAGTATTCTTCTACAGAACTGCTTCCGTACTTCATTTTACGAAATCTTTTCCGTAATTCTCTATGGAAATGCGTTGGCATGTACCTTTGTCTGATCGTTATATGCGTAGGAATCAAATATGTGCTCTATCCTCCGTTCCCACTCGAGATACACCTCGATGTTAACATTTCCTTCAAAAGTGGGAGCTTTTAGTTTAATATCATTTGAAATAGGCCGTTGTACCTCGTTGTCTTGTATGCGTCCGCGATGGATCGGGTCACATTGTCGGTTGAACGGTTGGTTGTTTCGTTTGGGTGGTTCTTCGTCGAGCCCGGGCATATCATCGTCCATGTCATCAAGCTGATCGACTCGGAAAGGCTTAGTTTGCCTAGCTGGAGCGATCGGCGGTACTGGTCGAGGCTGTTGGTGCGCTACCAGAAGTTGGATGGCTGGTTGCTCGAGCCGGTCTAAGCGCGCACCAATGGCTTGGATCGTGCCAAGTAATTGAGCAAGATCGGTCAATGCAGCTGGGTTATCTCCCATAACCGTTTATCCTGCACACTTAACAAGGAATCAAACACAACAAGGAAATAAAGAACAAGCAATAAACAAAAGAAGGGAACTATAAAAAATGGAAATTATGCAACTATATGGTAGATTTTCCTTTTTTGTTTTTTTGTACATAAGATGCAACAATTTAAATATGAAACAAATAAATAACCAGAGATGGCAAGGTTCCAATTTAGGCTAGTCACTAACTGGTTATGTAAATAATTCGTAACAAACTGCAAAGAACAATCAAACCGATATGACCCGTGAGAGTACCTAACCTAGCTCGTTTTTCTTTTAGCTGATATGACATGAATGAAACTAAAGCCAGCAACCTAAAAAAAAAAAATTGAACCGAGACCCAACACGATGCAAACCGTCCGGAAGCAACAATGGGGTGAGCCAGTTTGACCTAAAACCCTAATGCGGTCGAATCTAACAATTCAAACTAACAACCTCTTTTTTTTTTGGACTTTGATATGAATGCAAAACAGAGTATGATTCAAAAAGTGATGCAAAATCCAAATAACAGAACTCAGCAATAGTTCAGCTCAAAAACGCAAGCAAGCAACCATCTCATAAATGCAATAAACCCTAGCGATAACACTAATATGTGGCCGGTTCGATTTTAATCACCTTGACACTAATTTTTATTTTTATTTTATGCAACTAAGATGCTAGATGAACACAAACAAAGGATGCAACGATAAACTAGAACAACCAGATAATAATCACAAATCAACAAGAAGCCAACCAAGCAAAGGCAAGCAAGCCTTTTGATAGTTCTATATGCGGCCGATTTGAATCAAACAGCCTATCAAATTATATATATATTTAAAATGAAGATGCAATATTAGAAGAAAATAATTTAAAAGAAACAAAGATGAACTAGCTAGTGAATTTGTTTTTAGATTTTCGAATGGTAGAACAAAAAAAACAAATTGCAAAAGCAAGTAAAGATGATAGGGTTTAGAGTTGACAGGATGGTTTGAAGTGTTGGAATTGTGTCCAGCAATCTCTGTACTGTCTCTATAACGTAAGAGTATGTCAGTGATCAGACATAAGTCATACAATGCTGGGGGTCATGATGGCTTGCTAGAGTCCGCTCATGATCTATAAGTCTTGGACTTATTGCCTTTATTGTATGATCCCATATGGGTCACACGCTTAAGCTAGCAGGAAATAATGTTGAAAGGCATAGCAGAAGTACGACAAAAGTGCTAGGCATTTGTCGTATTAAGAGAGAATGAATAATGGGTCTGATTAAATGGGATTTAATCAGATTGGGCCCAAAAGCCCAAAAGGGAAAGAGAAGGCTTTTAATGTCTAAAAGCCAAGTCTCTTCTCCCCAACCCTAAGCCTCCCAGCCGCGATCTCTCTCTCTCTTTCTGGCGCCTCCCTCAGCTCGGTCTAGCAGCCAGTTTCCTGTGATTGCGTGTGTGAGCCTTTGGAGGATCCATCTCTCGGTGTATCTCCCTGATCATTGACCTGTTCTCAATTCCGCTGCAAACAAACAGGTAAAAGGTGAGATCATAATGTTTCTGAATAAGAACACCTAGATCTAATGCATGTTTAGGTTGATATCAATATGAGAATTGAATCAGGATCAACCGAAACTTCCAACAGTGGTATCAGAGCCATTGGTTCTTAGGATTTCTTGTTTAGATTCATTGTTTAGGTTGTTTAATCTGTTTAGATGTGTTTTGAATCCATTACTGATAAGAAAAACACATAAGAAACTGAATTAAATCCTGAACAAACACTTGAATCACAAAACCGAGCTATATGACTCGGGTTTTGTTGATTGGCCAAGGGTGATCGACCGGCTTGGCCGGTTAGTGATCACGGCCGAGAGGAATGGCCGGTCGGACGGACGGGATCGCGGGTCGGGAAGTCGGGATGGTCGGATTGGATCGGATCATTCGATCGATCGCAATCGATCATCGCGACGCGTCCGATCGCTCGTCCCGATCGATCGTCCGATCGCGCGTCCCGTGCACCGTCCCGCCCGTCCCGTCCCGTCCCGAGCTGTCCCGGCTGTCCTGCGCATCGTCTCGATCTCGGATCGTTGACGGCTTGCGGCTGGACGATCATTGCTTGATCCGAAAGCTAGGGTTTCACGGTTCAATCGGTTCGGTTCGGTTAATGGTTCGGTTTAAAACTTGATTAAAATCATCGTTTCGGTTTAATAAACAGATTTAATAATTTTATTAAATCTGGTTAAACCGGAATAAGAAATCCAATGTCGAAAGAAATATTGGATTTAGTGCCTAAACCGGGAATTTCTAATTTGATTTGGTTGGACCAAATAAATTGAGAGATTCCGGTTTAGTAAATAACCGGTTGACAATTGTGGTCATCGTAGTAATTAAAACTTGGTTAGACCAGTTTTAATGAACCAGACCGGTTATGTCAATTAATTGGACAATTGGGTCATGTCTTGGACATGGACCAATTCTTGGGCCTCGGGCCAAGAAGTTAAAACAATTGGGCCAGTTAATTGAGTCTTTCTTCAGATTAATTTAAAATCTATTTTATAAAATTATAAAGTCGTTTTTAAATTAATGTTTCCGAAATTTTATAATTAGAAAGTTTCTTAAAATAGAATTTTCTGAATTTGCGGGTTTTGGATTTTAAAGAAGTTTCTAAAGTTAGAAAGTTTCCGGTTTTAGAAAGTTTCCAATTTTAGAAAGTTTCTAAAAATAGTAGGTTTCCATAAATAGAAAGTTTCCCGAAATAGTAATCTTCTATTTTGGGAATGATTTTAATAAACCTACGAACCTCAAACAATATCAAGCGTTGGATGTCTTGTCCAGGCTATGTCAGCTGTCAAAGCCCATTCAATTGCATTCATGGCCTTACAGTGTGAGGATGTCTGCTTTTGCGTGGGTAAGACGGTTTGTGATTCATAAATGTCATTGGGAGTCCCAGACATTAATGATTACATGACTGTATAGTCCGGTTTTCTTGACTAGGCCATCGGGAGTCCCGGGCCTTGAGACATCAGAGTGGATTGGGCCTCGGGCCCAGATTCACAACCAAGAGTTGTATCACGGATATAATTAGCCAATATAGGGCTTACCGATATAAGCTAAGGTTGGGTGACGGCCAGTGGCCCACTTTGATCTTAGTTATATGTGGATCTTGGAATCATTATATTCTATTGAGGGTAACTTATGTTATTGAATATAATGCATGATTAATCATATTATACTTTAATACGAGATTAATCATTTTGAACATATAACTAATAACCTTTTTATTTATATATTTCAGATATGACTACTACAAGCACACAAAACACATTCTCGATCCGGTCTGTTCTCGAGAAGGAGAAGCTGACTGGAACGAACTTCCTGACATGGTCAAGGAACTTGAGGCTGGTCCTCAAGCAGGAGAAGAAGGATTATGTCCTTCGAGATCCCCTCCCCGAGAGGCCTCTTGCCAATGCTGCCAGGACTCTGCACAATGCTTGGGAAAAGCATTCGTCAGATGAAAATGATGTTTATTGCCTGATGTTGGTGACAATGACTCCAGAGCTGCAAAAGCAGTTCGAAAGTGTATTGTCTCCAATCGAGATCATGGCAAGCCTGAAATCGCTTTTTCAGGAGCAGGCTAGGACCGAGAGGTTCCAGACAGTTAAGAACCTCTTGGACTGTAAGTTGGCTGCGAATGCGGCAGTGAGTCCTCATGTGTTGAAGATGATGGGTTATCTCGATCATCTTCACAAACTCGACTGCCCAATCAGCCAGGAACTTGCCTGCGACATCATTCTGCAGTCTTTACCTGCAAGCTATGATCAGTTCATTCTGAACTTTAACATGCATGGCTTGAGTAAGACACTGCCTGAGCTTCACGGAATGCTCAAGACTGCAGAGCCCAACTTGAAGAAAACCGCCAAGGACCCCAATGTACTTATGGTACAAAAGGGCAAGGGGTTTAAGAAGTCTTCTGCTAAGGATAAGGGAAAGGCCAAGGGTGTCCAAGTCGCGGACAAGGACACGCCAAAGCCCAAGCCCAAGTCCAAGGCTGGGCCTACTGACATGTGCAGGTTCTGCAAAGAACTGGGGCATTGGAGAAGAGATTGCAAGAAATTCCAGGAAGGTCTAAAGGAATTAAAGAAAAAGACTTTCGAGACTTCTTCATCAGGTATTTTTGTTATAGAAGTTAATACAACTACTTCTGATAATACCTCATGGGTCATGGATACTGGTTGTGGGGCTCATATTTGTACTAATATGCAGGCACTCAGCAACAGTAGAAGGCTGAAGCAAGGACAAGTGGAACTACGAGTTGGGAATGGAGCGAAAGTTTCAGCACTAGCTGTAGGAACTTACTTGTTGTCTTTACCTTCGGGATTGATTTTAGAACTTAATAATTGTTATTTTGTACCTGCTATTAGCAGAAATATTATTTCAATTTCTTTGTTGGATTTGGAAGGTTATGATTTTTCAGTTAAGAATAAATTATGTTCCTTCAATCGCAACAATTTGTTCTATGGTTCTGCCCCTCTTACGAATGGGCTTTACATACTCGATCAATCCGCGCCAATTTATAACATTAATACAAAACGGTTTAAACCTAATGAGGAAAACCGAACGTTTCTATGGCATTGTCGTTTAGGGCACATCAGCGAGAAACGCATCAAGAGGCTCCATTCGAATGGACTTCTTGGCTCATTTGACTTTGAGTCATGTGAGAAATGCGAATCCTGCATGATGGGCAAAATGACACGGGCCCCCTTTAATAAACCTAACGAGAGGGCCAGTGACTTATTGGGCCTGATACACACTGATGTGTGTGGCCCAATGTCCACTAATGCAAGAGGAAACTATCAGTACTTCATTACCTTCACTGATGATTTCAGTAGGTATGGATATGTTTATTTGATGAAACATAAGTCTGAATCTTTTGAGAAGTTCAGAGAATTCCAAAATGAAGTACAGAACCAACTTGGCAAAAGCATTAAGGCTCTTCGGTCCGACCGAGGAGGAGAATACTTAAGCCAAGAATTCAGTGATCATCTGAGAGAGTGTGGGATCGTATCCCAACTCACTCCTCCTGGAACACCTCAATGGAATGGTGTGTCTGAGAGGAGAAATCGGACCTTATTGGATATGGTTCGATCTATGATGAGTCACACAGACCTTCCAATATCCCTTTGGGGATATGCTCTGCTAACAGCAGTGTTCACTCTAAATAGAGCGCCATCAAAAGCAGTAGCAAAGACACCATATGAATTATGGACTGGAGAAGCTCCAGTGCTGTCTTATCTAAGAATTTGGGGTTGTGAAGCCTATGTAAAGAGATTAATCTCAGATAAGCTTACACCAAAATCTGATAAATGCTACTTCATTGGTTATCCACGGGAAACCAAGGCTTATTACTTCTATCTACGTTCCGAGAACAAGATCTTTGTTGCCCGGGATTGTAACTTTCTTGAGAGAGAGTTTCTCTCTAAGAAAGACAGTGGGAGTAAGGTACTGCTTGAAGAAATTCAAGATGAACAGGATACTGCTCAACCTAATGAGGAAGAGCAGCAGGAGGATCTACAAGAAATTGTAGAGCCTGAACCTGTAGTACCTGAAGTTCGAAGATCCGGGAGGATCCGTCACGAACCCGAGAGATATCAGGGATTCCTCGTGACTGACTGTCATGATCTTTTGATCATTGATGGTGATGAACCATCGAACTTCAATCAAGCCATGATGGGCCCAGATTCCTCTAAGTGGCGCAAGGCCACTGATTCCGAAATGGACTCCATGTCGGTCAACCAAGTCTTTTCGTTGGTTGACTTACCCGTTGGTGTAAAAGCCATCGAGTGCAAATGGATCTTCAAGAAGAAGATTGACGTGGATGGAAATGTCCAGATTTATAAAGCCAGGTTGGTGGCAAAAGGTTTCAGACAAGTTCACGGTGTGGACTACGATGAAACCTATTCACCGGTGGCTATGATGAAATCTATTCGGATTCTACTAGCAACTGCAGCTTTTCATGATTATGAAATTTGGCAGATGGACGTGAAAACCGCCTTCCTGAATGGTATTCTGGAAGAGGATGTGTATATGACGCAACCTGACGGTTACATAGATCCAAAGAATGCTGGGAAAGTATGCAAGCTTCATAAATCCATTTATGGATTGAAGCAAGCATCGAGGAGCTGGAATCTTCGTTTTGATGAAGCGATCAAGCAATTTGACTTTATCAGAAACGAAGAAGAACAATGCGTGTATAAGAAAACTAGTGGGAGCAAAATCGTTTTTCTTATTCTGTATGTTGATGACATACTGCTTCTCGGAAACGACGTTCCAATGCTGAAGTCTGTAAAAGACTGGCTTGGAAGTTGTTTTTCCATGAAAGACATGGGTGAAGCCGCATACGTTCTTGGATTAGGATCTATCGGGATAGACCTAAGAGGCTGATAGGCTTGTGTCAAGACTCATACATTGACAAAGTCCTACAAAGATTCAGCATGAAAGATTCCAAGAAGGGCTTCACGCCAATGGTACATGGCACAACGCTAAGTAAGAAGCAGAGCCCTACGTCGGCTGCTGAGCTTGAGCGCATGAAGAATATTCCTTATGCATCTGCAATAGGATCTGTCATGTATGCCATGATCTGTACTCGTCCTGATGTTGCTTACGCATTGAGCATGACGAGTAGATACCAGTCAAATCCAGGTGAAAACCATTGGATTGCCGTAAAGAACATCTTGAAGTATCTAAGACATACTAAGGATAAGTTCTTAGTGTACGGTGGAAGTGATGTGCTTAAAGTCAGTGGATTCACGGACGCAAGTTTCCAGACAGACACAGATGATTTCCGGTCACAGTCCGGTTATGTCTTTTGTCTGAATGGCGGTGCAGTAAGTTGGAGAAGCTCCAAGCAGGACACCGTTGCTGATTCCACTACAGAATCTGAATATATCGCCGCCTCAGAAGCAGCGAAGGAAGCTGTTTGGATACGAAAGTTCATTATGGAACTAGGTGTGATACCAGATGCGGCTGAGCCTCTGGCACTGTTTTGTGACAACAATGGTGCTATAGCTCAGGCAAAGGAACCAAGATCACACCAGAAATCCAAGCATGTTCAAAGAAGATATCACTTGATACGTGACATCATTAATAGAAAGGAAGTCAAGATCAGCCGAGTTCCGACAGATGATAATGTCGCTGATCCGTTGACAAAGCCACTCCCAAGGCCTAAGCTCGAGTTCCTGACTGAAGCTGTAGGCATTAGAAACATTGAAATGTAATCTAAATTTGAGTGGGAGTTTTGTGAGCTTTATTTTAGTTATTTGATATGTTCTTGTAAAACATTATTATTCATGTTTTAATGAAATTATTATTTCAAGATTATTTTAACTGTGATGAAATAATCGTTCCAAAATGATATGAACCATTTTATAGGTCATCGAAGTAAATGATTTGATCTTGAGTCATCGAAGTCATTTAGCTTGATCATGAGATCCTATATTTTATAAATGTTTTATATCATCCTGTCCCTAGTCGAAGTTTGTTGAAATTGGAACACCAACAACCGTGTAAGACTGGATTGGTACGTGACTTATGACAAAGTCTCAATGTGTCATAGATGCTCGGCATCAAAGTCAGTACATAGGTGTATGTTGGGAACATACGACCGGACAAGACCCGCTAATAAGAACTCTTCAGGATATTTATATCTGTGTCATAAGAGATTCTTACTACGACTATAGAGTATAGTCCTTAGACCTGAGTTCGCATGCATGTGGCTGCATATGGACTGATGCACTTTGATCATTGTCTAACGCTATCGTTATGCGATAGCTATAAGGACCTTGTTTGGGTACATCATGAAATGAGTAGTTTACAGTGATGGAACAAGATGGGATTTGTCCCTCCAATATAAATGGAGTGAATATCTCTAGGCCAATCGGAGATTTGAATACTGGAAAACGCATGGCCATGCTCAAACGGACTTTCCCGAGTCGTTTGGATTGTCAGTATCAAATCAGAGTCCGATGAACAAGATTAGGCTTTATAAGGATGACACTAATCTTGCCTTATGACTAATCGAGATATTGAGACGAAAGGGATTATGAATACAGAGATTCCAGTTCAAGTGGGAGATTGTTGGAATTGTGTCCAGCAATCTCTGTACTGTCTCTATAACGTAAGAGTATGTCAGTGATCAGACATAAGTCATACAATGCTGGGGGTCATGATGGCTTGCTAGAGTCCGCTCATGATCTATAAGTCTTGGACTTATTGCCTTTATTGTATGATCCCATATGGGTCACACGCTTAAGCTAGCAGGAAATAATGTTGAAAGGCATAGCAGAAGTACGACAAAAGTGCTAGGCATTTGTCGTATTAAGAGAGAATGAATAATGGGTCTGATTAAATGGGATTTAATCAGATTGGGCCCAAAAGCCCAAAAGGGAAAGAGAAGGCTTTTAATGTCTAAAAGCCAAGTCTCTTCTCCCCAACCCTAAGCCTCCCAGCCGCGATCTCTCTCTCTTTCTGGCGCCTCCCTCAGCTCGGTCTAGCAGCCAGTTTCCTGTGATTGCGTGTGTGAGCCTTTGGAGGATCCATCTCTCGGTGTATCTCCCTGATCATTGACCTGTTCTCAATTCCGCTGCAAACAAACAGGTAAAAGGTGAGATCATAATGTTTCTGAATAAGAACACCTAGATCTAATGCATGTTTAGGTTGATATCAATATGAGAATTGAATCAGGATCAACCGAAACTTCCAACATGAAGAGCATAAACTCTGATACCCGATGATGTAAGATCCAGGTAAGATGCTACAAATGGTCTGAGAAGAGAAACACATGGCTGGCCAAGGACGGTCTCCTTGCGGGTCCGGGGACGCGTCTGGTTGGGCGATGGGCGATGGTCAAAGGTGGTCGAGCGTGGGTGAGAGATGGACAGTGAAACGAGTTGGTCGATGGGAGATTTGCAACTGATCAGGGACGCTCTTTTCTCAGCTTAGTGGATGGCCTGTGAATGGATTCGAACATGAGATTGAACAAGTAACATGGACCTTGAAGAACGAGAAAGCCACTCGATTCTTGCTAGACTTAACTTGATTCAAGTCATAAAAAGTGGCAAAATAGCCTACGGTTTTCTATAACTACGTGGGCCAATGTGAAGGAATGTTTAGATCAATCCTGATTCAATTCTCAGATTCAGATTATCCTAAACATGCGGATCTAGGTTCTCTTGAATAGAAACAATTGATGATCTCACCTTATACCTGTTTATGCAGCGGAAAGGGATGGTATGGTCAGAGATCAGAGAGCCACCGAGTGATAACTCCTCCAGAGGTTCACACACGCACACCAAGCAGGAAGAGAGGCTGCTAGACCACACAGGAATCGGCGCAGAGAGAGAGGAGGCTCGCAGCTGGCTAGGGTTAATTGCCTGAACTCGTCTCAAGTTTTATTTATAAAAACTTGTCCAGTTCCGTTTGGGCCTTTGGCCCAAAAACCAATTAACTCGACGGCGTTCTCGCACTGTGTCGATCGACACACCTTGTGCATCGATCGACACACAGTGATTAAACCCATTTATTCTCTCTAAGTACAGTAAATGCCTAGCACTTTTACCGTACTTCTGCTAAACCGTTCCTACACATTTTCCTGTTAGCTTAGGCGTGTGACCCATATGGGATCATATAATAAAGGCAATAAGTCCAAGACTTATAGATCATGAGCGGACTCTAGCAAGCCATCATGACCCCCAGTATTACATGACTTATGTCTGATCATTGACATACTCTTACTTTCTAGAGACAGTACTGAGATTACTGGACACAATTCCAACAATCTCCCACTTGTACTGGAATCTCTGTATTCATAATCCTTTTGTCTCAATATCTCGATTAGTCATAAGGCAAGATTGGTGTCATCCTTATAAAGCCTAATCTTGTTCATCGGACTCTGATTCGATACTGACAATCCAAACGACTCGGGACAGTCCGTTTGAGCATGGCCATGCATTTTCCAGTATTCAAATCTCCGATTGGCCTAGAGATATTCACTCCATTTATATTGGAGGGACAAATTCCGTCTTGTTCCATCACTGTATACTACTCATTTCATAATGTACCCAAACAAGGTCCTTATAACTATCGCAGAACGACAGCGTTAGACAATGATCAAAGTGCATTAGTCCATGTGCAGTCACATGCATGCGAACTCAGGTCTAAGGACTATACTCTATAGTCGTAGTAAGAATCTCTTATGACACATATATAAATATCCTGAAGAGTTCTTATAAGCGGGTCTTGTCCGGTCGTATGTTCCCCAACATACACCTATGTACTGACTTTGATGCCGCGCATCTATGACACATTGAGACTTTGTCATAAGTCACGTACCAATCCAGTCTCACACGGTTGTTGGTGTTCCAATTTCAACAACCTTCGACTAGGGACATAATGATATAAGTCATTTATCAAATATAGGGTCTCATGATCAAGCTAAATGACTTTGATAACTCAAGATCAAGTCATTTACTTCGATGACCTATAAAATGGTTTATATCACTTTGGAACGATTATTTCATCACAGTTAAAATAATCTTGAAATAATAATTTCATTAAACATCTTGAATGTTTTACAAGAACATATCAAATAACTAAATAAAGCCCTTTAATAACTCCCACTGAAATTAAGACTGCATCTTAATTTCACTTATCCTACAGCAACAGTCCGCGACTCGCGCTTAGGCCTAAGGAGTGGCTTCGTTAATAGATCAGCAACGTTCTCATTCATTGAAACTTGCTGATCTACTTAACATCTCTGTCATTTATCTCACGGAATAGGTTATACCTACCCTCAAGGTGTTTGGACCTCTGATGTGCAGCTAGTCTCATCTATGCTGGGAATCACATCAAGTTCAGTGACGAACTCTTCTTTCCAAACAACCTCTTTCGCCGCTTTCAAAGCTGCGAAATGTTCAGCTTAAGTCATGGAGTCAGCAACAGTGCCTTGCACCGCCAGACAGACACAAGATATAACCGGACTGTGACCGGAAATCATCTTTGTCCTGTTGGAAACTTGCCTTTCAGACTCTACCGACTTGTAGCACCTCACTTTCTCCGTAAATCAAGAACTTATCCTAAGTATTTCTCAAATACTTTAGGATATTCTTTACGGCAATCCAGTGATTCTTTGCTGGATTTGACTGGTCTTTACTTGTCTTGCTTAACATTAAAGCAACATCAAACAAGTACGTTTCATGGCATACATGATAGATCCAATTGCCGACACATATGGAATCTTATCCATGCATTTAAGCTCAGCAGTTATCATAGGACACTGTGTCTTGCTTAACGTAATGCCATGTGACATTGGCATAAAACCCTTCTTGGAATGCTGAAAACGTGTAGGACTTTGTCGGGATAAGAATCCTGACTTTGTCCTACCAGCTCTTTCGGATCTCTATCTTTAGATCCAAAATCCAAAAACATACGTGGCTTTACCCATGTCAATCATTAGAACCAACTCCCAAGCCAGTCCTTAACCGACTGCAGCATTGGGACGTCATTTCCGAGAATCAGTATGTCATCGACATACAATATGAGAAATGCAATATCGCTCCCACTAATCTATTAGTTAACACACAGTTCCGCTTCGTTCCTGTTCAAGTCAAAACCTTGACTACTTCAACAGAACGAAGATTCCAACTCCGATATGTTTGCTTCCATCCATGAATGGATCGATGAAGCTAACTTACATAAAATGTAATTTTTCGGAGTCCGGGCTCACTTTCGCTTCTTTGAATTTTGCAGATTCGTCGCTTTCAATGATCATCAGATCATGCGAACTTTCAATGATTATCAGGTTCAACTAATGACGAGAAATCACTCTCGGATTAGTAACTGATTCATTCATATCTGCGAACTTCAGGCTCCACAGGTGCAGATTTCAATGATTATCAGGTTCAACTAATGACAAGAAATCACTCTCGGATTAGTAACTGATTCATTCATATCTGCGAACTTCAGGCTCCACAGGTGTAGATTCTACAGAAATCTGTAAATCCATCCGTTGCTCTCCCTCAACAGGTTGAGCAGCCTCCTGTATGTCTCGAATTTCTTCGAGTTATACTTTTACTCCCACTGTTCTTCTTGGAAAGTAACTTCCCTTCTTAGAAAACAGAATGGACGTAAAAGTAACAAGCCTTAGTTTCCCTAGGACAACCAGCGAAGTAGCTCAACTACAAATATTCAGTAAAGACGAATTTGGATCGATTCCAATCCACATTTACGTGGTGTCTTTCAACTGATACTGGTGGAACCTTTTCAGCGTAAACTTATATATTTCTAGAGCGTTATTCTTAAATAATATCATGGAAGATTCGTGTGACTCATCTTTAATCATTTCTAATAAGATCTGATTCTTTCTCACAGAAACACCTTAAGGTTTTCAGGAGAAATGAGCTGTGAAACGCTTTCACACTCATTTAGATGATCACATAATCAATGACTTAAGTATTCTCACTCGTGATCTAATCCAGAGTCTTAATACTTATGTCATTCAGATCCTATACTTCATTTTGGAACTCTTTCGACCATGTCAAAGAATTCCGACTTGTGTCTCATCAAATGAACACAGTCACACTCACTGAAGTAATCAGTAGAGACAATGAAGTACAGGAAATTTTCTCTGGCATTACTGCTCATTGGGCCACATACATAAGTATGTTCCAGGTCCAATAAGCCTTTGGGCCTTTCTCTAGCTCGGCTAAGATAGGCCCTTTTCCTTTTGGTCCAGTAAACAGAATTCAAGTCTCATAAGATATCTTATCAAATGAGCCCAACAGTCCATTACTATGGGATTTCTGAATCCGACTTACTCTATGTGACCAAGACTTTATGCCAAGAAAAATCAGGTTTAATTCATCAGATTTAAACCAATTCGGTATTTATGTTACATTTAGGCACTCTATGGTTTAAGATATAAAACCCATTCCATGAATAGGGTGCTACAATTAATATTTCATTAAGATCAAAAGAGCAAAACTTGTCTTTTATCAAAATGAAAAACATTCAAATTCTTACAAGAAAATGAAAGACAACTCTGCTTAAAGCAGGTACATTGTAGCAATTACTTAATACAAAACCAAGCCTCAAAGGGATCTATAAGTGAAAAACCCTACGGCTGAGGCAGCATCCCAAGCTCCTTCCAGACATGTAGTTTCACTTGCCCTTCCTTCAATGTTCTACTGTTGCTTAGGCTCTGCATATTATCACAAATATCAGTGCCACAACCAGTATCCAATACCTTTAAGGTAGAACTTGAAGTAATAACATGAATACCTGAGGAAGTAGTCTCATACATCAACTTCAACTCCTCATCATCTTCCATGAATTTAATGCAATTTCTCTTCCAATGCCCTGTCTCCTTACAGTAGCAGCACTTACCAACGTAAGAGGTATCTGACGCGGGCTCAGAAGACACACGCTTGCCATGATTCAAAATCTGGACAACTTTGTCTTCACCCTTGTCAGCATTTGGTTTAGTAAACCTACCCTTCTCATTCATGAGATTGTACAGGGTACTCTTCACGTTTGGCTCAACTGTCTTGAGCATATCATGCAGTTCAGTCAGCGTCTTCGTTAAGCCTTTCTTGATATAGTTCCTTCTGAACTTATCATAGCTTGACGGCAGTGACTGCAGAATGATCTCAGTTGCCAATTCTTGGCTAACTGGATAATCCAGTTTCCTCAGGTTATCAATGTAACCCATCATTTTACTGACATGAGGACTCACTGGATGATCATTTGGTAGCTTGCAGCTAGTGAGAGACTTAACCACCTGGTATCTCTCCACCCTTATCTGCTCCTGAAATTTCAATTTCAGGCTGCTGATCATCTCTATTGGCGACTCCATGTTCTCATATTGCTTCCGCAAGTCTGATTCCATGGTAGCCAATATCAGATCACGCACATCTACCGCATCATTATAATGCTTATTCCAAGCATCATATACTGCATGGGAGGCATTGGACCCGATCCTCACGGGGAGAGCTCTCTCAAGGACATAGTCCTTTCTCTCCTGTCTGAGAACTAGCCTCAGGTTCCGCGACCAAGTCAAGAAATTTGATCCGTTCAGCTTGTCCATCTTAAGGACAGACCGGATCGAGAAAGTGTTTTGATTGTTTGTGCTAGTCATAACTGAAAATTAAGATAAAAGGATTTTAGTTAATATGTTCAATATGATTAATCTCGTATTAAATTTAATATGATTAATCACGCATTATATTCAATAACATAAGTTACCCTCAATAGAATATAATGATTCCAAGATCCACATATAACTAAGATTAAAGTGGGCCACTGGCCGTCACCAAACCTCAGCTTATATCGGTAAGCCCTATGTCGGCTAATTATATCCGTGATATAACTCTTGGTTGTGAATCTGGGCCCGAGGCCCAATCCACTCTGATGTCTCAAGGCCCGGGACTCCCGATGGCCTAGTCAAGAAAACCAGACTATACAGTCATGTAATCATTAATGTCTGGGACTCCCAATGACATTTATGAATCACAAACCGTCTTATCCACGCAAAAGTAGACACCCTCACACTGTAAGGCCATGAATACAATTGAATGGGCTTCGACAGCTGACATAGCCTGGACAAGACATCCAATGCTTGATATTATTTGAGGTTCGTAGGTTTATTAAAATTCATTCCCAAAATAGAAGATTACTATTTCGGGAAACTTTCTATTTTTGGAAACCTACTATTTTAGGAAACTTTCTAAAATTGGAAACTTTCTAAAACCGGAAACTTTCTAACTTTAGAAATTTCTTTAAAATCCAAAACCCGCAAATCTAGAAACTTCTATTTTAAGAAACTTTCTAATTTCAAAATTTCAGAAACTTTAATTTAAAATCGACTTTATAATTTTATAAAATAAATTTTAAATTAATCTGAAGAAAGACTCAAATAATTGGCCCAATTGTTTTAACTTCTTGGCCCGAGGCCCAAGAATTTGTCCATGTCCAAGACATGACCCAATTGTCCAATTAAATGACATAACCGGTCTGGTTCATTAAAATTGGTCTAACCAAATTTTAATTACTACGATGACCACAATTGTCAACCGGTTATTTACTAAACCGGATTTTCTCAATTTATTTGGTCCAACCAAATCAAATTAGAAAATCCTGGTTTAGGCACAAAATCCAATTTTTCGACTTTGGATTTCTTATCCCGGTTTAACCAGACTTAATAAAATTATTAAATCTGTTTATTAAACCAGGACGAATAATTTTAATCAAAATTTTAAACCGAGTCTTAAACCCAACCGTATCGATCGATGAACCAACCGCATCGATCGATTTATCAACCGCATCGATCGATTCATCAATCGCATCGGTCGATGCTCTCAGCATCGATCGATGCGTTCACGCGTTGAGCAGGCTTGGCCGAGATATGCGGAATCCATGCGATCGTTTGATCGATCCACGCGATTGCAGTCGATCTCTCGCGGTTGTATCGACCGATCCATGCGATCGTATCGATCGATCCATGCGATCACAGCCGATACTTCTTTATGAAAATCGCATTCCAAATCAATATAGCTTGGATTTGCGATTTCAAGTGTGTTTAGGTTTCAATTCCTTGTTGCTTAAGTTATTTCTCTTATCAGTAGTTGATTCAAAACACTTCTTAAACAAGAAAACAATCCTAAACTTGAATCTAAACAAGAAAAACCAGAACCAATAGCTCTGATACCACTGAAGGAATGTTTAGATCAATCCTGATTCAATTCTCAGATTCAGATTATCCTAAAAATGCGGATCTAGGTTCTCTTGAATAGAAACAATTGATGATCTCACCTTATACCTGTTTATGCAGCGGAAAGGGATGGTATGGTCAGAGATCAGAGAGCCACCGAGTGATAACTCCTCCAGAGGTTCACACACGCACACCAAGCAGGAAGAGAGGCTGCTAGACCACACGGGAATCGGCGCAGAGAGAGAGGAGGCTCGCGGCTGGCTAGGGTTAATTGCCTGAACTCGTCTCAAGTTTTATTTATAAAAACTTGTCCAGTTCCGTTTGGGCCTTTGGCCCAAAAACCAATTAACTCGACGGCGTTCTCGCATTGTGTCGATCGACACACCTTGTGCATCGATCGACACACAGTGACTAAACCCATTTATTCTCTCTAAGTACAGTAAATGCCTAGCACTTTTACCGTACTTCTGCTAAACCGTTCCTACACATTTTCCTGTTAGCTTAGGCGTGTGACCCATATGGGATCATATAATAAAGGCAATAAGTCCAAGACTTATAGATCATGAGCGGACTCTAGCAAGCCATCATGACCCCCAGTATTACATGACTTATGTCTGATCATTGACATACTCTTACTTTCTAGAGACAGTACTGAGATTACTGGACACAATTCCAACACAATGTGCCTGCGAAAATAATAAAATAAATAAGACTAAAGAAGTGATGGGCTGGCCTCCCTCTTTCTCAGGGTAGGGCCTAAGATTACCTCATTAAAAACCTTGCAAGGAAAACCCAATTTGGACAAAACTTTACAAGGGGAAAAGAGTATAATTGTCGGCCTAAAGAGTAAGCTCGGTCCAAGGCTCAACGGTCATGATGGTAAAGATTACAGACGAGGCATTGGTCTTGAGAATGGGCCATTCTATTGTTGGCGTGAGCCAAATGGATGAATTGGATGTGGTCGTGTGGGCTTGAAGGTCTCCTGCTCCAGAATGATATCCTTGATAGAAATGGTATTGAGTTGGGTAGGGTGGGTCAATAGTTTTGGTCAGACTCGCCTTGGTCATCTTCCGAGCTAACTAGTTCATAACGGGTTGATCATGGGCCAGCTGATCCAGGTGCTCCGTAATGTCTTCTATGCTGTTCCTGGTGATCAGGTGCTCCATTTCTCGGTTGAAGTCTTCCCGGAGTTGTCTTTGTCCTGATCGGGTCCGTGGTGCGGTCTTTAAGGTTGGGAACGGTTCGAGTTTTTCGGTCTGGTCCGGCTGGTATGGTTCGGTTGGTCTGGTTCGGTTGAGCTAATGTCCTTATTAGTAAGCAATTTGGTTTGATCTTATCCGATGGATCGCTTTAATTAAATCAGATTTAAGTTGGTTCAGACCAAGATTTGTAATAAAACATGACACTGGCTGTACATAAATTAAAAGCATTATCGTTTTCTTTTTTATAGGAACATATGGTTGAAACTACTGATCTATGTAATTAAGTTATAAGAAGGAGCTCAACAGTTTTCACCGAACGAATCAGTGCTCCAATAAATAAAATGTAAAGCTCTCTCGTGGATTAAAATGGTATTAAGGTTTTATTATGGTCAATACAATGACAATAAGGAAACCCATCCTAGATTCATATATTCGAAGAACCGATTCCACACCCAAACCAAAAATCAAATAGGTATCCAAAATATAATTAAATATGTAAAATATTAATTATATTTAGATTAAAATAACTTAAATATCCAAAATTATAATTAGAAACCAAAATTATCAGCTATTTAAATATCCAAAATAACTGAAATATCCTAAAAATACTTAGATATAGTTGTAAAGATTTAATCAAGTTTTATTCAAATTTAACCAATTTTTTATTTTTTTAAATTTTGAGTATCCAAACCTGATCCTAACTCGGATAGAATCGAACCGAAATTATATAATACTAGAACGAGTTTTATATCTCTGAATTAGTATCTAAACGACCAGGCCTACTTCCTTCTCCTTTTTTTTTTTTTCATTCTTCTTCTCCTTCTCTTTCTCCTCCTTTAAATCTATTCTTTAAAATCCATTATTTAAATCCGCCTCATAGTTGTTCCAAATATTTTGCATGTTTTGACAGAAACACTATAGAAAACCAAAAATCATAAATAATTAATCATAATCTATCACAACATACAATTGTATAATATAAGATTTTAGTTGTATGTTTAGTCTAAAATCGGAAAGCTACTTAACAAACTAAAAAATATCCTCGTGTTTAGACGTTGTTTACAATCCTCAAATTTCTTTGTTCTACATGTTCTCAATTTTCTTAATGAGAATAGTTTATTAACCCCACTTGATGTGGGAATCAAGCCACCCATCTGATGAGGGAATCAAGCCACCCATCCCACCAGAGATGTCATCAATGCCCAAAGAAGGACTAGCCGACCCAACCAAGGGCGATCAAAGCTATGGAAAGGATGAGCCCAAGGAACCAGACCTTAAAACAAGAAGAGGAGGACATTTTTCTGAGCTAATCCATTATGAAGAAGAGCCTGGTCGAGTCATTATGCCCATGACCAGACCAAAAACAAGAGTTGCCCTTATAAGGCTCCATGGACCACCCGATAAATCCTATGGACCAGAAATGATGAATTTCAGCCCAAGACCACCAAGACCTGACCCATATGAGTCCAAACCTGTGTACTGGAGTCTCTTATGGAGTCCACCAGATGAAGACACAGCCTGGATCAACTTGGAGCCACCTCTACCAACCAAATCTTCTCATGGACCGCATTTGGATCCGAATAAGGAAAATCCGGAGAACACTTGGGCTAGCACATCTCTAGCTCGTTTACTGAAGTCTACAGAGACTACCAAGGACCAAAGACCACTAGAACACAGAAACACACGCCCAAAGATTCATCAAAACAACCTTGATCACATTAAGAAGTAACTTTCCATTTTCGAGACTCTTTACTTTTCTAATAAAGTAAAGAAGGACCAACAGCTATTTCTCCAATCTAATCTCGACCACCCATCTATCCTAGAAGATCCTAGACGTCCATTCCATTCAAGCCAGAATACCTAGGAAAACTCCTTGTTCCAGCCGCAACCCCAGAAGCTTCCTCCTTAATGCCTAACGGCTAGTACATCAATGGCGACAACTCTCATTCTATTTCTGATTTGATTATGTTTTCCTTTTTTGATTTATGACCGTTTGTTCTTGCTGTGAATGAGCTCTATATAAGCTCCTTTCATTCATCTTTTGTCAGCACGTTTTATCAATGAGAATTCAGTCTTTTGCTTTTGCTTCAAACACTTGTTTTTGAATCAAAATCTGTCTTTGCGAATTCTAGTAGTTTGTGGAATCAAATCACTTGAATTTCGTGTAGAGTCTGGTCTCTCTTGCGAGGAATAGCCCTTGAGAATCAGCCTCTTGCCCTCGTTGTTTTTGGATTCAAGCAGCAACCAGGTTACTCTCCATCATCCATCCGCAGCTTAAGTCTTTGTATCTTGTGTAACACTTGGTGGAATCCGAGTCTTACATCACCACTACTAAGCTTTAAGGCTCCGTATGGCTGGAAAAGTTATAACCACTTATGTGGGCCTTATGTCTCGGAGATATCTTCTTACATCTTAAAATCTCAAGAGAATCTTGATGAACTTGTTGGAGTTGTAAGCGCATACGAGCACATATTCATGGTTACAAAAGACCCATTATAGAACTTCCTATTAATGATCCATCCCATAAACTGTGTTCATTGTTCCTGAAGGTTATCAGCGTTTTAAAATGCAATTCTTAACATTCGTAGCTAGATTAGAAGAGAATCTATAAAAAAACCGTTGCATATATTATAAGCAACAAATCATGTTTTAACAATATGTGTAATACTCTTAAACTCTCTAAAGTGGTCACATAACCTATACAATAATAGTGCATTAATTTCCAATGGTGAGAAACTATTATCTAGACCTCTCTTAAAAAAGACAATATATCACTTAAATTCTAAACTAGTAAAACGTTACAATGTACGTAAAACCAAAAGGTATATATCATGCATCAATCTATAGGGTTTGTATTTGCTTGCTACAATTTTATAAAATCCATAAAAGCTTATAAAAATATTTCGTCTTCTGTTTCAGTTTATTAATTCATTATAAAACCCATAAAAATTGTTTCTGGAATTTTAGGAGTTGATTTGTTATTTTTAAAACCAAGCAAGAATCAAAGCAAAAAAAAATCTGCACTTTTCTGTTTTTCTGTTTTGATTTGTTTTGGATACAACTTTGATTTCTCTTGAATCTTTTGCAAGGTACCAGCATGGGAGACGAACAACCAGACCCTATGCAAGCCATTATGACTATGCTAGCTACCATTCAGAGTGACACTGCCACCATGAAAGGAGATCTTGGAACGTGTAGTACACGGCTTGACCACTTGGAGCAACCAGGGCGGAATGAGCCAATAGCACCAAGGAGGAACGTACCACCAGCTGCTCCCAGGGCTTACAATGACCCTAATCGTGTAGATGAGCCACCAGACCTGCAACAACAACTACATCAACCCCGTGCACCTGATCCAATTCAAGCTGCTCAAGATATACTTAACCGGAGAAACCAAGTGGACCGCAACCGTCCAAGGGATGATGAACGACACTGGCCTCCTGAAGTTAAAATAAAAGCTCCTACCTTGGCAGGAAAGATAGATCCAGCAGCCTACCTAAAGTGGGAAAGAAGAATGGAGCATCTCTTTGAGTACTATGGCTATACCGAGCCAAAGAAGATTGCTCTAGCTACAGCTAGCCTCACGGATCATGCTTTAGCATGGTGGGATCGTGAAGTGGCTGAGAAGAGAAGGCTGAGATACCCTCAGATCACACGATGGGCAGACATGAAGTTTGAACTTCACAGAAGGTATGTACCACCTCATTACCATCGAGATTTGCTAAAGAAATTTCGTTCTTTGTTTCAGGGAACTAGGAGTGTAGAGGAGTACTATGAGGAGTTTGATCTCCTAAGAAGCCGGCTTGAGCTAGATGATGAAGGAATTTCTAGCAGTTCTAATCAGGATTAGCAACCCTAGTCTGAATTACGAGCCTAGGATCTAAGGTTCATGTAATTGAATCTATTGGGATCTCAGATTTACCTGATGATTAGCAGCGGAAGTGTTTGCAGATAATCGAGATCACGAAGCGCCTCAAGTGCTGCGCCTCTACTGGTATCCACACGTACACAAACTGGACCGCAGGGATGCTAGTGCCTTACAGAGATCTAATCTCCAGAGAGGTTTCTATTTGTGTTCTTGTGGCTGTAAATTAGGTTAAGGACGAGTTTAGGTCGACCATATATCTTATATATGTCGGCTTAAACCACAACGGAGTTAACCAACGATTAAACTGAATTAATCTGATTAATCCGCGAGTGCATCGATCATATAACACTAGTTAATCCGCGAGTGCATCGATCATCTGATTAAACCACTTACATTAATGATCAACCTCGTCTTTAACGCCCAGTTTGCTTAGGTGTGTGACCCTGTAGGATCATATAACACTAGCAATGAGTTCTCAACTCATTGATCATAAGTGGCTTCTAGCAAAGCGTTATGACTACCTAGTGTTATGTGATTGTCTCATCTCGACTATACGACTTTCACTTAGAGCAAGTACAGTAGATTTCAGGACATTCCCAACAATCTTCCACTTGTACTGGAATCATCTATTCCTTTAATCCCTTTGTAGCTATATCTCAATCTAGCATAAGGCAAGCACTGTGTCATCCTTATTCAACCAGATTACGTTTATCGAATCCCGATTTGTACTGATGAAAAACAAACGACTGACAATCACCTCGTTTGAGCGCGGCCACGCATTTCCAGTATCAAATCTTCGATAGGCCCAGAGATATTTAACTCCTGTCATATAGGAGGTACAAATCCCATCTTGTTCCATCCATGTCTCTTTCATATTTCATGATACGCCTAATCAGTGTCTTTATGATCACCAGTTACGGCTGACGTTTGACAAAGTCAAGACGAACCAATCCATATAAGAGAAGACATGATGAACTCAGGTCTAAGGACTACTCTCTCTTTAGTCGTAATGAGAAACTCTTATGACACTCATATAACATCTTGTAGAGTTCTCATTAACGGGTCAAGTCCGATCATGTGTTCTCTAACACATATCTATGTGATTGACTTTAATACACTTATTAATGACTCCATGAAACATGGTCATCAGTCACCTCACATACTAGTCTCACGTGGTCGTTAATGTCCCACGTTAACAACCTCGACCAGGGACCATTATAATTTATGTCATTTATTGCTTATAGGGTTTCATGATCAAGTCACATACTTGATGGCCTATAAAATGTCATAAATTACTTTGGGACAATATATATATAACATAACTATTATGTCTTTGTGAACATCATGTCATAACTAAAACAAATACAACTCCCACTGAAATCAAGATCATATCTTAAGAAATCTAATGCCTACAGCAGTTGTATGAAACTCATGCTTAGGCCTTGGGAGAGGCTTGGTCAGTGGATCAGCAACATTCTCATCCGTCGGGACTCTGCTGATCTTCACATCTCCTCTATTCACAATATCACGGATAAGGTGATATCGCCTTTCTATGTGTTTGGATTTCTGGTGTGATCTAGGTTCCTTTGCTTGCGCAATGGCTCCATTGTTGTCACAATACAAAGCCACTGGCTCAGAAATGCTAGGAATCACACCAAGTTCAGTGATGAACTTCTTGATCCAAACAGCCTCCTTTGCCGCTTCAGAAGCAGCGAGGTACTCAGCTTCAGTTGTGGAATCTGCTACAGTGTCCTGCTTGGAACTCTTCCAGCTTACTGCACCGCCATTCAGGCAGAAGATGTAACCAGATTGCGATCGGAAATCATCTTGGTCTGTCTGAAAACTTGCGTCTGTGTAACCACTTACTACCAGCTCATCACTTCCTCCATACACCAAGAATTTATCCTTAGTATTTCTCAAATACTTCAGAATATTCTTGACTGCTGTCCAGTGACTTTCACCTGGATCCGATTGGTATCTACTCGTCATGCTTAAAGCACAAGCAACATCTGGACGAGTACAGAGCATGGCATACATGATAGATTCCAACGCCGAGGCATAGGGAATCCGACTCATGCGATCTCGCTCAGCAGGTGTCTCAGGACACTGCTTCTTGCTGAGACTTATGCCATAAGACATCGGTATGAAGCCCTTCTTGGAATCTTGCATTCTGAACCTGTGTAAGACCTTGTCGATATAAGTGTCTTGACACAATCCAATCAACTTGTTTGATCTATCTCTATAGATTCTTATTCCAAGAATATACGCGGCTTCTCCCATGTCTTTCATTGAAAAACAACTTCCGAGCCAAGTCTTAACAGACTGTAACAACGGAACGTCATTTCCGAGAAGAAGTATGTCATCTACATACAACACGAGAAATGCAACTGCGCTCCCACTAGTCTTCTTGTAAACACATGGTTCTTCTTCGCTTCTGATGAAATCAAACTTTTTGACTGCTTCATCAAAACGAAGATTCCAACTCCGAGATGCTTGCTTCAATCCATAAATGGATCGATGAAGTTTGCATACTTTCCTAGCTGCATTTGGATCGATGAAACCTTCGGGTTGTGTCATGTACACATCCTCTTCCAGAATTCCATTAAGGAAAGCTGTTTTCACGTCCATCTGCCAGATCTCATAATCATAATGAGCAGCTGTTGCTAGGAGAATCGGAATGGATTTAAGCATGGCGACAGGTGAATAGGTTTCTTCATAGTCAATACCATGAATTTGTTTGAAACCTTTTGCCACTAGCCTTGCTTTATATATCTGAATATTTCCATCCACATCAATTTTCTTCTTGAAAATCCATTTACACTCAATGGGTCTAGCACCATCGGGTAAATCAACCAAAGTCCATACTTGGTTCTGTGACATGGATCCCATTTCGGATTCAGCGGCTTTCAGCCACTTTGCGGAGTCAGGGCTCATCATTGCTTCTTCGAAATTCGCTGGTTCGTCACTGTCAATGATTAACAAATCATGACAATTGGTTACGAGAAATCCATATCTCTCGGATTCGTGACGGATCCTTTCAGATCGGCGAATTTCAGGCTCCACAGGCGCCGTCTCTACAACTCTTTGTAGATCCAACTGTTGCTCTTCCTCTACGGGTTGAGCATTTTCCTGCGGTTCTCGAACTTCTTCGAGTTGTACTTTACTCCCACTGTTTCTCTTGGAAAGAAATTCTCTCTCAAGAAAGACGCAGTTCCGAGCAACAAACACTTTGTTCTCGGATTGGTTGTAAAAGTAGTATGCCTTGGTTTCCTTAGGATAACCAACGAAGTAGCATTTATTAGATTTGGGCTCGAGCTTATCTGTAATTAATCTCTTAACATAAGCTTCACAACCCCAAATCTTCAGGAAAGACACATTCGGAACATTTCCAGTCCACATCTCATGTGGTGTCTTTGCAACTGATTTTGACAGAACCCTATTTAGTGTAAACGCAGACGTTTCTAGAGCGTATCCCCAAAAGGATAATGGAAGAGTTGAGAGACTCATCATTGATCGAACCATATCTAATAAGGTCTGATTCCTCCTCTCAGACACCCCATTCCATTGTGGTGTTCCAGGAGGAGTGAGTTGTGAAACAATTCCACAATCTCTCAAATGATCACTGAATTCTTGGCTTAAGTATTCTCCTCCACGATCTGATCGAAGAGCCTTAATACTTTTGCCAAGTTGATTCTGTACTTCATTTTGGAACTCTTTGAACTTTTCAAAGGATTCCGACTTGTGTCTCATTAAATAGACATAGCCATACCTGCTGAAATCATCAGTGAAGGTAATGAAGTATCGAAAATTTCCTCTGGCACTTGTGCTCATTGGGCCGCATACATCTGTATGTATAAGGCCCAACAGGTCACTGGCCCTTTCGTTTGATTTGTTGAAAGGGGCCTTAGTCATTTTGCCTAGTAAACAAGATTCACATTTCTCACATGATTCATAATCAAATGAGCCCAAAAGCCCATCACTATGGAGCTTTTGAATCCGTTTCTCGTTTATGTGGCCCAAACGACAATGCCATAGAAAAGTCTGATTCGTGTCATTTGATTTGAATCTCTTGGTGTTAATGTTATAGATTTATGTGCTTTGGTTTAGAACATAAAGCCCATTCTCTAATGGGCTGCTACCATAATACATATCATTGTAATCAAAAGAACAACATTTATTCTTAATTGAAAACTGATATCCTTCCAAATCCAAAACAGGAATAGAAATAATATTTCTGCTTATAGCAGGTACATAGTAGCAATTATGAAGTTCTAAAACCAAACCAGAAGGTAAAGACAAGTTAAATGTTCCTACGGCTAATGCAGCAAATCTTGCTCCATTCCCCACACGCAGGTCCACTTGTCCCCTTTCCAACGTCCTACTGTTGCTTAGGCCCTGCATATTTGTACAAATATGAGCACCACAGCCGGTATCCAATACCCAAGAAGTAGAACCAGAAGTAGTAACGTTTACTTCTATAACATAAATACCTGAAGATGAAGTCTCGAAAGTCTTCTTCTTCTTCTTCTTCTCTTCCAAGAATTTATTACAATTTCTCTTCCAATGCCCAGGCTCTTTACAGTAATGGCACTTATCAGTCTCAGATGGGCCCCGCTTGGGCTTCGGGGCCGGCGCAGGCGTGTCCTGGTTCTCAACCGGGACTGCCTTGCCCTTTCCCTTGCCTTTGCCAAGTTTCTTAAACTTCTTACCCCCTTGTACCATAAGTACATTAGGAGTGCCCTTCCTGATATTAGGCTCAGCTGTCTTGAGCATGCCATGCAGTTCAGTCAACGTCTTCGTCAAGTTGTTCATGTTATAGTTCATAACAAACTGATCATAACTTGACGGCAGTGACTGCAGAATGATGTCAGTAGCCAACTCTTGGCTAATGGGACAATCCAGTCTCCCCAGGTTATCAATATAACCCATCATCTTAATGACATGAGGACTGACCGGACTGTCCTTTGGTAGCTTGCATTCAATGAGAGATTTAACCGTCTGGTATCTCTCAGTTCGTGCTTGCTCCTGAAACATGCTTTTCAGGATAGTAATCATCTCCACAGGCGACTCCACGTTCTCGTATTGCTTCTGCAAGTCCGAGTTCATGGTAGCCAACATGAGACAATTCACATCGACCACATCATTGGAATGCTTGTCCCAAGCACTCCTTTCTGCATGTGCAGCATTGGATCTCGGTTTTTCAGGGAAAACATTTTCAAGGACATAGTCCCGCTTCTCCTGCTTGAGAACAATTCTCAAGTTCCGATACCATTCGAGAAAATTCGATCCATTTAACTTGTCCTTCTCAAGGACGGATCGCAGGGAGAAAGAATTATTATGAGTAGTAGTCATAGCTGAGAACATAGAAAAGAAAATGGTTTAGTTATGATGTTCAAGAAATGAGAAATCTTAACTTTTAAGAAAACTCGCATTATATTCAATCAATGCTTCCTCAGATGAATATAATGATCCAAGACCCATATTTTACTAAATTCAAGTGAGCCACTGGCTATCACTCAACTTTAGCTATTTAGGTAAGCAACAACCTTGCAAGTTATATCCAATATAACTGAAGCATTGTTTATGTTGATCCTGATTCAATTCTTAGATTCATATCAACCTAAACATGCAGATCTAGGTTCTTCTTGAATAGAAACATAAGTAGATCTCACCTTTTACCTGTTAATTGCAGCGGAAGGAGATAGAACAGGTCAGAGATCAGAGAAACACCGAGAGATGAATCCTCCAAAGGCTCACACACGCGATCACAGAAAACGGCTGCTAGACCGAGCTGATGGAAGGCGCAGGGAGAGAGAGGTTTCGGCGCTGTGGGCTAGGGTTGGAGAGAAAGAGACTTGGCTTTTAGTTTATAAAAGCCTTCTCTTTCCCTTTTGGGCTTTTGGGCCCAAATACCAATCTGATTAAATCCCATGGATTTAATCAGACCCATTACTCTCTCTCTTAGTACGACAAATGCCTGGCACTTTTACCGTACTTCTGCTAAGCCGTTCCTACACATATTCCTGTTAGCTTAGGCGTGTGACCCATATGGGATCATATAATAAAGGCAATAAGTCCAAGACTTATAGATCATGAGCGGACTCTAGCAAGCCATCATGACCCCCAGTATTATATGACTTATGTCTGATCTTTGACATACTCTTACTTTCTAGAGACAGTACCGAGATTACTGGACACAATTCCAACAATCTCCCACTTGTACTGGAATCTCTGTATTCATAATCCTTTTGTCACAATATCTCGATTAGTCATAAGGCAAGATTGGTGTCATCCTTATAAAGCCTAATCTTGTTCATCGGACTCTGATTCGATACTGACAATCCAAACGACTCGGGACAGTCCGTTTGAGCATGGCCATGCATTTTCCAGTATTCAAATCTCCGATTGGCCTAGAGATATTCACTCCATTTATATTGGAGGGACAAATTCCGTCTTGTTCCATCACTGTAAACTACTCATTTCATAATGTACCCAAAACAAAGTCCTTATAACTATCGCAGAACGATAGCGTTAGACAATGATCAAAGTGCATCAGTCCATGTGCAGTCACATGCATGCGAACTCAGGTCTAAGGACTATACTCTATAGTCGTAGTAAGAATCTCTTATGACACAGATATAAATATCCTGAAGAGTTCTTATAATCGGGTCTTGTCCGGTCGTATGTTCCCAACATACACCTATGTACTGACTTTGATGCCGCGCATCTATGACACACTGAGACTTTGTCATAAGTCACATACTAATCTAGTCTCACACGGTTGTTGGTGTTCCAATTTCAACAACCTTCGACTAGGGACTGGATGTTATAAGCCATCTATCAAATATAGGGTCTCATGATCAAGCTAAATGACTTCGATGACTCAAGATCAAGTCACTTACTTCGATGACCTATAAAATGGTTTATATCACTTTGGAACGATTATTTCATCACAGTTAAAATAATCTTGAAATAATAATTTCATTAAACAAAAATGTTTTACAAGAACATATCAAATAACTAAATAAAGCCCTCAAACTCCCACTCAAATTTAGATTACATTTCAATGTCTCTAATGCCTATAGCTTCAGTCAGGAACTCGAGCTTAGGCCTTGGGAGTGGCTTTGTCAACGGATCAGCGACGTTATCATCTGTCTGAACTCGACTGATCTTGACTTCCTTTCTATTAATGATGTCACGTATCAAGTGAAATCTTCTTAGAACATGCTTGGATTTCTGGTGTGATCTCGGTTCCTTTGCCTGGGCTATAGCACCATTGTTATCACAAAACAGTGCCAGAGGCTCAGCCGCATCTGGTATCACACCTAGTTCAATAATGAACTTTCGTATCCAAACAGCTTCCTTCGCAGATTCTGAGGCGGCGATATATTCAGCTTCTGTAGTGGAATCAGCAACGGTGTCTTGCTTGGAGCTTCTCCAACTGATTGCACCGCCATTCAGACAAAAGATATAACCGGACTGTGACCGGAAATCATCTTGGTCTGTCTGGAAACTTGCGTCCGTGAATCCACTGACTTTAAGCACATCACTTCCACCGTACACCAAGAACTTATCCTTAGTATGTCTTAGATACTTCAAGATATTCTTTACGGCAATCCAATGGTTTTCACCTGGATTTGACTGGTATCTACTCGTCATGCTCAATGCATAAGCAACATCAGGACGAGTACAGATCATGGCATACATGACAGATCCTATTGCAGATGCATAAGGAATATTCTTCATGCGCTCAAGCTCAGCAGCCGTCGTAGGGCTCTGTTTCTTGCTTAGCGTTGTGCCATGTACCATTGGCGTGAAGCCTTTCTTGGAATCTTTCATGCTGAATCTTTGTAGGACTTTGTCAATGTATGAATCTTGACACAAGCCTATCAGCCTTCTAGATCTATCCCGGTAGATCCTGATTCCAAGAACGTATGCGGCTTCACCCATGTCTTTCATGGAAAAACAACTTCCAAGCCAGTCCTTTACCGACTTAAGCATTGGAATGTCGTTTCCGAGAAGCAGTATGTCATCGACATACAGAATAAGAAATATGTTGGAACGTTTAGATGAATCCTGATTCAATTCCAGATTCAGATTATCCTAAACATGCGATCTAGGTTCTTCTCAGAATAGAAACAAAAGATGATCTCACCTTATACCTGTTATTGCAGCGGAAATGGATGGTATGTCTGAGATCAGAGAAACACCGAGGGATGAATCCTCCAAAGGTTCACACACGCTTTCACAGGAAACAGCTGCTAGACCACAAGGGGAACTCGGCGCAGAGAGAGAGAGTTTACGGCTCAAGTCTTAGGGTTAATCAGTCTGAAACTCGAGTTTTATGACACAAAACTCGTCCTGTTCCGTTTGGGCCATTTGGCCCAAATACCAATTAACTCGTCGGTGTTTGCGCACTGCATCGATCGTTGCACCT
Source organism: Orychophragmus violaceus (assembly GCA_030180135.1). NCBI lineage: Eukaryota > Viridiplantae > Streptophyta > Magnoliopsida > Brassicales > Brassicaceae > Orychophragmus > Orychophragmus violaceus. Next base: position 67,126,856 of record CM058239.1, read on the forward strand.
TATGCATCGATCGATGCACAGTGGCTAAACCTTTTATTCTCTCTAAGTACAGTAAATGCCTAGCACTTTTACTGTACTTCTGCTAAACCGTTCCTACACATTTTCCTGTTAGCTTAGGCGTGTGACCCATATGGGATCATATAATAAAGGCAATAAGTCCAAGACTTATAGATCATGAGCGGACTCTAGCAAGCCATCATGACCCCCAGTATTATATGACTTATGTCTGATCATTGACATACTCTTACTTTCTAGAGACAGTACCGAGATTACTGGACACAATTCCAACAATCTCCCACTTGTACTGGAATCTCTGTATTCATAATCCTTTTGTCTCAATATCTCGATTAGTCATAAGGCAAGATTAGTGTCATCCTTATAAAGCCTAATCTTGTTCATCGGACTCTGATTTGATACTGACAATCCAAACGACTCGGGAAAGTCCGTTTGAGCATGGCCATGCATTTTCCAGTATTCAAATCTCCGATTGGCCTAGAGATATTCACTCCATTTATATTGGAGGGACAAATCCCGTCTTGTTCCATCACTGTAAACTACTCATTTCTTAATGTACCCAAACAAGGTCCTTATAACTATCGCAGAACGATAGTGTTAGACAATGATCAAAATGCATCAGTCCATGTGCAGTCACATGCATGCGAACTCAGGTCTAAGGACTATACTCTATAGTCGTAGTAAGAATCTCTTATGACACAGATATAAATATCCTGAAGAGTTCTTATAATCGGGTCTTGTCCGGTCGTATGTGCCCAACATACACCTATGTACTGACTTTGATGCCGCGCATCTATGACACATGAAACTTGGTCATAAGTCACATACCAATCTAGTCTCACACGGTTGTTGGTGTTCCAATTTCAACAACCTTCGACTAGGGACAGGATGATATAAAACATTTATCAAATATAGGGTCTCATGATCAAGCTAAATGACTTCGATGACTCAAGATCAAGTCATTTACTTCGATGACCTATAAAATGGTTCATATCATTTTGGAACGATTATTTCATCACAGTTAAAATAATCTTGAAATAATAATTTCATTAAACATAAAATAATGTTTTACAAGAACATATCAAATAACTAGAATAAAGCCCACAAAACTCCCACTCAAATTTAGATTACATTTCAATGTTTCTAATGCCTACAGCTTCAGTCAGGAACTCGAGCTTAGGCCTTGGGAGTGGCTTTGTCAACGGATCAGCGACATTATCATCTGTCGGAACTCGGCTGATCTTGACTTCCTTTCTATTAACGATGTCACGTATCAAGTGATATCTTCTTTGAACATGCTTGGATTTCTGGTGTGATCTTGGTTCCTTTGCCTGAGCTATAGCACCATTGTTGTCACAAAATAGCGCCAGAGGCTCAGCCGCATCTGGTATCACACCTAGTTCCATAATGAACTTTCGTATCCAAACAGCTTCCTTCGCTGCTTCTGAGGCGGCGATATATTCAGCTTCTGTAGTGGAATCAGCAACGGTGTCCTGCTTGGAGCTTCTCCAACTTACTGCACCGCCATTCAGACAAAAGACATAACCGGACTGTGACCGGAAATCATCTGTGTCTGTCTGGAAACTTGCGTCCGTGAATCCACTGACTTTAAGCACATCACTTCCACCGTACACCAAGAATTTATCCTTAGTATGTCTTAGATACTTCAAGATATTCTTTACGGCAATCCAATGGTTTTCACCTGGATTTGACTGGTATCTACTCGTCATGCTCAATGCATAAGCAACATCAGGACGAGTACAGATCATGGCATACATGACAGATCCTATTGCAGATGCATAAGGAATATTCTTCATGCGCTCAAGCTCAGCAGCCGACGTAGGGCTCTGCTTCTTGCTTAGCGTTGTGCCATGTACCATTGGCGTGAAGCCCTTCTTGGAATCTTTCATGCTGAATCTTTGTAGGACTTTGTCAATGTATGAGTCTTGACACAAGCCTATCAGCCTCTTAGGTCTATCCCGATAGATCCTAATTCCAAGAACGTATGCGGCTTCACCCATGTCTTTCATGGAAAAACAACTTCCAAGCCAGTCCTTTACCGACTTTAGCATTGGAACGTCGTTTCCGAGAAGCAGTATGTCATCGACATACAGAATAAGAAATACAATCTTGCTCCCACTAGATTTCTTATACACGCATTGTTCTTCTTCGTTTCTGATGAAGTCAAATTGCTTGATCGCTTCATCAAAACGAAGATTCCAGCTCCTCGATGCTTGCTTCAATCCATAAATGGATTTGTGAAGTTTGCATACTTTCCCAGCATTCTTTGGATCTATGTAACCGTCAGGTTGTGTCATATACACATTCTCTTCCAGAATTCCATTCAGGAAGGCGGTTTTCACGTCCATCTGCCAAATTTCATAATCATGAAAAGCTGCAGTTGCTAGCAGAATCCGAATAGATTTCATCATAGCCACTGGTGAATAGGTTTCATCGTAATCCACTTTGTGAACTTGTCTGAAACCTTTTGCCACCAACCTGGCTTTATAAATCTGGACATTTCCATCCACGTCAATCTTCTTCTTGAAGATCCATTTGCACTCGATGGCTTTTACACCAGCGGGTAAGTCAACCAACGAAAAACTTGGTTGCCCGACATGGAGTCCATTTCGGAATCAGTGGCCTTGCGCCACTTAGAGGAATCTGGGCCCATCATGGCTTGATTGAAGTTCGATGGTTCATCACCATCAATGATCAAAAGATCATGACAGTTAGTCACGAGGAATCCTTGATATCTCTCGGGTTCGTGACGGATCCTACCGGATCTTCGAACTTCAGGTACTACAGGTTCAGGCTCTACAATTTCTTGTAGGTCCTCCTGCTGCTCTTCCTCGTTAGGTTGAGCAGTATCCTGTTCATCTTGAATTTCTTCAAGCAGTACCTTACTCCCACTGTCTTTCTTAGAGAGAAATTCTCTCTCAAGAAAGTTACAATCCCGGGCAACAAAGATCTTGTTCTCGGAACGTAGATAGAAGTAATAAGCCTTGGTTTCCCGTGGATAACCAATGAAGTAGCATTTATCAGATTTTGGTGTAAGCTTATCTGAGATTAATCTCTTTACATAGGCTTCACAACCCCAAATTCTGAGATAAGACAGCACTGGAGCTTCTCCAGTCCATAATTCATATGGTGTCTTTGCTACTGCTTTTGATGGCGCTCTATTTAGAGTGAACACTGCTGTTAGCAGAGCATATCCCCAAAGGGATATTGGAAGGTCTGTGTGACTCATCATAGATCGAACCATGTCCAATAAGGTCCGATTTCTCCTCTCAGACACACCATTCCATTGAGGTGTTCCAGGAGGAGTGAGTTGGGATACGATCCCACACTCTCTCAGATGATCACTGAATTCCTGGCTTAAGTATTCTCCTCCTCGGTCGGACCGAAGAGCCTTAATGCTTTTGCCAAGTTGGTTCTGTACTTCATTTTGGAATTCTCTGAACTTTTCAAAAGATTCAGACTTATGTTTCATCAAATAAACATATCCATACCTACTGAAATCATCAGTGAAGGTAATGAAGTACTGATAGTTTCCTCTTGCATTTGTGGACATTGGGCCACACACATCAGTGTGTATCAGGCCCAATAAGTCACTGGCCCTCTCGTTAGGTTTATTAAAGGGGGCCCGTGTCATTTTGCCCATCATGCAGGATTCGCATTTCTCACATGACTCAAAGTCAAATGAGCCAAGAAGTCCATTCGAATGGAGCCTCTTGATGTGTTTCTCGCTGATGTGCCCTAAACGACAATGCCATAGAAACGTTCGGTTTTCCTCATTAGGTTTAAACCGTTTTGTATTAATGTTATAAATTGGCGCAGATTGATCTAGTATGTAAAGCCCATTCGAAAGAGGGGCAGAACCATAGAACAAATTGTTGCGATTGAAGGAACATAATTTATTCTTAACTGAAAAATCATAACCTTCCAAATCCAACAAAGAAATTGAAATAATATTTCTGCTTATAGCAGGTACAAAATAACAATTATTCAGTTCTAAAATCAATCCCGAAGATAAAGACAACAAGTATGTGCCTACAGCTAGTGCTGAAACTTTCGCTCCATTCCCAACTCGTAGCTCCACTTGTCCTTGCTTCAGCCTTCTACTGTTGCTGAGTGCCTGCATATTAGTACAAATATGAGCCCCACAACCAGTATCCATGACCCATGAGGTATTATCAGAAGTAGTTGTATTAACTTCTATAACAAAAATACCTGATGAAGAAGTCTCGAAAGTCTTCTTCTTTAATTCCTTTAGACCTTCCTGGAATTTCTTACAATCTCTTCTCCAATGCCCCAGTTCTTTGCAGAACCTGCACATGTCAGTAGGCCCAGCCTTGGACTTGGGCTTGGGCTTTGGCGTGTCCTTGTCCGTGACTTGGACAGCCTTGGCCTTTCCCTTATCCTTAGCAGAGGATTTCTTAAACCCCTTGCCCTTCTGCACCATAAGCACATTGGGGTCCTTGGCGGTTTTCCTCAAGTTGGGCTCTGCAGTCTTGAGCATTCCGTGAAGCTCAGGTAGTGTCTTACTCAAGCCATGCATGTTAAAGTTCAGAATGAACTGATCATAGCTTGCAGGTAAAGACTGCAGAATGATGTCGCAGGCAAGTTCCTGGCTGATTGGGCAGTCGAGTTTCTGAAGATGATCGAGATAACCCATCATCTTCAAGACATGAGGACTCACTGCCGCATTCGCAGCCAACTTGCAGTCCAAGAGGTTCTTAACTGTTTGAAACCTCTCAGTCCTAGCCTGCTCCTGAAAAAGCGATTTCAGGCTTGCCATTATCTCGATGGGAGACAATACACTTTCGAACTGTTTTTGCAGCTCAGGAGTCATTGTCACCAACATCAGGCAATAGACATCATTTTCATCTGACGAATGCTTTTCCCAAGCATTGTGCAGAGTCCTGGCGGCATTGGCAAGAGGCCTCTCGGGGAGGGGATCACGAAGGACATAGTCCTTCTTCTCCTGCTTGAGGACCAGCCTCAAGTTCCTTGACCACGTCAGGAAGTTCGTTCCAGTCAGCTTCTCCTTCTCGAGAACAGACCGGATCGAGAATGTGTTTTGTGTGCTTGTAGTAGTCATATCTGAAATATATAAATAAAAAGGTTATTAGTTAAATGTTCAAAATGATTAATCTCGTATTAAAATATAATATGATTAATCATGCATTATATTCAATAACATCAGTTACCCTCAATAGAATATAATGATTCCAAGATCCACATATAACTAAGATTAAAGTGGGCCACTGGCCGTCACCCAACCTTAGCTTATATCGGTAAGCCCTATATCGGCTAATTATATCCGTGACATAACTCTTGGTTGTGAATCTGGACCCGAGGCCCAATTCACTCTGATGTCTCAAGGCCCGGGACTCCCGATGGCCTAGTCAAGAAAACCAGACTATACAGTCATGTAATCATTAATGTCTGGGACTCCCAATGACATTTATGAATCACAAACCGCCTTACCCACGCAAAAGCAGACACCCTCACACTGTAAGGCCATGAATACAATTGAATGGGCTTTGACAGCTGACATAGCCTGGACAAGACATCCAACGCTTGATATTATTTGAGGTTCGTAGGTTTATTAAAATTTCATTCCCAAAATAGAAGATTACTATTTCGGGAAACTTTCTATTTTTGGAAACATACTATTTTCGGAAACTTTCTAAAATTGGAAACTTTCTAACTTTAGAAATTTCTTAAAATCCAAAACCCGCAAATTCAGAAACTTCTATTTTAAGAAACTTTCTAATTTCAAAAATTTCGGAAACTTTAATTTAAAATCGACTTTATAATTTTATAAAATAAATTTTAAATTGATCTGAAGAAAGACTCAAATAATTGGCCCAATTGTTTTAACTTCTTGGCCCGAGGCCCAAGAATTTGTCCATGTCCAAGACATGACCCAATTGTCCAATTATTTGACATAACCGGTCTGGTTCATTAAAACTGGTCTAACCAAGTTTTAATTACTACGATGACCACAATTGTCAACCGGTTATTTACTAAACCGGATTTTCTCAATTTATTTGGTCCAACCAAATCAAATTAGAAATTCCTGGTTTAGGCACTAAATCCAATAATTCTTTCGACATTGGATTTCTTATCCCGGTTTAACCAGACATGATAAAATTATCAAATCTGTTTATTAAACCGAGACGTTTAATTTTAATTAAATTAAACCGAGCCAAAACCCTAACCGCATCGATCGATGCTCACAGCATCGATCCTGCAACGATCGTTCATCGATCCTGCATCGATCGATGCTCTCACGCGTGCACGAACGGTTACCAGGTTTGGCCGAGAGATTCTCGCGAGATCCATGCGATCGTTTGAACGATCCATGCGATCGCGGTCAATCTCTCGCGACTGCAACGATCGATCCTTGCATTGCATCGATCGATGCAATGCGATCTCAGTCGATGCAAAATCAGTTTAGATCACATACCAAATCAATATAGTTTGGTCATGCGATTTTTAAACAGTTTGTTTAGGATTCAATTCTTGTTTTTAAGTGTTTTTCTTATCAGTAATGGATTCAAAATACTTCTAAACAGAATAAACAACCTAAACATGAATCTAAAACAAGAAAAACCAGAACCTAAAGCTCTGATACCACTGTTGGAACGTTTAGATGAATCCTGATTCAATTCCAGATTCAGATTATCCTAAACATGCGATCTAGGTTCTTCTCAGAATAGAAACAAAAGATGATCTCACCTTATACCTGTTATTGCAGCGGAAATGGATGGTATGTCTGAGATCAGAGAAACACCGAGGGATGAATCCTCCAAAGGTTCACACACGCTTTCACAGGAAACAGCTGCTAGACCACAAGGGGAACTCGGCGCAGAGAGAGAGAGTTTACGGCTCAAGTCTTAGGGTTAATCAGTCTGAAACTCGAGTTTTATGACACAAAACTCGTCCTGTTCCGTTTGGGCCATTTGGCCCAAATACCAATTAACTCGTCGGTGTTTGCGCACTGCATCGATCGTTGCACCTTATGCATCGATCGATGCACAGTGGCTAAACCTTTTATTCTCTCTAAGTACAGTAAATGCCTAGCACTTTTACTGTACTTCTGCTAAACCGTTCCTACACATTTTCCTGTTAGCTTAGGCGTGTGACCCATATGGGATCATATAATAAAGGCAATAAGTCCAAGACTTATAGATCATGAGCGGACTCTAGCAAGCCATCATGACCCCCAGTATTATATGACTTATGTCTGATCATTGACATACTCTTACTTTCTAGAGACAGTACCGAGATTACTGGACACAATTCCAACAAAATACTATCTTGCTCCCACTAGTTTTCTTATACACGCATTGTTCTTCTTCGTTTCTGATGAAGTCAAATTGTTTGATCGCTTCATCAAAACGAAGATTCCAGCTCCTCGATGCTTGCTTTAATCCATAAATGGATTTATGAAGCTTGCATACTTTCCCAGCATTCTTTGGATCTATGTAACCGTCAGGTTGCGTCATATACACATCCTCTTCCAGAATACCATTCAGGAAGGCGGTTTTCACGTCCATCTGCCAAATTTCATAATCATGAAAAGCTGCAGTTGCTAGTAGAATCCGAATAGATTTCATCATAGCCACTGGTGAATAGGTTTCATCGTAATCCACACCGTGAACTTGTCTGAAACCTTTTGCCACCAACCTGGCTTTATAAATCTGGACATTTCCATCCACGTCAATCTTCTTCTTGAAGATCCATTTGCACTCGATGGCTTTTACGCCAGCGGGTAAGTCAACCAACGAAAACACTTGGTTGACCGACATGGAGTCCATTTCGGAATCAGTGGCCTTGCGCCACTTAGAGGAATCTGGGCCCATCATGGCTTGATTGAAGTTCGATGGTTCATCACCATCAATGATCAGAAGATCATGACAGTCAGTCACGAGGAATCCTTGATATCTCTCGGGTTCGTGACGGATCCTCCCGGATCTTTGAACTTCAGGTACTACAGGTTCAGGCTCTACAATTTCTTGTAGGTCCTCCTGCTGCTCTTCCTCATTAGGTTGAGCAGTATCCTGTTCATCTTGAATTTCTTCAAGCAGTACCTTACTCCCACTGTCTTTCTTAGAGAGAAATTCTCTCTCAAGAAAGTTACAATCCCGGGCAACAAAGATCTTGTTCTCGGAACGTAGATAGAAGTAATAAGCCTTGGTTTCCTTTGGATAACCAATGAAGTAGCATTTATCAGACTTTGGTGTAAGCTTGTCTGAGATCAATCTCTTGACATAGGCTTCACAGCCCCAAATTCTAAGATAAGACAGCACTGGAGCCACTCCAGTCCATAATTCATATGGTGTCTTTGCTACCGCTTTCGATGGCGCTCTATTTAGAGTGAACACTGCTGTTAGCAGAGCATATCCCCAAAGGGATATTGGAAGGTCTGTGTGACTCATCATAGATCGAACCATATCCAATAAGGTCCGATTTCTCCTCTCAGACACACCATTCCATTGAGGTGTTCCGGGAGGAGTGAGTTGGGATACGATCCCACACTCTCTTAGATGATCACTGAATTCTTGGCTTAAGTATTCTCCTCCTCGGTCGGACCGAAGAGCCTTAATGCTTTTGCCAAGTTGGTTCTGTACTTCATTTTGGAATTCTCTGAACTTCTCAAAAGATTCAGACTTATGTTTCATCAAATAAACATATCCATACCTACTGAAATCATCAGTAAAGGTAATGAAGTACTGATAGTTTCCTCTTGCATTTGTGGACATTGGGCCACACACATCAGTGTGTATCAGGCCCAATAAGTCACTAGCCCTCTCGTTAGGTTTATTAAAGGGGGCCCGTGTCATTTTGCCCATCATGCAGGATTCGCATTTCTCACATGACTCAAAGTCAAATGAGCCAAGAAGTCCATTCGAATGGAGCCTCTTGATGCGTTTCTCGCTGATGTGCCCTAAACGACAATGCCATAGAAACGTTCGGTTCTCCTCATTAGGTTTGAACCGTTTGGTATTAATGTTATAAATTGGCGCGGATTGATCGAGTATGTAAAGCCCATTCGTAAGAGGGGCAGAACCATAGAACAAATTGTTGCGATTGAAGGAACATAATTTATTCTTAACTGAAAAATCATAACCTTCCAAATCCAACAAAGAAATTGAAATAATATTTCTGCTTATAGCAGGTACAAAATAACAATTATTGAGTTCTAAAATCAATCCCGAAGGTAAAGACAACAAGTATGTGCCTACAGCTAGTGCTGGAACTTTCGCTCCATTCCCAACTCGTAGCTCCACTTGTCCTTGCTTCAGCCTTCTACTGTTGCTGAGTGCCTGCATATTAGTACAAATATGAGCCCCACAACCAGTATCCATAACCCATGAGGTATTATCAGAAGTAGTTGTATTAACTTCTATAACAAAAATACCTGTCGAAGAAGTCTCGAGAGTCTTCTTCTTCAATTCCTTTAGACCTTCTTGGAATTTCTTACATTCTCTCCTCCAATGCCCTGGTTCTTTACAGAACCTGCATATGTCAGTTGGCCCAGCCTTGGACTTGGGCTTGGGCTTTGGCGTGTCCTTGTCCGCGACTTGGACAGCCTTGGCCTTTCCCTTATCCTTAGCAGAGGATTTCTTAAACCCCTTGCCCTTTTGCACCATAAGCACATTGGGGTCCTTGGCGGTTTTCCTCAAGTTGGGCTCTGCAGTCTTGAGCATTCCGTGAAGCTCAGGCAATGTCTTACTCAAGCCATGCATGTTAAAGTTCAGAATGAACTGATCATAGCTTGCAGGTAATGACTGCAGAATGATGTCGCAGGCAAGTTCTTGGCTGATTGGACAGTCGAGTTTCTGAAGATGATCGAGATAACCCATCATCTTCAAGACATGAGGACTCACTGCCGCATTCGCAGCCAACTTGCAGTCTAAGAGGTTCTTAACAGTCTGAAACCTCTCAGTCCTTGCTTGCTCCTGAAAAAGCGATTTCAGGCTTGCCATTATCTCAATTGGTGACAATACACTCTCGAACTGCATTTGCAGCTCACCAGTCATTGTCGCCAACATAAGGCAATACACATCATTTTCATCTGACGAATGCTTTTCCCAAGCATTATGCAGAGTCCTGGCGGCATTGTTAGCAGGCCTCTCGGGGAGAGGATCACGAAGGACATAATCCTTCTTCTCCTGCTTGAGGACCAGCCTCAAGTTCCTTGACCACGTCAGGAAGTTCGTTCCAGTCAGCTTCTCCTTCTCGAGAACAGACCGGATTGAGAATGTGTTTTGTGTGCTTGTAGTAGTCATAGCTGAAATATATAGATAAAAGGTTATTAGTTAAAATGTTCAATATGATTAATCTCGTATTAAATTTAATATGATTAATCACGCATTATATTCAATAACCTAAGTTACCCTCAATAGAATATAATGATTCCAAGATCCACATATAACTAAGATCAAAGTGGGCCACTGGCCGTCACCCAACCTTAGCTTATATCGGTAAGCCCTATGTCGGCTAATTATATCCGTGATATAACTCTTGGTTGTGAATCTGGGCCCGAGGCCCAATTCACTCTGATGTCTCAAGGCCCGGGACTCCCGATGGCCTAGTCAAGAAAACCAGACTATACAGTCATGTAATCATTAATGTCTGGGACTCCCAATGACATTTATGAATCACAAACCGTCTTATCCACGCAAAAGTAGACACCCTCACACTGTAAGGCCATGAATACAATTGAATGGGCTTCGACAGCTGACATAGCCTGGACAAGACATCCAACGCTTGATATTATTTGAGGTTCGTAGGTTTATTAAAATTTCATTCCCAAAATAGAAGATTACTATTTCGGGAAACTTTCTATTTTTGGAAACCTACTATTTTTGGAAACTTTCTAAAATTGGAAACTTTCTAAAACCGGAAACTTTCTAACTTTAGAAATTTCTTAAAATCCAAAACCCGCAAATCTAGAAACTTCTATTTTAAGAAACTTTCTAATTTCAAAATTTCGGAAACTTTAATTTAAAATCGATTTATATAACTTTATAAAATAAATTTTAAATTAATCTGAAGAAAGACTCAAATAATTGGCCCAATTGTTTTAACTTCTTGGCCCGAGGCCCAAGAATTGGTCCATGTCCAAGACATGACCCAATTGTCCAATTAAATGACATAACCGGTCTGGTTCATTAAAATTGGTCTAACCAAATTTCAATTACTACGATGACCACAATTGTCAACCGGTTATTTACTAAACCGGATTTTCTTAATTTATTTGGTCCAACCAAATCAAATTAGAAAATCCTGGTTTAGGCACAAAATCCAATATTTCGACTTTGGATTTCTTATCCCGGTTTAACCAGAATTTAATAAAATTATTAAATCTGTTTATTAAACCGAGACGTTTGATTTTTAATCAAGTTTTTAAACCGAACCGAACCGAATTGGTCACGAACCGAATACGGCCGTGACCTAGCCTCTCGATCGTGCACGACCAGCCGCACGCGATCCACGATCCAACGGACGGCCGAGCCTCACGTGATCGGGACGCAACGGGACAGGCTGCTGGACGGGATGGCTCGGGTCGTGTTACCGGGATGGGACGGGACGATCGGGACGATGCCGAGAGATCACGGATGCGATCGCAGTCGATCGGCCCATCCGATGATCGTGCGTCTCTCGGCTGATCGGATCGACCACATGACGTGATCCATCCGTGCGTCACGTCCGATCGGCCCATCGTCCAGCCATCGTTCGCGATCCAACCGACGATCACAACGCGACCACGCAACACGATCGTTACCGATCGGTTCGTGCGTCCTTTGCGATCCGGACGATCCGACGCATACCGAGTCATATAGCTCGGTTTGCGATTTTCATATATGTTTAGATTTCAATTCTTGTTTCTTAAGTGATTTCTCTTATCAGTAGTTGATTCAAAACACTTTTAAACAAGAAAAACAATCCTAAACATGAATCTAAACAAGAAAAAAAACCAGAACCAATAGCTCTGATACCACTGAAGGATTGTTTATGTTGATCCTGATTCAATTCTTAGATTCATATCAACCTAAACATGCAGATCTAGGTTCTTCTTGAATAGAAACATAAGTAGATCTCACCTTTTACCTGTTAATTGCAGCGGAAGGAGATAGAACAGGTCAGAGATCAGAGAAACACCGAGAGATGAATCCTCCAAAGGCTCACACACGCGATCACAGAAAACGGCTGCTAGACCGAGCTGATGGAAGGCGCAGGGAGAGAGAGGTTTCGGCGCTGTGGGCTAGGGTTGGAGAGAAAGAGACTTGGCTTTTAGTTTATAAAAGCCTTCTCTTTCCCTTTTGGGCCTTTGGGCCCAAATACCAATCTGATTAAATCCCATGGATTTAATCAGACCCATTACTCTCTCTCTTAGTACGACAAATGCCTGGCACTTTTACCGTACTTCTGCTAAGCCGTTCCTACACATATTCCTGTTAGCTTAGGCGTGTGACCCATATGGGATCATATAATAAAGGCAATAAGTCCAAGACTTATAGATCATGAGCGGACTCTAGCAAGCCATCATGACCCCCAGTATTATATGACTTATGTCTGATCTTTGACATACTCTTACTTTCTAGAGACAGTACCGAGATTACTGGACACAATTCCAACAATAACTCTTGGTTGTGGATCGACATCTTATGTCCAATCCACCTGATGTCCCTGGACCCAAAACGATTTTGATAGCCCAGTCAAGCAAACCAATCTCTTCAGTCATGTAATTGTTGATGCCTTGCACTGCAAGCCCATTAACACGATTACTTCTTGCCTTACTCATGTAATTGTTGATACCTTGCACTGCAAGCCTATCGTACAATGAAATGAGTCTTGACAGTTGAAAAGATTGGAAAGACATCAAGTATCACTTGATATTTGGTTGAGGAACGGAACCATTTAAAACGTTCAGTTTTACTATGTTTTAATTCTTATAATTAATCCGCGACGACCGATCAATCCAATCGATCCGGTTTTGAATACCGGTCAGCGTCGATCGATGCTACATTAGCATCGGTCGATGCCAACCTAATCAAACCAATCGCATTTAAACCATTCACAGTGTTCGACCATTATTAACCAAGCTCGATAACCGGTCCAATCCAATTGAACCGATCCAACAATCTCGCGAGGCTATGTCGATCGGTGCAACAATTGCATCGATCGTCACTAGGCGAAAACTTGGTTTATTCGGGTTTTCGCCCTGCATCGATCGTTGCCGGATTGGCAACGATCGACACCATGCGAAAAACCCTAAATTTTATTCGGGTTTTCGCTCTGTGTCGATCGATGCCAGATTGGCAACGATCGACACTATGCGAAAAACCTTAAAACGTTTTCGAACAAAACCCTAAACTAGGTTACTTTGATCAAAACGAGTTTTAGCATGCTTGTATCATCCATACACAAATTCAGATTCAACCAATCTAATCAACATGCTACAGATTCAATGGAACCCTAAAGCTCTGATACCACTGAAGGAATTTCTAGCAGTTCTAATCAGGATTAGCAACCCTAGTCTGAATTCCGAGCCTAGGATCTAAGGTTCATGTAATTGAATCTATTGGGATCTCAGATTTACCTGATGATTAGCAGCGGAAGTGTTTGCAGATAATCGAGATCACGAAGCGCCTCAAGTGCTGCGCCTCTACTGGTATCCACACGCACACAAACTGGACCGCAGGGATGCTAGTGCCTTACAGAGATCTAATCTCCAGAGAGGTGTCTATCTGTGTTCTGGTGGCTGTGAATTGGGTTAGCTATCGAGTTTAGGTCGACCATATATCTTATATATGTCGGCTTAAACCACAACGGAATTAACCAACGATTAAACCGAATTAATCTGATTAATCCGCGAGTGCATCGATCGATGCACTAACTGCAACGATCGACACTCCCCAGAACATTGATATCGAATGAATATCAAATATGCATTCATTGGATCATTACATTAATGATCAACCTCGTCTATGACGCCCAGTTTGCTTAGGTGTGTGACCCTGTAGGATCATATAACACTAGCAATGAGTTCTCAACTCATTGATCATAAGTGGCTTCTAGCAAAGCGTTATGACTACCTAGTGTTATGTGATTGTCTCATCTCGACTATACGACTTTCACTTAGAGCAAGTACAGTAGATTTCAGGACATTCCCTACAGATGAAACAGAGGAGTCCCTAATGTCCCAATTTGTTGAAGGACTCCAAGACCGCATTCAAAGGAAGGTTGAGATGCAGCCTTACCATTCCTTATCCGAGCTTCTTCATCTAGCCATCCAACGTGAGCAGCAAATCAAGAAGAAGACTACAACTAGGACTAAGGCCAGTAGCACAACTTGGAACCAACCTCAACAGCCACAACAGCCACAATCAACTCCAACTCCAACCATAGACAAAGGAATATCTGTGGTAGTGGATTCTCGGTTTAAATCCAATGACAACCGTTCTAACCAAGGTAAGTCTAGTACTTCTCAAAGATCACATGACATGATTTGCTATAAGTGTCAAGGCAGGGGTCATATGGCACGAGACTGTCCAAACAAGAGAGTCATGGTGATCACACAAGATGGCTATGATTCCCAAGATGAGATCACACCAGCTGATTATGATGAAGGCATTAGCATACATGCCGATGAAGGTGAGATCTTGGTGGTTCAAAGAGTTTTGTCTTCACAACCATTTCTAGAAGAACCTGAGCAAAGAGACAACCTATTCCACTCTCGGTGCACAATCAAGGATAAGGTATGTCATTTGATAATAGATAGTGGTTCATGTGCTAACATTGCTAGTTACACTCTTGTTGAGAGGCTAAGTCTTGAGACCACCAACCATCCGAGACCATACAAGCTCCATTGGCTCAATGACAAAGAAGTGCTACAAGTTTCTAAACAAGTTGAGGTGCCTTTCTCCATTGGTCATTACAAGGACCGAATCTTGTGTGATGTTGCACCAATGCAAGCTGGCCACATTTTGCTTGGAAGGCCATGGCAGTATGACCGAAGTTTATCTCACAATGGCCGTACCAATGAATACTCATTTCACCTTAATGATTGTAAGTTCACTCTTGCACCTTTAGATCAAAAGGAAGTTCGTGTGATGCAAGTAAGGGCTAAATCAAAAGCCAACAGTAGGGCTAGTTAATTTACTATGGCTAGTGTGACATCCTTTAATTTCAATGATATGATCCACTTGTCTTGTCCAAAGGTTATGAATACAGGTCCCAAGGAAGAACAAGTTGTGGAAGACCATATCAAGATGATGAAAACAACATCCCCAATGAATGAGATGACGCCCTACAACCCTGATCCAACTCCAACTCTCGAGTTGAATGCAGCCAAAGGGATTCACTACGTCCTTCTGATAGATGCATTGCGCATAGAAACTCCAAACCGAAACAAACCACCAAACCACCAAGGTAAGGTTCTAGAATCTAAAATTAGAATGCAACCTAACTTGCTCTATCTTGGTGCAGATCAAGAAGTTTCGAGGACGAAACCTTTTGAAGGGGGAGGGTATGATGTGGGAATCAAGCCACCCATCCCACCAGAGATGTCATCAATGCCCAAAGAAGGACTAGCCGACCCAACAAAGGGCGATCAAAGCTATGGAAAGGATGAGCCCAAGGAACCAGACCTTAAAACAAGAAGAGGAGGACATTTTTCTGAGCTAATCCATTATGAAGAAGAGCCTGGTCGAGTCATTATGCCCATGACCAGACCAAAAACAAGAGCTGCCCTTATAAGGCTCCATGGACCACCCGATAAATCCTATGGACCAGAAATGATGAATTTCAGCCCAAGACCACCAAGACCTGACCCATATGAGTCCAAACCTATGTACTGGAGTCTCTTATGGAGTCCACCAGATGAAGACACAGCCTGGATCAACTTGGAGCCACCTCTACCAACCAAATCTTCTCATGGACCGCATTTGGATCCGAATAAGTAAAATCCGGAGAACACTTGGGCTAGCACATCTCTAGCTCGTTTACTGAAGTCTACAAAGACTACCAAGGACCAAGGACCAAGGACCACCAGAACACAGAAACACACGCCCAAAGATTCATCAAAACAACCTTGATCACATGAAGAAGAAACTTTCCATTTTCGAGACTCTTTACTTTTCTAATAAAGTAAAGAAGGACCAACAGCTATTTCTCCAATCTAATCTCGAACACCCATCTATCCTAGAAGATCCTAGACGTCCATTCAAGCCATAATACCTAGGAAAACTCCTTGTTCCAGCCGCAACCCCAGAAGCTTCCTCCTTAATGCCTAACGGCTAGTACATCAATGGCGACAACTCTCATTCTATTTCTGATTTGATTATGTTTTCTTTTTTTTTTATTTATGACCGTTTGTTCTTGCTGTGAATGAGCTCTATATAAGCTCCTTTCATTCATCTTTTGTCAGCACGTTTTTATCAATAAGAATTCAGTCTTTTGCTTTTGCTTCAAACACTTGTTTTTGAATCAAAATCTGTCCTTGCGAGTTCTAGTAGTTTGTGGAATCAAATCACTTGAATTTCGTGTAGAGTCTGGTCTCTCTTGCGAGGAATAGCCCTTGAGAATCAGCCTCTTGCCCTCGTTGTTTGTGGATTCATGCAGCAACCCGGTTACCCTCCATTATCCATCCGCAGCTTAAGTCCTTGTATCTTGTGTAACACTTGGTGGAATCTGAGTCTTACATCACCATCCCACCAGAGATGTCATCAATCCCCAAAGAAGGACCAACCGACCCAACCAAGGGCGATCAAAGCTATGGAAAGGATGAGCCGAAGGATCCAGACATCAAAACAAGAAAAGGAGGACATTTTCCTGAGCAAATCCATTATGAAGAAGAACCTGGTCGAGTCATTATGCCCATGACCAGACCAAAAACAAGAGCTGCCCTTATAAGGCTCCACGGACCACCCGATAAATCCTATGGTCCAGAAATTATGAATTTCAGCCCAAGACCACCAAGACCTGACCCATATGAGTCCAAACCTATGTACTGGAGTCTCTTATGGAGTCCACCAGATGAAGACACAGCCTGGATCAACTTGGAGCCACCTCTACCAACCAAATCTTCTCATGGGCCGCATTTGGATCCGAATAAGGAAAATCCGGAAAACACTTGGGCTAGCACATCTCCAGCTCGTTTAATGAAGTCTACAGAGACTACCAAGGACCAAGGACCACCAGAAAACAGCAACACACGCCCAAAGATTCATCAAAACAACCTTGACCACATGAAGATGAAACTTTCCATTTTCAAGACTCCTTACTTTTCTAATAAAGTAAAAAAGGACCAACGTCTATTTCTCGGGCGCTCGGGGTGTAGCCCCACTCATACAATGGTTTAAGTCTGTAACCACACGGTTTTTGAATCGCATTGTTTAACCACACAAAATCATTTTCTCGAGTTATAACCACAAAATGTTGACTTTTTATTGACTTTTAACGGTTTCGTTAAACAAACGTTAATGAGGTTTTAATAACCGGATTCCAATTTTAAATTAGGATAGAACCAATAACAAACCCAAATTAAATTCCAAATTAAATCTAAATCGGATTAACCCAACTGTCCTTCCTTAACCGAACCAAAACAACACACTAAATTAAACCAGCAAATCCCAAACCAAGAATACCAATACTAAATCCCTAAAAAATGCCCCAATTCCCACTTTCTCTCTTGTTCGTCGTTTGTAAAAAGCCCCAATATCTCCAAGCTCCTCTTTGACAAAATATTCATCCACAATGGACAACAATTTCCAGAACTATCATCATCATCAATGGCGTCCAGGACCAACACAGCCAAACATATGCCCAGTTTGTACGGCGGCGCACTTCCCATTCTGCCCACCGTATCCACCATCTTCCTTCCCATATTCCCCCAACTTTCCTCCTCACTTCAGTTTACCTCTTCCTGGATTCGACTCGTTCACCGGACCACCGGTTCGACCGCTAAACCATTATCCGCTCGGTGATCCAAGGCCGTTGCAAGCACACCACGGAAATCAATGGCGACAGGTTGCTGACTACCATAGTGCTGTTAATTGTGATAGGGAAGCTGGTCGGAGCTTTAAGAGAGCTCGGATTGATGCGATTGGGGATGGTTCTCCTGGTTACGATGTTTAAAAGCCCCAATTCCCTAAATACTGTTTACATATTGATATCATATTATGCGCTTGTTGCAGATATCATGAAGCTAGTGAGAACGCAAATGCTCGGGTGTTGGAGCTGTTAAAGGATTTTTTTTCTGCACAGGAAGAACAAGAGAGAAAGTGGGAATTGGGGCTTTTTTTAGGGATTTAGTATTGGTATTCTTGGTTTGGGATTTGCTGGTTTAATTTAGTTTGTTGTTTTGGTTCGGTTAAGGAAGGACAGTTGGGTTAATCCGATTTAGATTTAATTTGGAATTTAATTTGGGTTTGTTATTGGTTCTATCCTAATTTAAAATTGGAATCCGGTTATTAAAACCTCATTAACGTCTGTTTAACGAAACCGTTAAAAGTCAACAAAAAGTAAATATTTTGTGGTTATAACTCGAGAAAATGATTTTGTGTGGTTAAACAATGCGATTCAAAAACCGTGTGGTTACAGACTTAAACCATAGTATGAGTGGGGCTACACCCCGAGCGCCCTCTATTTCTCCAATCTAATTTCGACCACCCATCTATCCTAGAAGATCCTAGACGTCCATTCAAGTCAGAAGACCTAGGAAAACTCCTTGCTCCAGCCGCAACCCCAGAACCTTCCTCTTTAATGCCTAACGGCTAGTACATCAATGTCGACAACTCTCATTCTGTTTTTGATTTGATTATGTTTTCCTTTTTTGATTTATGACCGTTTGTTCTTGCTGTGAACGAGCTCTATATAAGCTCCTTTCATTCATCTTTTGTCAGCACGTTTTTATCAATAAGAATTCAGTCTTTTGCTTTTGCTTCAAACACTTGTTTTTGAATAAAAATCTGTCTTTGCGAGTTCTAGTAGTTTGTGGAATCAAATCACTTGAATTTCGTGTAGAGTCTGGTCTCTCTTGCGAGGAATAGCCCTTGAGAATCAGCCTCTTGCCCTCGTTGTTTTTGGATTCAAGCAGCAACCAGGTTACTCTCCATCATCCATCCGCAGCTTAAGTCTTTGTATCTTGTGTAACACTTGGTGGAATCCGAGTCTTACATCATTGGTATCAGATCTTAAAAGCTTCTATCTAAGGTATTTTCAATCCTTATTCCTTCTCTTTGTTATTGCTTCTGTTTTGTTTCACTTTAAACCAAAAATCACAAAAGAGTTCTCTTGATTCATTCCTTGTTCTAGTATTTGTCTTTGCTTGCTACAATTTTATAAAATCCATAAAAACTCATAAAAATATTTCGTCTTCTGTTTCAGTTTATTAATTCATTATAAAACCCATAAAAATTGTTTCTGGAATTTTAGGAGTTGATTTGTTATTTTTAAAACCAAGCAAGAATCAAACCGAAAAAAAAAACCTGCACTTTTCTGTTTTTCTGTTTTGATTTGTTTTGGATACAGATTTGATTTCTCTTGAATCTTTTTCAAGGTACCCGCATGGGAGACAAAAAACCAGACCCTATGCAAGCCATTATGACTATGCTAGCTACCATTCAGAGTGACATTGCCACCATGAAAGGAGATCTTGGAACGTGTAGTACACGGCTTGACCACTTGGAGCAACCAGGGCGGAATGAGCCAATAGCACCAAGGAGGAACGTACCACCAGATGCTCCCAGGGCTTACAATGAACCTAACCGTGTAGATGAGCCACCAGACATGAAACAACAACTACATCAACCCCGTGCACCTGATCCAATTCAAGCTGCTCAAGATATACTTAACCGGAGAAACCAAGTGGACCGCAACCGTCCAAGGGATGATGAACGACACTGGCCTCCAGAAGTTAAAATAAAAGCTCCTACCTTGGCAGGAAAGATAGATCCAGCAGCCTACCTAGAGTGGGAAAGAAGAATGGAGCATCTCTTTGAGTACTATGGCTATACCGAGCCAAAGAAGATTGCTCTAGCTACAGCTAGCCTCACGGATCATGCTCTAGCATGGTGGGATCGTGAAGTGGCTGAGAAGAGAAGGCCGAGATACCCTCATATCACACGATGGGCAGACATGAAGTTTGAACTTCACAGAAGGTATGTACCACCTCATTACCATCGAGATTTGCTAAAGAAATTTCGTTCTTTGTTTCAGGGAATTAGGAGTGTAGAGGAGTACTATGAGGAGTTTGATCTCCTAAGAATCCTGCTTGAGCTAGATGAAACAGAGGAGTCCCTAATGTCCCAATTTGTTGAAGGACTCCAAGACCGCATTCAAAGGAAGGTTGAGATGCAGCCTTACCATTCCTTATCCGAGCTTCTTCATCTAGCCATCCAACGTGAGCAGCAAATCAAGAAGAAGACTACAACTAGGACTAAGGACAGTAGCACAACTTGGAACCAACCTCAATAGCCACAACAGCCACAATCAACTCCAACTCCAACCATAGACAGAGGAAAATCTGTGGTAGTGGATTCTCGGTTTAAATCCAATGACAACCATTCTGACCAAGGTAAGTCTAGTACTTCTCAAAGATCAAATGACATGATTTGCTATAAGTGTCAAGGCAGGGGTCATATGGCACGAGACTGCCCAAACAAGAGAGTCATGGTGATCACACAAGATGGCTATGATTCCCAAGATGAGATCCCACCAGCTGATTATGATGAAGGCATTAGCATACATGCTGATGAAGGTGAGCTCTTCGGTGGTTCAAAGAGTTTTGTCTTCACAACCATCTCTAGAAGCACCTGAGCAAAGAGACAACCTATTCCACTCTTGGTGCACAATCAAGGATAAGATATGTCATTTGATAATAGATAGTTGTTCATGTGCTAACATTGCTAGTTCCACTCTTGTTGAGAAGCTAGGTCTTGAGACAACCAACCATCCGAGACCATACAAGCTCCATTGGCTCAATGACAAAGAAGTGCTACAAGTTTCTAAACAAGTTGAGGTGCCTTTCTCCATGGTCATTACAAGGAGCAAATCTTGTGTGATGTTGCACCAATGAAAGCTGGCCCCATTTTTCTTGGAAGGCCATGGCAGTATGACCAAAGTGTGTCTCACAATGGCCGTACCAATGAATACTCATTTCACCTTAATGATTGTAAGTTCACTCTTGCACCTCTAGATCAAAAGGAAGTTCGTGTGATGCAAGTAAGGGCTAAATCAAAAGCCAACAATAGGGCTAGTTACTTTACTATGGCTAGTTTGACATCCTTTAATTTCAATGATATGATCCACTTGTCTTGTCCAAGGGTTATGAATGCAGGTCCTAAGGAAGAACAAGTTGTGGAAGACAATATCAAGATGATGAAAACAACAGCCCCAATGAAAGAGATGACGCCCTATAACCCTGATCCAACTCCAACTCTCGAGTTTAATGCAGCCAAAGGGATTCACTACGTCCTTCTGATAGATGCATTGCGCATAGAAGCTCCAAACCGAAACAAACCACCAAAGCACCAAGGTAAGGTTTTAGAATCTAAAATTAGAGTGCAACCTAACTTGCTCTATCTTGGTGCAGATCAAGAAGTTTCGAGGACGAATCCTTTTGCCGGGGGAGGGTATGATGTGAGAATCAAGCCACCCATCCCACCAGAGATGTCATCAATGCCCAAAGAAGGACCAGCCGACCCAACCAAGGGCGATCAAAGCTATGGAAAGGATGATCCCAAGGATACAGACATCAAAACAAGAAAAGGAGGACATTTTCCTGAGTTAATCCATTATGAATAAGAGCCTGGTCTAGTCATTATGCCCATGACCAGACCAAAAACAAGAGCTGCCCTTATAAGGCTCCACGGACCACCCGATAAATCCGATGGACCAGAAATGATGAATTTCAGCCCAAGACCACCAAGACCGGACCCATATGAGTCCAAACCTATGTACTGGAGTCTCTTATGGAGTCCACCAGATGAAGACACAGCCTGGATCAACTTGGAGCCACCTCTACCAACCAAATCTTCTCATGGACCGCATTTGGATCCGAATAAGGAAAATCCGGAAAACACTTGGGCTAGAACATCTCCAGCTCGTTTAATGAAGTCTACAGAGACTACCAAGGACCAAGGACCACCAGAAAACAGCAACACACGCCCAAAGATTCATCAAAACAACCTTGACCACATGAAGATGAAACTTTCCATTTTCAAGACTCTTTACTTTTCTAATAAAGTAAAGAAGGACCAACGTCTATTTCTCCAATCTAATTTCGACCACCCATCTATCCTAGAAGATCCTAGACGTCCATTCAAGTCAGAAGACCTAGGAAAACTCCTTGCTCCAGCCGCAACCCCAGAAGCTTCCTCTTTAATGCCTAACGGCTAGTACATCAATGTCAACAACTCTCATTTTGTTTTTGATTTGATTATGTTTTCCTTTTTTGATTTATGACCGTTTGTTCTTGCTGTGAATGAGCTCTATATAAGCTCCTTTCATTCATCTTTTGTCAGCACGTTTTTATCAATAAGAATTCAGTCTTTTGCTTTTGCTTCAAACACTTGTTTTTGAATCAAAATCTGTCTTTGCGAATTCTAGTAGTTTGTGGAATCAAATCACTTGAATTTCGTGTAGAGTCTGGTCTCTCTTGCGAGGAATAGCCCTTGAGAATCAGCCTCTTGCCCTCGTTGTTTGTGGATTCAAGCAGCAACCAGGTTACTCTCCATCATCCATCCGCAGCTTAAGTCTTTGTATCTTGTGTAACACTTGGTGGAATCCGAGTCTTACATCACCACTACTAAGCTTTAAGGCTCCGTTACTGGCTGGAAAAGTTATAACCACTTATGTGGGCCTTATGTCTCGGAGATATCTTCTTACATCTTCAAATCTCAAGAGAATCTTGATGAACTTGTTGGAGTTGTAAGCGCATACGAGCACATATTCATGGTTACAAAAGACCCATTATAGAACTTCCTATTAATGATCCATCCCATAAACTGTGTTCATTGTACCTGAAGGTTATCAGCGTTTTAAAATGCAATTCTTAACATTCGTAGCTTGATTAGAAGAGAATCTATAAAAAAACCGTTGCATATATTATAAGCAACAAATCATGTTTTAACAATATGTGTAATACTCTTAAACTCTCTAAAGTGGTCACATAACCTATACAATAATAGTGAATTAATTTCCAATGGTGAGAAACTATTATCTAGACCTCTCTTAAAAAAGACAATATATCACTTAAATTCTAAACTAGTAAAACGTTACAATGTACGTAAAACCAAAAGGTATATATCATGCATCAATCTATAGGGTTTGTAAATCACTGAGTTGCAAAAAAAAAGGAGAGCAAAATCTGTGAAACAAGGGAAATCTAATAAGTGGATTGTGGAAGTTAATGAGATACACAAAAAGAAGAGTCATACAAAGAAGATTTGATGAAAAACCCAAAACTAAACTCAGATCTAATAAGTTCTTGTCCATACTCGTACACAATTTGGAATAAAACTCGTCACTTATATTTTATGTTTACTGTTATAAAGGAGAAGATATACATGTCAAATATTATTTATAAAATCGAATAAAACAAACAATCTCGAAATTATAATACAAAATATAATCATACTTGTTGGAGATGGGTTTAACACCCCTCCTAAAGCCCGTCCCAACAGCAAATCGGGTTGATGACTCAAGCTTAATAACGAAGAAGAATGATCCACCACGGCGAAGCCAACGCCGACCTGCCTGAAAAAAAGATAAATATGATTAAGTAAATTAATCATAATAAAAACAGACGGAAGAAAATAAAGACATATCTCCGAAAAGGAAGAAAAATCCAAGAGTTTCCCGATTTAACATTATCGTATCAGAGAGGATCTAGAAAACTAACATAATTCTCATGATATAAATATATACTTTCCATGCGTGGGAAAATATCATTTATTCATTTTTGTATAACAATTAATTTCAAAGCAGAGAATCTGAGTAATCAAATATCAAACTCTAAGTCAAATAAAACGACTACATATTCCGTTCTTTATGTTATTGCCTCTAAATCTTGAAATACTCAGTTCCGAAATCTCGATTAACTACAAATTAATCTTTGTCGAAGCTTGGCTTCAACAATTGGCGTCGTCTGTGAGGACTTTGGGTATATTTATACGACCAAAGCCAAATCAGCAATGACGTAAACACCAATCTCATCACAGGAAGTAAGAGGAAGCAGCAACACCAACACCACCAGCAGCCAAGGAGACAGAGAAGGACGGATCCGACTCACTACGCCACCTAAACAAAACGGAGATCGCATTACCTCAACGACCACAGGATCAAAAGTCAAAATCAACGCGCCTTTGACAAGAATGGGAAGCAAAGGAAAAACGACTGCGACCACAAAGACGCGGAACCAGTCGAGAGAATATAAGCCAAACTATGAAAGGGGGTCATAATCTAACCAACCAGGGAAATCAAACACGACAACGGGGCAGAAGAGGGACCTTCGTCAAAGAGAATTCGACTGAGACAATCCTTGGATAGAATATATCAAGCACGTAAAAATTGACGACTGCAACCCCAAACAAAGCGTTGGGATCGGAGCCGACCTCGACCCTTCCATCATATCTGAGCTCATCGATTTTCTCATGAAAAACATCTCGACATTCACCTGCTCTGTGAAACATATTATCGGGATCGACCCAGATATCGCGCGTCATGAACTCAACGTTGACCGAACATACAAGCCAATAAAAAGAAGAAAACTAGGAGCAGCGAGAGCGCGGACAGGAAGACCGGCTAGACTTTCTATCGAAAACCTCTGTTGTTTGACTCAGCATATCAAAATGATCTGAAGCTCAACGAGCCGACGTCACCGGAAGATGCATTGCATAGAGCGGTGGTATTCATGGAGCTAAAAGAGGAGCACATAATACTTTCCAATAAATAATCAAAAATAACCAAGAAAGCACCCTTTCCAAAGGAAAATGCCGTGTGACCACAGAGAAACCTGATTTCATAAAGATAACTACAATTCCTCATACCATAGGTTTTCATCAGTCTACTATGTCGGAAGTACGTCTTAAAATTGGAACAAACATGTTCGAGAGAAACTCCATGCCGAGGAGAATCGACGATTACCACAAACGACACCCTCACGATACCGCGGCATGTCACAACTTAGTTGATTAGTGGCTTGATAATTACCGCAAAGGGAAGGTCGTAAATTCAAAGCGAAGAGGTCGACGATCACAAGACCAAAACAACGAAAGAAAACCTAATGGACAAAGGAAATAAGGGAAACCACCCCGTAAATCACCCCCCAAAGTATAGCCTCATAGGCGAGCTCGAGATGAAGATGATGAAGGAAGGGCCGCACCAAAACCTCACCGACCGGTCCATATGATAATGAGTGGCCTGCAACTATGCTCGGATTTAGTGAGATCCACAAAAGAGTACGGCCGGAAGGCCAAGTCACCAAAACACAATCCTCCTCATATAAAAGAAGGAGTACCTCTGTTGTTTACTGAAGCCGATGTTATCGGAGTTGATGTACCACATAACGACCCTTTAGTAGTAGATCTTTTGATCGGAGACTATGAAATCTCTCGTGTATTGGTTGATACCGGAAGTTCGGTCAACGTTATTTTCAAGGAAGCACTTGACAAAGAAGAGTTCAAGAACTTACAAGTCAAGCCGAAAGTCCGACTATTCACCGAATTCGATGGAGATCAAACTATGACTTTAGGCACCATCAAGCTCCCGATCTATGTCGGCAAGATGGCAACATAACTAAATTCGCCATCCTTGACAGGTGATGTGGTCATCAAACCAAGCATCTACAAACATCAAGCACTCGAGTTCAGGAGAACCACAATGGCATACTCTAAGGCAATCAATTTATACTTCATGGACGACCTTGCACTTCTGAGCATCAACAAAGCTCAGCCTCAAATCAACCAAGGTACGAATATTTACTTGGAAGGGAAAGGATCTCAGAACATCAAGAATATAACCAAGATCACATCAGAGCTGAAAGATATCATCAAAACAAGTTGCTAGAGAGCAAACGGAGCAAGAAGAGGATTCTGAAGCTAATCACAAGAAAATACTTGAAAATCTCAACCATTTCAACCCAAAGGGAGTTCTACAGGAATAATTCATCAAAGGACTCAAGCTGAATGGACCAATACCAGCTCATAACACTCTATCTCCAAAACTGGACAACACACACACCAACCAGGTAACTTCAGTTTATTATGATTTTGTGCACTTAATACAAAGTGGTAAATGAAGCTTCAGACAACCACAGATCAAGCCTCATAGAGGACGACATTAGTTTAGATATTTTCTTTTTATTTTAGCAAACTTTCCTTTTATGGTCTTTTAAACGCTTTGCAATTTCATTTGACAAGTCCTGTTTTTTTAGTCTTTGTTGTTGTTTTCATTTCGACCTAAATTAGGTCTCTAGTTTAAAAACCCCTTTATAAGGGTCCCCTGCACCTTGTAAACATTTTCCCTTCTGATATCAATAAAATGAATTTTCTTGTTCTTGTTCAAGCAAAGCCTTGTGAAAAAACTTTGCTTGTTATTTTTTTTGTGATTCACATAAGATTGAGTGTCCTGTTGTATCAGAGATCCTCCCATAGTCTATGTGGTGCCTTCGATCCATCTCGGTTCAGATTGCTTGTGGAATCAAGTGTTCTCAACCATTCTTGCTTTTGGAATCAACAACCATTTCACTCTCATCTCTACCTACATTCACCATCCCACCATCATAGTCTTTGTCCAGGGGCTGTATCATCTTGTATAAAAGCTTTAAAACGCTCCTACATCAGGTTATATCATTCTATGCATTTAGATCTTCCGTTTTGCTTTTTTGTTTCAGTTTAATCTTAAGCAAACCATAAAAATTGCTTATGTTTGCTTCATAGTTTGTTTTTTTGTCTTTCTCTGTTGGCTTATAATCGAAAATCCCATAAGAATTTTCTTTTGTTTGCTATCTCTCTTTGTTTCATTTTGTTTATGTTTGCCTTGTTCAATTGTTTTTGTTTACTTGTTTCTTTTGTGACAGTTTGTTCTTAAGATAAAACCTATACAAATTGCTTATGGTTCCTGGTAGTTTGTTTATGTTGTTGTTTTTGTTTGATTAAAATCGAAAATCCAAAAATAATTGCTTATGTTCTTGTCTTTTGTTTTGTTTGCTTGTCCACCATAAACTTAAAACCCATAAAACGTGTTTACTTGCTCCTGTTCTTATCTTTCTATCTTACTAGTTTAAATTTTCTTCTGAATTCATTCCTGCTTGTTTCCGTTAAAACCAGAAAGGTAAAAAAAACATTATAGTTAAACTTCCATTTTGCTTGTTACTTTTGATTTTTTTTCCTTTTCTCTTGTTTACATGTTTTAATAATTGTTCCTTTTCTGTTTTTTCAGTCACTCATTGTGTTTTCCTTTTTGTTAGTTTTAGTGCTGTCAAGTTTGCTTTCTTTCTATTATGTGGTATCTATGATTTGCTTGTTGTGTTTGTTGAATGCAAGGACTTTCAAGTGATTAGAAAGCATGATGGATGAGGAAGACACTTGGGGTCAAGGAGTTGATTCTGAGCAGAGCATAAGTGATGAGGACAATGCATACATGGATGACTCATGGTCGAGGAAAATGAGGACTATGGTTATAAACCAGGTATAGAAGTACCAGAGGCTGAGCCACCAGACCATGTTTAAGACAGATCAAGCTATAGGGCGTCGTACACAGAAGAAGAAGACTCATGGGAAGAAGAAAATGATTCTCAAATCGGTTCAGAAGAAGCATAAACATACATCAAGGAGCCCTGGCTCCATGGAGCTGAATCAGAAGCTAGTTTTGGTAACAAGAAGAAGACCAATTACGCCCTGGAGAACAAGAAGAAGAACAAGAAACTATGGAGTATGGAATGCCAAAACAATTCACAAGGAACTATGGAGATTCTGAAAAAGAAGATCATCAAGATGGATCACATTGTGAAGAGAATGAGTCTCAAATCAGTGAAAAAGAGGAGCTTAAAAATAGAGACATAGAACCAGAACCACCAGACCAAACATCTCATGATTACACATATCCATCCAACAAGAGGTATGGTAATGATCCTGGTCAATTTGATTTACAACTCATTCCATTTTCAGGTCATGAACAAGGACCATAAGCCTATTTGAAGTGGGAGAGAAACATGGATGATTGGTTCCAGTCACATCAAGTTCCAGAGGAAGACAAGCTAGGCTATGCTGAAGAAACTTTAACCAAAGAAGCTTTCAACAATTGGGAAGCAGAAGAAGCTATTCAGCTTTATTACAAAGGTCCAGCTTACACTTGAGAAGAAATGAAGAGGCTAATGTATTCTGCGTTTTTGGAGAACTCCTAACCTCAAGAACAACAGTACTCCAAAAGTGTTTTCCATGCACCACCCATGTGTAAACCTCAAGCAAACAGTCAAGGTAGGTGTTCTGCTCCTAAAACATCAATTGAATTAACTTCATACAGGTGCAAGAAAAAAGACCACACTACTAGAGGACTCCCAGGCAAGAAAGTTACAACGTCAGTGGGTTCAATTTATGGAGAGGTTGTGACCAAGAAACAAGCAAATCAAGAGAAGAAACCAGCCTTGGTCAGAAAACAAAATAAGACTCCAAAAACCATGATGGCTAAGATTCAACCAGCCCACCCTAAGGTAAGTACCTTGACAGCTCCTCATACCACCATATGTAACATCCGACGCATTTATAGACATAATACGGCCGAATATGCTACAGTAGCCGAATACTACAAACGGTCAAGTCGTCCCCAAGGTAAGGCTGGCCCATCCGTGATATTAGATATACCTCCACGTCATAGCCTAAGGTATTTCAACTCCTACTACGACCTCGAATTGTGTTAGTTGAGACTAAACAAATATCATTGGAACCATGGAGTATTGAGAAAACAACTTTTATTAATATCATGTAGGATCTATTACAACACGTTACCCAAAAACAATACAGTTTATTGAGCTCGAGTTAAAAATCTTACTTATTACAAACTCCACTATCCGACACTCACAGCGAGAAACTACACTGGCGGTATAACATCCGAACTGTCCGCTAATCTGTATATGGCTTCCTGCGTGACAAAAGTAGTATAATGAGCAACCTAGAGTTCCTTAGTGAATCTAAGACCCTCTACAAATGCATTAGTGCCCAATCCCAACCCATAGCTGAAGCAAAATGCATCGATTATCTCGTAATAGCATTAAAATGCAATATAATCAAAGGTAAACACATGCATAAGAAATTAAACGACAATGCATACTCCTATCATGAATTCAACACACATCAAACTCAATCTCAATGCATAAAACGATTACTATCGTGAATGCCAACAACATCTAGACTCTCTAGGCTCATCCCATGATGGGCCATAAATGTGTTAAACTCATCCAGTCCCATGGTCGCCGTGAACCACCCTCGCCTAGTCACCACAAAGGATAATAGACCAGAACTTCACACCCATTTACGGAGATCACTATCTCTTGGGATTGTGTCGTAATACGGTAGCTTGACCCTAGACTGCAATCCCGTCTCTCTGAGTTGTAAAACCTATGGACTGTGCCGACTCTATTTACCTAGAGTAACCACACATACTCTAGGATGTATTTCCTAAAATAAAACAAAAGTTCTAGGATACTTCAGAACTTAGCGTAACTTAAACCTACATGTTCAAATACATGCAGTTAAGTACTATAATCACACAACAACAATACACATCATGCTGATCTATAATATCCAAGTTCACATACGGCCACATGCATCACACAACTTAAGTAACTTAGACTTCATGATAACCACACATGAATCTAATTTCTTTCACAATCCTTTTACAGTGTAGGGTCATTCAAAAGATACAAATATCATTGAATCCACTACAACCGTTTTCAAAAATAGATGGGAGACTCACATGGTTCAACGATCTCACGGAGCTACCACATCCTCACCCACACAAAATCTCATCTCTTTAACACATGCATGCATCACTATCTCTGTAACACCCGTCTCCCGGCATAACCGGAGACGCGGCATTAGGACGCCCGCTGGACCGGATTCGGTCCAACCGGGACGCCTTCTCAACTTGTCCCAGGACCCGGCGCTTCCTTCTTATTGAAAACCACCAACTACGTCACTCGACTGTATCGATCCCGCATCCGGACCTGCAACAAAACGGGGACAGGAAAGGGGAAAGAGGCCTGAGTAATTGTTTCAAACACAATCACCCAGTGAGGACGGACTTAGGGAGTCCGCTATCCCGCTTACACCGCACGACCACGGATCACAAGTCCTAAGCTAATATCACCTTGCAAACAGGCCCGAAGGCTTTCACCATGCAAACTACATCCACTCGCGCTTTCGCACTCGCGAACCCCTACTCTAGCCCGAAGGCTCCACACAACCCGGCCCAACCCGGTAGGACTCAAGCAACCGGCTCACCCGGTCACTTCCACGTCGGCCCGAAGGCACGGTAAACTTGGGGAGGCTCGCCAAGACCTCCCTTCCGACGATACAAGGGTCGCGTACCAAAAACTCGTTGTACGCGAGCCGCCAAGAAACACCCTTTCGGGGGACCTAACACAGTTCTATACAATCATATCCATCACACACAATCAACGTTTTCAGGCTCAGCGATAACCTAGCATTCTACGTTCCACAATCAATCACGCGTATCTCTAGCCTAGACTACCTAGGAAAGACGACATTAACAGAGGACTATCGTCCGGAATTGAGATAGGGCAAGGGAGATAACCAACGGTCCTCACCTTAGCCAAAGGAAGAGGGAAAAACGGTAATTTAGAAGCCTCCTCAGCCCGAACGGACATCAGATCTGGAAAGAGGATAGAAAAAGAAGGGGTTTAGGCTTTTGAATCGCTTAAATCGGGCTTAGGATGAGCTAGATATGATCGATTGAAAATACCCAGCTCAAACCAGCTTAACCGACCCAAACCGGAAATCAGAATTGAAATCAGAATCGAAATTGGAAATTGAACCGGTTAACCTAAACCGGACCGGTCAACGGTCAACGGACCCGACCCGGTCAACGGACCCGACCCGGTCAACGGACCCGACCCGGTCAACAGACCCGACCCGGTCAACAGACCCAACCCGGTCAACCCACCCGACCCGGTCAACCGAGTTGACTCGGTCGCCGGCCGAGTTGACTCGGCGGCGGTCCGGCGGTGGCTCCGGTGGTCGGCGGCGGCGGAGCTCCGGCAGACGGCGGCGGCTCCGGGCGGCGGCGGACGGCGGCGACGGCGGCGGCTCCCGGCGGACGGCGGCGGCGCGTGGCTCCGGCGGCGACGGCGCGTGCATCGGCGCGTGGAGAACCGGCGAATCTTCTCTCTGCGATTACGGGCGCGTCCGGAGGCTGATGGAGGCAAGGTCGGTGGCTACGGCTTCGTCTCGACGAGAGGAACGCGATGGTGGTCTCGGATTTCCCAGATTCCTCACGGTTAGAAAGATATGGAGGTTTTAGATCTCGGGTTGGAAGAAATCAGATCTAAAAAAGGGCTTACCGGATCTCTTTCGACACCAAACGATGGAGGAGCCCTAGATCTACTCTCTGGAGGTGGTGGCTGCGACAGAACTTGAGCAGAGCTTCGCCGAGGATCATTTCTTCTTGGTTTCTCCAAAAAGGTGGCTCCTATTTATAAGGGGAATGCTAGGGTTTTGGGAAGGAAGAGGGCTTTTGGGCTTGGGCTAATGGGCTTTCCTCTTCTTTTCTCAAAATTTTTAATTGGGCCAGTTTGGGTATGTTACAATTCTCCCCCCCTTGAAAAGAATTCGTCCCCGAATTCCGTGGCGGAAGTTCCCCACTGCAACTCTTTACCAACCACACTCCGCAACTTCGCTGACCCAGAACTGACTCGATTGCTTACTTGCTGGGATCCTGCAGACTGCTCCTCCCCCCCTTATTTCCAACCACACTCTGAAGTGTCCTTCTTCCTGGTGCCGATCCAACAATAGCTTCCAGAATGCAATACAAACGCCACATGCTACCGCCCATGTCCATTAGGGTCGGTCTCCAACGTTTAGAAACAACACTCATCCCTCGAGTGGTTCTAAGTCTTGAATTCGATGCTCTGCTTCCAATCCCATTCTCCTCAACGGTTTCCATTACCGTGCCACAGTGCATCATCCACTTCCAAATGGTTTCTGCTTGTTTCTTTTGCTTGACTTGCATCTTGTCCTTGCGTAATCTTAAGTTGAAAGTGGTGTAATATTGATCTGCTTCCATTGGTTCACAAACGAATTATAAATGGTGAAACCATCATGAGCAGCCTTCTTGTCAAACTGCCAAGGCCTTTCAAGGAGAACGTGACCATCTTCCATGAGCAACACGTCATACAAGACCTGATCTTTGTATCTCCCAATGGTTATAAGAACCAAAAAATTTTGACTTACTTTCATTTCCCCTTCTTAACTTAGACACTGAAGATAATAAGGCTGTGGTTGCTTCTGAACTTGCAAAACAAGTTTCTTCACCATATTCTCACTTCCCACGTTGGTACAACTCCCTCCATCAATTATCAAGCTGCACACCTTGTCATAGACATAACATATGGTTTGGAAAAGGTTCTCTCTTTTCTAAATCTCCTTTGGTTTGGGTTGAAGACTCATAACCTTCCTTGTTACCAAGAGCTCTCCATGAACCGGCAAGTCTATGCTTTCTTCCTCAGATTGGACCGGTAATGATTCTACTTTCCCCTCCTCTGACTCAATTTCTCCATTGTCAAGGAGGATAATCACCTTATGGTTTGGGCAAGAGTTAGCATAGTGACCCAATCCATGAAACTTAAAACACCTAACATTTCTTTACAGAGTGGTCTTGGTGATAGCATGTTCTTGTTTCACAACATGAGCAGATGGATTAGTCTTTAAATCTACTTTTTTATAAGAGACTTACCTTTTTCTTGGTAGGATGGTTTGGGAGGATAATGATTCTTGGAGCATCCTATTCTTTCAATTGTTGTTCCACCAAAAGATCTTTGTGAAGCATCTCCTCCAAGCAGTCATACTCATGGATCTCCAGCCTATCCAGTATCTCACAGTTGAGACCTCCAAGGAAACGTGCCGTTGTTGCTTCAGGATCTTCGTCTGCATCAGCTTTAATCATGAGGGTTTCCATCTATTGGGTGTTGTCCTCTACACTCCATTTTCCTTGGGTAAGGCGTCCAAGCTTTTGGTGCAAGTCGTTATGATAACGGTAGAGAACAAATCTCTTCCTCATCAAGGTAATCAGCTCATCCCATGTTCCAGTGGGTCTTTCACATGTTCTCCTCTTGTTGGTCACAATTTGATCAAACCATTTAGTAGCATAACATATAATTTAATAGCTTCTAACCTAATATTTTTTAATTCAGAAAAGTTTTGACAATAAAAAAAAGTTCAATCTTTCTTTCCTATTTAAATAAGCATCATGATCACTTTTTCCATAGAAATCTGGGATTTTAAGCTTAAGACCTCCTAGGTTATCATAAGTTCTAGTTCAAGAGGCATGAGTCCTAGTTCTATAGGCATGAGTCCTAGTTCTAGGTCTGCGGTCCTATTGATTCCTCCTATAACTTTCTTTGACTACCAGTATAAGACTTGTAATAAACTTTATCAACTACTTCATCCCTAGTTTGTCTAGCTCTCATAAGTGAAGTCTTTTCACACCTGATGGTTTCATTGGCATTGGCTTGTTTATTGTCTTTTACTCTGTCCATGTGTGTATTGAGGTCCTCAATCTCTCTTCTGATCTCAGCCCCAATGAGTTTGGTGGTGCACTTATCATGGCCTGCATTTAAAGCTTTGATAGACCGTCTGCACTCCTTCCTCTTGTGCTATTTTCTCCATTGCTGCTTTGAGACATGATTACCTGAAAGTATTTAACAAACTCACATCACTCTTGTGTAGCACTTAAGTTTTTAGTCTCTAACTTACACGATTTTCTTGTCTCCTTGTTACACAAATGTTCTTACTGAGTAAACCATTAAAATACAGCGAGTAAAACCAAAAAGAAGAAAGAATAAGCTAAAAAGATTGCAAGATTTTATTTGGTTAGAAGATTGACCAAAACTCTTGGAACCGATTCTTCTAGTTGCTTTATTTTTGAATCTTTGAGGCTACTAGCCTTCTTTTTGTCTTTTTTTTTTTTTTTTGAAATAACAGAGTTTGATCTTCTAGCAAATAAGATAAATAGATAAAAAATTTGTATGAGTTTGAAAAACAGTTTTGAAGAAGATGATGGAAACCGTTTTCTTTTTAGAACTTTTTTGAGAAGGTTGAAGATGAGAAATATGAAAAACGAAACCAAACTATTAGAGGGGCTCTGATACCATTTAATATGATCCGGCCCAAGGATGGACTCTTAATATTGGTGATTTGATTGATAATCCTTGCACATAATGGCCTACTAGCACAAAACAGCCAAGGAACGTGGATTGAAGGTTTGCACAAGGTTTGCGGAAGGACCTTGATATTCCCAACTCCTTGACTGCCCTATATGACGCACATGTCAGGGTATCAAATGGATATTGCACACCCAACAACCAAATTCTTCAATATGAACAAAAAGTGATATAATGCTCTTAAAAAGATCAAAGATCAAAATCAGAAAATGGCTGTTCTATTCCATTAGAAAATGTGGTACAAACAGAATGAGTTTTGCATGTGGAAATCATAAATCTAACTTAATAAAAATAAAAACAATAAGTGTTTGGCTAAGACTAAAGACTAAGACTAAAAGTGACCACCAAACTTCCACTCTTCAACCTTTGGTCTTGACAATTTTTTGGCAAGGAAACACTACAAGAAAACATCTTTTTTTTATTGGAACTTGCGACTATACTTGTAGTCGTAACGTTTGGCGACTATTTGGATACACTACTGCGTCTATTTTGCAAAAAAAAAAAATTATGGA
This sequence comes from Orychophragmus violaceus, assembly GCA_030180135.1. NCBI lineage: Eukaryota > Viridiplantae > Streptophyta > Magnoliopsida > Brassicales > Brassicaceae > Orychophragmus > Orychophragmus violaceus. The sequence continues at coordinate 67,161,866 of CM058239.1, forward strand.
CGTGTATTAGTCGCTAATATACGACAAAAAAAAATTGTCGCCAAATTAGTCGCCGATTAACGACTGATTAACGACCATTGTCGAGACCGGAAACCATAGTCGCAGCGTAGTCGGTAATATGGCGACTAGTTTGCGTCTGATGTGAAGAGTCATAGAGAAATCATAAATTGGTCAGTAAATGGGCTACTAATTTTCTACTTCGTGTATAGTAGTAACAAAGTCGTTTATTTGTCGCTATTGTTACGACTAATATGCAACTCATTATTCGTGTTGCAAATTAGTATGGTATCGGTCGTATCATATAGTATGATTTAGTAATAATAATATAATACAATTTGGTTATATTTTACCTGTTTGTGGTAGGTGTACCGGTTTCAGAGCTAATCTATACATGCAATCTAAAGAAGAAAAAGTTTATGTCATCATACATGCATAGTCTAATAACTAGTCTCGAGCGTCGAAGCAAAACGGAGAGAGATAGAGAGAGAGAGAGAGAGAGAGAGAGAGAGAGAGAGAGAGAGACGAGTTGTTACACGCAGCACTTGTCTTTGTAATATAAACAGAGCCAAATAGTACACAAACTTCTGGCACTTATGGAGTGTTTCTCTTCGAGACCCCCATCAAATCAACACTAATCATGGTTAAATATCATGCAAATGAGAGTACGATGTTTGATTAAATTGCTCTGTTTTCATTAGAGGTGCCATTAATTATCGACTTAGAGTCATGCCAACACTTCAACCGTTTTGATTAGATTATTATTCCCATTGTCGCTTTGAAAATATAACTAATTTCATTAAGTACTTGAAAATATTATGTCCCATTTCATCTTTTAAATTATGCATCTGTTTTAAACTTTATCTTTTTTGGTCAGAGGATCGCGTGATCCTCTTTATGTTTGTTTTAAAAAACATATATCGGTAGTTTGTTACATAACATTTAACAAACTATATATTAATAAAGATCTTCATACAGATAAGAGGGCCAAATTCCGAAAGTATCTCTCATGATTGTGAAGAAGAATAGTAACTCATGGGTCCAAAAGAATGTATCTCACATGTTTGTACCTTTGAAACCATAGTCCCACCAAGCCAACTAAGTCTTTATTGGAGAACACATACATCTATAAAGCCCTTTGGTATCTATTCCTCTTCGCTTCTCATAGAACAGTGCACACCATATGTCTGACCTTCCATACCTTTGTATCAAAGTTATCTAAACACGTACTCGAGTTGCAAATTCGCGCTCGGTGATGTAACCACGTTTCAAAACTTCTCCATCTCCATAAAACACCCGCAGGAACATGGAGTACGCGTATATCCTCTTCTCCCATTGACTATCTGCCGATCTCTTCATCATAGCCTCTCCTTTAACCATCCGGTCAATGGAGGTCGACGATCCGTCGACCCAACAGTCGCAATATACAAAAAGACACATACCTCTGCGAAGAGCAGAAGGGTTTTCAGATTCCAGATATTTGTTGACCAATTTAGTTATAATCGTAGGTGGGCACAAGATATTTTCAGTAATTTTGGAGAAGTATAGATCGACCGACTTATAGACATTTGAGCTTTCTCCGATGTTTTGCAGCGCCCTCTATGTTTCTTTCAACCGAGCCAAATAGCGTATACCTTGGTAATCGCCAGTGACGCCAATAAGGATTTTTAAGGATATCACTAGGAAGGAAATCCATTAACGATTTTGGTAAGAAAAGATAGAAACATGCAAAGGAGAATTTTAACAAATAATATTGTAGAGTATTTTAGATAGATATTGTTTCAAAGACAACAGCATGAGTTTATTTATAGATCGGATCCAACATATGGGTTTTTCATAAATTCAAATTGTATTTATGTTATTGTTATTTATTAATTAATATGGATTTGTTGGCGTGCATCTTCGGCTGGAGTAAGTATGTACATGATGAATTTATTTTTCTAAGTAATGATATATAACATCACTTTATTATTTATTGCAGCTCAAGATTTATTATAAAAACGCGTTGTTACTTGCAAGGATTGTTGAAATATAATTTAGGTAAATTTCCTTTCAATTTAATCATCTCGCCCGTTTGCAAAAAGTCGTTTATTCAGTCACAAAATAATCGCGAACTACATAGTCGCAATGTACTCAATGGATGCAAATGATAGCACACAAGTGGAATAAATAGAATAAGATTGGTGGAGTTTAATTTAGTGGAATTGTGTTAGTTACACTGATCTTTTCCCTTTTCCCAAGATATGTGAGAGGAATAATTAAAAAAAATTGACAAAAGAAGAATTTTTAGAGGAACTAAGAGTAATTGTCTATTATGCTAGAATTTGGCCTCTAGAAGTATTACCATTTGCACCTAAGATGATGCATATACGTACTCCTTATGTTTAAAATTTTCCCATAAATGAATAAAGTATATAATATATTTCGTAGTTTAACACAATCTAGTCAACGCTAAACATATTTAGAATATGAAGGATATTCAAGAACCTAAACATGGCCAAATTCTAAAATTGTTCAGAAGGAGTATGAAGTAAAATAGTAACTTTATGGTCCAAAAGCATCTATCGCACATGGTTGAACCCTTGAAACCAAATTCCCACCAATCCTTCCAAGTTCTTATCGGAGAACAAATGCAATTATAAAGCCCGTTGATATCTACACTCGCTTCCTTCTCAAAGAACAGAACATAAGGGGTTTATGACCATACATGCCTATCCCTCATAGTTATCTTTATACGTATTCGAGTGGCAAGTTCACGGTCGATGACATATACACTGTTCAACACTACTTCATCTCCATAAAAAATACGCAAGAGCATGGAGTACGCGTATATCCCTGTTTCCCATCAGCTATCTGCTGATCTTTTGATAATTGCCTCTCCTTCAACGATCCGGTCGCTGTAAATAAAACAACACATTCCTCGGAGGAAAAGAGCTGCAGGGTTTCCCGATTGTAGACACCTCTCGATGAAATCTTGTTTATAATGAGGTGGGAAAACAAAGAGATTTAATTTAATAAACCCGTAGTATAAATCGATCGACTTGTATAAATCTTGACTTTGTCCGACGCTTTGAAGCGCCTTGCATATTGACTTCACCATTATAAAATAGCGTAAACCTTGTTCACCGTCAATGATGTCAAGAAGAATTTTTTAAAGAACATCACTTGGAAGGTAATCCATTGGTAATGAAGAGATGGAAGGCAAAAAGAATTTTGACAAATAATATAAACTTTTCAATATTTGAGAGTTCGAAACAACCACCAGAGTTTATTTATGGAGACAATACCACATTTGGGTTGTCTAAGCTGTATTAATTATGTATATGTCTTATGACTAAGTCCCAACTAACAACATTCATCATGATCATGGTGTTAATGGGTAAAAAAAAGTATTTATCCTTTTCCTTTTATGATTTTAATTTTTTTTAGGTATTTGAAATTTATCTATTTTGCTAATGGCTTAAACTATATATGTTATTTACTAGTTCAACTTAGTCATCTATTTGTATACAATAATTATACCGAGTAACATATCTATTTTCAAAACATGGGAAAAATGGGCATGTCAAAGGTTTAGGTGCATATAACCTGGTAAGTAGATATAAATGCAACAAATAAATTAGGTTTACCTGATTTTAATTTTTAATACCATAATAAAACGAGCATAAAGTTTCACACCAACCACTTCATATTATTTTTGTTCAACTTTTACCGTTCGACTAATGCATAAGCAAAAAAAACACACACACAAAATCTAAGTTGTAAATTTATCTTTGTTGTGTTGTGTCGATAATTCTAAATGGGAGTGGGCATGTAAGGTTAAAATTATTCGGCAATGGATTACCGGTGATTAACAGGAATGCTTGATTTACAACTGAAAAATATGAAAGCACAATTATAAATTTCTTAATGTTTCTCTGCAATTTTAATGATGATGACTTTTTTGATTTTGTTGGAAATTTCTATTTATAATACCAGCATCATTTTACTATTAAAATTTAAAATCATAGTTATTTGCGGTTTGATGACTAAGTTACGACTACTCGTGAGAAAATTTTCAAAAAAAAAATAGAGTAATTAATTCGGGAAACCAAACCTAATATTTAGCTCTAAAATTTTCAATTCCCCGCCTTAACCCCCACAAATATCGCCTAAGTGTCAGGAAATCATCATTTACAAAACCATAAACCCTGATTTTATTTTTTTCTTCCCAATCTCCAAAATCTCCTTCAAATCATCCCGCATATTTTTAATCCAAATCATCCTCCCTACAGACTAATCTCTAACTGACATCTCTTATTTGAATCTCTTATTTGAGGTTCTCAATTTCATTGCTAATTTTTGCAGATACCCTATCAATCCTCCCAATTTATTCTCTGAAACTCTCCGTGTTACGATGCCTCCACAAGGTAAGAAAGGAGGCTCTCGTAAGAGACTAACCAGTCCAAACATCACTCAGAGAGCCATTGGGACCAACCACATTGCTATGGAAAAAAGCACTGAGCCCTCTGCCGCAACAATAAACCTTCACCCCGATGCTGTTTTTCCTCCGACTCAGTCCACTCAACGTCAAGAAAAAGATCGAGTTATCCCCCAAAAGTCAGCGTCAGTACCCCATGTACGGAACTATCCCGTGCCAATACAACTTTACCAGACCTCGACTACTAATAAACTTGAAGTCTATACTTCGCCGGTGTCATAAGAAGACCAAAACAACAAGAATCCTGTTGAGGACGCCCCACCTTTGCTAGTAAACCAATCTTAGACTCAGAGTCGTCCATCTTCTAAAGGTCACAACTGTTGGGATTATGTCCTTAAATCACATTGTACTTACTCTAACGATAGTTGTACGTCGAGATCAGACATGTTGTATGATACTGGGCGGTTGCAATGCTTTGCTAGAAGCCTCTTGCAGTCTGTAAGTTGTAGACTTACTGCCAGTATTATATGATCCTATAGGGTCACACACCTAAGCAATCTGGAAGCTTATATATGGGAATGATCATCATGGTGGTGATCAAGATGATGTGTATTGGATACATATCAATACTGATTAAAGAGAGGTGTGTCGATCGACACAGTTGGTGTATCGATCGACACAGGGTCGATTCCGAAACTGATGTTTCGGTTTATGACTTAGACTTTTTCGGTTAAACCCGAAAGAAGGCTTAGTCATAACAGGTCGTATATATAGGCTTATATGGTCGACCTGAACCCTAGGCGACCAGTTTTCTTAATCACGAAAACAGAAAATCTCTCTCTCTTCGATTCCCAGATCCGGCACTACCATCCCGACTTTCCAAGTTGTGTGCATGTGGACTACGATAGAGGCGAGGCATCTGAATCTCTCCTGATCTTGTCTTACCTGATTCATCTTCCGCTGCCAGAACAAGGTAAACGCAAGATCCATGATTCATTTACTTAAACCCTGAGATCCTAAGCTCGGAATTCAGACTTAGGGTTGCCTAATCGGGTTAGGAACTGCTAGGAATTCCAACAGTGGTATCAGAGCCTTAGGGTTTTATCATTGAATCAACCTGTTTAATAGAATTTGATGATTTAGATTCGTTCATAAGAGAATATGAGTAAGAACAGGTTAGATCGATTCAGATCGAAAACGATTCTGTGTTTTTGCAGAGTGTCGATCGACACACTAGGTGTGTCGGTCGACACAGAATGGTGAAATCGACAGACTCGGCGGCTAGGGTTTTTCGCGAAGAAAAACAAAAAGCCTGTTGTGTCGGTCGACACAGACCTTGCGATTGGTTAATCGGTTCAATTGGATTGGACCGGTTATCATGCTTGGTTAAGTCCGAACAGATTGGTTTAAATTGGATGAGTTGGTTCAATTGGATTGAACGGATTATCTCAATTAGCATAAACCGATTGGTTAAAATCAGTTTGATTGGATAAAACGGTTCAATTGAATTGGACCGATTATCACAATTAGTTGAAACTGGTTGAAACGGTTTGAATTGGATGAATTGATTCAATTGGATTGAACCAGTTATCTCAATTAGTATAAACCGATTTAAATAGTTAAGATCAGTTTGATATGATAAATCGATTCAATTGGATTGGACCGGTTATCAAAACTGTCTTCGGTTTAGGTCTATGTCGACCGTCACACATGGGTTGTGCCGATTGACATGACCGGTTCAATGAACCGGGTTAATTGGATTAACCGGTTATTGAAGTCCGGTTTCATTTGGTGGTGTCGATCGACAGACATGGTCTGCGTCGATCGACACAGTGCTCGCAATTCTGGTTATTGAACCTTGAATTTGCAGAAACCAAACTAGATTTAAACCTTGATCAAAGCTTAGCTTCAATATGGTCAACTGTCAAGACTCATTTCATTGTGTGATGGTCTAGCCAAGAGCTTGGTATCCACAATTACGTGAGTAAGGCAGGTAATTATGTTGATGGACTTGCAGTGCTTGACATCAACAATTACATGACCTAAGAGATTGATATGCTAACCTTTCAGAGTTTAGTTTCCTCAACTAAATATCAAGTAACCTTGATGTCTTGCCCAAAATCTTGTCTACTGTCAAGACTTGTGTCGTTTGTTGGATAGCCTTGGAGTCCTTGATATCCACTACTACATGAGTAAGGCAGGTGATCATTGATAGACTTGCAGTGCGACTGTCAATGATCACAAGACTAAAGAGATTGGTTTACTTGACTGGGCCATCAGAAGTTCTGGGCCCAGAGGCGTCAGAGTAGATGAGACATGAATTGTTTTATCTGCGACCAAGAGTTGTACTGGGTGCAATTAGCAATGATTTGCTTACCTAGATAACTAAATTTTGGGTGATGGCGAGTCGTCCACTCAGATTTTGGTGAAGTATGGATCTTGGATCATTATATTCATAGAGGAAACATTGTTTGAATATAATGCGAGTTTTCTTATTAGATAAGACTTCTCATGGAATACATAACTAAATCTTTGTTTTTCTTGGATTTCAGATTATTTCTAATACTACTTTCTCGTTGCGATCCGTCCTTGAAAGGGACAAGTTAAATGGATCAAATTTCCTGGATTGGTATCGGAATTTGAGATTAATCCTCAAGCAGGAGAGCAAGGACTATGTCCTTGAGAAAGCTCTTCCAGAAAGGCTTGAGACAAATCGCTCGAATGCAGTATATGATGTTGGCTACCATGAACTCGGATTTGAAGAGACAATACGAGAACATGGAGTCGCCAATAGAGATGATCACCAGCCTGAAACTGAAGTTTCAGGATCTGGCACGAGTTGAGAGATTCCAGATGGTGAAGTCTCTCACTGGGTGCAAGCTACCAGAGGATGGTCCAGTAAGTCCTCATGTCATTAAAATGATGGGTTACATTGATAACCTGGGGAAACTGGATTGTCCCGTCAACTTAGAGTTGACAACTGACATCATTTTGCAGTCACTGCCGTCAAGTTATGATAAGTTCGTTGAGAACTATATCAAGAAAGGCTTGACAAAGACGTTGACTGAATGCATGGCATGCTCAAGACAGCAGAGCAAAACTTCAAAAAGGTAAACGATTTGAGAAATCTTGTATAGACAAGGGTGAAGGCAAGGCCGTTCGGATTTGGAATCAGAATAAGCATGTGTCATCTTTTAAGCCCAAGTCAGGCCCATCTGATGTTGATAAATGCTGCTACTGTAAAGAGTCTGGGCATTGGAAGAGAAATTGCATTAAATTCCTGGAAGATTCACAAGAGATGGAGAAGATGTATGGTACTTCTTCTTCAGGTATTGTGTTATTATTTCAAGTTCTACGTGAGTATTGGATACTAGTTGTGGTACTGATATTTTGAAATATGCAGGACCTAAGCGACAGTAGAACGTTGAAGAAAGGACAAGTGGAACTGCGTGTCTGGTATGAAGCAATGGTTGCTGCATGAGCCGTAGAGATTCTCCACTTGTAGGAGCCTTTCAAACTTGGTTTTAGAAATTAAGTAATTGCTATCATGTATATGCCTTGTGCAGAGATGTCTTTCATTTTCTTGTAAGAATTTGAATGTTTTTCATTTTGATAAAAGGCAAGCTTTGTTCTTTAGATCTTAATGAAATATAATATGGTAGCACCCCGTTTAGAATGGGTTTTATATCTTAAACCAACGTGAGTTTGAATATAACATAAATACTAAAAGGTTTGAGTCTGATGACTCGAACCAGTCTTTCCTTGGCATAGTCGTTTCAACCACACAGAGTGGAGCAGATTCAAAAGTTCCATAGTTATGGGCTTTTGGGCTCATTTGATTTTAAATCATATGAGATATGAATTCTGCTCACTGGGCCAAATGACTAAGGCCTTTTAGCGGATCTAAAAGAAAACGGGCCAGAAGATTATTGGGCCTTACACATACTGATGTATGCGGCCCGATAAGTGTTACTGCCAGAGGAAATCTTCTGTACTTCATTACCTTTATTGATGACTTCAGTAAGTATGGATGTGAATGAAGTATAGATTTGATTTGACAGAAGATCGAGGATCTCAATACTTAAGTCAAGAATTCCGTGATCATCTAAGTGAGTGTGAAGTTGTTTCACGACTCAATTCTCATGAAAACCTCAATGGTGTTTCTAAGAGAAGTAATCGGACCATGTTGGATATGCTCCGATTAATGATGAGTCACACGAATCTTCCATTATCTTTTTGGAAACACGCTCTAGAAATGTCTGTGTTTACGCAGAAAAGGGTTTCAATCAGAATCAATTGAAAGTCACCACATTGGATGTGGACTGGAAGTTTTTCAAGTAAGTTGTTTCTGATCATTTGGGGATGAAAGCTAACAAGCTTGAACCCAAATCTGATAAGTTCTACCTCGCGGGTTGTCCTAGGGAAACCGAGGCTTACTACTTTTTATAACCAATCCGAGAACAAAGTTTTATTGTCCGGAACTGTATCTTTTGAGAAATATTATACTTTCCAAAAGGAACAGTGGGAGTAAAAGTACACATCGAAGAAATTCGATAAACACAGGAGGGTGCTCAACCTGTTGAGGGAGAGCAGCGGTGAGATCTACAAAGTGATGTAGGATCTACACCTGTGGAGCCTGAAATTCGCAGATCCAAAAGGATCCGTCACGAACTCGAGAGTGATTTCTTGTAGCCGATTGTCGTGATCTGTTGATCATTGAAAGGTGACGAGCATGCGAAATTCAAAGAAGCGATGGTGAGCCCCAACTCCGAAAATTTGCTAGGTATGCATGTTGGCTTCACCGATCTATTTATAGATTGAAGCAAACATCTTGGAGTTGGAATCAACATCCTGATAAAGTGGTCAAAAGTTTTGACTTGATCAGAAACGAAATGAAACCATGCGTTTACAAGAAGACTAGTGGGAGCGTAGTTGCAATTCTCACACCGAGTGTACATAACGTACTTAATCTCATAAACGACGATCCGACGCTAAAGTCTTGTCAAGAGTTGGGTCGGAAGTCAAATATAAACAAAAGGACATGGGAGTAGCCTCATGAATTCTCGGAATAAGAATCTATTGATATAGATTAGGTAGGCTAATTGGATCGTGTCAGAATCCTTATGTAGATAAGGTGTTGGACAGTCCCATTATGCAGTATTCCAAAAATGGCTTCAAACCAGAGGTCTTATGGTAACAATCTTAGCAAGATGAAGTGTTTTGAACACTGGCTGAGCTAGTATGTATGAGTGTGATTCCTTATGCTTTTGCAATAGAATCCATCATGTATGCCGTGTTTTGCGCTGGTCTAGATGCAGCTTACGCATAAAGCATGACGAGAAGATACAAATATGTTCCGGTAAAAGTCGCGGAACAGTTGCCAGAAATATCCCAAATTTTTGATAAACACTAAGGATAGGTTTGTGGTGAACTGAGGAAGTGACGAACCAGTTGAAAGTAGTTAGACGGACAAAGACGATTACAGGTTCCTACCTGGCATGTCTCTTTGTCTGAATAGCGGTGCTATCTGTTGGAAGGACTCCAAGCAGTGGATCGTATAATAGTGCTTTTATCTGAATGGCGGTGTGGTTTGTTGGAATTGTTTCAAGCAAAAACACCACAGTCTCTCCCACAACCTAAGCACGAGATTTATTCTGTTGCTGTAGGTATAAGATATCTGAACAGATGATCTTGATTCCAGTGGGAGTTATTTTAGTTATGTTATAATCTTTATATAAACATGCTATGACAATGTTTGTGTAAGTTAAAACTGACATCGGTATTATTTAATTATTGGATAATTAAGTAATGGTCCCAAAGTATTTTATGTTCATTTTATAGGTCATCAAGTTGAGGACTTGATCATGAAACCCTATAAGTAAAAGATGACATAAATTATGATTGTCCCTAGTCGAGATTTTCAAAGTGGGACACTGACAACCGCGAGAGACTAGCTTGTGAGGTGACTGTTGACTAAGTTTCATGGAGTCGATGATATGAGTATCACAGTCAGTCACATAGATATATGTTGGTGAACATATGATCGGACATGACCCGCTAATGAGAACTCTACAGGATAGTTATATCTGTGTCATGAGAGTTTCTCATTACGACTATAGAGTATAGTCCTTAGACCTGAGTTCATCATGCTTTCTAGCATATGAATTGGTGCGCTTTGACCTTGTCAAACGTTGTTCCGTAACTGGCGGCTATAACGGCATTGCTTAAGCGTATCATGAAGTATGTGTAGAAACAGGGATGGAACAAGATGGGATTTGTCCCTCCTATATAACAGGAGATAAATATCTCAGGGCCCATCGAAGATTTGATACTGAGAAAATGCATGGCCGTGCTCAAACGAGGTGATTGTCAGTCGTTTGTTTTTATCAGTATATATCAGGATTTCGATGAACATGATATTGGCTATAATAAGGATGACACAGTCTCTTGCCTTATGCAATATCGAGATATAGAGACGAAAGGGATTATAGGAATAGGTGATTCCAGTACAAGTGGGAGATTGTTGGAATTATGTCCTGAAATCACATTGTACTTACTCTAACGATAGTTGTACGTCGAGATCAGACATGTTGTATGATACTGCGCGGTTGCAATGCTTTGCTAGAAGCCTCTTGCAGTCTGTAAGTTGTAGACTTACTGCCAGTATTATATGATCCTATAGGGTCACACACCTAAGCAGTCTGGAAGCTTATATATGGGAATGATCATCATGGTGGTGATCAAGATGATGTGTATTGGATACATATCAATACTGATTAAAAAGAGGTGTGTCGATCGACACAGTTGGTGTATCGATCGACACAGGGTTGATTCCGAAACTGATGTTTCGGTTTATGACTTAGACTTTTTCGGTTAAACCCGAAAGAAGGCTTAGTCATAACAGGTCGTATATATAGGCTTATATGGTCGACCTGAACCCTAGGCGACCAGTTTTCTTAATCACGAAAACAGAAAAACTCTCTCTCTTCGATTCCCAGATCCGGCACTAGCATCCCGACTTTCCAGGTTGTGTGCGTGTGGACTACGATAGAGGCGAGGCATCTGAATCTCTCCTGATCTTGTCTTACCTGATTCATCTTCCGCTGCCAGAACAAGGTAAACGCAAGATCCATGATTCATTTACTTAAACCCTGAGATCCTAGGCTCGGAATTCAGACTTAGGGTTGCCTAATCGGGTTAGGAACTACTAGGAATTCCAGCAACAACTTCTTCGACAAATCTGTTCCAGTTATGCCGAACCTCGAGGAGGACACATTGTGTGCTCTAAATGCTCTTCTTCGGGTGCCAGATAGGGAAATGTTTACCACCGTACTCTCTCCCACACCGATGCCAAACACGACTTGGTATGACTATTTTCATATACTGTTTCTTCAGCTGTTGATATACTCTGTATGGGTTATTGTTATTATCTTATGCGTTTCGCAATGGAGTCATTTTAAACCGTCTAGTTTGCTTATGAATCTGATTGTTGGTTTGCTTATGATTTATGATGGTCTGATGATTTCGAGTCTCTGATGGTTAGGATATTAATCTTGTACTTATCAAGCTTCATATTTCAGGTTTACTCGTGACAGAGGATCGAAATTGGTTCAGAAGATTACAAAAAAAATCGATAACCATACTATAGCTGGTCACGTGTGCCTCGTGATAAAGCAGAAAGACATTTCCTCAAGTTCGCTATATAGTTTTCTCTCATATACCTTTCATATATACTTTGCATGTGTTGTTTTCACTAATGCTATGCTTATTCTATGTGTATTATATAAAACCCACCATTGGGATCCCTTGATAATAGGGACAGTTCAACAATATTTCGAGGAGATTTATCAACGATGGTTAAAAGACATGGTTAGCAATGCGAGGACTAGTCGATAGCGACCTAAGTGGATTGGCGAGACTCTCTGGAAAATGATGACCGACTATTGGGATACTAAAGAAGCAATGTATAAAATTAAGACCTATTCCACTTGTCGTATATCTGACCGTGAAGGTCTCGGTCGTCACGTCCATTTCTCAGGGCCCAAGTCGTACCTAGAAATCAGGCTTGAAATGGCAAGTAACTTTTATTATATATTTGTTATTTATGTTTGTTACAGCATTGCAACTAGAAATTTCTGTAATAATCCTTGTTTGAGGTATAACACTGCATGAAGAGGAATTGGGAAGACCGGTTAATATTGGTGACATATTCATCAAGACACATACAAAGTGATGTAAGCTTCGAGGGAAGCTCACAATGAACCGATATGACAGGGACTCCAAGGCTGGACTGAGGTCGCTCTCCTTGGTGCCACGAACGGATAGAGAGATGGGGCACTAGCAGCTGGACTGAAGTCACTCTCTGCTGATGCTTGAAGATGGATTCGATGAGAAGCTGGAACAGGAACAGGATGGTCTGAACAGCAAAGGGGATACCACACAATTATGCTCACAGCCGCACACAACACAAGTTTAGGGTTTTTCTTTCAATGATAACGTGACTAGAAAAATAAAAGGAGTTTGGCTAATAAAAGCCTTAGTTTTCGAAAACCTTAGGCAAAAAAGAGAGAATGGGCCTTAAGGCCTTACAAGAAATAAAACATAAAAATAAAAACAAGTAAAAGCCCCTTAGGCGTGTGGGATGATCTTGGCTTCATGGGCCGTGCGTTCTGTCTGATGAAACGGGCCTCGGGTTACCTCATTAAAAACCTTACAAGGAAAACCCAGTGGGAGAAAATCTTGCAAGGAAAAAAAAGAGTATAACCTTTGGTCCACAGAGACGACACGGGCTAAGGATCAACAGCTCTTATGGTGAAGATCACTGATGCGTCGTCGATCCTAAGTAATGGCTAGACGGACAATCCTGGTGTGAACGGGTGGTCGTGGTCGTAATCGGTCGTCTCGGAAATCCTCCGGGCTAGCTGGTTCAATACGGGCTGATCATGATCCAAATGATCCAAGTGCTCCGTGATGTCGTCTATGCTGCGTCTGGTGATCAGATGCTCCATGGCTCGGTTGAATTTCTCCGTGAGTCTCTTCGGGTCGGCTCGAGTCCGGGGCGCATTCACCATGGTCGTGAATGGTACATCTTGGTCGTTCTGGTCAGGTTCGTTCGAATTGATGTCCTCGTCACTAAGGCAGATGGTACGTATGTTGATCGGAAGGCAGCGAAAATCATTGCAACTCTAAAAAGATCGTAGCCGAGAAGTTGTTAGAGCTCGATGTAGAGACTTCAGATGTTTTGAACGGTGCTGCTTCTAGACATCGGGAACTCTCAATAGATTAATATGCCGACATCTTTCTTGAGGTAAAGAAATATTTTTCACAATTCACATTTAGAATGACATGTCATGTTCTTTATTTAATTGTATTTCGCGGACTATCTTTAATTATAACAGGCCATTGAGACGGATATACGAGGAAATGCTTATGGAGTTGGATGTCTACAAGAGTCTCTTTTGAGGGGCAAGCACAAGCAGCCGGGAGACTCTTCAGGGTTTGTGGCCATGCAAGAGCAACTGAAGGAAGCTCAACGTAAAATCGAAGAGCAGGCAATCCGTGAAGAAAATTACGCCCGAGTTGCGAATGAGCAGAAGAAAAAGATCAAGTACCTTTCCTTGGTAGAACAAGATCAAGTACCTTTCCTTGACTTCCTTCAGACTCATAGGACAGCAACCAACACTGACGGTCATCCCCCAACCGGTACAGCTTAACTCCATCTGCTGCGTAGGTTATTTATCGATGTCCCTACCGAACTAATATTTGGTGTATGATTTCAAACTCCTTAATATTGGAGTTTGCATATGTAGATAATCGTTTGTGTATATATGCTACACAATAATATAAAAGTTATCTATGTTATCTTGAAGCAAATATCTTTTACATTACTTTTATCATTCAAATTGCAGTATCACCTATTACCAAACATAAATTTGACAAATGGAATAATAAAAAGTTCTTATTTTCACGCATACGTGACAATCGTCAATTAATCGTATTTGGATGTCCCACGTAGTCGCTGCATAGTCATTTGATCAATTATTAAAGGGTCGGAAGATTGTCACTGAAGAGTCGTCAAAACATCATCATAGTCTACGACTAATTCGTGACTATACTAGCCACTCACATAACAGTCACCACATAGTGGCGAGATCATTACCATAATCATATATGGATGTTCAGATTAGTCGCGGGATAGTAGTTAAAATGGTCGTTACACAGTCTCTACATAGTGACTAATATTTAGGACTACATCCTGACTTTATTATACGGTCACATATTCATCGGCCAATTGTCACCTAGTTTAACGACTATTTGATGAAAACATTCTCCGACCGCATCTGGACTCCCTCTTTAGTCGCACAATTGTCGCTATCGTGGTCGCAAATTAGTCTATATATCATCCGACAACGCTATGGCTATTTTACGATTACCTATGTTAATCGCAAAAATAGTCGTAACTTACCGACTGTTAATACGACTATGCGATTTAGCGACTATGGATTTACAACTACCATATTTATACGTAAATTAGTCGTAAACCGCGATTAACGACTATTCTGCAATTAAAAGTACAGTCGCAAAAA
The DNA here is from genome assembly GCA_030180135.1 of Orychophragmus violaceus. Taxonomy (NCBI): domain Eukaryota; kingdom Viridiplantae; phylum Streptophyta; class Magnoliopsida; order Brassicales; family Brassicaceae; genus Orychophragmus; species Orychophragmus violaceus. Next base: position 67,176,869 of record CM058239.1, read on the forward strand.
TTTTGTTTTCTTGTAGTGAAATGGGCTTCTTGTTTCGAAAACATAATGAGCCAACTGCTTAGAGAGTGTCTTCTTCAATGGCCCAAACACAATTGAACACGAGGTGATTGTCAGTCGTTTGTTTTATCAGTATAGATCAGGAGTTCGATGAACATGATGTTGGCTATAATAAGTATGACACAGTCTCTTGCCTTATGCAATATCGAGATATAGAGACGAAGGGATTATAGGAATAGGTGATTCCAGTACAAGTGGGAGATTGTTGGGATTATGTCCTGAAATCACATTGTACTAACTCTAGAGATAGTTGTATTGTAGAGATCGGACAATTCATGTGATGCTAGGTAGTCATAATGTTTTGCTAGAAACCGCTTATGACAAATGAGTTGTAACTCATTGCTAGTATTATGTGAACCTACAGGGTCACACACCTAAGCAAGTTGGATACATTTTGAATGGGATTGATCATTGGCATATGGTCTGATCGATGTGTATTAGATACACATTGAATTTGAGTTTCAAAGAGGTGTATCGATCGACACCATTGGGTGCGTCGGTCGATACAAGATGTGTGTCGATCGACACCAATGGGTGTGTCGGTCGACACAAGGGCGAAACCGAAACTGATGTTTCGGTTCACCTCGAGGTCAATATATAAACGTGTTTTATAGATTCGACCTAGGTGTGGAGAGTGCGCCGCCCAGAGAGTTTTTCAGAGAGAAAAACTCAGCTACCTCAAGAAAACTCAGATCCCAGGAGATCCGATTCTCGGCACTAGCATCCCGGCGGATTCCAGCTTGTGTGCGTGTGGACTACAGTAGAGGCGCAGCATCTGAGGCGCTCCAGAGATCTCGTTTACCTGCTTATCTTCCGCTGCCAATCTCCAGGTAATCACGAGGTCAGATCTATGATTCAATTAACTAGACCCTAGATCCTAGGCTTCGGGAACCTGACAGCAATTCTGAATCTGGTAGAATTGGCTCCAAGTTCCTTCAGTGGTATCAGAGCCTTAGGGTTTTCCATTGAATCAACCTGTTTAATTGAATTTGATGATTTAGATTCGCAAACTAGGTTGTTTGATTAAGAACATGTGAGATCGATCTGATCGAAAAACGATTCTGTGTTTTCGCACAGTGTCGATCGACACACTAGGTGTGTCGGTCGACACAGAGATGTGAATTCGACAGAATCGGCGGCTAGGGTTTTTCGCGAAGAAAAATCAGAAAAGCTGCTCGACACTGGTTAAGTGTCGGTCGACACAGAACAGATTCGGTCAAGTGTCGGTCGACACAGAACAGATTCGGTCAAGTGTCGATCGACACAGGTTAGTGTCGGTCGACACAGACCTAGCGAATGGTTAATCGGTTCAATTGGATTGGACCGGTTATCATGCTTGGTTAAGTCCGAATAGATCGGTTTAAATTGGATGAATTTGTTCAATTGGATTGAACTGATTGTCTCAATTAGCATGAACCGATGGGTTAAATCAGTTTGATTGGATAAAACGGTTCAATTGAATTGGACTGGTTATCGCGATCAGTTAAAACTGGCTAAAACGGTTTAAATTGGATGAATTGATTCAATTGGATTGAACCAGTTATCGCAATTAGTATAAACCGATTTGAGTGGTTAAGATCAGTTTGATCTGATAAGTCGGTTCAATTGGATTGGACCGGTTATCAAAACTGTCTTCGTTTTAGGTCTATGTCGACCGTCACACATGGTTTGTGTCGATCTACATGACCGGTTCAATGAACCGGGATAATTGGATTAATCGGTTATTGAAGTCCGGTTAAGTTTGGTGTTGTCGATCGACAAACATAGTCTGCGTCGATCGACACAGAGTTCGAAATTCTGGTTATTGAACCTTGAATTTGCAGAAACCAAACTAGACTTAAACCTTGATTAAAGTTTAGCTTCAATATGGTCAACTGTCAAGACTCATTTCGTTGTGTGATGGTCTAGCCAAGAGCTTGGTGTCCACAATTAGGTGAGTAAGGCAGGTAATTATGTTGATGGACTTGCGGTTCTTGACATCAAAAATTACATGACCTAATAGATTGATTTGCTGACCTTTCAGAGTTTAGTTTCCTCAACTAAACATCAAGTGACCTTGATGTCTTGCCCAATCTCGTCTACTGTCAAGACTCGGTTCATTGTTGGATAGTCTTGGAGTCCTTGGTATCCACAGTGACATGAGCAAGACAGGTGTTCATTGATAGACTCGCAGTGCGACTGTCAATGATCACAAGACATAAGAGATTGTTTTACTTGACTGGGCTATCAGAAGTTCTGGGCCCAGAGACATCAGAGTAGATGAGACATGGATTGTCTTATTTGCGACCAAGAGTTGTACTGGGTACAATTAGCAATGATTTGCTTACCTAGATAACTAAATTTTGGTGAAGATGAGTCGTCCACTCAGAATTTGGTGAAGTGTGGATCTTGGATCATTATATTCATAGAGGAAACATTGTTTGAATATAATGCGAGTTTTCTTATTAGATAAGATTTCTCATGATATACATAACTAAATCTTTGTCATTCTTGGTTTTCAGCTTATGTCTATGACTACTTTCTCGTTGCGATTCGTCCTTGAGAAGGACATGTTAAATAGATCCAACTTCCTGGATTGGTATCGGAATTTGAGATTAATCCTCAAGCAGGAGAGCAAGGACTATGTCCTTGAGAAAGCTCTTCCAGAAAGGCTTGGGACCAATCGCTCGAATGCAGTATATGATTCTTGGAATAAGCATTATATTGATGTGGTAGATGTGCGTGGTCTGATGTTGATACCATGAACTCAGACTTGAAAAGTCAATACGAGAACATGGAGTCGCCAATAGAGATGATCACCAGCCTGAAACTGAAGTTTCAGGATCTGGCACGAGTTGAGAGATTCCAGATGGTCAAGTCTCTCACTGGGTGCAAGCTACCAGAGGATGCTCCAGTAAGTCCTCATGTCATTAAAATGATGGGTTACATTGATAACCTGGGGAGACTGGATTGTCCTGTCAGCTTGGAGTTGGCGACTGACATTATTCTGCAGTCACTGCCGTCAAGTTAGGATAAGTTCATAAAGAACTATATCAAGAAAGGTTTGACGAAGACGTTGACTGAGCTGCATGGTATGCTCAAAATAGCAGAGCAAAACATCAAAAGGGGTAAAAGATTTGAGAAATCTTGTATAGACAAGGGTGAAGGCAAGGCCGTTCAGGTTTGGAATCAGAATAAGCTTGTGTCATCTTTTAAGCCCAAGTCAGGCCCATCTGATGTTGATAAATGCTGCTACTGTAAAGAGTTTGGGCATTGGAAGAGAAATTGCACTAAATTCTTGGAAGATTCACAAGAGATGGAGAAGATGTATGGTACTTCTTCTTTAGGTATTGTGTTATTGTTTCAAGTTCTACGTTAGTATTGGATACTAGTTGTGGTACAGATATTTTTGAAATATGCAGGACATAAGCGACAGTAGAACGTTGAAGAAAGGACAAGTGGAACTGCGTGTCTGGTATGAAGCAATGGTTGCTGCATGAGCCGTAGAGATTCTCCACTTGTAGGAGCCTTTGATACTTGGTTTTAGAAATTAAGTAATTGCTACTATGTATCTGCCTTGTGCAGAGATGTCTTTCATTTTCTTGTAAGAATTTGGATGTTTTTCATTCTGATAAAAGACAAGTTTTTCTCTTTTGATCTTAATGAAATATTATATGGTAGCACCCCTTTTGATAAATGGGTTTTATGTCTTAAACCAATATACACCAGAATATAACACAAATACCAAACGGTTTAAGTCTGATGACTTGAAGTCGATTTTTCTTTAGCATAGTCGTTTTGACCAGATAGAGTGAAGTGGATTCAGAAGTTCCATTGTTATGGGCTTTAGGTTCATTTGATTATAAATCATTTGAGACATGAATTCCGCTTGCTAGGCCAAATGACTAAGGCTTTTTAGCAGAGCTAAAAGAAAACGGGCCAGAGGCTTATTGGGCCTTACACATACTGATGTATGCGGACCGATGAGCATAAGTGCCAGAGGAAATCTTCTGTACTTTATTACCTTTATTGATGACTTCAGTAAGTATGTATGTGAATGAAGTATAGATTTGATTTGACAGAAGTATTGAGATCCACGATTAGATCACATAGGAAAAATACTTGAGTCAAGAATTGGGTGATCATCTAGGTGAGTGTGAAGTCATATCACAGCTCTTTTCTCCTGAAAACCTGAATGGTGTTTCTGAGAGAACGAATCGGATCTTATTAGATATGCTCCGATTAATGATGAATCACGGGAATCTTCCATAATCCTTTAGAATACGCACTAGAAATGTCTGTGTTTGCGCAGAAAAGGGTTTCAATCAGAATCAATTGAAAGACACCACATTGGATGTGGACTGCAAGTTTTTCAAGTAAGTTGTTTCTGATAATTTGGGATGATAGCTAAAAGGCTTGAACCCAAATCTGATAAGTTATACATCGCTGGTTGTCCTAGGGAAACCAAGGCTTGCTACTTTTACAACCAATCCGAGGACAAAGTTTTGTTGTTCGGAACTGTGTCTTTTGAGAAAGATCGTACTTTCAAAAGGAACAGTGGGAGTAAAAGTACACATCGAAGAAATTCGATAGACACAGGAGGCTGCTCAACCTGTTGAGGGAGAGCAGCGGTGAGATCTACAAAGTGCTGTAGGACCTACACCTGTGGAGCCTGAAATTCGCAGATCCGAAAGGATCCGTCACTAACTCGAGAGTGATTTCTCGTAACCAATTGTCATGATCTGTGGATCATTGAAAAGTGGCGAGCATGCGAAATTCAAAGAAGCGATGGTGAGCCCCAACTCCGAAAATTGGCTGGGTATGCATGTTAGCTTCACCGATCCATTTCTGGATTGAAGCAAACATCTTGGAGTTGGAATCAACATTCTGATAAAGTGGTCAAAAGTTTTGACTTGATCAGAAAAGAAATGAAACCATGTGTTTACAGGAAGACTAGTGGGAGCGTAGCTGCATTTCTCACACTGTATGATGATAACATACTTAATCTCATAAACGACGTTCCGACGCTAAAGTCTTTTCAGGATTTGGGTCGGAAGTCAAATTTAACGATGGACATGGGAGAAGGCCGTAAAAGTTCTTGGAATAAGGATCCATTGGAATGGATCAGAAAGGCTAATTGGATCATGTCAAAATCGTTATGTTGATAAGGTATTTGACAGTTCAAATGTGCTTGATTCCAAGAATGGCTTCACACCAAAGGTCTTATGGCAATAATCTTAGCAAGATGAAGTGTTTTGAACACTGTCTGAGCTAGTATCGATGAGTGTGATTGCTTATGCTGATGCAAAAGAATCCACCATGAATGCCATATTTTGGGCTCGTCCAAATGCAGCTTACGCATAAAGCATGACGAGAAAATACCAATATGTTCCGGTAATAGTTACCGAACAGTTATCAGAAATATCCCAAGTGTTTGAGGAACACTAAGGATAGGTTCGTGGTGAACTGATAAAGTGACGAACCAATTGAAAGTAGTTAGACGGACAAAGACAATTCCCGGTTCTACCTGGTTATGTCTCTTTGTCTGAATAGCGGTGCTATCTGTTGGAAAGGCTCCAAGCAGTGGACCATAGAATAGAGCTTTTATCTGAATGGCGGTGTGGTTTGTTGGAATTGTTTCAAGTAAGAACACCGCAGAGTCTCCCACAACCTAAGCACGAAATTTGTTCTGTTGCTGTAGGTATAAGATATCTGAAGAGATGATCTTGATTCTAGTGGGAGTTATTTTAGTTATGTTATAATCTTTACATAGACATGCCATGGCAGTGTTGGTGTAAGTTAAAACTGACATCAGTATTATTTAATTATTGGATAATTAAATAATGGTTCCAAAGTATTTTATGGTCATCATATAGGTCATCAAGTTGAGGACTTGATCATGAAACCCTATAAGTAAAAGAAGACATAGATTACGATTGTCCCTAGTCGAGGTTATTGAAGTGGGACACCAATAACCGCGCGAGACTAGTATGTGAGGTGACTGTTGGACTAAGTTTCATAGAGCCAATGATATGATTATCACAGTCAATCACATAGATATATGTTGGTGAACATATGATCGGACATGACCCGCTAATGAGAACTCCACAGGATAGTTATATCAGTGTCATGGGAGGTTCTCATTACGACTATAGAGTATAGTCCTTAGACCTGAGTTCATCATGCTTTCTAGCATATGAATTGATGCGCTTTGACCTTGTCAAACGTCGTTCCGTAACTGGCGGCTATAACGGCATTGCTTATACGTATCATGAAGTATATGTAGAAACAGGGATGGAACAAGATGAGATTTGTCCCTCCTGTAACAGGAGATAAATATCTCATGGCCCATCGAAGATTTCATACCGAGAAAATGCATGGCCGTGCTCAAACGAGGTGATTGTCAGTCGTTTGTTTTATTAGTATAGATCAGGAGTTCAATGAACATGATGTTGGCTATAATAAGGATGACACAGTCTCTTGCCTTATGCAATATCGAGATATCGAGACGAAGGGATTATAGGAATAGGTGATTCCAGTACAAGTGGGAGATTGTTGGGATTATGTCCTGAAATCACATTGTACTAACTCTAGAGATAGTTGTATTGTCGAGATCGGACAATTCATGTGATGTTAGGTAGTCATAATGTTTTGCTAGAAACCGCTTATGACAAATGAGTTGTAACTCATTGCTAGTATTATGTGAACCTACAGGGTCACACACCTAAGCAAGTTGGATACACTTTGCATGGGATTGATCATTGGCATATGGTATGATCGATGTGTATTAGATACACATTGAATTTGAGTTTCAAAGAGGTGTATCGATCGACACCATTGGGTGCGTCGGTCGATACAAGACGTGTGTCGATCGACACCAATGGGTGTGTCGGTCGACACAAGGGCAAAACCGAAACTGATGTTTCGGTTCACCTCGAGGTCAATATATAAACGTGTTTTATAGATTCGACCTAGGTGTGGAGAGTGTGCCGCCCAGAGAGTTTTTCAGAGAGAAAAACTCAGCTACCTCAAGAAAACTCAGATCCCAGGAGATCCGATTCCCGGCACTAGCATCCCGGCGGATTCCAGCTTGTGTGCGTGTGGACTACAGTAGAGGCGCAGCATCTGAGGCGCTCCAGAGATCTCGTTTACCTGCTTATCTTCCGCTGCCAATCTCCAGGTAATCACGAGGTCAGATCTATGATTCAATTAACTAGACCCTAGATCCTAGGCTTCGGGAACCTGACAGCAATTCTGAATCTAGTAGAATTGGCTCCAAGTTCCTTCAAAGCAGAGAACTGAAACCGGCAGCGAGAGACTCCTCCCCGGCGACGACGATGACCGCCGGCCGGGGAGCACGCGAAAGAGATGGAGAGAGGCTGCTACCTCGGGGATGGTGCCAGAGAGAAAAGAAGAACTAGGGTGAACTAATCTATTAATTAATCCCGCTCCAATCTATAGTAGCATTTTTTAAATTCATTGTGCTATTAATTATATCCGCGTAAACACTTAACCAAAAAAATAAGCGCGTATCGGAAAAAAATATCCCCAAGAAAAATAGATAGCGTTTTGAAAAAATAAATGCTATAAGAAAACCAAAGTCAAGTCATTCATAGCATTAAAAACGCTATAATCATATGCTATGAATACTTGGTTTTCTTGTAGTGACATAAAAGCAAAAAGAAATAATAGAACAGGTAATGAGCACAAGATTGACAATTCCCAAAAATGGAAAGTTGCCTCAATTGCACAAATCACAATTTGAATCGGTTGCTATAATGATAATTAACCAAAATAAACTCAGCAACAAACCACGACTAATTATTCAGGCTCAAACAAACAATCACAGGCTGGTTTATGCAAGCAACAATCACAATGGACAATACCAAACCGAAACCCTAGTGATAGAGAGAAAAGAGGCTGGTTCTTAGACAAATAAAACTAATGGTTGCCTTTGTTTCATGCAGGTACGAGTTTAATTAACCAATTGAGCAAATCACAGACACTAAACCAAGTCAAAAGGATCACAACTCACACGGTTTACAGATGAAGCAACAAGCGATTGTATTTTTTAACCTAGCAAGAATATATGGTGCAGTCGTAAATGAATTAACAACCAAGGTTTTTTAAAAAAAAACTTAGATGATGCAAAATAGAATAAAAATCTACCAACCTAAATGCAATATGGAGCAGTGACAGAAACATAATCAAGAAGCTTCTACAAATCGGCAGTAACAAAACAGGAATAAACCAAACCAAAAAATTATCAGCTCACACGATCTCTCACAAGAAAAATCAAGCAATGGTCTTAACCTAGCAAAAGTGATATGGTGCATCCGCTTTTCCTTCTGCCTAACAGATTCTATTGTCTTTCATGCAGGTACGAAGCTGAAAGTAATTAAATTAATGAACCAGTGACAATAAACATGAGTTAACCAAAGCAATTAATCTCAGCTACACGGTTTACACAAGCAAATTTTTTTTTTAAACCTAGCGAGAGCTAAATGTAACTAGATGCAGCCGCAATTAACCTAATCAAACCCTTCTTCTCTTTTTGATGCAGGATGATGAATGATTAAGCAATGAACTAAACCAACTCAGAACTCAAGCAACATGCTACACAAGGGGAATATCAATAAAAAACCCTATGAGTACTTATGTGGCCGATTACTACTAACTCTTAACAACACTTTTTGAGTTTAGGAATGCAACATACACAGAGATAACATAAGCTAAACAAGACAACTTTTTATGAGTTTTCGATTTTATGAAAGCAAACAACAAATACATAAATAAAAAGATGCAAGTTTATATGTAACCGGTCGGTGTCGAGAGCCTAAGCTCTGATACCAAATGATGTAAGCTTCGAGGGAAGCTCACAATGAACCGATCGGAAAGGGACTCCAAGGCTGGACTGAGATCGTTCTCCTTGGTGCCACGAACGGATAGAGAGATGGAGCATGAGCAGCTGGACTGAAGTCACTCTCTGCTGATGCTTGAAGATGGATTCGATGAGAAGCTGGAACAGGAACATGATGGTCTGAACAGCAAAGGGGATACCACACAATGATGCTCACAGCCGCACACAACACAAGTTTAGGGTTTTTCTTTCAATGATAACGTGACTAGAAAAATAAAAGGAGTTTGGCTAATAAAAGCCTTAGTTTTCGAAAACCTTAGGCAAAAAAGAGAGAATGGGCCTTAAGGCCTTACAAGAAATAAAACATAAAAATAAAAACAAGTAAAAGCCCCTTAGGCGTGTGGGATGATCTTGGCTTCATGGGCCTTGCGTTCTGTCTGATGAAACGGGCCTCGGGTTACCTCATTAAAAACCTTACAAGGAAAACCCAATGGGAGAAAATCTTGCAAGGGAAAAAGAGTATAACCTTTGGTCCACAGAGACGACACGGGCTAAGGATCAATAGCTCTTATGGTGAAGATCACTGATGCGTCGTCGATCCTAAGTAATGGCTAGATGGACAATCCTGGTGTGAACGGGTGGTCGTGGTCGTAATCGGTCGTCTCGAAAATCCTCCGGGCTAGCTGGTTCAATACGGGCTGATCATGATCCAAATGATCCAAGTGCTCTGTGATGTCGTCTATGCTGCGTCTGGTGATCAGATGCTCCATGGCTCGGTTGAATTTCTCCGTGAGTCTCTTCTGGCCGGCTCGAGTCCGGGGCGCACTCACCATGGTCGGGAATGGTACATCTTGGTCGTTCTGGTCAGGTTCGGTCGAACTGATGTCCTCGTCACTAAGGCAGATGGTACGTATGTTGATCGGAAGGCAGAGAAAATCATTGCAACTCTAAAAAGATCGTAGCCGAGAAGTTGTTAGAGCTCGATGTAGAGACTTCAGAAGTTTTGAACGGTGCTCCTTCTAGACATTGGGAACTCTCAATAGATTAATATGCCGACATCTTTCTTGGGGTAAAGAAATATTTTTCACAATTCACATTTAGAATGACAAGTCATGTTCTTTATTTAATTGTATTTCGCAGACTATCTTTAATTATAACAGGCCACTGAGACGGATATACGAGGAAATGCTTATGTAGTTGGATGTCTACAAGAGTCTCTTTTGAGGGGCAAGCACAAGCAGCCGGGAGACTCTTCAGGGTTTGTGGCCATGCAAGAGCAACTGAAGGAAGCTCAACGTAAAATCGAAGAGCAGGCAATCCGTGAAGAAAATTACGCCCGAGTTGCGAATGAGCAGAAGAAAAAGATCAAGTACCTTTCCTTGGTAGAACAAGATCAAGTACCTTTCCTTGACTTCCTTCAGACTCATAGGACAGCAACCAACACTGACGGTCATCCCCCAACCGGTACAGCTTAACTCCATCTGCTGCGTAGGTTATTTATCGATGTCCCTACCGAACTAATATTTGGTGTATGATTTCAAACTCCTTAATATTGGAGTTTGCATATGTAGATAATCGTTTGTGTATATATGCTACACAATAATATAAAAGTTATCTATGTTATCTTGAAGCAAATATCTTTTACATTACTTTTATCATTCAAATTGCAGTATCACCTATTACCAAACATAAATTTGACAAATGGAATAATAAAAAGTTCTTATTTTCACGCATACGTGACAATCGTCAATTAATCGTATTTGGATGTCCCACGTAGTCGCTGCATAGTCATTTGATCAATTATTAAAGGGTCGGAAGATTGTCACTGAAGAGTCGTCAAAACATCATCATAGTCTACGACTAATTCGTGACTATACTAGCCACTCACATAACAATCACCACATAGTGGCGAGATCATTACCATAATCATATATGGATGTTCAGATTAGTCGCGTGATAGTAGTTAAAATGGTCGTTACACAGTCGCTACTGTATGAATTTCTAGCAGATCCTAATCCAATTAGGCAATCCTGGTCTGAATTCCGAGCCTAGGATCTAGGGTTCATGTAATTGAATCTATCAGATCTGAAGATTACCTGGTGATTAGCAGCGGAAGTCTTAGGAAGTAATCGAGATCTAGAGCGCCTCAAGTGTTGCGCCTCTACTGGTATCCACACGCACACAGAACTGGACAGCAGGGATGCTAGTGCCTATCAGAGATCTAATCTCCAGAGAGGTTTCTTTTCTTTTTCCGGTGGCTGTGAATTAGGTTCAGATTGAGTTTAGGTCGACCATATATCTTATATATGTCGACTTAAACCGCAACGGGATTAACTAATGATTAAACCAATTTAATCTGCTAATCCGCGAGTTGTGTCGACCGACACACTCTTTGTGTCGATCGACACAGTCGATCCGTGTCGACCGACACACATAGTGCGTCGATCGACACTGCCCAAAAAAGATGACATCGAATGCATATCAAATATGCATTCATCCGATCATTACATTAATGATCAACCTCACATTCAATGTCCAGTTTGCTTAGGTGTGTGACCCTGTAGGATCATATAACACTAGCAATAAGTTCTAAACTCATTGATCATAAGTGGCTTCTAGCAAAGCATTACGAGTACTTAGTGTCATATGATTGTCTCATCTCGACAACACGACTTTCTCTCAGAGTAAGTACAAATAGATTTCAGGACATTCCCAACAATCTCCCACTTGTACTGGAATCATCTATTCCTATAATCCCTTCGTCACTATATCTCCATCCGGCATAAGGCAAGATCCGTGTCATCCTTATTAAGCCAAAATCATGTTCATCGAATTCCGATTTATACTGACAAGACAAACGACTGACAATCACCTCGTTTGAGTGTGGCCACACATTTCTCAGTATCAAATCTTCGATGGGCCCTGAGATATTTCTCTCCTGTTAATATAGGAGGGACAATTCCCATCTTGTTCCATCCCTGTTCCTTCACACGCTTCATGATACGCCCAATCAATGTCTTTATGATCACCAGTTACGGCTGACGTTTGACAAGGTCAAAGCGGACCAATTCACATGTAAGAAATCATGATGAACTCAGGTCTAAGGACTATACTCTATAGTCGTAATGAAAACTCTCATGACACTTATATAACTATCCCGTAGAGTTCTCATCAGTGGGTCATGTCCGATCATGTGTTTTCTAACACATACCTATGTGATTGACTTTAATACTCTTATTAATGACTCCATGAAACTTAGTCATCAGTCATCTCACATACTAGTCTCACGTGGTTGTTAATGTCCCACTTTAACAACCTCGACCAGGGACAAACATAATTTATATCATTTATTATTTATAGGGTTTCATGATCAAGTCACATACTTGATGACCTATAAAATGTCATAAATTACTTTGGGACTATTATTTAATAACCATTATCAAATAATACAGATGTCAGATTTTAATAACATAATCATATTATGTTTATACGAACATCATATCATAACTAAAATTAATAACAATGACTCCCACTAAAATTAAGATCACATCTTAAGACATCTAATGCCTTTAGCAGTAGCCTGACCCTCATTCGCCCTAGCTCAGCGTGTGTCGAAGGACACTGCGTCTTGCTAAGAGTAATACCAAGAGTCATTTGCACAAGGTCCTTCTTGGAATCATGCATACTGGATCTGTGTAAGAACTTATCACATAAGTATCTTGACACAATCCAATTAGCTTGTCTAATCTATCTCCATAGATTCTTATTCCAAGAATGTATATGGTTTCTCCCATATTTCTCATCGAAAAACAACTTTCGAGTCAAGTCTTAGCAGACTTATACAATGGAACTTCATTTCCGAGAAGCAGTATGTTATCAACATACAATACTAGAAATGCAACTGCGCTCCCACTAGTCTTCTTGTAAACACATGTTTCCACTTCATTCATGACGAAATCAAACCTTTTGACTTCTTTATCAAAACGAAGGTTCCAACTCCGAGATGCTTGCTTCAATCCATAAATGGATCGATAAAGCTTGCATATCTTCCTAGCTTCATTAGGATCAATGAAAAACTTCAGGTTGTGTCATGTACACATCCCTTTCCAGAATTCCATTAAGGAAAGCTGTTTTCACATCCATCTACCAGATCTCATAACCATTATGAGTGGCGGTTGCTAGGATAATCCGAATGGACATAAGCATGGTGTCTGGGATTAGGTTTCTTCACAGTTAATACCATGAATTTACTTGAAACCTTTTCCACCAATCCAGCTTCGGACATCGCCATTCCGGATCCAGCGGCCTTCAGCCACTTTTGGAGTCAAGGCCCATCATTGCTTTCTTCAAAATTCGCAGGCCCGTCACTTTCGATGATCAGTAGATCACGGCAATTGGTTACGAGAAATCCCCATTTCTCGGGTTCGTGACGGATCCTTTTGGATCTGCGAGCTTCAGTCTTGTGTTAAAAGTCACGCACATATCTCATATGTAGACTATTACCACGATCTAATTAACCAAGATTTAAACCGTAGTTAATTAAATCATAAACCAAAGTATTTTGGTTCGCGATCTGTGTCGATCGATACAACCTTTGTGTCGATCGACACTTCTACAGAAACTCGCCTTTTCAATGTATATCGAATATACATTCACCAAGTCCTTTATAAACTTTAGGCACCGCAGGTGCAGGTTCTACAACTCTTTGTAGATCCAACTGCTGCTCTACCTCATCAGGTTGAGCAGTCTCCTGTGTTTTTTCGAATTTCTTCGAGTTGTACTTTTACTCCCACTGTTCTTCTTGGAAAGAAAGTCTTTCTCAAGAAAACCTAGTTCCGAGCAACAAACAATTTGTTCTCGAACTGGTTGTAAAAGTAACATGCCTTGGTTTTGTTAGGACAACCAATGAAGTAGCACTTATCAGATTTGGGTGTGAGCTTATCAGAGATTAAACGTTTTATATAAGTCTCGCAACTCCAAATCTCCATGATGGATAAATCAGAAACATTTACATTCCACATCTCATGTGGTATCTCTGTAACTGATTTTGATGGAACTCTATTTAAAGTAAACTCAGACATTTTAGAGTGTATTCTTAGAAGGATATTGGAAGATCTAAGTGACTCATCATTGATCGAACCATATCTAATAAAGTCCGATTCAGGACGAGTGACTTGTGAAACACTTTCACAATCTCTTAGATGATCACTACATTCTTGACTTAAGTATTCACCTCCATGATCTCATCGTAGAGCTTTAATACTTTTGCCAAATTGATTATGTACTTCATTCTAGACCTCTTTGAACTTTTCAAAAGATTCTGACTTATGTCTTATTAATAAGATATAACTGTACCTACTGAAAACATCAGTAAAGGTAATGAAGTACTGAAAATTTCCTCTAGCATTTGCGCTCATCGGGCCATTTACATCCGTATGTATAAAACCCAATAAGCCTCTGGCCCTTTCATTTTATCCGTTCGCGACCTGTGTCGACCGATGCACCGTTTGTGTCGATCGACACTACCCTTTTCGAAAGGGGCCTTTGTCATTTTACCCAATAAACAAGATTCACTTTACTCATTGTGATTCATAATCAGATGAGCCCAAAAGCCCATCACTATGGAGCTTTTGAATCTGTTTCTCATTTACGTGGCCCAAAATGACAATGCCAGAGAGAAGTTTGATATTAATGTTATAGTTAGGCACATTCTGGTTTATAACATAAAATCCATTATTTAATGGATTGCTACTATAAAATATATCACTGTAATCAAATGAATAACACTTATTCTTAATTTGAAAACTGATATCCTTTCATATCCAAACAAGGATTAGAAATAATCTTTCTGCTCATAGCAGATACATAGTAGCAGTTTTAAGTTCAAAATATGCCATAAAAGGAAAAACAAATGAAATACTCCTACGGTTAATGCAGCAACTCTTGCTTCATTTCCACGCGTAGATCCACTTGTCCTTTCTCCATAATCCTACTTTTGCTTAGGCCCTGCACATTTTCACAAAATATGAGCACCACAGCTGGTATCCAATACCCAATAAGTAGGACTATAAGAAGTAACATTTACTTCTATAACATAATACCTGAAGAAGAAGTCTCGTACGTCTTCTTCAGCTTCTCATAATCCTCCAAGAATTTATTGCAGTTTCTTTTCAAATGCCCATAACCATTACAATAACGGCACTTAACATCTTCAGAAGGACTGGTTTTAACCTTAGGAGCTTGGGGAGACTCGCTTAGATTCACAATCGAGCTCGTCTTTCCATCACCTTTGTTCTTACCAAGTTTCTTAAACTTTTTACCCTTTTGTACCATAAGGACATTTGGGGTGTCCTTCTTGATGTTAGGTTCAGCAGTCTTAACCATCCCATGCAATTCAGTCAACTTCTTCGTCAAGTTGTTCATGTTATAGTTCATAACAAATTGATCATAGCTTGACGGCAGTGACTGTAGAATGATGTCAGTAGCCAACTCTTGGCTAATGGGACAATCCAGTTTCCCCAGGTTATCAATATAACCCATCATCTTAATGACATGAGGACTGACTGGTTCGCCCATTGGTAGCTTGCACTCAATCAGAGACCTAACCGTCTGGTATCTCTGAGTTCGTGCCTGCTCCTGAAACATACTTTTCAGGCCAGTGATCATCTCTTTTGGCGACTCCACGTACTCATATTGCTTCTGCAATTCCGAGTTCATGGTAGCCAACATGAGACAACTCACATCCACCGCATCATTAGAATGCTTATCCCAGGCATCCTTATCTGACTGCCAGGCATTGGCTCGGTACTTCTTGGGGAGAACTTTCTCAAGGACATAGTCCTTTTTCTCCTGTTTGAGAACAATTCTCAAGTTCCAATATCATTCAAGAAAGTTGGATCCATTTAACTTGTCCTTCTCAAGGACGGATCGCAGGGAGAAATTGTTACGATGGTTTGTGCTAGACATAACTGAAAAACAAGGGAGGTTTAGTTATGATGTTCAAGAAATGAGAAGTCTTAACAATTAAGAAAACTCGCATTATATTCAAACAATGTTTCCTCAAATGAATATAATGATCCAAGACCCATACTTCACTAAACTTGAGCGAGCCACTGGCTATCACCCAACTTTAGCTATCTAGGTAAGCAACGACCTTGCTAGTTATATCCAATATAACTCTTGGTTGTGGATCGACATCTTATGTCCAATCCACCTGATGTCTCTGAGCCCAAAACGATTTTGATGGCCCAGTCAAGTAAACCAATCTCTTCAGTCATGTAATTGTTGACGCCTTGCACTGCAAGCCCATCAACACGATTACTTCCTGTCTTACTCATGAAATCGTGGACATCTTGCACTGCAAGTCTATCACACAACTAAATGAGTCTTGACAGTTGACAAGATTGGAAAGACATCAAGTATCACTTGATATTTGGTTGAGGAACGGAACCTTTAAAACGTTCAGTTTTATTATGTTTTAATTCTTATAATTAATTGATTTATCTTGCTTTGGTTATGTGATTGCAGGTTCCATAACCCAATCATTGAATCTTATGTCGACCGACACTACTATAGTGTCGATCGATGCAGAATAACCAAAAGCAAACCGCGATAACCGATCAATCCAATTGATCCGGTTTTGAATACCAGTCAGTGTCGATCGATGCTACACTAGTATCGGTCGATACCAACATGATCAAAGCAATCGCAATTAAACCATTCACAGTATTCAACCGTCATAAACCAAGCTCGATAACCGGTCCAATCCAATTGAACCGATTCATCAATCTCGCGAGGTTTGTGTCGACCGACACAACTCTTGTGTCGATCGACACTAGGCGAAACAAATTTATTCGGGTTATCCTTTTGTGTCGACCGATACCGGATTGGTGTCGATCGACACAGTGCGATAAGCCCAATTCGTTTTCAAGTCAAAAAACCCTAAAACTAGAATTTTTCATGAAAACGAATTTTAGCATGCTTGTATCAACTATACAGAGATTCAGATTCAACTAATCTAATCAACATGCTACAGATTCAATGGAACCCTAAACCTCTGATACCACTGTATGAATTTCTAGCAGATCCTAATCCAATTAGGCAATCCTGGTCTGAATTCCGAGCCTAGGATCTAGGGTTCATGTAATTGAATCTATCAGATCTGAAGATTACCTGGTGATTAGCAGCGGAAGTCTTAGCAAGTAATCGAGATCTAGAGCGCCTCAAGTGCTGCGCCTCTACTGGTATCCACACGCACACAGAACTGGACAGCAGGGATGCTAGTGCCTATCAGAGATCTAATCTCCAGAGAGGTTTCTTTTCTTTTTCCGGTGGCTGTGAATTAGGTTCATATTGAGTTTAGGTCGACCATATATCTTATATATGTCGACTTAAACCGCAACGGGATTAACTAATGATTAAACCAATTTAATCTGCTAATCCGCGAGTTGTGTCGACCGACACACTCTTTGTGTCGATCGACACAGTCGATCCGTGTCGACCGACACACATAGTGCGTCGATCGACACTGCCCAAAAAAGATGACATCGAATGCATATCAAATATGCATTCATCCGATCATTACATTAATGATCAACCTCACATTCAATGTCCAGTTTGCTTAGGTGTGTGACCCTGTAGGATCATATAACACTAGCAATGAGTTCTAAACTCTTTGATCATAAGTGGCTTCTAGCAAAGCATTACGAGTACCTAGTGTCATATGATTGTCTCATCTCGACAACACGACTTTCTCTCAGAGTAAGTACAAATAGATTTCAGGACATTCCCAACAGCTACATAGTGACTAATATTTACGACTACATCCTGACTTTATTATACGGTCACATATTCATCGGCCAATTGTCACCTAGTTTAACGACTATTTGATGAAAACATTCTCCGACCGCATCTGGACTCCCTCTTTAGTCGCACAATTTTCGCTATCGTCGTCGCAAATTAGTCCATATATCATCCGACAACGCTATGGCTATTTTACGATTACCTATGTTAATCGCAAAAATAGTCGTAACTTACCGACTGTTAATACGACTATGCGATTTAGCGACTATGAATTTACAACTACCATATTTATACGTAAATTAGTCGTAAACCGCGATTAACGACTATTCTGCAATTAAAAGTACAGTCGCAAAAATGTTGTTTTCTTGTAGTGAAATGGGCTTCTTGTTTCGAAAACATAATGGGCCAACTGCTTAGAGAGTGTCTTCTTCAATGGCCCAAACACAATTGAACACGGGCTGGACCATATATTTATCTTCACGAGCCATTTGAGTTTGGGTCTGAGCCAAAAGTGACTAAAGGGCTTTTCTGAACTTTCTTAGCTCTTGATCTTGTAAGTGGCCCAGGTTGAATTTTCCAATCATCCTTTGTCCTTGATTTGGCCCAATGTTCTTTTAATCGGCCCTTCTTGGCAAATATTGAATCAGGCTCGGCAATGCAATCGAACTCAGCCATGGCTGGGCCATCCTCGACCATAACATAGCAATCCTCAGCCAAAGTCTTGCTCAGCTACAAGTGCTTGTTCAAGCTCTCCTTCCTCAGATTCAATCTCAGCATCATGATCTCCTTCCAAGGTGCTTTCTATGATCATATCAAGATTGGCCCGATGACTCGAGCCCAATAACGGGGAAGAATGGCCCACCAGCGAATCCCACGTCGACTTGAATGAAAAAGGACAATATGATTAAGTAAATTAATCATATTAAGAAAATGAAGAAACTAAAGAAAAATCCTTTGATAAAAAAAAAGAAAAAGAAGAAGTCAAATCTACGAAAAGGAAGGAAAATCCAAGAGTATTAATATTTAACATTATCGTATCATAGAGAATATATGAAACTGACCTAATTCTCATGATACAAATATTTTTCCTTAGGCAGGCAAAAGATCATTTATTCATTCTTGTACCACAACCAATGCAGAGCAGAGAACTTGAGTAATCAAATATCGAAATCTAAGTCTATTAAAAAACTACGTTTACCGATATTTCTGTTGTTTCCTATAGATCTTAAAGTTTTGAAATACTCAGTGTCCAGATCTCGATTAATTACCAAATTAATCTTGTTAAAGTTTGGCTACAACAATACCTAACGACAATACTAAGATGAAAATAAAGATATCACTCTCTGTTAGAAGATATACTAAGTACCACTATTATTTTCTTTCTTTATTTTTACTTTATCATTTTTCAAGATATTATTCTATATTCCTTTCATAAAAAATAACACGCGATAAAAAAATTAGAATTATCAAATCAAACAGATTAAAAAATGCAATATCCTAATAACTCTTTTGTAAAACATAAAATCCTAAAGATTAATAAATTTATAGAGATGTTATACACAATGGCGGAGCAAGAATTATTTTATACGGAATGCAAGAAAAATTAATAAAGACTACTGTTTATAAATTATTAAAACACTATAAATATACTCTACGATCACTCATACTTTAATACTTTTTATCACGGTTTCATTTGCTAAATCTCTAAATATTTTTCCCGATAAAACAAATAAGACAATCACTTAGAAATTGATACTGTTGTAATTCTGAAATATTATGTTGACGATCATTATTCTCAAAAACATCTCTCAAAAGTTTGGTAACAATAGGAAAAGTCAAAGATAACGTCAACAGTCTATACTGATCAAGGATTAAACCATTGATGTATTTGTGATAAGTCTTTGTTTCAAAATATTGCCATAAGGTTGAAAAGGTGTTTTAGTTAATTATTTATGTCTTACTTCATCTATTTGATCAGTATGATGTTCAAGTATTTATTTATTTTTTCACTGAGATCATAAGGCTTACTATCTAATCAATATCATCTATTAGTTGTCTTTTAAACTAAAAAAAATTATTCTATTTCTAAATACAAAACTAGACATTAAAGATATCTAGATCGTAAACATAAATCCTAAATATTACTATAAATTTAAATCAGGAGTGGTAATCATCTGATTTAATAAAACGTAAATATGAATCAATAAATTAAAGTACAACATGAAAATAAAGGAATCTAATCGTGGATTCAATCAAAATTTGTTTGATTGATGCGAGAACTTTTCGTCGACGAAAGGTATGAGAAACAACAAAATTGTCTTACCTCGCCTAAATTTTCTAATCCATGATATATATGTTTTAAGAAGTTTGGGTTAAAAAGTTTTATTTAGGATTTTCATAGGACTTTTAGAAGATCAAAGTTTCTTTCTAGTATTTTAGAAGATCAAAGTTTCTTTCTAGTCTTTTCGAAAGGTTACTTAGGGGTGATTCAAAAGAACATACACTTATATAACATACTTCTCATTTTACCTTTAGGAACATATAAAAACTTACTTATAGTTGTCTTACCTCACCTAGGTTCTCCAATCCATGACATATACAGGGGCGGACCCAGCCAGATTTTTAATAGGGGTCAGAAAATAAAGAAAATATATTAAAAAACTGTATTGGGGTCATTGAAGAGTCGAACTCAAATTTATGGGGGTGGGGGGTTCAGACAAAGGACTTTGCCAATTCATCCACTGAAATTAACATAATTTTAGGCCGAAACAAATTTATATTGTAATTTTAACGGTGTCATCTGACACCCCTATGCCCTTAGTGGGTCCGCCCCTGGACATATATGTTTCAAGAAGTTTTGCTTAAAAAGTTTTATTAAGGATTCTCATATGACCTTTTAGAAGATCAAAGCTTCTTTCTAGTCTTCTAGAAGGGTTATTTGAAGGTGATTCAAAGGAACATAAACTTGTATAACATGCTTCTCATTCTATCTTTAGGAGCATACAAAATTTTACTTATAGTTGTCTTACCTCACATAGGTTCTCCAATCCATGACATATATATTTTAAGTAGGTTTGGTTAAAATGTTTTATTAAGGATTCTCATATGACCTTTTAGAAGATCAAAGTTTATTTCTAGTCTAAACCCTAAAAAAAGTTTTATTAAGGATTGATACTGGTTTCTATTTTACACAAGCAATAAGCTCCCAACAAAGAACACAAGGTGGATTGGGATCACAAGTGGGGTCAATTTATCTCTCACAACCTTAAAACAGATGTCACTTTAGTGTCTCTTTTGTATCTGAAACTTAAAACCATTGTCTCTTAGCGTCTCTTTGTATCTGCTTTTATGTTGTTTCCTAGTTGAAAGGCTATTCTTTGGTTAAATCCTAGACAAAAAAATACAAAATAAGGTCTTTGTTCTATTTATTTACATTGCAACGATTTCGCTTTCTTGTAAGAGAAGCTTTGATCTATCAATAAGAATTTGATCTAACAGTGAGAATTATCCAAGCAAATAAGATAAGTTAGTGCAACAGAACATTTAAATCAAATTTGCATTGATCACAAACTACTCATGAGTCACGACATAGGCAACAACAACAATAAAAAGCGAGAGGCAAAACAACATTAACCAACCACAACCAGACAACAATGACCTTAAGCATTAACCATCCACAACAACACAAACTATGTCAAAAGAGGACATAGACAACAAGAACAAGCACGCCGCATAAACGTTACTCTGAGGATCTTCCAAACGGTTTCTTATAAATTGACTTCGTCTTCATGGAGACTAGCAGACTACGTTTACAAGACAAAAGAAAATATGGCAATGGTGATTGAGGAGAAACATAAAAACGAAGAAAGATAATCGAAGGAGAGGCATAAGAGAATTGAAGAAGAAGAGTTGTGTTCGACAGTGGAGAGTATATATGACAGTCGTATTCTGATGTCAGGGTCAAATTAGGGATTTGAAATCAGATTTGGGGATTTAGTATTACCCGACGTCGTTTTGATCGTTTAAAGGTTTGTTTCTCACAAAAGCAAAACAAGATGTTTTATATAACATGTTATTTAACGTCTTTTAACTTAATTAAATAAATGCTAGGGTTGAATAATTATGTATCTTAAATGGCTCGGTCAACAAAATTTTATGTTTTTTCCGCTTAAATGAAAGTTCAGTATTATTTTGGCGAAACTGGTTAAGTTCGGTATTTATTTGGCCATTTTCTCAATATTTTTTCCATGAGTTAGTTTTTTTCTTTTTTTAAAATTTTCTGAAATATTAACTAATATTTAATAGATCCCTAAAGTTATGGATTGGTTTATTATTGTATCATTTGTACTTAAATTTGAAGGGAAACCCATTCAACCCAAGTTTTAACAAATTTAAAACACAAACCCATTAGCTAAACAACTCAATTTTAGATTTATTGTTTTGTCATATTTTATGGGGTCAAAATGATATTTTTAATGGGGACAATAGATTTTTTTTGAAGATAAATCATATATTTTAAAGTAATGGTGGAGTCAGCTGACCCCCACCCCCGTACTGCCTTTGCCCCTGGTTATACATGTTTGCACATACTCTCATCTATCTTGGCATCTATCGTCTTATGCAACAGTTAAACAAGACGTGTGGAAATTATATCTAATTATATAATTGAGTAGTGAAAACGCACCAGATTCATTCTCATGAGGTTAATTACCAGCATACCCTTAATGAAATTTTGATAATATTTTTTCCAAATAATTATGTAAAATTCCCTTAAAAATCGAGCTCTCTAGATTATGTTAATTTTCCTAAAATCGAGTCCTCTAGGTTATGTTAATTTCTCCTTTAAAAAAATCGTCGTATTAGGGATATAATGTCCCACATCGGTAGTTGGAAGGATCCTTAGTAATATATAAGATATATGGGTCACTCCACTTATCAACTTAATATGGAATAGGAAGAGGAAGAGGAAGTAAGAATGAACCAGATTCATTCTCACGAGGTTAATTACCAGCCTACCATTAAGGAAAATAAGTCTCACATCGGTAGTTGGAGAAATAATTAACTAATATATATAGGGTAAGGGCCAATCCACTCATTAACAATTGGTTGGAAGCCCATACAACTTAATAGAGGAAGAAGAAGCAGAAGAAGAGGAAGAAGAAGAAGAAAAAGAAGAAGAGATGAGAAAGAGAGTGGAGGAAGCAAAGAAGATGGGGAATGAGAGGAAGGCGAGAGGAGGTGGAGAGAAGCAGGGGAAGAGAGAGAGAGAGAGAGAGAGAGAGAGAGAGAGAGAGAGAGAGAGAGAGAGAGAGAGAGAGAGAGAGAGAGAGAGAGAGTGACGAACATGGGAAGAAGAAGAAGAAGAAGAGAGGAGGAGGGCCGAAAAGTAGAGGTACGGATAATAAGGAAAGAGCAAGAATAATAAGAGAGAGAAAGAAGAAGAAGAGATGAAAAAGATGATAAAGAGAGCGGATGAAGCAAAGAAGATGGGGAAGAGAGAAGAGGTGGAGAGAAGTAGAGAGTGACGAACTGTTGGGAATGTCCTGAAATCACACTTGTAATCACTCTAGAGATAGTTGTGTTGTCGAGATTAGACATTCATACAATACTAGATGGTCATAATGTTTTGCTAGAAACCACTTATGATATGTGAGTTGTGAACTCATTACTAGTATTATATGATCCTAGAGGGTCAGACACCTAAGCAGACTGGATATACTTCATGTGGGAATAATCATTAAAGTAATGATCAAGTTAATGTGTATTTGATGCACATTAATATACGAGTTTTGAGAGTGTGTCGATCGACACAAGTGTTGTGTCGATCGATGCAAGGCGCAGATCGAAACATTGGTTTCGATTTAATGACTTAATTAATCTCGGTTCGGTCCGGTGATTAATTAGGTTTTCCCAGGTCTATATATATGATATAAGCATGACCTGGAGTACAAGTTTTTTTTAGCCTAATCGCAGCCGCCTCTCAGAAACAGAGATATCACAGAGAGAATCGATCTCCCGGCACTAGCATCCCGGCGGATTCCAGTTTGTGTGCGTGTGGATATCAGTAGAGGCGCAGCATTTGAGGCGCTTGAGAATCTCGGATACCTAATCATATTCCGCTGCTAAACTCCAGGTAATTCGAGATCTGATGTAGATTCAATATACCTAGACCCTGGATCCTAGGCTTGGAATTATAGCTAGGGTTGCTAATTGGATTAGAACTGCTAGAAATTCCTTCAGTGGTATCAGAGCCTTAGGGTTTATTCTATTGAATCCTGTAGCATGTTGATTAGATTAGTTGAATCTAGATCACTGTATATTTGATATGCATGCTAAAATTGAGTTTTGATCAAATAATCTCGGCTAGGGTTTTTGTTCGAAAACGTTTTAGGTCGGCGTCGATCGACACAGGGCAAAAACCCGAATAAAACTTAGGTTTCGCCTAGTGACGATCGACACAAGAGTTGTGTCGGTCGACACAAACCTCGTAAAATTGATGAATCGGTTCAATTGGATTGGACCGGTTATCGAGCTTAGTTGATAATGGTTAAACGCTAAGAACGGTTTATTGCGATTGGTTTGATTTGGTTGGTATCGACCGACGCTAATGTAGCGTCGATCGACACTGACCGGTTGTCAAAACCGGATCAATTGGATTGATCGGTTATCGCAAATTGGTTTCGGTAGAAGTGTATCGATCGACACTAAAGTAGCATCGGTCGACACAGTCTCTAGTGATTTCGGTTATTGAACCTGACATCACAGAACCGAACCAAACTTAACCCAAATTCTTAGAATAATTAAAACATAAGAAAATTAGTTGTTTTAATAAATTATAATCCTTCTAAGATACATATATGATGTGTATATTAGATTAAAAGTTCCGTTCCTCAACTAAATATCAAGTATATTTAGATGTCTTTCCAAATCTTGTCAACTGTCAAGACTCCTTTTATTGTGCGGTAGACTTACAGTGCGAGGTATCCACAATTACATGAGTAAGGCAGTAGGTAATCGTGTTGATGGACTTGCAGTGCAAGACATCAACAATTACATGACTCAAAAGATTGGTTTACTTGAATGGGCCATCAAAATCGTTTTGGGCCCAAAGACATCAGGTGGATTGGACATGAGATGTCAGTCCACAACCAAGAGTTATATTGGATATAACTAGCAAAGTTGTTGCTTACCTAGATAGCTAAAATTTGGGTGATAGCCAGTGGCTCACTCAAGTTTAGTGAAGTATGGGTCTTGGATCATTATATTCATTTGAGGAAACATTGTTTGAATATAATGCGAGTCTTCTTAATAGTTAAGATTTCTCATTTCTTGAACATCATAACTAAACCTCTCCTGTTTTCAGCTATGTCTAGCACAAACCATGGTAACAATTTCTCCCTGCGATGCGTCCTTGAGAAGGACAAGTTAAATGGATCCAACTTTCTTGAATGGTATCGGAACTTGAGAATTGTTCTCAGACAGGAGAAAAAGGACTATGTCCTTGAGAAAGTTCTCCCCAAGAAGTTCCGAGCCAATGCCTGGCAGTCAGATAAGGATGCTTGGGATAAGCATTCTAATGATGTGGTCGATGTGTGTTGTCTCATGTTGGCTACCATGAAATCAGACTTGCAAAAGCAATATGAGTACGTGGAGTCGCCAATAGAGATGATCAATGGCCTGAAAAGCATGTTTCAGGAGCAGGCACGAACTCAGAGATACCAGACGGTTAAGTCTCTGATTGAGTGCAAGCTACCAAAGGGCGAACCAGTTAGTCCTCATGTCATTAAGATGATGGGTTATATTGATAACCTGGGGAAACTGGATTGTCCCATTAGCCAAGAGTTGGCTACTGACATCATTCTGCAGTCACTGCCGTCAAGCTATGATCAGTTTGTTATGAACTACAACATGAACAACTTGACAAAGACTTTGACTGAGTTGCATGGGATGCTCAAAACTGCTGAACCTAACATCAAGAAGGACACCCCAAATGTCCTTATGGTACAAAAGGGTAATAAGTTTAAGAAACTTGGTAAGACCAAAGGTGATGGCGAGACGAGCTCGATTGTGAATCCACGCGAGTCTAACCATGCTCCTAAGGCTAAGCTTGGTCCTTCTTGTTGGAATTCCTAGCAGTTCCTAACCCGATTAGGCAAACCTAAGTATGAATTCCGAGCCTAGGATCTCAAGGTTTAAGTAAATGAATCATGGATCTTGTGTTTACCTTGTTCTGGCAGCGGAAGATGAATCAGGTAAGACAAGATCAGGAGCGATTCAGATGCCTCGCCTCTATCGTAGTCCACACGCACACAACCTGGAAAGTCGGGATCGGGATGCTAGTGCCGGATCTGGGAATCGAAGAGAGAGTTTTTCTGTTTTCGTGATTAAGAAAACTGATCGCCTAGGGTTCAGGTCGACCATATAAGCCTATATATATGACCTGTTATGACTAAGCCTTCTTTCGGGTTTAACCGAAAAATTCTAAGTCATAAACCGAAACATCAGTTTCAGAATCGACCTTGTGTCGATCGATACACTAATTGTGTCGATCGACACACCTCTCTATAATTAGTATTGATATGTATCCAATACACATCATCTTGATCACCACCATGATGATCATTCCCATATATAAGCTTCCAGATTGCTTAGGTGTGTGACCCTATAGGATCATATAATACTGGCAGTAAGTCTACAACTTACAGACTGCAAGAGGCTTCTAGCAAAGCGTTGAAACCTCCCAGTATCATACAACATGTCTGATCTCGACGTACAACTATCGTTAGAGTAAATACAATGTGATTTCAGGACATAATCCCAACAATCTCCCACTTGTACTGGAATCACCTATTCCTATAATCCCTTTCGTCTCTATATCTCGATATTGCATAAGGCAAGAGACTGTGTCATCCTTATTATAGCCAATATCATGTTCATCGAAATCCTGATATATACTGATAAAAAAACGACTGACAATCACCTCGTTTGAGCACGGCTATGCATTTTCTCAGTATCAAATCTTCGATGGGCCTATTTATCTCCTGTTATATAGGAGGGACAAATATCATCTTGTTCCATCCCTGTTTCTACACATACTTCATGATACGCCTAAGAAATGCCTTTATAGCCGCTAGTTACGGAACGACGTTTGACAAGTTTAAAGCGCACCAATTCATATGCTAGAAAGCATGATGAACTCAGGTCTAAGGACTATACTCTATAGTCGTAATGAGAAACTCTCATGACACAGATATAACTATCCTATAGAGTTCTCATTGGCGGGTCATGTCCGATCATATGTTCACCAACATATATCTATGTGACTGACTGTGATACTCATATCATTGACTCCATGAAATTTAGTCAACAGTCACCTCACAAGCTAGTCTCTCGCGGTTGTCAGTGTCCCACTTTGACAATCTCGACTAGGGACAATCATAATTTATGTCATCTCTTACTTATAGGGTTTCATGATCAAGTCCTCAACTTGATGACCTATAAAATGAAAATAAAATACTTTGGGATCATTACTTAATTATCCAATAATTAAATAATACTGATGTCAGTTTTAACTTACACAAACATTGCCATAGCATGTTTATATAAAGATTATAACATAACTAAAATAACTCCCACTGGAATCAAGATCATCTGTTCAGATATCTTATACCTACAACAACAGAATAAATCTCATGCTTAGGTTGTGGGAGATACTGCGGTGTTTTTGCTTGAAACAATTCCAACAAACCACACCGCCATTCAGATAAAAGCACTATTCTACGGTCCACTGCTTGGAGCCCTTCCAACAGATAGCACCGCTATTCAGACAAAGAGACATGCCAGATAGGAACCGGGAATCTTCTTTGTCCGTCTAACTACTTTCAACTGGTTCGTCACTTCCTCAATTCACCACAAACCTATCCTTAGTGTTTATCAAACATTTGGGATATTTCTGGCAACTGTTCCGCGACTTTTACCGGAACATATTGGTATCTTCTCGTCATGCTTTATGCGTAAGCTGCATCTAGACGAGCACAAAACACGGCATACATGATGGATTCTATTGCAAAAGCATAAGGAATCACACTCATACATACTAGCTCAGCCAGTGTACAAAACACTTCATCTTGCTAAGATTGTTACCATAAGACCTCTGGTTTGAAGCCATTCTTGGAATACTGCATAATGGGACTGTCCAACACCTTATCTACATAAGGATTCTGACACGATCCAATTAGCCTACCTAATCTATATCAATAGATTCTTATTCCGAGAATTCATGAGGCTACTCCCATGTCCTTTTGTTTATATTTGACTTCCGACCCAAATCTTGACAAGACTTTAGCGTCGGATCGTCGTTTATGAGATTAAGTACGTTATGTACACTCGGTGTGAGAATTGCAACTACGCTCCCACTAGTCTTCTTGTAAACGCATGGTTTCATTTCGTTTCTGATCAAGTCAAAACTTTTGACCACTTTATCAGAATGTTGATTCCAACTCCAAGATGTTTGCTTCAATCTATAAATAGATCGGTGAAGCCAACATGCATACCTAGCAAATTTTCGGAGTTGGGGCTCACCATCGCTTCTTTGAATTTCGCATGCTCGTCACCTTTCAATGATCAACAGATCACGATAATCGGCTACGAGAAATCACTCTCGAGTTCGTGACGGATCCTTTCGGATCTGCGAATTTCAGGCTCCACAGGTGTAGATCCTACAACACTTTGTAGATCTCACCGCTGCTCTCCCTCAACAGGTTGAGCAGCCTCCTGTGTTTATCGAATTTCTTCGATGTGTACTTTTACTCCCACTGTTCCTTTTAGAAAGTATAATCATATTCAAAAGACACAGTTCTGGACAATAAAACTTTGTTCTCGGATTGGTTATAAAAAGTAGTAAGCCTCGGTTTCCCTAGGACAACCCGCGAGGTAGAACTTATCAGATTTGGGTTCAAGCTTGTTAGCTTTCATCCCCAAATGATCAGAAACAACTTACTTGAAAAACTTCCAGTCCACATCCAATGTGGTGTCTTTCAATTGATTCTGATTGAAACCCTTTTCTGCGCAAACACAGACATTTCTAGAGTGTGTTTCCAAAAAGATAATGGAAGATTCGTGTGACTCATCATTAATAGGAGCATATCCAACATGGTCCGATTACTTCTCTTAGAAACACCATTGAGGTTTTCATGAGAATTGAGTCGTGAAACAACTTCACACTCACTTAGATGATCACAGAATTCTTGACTTAAGTATTGAGATCCTCGATCTTCTGTCAAATCAAATCTATACTACATTCACATCCATACTTACTGAAGTCATCAATAAAAGTAATGAAGTACAGAAGATTTCCTCTGGCAGTAACGCTTATCGGGCCGCATACATCAGTATGTGTAAGGCCCAATAATCTTCTGGCCCGTTTTCTTTTAGCTCTGCTAAAAGGCCTTAGTCATTTGGCCTAGTGAGCAGAATTCATATCTCATATGATTTAAAATCAAATGAGCCCAAAAGCCCATAACTATGGAACTTTTGAATCTGCTCCACTCTGTGTGGTTGAAACGACTATGCCATGGAAAGACTGGTTCGAGTCATCAGACTCAAACCTTTTAGTATTTATGTTATATTCAAACTCACGTTGGTTTAAGATATAAAACCCATTCTAAACGGGGTGCTACCGTATTATATTTCATTAAGATCTAAAGAACAAAGCTTGCCTTTTATCAAAATGAAAAACATTCAAATTCTTACAAGAAAATGAAAGACATCTCTGCACAAGGCAGATACATGATAGCAATTACTTAATTTCTAAAACCAAGTTTGAAAGGCTCCTACAAGTGGAGAATCTCTACGGCTCATGCAGCAACCATTGCTTCATACCAGACACGCAGTTCCACTTGTCCTTTCTTCAACGTTCTACTGTCGCTTAGGTCCTGCATATTTCAAAATATCAGTACCACAACTAGTATCCAATACTCACGTAGAACTTGAAATAATAACACAATCTCTTGTGAATCTTCCAAGAATTTAATGCAATTTCTCTTCCAATGCCCAAACTCTTTACAGTAGCAGCATTTATCAACATCAGATGGGCCTGACTTGGGCTTAAAAGATGACACAGGCTTATTCTGATTCCAAATCCGAACGCCCTTGCCTTCACCCTTGTCTATACAAGATTTCTCAAATCTTTTACCCTTTTTGATGTTTTGCTCTGCTGTCTTGAGCATGCCATGCAGCTGAGTCAACGTCTTCGTCAAGCCTTTCTTGATATAGTTCTCAACGAACTTATCATAACTTGACGGCAGTGACTGCAAAATGATGTCAGTTGTCAACTCTAAGTTGACAGGACAATCCAGTTTCCCCAGGTTATCAATGTAACCCATCATTTTAATGACATGAGGACTTACTGGACCATCCTCTGGTAGCTTGCACCCAGTGAGAGACTTCACCATCTGGAATCTCTCAACTCGTGCCAGATCCTGAAACTTCAGTTTCAGGCTGGTGATCATCTCTATTGGCGACTCCATGTTCTCGTATTAACTCTTCAAATCCGATTTCATGGTAGCCAATATCAGACCACACACATCTACCACATCAATATAATGCTTATTCCAAGCATCATATACTGCATTCGAGCGATTTGTCCCAAGCCTTTCTGGAAGAGCTTTCTCAAGGACATAGTCCTTGCTCTCCTGCTTGAGGATTAATCTCAAATTCCGATACCAATCCAGGAAATTTGATCCATTTAACTTGTCCTTTTCAAGGACGGATCGCAACGAGAAAGTAGTATTAGACATAATCTGAAATCCAAGAAAAACAAAGATTTAGTTATGTATTCCATGAGAAGTCTTATCTAATAAGAAAACTCGCATTATATTCAAATAATGTTTCCTCTATGAATATAATGATCCAAGATCCATACTTCACCAAAATCTGAGTGGACGACTCGCCATCACCCAAAATTTAGTTATCTAGGTAAGCAAATCATTGCTAATTGCACCCAGTACAACTCTTGGTCGCAGATAAAACAATCCATGTCTCATCTACTCTGACGTCTCTGGGCCCAAAACTTCTGATGGCCCAGTCAAGTAAACCAATCTCTTTAGTCTTGTGATCATTGACAGTCGCACTGCAAGTCTATCAATGATCACCTGCCTTACTCATGTAGTAGTGGATATCAAGGACTCCAAGGCTATCCAACAAACGACACAAGTCTTGACAGTAGATAAGATTTTGGGCAAGACATCAAGGTTACTTGATATTTAGTTGAGGAAACTAAACTCTGAAAGGTTAGCATATCAATCTCTTAGGTCATGTAATTATTGATGTCAAGCATTGCAAGTCCATCAACATAATTACCTGCCTTACTCACGTAATTGTGGATACCAAGCTCTTGGCTAGACCATCACACAATGAAATGAGTCTTGACAGTTGACCATATTGAAGCTAAGCTTTGATCAAGGTTTAAGTCTAGTTTGGTTTCTGCAAATTCAAGGTTCAATAACCAAAATTGCGAGCACTGTGTCGATCGACGCAGACCATGTCTGTCGATCGACACCACCAAATGAAACTGGACTTCAATAACCGGTTAATCCAATTAACCCGGTTCATTGAACCGGTCATGTCGATCGACACAACCCATGTGTGACGGTCGACATAGACCTAAACCGAAGACAGTTTTGATAACCGGTCCAATCCAATTGAACCGACTTATCAGATCAAACTGATCTTAACTATTTAAATCGGTTTATACTAATTGAGATAACTGGTTCAATACAATTGAATCAATTCATCCAATTCGAACCGTTTCAACCAGTTTCAACTAATTGTGATAATCGGTCCAATTCAATTGAACTGTTTTATCCAATCAAACCGATTTTAACCAATCGGTTTATGCTAATTGAGATAATCAGTTCAATCCAATTGAGCCAACTCATCCACTTTAAAACGATCTGTTCGGACTTAACCAAGCATGATAAACCGGTCCAATCCAATTGAACCGATTAACCAATCGCAAGGTCTGTGTCGACCGACACTCAACCTGTGTCGATCGACACAGCAGGCTTTATGTTTTTCTTCGCGAAAAACCCTAGCCGCCGAGTCTGTCGATTTCACCATTCTGTGTCGACCGAGACACCTAGTGTGTCGATCGACACTCTGCGAAAACACAGAATCGTTTTCGATCTGAATCGATCTAACCTGTTCTTATTCATACTATCTTATGAACGAATTTAAATCATCAAATTCTACTAAACAGGCTGATTCAATGATAAAACCCTAAGGCTCTGATACCACTGTTGGAATTCCTAGCAGTTCCTAACCCGATTAGGCAACCCTAAGTCTGAATTCCGAGCCTAGGATCTCAGGGTTTAAGTAAATGAATCATGGATCTTGCGTTTACCTTGTTCTGGCAGCGGAAGATGAATCAGGTAAGACAATATCATGAGGGATTCAGAAGCCTCGCCTCTATCGTAGTCCACACGCACACAACCTGGAAAGTCGGGATGCTAGTGCCGGATCTGGGAATCGAAGAGAGAGAGTTTTTCTGTTTTCGTGATTAAGAAAACTGATTGCCTAGGGTTTAAGTCGACCATATAAGCCTATATATACGACCTGTTATGACTAAGCCTTCTTTCTGGTTTAACCGAAAAAGTCTAAGTCATAAACCGAAACATTAGTTTCGGAATCGACCCTGTGTCGATCGATACACCAACTGTGTCGATCGACACACCTCTCTTTAATCAGTATTGATATGTATCCAATACACATCATCTTGATCACCACCATGATGATCATTCCCATATATAAGCTTCCAGATTGCTTAGGTGTGTGACCCTATAGGATCATATAATACTGGCAGTAAGTCTACAACTTACAGACTGCAAGAGGCTTCTAGCAAAGCATTGCAACCGCCCAGTATCATACAACATGTCTGATCTCGACGTACAACTATCGTTAGAGTAAGTACAATGTGATTTCAGGACATAATCCCAACACTTCTAAAGATGATAAGTGCCATTATTGTAATGGTCATGGGCATTTGAAAAGAAATTGCAAGAAATTCCTGGAAGATTATGAGAAGCTGAAGAAGACGTACGAGACTTCTTCTTCAGGTATTTATGTTATAGAAGTAAATCTTACTTCTAGTGGTTCTACTTATTGGGTATTGGATACCGCCTATGGTACTCATATTTTGTGAAAATATGCAGGGCCTGAGCAACGGTAGGACTATGGAGAAAGGACAAGTAGACCTGCGCGTGGAAATGGAACAAGAGTTGATGTATTGGTCGTAGGAACGTTTGTTTGTCTTTATCTTCTGGCATAGTTTAGAACTTAATAATTGCTACTATGTACCTGCTATGAGCACAAATATTGTTTCTATTCCTTGTTTGGATATGGAAGGATATCGGTTTTCAAACTAAGAATAAGTGTTATTCATTTGATTACAATGATATGTTTTATAGTAGCAGTCCATTAGAGAATGGACCTTATGTTCTAAACCAAAATGTGCCTAACTATAACATTAGTACCAAGAGATTCAAATCGAATGATACGAATCAAGCTTTTCTATGGCATTGTCGTTTGGGCCACATAAATCAGAACGGATTCAGAAGCTCTATAGTGATGGACTTTTGGGCTCATTTGATTATGAATCATGTGAGAAATGTGAATCTTGTTTATTGGGTAAAACGATAAAAGGCCCCTTTCAACAAAGGTAGTGTCGATCGACACAGGATGTGTATCGATCGACACAAGTTGCGAACGAACGAATAAAATGAAAGGGCCGGAGGCTTATTGGGCTTTATACGTACGGATGTACATGGCCCGATGAGCGCTAATGCTAGAGAAAATTTTCAGTACTTCATTACCTTCACTGATATTTCAGTAGGTACAGTTATGTCTTATTTATGAGACATAAGTCGGAATCTTTTGAAAAGTTCAAAGAGTTCCAGAATGAAGTGCAGAATCAACTTGGCAAAAGTATTAAAGCTCTACGATGAGATCATGGAGGTGAATACTTAAGTCAAGAATTTAGTGATCATCTGAGAGATTGTGGAATTGTTTCACAACTCACTCCTCCTGAATCGGACTTTATTAGATAAGGTTCGATCAATGATGAGTCACTTAGATCTTCCATTATCCTTCTAGGAATACGCTCTAGAAACGTCTGCGTTTACACTGAATAGGGTTCCATAAAATTAATTGCAAAGACACCACATGATATGTGGACTGGAAATGTTCCTAATTTGTCTCTCATGAAGATTTGGGGTTGTGAGGCTTACATAAAACGTTTAATCTCTGATAAGCTCACACCCAAATCCAAGAAGTGCTACTTCATTGGTTATCTTAGGAGACCAAGTCATCTTACTTTTACAACCGGTCCGAGAACAAAATGTTTGTTGCTCGGAACTATATTTTTTCTCGAGAAAGATTTCTTTCCAGGAAGAACAGTGGGAGTAAAAGTACAACTCGAAGAAATTCGAAAAATCACAGGAGGCTGCTCAACCTGATGAGGAAGAACAGCAGTTGGATCTACAAAGAGCTGTAGAACCTGCACCTATGGTGCCTGGAGTCTGCAAAGGATCTGGTGAATGTATATTCGATATACATTCAAATGGCGAGTTTCTGAGGAAGTGTCGATCAACACAAACGGTGCATCAATCGACACAGATCACGAACCAAAATATTGATTTTGGTTTATGATTTAATTAACTACGGTTTAAATCTTGGTTAATTAGGTCGTGGTAAAAGTCTATATATGAGATATATGCGCGACTTTTAAACAAAACTGAAGCTCGCAGATCCGAAAAGATCCGTCACGAACCCGAGAAATGTGGATTTCTCGTAACCAATTGCCATGATCTGTTGATCATTGAAAGTGACGGGCCTGCGAATTTTGAAGAAGAAATGATGAGCCTTGACTCCGAAAATGGAATTCTAAAAGGGATGTGTACATGACATAACCTGAAGGTCATTAATCCTAATACTGCTAGGAAGATATGCAAGCTTCATCGATCCATTTATGGATTGAAGCAAGGATCTCGGAGTTGGAGTCTTCGTTTTGATGAAGAGGTCAAAAGTTTTGACTTCATCAGGAACGAAGAGGAACCGTGTGTTTACAAGAAGACTAGTGGGAGCGCAGTTGCATTTCTAGTATTGTATGTTGATAACATACTGCTTCTCGGAAATGAAATTCCATTGTTACAGTCTGTTAAGACTTGACTCGAAAGTTGTTTTTTCGATGCAAAATGTGGGAGAAACCGTAAACATTCTTGGAATAAGAATCTATAGAGATAGATTGGACAAGCCAATTGGATTGTGTCAAGATGCTTATATTGATAAGGTCTTGCACAGGTCCAATATGCATGATTCCAAGAAGGGCTTCATGCCAATGACAATTGACATTACTCTTAGCAAGACGCAGTGTCCTAAGACACACGCTGAGCAAGAGCGAATGAGGTTCAGACAACTGCTACAGGCATTAGATGTCTTAAGATGTGATCTTAATTTTAGTGGGAGTTGTTGTTGTTAATTTTAGTTATGATATGATGTTCATGTAAACATAATATGATTATGTTAATGAACTCTGACATCAGTATTATTTAATTATGTTATTAAATAATAGTCACAAAGTAATTTATGACATTTTATAGGTCATCAAGTATGTGACTTGATCATGAAACCCTATAAGTGATAAATGACATAAATTAAGTTGGTCCCTGGTCAAGGTTGTTAAAGTGGGACATTAACAACCGTGTGAGACTAGTATGTGAGGTGACTGATGACTAAGTTTCATGGAGTTATTAATAAGAGTATTAAAGTCAATCACATAGATATGTGTTGGAGAACACAGGATCGGACATGACCCACTAATGAGAACTCTACGGGATAGTTATATATAAGTGTCATGAGAGTTTTCATTACGACTATAGAGTATAGTCCTTAGACCTGAGTTCATCATGTTTTCTTACATGTGAATTGGTCCGCTTTGACTTTGTCAAACGTCAGCCGTAACTGGTGATTATTAAGACATTGATTAGGCATATCATGAAGCGTGTGATGGAACAAGGATGGAACAAGATGGGATTTGTCCCTCCTATATAACAGGAGATAAATATCTCAGGGCCCATCGAAGATTTGAATACTGAGAAATGTATGGCCACACTCAAACGAGGTAATTGTCAGTCGTTTGTCTTATCAGTATAAATCGGAGTTCGATGAACATGATTTTGGCTTAATAAGGATGACACGGATCTTGCCTTATGCCAGATCGAGATATAGAAACAAAGGGATTATGGGAATAGATGATTCCAGTACAAGTGGGAGATTGTTGGGAATGTCCTGAAATCACACCTCTAATCACTCTAGAGATAGTTGTGTTGTCGAGATTAGATATTCATACAATACTAGATGGTCATAATGTTTTGCTAGAAACCACTTATGATATGTGAGTTGTGAACTCATTACTAGTATTATATGATCCTACAGGGTCACACACCTAAGCAGACTGGATATACTTCATGTGGGAATAATCATTAAAGTAATGATCAAGTTAATGTGTATTCGATGCACATTAATATACGAGTTTTGAGAGTGTGTCGATTGACACAAGTGTTGTGTCGATCGATGCAAGGCGCAGATCGAAACATTGGTTTCGATTTAATGACTTAATTAATCTCGGTTCGGTCCGGTGATTAATTAGGTTTTCCCAGGTCTATATATATATATGATATAAGCACGACCTGGAGTACAAGTTTTTTTTAGCCTAATCGCAGCCGCCTCTCAGAAACAAAGATATCCCAGAGAGATCCGATCTCCCGGCACTAGCATCCCGGCGGATTCCAGTTTGTGTGCGTGTGGATACCAGTAGAGGCGCAGCATTTGAGGCGCTTGAGAATCTCGGATACCTAATCATATTCCGCTGCTAAACTCAAGGTAATTCGAGATCTGATGTAGATTCAATATACCTAGACCCTGGATCCTAGGCTTGGAATTATACCTAGGGTTGTTAATTGGATTAGAACTGCTAGAAATTCCTTTACGAACATGGGAAGAAGAAGAAGAAGAATAAGAAGAGATGAGAAAGAGAGCGGAGGAAGCAAAGAAGATGAGGAATGAGAGGAAGACGAGAGGAGGTGGAGAGAGAGAGAGAGAGAGAGAGAGAGAGAGAGAGAGAGAGAGAGAGAGAGAGAGAGAGAGAGAGAGAGAGAGAGAGAGAGAGAGAGAGAGAGAGAGAGAGAGAGACGAACATGAGAAGAAGAAGAAGATGTAGAAGAAGAGAGGAGGAGGGCCGAGAAGAAGAGGTACAGAGAATAAGGGAGGATCAAGAAAAATAAGAGAGAGAAAGAGGAAGAAGCGGAAGAAAAAGAAGAAGCAGCGGAAGAAGAAGAAGAAGTAGAAGAAGAAGAAGATGACGGTGGACTTGAGTATCGCGATGAAGATGCTAATCAACCATACATTTCATCAGGGTTTAAATCTCATGAATCTAAAATATTTCATAATGAAAATAATTTCCAATTTTTTTATTCTAACAAAATACCCGGGCACTCCACCTAGTAACACTTTAAGTAATAGAATAGATAAAATAAAATACTTTCAAAAGAGACGTACAAAAAAATACAGTACTCTCAAAAATTGTTAGCCATGTATGCTGTGATATTGTCTGTGCAGCCACTGCCTCAAAAACAGTGCAACTTGTTGTATACCAAATACAAAACATGTAATTAATGTAAAATTTATATTTTTTTGAACAAAAACTTTCTATTAAAATTGCACAAAAAATAGAACAGGCCAACCTGATCTTAGTATTTTTGGACTTGACCCAAATTACAAACCCATTAACAACTACACATCAACAGAACCATTAATTGAATCAAACAAAAAAGACCAAATCGCAGACCAAACTTAATAAGAAAAGAAGAAGACGGATCGATGGTAGCTGACAAAACAGCCAGAAGATCGATATTTCGTGCATGCAGCCGATCAAATCTGATCCGTGAAATTAACCAGTATTGGAGCCTAACCAGAGTTACATCATCTCCGACGATCTCGCAGGGTTCTCTTGTCGTATGCTTGCACAATAGTTACGGATTGTCTGTTCGATAGTATTCAGAATCGTAGCTGAAGAACGATAAGAATTTCGGTGGATCCTTGCGTTCTTTTCTAGCCAAGCAGAGTATAGTGTATAGTGTCACACCAGGATGATGAGCTTCTTTTTTCCTTTAGTACCTGGTAGATTATTCAGAAGATCGACATTGCCCTGCCATGACATTGCCGCCTGAAAACGACATTGCCTGCTTACACGATCCCAGATCGACCAACTAAAGGAGCACTCAAAGAACATGTGGTCACGACACTCCGAGAATGAATTGCACAATACATAATACATAAATCAGATCTACGGTAAGCCCCCACCCTTGTAGCCGATCCTATGTAGGGCATCTACTCATGATAAATAGCCATGATAGAAAGAAATGCCTAGGAATTCCACCTTTAAGCCATATTATTTTACTCCAGGAGACAGTATGATGATGTTGTTTAAGGCAGTCATACATTGCACCGGTTATGTACTTTTTTCCAGACAATTTCATCCAATTCCCGTTCGTAATAATCCTTTTTATTTGACAAAGATATAGTAGAGAGATAGGATTGAACTTGAAACTGGTTTCCTGAACAAGCTGGATTTAGAATAAGAGAGCATGTAGAGAAAAAAATATGGGGGGAATTGCTAAAAATGCCCCTTAAATTGGTTTTAAATAAAAGTGTATAAAACTGGTTTTGCGGCCTTATTAAATTACCGCGTTGTTCTTATGACCAATCAAAAAAACGTCAAACGCAATTACCATTATAACCTTCGACTATTTCAGATTTCTATGGATGTCTGAGACTTCAGACTCTAATAGAAGTCTAACACTGAATTAATTAGTAAATTTAAATTTTAAAATTATAAAAAAATATTTTGTCAAAACTTTTATATACATAAATTATATATAAACAATTTAGTAGTATATATAAATTAAAATTTGATAAAATTGAGTCATATTAAACAATGTTAGTTAAGTATGCCTTAAACCCTACTTTGTAATGGAACATAATGAAACATTTACATATAACTTACATATAACCTTAGGGTTAGTTAGACTCATGGTTTAGGAAATTCACATTTGAAAAAAAAAATTTGCACATGTATGTTATAATGGTGATATAATTAACGAATTTGATGTGTCCTAGGTGTTTTGTTTAAATATTTTTCGATGTTAAGTGATAAATACTAAATTTAGGGTTTATCAGACTTCTATAGAAGTCTGAATTTTGGGGTTTCGTAAATACTTTTAACCAAATATACCTTAAATGGTTACAATTGACTAAATTTTATGTAATTTTTATTTACATATGTCCAAAAGTCCCATGTTTAATTTATGTATCCGAATTTTTCCTCAAAATATTTTTTAATAATTTTATAATTTAAATTTCCAACTTAATTATCTCTCAGACTTCTCGTAACATTTGGTAAAATTGAGTTAAACTAAACAATATGTAAGGTTGAGTAAGTTCCAAACCTCAAAACATGCTTTGTAATGGAACATTTACATATAACTTACATATAACTTTAGGGTTAGATTCATGGTTTACCAAATTTATATTTGAAATATTAAATTTGTATATATATATATATTATAATGTGCATATATTTAGCGAATTTGATGTTTTCTAGTTGTTTTGTTTAAATATTTTCACTGATTAGTAATAAATCTTAGGTTTAGGGTTTCTCAGATTTCACGACGAAGTCTGAATTTTGTGGTTTCTCAGACTACGTATTTAAGTTGAAAATTTAAATTTTAAAAATATAAAAAAATAATTTGATATAAATTTTGATACATAAATTAAGCACAAGAATTTGTTATATAATAGTTAGTTTGTGACTATTCTAAACAAGTTTGATGAATTTTCATTTATATTTATTCTAAGCATAAATTAAGCATAAGCGTTTGTGAATTTTCATTCATATTGTTCCATAGTAGTTAGTTTGTGACTATTCTAAACGATTTTGATGTTTATTATAAGTTTTCTATATAATATGATGGTATTTAAGTAGTAATAATTAGATTTAGGGTTTCTCAGACTTCCAGGAAAATCTGTTAAAGTATTTAAACTTGTCGTGAAGTCTTATTTCAGGCTGCATATGAAGTCTGAAATTTCCCGCATTTTCGAAAATTTTCACACGAAAACTTTTCAAAAAGGCGGGAAATTTATGCCTGAAAATTTCAGAATTCCCGCTCAATTCAGAAATTCCTTCTCAGACTGCATATGAAATCTGATACCGGATATTTTACAATTTTTAATTATTAAAAATTTGGCGGCAAAGTTTCCCTCCAATTCTCTACTCTTATCTAAACCTATTTTTTTTACACACGTATAATAGCCAGAAAAAAAAATCTTCACATTCTTCCTTTTTTTACTACCTCTCTTTCTCTCTCTCTTTTGTAAAACCTCTCTAAAATTTCTCATCCAAAAATGTTCTCAAGCTTATTCTCTCATATGAGTTCTTATGTATGTGATTCATAGTTGATTCTCTTTGAGATGCGAAATAGGTGAATGGATCGGTTCTGATTTAATGTTTTCAAAGGTTTTTTAGCTGAACCAATTGAGACTTTTGACATAGACTTTTGGTTATACAATTTGATTTGCTCAAACAATCATTTATTATCCATTTCTTGGAGACTTGTTCGCTAACTAATGCAAGAGCTCTATATTTTTGCTTTTTCAGGTGCTTGGTTTAAGGTTAATCCAGATGACTCTCCAAAGAAGTTGGAGTTGGGGTTTATTATGTGCTAATGGCTCATAAAATTTCACTGTTACGAGGAACACGAAGTCTGAAAATCTAATACCAGACTACAATAGAAGTCTGAGAAACTCTCAGACTTCCAGGAAAATCTGGTTCGAGTATTTAGACTTCTCGAAGTCTTATTTCAGACTGCGTATGACGTCTGAAATTTAAATGTTTTTAAAAATTTTCACAAGAAAACTTTTCA
Source organism: Orychophragmus violaceus (assembly GCA_030180135.1). Classification (NCBI taxonomy): domain Eukaryota; kingdom Viridiplantae; phylum Streptophyta; class Magnoliopsida; order Brassicales; family Brassicaceae; genus Orychophragmus; species Orychophragmus violaceus. Next base: position 67,217,600 of record CM058239.1, read on the forward strand.
AAAAGGCGGGAAATTTCTGCCTGAAAATTTTAGAATTCCCGCTCAATTCAGAAGTTCTTTCTCAGACTGCATATGAAGTCTGATACCGGATATTTTATAATTTTTAATTATTAAAAATTTGGCGGCAAAGTTTCCCTCCAATTCTCTCCTCTTATCTAAACCTTTTTTTTTACACACATATAACAGCCAGAAAAAAAATCTTCACATTCTTCCTTTTTTTTACTACCTCTCTTTCTCTCTCTCTTTTGTAAAACCTCTCTAAAATTTCTCATCCAATAATGTTCTCAAGCTTATTCTCTCATATGAGTTCTTATGTATGTGATTCATAGTTGATTCTCGTTGAGCTGCGAAATAGGTGAGTGGATCGGTTCTGATTTAGTGTTTTCAAAGGTTTTTTAACTGAACCAATTGAGACTTTTGACATAGACTTTTGTTATACAATTTGATTTGCTCAAACAATCCTTTATTATCCATTTCTTGGAGACTTGTTCGCTAACTAATGCAAGAGCTCTGTGTTTTTGCTTTTTCAGGTGCTTGGTTTAAGGTTGATCCAGATGACTCTCCAAAGAAGCTGGAGTTGGAGTTTATTATGTGCTAATGGCTCATAAAATTTCACTGTTACGAGGAACACGAAGTCTGATAGTCTAATACCAGACTACAATAGAAGTCTGAGAGTGAAAATTCAACATGAAGTCTTATATTAGACTACTTTTGAAGTCTGAAGTTTGATACTAAATTAGGTGTTTTCTCATTTTTGTAGATTTTTACTGGTTATTAGACTTCTCGTTGAACACATTGTATTGTATTAGATTATTGGATGATCAAATCAAACAAAGAAAGTTCTCCTTATGTACTATGCTTGTAGAAAAATACAAGTTGTATAAAAATTTACTTTTGTCTACTCAAATCAACAAGGAATTTTGTTCATTGAAAATATACAATATCAAGAAATAGGTTAGTTTAACCTTGGAAGAAAACATTACTCCTTAGATTACATACACCAACATATGACAAACTAAAATAACCTTAAGTGGTGCTGAATTGGCCGTCAGACCTCTATTGCTGTATGATTCTTATGAGCTAAAAGTTTATAAAATTAACAAGTCCAAATGTTAAGTTCGTTCTCTCATCATCACATTAGCGATCTTATTGAAAAAAAATCAGCTTATAAACGCTCTACATGTGGTTGTGTAGCTCATCTTAATCCCAATCTACTTCTTCATTGATACTTTGATATGATTTGGTGTAATCAGTTCAATTATATCAAAGCATTAAATAAACAACCAATATGGAGTATGACGTTTACGCATAGACATTCGTTCCACCAGCTCGTATGCTACTAGCTACATTGCCAATATTATTCAAAATTGATTCAAAAATAATCACCATATATAAAAATGTAAAACTCACACATAAAAACATAGAAAACTAACACACATTTATAAAAATTAAAATCAACCAAATTAATCGCAAATATTCAATAAAATACATTTTAAAAGTTTTTAATATTTCAGACGTCTATAGATGTCTGATTGCAGTGAAACCAGACTTCTATGGTATTCTGAAAAGAGGGTATTTTTGCAATTGATTTTGAAATGTCAGACAGCGGATGCAGTCTGAAATCAATCAGACAGCGTACGCAGTCTGCTTTGAATTTTTTTGAACTTTTTGTTAGACAGCTAATGATGTCTGAGAAAAAAGGGTAGTTTTGCAATTGAATTTCAATTGTCTGATAAGTTTCAGACTTCTCCTGAAGTCTGAAAAAAGTAGAGGGTAGTTTTGCAATTGATTTTGAAATGTCAGACTTCGCCAAGAAGTTTGATAATTTTCAGACTTCTTATGCTGTCTGACAAGAATTTCAGACATCGAAGGAAGTCTGATAAAAACATCGCATTTTCGGTTTTTATCCAGCGTTGACCAAAATTCGATATTTCAGATGTTTATAGTCGTCTGACAAAAGTTTGGAATTTCAGATGTCTATAGCCGTCTGATATTTTTTTCCATATTTTCAGACAGATTTAGAAGTCTGACGATTTTTTCGCTTATTCTCGTCAACATCTGAAAATTTGGGTCAATTGCAGTTTCTACCCCCCCATTATTTTCAGACATCGGATCCCGTCTGACAAAAAGTCAAAAATCGGTCAATTTCTTGCCAGACTACATAAGAAGTCTAACTAAAAAATCAAATTTGAATCAATTGCAAAACTACCCTCTTCTTATTTTGACTTCTTGGTGACGTCAGATAATTTTTTTTTTTTTCAAAGGAATTTCTCAGACTTCTTTGGAAGTCTGTCAATTGAAAGTCAATTGCAAAACTACCCTCTCGTTGGCCATAATTTTTCATCAGGCTTCATGGGAAGTCTGAAATCGCGAAACAGATATGAAAATCGGAGAATATTGTGAAAAATCACATAAATCTGGGTTTGAACTCATTTTTACTTTCTCCAAACGCTCAAAACTTTTAGTTACGCCAATACCCAACAAACCCCAACCATTGTTATGCAAGAATAACCAAAATCGCAAGAGATCCAATTTATAAAATTTTGTAGAACGTGAATTAAAGAGCTTTTTGGATGAAATTGGAGAGAAATTAGAAGAATAGTAGGTTGTGAGCTCTAGTTGGTATTTTGATGGTTCGAAATTGGTTGTGTGAGAGATTAGGAGCTTAAAATTGGTTGTTAATGGTGGTTGGTGAATTGGAGAAGATGACAGTTTTGTAATTAAGTTAGATTTGGAAGGCCTTTTTTGTCTTTTGGTAAAAATATCAGACTTCATATGAAGTTTGACGATGGCATTATCGTGAATACACAGATTATTAGGGAGATATATTAACGAAGGAGGGGACGGAGAAGGGAAATGGTACTTTCAGGGTTGACTTCAATTTTAGGGGCATTTTTGCAAACAACCCAAAAATATGAGAGTTTCGCATTGTGACTGATGCCAAATCTTCTAGTTGAAAAGCCTGCTAGGAAATCTTTTATGAGTCCAAAGGGTGACCAATTGTCGAACAAGAAACTTGTTTTATTTGCCATCTTCAACTCGCAATCTGAACCACTCCAATGCTACATCATGAAGGTTTAGCAGAGTATTTACTAACCAAGAATTCTTCTGTTTTGTTTTGACCGTCCAATAGTTGCTGACTTTACCAAAGAGGATTTCTTTAACAAACTACACCACCCATATTGAACCAGAATTGCAGAAGAGTAACCAAACCAGCTTGAGGATGCATGCTTTGTTCCAGGTAAATGATTCCCGACAACCTAAACATGTTCCTCTTTTGAATAAGTAATTGCTTCTACAGGCTGAGTGATGTCTTTTTTGGGGTACCCATCCATAGGAAAGCACCGATATGACTGTGTTTTGTATTGATGTGAGAAAAAACTAAATTTAACTGATAGAAAAGTTAAGTTAAGCATAAACATAATGTGTTTATGTTCAGAAACGTCTCGGTCCCACCTGGATAATGCATGGTATGTAAACTGGGCTGCTGCTAATGCCACCTTTCTCCGATCGTTATATGCGTAGGAATCGAATATGTGCTCCATCCTGCGTTTTCACTCGAGATACGCCTCGGGCTTAACCTTTTCTGCAAAAGTGGGAGCTTTTGGTTTAATATCATTTGAGATAGGCTATTGTACCTTGTTGTCTCGTATGCATCCGCAATGGATCGGGTCGCGTTGTTGGTTGAACGGTCTGATATTTCGGACAGGTGGTTTGTCGTCAACCCCGGACATATCATGGTCCGTTTCATCGAGCTGATCGACCCGGACAGGCCGACCTCGCCTAGCTGGAGTAATCAGCGGTACTGGTCGAGGCTGTTGGGCGCGCCGAAAGTTGGACGGTTGGTTGCTCTCTCAGGAATGTATCGTCATACGGTAGCTCGACCTTAGGCTGCAATCCCGTTTCTCTGAAATGTAATACCCATGGACCATGCTGACTCCATTTACCTAGAGTTACCACACATACTCTATGATGCATTTCCTAGAGTATCACACAAGTTCTGGGACACTTCACAACTTAGCGTAACTTAAACCTACATGTTCAAATACATGCAATTAAGTACTATAATCACACAATAACAACGCACATCATCCTGGTCCGTAGTATCTGAAGTTCACATACGGCCATAGGCCTGGGCGTTCGGGTTGATGGATTATGGGTGTTTTTCCATGGTTCAATTCCCAATTGCAACCTAGCACATAATCTTAAACAGATCTAGGTTCTTGTAACTGAATCATAAACACAAACCTGGACATTACCTTTTGCAGCGGAATGATTGTAATGTCGAGATCAACGAACAGATGAACCACCTATTCCTCCTAGAGTATCCACACTCTTACAAGCTCGGGATGGTTGCTAGACCAAAGTTGAAGGAAACAGAGAGAAAACAGGACAGCTCTTTTTAGATTCGCAGACTTCCCGTCGAAATAATAAGACCTAAGACTTATATATCTCGACTCGTCATAAACCTAAACTGATGTTTCGGTTTCGCTGTTGTGTCGACCGACACATATACCTGTGTCGATCGACACAAGTCCTGTATCTCGATATGGGCTCAAGTAATTAACTAATGGCCCAAGTATCTCTGTACAAATACAGTAAATGCCTTGCATCTTACCGTATTAATTCCATTTTAACTTTCCCGTTAGCTATGGTGTGTGACCCTTAGGGATCATACAATACTGGTAATAAGTCTTAAACTTATAGATCAAGAGCGGACTCTAGCAAGCCATCATGATCACCCAGTACTTATGACTTATGTATGATCTCGACACTTATCATACTTTCTAGAGATAGTACGGTAGATTTCAGGACATTCCCAACAATCTCCCACTTGTACTGGAATTCTACAAAGGACATTCCCAACAATCTTCCGATTGTACTGGAATCCTACATTCCCTAATCCTTTTGTCTCAATATCTCGATCTGGCATAAGGCAAGATGCGTGTCATCCTTATATAGCCATACCATGTTTATCGGACCAGATTTGATACTGACAATGCAAACGACTTGGGCAAGTCCGTTTGGGAATGACCATTCTCTTACCAGCTATCAAATCTCCGATTGGCCTAGAGATATTACCTCCGTTAAACGGCAGGGACAAATCCCGTCTTGTTCCATCACTATGAACTACACAATTCATAATACACCCAACCAAGGTCCGTATAGCTCCCAGTTACGAAACAGCGTTAGACAATGATCAAAGCGCATTACTCCATGTGCAGCCACATGCATGCGAACTCAGGTCTAAGGACTATACTCTATAGTCGTATATGAGAACCTCTTATGACACAGATATTAATATCTTGTAGAGTTCTCATCAGCGGGCCATGTCCGGTCATATGCTCCCCTACATATACCTATGTGTCGACTTTGATGCCGTGCATCTATGACCCCTCGAAACTTGGTCATAAGTCTCAACACAATCTAGTCTCAACAGGTTGTTGGTGTTCCAATTTCAACAACCTTCGACTATGGACACTATGATTTATGTCATTTCGTTAAATATGGGGTTTCAGGATCAAGTCTACTCATGTACTTCGATGACCCATATATAATGACATGAATCATTTTGGAACGATTATTTATATCACAGTTAAAATAATCCAGAAATCATTAGATTTCACAAACATAAAATGCTATGTTTTCATGAACCATTCAAAATAACTAAGTAAAGCCCTTTACAAACTCCCACTGAAATTAAGACTACATCTTAATTTCACTCATCCTACAGCTACAGTCCGCGACTCGTGCTTAGGCATAAGGAGTGGCTTTGTTAATAGATTAGCAACATTCTCATTCGATGAAACTTGCTTATCTACTTAACACCTCTGTCATTTATCTCGCGGAATAGGTTATACCTATCCTCAAGGTGTTTGGACCTTTGATGTGCAGCTAGTCTTAACTACGCTGGGAATCAAATCTAGTTCAGTGATGAACTCTACTTTCCAAACAACCTCTTTCGCCGCTTCTCAGGCTGCGAAATGTTCAGCTTAAGTCATGGAGTCAGCAACAGTGCCTTGCACCGCCAGTTAGACACAAGATATAGCCGGACTGTGACCAGGAATTATCTTTGTCTATTGGAAACTTGCCTTTCAGACTCTATCGACTTGTAGCACCTCACTTTCTCCGTAAATCAAGAACTTATCCTAAGTATTCCTCAAATACTTCAGAATATTCTTTACGGCAATCCAGTGATTCTTTCCTGGATTTGACTGGTCTTTACTTGTCTTGCTTAGCTTTAAAGCAACATCAAAACAAGTATGTGTCATGGCATACATGATAGATCCAATTGCCGTCGCATATGGAATCCTATCCATGCATTCAAGCTCAGCAGATATCGCAGGACACTGTATCTTGCTTAATGAATTGCCATGTAACATTGGCATAAAGCCCTTCTTGGATTGCTGATTACGTGTAGGACTTTGTCAATTTAAGAATCCTGACTTTGTCCTACCAGCTCTTTTGGATCTCTATCTTTAGATCCAAAATCCAAAAACTACGTGGCTTTACCCAATGTCAACCATAAAACCAACTCCCAAACCAGTCCTTTACCGACTGCAGCATTGGGACGTTATATTCGAGAATCAGTATGTCATCGACATACACTATGAGAAATGCAATATTGCTCCCACTTATCTTTTAGTAAACGCATAGTTCCACTTCGTTCCTGTTCAAGTCAAAACCTCGACTACTTTAACAGAACGAAGATTCCAACTCCGATATGTTTGCTTCCATCCATGAATGGATCGATGAAGCCAACTTACACAAAATGTAATTTTTCGGAGTCCGGGCTCACTTTCGCTTCTTTGAATTTCGCAGATTCGTCGCTTTCAATGATCATCAGATCATGCGAACTTTCAATGATCATCAGGTTCAACTAATGACGAGAAATCACTCTCGGATTAGTGACTGATTCATTCATATCTGCGAACTTCAGGCTCTACAGGTGTAGATCCTACAGAAATCTGTAAATCCATCTGTTGCTCTCCCTTAACAGGTTGAGCAGCCTCCTGTATTTCTCGAATTTCTTCGAGTTGTACTTTTACTCCCACTGTTCTTCTTAGAAGGTGACTTCCCCTCTTAGAAAACAGAATGGACGTAAAAAGTAACAAGCCTTGGTTTCCCTAGGACAACCAGCGAAGTAGCACAACTACAAATACTCAGTAAAGACGAATTTGGATCATTTCCAATCCACATTTATGTGGTGTCTTTCAACTGATATTAGTGGAACTATTTCAGCGTAAACTTAGATATTACTAGAGCGTTATTCTTAAAGAATATCATGGAAGATTCGTGTGACTCATCTTTAATCATTTCTAATAAGATCTGATTCTTACTCACAGAAACACCTCCAGGTTTTTCAGGAGAAATGAGCTGTGAAACGACTTCACACTCATTCAGATGATCACACTATCAATGACTTAAGTATTCTCACTCTTGATCTAATCCAGAGTCTCAATACTTCTGTCATTCAGATTCTATACTTCATTCTGGAACTCTTTCGACCATGTCAAAGAATTCCGACTTGTGTCTCATCAAATGAACACAGTCACACTCACTGAAGTAATCAGTAGAGACAATGAAGTACAGGAAATTTTCTCTGGCATTACTGCTCATCGGACCACATACATGAGTATGTTCAATCTCCAATAAGCCTTTGGGCCTTTCTCTAGCTCGGCTAAGATGGGCCCTTTGTCTTTTGGTCCAGTAAGCAGAATTCAAGTCTCATAAGATATCCATTCAAATGAGCCCAAAAGTCCATAACTATGGGGTTTCTGAATCCGACTTACTCTTTGACCAAAACATTTATGCCAAGAAAAATCAGGTTTAATTCATCAGATTTAAACCAATTCGGTATTTATGTTACATTTAGGCACTCTTTGGTTTAATATATAAAACCCATTCCTTGAATAGGGTGCTACAATTATCATTTCATTAAGATCAAAAGAACAAAACTTGTCTTTTATCAAAACGAAAAACATTCAAATTCTTACAAGAAAATGAAAGACAACTCTGCTTAAAGCAGGTACATTGTAGCAATTACTTAATAAAACCAAGCCTCAAAGGCATCTACAAGTGAAAACCCTATGGCTGAGGCAGCTTCCCAAGCTCCTTCCAGACACGCAGTTCCACTTGCCCTTCCTTCAACGTTCTACTGTTGCTCAGGCTCTGCATATTATAACAAATATCAGTGCCACAACCAGTATCCAATACCTTTAAGGTATAACTTGAAGTAATAACATGAATACCTGAGGAAGTAGTCTCATACATCGACTTCAACTCCTCATAATCTTCCATGAATTTAATGCAATCTCTTTTCAATGCCCAGTCTCTTTACAGTAGCAGCACTTACCAACGTAAGAGATATCTGACTCGGGCTCAGAAGACACACGCTTGCCATGATTCAAAATCTGGACAACTTTGTCTTCACCCTTGTCAGCATTAGGTTTAGTAAACCTACCCTTCTCGTTCATGAGATTGTACAGGGTACTCTTCACGTTTGGCTCAACTGTCTTGAGCATGTCATGCAGTTCAGTCAACGTCTTCGTTAAGCCTTTCTTGATATAGTCCCTTACGAACTTATCATAGCTTGACGGCAGTGACTGCAGAATGATATCAGTTGCCAATTCTTGGCTAACTGGATAATCCAGTTTCCTCAGGTTATCAACGTAACCCATCATTTTACTGATATGAGGACTTACTGGATGATCCATCGGTAGCTTGCAGCTAGTGAGAGATTTAACCAACTGGTATCTCTCCACTCTAACCTGCTCCTGAAATTTCAATTTCAGGCTGCTGATCATCTCTATTGGCGACTCCATGTTCTCATATTGCTTCCGCAACTCTGAGTCCATGGTAGCCAATATCAGACCACGCACATCTACCGCATCATTATAATGCTTATTCCAAGCATTATATACTGCATGACTGGCTTTGGATCCGATCCTCTCGGGGAGAGCTTTCTCAAGGACATAGTCCTTTCTCTCATGCCTGAGGACTAGCCTCAGGTTCCGTGACCAAGTCAAGAAATTTGATCCGTTCAGTTTGTCCATCTCAAGGACAGACCGGATCGAGAAAGTGTTTTGATTGTTTGTGCTTGTCATAGCTGAAATTTAGAGATAAATAGAGTTTTAGTTATTTAGTTCATAAAAGAGTAATCTTAATAACTTATAAGAAAACTCGCATTGCATTCAAAATTTCTTTGTTTAACCTCATAAGAATGCAATGATTCCGAGACCCATGTTCAGCTAAATCCAAAGTGGGCCACTGGCCGTCACCCGGAATTAGCTTTACTTGGTAAGCATACACACAGCTAGTTATAACCAATAACTCTCGGTTGTGAATTGGACCCGAGGCCCAAATTCACCAGATGTCTCAAGGCCCGGGACTCCCGATGGCCCAGTCAAGGAAACCAATCTCTTACAGCCAAATAATCACTAAAATCTGGGACTCCCAATGAAATTAGTGACTATATACTACTTTACTTACGCGAAAACAGACACCTCACACTGTAAGCCATATCTGTAATCAAGTAAGCGTTAAGTAGCTGACAAGATTGGGCAAGACATCCAAGCTTGATATTGTTTTGAGGATTTTCAAGTTTTATTTCCAAAAATAGAAGATTACTATTTTGGGAAACTTTCTTAATTTAGAAACTTTCTAAATTTAGTAACTTACTAAAAATAGAAATTTCTAATTTAATATTTTATAAATATTTTAGGTTGGGTCACAAATTATAGGCCCAATTCTTGGCCCAAGACCATAGAATTCCAGCTGGCCCAATAATTTGACATAACCGATCCGGTTTATTAATTCTGGTCCAAGACCAAATTAACTATCAAAACCATCGGTTATTTACTAAACCAGACCAGCTCTAAATTATTTGGTCCAACCAAATCAAACTTAGACCAGCCTTCGGTTTAGGTTAAAATTCAATTTTGAATTTCAATCCGGTTTAACCAGAAAATAAATAATACCATGTATTAAATAATTTCCAGCAAACCGCGATTCGGGTTAACCGCTTGAACTACCAATAAATTGATCGGTTCGGTTAAATCCAAAATCAGGAAGAAATCAATTGGTTTAATCAATCAATTTTAGCTGATTTTGACCTAACTTGCGGGATTGGCTAAAGCAAACAATGAATCACAATCGGTTTGATTGATCCTTTGTTTGCGGGTTGGGAAAGTACCAACCGCGAAGCTCGGTTGAACCGATTGGCTTTTCGCGGATTGTACTCCACGCACATGTATCGATCGATACAACGCTCCTGCGTCGATCGATACTCGCGTGTATCAGCACTTATCGATCGGGTCATCGGGACAGCGAGAAGACAATCGATCCGACTTATGTCGATCGATATCACGCTCCCTCATCGATCGATACTCGCGTGTATCAGCACTTATCGATCGGGTCATCGGGACAGCGAGAAGACAATCGATCCGACTTATGTCGATCGATATCACGCTCCCTCATCGATCGATACTGGCAAACAACAGCTCGTTGTGATCGGGTCTTCGGGTCAGCGACACAATCGATCCGATATGCATATCGACCGATATCGCCCCCTCGTCGATCGACACAAGTGTCCAAATCGCACACCGATGGCTTTCAATCGGATTAATGCGATTTCTTTTAGGTTTTTTTGAGATTCTTAATCAAATTTCAACATTCAAATTCGATTCTAATCAGTAAAACAACCTAAGAATGATCCAAATTTACAAGAAACCTGAAACCTCGCTCTGATACCACTGATGGATTATGGGTGTTTTTCCATGGTTCAATTCCCAATTGCAACCTAGCACATAATCTTAAACAGATCTAGGTTCTTGTAACTGAATCATAAACACAAACCTGGACATTACCTTTTGCAGCGGAATGATTGTAATGTCGAGATCAACGAACAGATGAACCACCTATTCCTCCTAGAGTATCCACACTCTTACAAGCTCGGGATGGTTGCTAGACCAAAGTTGAAGGAAACAGAGAGAAAACAGGACGGCTCTTTTTAGATTCGCAGACTTCCCGTCGAAATAATAAGACCTAAGACTTATATATCTCGACTCGTCATAAACCTAAACTGATGTTTCGGTTTCGCTGTTGTGTCGACCGACACATATACCTGTGTCGATCGACACAAGTCCTGTATCTCGATATGGGCCCAAGTAATTAACTAATGGCCCAAGTCTCTCTGTACAAATACAGTAAATGCCTTGTATCTTACCGTATTAATTCCATTTTAACTTTCCCGTTAGCTATGGTGTGTGACCCTTAGGGATCATACAATACTGGTAATAAGTCTTAAACTTATAGATCAAGAGCGGACTCTAGCAAGCCATCATGATCACCCAGTACTTATGACTTATGTCTGATCTCGACACTTATCATACTTTCTAGAGATAGTACGGTAGATTTCAGGACATTCCCAACACGGGTACCCGTTCGGGTTCGGTTCGGGTCTTTCGGGTTTTCGGGTCTAGGCATAGAGGAACCATTCGGGTAATTTAGAATTTCGGTTCGGGTTCGGTTCGGTTCTATTCGGGTTCGGTTCGGGTTCGGGTACCCGAAAAACATAAAAAAAAAATAAAAATTAGTTATATTTAAATTAAAATTTGTCAAATTTTGACAAATATAACAAAAACTTTCATATATTTTGTTTATTTTTGGTAATTTAGTCATTTTAGTCTAAAACTAACCAATATGTTTGAGTTTATAATTGTAATTTTGGATTATTTTTTTATACTAAGTCTACATATAATTAATATTTTGGATATATAATTATAATTCAGATATTTCGGATACCCATTCGGTTCTCGGTTCGGTTCGGGTTCGGTTTCGGTTTTTCGGGTATAGAAGTTTAGGACCCGTTCGGGTATTTTGTCAATTCGGGTTCGAGTTCGGTTCTACTTTTTCGGTTCGGGTTCGGTTCGGTATTTCGGGTCCGGTTATTTTGCCCATCCCTATACGGCCACATGCATCACACAACTCAAGTAACTTAGACTTCATGATAACCACACATGCATCTAATCTCTTTCACAATCTTTTTACAGTGTAGGGTCATGCAAAAGATTCGAAGATCATGGAAGCCACTACAACCGTTCTCAAAAATAGAAGGGAGACTCACATGTTTCAACGATCTCGGGGAGCTACCACATCCTCACACACATGGGAAAACTCATCTCGTTCACACGTGCATGCATCACTATCTCGATGAATCTAACACAATGATCATGCATGCAACCATATCAACAATAAAAGCATGACATAACACCACTATAATCATGCATGCATTAATCAGCCAAATCAAACACGTTATGAACTCTACCGTAATGAAAGTAAATAACAAAAATTCACTTAAGCATAAATACTCTTAATATTTCAATATTTAAGGCGAAACCTGTATGAAATCCGTTAGTCATAACTACAAGGACTCACCCTTCTTAGTTAGATCTCGGCTCGTCCTAACTCCAAGACTTCTCTTGGATCAAAACACAAAGATCCTAAGTAAGAAACGGGTTAAGGTAAGGTTTAGACACTAAAGCTTCTCGGATCTAAAGATTACCGACCAAAGCACGTGAAACTGTATCAGATCGCCCATCGGAACCGCTAATGGACTCACCGGAAATCTCCCAAAACGCCCAAGCCTCTTTCTCTCTCTCTCTACTTTCTCATTCTAAAATACTCTCTAGTTTCAGAATGAGCAAAAATGGCTTAAGTGTTGGCTGGGTATTTATAAGGAGGTTTGCTGATACATGGTGGCTTCCGGTTGGCTTAAATCGGCGGCGACCATGGGTGGTGACACACGGCTTGCACACATGGTGCAGATCTTCTCCTCCAGCGGCGCCTGGTGAATGTCATGCAAGGAACCACATGCACACCCTGATCGCGACAGACAATACTGACCATGCACGATGACACTTTATAGTGTCCCATCGCGACAACAAGTGAAGTCATGCTGTGGTTCTGATCGCACCACCTGACGGAGCTCTCGTGACACATGTACACCCTCTGGCTGGCAATGACCTTCCCTTGCACGCCTAGCCATCTGATCTCGACCTGAACGGCTGTTCCTTCTTCCCGAAGCATCTGTTTCGGCCATACTTGGCTATCTCTTGATCAGTTCACTCATTTTAAATCCGTTTCGCCCCAACTTCAATTTTTTACCTCCTTTATCACTTACAAGTTTGGATTTTCAGCCGTTACTCGACCACCCTTGGTCTTTTATGCCATATTCATTTCCTCGCAAGCAAACACAATTCCGCTTCGTGATACAACATTGCACAAGTCAATTACATGACTTTGCATTTTCACCTTCTCGGCTAAGCTCCTTCACCATTCGTCTTGTCCTTTGACCATATCTTAATCCACTCGTGCCATTTGAATTTTGAAGCGAGCAAAGTTCTTAAAATATCGACTTTAGTTAACACTGTCAATTCCAAGTTGATCGCAAAAATTTGAATTTTAGTTGATCTTCGTCGGATCCCTGTTAGCCGGTTGTATTCCTTGTGCGCTATTCTATTCCCTCGGGAGGGTCATTACAATGACAGTCAACACACATTCTCCATCTCCCATCCTTCTTAGGCACGAGCAAGACTGGAAAAACTTAAGGGCTCATGCTTTCATGGATATAGCCCTTCTCCATAAGATCTCCAATCTTTTTCTGAATTTCTTTTGTTTCTAAGTTAATTGTTTTTTAGGCTGGGCGACTTGGGAGAGATGCATCAGTCACAAATAAATTTGATGCTCTATCCCGCGAACTTGTGGCAAGACTGCTGGATTTTCATCGGGAAAGACATCACTTTAACCTTGAAAAAGAAGCTTAAGATCACTTGGAAACTCCAGTGCAAAGTAAGAACATAAGGCGCTCTCAAGGCTTCACTCTGGTTGATCAGTGGTCGATGGTCGATGGACGATGGTCGGTGGTCAAATGGGAAAAGCTTGCTGGCCAAAGGCGCTCTCAAGGCTTCTAAATGGATGGTTAGATGGAGTTGACAGAACAGGAACATAAGAACATGAACTGGTAACAAGATCTTGAAACAGGGGGAAACCACGCAAGTGAGAGAGGAAATCGTTCGTCAATGGGCAAAACACTTTAGGGTTTTTACTATCAAATTACTTAAAAAGTTTTCAACATGTACAAGTGCCTTATATAGGCCACGAAATAAAAACCTAAAGAAAGCACTTGGGCCATTACAAACTCGAAATAAACTTAATCGAAAAGAAGGGAAAAGGTTGGACGCCTTCCTCGAAGGTGATCTCCTTCCTCATCTTTTCGGCTTTTCGTTAGTATTGGGCCGCCTTCCTCTTCAGATTCTCCTTGACTTTTTGATGTAGCTTCGCAATTGCCTCGGCCTTGCGTGCTCCATCTTGATTAGTGAACTCCATTAGTGGCACTGGCTTAAGATCTACAGGTGTCTCTGGCTTAAACCCATACACAATCTTAAACGGTGAAAGATTAGTAGTCGAGTGGTTAACATTATTATAAGAAATTTCAATGTATGGAATGCAATCTAACCAATTACTTAAGTTTTACCAACCATGGCCCGTAAAAGGCTTTATAGTGTCAGGTTATCGAAAACAGTAATCTGGTGGTAGCTACTTCATAGATTGATCTTAGAGAAAACGGATGCTATGTGCAGCTCGTCCAACATGTAATCTAGACGCAGTATCGGGTGCTGTCTCAGGATCTACAAGGGCGCTGAGAGATCTCCGGATCACCAACATCTCTCATGTGTCTTGATATTCAATGGGCGTTCCTGGGTTGACCATCTCCTCGTCTTCTTCATGATTGTCCGGTGATTCGTACTCGCCCGTCTCCGTGATGATCATGATATGTCGTTTCGGAAGGTCTTGGGCTATATGTCCTTTTCCTTGACATTTAAAACATGTGATATATCTAGCCTGAAAGGTACTAGGAAACTTACATGCTTTAGGATGGTTGAACTAAAGAGCCTCGTTGTTCGGCCTTTAAAACTGTTACTCAACCTCAACGGCCTTGCCTTTGTCGACGGCTCTAGGCGCGGGTGGCATCCATGTAGAGTTTCTCCAAGCTCGGTTCATCGTCGCTGCCTCCCGCTTGACGTGCTGCTCGTCCTCAATGCTCAGGTGCAGTAGCTCGTACATGTCATAGTACGGCTGGATATCGACCTTCCAAGCGATACAATCATGTATTCCGTTGACGAACTGGGCCATTAGGGTCTCCTCGAGTCTTCTAGCTTGAGCCGGTTTTGTAGTTGTTCAAACTCCTCAAAGTATTCTTCTTCGGACCTACTTCCTTGCACTAACTTCCGAAATCTTTTTTGTAAGTCTCTATGAAAATGTGGTGGCATGTACCTTCGCCTTAGGTTGTATTTCATGTCCACCCAGGTGGCATGTACCTTCGCCTTAGTACGACTGGATCTCAACCATCTGATCGTGATGATGTCGTTTATGTTCCAAAACGTCTTGGTCCCACCAGGATAATGCAAAGTCTGTAAACTGTATTGCTGCTAACGCCATCGTTGTATGCGTAGGAATCAAATATGTGCTCCATCATCCGTTTCTACTCTAGATACGCCTCAGGTTAACCTTTCCTTAAAAAGTTGGAGCTTTTAGTTTGATATCATTTTAGATAGGCCATTGCACCTCGTTATCTCGTATGCGTTCGCGATGGATCGGGTCGCATTGTTGGTTGAACGGTTTGTTGTTTCGGTAAGGTTGTTCATCGTTGAGCCTGGGCATATCATTGTCCGTTTCATCAAGCTGATCGACCCAGATAGGCTGAGCTCGCCTAGCTGGAGTAATCGGCTGTATTGGTCGAGGCTCTTGGGGCGCGCCAGATGTTGGACGGCTGGTTGCTCGAGCCGGTATAAGCGCGCACCAATGGCTTGGATCGCGCCAAGTATTTGAGCATCATCGGTCGGTTTTTCTGGGTTATCTACCATAACCGTTAATCTTGCACACTCAACAAGAAATCAAACGCAACAAGGAAATAAGGAACAAGCAAGAAACAAAAGAAAGGCACATATAAAAAAAATGGAAATTATGCAACTATATGGTAGATTTTCCTTTTTTTTTTTTTTTTTTTTTACATAAGATGCGACAATGGAAAGATGCATCAAATAAATAACCAGATATAGCAAGGTTCCAATTTAGGCTAGTCACTAACCGGTTATGTAATAAATTCACAACAAACCGGAAAGAACAATTGAACCGATATAACCCGTGAGAGTAGCTAACCTATGCGTTTTTACTTTAGTTAATATGATGCGAATGTAACTAAAGCCACCAACCTAAACAAACTGAACCGAGACCTAACACGATGCAAACAGTCCGCAAGCAACAATGGGGTGAGCCGGTTTGACCTAAAACCCTGATGCGGTTGAATCTAACAATTCAAACTAACAACCTCTTTTTTGAATTTTGATATGAATGCAAAACAGAATATGATTCAAACTAAGTGATGCAAATAACAAATAACAGAACTCAACAATCAATCAGCTCAAACATGCAAGCAAACAACCAACTCAAAATACAATAAACCCTAACAATAACACTAATATGCGGTCGGTTCGATTTTAATCAGCTTGGCACTATTTTTTATGCAAGAAAGATTCTAGATGAACACAAACGAAGGATGCAATGATAAATCAGAATGACCAGATAATAATCACAAATCAACAGGCAGCCAAACAAGCAAATGCGACCACGCAAATGCAAGCAAGCCTGTTGATAGTACTATATGCGGCCGATTTGAATCAAACAACCTATCAACTTTGATATATTTTTTTAAATGAAAATGAAATACGAGAAGCAAATAATTTAACAGAAACAAAGATAAACTAGCTAGTGAATTCTTTTTTTTTAGACTTTCGAATGGTAGAACAAAAGAAGCAAATTGCGAAAGCAAGTAAATATGATAGGGCTTAGAGTTGACACGATCGTTTCAAGAGCATAAGCCCTGATAACAGATGATGTAGGATCATGTTAATATGCTACACACAGTCTGAGAAGAGGAACGCAAGGCTGGCCGAGGGTGCTCTTCTTGTTGGTCCGGGGACGCGGCTGGTCGGGCGATGGACGATGGTCGAAGGTGGTCGAACACGGGCGAGAGATGGACGGTGGAACGAGGTGGTCAATGGGAACTTTGCAACTGGACGAGGATGCTCTTTGCTCAGATTAGTGGATTGTTTGTGAATGAATTCGAACAGGAGATTGAACAAGTAAAAATGGACCTTCAAGAACGGGGAATCCACTCGTTTTTGCTAGGGCCGGCGCCATCAAGAGAATATAACAACTTAGGTTTTCTGTAAAATTAGACTTAACTTGATTCAAGTCATACAAAGTGGCAAAATAGCCTAAGGGTTTTCGACAACTACATGAGCCAATGAACCTGTGAAAATATTAAAAGAAATAGGACTGAATAAGTGATGGGCCGGCCTCCCTCATTATATTTCGGGTATCCGAACCTGATCCGAACTCGGACGGAATCGAACCAAATTTATAATACTAGAATGAGTTTTATATCTCTGAACCCGAAAAACATGAATCGAACTTGAATAGGTATCTTAACGACCAGGCCTACCTCCTCCTCCTCATTTTTTTTCATTCTTCTTCTCCTTCTCTTTCTCCTCCTTTAAATCCATTCTTTCAAATCGATCATTTAAATCCGCTTCATAGTTGTTTCAAATATTTTGCATGTTTTGACAAAAACACTATAGAAAACCAAAAATCATAAATCATTAATCATAATCTATCACAACATACAATCGCATAATATAAGATATTAGTTGTATGTTTAGTCTAAATCGAAAAGCTACTTAACAAACTAAAACATATCCTCGTGTTAAGACGTAGTTTACAATCCTCATTCTTTGTTCTACATGTTCTCAAATTTCTTAATGAGAATCGTTTATTAACCCCACTACTAAGCTTTAAGGCTCCATTACTGGCTGGAAAAGTTATTACCTCTTCTGTGGGCCTTATGTCTCTGAGATATCTTCTTGCATCTTCAAATTTCAAAAGAAGCTTCATGAACTTTTGGGAGTTGTAAGCGCATATGAGCACATCTTTATATTCAAAAAAGCATATGAGCACATCTTCATGGTTACAAAAAACCAATTATAGAACTTCCTATTAATGATCCATCCCATAATCTGTGTTCGTTGTTCGTGAAGGTTATCAGCATTTTTTAAATTCAATTCTTAACAATCCTAGCTCGATTAGAAGAGAATCTATACAAAAACCCTTGCATATAATATAAGCAATGAATCATATTGTAACAGTATGTGCAATACTCTTAAACCCTCTAAAAGTGGTCACATAACCTATACAATAATAGTGCATTAATTTCCAATGGTGAGAAACCATTATCTAGACTCTCTTAAGAAACCGTCAAATCTTTTAAATTCTAAACTAGTAAAACCGTTACAATGTACATAAAAACAAAAGGTAGAGATCATGCATCGATCTATAGGGTTTGTAAATTACTGAGTTGCAGATAAAAAGGAGAACAAAATCTGTGAAACATATGAAACCTAATAAGTGGATTGTTGAAGTGAATAAGATACACACAAAGAAGAGTCATAGAAAGAAGATTTGATGAAGATATACATGTCAGATAATATTTATAAAACCAAACAAAACAAACAATCTCGAAATTAGAACACAAAATATAATCATACCTTTTTGGAGATGGTATATGCCAATGGAACCGAAGATTGGCTGCATTCTGAAGTTCCATCTCTATTCTTTTTTGCTTTGTATCAGGTGGAATCAAGTTCTGATGTATTGGTTTAGTGGATTACGGTTTATATTTCTATTACGGTTAAGGAAGAGCGTGCGGAGAGAAGATTTAAGGTTGGGAGACCAAGTGTATCCACGCTTACTTGAAATATCGAGGAGAGAATATGGTTGTACATGGACATGCTCTTGGTGTGCAGGAACAAAAGATGTCACAACATTTGCAGAGATTTATCGTTATGGAAAACAATATGAAGGTGTTAAGGTGGACTGAAATTTTTCTTATAATACCAACTACGCATGGTCATTGTGGTTTTGTAATGGAGCTTTTTCAACTATGATTGCTATTATTTTAAGCTTTTTCATCACCATACTTATATATTATATACAAGGGGTATCATCTCAGATCTTGATGGTGGATCTTATCAGGGAGCCTGGGGTTATCCTTTGTTCAGGAACAAATGTTGTAATCGGCCGAGATGATACCAAAAATGAGCATGTGACTCTTAACATCTTATTGATGTCTTGGTTAAATGCTAGTTGGTGGCATGTGTGTTTGGAAATTTCATTAGGACTAACGAGGAACTTGAGATTGAGAATTTCTAGCATATATTACATTTATGGTCAAATGATATCTTTATGTCCCAATTCATATTCTGACTGGGATATTTTAAGAATGGAGGTAAAATTGAAATGGGAGTTAATTTTGTATTCATATTCACACTTGTGTTGCAACAGGTTTACGGAGGAAACGATGGATGAATTTGGTGTTTGGCTTCTGATATGCTTAGAGTTTAATTCCCTAAGTTAAAACTGCAAGTGCAAAGGACAATTGTAGTATCTAGGGGTGGAACACAGAGACTCAAGAAATCTTACGATAGACTATAGAACTTCGAGTTAAGCTAGACGATGCAAATCAGAAATAATGAAAACTAAACAGAAAGTAAATCAGTAGCAAATTCGGTTTTGTGAAGCAAATACTAAAAGCGTAAGTCTAGGGAGTTCTCAGGAAATCAGACAAGCAGATCAAATAATCAGTCATGATCAAATTAAGCTCGGTTCTAGAACTCAAACACATAATTAGAATTAACCAACTTTCGTTGCGAGAATTCTCTAAGTCTAATTAGCAGAAACCCAAATTTCTTTGCAATTCCTAACAGATTAAACTAGCCTTAAGTGCAGGTTCGATTTGTTCACAATTCAATTAAACCAAATTTCTTTGCCGATAACTAAATTTCTCAACCTAAATAGATCAGATTCTAAACCACACTTTCGTGTCAATTTATAAACCTAAAGTCCAGATTCTAAGTGATCAGATTAGAAACTAGTAATAAGCACAATTCAGGTTGAAAAACTAATCAGATATGAATCCTTAACTGATAGATAGATCTAGCAAGTCATGAAAACCCTTAAGAGAATCTCTAAATCTAACTATGAATCTACTCAGACATGATTAATGATACATAAATCAATATATAAATAGACTGCATATAAATAAAGAGGTGAGAAATAAAGAGGTTCGAAATCTTCTCCAAAAGCAGTACAAGAACATACAGCCTCAAGCTCTCTCTCTCTCTCTCTCTCTCTCAATAGATAATAGTATCAAAGCGTAGTCTAATTAAAACACCAAAAACATAATTATATAGAGCTAATCACGTCTTGGGCTCTTTTCGTAAATAATGTAACTTCTAGGGCAAAACTGCAAATCTCCAAAGTCTTCATTAATGTGCTGGCGCGGAGCTGCAACGATCGATGCCAAGGGTGCAATGATCGACGCAGCCGTTGATCATACTTGGTGAATTTAGCTCTCTTGGCTTAAGCTCCTAATTTTTCCCAAAATTGTCCAATATCTCCAATAATCCTCCAAACGTGCATGTACCTAATAAGCACCTGTAATGACTCGATAGAAACTACAAAAGACTTTAAAACACACTTATATCATGGCTTAAAACAGGTAAAAACCATGACATATCAACTCCCCCACACTTGGCTTTTGCTTGCCCTCAAGCAAAACAGAAAACCAGAATGTGGTGAAGAAGTTTGAAAACTTCGGAAACTCCGTTCATCTTAGAAGTACAACACTCAGATTCTCCTTAGTAAGCCACATGAAAAATTCACCTGCAGACATCAAGACCAACATGTACTTCCCCCACACTTAGCAGTTGTCCTGAGTAAACTCCACAATCAATCCAAAGCAGTCAAATTCACCCTACTGACTTCTATAAGCTATTAAGTGCGGTCTCACCTAAGGAGTTGATAGGTCAAAGTTATGTCCCTATTCTACTGCAAGTGCACAGTTATGCGAATGTAGTATTCAGGGTATCGTATCCACAAGGACTAAAGTTTCACATGACAGATTATATGTCTTTCAGTTAAGCTAAGCCAACCAAGAGAAAGCAGTAAACGAATGCAAGCAAATTAAAGAGTGTTTTCAATGGGAGAAAGGCGTCAGACTTAGGAAGTTCTCAGGAATTATACAATGCCAGATACTTAACTAACCGGATTCAGATTAAGCACAAGTTCAAGAACTAGAAGCACAATGATAAACAATCCAACTCTCGCTGAGATTATTACTATATCTAGCAACCTAGCGATCCAAATCTCTTTGTGATCCTAGAGTTCTAAACAAGCATTAGGAACAGGTTCTTCGGTTCACAATTCTCCTAAACCAAATCTCTTTGTATTTAATCGAATTGCTCACACTAAGTTTATTCAGATTATAACTCACACTCTCATGCTAAGTTAATTATCTCAGATCTAAATCCTAGGTGATCAGTACAGAATTCAGTATTAAACGCAACTTAAGTGATGACCGAATAGATTTAGAATCCTAGTAAATAAGTTATCTAAACATGCATAAAAACCCTATAAGAATTCCTAAATCTCACTAGGTTACCACTCAGACATATTATCAGATAAACAACAAATCATTGAATAGAAAACCAAAGACTGAATAGATAGATAAAAAGGTGATGAGGTCATCAGAACCAAACCAAACCAGGGGCTGACTGACTCAATCACTGACTCAACCACTACGTCAAGCAGCGCAAGAAGACTAAGAGAAGCCAAGGCCACAATGAGTTTTGATCCAAAACCAGGCATAGGACTGATTATACATCCAACAATCAATCCTAAGAAGACATATGACCCAGGAGGAATCATAACACATGGAGGAGAGATTATGGAGCCGAGAAGATCTAACAAGGAATATGAGCTTATCTTCGCTCAAGTGGAGATCAAGTTCAAGACATCTAGCTCAGCCCATCATCAGCACGCCACTAAGGAGAGTCATCCCCAAAAGATGACACAAGAAGAAGATACTGAAAAGGAGCTAACCATATGTAGCATCACAACTAGCTCAGGGGATAACTCAACGACTAGCTCAGAAGACTTGCCATATATGGAAGCATTCACATTTGGAAGGTCAATTCAGCACCAAACCTTTACCTATCAAAACTACAGTGTTTTGAGCTCCTTTCCATCAAGTCCAGACGTCCTCAGCTGCACAAGACCACACAAGATTCTCCATAACTTCAACAAGTCACACTTACCATTTTGGAGAAGAAAGAGATCAAACACCAACGGCTTCTTTCCAAGAATGAAAGCCACAAATTGTTTGTCAATCAAGCTGTCCCAAGGATCCTCACTTATCCCTTAAAGCCATCCAGATACAAAGAAACCATCAAGAGCTTGGATCCTTGCCAAAATGAGCCTAACGGCTAGTTTCCTTTAAGTTTGCGATTTCTTGTTCAAGGTCAATATGACCGTTAGTCATGAGTCCTATAAAATCTCATTGTATTGTTCATTTGTAAATCACCTTTCAACCTTTCAATCAAAGTATTATTCAGTTTCTTTCAAAGAGTGTCTTTGTTAAGATCTTTTGTCTTAGGATTCATTTGAGTGATTCAATTGTTTCCAAGGATTATTGGATTAGGTTTGCTTGTGTGATTCAAGTAGAACTAGTTCACCACGGATTGAGAGAGTCAATCAAACCCACCGGTTGAGAGAGTCAATCACTACATTCATTCCATTCCTCTTTCCATTTAATCACTTCAACATCCATCCTAAGGAGTCTAGAGACCCACGGTTGGATCCATCTCACCACATCATCACCCACGATCTAGAAGAGAGAGACTTCAGTCCCTTTTCTACATCACCCACGCTTCCATCTTGCATCATCTGGTATCAGAGCCGAAAGGTTCCTAAATCAGGTGTTATCTATCCTTATCCTTTCGGTTTTCATTTGCATCTAGATTATAGTTTTTGTTTTCATCGCATCTTCTATCAAAAAAAAAAAAAAACCATAAAAATTGTTTCTTTCATCATATTTTATAGTTTCTGATTTTTGTTTGCATACTTGAAGAAAAATCCATAAAAATCGTTTTTCTTGCATTTGATTCATCTATTTCATTTTTTTGCTTTGTTTTGCATCTTAAATCAAAAAAAAAAATTTGTTTTGTGTTTCTTTTGATTTTTATTTCTCTGCTCTTAGTTTGTTTCAAAAAGTTAAAAAAAAAGAGTTTCCATTGTTTTGATTCGATTTCTTAAACCCAAAAAAAAAAAAAAAAAAGTGTTATTTCCATATTAGTTTTTGTGTTAATTCGAAATTCAAAAAAAAGTGTTATTTCCTTTTGTGTTTTATTTCCATTCAAATTTTGAATCAAGCAAAAGGCTCCTTTCCATATTTTTAGAAGTCATACAATCTTGTTTCCTGTTTTGAAGGGATTTAAATTGAGTTTCCTAAAAACTATTTTTCTAAATTCCCTAAACTCTTTTAAACCGAGTTTAACGTGAAAACCAGTAGCTTTCTAATTTTTGAAGAGGATTTTACAAGTATCAAACCGTGCTTAACATAGTTCAATACTTAAGTATCTCAAGAACATATTAATACACTGGTTTTGTGCATTGTCAGGAACTAACTCAAAAGAAAAACATGGAAGAAGAAGAATCATATGGAGACAATTGGAGTGAGGATGAAGAGAGCTTACTCTGCTCAGATGAGGAGACAGAGTATGAGACACCACCATGGCCAGGAGATGAAGCCTCTGAATATGGGTATGATTCAGATGGTGACTCAGGCTGTGATCCGGAGCCGCAACACAAGGAGCTGCACACTACAACCTCATCTTGGAGTCAGCTTTGCATGGAAACCAGTGAGGAAAGTGAAGATTCAGAAGCAGACATGTATGGAGAGTACCACCCACCTGGGCACAAGAGTGCATTCAAAAACCATGGAGTTACTTCATACCGTGTACTAGCTCAACGTCAGCTCACTGATACAAGGGAAGCTACAGACCAACAAGCAAGCACAAGGCAGCCAACCACCAGAACAAGAGGTTCCCTAATCTTCTTAGGGATTAGCAAAGATCCTGAAGCATACGTGCAATGGGAAAACAACATGGAGGAGTGGTTACAAGTTAACAAAGTTCCAAAAGAAAGGAGGCTAGTACAAGCTGTCTCAGCCTTCACAGGAAAGGCTTATGAATGGTGGCTAAAGGAGAGCACACCAACCATCCTTAAGAAGCCAATATTGGATTGGAGAGATCTCAAGTCCAGGATGAAAAAGGAATTTGTGGAGAAGCTTCAAACCACAACCAAGAGAGTGAAGATTGCATCCGAAGCACAAGCTGCTCCAAAACCCAAGTTTGTTTGCTATCGAGAAGCTAAGAAGACTCCTCACGCAAAGCAGGATCAGCAATGGCAGGAGATCATGGAGATTTTGTGACCAAAGAAGCAAGAGCAGAAACAGAGCCGCAAAGCTTCACCCAATGCAACTGGACCTAGCTTTGATGCATCACTCAAGCTGCTAGACATGCCAACACAAGGTAAGTGTTCTAACCTTGTAAATTCCAAAGAGCCAACATGTTATAGGTGCCATAGAAGAGGGCATTTTGCTGCAAACTGTCCATCTAAGAAGTTGTTCAAAGATATAACATCAGAGTTGAAATTGGAAGTAGCTGACACAAATGATAATTTTGTGCAATCTGATATTTTAATTTCCAATTGAAGACTGATGAGGTCATCAGAACCAAACCAAACCAGGCGCTGACTGACTCAATCACTGACTCAACCACTACGTCAAGCAGCGCAAGAAGACTAAGAGAAGCCAAGGCCACCATGAGTTTTGATCCAAAACCAGGCATATGACTGATTATACATCCAACAATCAATCCTAAGAAGACATATGACCCAGGAGGAATCATAACACATGGAGGAGAGATTATGGAGCCGAGAAGATCTAACAAGGAATATGAGCTTATCTTAGCTCAAGTGGAGATCAAGGTCAATACATCTAGCTCAGCCCATCATCAGCACACCACTAAGGAGAGTCATCTCCAAAAGATGACACAAGAAGAAGATACTGAAAAGGAGCTAACCATATGTAGCATCACAACTAGCTCAGCGGATAACTCAACGACTAGCTCAGCAGACTTGCCATATATGGAAGCATTCACATTTGGAAGGTCAATTCAGCACCAAACCTTTACCTATCAAAACTACAGTGTTTTGAGCTCCTTTCCATCAAGTCCAGACGTCCTCAGCTGCACAAGACCACAAAAGATTCTCCATAACTTCAACAAGTCACACTTACCATTTTTGGAGAAGAAAGAGATCAAACACCAACGGCTTCTTTCCAAGAATGAAAGCCACGAATTGTTTGTCAATCAAGTTGTCCCAAGGATCCTCACTTATTCCTTAAAGCCATCCAGATACAAAGAAACCATCAAGAGCTTGGATCCTTGCCAAAATGAGCCTAACGGCTAGTTTCCTTTAAGTTTGCGATTTCTTGTTCAAGGTCAATATGACCGTTAGTCATGAGTCCTATAAAGTCTCATTGTATTGTTCATTTGTAAATCACCTTTCAACCTTTCAATCAAAGTATTATTCAGTTTCTTTCAAAGAGTGTCTTTGTTAAGATCTTTTGTCTTAGGATTCATTTGAGTGATTCAATTGTTTTCAAGGATTATTGGATTAGGTTTGCTTGTGTGATTCAAGTAGAACTAGTTCACCACCGATTGAGAGAGTCAATCAAACCCACCGGTTGAGAGAGTCAATCACTACATTCATTCCATTCCTCTTTCCATTTAATCACTTCAACATCCATCCTAAGGAGTCTAGAGACCCACGATTGGATCCATCTCACCACATCATCACCCATGATCTAGAAGAGAGAGACTTCAGTCCCTGTTCTACATCACCCACACTTCCATCTTGCATCATCTCTGTGGTGCCTTCGATCCACCAGCCTTACCATCAACTGATTCAACAGGAGAGAGCGTCAAAGCCAGCCTGTTCAATCCCATCCCTTACACACGACCATCCCTTGAGTAACAGGAGAGAGCGATATAGCCAGCCTGTTTCTTCCATCAACCACCTTGTGAGGCTCCATCTTTGAGCCTTACACCAAAGACTCATGCACTTGTCTTTGCCAAAAAGTTTTGATCCAGGAATAAGACAAGAAGAAGAGTACACAAGTCAAAAGGACATCAACCGTGAGGTGCAAGCAAACAAGGTGAATTCTGAACTTAAAGTGAATAAACTTGTTTGTCCAACCACTGTTATGATGCACTTGTGTCTGGACCAAAAGGTTCATAAAAGTTTAGGTGTTAAAGAAGAAGTGGAGCAACACCAATGTCATAAGCCACAAGCAAGTAAAGGACAAGAGTACACTCAAGGTACCATCATGACTATTGTACCAAGACATGAGCGAGACAAGGTAAGTAATTATCTTACTCAAACTGTTTATAATGATTACAAGGATATGATAATGCATTTGTCTTGTCAAAAAGAACTTGAGAAAGATATAGGTTTTGAAGTCAAGTTTCGGGCAGAACCATCAACCCAAAGGAATCAAGATAAAGAAGTTCATGGAGCTTCAACCAATGATGAACTAGAGCATAAGACCTCTAGTAGTACATGCACCAGGACAGATGCGACTCTGAACCAGCTTGTCATATCCATAATGGTAAGCTCAAACCTTGTGCAACCTGTTTTAAAAGTCTCAAACTCAGATATAATCCACTTGCTCTTTCCCTTAAGAGTTGACTTAGGTACAGGTCTGATAAAGATCAAGAAGCCAAGGGCAGAAGGAGTCTTGAAAGAGAGACCAAAACCGAGCCATGTTTCCACACATGAGCCACAAGCGAATCAAAGGCTTGAAGTATATCATGCTTCAACCAAACATGAGGTCATTTCTGAACTTGTAATGAGTATTCTTGACTATCAATCCACTGGTATGATGCACTTGTTTCTTGAGTCAAGTGTTGAGACAAGGATTAGATCTAAAGATAAAGCCAAATGGGAGATCAAGGAAAATCCACCCGACCAAAGCCAGCACACTACATCTATTAGCATGGTAAGTCTTTCTTTGATCCACTTCATTTCCCATGACTCAACAGCTGTGTTAAAGGATTTGTTAAGCTTACAAGAGGATGAGATATCAGTAGCACATGAAGATGACTCTAAGGAAAATGATTCAAACCGATATTTATTTGATAAGAAGCCCATAATTCACTTGTCCCTTTGCCAAAGTGTTGAGAATATTTCAGGTCTTAAGGAGAGCAGGAGCAAGATAAGTAAAGAAGGAATCACACCAGCTCAAAGAAGAGGAGCATTGCTGTCCTATTTACTCAAAGAAGAGCCACCGGATGCTCCAGAACTATACCAGAATAAAAATGATTCCGAAGGTTATCAAGTTTTGAGGTCAAAACTTCTTGAAGAGGGAGGGTATGATGAGGTCATCAGAAGCAAACCAAACCAGGCGCTGACTGACTCAATCACTGACTCAACCACTACGTCAAGCAGCGCAAGAAGACTAAGAGAAGCCAAGGCCACAATAAGTTTTGATCCAAAACCAGGCATAGGACTGATTATACATCCAACAATCAATCCTAAGAAGACATATGACCCAGGAGGAATCATAACACATGGAGGAGAGATTATGGAGCCGAGAAGATCTAACAAGGAATATGAGCTTATCTTAGCTCAAGTGGAGATCAAGGTCAAGACATCTAGCTCAGCCCATCATCAGCACACCACTAAGGAGAGTCATCTCCAAAAGATGACACAAGAAGAAGATACTGAAAAGGAGCTAACCATATGTAGCATCACAACTAGCTCAGCGGATAACTCAACGACTAGCTCAGCAGACTTGCCATATATGGAAGCATTCACATTTGGAAGGTCAATTTAGAACCAAACCTTTACCTATCAAAACTACAGTGTTTTGAGCTCCTTTCCATCAAGTCCAGACGTCCTCAGCTGCACAAGACCACACAAGATTCTCCATAACTTCAACAAGTCACACTTACCATTTTTGGAGAAGAAAGAGATCAAACACCAACGGCTTCTTTCCAAGAATGAAAGCCACGAATTGTTTGTCAATTAAGCTGTCCCAAGGATCCTCACCTATCCCTTAAAGCCATCCAGATACAAAGAAACCATCAAGAGCTTGGATCCTTGCCAAAATGAGCCTAACGGCTAGTTTCCTTTAAGTTTGCGATTTCTTGTTCAAGGTCAATATGACCGTTAGTCATGAGTCCTATAAATTCTCATTGTATTGTTCATTTGTAAATCACCTTTCAACATTTCAATCAAAGTATTATTCAGTTTCTTTCAAAGAGTGTCTTTGTTAAGATCTTTTGTCTTAGGATTCATTTGAGTGATTAAATTATTTCCAAGGAATATTGGATTAGGTTTGCTTGTGTGATTCAAGTAGAACTAGTTCACCACGGATTGAGAGAGTCAATCAAACCCACCGGTTGAGAGAGTCAATCACTACATTCATTCCATTCCTCTTTCCATTTAATCACTTCCACATCCATCCTAAGGAGTCTAAAGACCCACGGTTGGATCCATCTCACCACATCATCACCCACGATCTAGAAGAGAGAGACTTCAGTCCCTGTTCTACATCACCCACGCTTCCATCTTGCATCAAAAGGGGTTCAAAATCCTTCTCTCAAAGGTTACAAGTAGCAAGAACAACCCCTTTAGCACCAAATCTCTCAATCTCCAAGCAAGAACAAAGTAAGAACAAGATAATGATACTGAGTCTGAAAAACCTAAGGGCTAGATTAGAATAAGAGAAAACTTCTGGGCAACTTTGCAATTCTTCAAAAGATGTCTTCAACTCAGCGTATAAGTGTCTATCGCGCTAGGCACTCCAAATCTGGGGAAGATGATAGTCTTAAACAGCTTAAGAACTACCGAAGAGTCATTGGTCGGACTAGAAAGCGCTTCAACCCACTTAAGGACGTAGTCCACAGCAACCAAGATATACCTGTTCCCATAAGAAGATGGAAACGGTCCCATGAAATCGATGCCCCAGCAGTCAAAGACTTCAACCTCGAGGATGAAGTTTTGTGGCATCTCATGTCTCTTTCTTATCTTCCCCCTCCTCTGACACACATCACACTGCGAGACAAACAACTGAGAATCTTTGAACATCGTAGGCCACCAGAAGCCTGCTTGAAGAACCTTGGACACTGTCTTGAATGTAGCAAAGTGTCCTGCATAATCAGAACCATGGCAGTGGTATAACACATTATCAACTTTAGACTCTGCGATGCAACACATGTAGATACCATCAGAGCAGTGCTTGTACAAGTATGGTTCATCCCAAAAATAGCGCCTGACTTCCCTAAGGAACTTCTTCTTAGCATAGCCTTTAAATACTTCAGCCTCATCCTCTACAACAAGGTAGTTGGCTATATCGGCGTACCAAGGTCTAGTGGAGAGAGAACCTTGGGCGACTGCAGCTATGAACATGTCAGCTTCATCATCCGGAATAGCTGCCTGCATCCGTGACTGGTGTCGACCGACACCAGTGTTGATGTCGATCGACATCGTCCCTAATCGGCCAAGCGGTGTCGTGTCTGATCGATTTTCGTTCGCTGTTTCGAGTCGAGTGTCGACCGACATGAATTGAGTGTCGATCGACACTTGCCTTGCAACTCGTGTAGAAAGCAGTGAACTCGAAGAAACTGCTTGAAATCCCGTTTCAACCTTATAGATGTTCTCCTCTGGTAGAAAATCATCTATAGAAACGTCCTCATCGATCCTAATCCGTGATAAATGATCAGCCACACCATTCTCTACTCCTTTCTTATCTCTCACCTCTATGTCAAACTCTTGGAGCAACAAAATCCATCTTACCAGTCTTGGCTTAACATCTTTCTTTTGCATCAGATACTTAAGCGCAGAATGGTCAGTATGCACAACTACCTTGGATCCAATCAGATAGGGGCGGAACTTCTCGAATGCAAACACAACTGCCAACAACTCCTTCTCACTGGTTGCATAATTTCTTTGAGAATCATCAAGAGTCATACTGGCATAACAGATAGCATGGAGCTTCTTGTCCTTCTTCTGCCCAAGCACAGCTCCTACCGCATAATCACTAGCATCACACATCACCTCAAAAAGGAAGATTCCAATCTGGTGGTTGCACAATGGGAGCAGAGATCAAGGCCTGTTTCAGCTCCTTGAATGCAGCATGACACTCATCTGTGAACTCAAACATCAAATCCTTACAGAGAAGTGCAGTGAGTGGTCTAGCTATCTTGCTGAAGTCTTTAATAAATCTCTTATAAAAACCAGTATGCCCAAGAAAACTCCTGATTCCTTTGACTGAATCTGGCGTTGCAGCCCTGTCATCACCTCAATTTTAGCTATGTCTACTTCAATCCCTGCCTCAGAAACTCTATGCCCAAGTACAATACCATTTTTTACCATAAAATGGCATTTCTCCCAGTTCAAAACCAGGTGCTTTTCCTCACAGCGAGCTAGCATCTTGCATAGTAAGATGGTCCGTAGACAGAAAAAACATCCATGAAGACCTCCATAAAATCCTCTATCATGTCTGTGAAGATAGACATCATGCACCTCTGAAACGTAGCAGGAGCATTACACAGTCCGAATGGCATTCTGCGGTATGCAAAGGTGCCATAAGGACATGTAAATGTGGTCTTTTCCTGGTCCTCTGGGTGGATAGGGATCTGAAAGAAACCAGAATAGCCATCCAGAAAGCAGTAGTAAGGATGATTTGCCAACCTTTCCAACATTTGATCAATGAAAGGGAGTGGAAAGTGGTATTTTCTGGTGGCTGCATTCAACTTCCTGTAGTCTATGCACATCTGGTGACCAGTGATTGTTCTTGTAGGAATCAGCTCATTCTTGTCATTCTTCACCACTGTGACTCCTCCCTTCTTAGGAACCACATGAACTGGGCTGACCCAATCACTGTCTGATATAGGATAAATAATCCTAGCTTGCAGCAGCTTCATAATCTCCTTCTTTACAACCTCTTGCAGGTTAGGATTCAAACGCCTCTGATTCTCAATTGATGACTTGCTCTCATACTCAAGGTGTATCCTACGCATGCACAAGTCTGGTGAGATACCTGAAATATCATCAAGAGAATAGCCAAGAGCTTTGCGATGTTTGCGCAGCTTGCTTAGCAGTAAAGTGAGTTCTGCATTATTCAAATCAGCATTGACAATAACATGATAAGTGGAATTGTTACCTACGAATGCATATTTGAGGCCTGCAGACAGCTGCTTCAGTTCAATCTTTGGAGCTTTCTCCTCGCTCCAATCACTCGCGATTGATGTCGACCGATTCACGTGTAGTGTCGGCCGACACAATATGTCATCGGTGTTGGTACTGGATTTCCCTCTAGGAAATCCGGCCCATAAACAAATAAAACAAAGGCCCATATTCATGAGCCCGTTCCAAAATCAAAGACAGAGAGGTCGGCCGATTCCTTTGTTGGGCCCATACGATTGGCATCCTGACAAGGCCCAAGCAACGCCGAAGTGAGAGGCGATCGAGCTTGAACTCGATAGGAGACGATGCGGAGATAGAGCAACCCGGTCTTCGTAAGTTCAACAGATCCACACAAATCTCGGAGATCGTTATAACGACGAGGCCGAAATATCGGAACAAGAAGATCAAAGTCGAGAGTATTTAAAGAAGAAGTGGCGATTCATTCAAGACATTCCAACCCTAATTAAGAACACTTCGACTAGATAGCTCGATCATCATACTTTGTACTCTCTTTTCGACTGTGTTTATTCTATCTCGACGACCAATCTCAATAAAGTCTTTGATTCATAGGAAATCTATACCATTTCAATATCCAAAAGTCCAAATCCAAGATTACAAATTCTTGGTGTGAATCTCAAATCTCACATTTGGCGCCGACTGTGGGGACTATCTATAGCTTTTCCTGTCTTAAGAATCAGATCTTAGATCTGATAGATCGAGATGAATCCCGACCAATCTGGCTCTCCCAGCGCCACACCACCAGTCGACCACCCTCAAACGGCTGACAACGTTCCTCAGAACACCACCGGGGTAAGAATCATGGGTCAGACCGATGGCGTGTTGATGAGCTCTGCCTCAGTCTCCACGACTTCGGCACCAACCGGCTCAGTCGCTCAAACGGTCGCGACGAGCCAGACTCCGACAAATGTTTTGTCAGGAACTAACGATCCGAGCAGAAATTGGGTGTGGATGAGGAATGATTCCATTTCCGCCCCCACCTCAGGAGGTGGACCTGAAATAACCAGACCTAATTCGCCACTGCCTTCTGCTCTGCAGCGACAAGGCCCAGATGACCTCGCTGAAATCCGTTCGATGTTAAGCCTGTTGGTAAACCGAACGAGAAAGACCGAGGCAAGCGCACGGGCCCTAGAGATCGCAAACCATTCTCTGGCCGCGCAGCTCGATGAACAGGAACAGCGCATTAACGCCCGTCTTGAAGAGCTCGCAAGCCAAAACCAGGGGGGTAGATCAACACGTGATCCACGAACCCCCATAAGTCCTCCACCGTGTACACGCTTGGACTTCTCCAATGTAGTAACTCCCCCGGGAGCGTCGGGAAATTTCGCTAATACGTCAAGTAGCGGCTTCCGCCCTATAATGACACCTATCGCGATACCGACTCCATTCAGTTCGAGTTCAATGGTCACATATCCGACCGAATCGGGAAACCGACCATTACTTGGGCCACCAACTTTCCTGAATAACTCTAATATCCGACCGAGGCAACTAGGAGGCTTTGCTTTCGCCTCGAGCTCAGGACACCTTTACGGATCAAATACGATACAGTTCCAAACGCTGCAGGTCGACCAGATGAGATCGATTCCAACAATCGATCTTCTCGACCCCGTTTTCCCGGAACAAACATCCAATCAGGCACAAGCCCAGTTTGCGCCTACGGTAGGCGATGAACACGATATGCTTAGACAATACATTGAGCAAGTTAAGGCCCAATTCGTTAGTCTGAGCTCGTAAGTTCACATGGCAATAAGCGCGGCACCCGACATCGATCGAGTGAACGAAGAAACGCGATAAACGCCGTTCACAGACCGGATCGCCTTTGCAAGAATCCGGGAAATCAAGAAAACAAAATTTCCGGAGTTCTATGGAAAATCGGACCCGAAAGCCCATGTATGGGCATTCCGACTAGCAATGGCAAGGGTATACCTTACCGATGAGGAAAGAGAGCCGTCTTTCTGCAGGCTCTTCGCCGAAAGTCTATCGGGCTCCGCCTTAGAATTGTTTGCCGGACTGGAAGAAAGGTCCATCGACAACTTCACCCAGTTCATGACGGCTTTCCTCAAACAATACTTCGTCTTTATTGAGGTAAAGACTATTGAGGCAGCCCTGTTTGGCGTCTCTCAAAAACCTGACGAGACACTTCGCTCGTACATCGACCGATTTTAGGAAATAAAATCCAAAATCGCAAACCCGCGAGACGAAGTAGCTATAGAAGCACTGAGACGTGGACTGTGGTATTCGACCAGATTCCGCGAGGAAATAACAGTCCGCGAACCTCAAACACTCGATGACACCCTTCATCGCGCATCGGCCTTTGCTCGCCTCGAGGACAAAACCACGGCCCTCAGAGAAAAGCATCAAAAAGAAAAGAACCCGTCGGGCTCCCAGAACCCGAACTCAAAAAAGGATTCCCGTAAATCAGAAAACGTCAACGCGGTCGAGACCGAAGAGCTCGAAGAAATTCGAGTTCGATAAGGAAAAATTATGTGATTTCACAACAAAAGAGGACACTCGACTGAAGAGTGCTATACTCGAGCTAAAGCCGAGGCTCAAAAGCGAGAGTCCGAAAACAAACAGGAATCAGAAGTCGAGGAGGAAACTCCATTTGACAAAAAGGAAAGTAAGCATACCAAAGAGTCAAACACCAAAAAGCCTTCTCAGAACAAACAAGAATAGTCAAAGGAGCCGGAATCTCCCGAAACACTCCCTCAGGGGTCGCGAAAGCGAGTCGAGGTCATTCTCGGCGAGCTCAGCTTGTGCGGTACCCCAGGAGGTTAGGCGTTATCTCCACCTCCGGCTCCCATCAAGAGTTTACGCTTACGAATCAATCTCCCTGGTCTCTGCGGGGGGGGGGGGGAGGGGTGTGTACGGGCCATACCCCCTAAACGAGTCGACTTCATCTTTGGTGGCTCCAAGCTATGCCGAGACTCGGTCAATTCAATCAAAGCCCTTCAAAGAGGAGTCGAGATCGACAAAGGGGGGAAAATCCCAATGTTAGGTCCAGACCACGAAATCGCTTTCCACGAGAGCGAGACAAGTAATCTCGACAAATTACACAACGACGCTCTCCTCGTTTGTCTAGTAGTGGGAGATGTCGAACTCTCGAGGATAATGATTGACACAGGAAGTTCGGTGGATGTCCTCTTTTACGATGCGTTCAAAAAGATGGAGTTCAACGACTCCAAGATCGACGAGGAAAAGACACCTATAGGGTTCGCTGGCGAAACAACATACTCAATGGGCTCTGTATTCGCCCCAGTAATAGCTGGAGGAGTTCGAAGAATGACACAGTTTGTCGTAGTAGATCGGCCAGCTCCCTACAACGCAATTCTAGGTCGACCATGGATATATGACATGAAAGCGGTACCATCGACCTACCATCAATGCGTAAAATTTCCAACTCCCAAAGGAGTAAAAACCGTTTACGGAAGTCAAAAGATTTCCCGCCATTGCTACATGAACGGATACAAGCAAATTGAGAAATCCCCCGCGTAGCAATTACGGAAAGAGGAGGAGCTCGCCACCATGCAAACCAAAAGGTTGAACGACCCAAGTCAAATAGGACCCCCAAAGGACCTCACGACCCAAGTTTGCATAGACGATGCTTATCCCGAAAGACTTGTTGGCATTGGAATTGACCTATCAGAGCCAGTCAAAAATGAATTGGTCTCTTTTCTTAAACAGAACGTCGACTCCTTTGCCTGGTCTTCAACATACATGAAAGGGATAAACATCGACGTAACCAGCCATGAGCTGAATGTCGACCCAACCTACAAACCGGTAAGACAGAAACGTCGAAAACTAGGCCCGGAACGAGCCTAAGCCGTCAACGACGAGGTCGATCGGTTACTAAAAATCGGATTGATCATAGAAGTCAAATACCCCGACTGGCTGGCAAATCCCGTAGTGGTCAAGAAGAAGAACAGGAAGTGGAGAGTCTGTGTAGATTTCACGGATCTCAACAAAGCATGTCCGAAGGATAGCTTCCCACTCCCGCACATCGATCGACTGGTCGATGTTGGATAGTTCAGTTGATCCTGATTCAATTCTCATATTGATATCAACCTAAACATGCATCGGATCTAGGTGTTCTTATTTAGAAACATAACATGATCTCACCTTTTACCTGTTTGTTGCAGCGGAAGGAATAGAACAGGTCAGAGATCAGATAGATGCACCGAGGGATGAATCCTCCAAAGGTTCACACACGCTTCACAAGGAAATGGCTGCTAGACCACAAGGAACAGAGGCGCAGAGAGAGAGGAGTAGCCGCGGCTGGGTTTTAGGGTTGAGAAGAAAAGACTTGGCTTTTAGTCATTAAAAGCCTTCTCTTTCCCTTTTGGGCTTTTGGGCCCAATCTGATTAAATCCCATTTAATCAGACCCATTAGTCTTTCTCTCTTAGTACGACAAATGCCTAGCACTTTTGTCGTACTTCTGCTAAGCCGTTCCAACACATTTTCCTGTTAGCTTAGGCGTGTGACCCATATGGGATCATATAATAAAGGCAATAAGTCCAAGACTTATAGATCATGAGCGGACTCTAGCAAGCCATCATGATCCCCAGTATTATATGACTTATGTCTGATCTCGACATACTCTTACTTTCTAGAGACAGTACCGAGATTACTGGACACAATTCCAACAATCTCCCACTTGTACTGGAATCTCTGTATTCATAATCCTTTTGTCACAATATCTCGATTAGTCATAAGGCAAGATTGGTGTCATCCTTATAAAGCCTAATCTTGTTCATCGGACTCTGATTTGATACTGACAATCCAAACGACTCGGGAAAGTCCGTTTGAGCATGGCCATGCGTTTTCCAGTATTCAAATCTCCGATTGGCCTAGAGATATTCACTCCATTTATATTGGAGGGACAAATCCCATCTTGTTCCATCACTTTAAACTACTCATTTCATGATGTACCCAAACAAGATCCTTATAACTATCGCAGAACGATAGCGTTAGACAATGATCAAAGTACATCAGTCCATGGGCAGTCACATGCATGTGAACTCAGGTCTAAGGACTATACTCTATAGTCGTAGTAAGAATCTCTTATGACACATATATAAATATCCTGAAGAGTTCTTATAGGCGGGTCTTGTCCGGTCGTATGTTCCCAACATACACCTATGTACTGACTTTGATGCCGCGCATCTATGACACACTGAGACTTTGTCATAAGTCACGTACCAATCCAGTCTCACACGGTTGTTGGTGTTCCAGTTTCAACAACCTTCGACTAGGGACATGATGATATAAAACATTTATCAAATATAGGATCTCATGATCAAGCTAAATGACTTCGATGACTCAAGATCAAGTCATTTACTTCGATGACCTATAAAATGGTTCATATCATTTTGGAACGATTATTTCATCACAGTTAAAATAATCTTGAAATAATAATTTCATTAAAACATAAAATAATGTTTTACAAGAACATATCAAATAACTAAATAAAGCTCACAAAACTCCCACTCAAATTTAGATTACATTTCAATGTTTCTAATGCCTACAGCTTCAGTCAGGAACTCGAGCTTAGGCCTTGGGAGTGGCTTTGTCAACGGATCAGCGACGTTATCATCTGTCGGAACTCGGCTGATCTTGACTTCCTTTCTATTAATGATGTCACGTATCAAGTGATATCTTCTTTGAACATGCTTGGATTTCTGGTGTGATCTTGGTTCCTTTGCCTGAGCTATAGCACCATTGTTGTCACAAAACAGTGCCAGAGGCTCAGCCGCATCTGGTATCACACCTAGTTCCATAATGAACTTTCGTATCCAAACAGCTTCCTTCGCTGCTTCTGAGGCGGCGATATATTCAGCTTCTGTAGTGGAATCAGCAACGGTGTCCTGCTTGGAGCTTCTCCAACTTACTGCACCGCCATTCAGACAAAAGACATAACCGGACTGTGACCGGAAATCATCTGTGTCTGTCTGGAAACTTGCGTCCGTGAATCCACTGACTTTAAGCACATCATTTCCACCGTACACCAAGAACTTATCCTTAGTATGTCTTAGATACTTCAAGATATTCTTTACGGCAATCCAATGGTTTTCACCTGGATTTGACTGGTATCTACTCGTCATGCTCAATGCATAAGCAACATCAGGACGAGTACAGATCATGGCATACATGACAGATCCTATTGCAGATGCATAAGGAATGTTCTTCATGCGCTCAAGCTCAGCAGCCGACGTAGGGCTCTGCTTCTTGCTCAGCGTTGTGCCATGTACCATTGGCGTGAAGCCCTTCTTGGAATCTTTCATGCTGAATCTTTGTAGGACTTTGTCAATATATGAGTCTTGACACAAGCCTATCAGCCTCTTAGGTCTATCCCGATAGATCCTAATTCCAAGAACGTATGCGGCTTCACCCATGTCTTTCATGGAAAAACAACTTCCAAGCCAGTCCTTTACAGACTTCAGCATTGGAACGTCGTTTCCGAGAAGTAGTATGTCATCGACATACAGAATAAGAAATACAATCTTGCTCCCACTAGATTTCTTATACACGCATTGTTCTTCTTCGTTTCTGATGAAGTCAAATTGCTTGATCGCTTCATCAAAACGAAGATTCCAGCTCCTCGATGCTTGCTTCAATCCATAAATGGATTTGTGAAGCTTGCATACTTTCCCAGCATTCTTTGGATCTATGTAACCGTCAGGTTGTGTCATATACACATCCTCTTCCAGAATACCATTCAGGAAGGCGGTTTTCACGTCCATCTGCCAAATTTCATAATCATGAAAAGCTGCAGTTGCTAGTAGAATCCGAATAGATTTCATCATAGCCACTGGTGAATAGGTTTCATCGTAGTCCACACCGTGAACTTGTCTGAAACCTTTTGCCACCAACCTGGCTTTGTAAATCTGGACATTTCCATCCACGTCAATCTTCTTCTTGAAGATCCATTTGCACTCGATGGCTTTTACACAAACGGGTAAATCAACCAACGAAAACACTTGGTTGACCGACATGGAGTCCATTTCGGAATCAGTGGCCTTGCGCCACTTAGAGGAATCTGGGCCCATCATGGCTTGATTGAAGTTCGATGGTTCATCACCATCAATGATCAGAAGATCATGACAGTTAGTCACGAGGAATCCTTGATATCTCTCGGGTTCGTGACGGATCCTCCCGGATCTTCGAACTTCAGGTACTACAGGTTCAGGCTCTACAATTTCTTGTAGGTCCTCCTGCTGCTCTTCCTCATTAGGTTGAGCAGTATCCTGTTCATCTTGAATTTCTTCAAGCAGTACCTTACTCCCACTGTCTTTCTTAGAGAGAAACTCCCTCTCAAGAAAGTTACAATCCCGGGCAACAAAGATCTTGTTCTCGGAACGTAGATAGAAGTAATAAGCCTTGGTTTCCCGTGGATAACCAATGAAGTAGCATTTATCAGATTTTGGTGTAAGCTTATCTGAGATTAATCTCTTAACGTAGGCTTCACAACCCCAAATTCTTAGATAAGACAGCACTGGAGCTTCTCCAGTCCATAATTCATATGGTGTCTTTGCTACTGCTTTTGATGGCGCTCTATTTAGAGTGAACACTGCTGTTAGCAGAGCATATCCCCAAAGGGATATTGGAAGGTCTGTGTGACTCATCATAGATCGAACCATATCCAATAAGGTCCGATTTCTCCTCTCAGACACACCATTCCATTGAGGTGTTCCAGGAGGAGTGAGTTGGGACACGATCCCACACTCTCTTAGATGATCACTGAATTCTTGGCTTAAGTATTCTCCTCCTCGGTCGGACCGAAGAGCCTTAATGCTTTTGCCAAGTTGGTTCTGTACTTCATTTTGGAATTCTCTGAACTTCTCTAAAGATTCAGACTTATGTTTCATCAAATAAACATATCCATACCTATTGAAATCATCAGTGAAGGTAATGAAATACTGATAGTTTCCTCTTGCATTTGTGGACATTGGGCCACACACATCAGTGTGTATCAGGCCCAATAAGTCACTGGCCCTCTCGTTAGGTTTATTAAAGGGGGCCCGTGTCATTTTGCCCATCATGCAGGATTCGCATTTCTCACATGACTCAAAGTCAAATGAGCCAAGAAGTCCATTCGAATGGAGCCTCTTGATGCGTTTCTCGCTGATGTGCCCTAAACGACAATGCCATAGAAACGTTCGGTTTTCTTCATTAGGTTTAAACCGTTTTGTATTAATGTTATAAATTGGCGCGGATTGATCGAGTATGTAAAGCCCATTCGTAAGAGGGGCAGAACCATAGAACAAATTGTTGCGATTGAAGGAACATAATTTATTCTTAACTGAAAAATCATAACCTTCCAAATCCAACAAAGAAATTGAAATAATATTTCTGCTTATAGCAGGTACAAAATAACAATTATTCAGTTCTAAAATCAATCCCGAAGGTAAAGACAACAAGTATGTTCCTACAGCTAGTGCTGAAACTTTCGCTCCATTCCCAACTCGTAGCTCCACTTGTCCTTGCTTCAGCCTTCTACTGTTGCTGAGTGCCTGCATATTAGTACAAATATGAGCCCCACAACCAGTATCCATGACCCATGAGGTATTATCAGAAGTAGTTGTATTAACTTCTATAACAAAAATACCTGAGGAAGAAGTCTCGAAAGTCTTCTTCTTCAATTCCTTTAGACCTTCCTGGAATTTCTTACAATCTCTTCTCCAATGCCCCAGTTCTTTGCAGAACCTGCACATGTCAGTAGGCCCAGCCTTGGACTTGGGCTTGGGCTTTGGCGTGTCCTTGTCCGCGACTTGGACACCCTTGGCCTTTCCCTTATCCTTAGCAGAAGACTTCTTAAACCCCTTGCCCTTTTGTACCATAAGCACATTGGGGTCCTTGGCGGTTTTCTTCAAGTTGGGCTCTGCAGTCTTGAGCATTCCGTGAAGCTCAGGCAGTGTCTTACTCAAGCCATGCATGTTAAAGTTCAGAATGAACTGATCATAGCTTGCAGGTAAAGACTGCAGAATGATGTCGCAGGCAAGTTCCTGGCTGATTGGGCAGTCGAGTTTCTGAAGATGATCGAGATAACCCATCATCTTCAAGACATGAGGACTCACTGCCGCATTCGCAGCCAACTTACAGTCCAAGAGGTTCTTAACTGTCTGGAACCTCTCGGTCCTAGCCTGCTCCTGAAAAAGCGATTTCAGGCTTGCCATGATCTCGATTGGGGACAATACACTTTCGAACTGTTTTTGCAGCTCAGGAGTCATTGTCACCAACATCAGGCAATAAACATCATTTTCATCTGACGAATGCTTTTCCCAAGCATTGTGCAGAGTCCTGGCAGCATTGGCAAGAGGCCTCTCGGGGAGGGGATCTCGAAGGACATAATCCTTCTTCTCCTGCTTGAGGACCAGCCTCATGTTCCTTGACCATGTCAGGAAGTTCGTTCCAGTCAGCTTCTCCTTCTCGAGAACAGACCGGATCGAGAATGTGTTTTGTGTGCTTGTAGTAGTCATATCTTAAATATATAAATAAAAGGTTATTAGTTATTATGTTCAAAATGACTAATCTCATATTAAAATTTAATATGATTAATCACGCATTATATTCAATAACCTAAGTTACCCTCAATAGAATATAATGATTCCAAGATCCACATATAACTAAAATTAAAGTGGGCCACTGGCCGTCACCCAACCTTAGCTTATATCGGTAAGCCCTATTTCGGCTAATTATATCCATGATATAACTCTTGGTTGTGAATCTGGGCCCGAGGCCCAATCCACTCTGATGTCTCAAGGCCCGGGACTCCCGATGGCCTAGTCAAGAAAACCGGACTATACAGTCATGTAATCATTAATGTCTGGGACTCCCAATGACATTTATGAATCACAAACCGTCTTACCCACGCAAAAGCAGACATCCTCACACTGTAAGGCCATGAATGCAATTGAATGGGCTTTGACAGCTGACATAGCCTGGACAAGACATCCAACGCTTGATATTATTTGAGGTTCGTAGGTTTATTAAAATCATTCCCAAAATAGAAGATTACTATTTCGGGAAACTTTCTATTTATGGAAACCTACTATTTTTGGAAACTTTCTAAAATTGGAAACTTTCTAAAACCGGAAACTTTCTAACTTTAGAAATTTCTTTAAAATCCAAAACCCGCAAATTCAGAAACTTCTATTTTAAGAAACTTTCTAATTTCAAAATTTCGGAAACTTTAATTTAAAAACGACTTTATAATTTTATAAAATAGATTTTAAATTAATCTGAAGAAAGACTCAATTAACTGGCCCAATTGTTTTAACTTCTTGGCCCGAGGCCCAAGAATTGGTCCATGTCCAAGACATGACCCAATTGTCCAATTAATTGACATAACCGGTCTGGTTCATCAAAACTGGTCTAACCAAGTTTTAATTACTACGATGACCACAATTGTCAACCGGTTATTTACTAAACCGGAATTTCTCAATTTATTTGGTCCAACCAAATCAAATTAGAAATTCCTGGTTTAGGCACTAAATCCAATATTTCTTTCGACATTGGATTTCTTATCCCGGTTTAACCAGATTCAATAAAATTATTAAATCTGTTTATTAAACCAGAACGAAGATTTTAATCAAGTTTTAAACCGAACCAGCTAACCGAAATCGAACCGGCCCATCACACCCAAAACCCTAACCGGCCAGCCGTAAGCCTCACGCAAAAAGCGATAGCCGCAGGCCAGCCGCGTTTGATCCGCGATCGGGACGGTTTGGGCTGCATGATCGGGCGACGTTCGCCTCGGCAGCTCGGGACGGGGATAGCCGCGATCGTGATGCTCGGGTCGATCGCTTCCCACGATCGCCAAGCGATCGGGACGACAACACGCGAGCTGGACGAAGCCCGAGGCGCGACAGGACGTGATCCATGCGATCGCGTTCGTGCGATCCATGCGATTGGCACCATCCATCGCGATCGGTCCGCGATTCATCCGGCCAACACTCGGCCGTGATTGCCAACCGGCCATGCCGGTCAAATGCCTCAACGTCGGGCCCGGATCGGCAAATCTGAGTCGAAGGAATTGTTTAGTGTCTCTTGATTCATTTCTCAGATTAGTTGAACCTACTAAACATACAGATCTAGGTTCTCTTGTAATAGAAACATTATGATCTCACCTTTTACCTGTTTGTTGCAGCGGAAGGAATAGAACAGGTCAATGATCAGGGAGATACACCAAGGGATGAATCCTCCAAAGGCTCACACACGCTTCACAAGGAAATGGCTGCTAGACCGAGCAGGAGAGAGGCGCAGGGAGAGGAGAAAAGAGGCGCAGATGGACTGAAGAATTAGAGAACTTTAGGTCAAGTTTTATTCATTAAAACTCCCTTTAGTTCTCGTGGGCTTTTGGGCCCAATTCTCAGTTCTAATTAAATCCCATGGATTTAATCAGGCCCTTTAGTCTCTCTTAGTACAGTAAATGCCTAGCACTTTTACCGTACTTCTGCTAAGCCGTTCCTACACATTTTCCTGTTAGCTTAGGCGTGTGACCCATATGGGATCATACAATAAAGGCAATAAGTCCAAGACTTATAGATCATGAGCGGACTCTAGCAAGCCATCATGACCCCCAGCATTGTATGACTTATGTCTGATCACTGACATACTCTTACTTTATAGAGACAGTACAGAGATTGCTGAACACAATTCCAACAATCTCCCACTTGAACTGGAATCTCTGTATTCATAATCCCTTTCGTCTCAATATCTCGATTAGTCATAAGGCAAGATTAGTGTCATCCTTATAAAGCCTAATCTTGTTCATCGGACTCTGATTTGATACTGACAATCCAAACGACTCGGGAAAGTCCGTTTGAGCATGGCCATGCGTTTTCCAGTATTCAAATCTCCGATTGGCCTAGAGATATTCACTCCATTTATATTGGAGGGACAAATCCCATCTTGTTCCATCACTGTAAACTACTCATTTCATGATGTACCCAAACAAGGTCCTTATAGCTATCGCAGAACGATAGCGTTAGACAATGATCAAAGTGCATCAGTCCATATGCAGTCACATGCATGCGAACTCAGGTCTAAGGACTATACTCTATAGTCGTAGTGAGAATCTCTTATGACACAGATATAAATATCCTGAAGAGTTCTCATAAGCGGGTCTTGTCCGGTCGTATGTTCCCAAACATACACCTATGTACTGACTTTGATGCCGCGCATCTATGACACACTGAGACTTTGTCATAAGTCACGTACCAATCCAGTCTCACACGGTTGTTGGTGTTCCAATTTCAACAACCTTCGACTAGGGACAGGGTGATATAAGCCATCTATCAAATATAGGGTCTCATGATCAAGCTAAATGACTTCGATGACTCAAGATCAAGTCATTTACTTCGATGACCTATAAAATGGTCCATATCATTTTGGAACGATTATTTCATCACAGTTAAAATAATCTTGAAATAATAATTTCATTATTAAACATCTCAAATGTTTTACAAGAACATATCAATAACTAAATAAAGCCCTTTACTAACTCCCACTGAAATTAAGACTACATCTTAATTTCACTTATCCTACAGCTACAGTCCGTGACTCGTGCTTAGGGCTAAGGGGTGGCTTCGTTAATAGATTAGCAACGTTCTCATTCTCTGAAACTTGCTGATCTACTTAACATCTCTGTCATTTATCTTACGGAATAGGTTATACCTATCCTCAAGTTGTTTGGACCTCTGATGTGCAGCTAGTCTCATCTATGCTGGGAATCACATCAAGTTCAGTGATGAACTATTCTTTCCAAACAACCTCTTTCGCCGCTTCCCAAGCTGCGAAACATTCAGTTTAAGTCATGGAGTCAGCAACAGTGCCGTGCACCGCCAGACAGACACAAGACATATCCGGACTGTGACCGGAAATCATCTTTGTCTGTTGGAAACTTTCCCACTGAAATTAAGACTACATCTTAATTTCACTTATCCTACAGCTACAGTCCGTGACTCGTGCTTAGGGCTAAGGGGTGGCTTCGTTAATAGATTAGCAACGTTCTCATTCTCTGAAACTTGCTGATCTACTTAACATCTCTGTCATTTATCTTACGGAATAGGTTATACCTATCCTCAAGTTGTTTGGACCTCTGATGTGCAGCTAGTCTCATCTATGCTGGGAATCACATCAAGTTCAGTGATGAACTATTCTTTCCAAACAACCTCTTTCGCCGCTTCCCAAGCTGCGAAACATTCAGTTTAAGTCATGGAGTCAGCAACAGTGCCGTGCACCGCCAGACAGACACAAGACATATCCGGACTGTGACCGGAAATCATCTTTGTCTGTTGGAAACTTGCCTTTCAGACTCTATCGACTTGTAGCACCTCACTTTCTTCTTTACCTAAAGAACTTATCCTTAGTATTCTGCAAATACTTTAGAATATTCTTTACGGCAATCCAGTGATTCTTTGCTGGATTAGACTGGTCTTTACTTGTTTTGCTTAATCATTAAAGCAATATCAAAACAAGTACGTG
This sequence comes from Orychophragmus violaceus, assembly GCA_030180135.1. NCBI lineage: Eukaryota > Viridiplantae > Streptophyta > Magnoliopsida > Brassicales > Brassicaceae > Orychophragmus > Orychophragmus violaceus. The sequence goes on from CM058239.1 coordinate 67,262,376, forward strand.
TCATGGCATACATGATAGATCCAATTGCCGTCGCATATGAATCCTATTCATGCATTCAAGCTCAGCAGTTATCGTAGGACACTGCTTCTTGCTTAACGTATTGCCATGTGATATTGGCTTAAAAACCCTTCTTGGAGTGCTGAAAACGTGTAGGACTTTGTCTGGATAAGAATCCTGACTTTGTCCTACCAGCTCTTCTGGATCTCTATCTTTAGATCCAGAATCCAAGACTTTCGTGGCTTTACCCATGTCAATCACTAAACCAACTCCCAAGCCAGTCCTTTACCGACTACAGCATTGGGACAATATTTCCGAGAATCAGTATGTCATCGACATACAATATGAGAAATGCAATATTGCTCCCATTTATCTATTAGTAAACGCATAGTTCCGTTTCGTTCCTGTTCAAGTCAAAACCTTGACTACTTCAACAGAATGAAGATTCCTATTCTGATATGCTTGCTTCCATCCATGAATGGATCGATGAAGTCAACATACACAAAATGTAATTTTCGGAGTCCGAGCTCACTTTCACTACTTTGAACTTCGCAGATTCGTCGCTTTCTATGATCATCAGATCATGCGAACTTTCAATGATCATCAGGTTCAACTAATGACGAGAAATCACTCTCGTATTAGTGACTGATTCTTTCATATCTGCGAACTTCAGGCTCTACAGGTGTAGATTCTACAGAAATCTGTAAATCCATTCGTTGCTCTCCCTCAACAGGTTGAGCAGCCTCCTGTATATCTCGAATTACTTCGAGTTATACTTTTACTCCCACTGTTCTTCTTGGAAAGTAACTTCCTTTCTTAGAAAACAGAATGGTCGTAAAAATACCGAGCCTTGGTTTCCCTAAGAAAACTTCGAGTTATGCTTTTACTCCCACTGTTCTTCTTGGAAAATAACTTCCCTTCTTAGAAAACAGATTGGACGTAAAAGTAACAAGCCTTAGTTTCTCTAGGACAACCAGCGAAGTAGCACAACTACAAATACTCAGTAAAGACAAATTTGGATCGATTCCAATCCACATTAACGTGGTGTCTTTCAACCGATATTTGTGGAACTATTTTAGCGTAAACTTAGATATTTCTAGAGCGTTATTCTTAAAATATCATGGAAGATTCGTGTGACTCATCTTTAATCATTTCTAATAAGATCTGATTCTTTCTCTTAGAAACACCTCAAGGTTTTCAGGAGAATTGAGCTGTGAAACAACTTCACACTCATTCAGATGATCACACCATTAATGACTCAAGTATTCTCACTCATGATCTAATCCAGAGTCTTAATACTTTTGTCACTCAGATTCCATACCTCATTCTGGAACTCTTTCGACCATGTCAAAGAATTCCGACTTGTGTCTCATCAAATGAACACAGTTATACTCACTGAAGTAATCAGTAGAGACAATGAAGTACAGGAAATTTTCTCTGGCATTACTGTTCATCGGACCACATACATGAGTATGTTCAATGTCCAATAAGCCTTTGGGCCTTTCTCTAGCTCGGCTAAGATGGGCCCTTTACTTTTGGTCCAGTAAGCAGAATTCAAGTCTCATAAGATATCCATTCAAATGAGCCCAAAAGTCCATAACTATGGGGTTTCTGAATCCGACTTACTCTATTTGACCAAAACATTTATGCCAAGAAAAATCAGGTTTAATACATCAGATTTAAACCAATTCGGTATTTATGTTACATTTAGGCACTCTTTGGTTTAAGATATAAAACCCATTCCATGAATAGGGTGCTACAATTAATATTTCATTAAGATCAAAAGAACAAAAACTTGTCTTTTATCAAAATGAAAAACATTCAAATTCTTACAAGAAAATGAAAGACAACTCTGCTTAAAGCAGATACATTGTAGCAATTACTTAATACAAAACCAAGCCTCGAAGGCATCTACAAGTGAAAAACCCTATGACTGAGGCAGCATCCATAGCTCCTTCCAGACATGCAGTTCCACTTGCCCTTCCTTCAACGTTCTACTGTTGCTTAGGCTCTGCATATTATAACAAATATCAGTGCCACAACCAGTATCCAATACCTGCAAGGTAGAACTTGAAGTAATAACATGAATACCTGAGGAAGTAGTCTCATACATTAACTTCAACTCCTCATCGTCTTCCATGAATTTTATGCAATCTCTCTTCCAATGCCCTGTCTCTTTACAGTAGCAGCACTTACCAACGTAAGAGGTATCTGACTTGGGCTCGGAAGACACACGCTTGCCATGATTCAAAATCTGGACAACTTTGTCTTCACCCTTGTCAATACTAGGTTTAATAAACCTACCCTTCACGTTTGGCTCAACCGTTTTGAGCATATCATGCAGTTCAGTCAACGTCTTCGTTAAGCCTTTCTTGATATAGTTCCTTACGAACTTATCATAGCTTGACGGCAGTGACTGCAGAATGATCTCAGTTGCCAATTCCTGGCTAACTGGATAATCCAGTTTCCTCAGGTTATCAATGTAACCCATCATTTTACTGACATGAGGACTTACTGGATGATCATTTGGTAGCTTGCAGCTAGTGAGAGATTTAACCAACTGGTATCTCTCCACTCTTATCTGCTCCTGAAATTTTAATTTCAGGCTGCTGATCATCTCTATTGGCGACTCCATGTTCTCATATTGCTTCCGCAAGTCTGAGTCCATTGTAGCCAATATCAGACCACGCACATCTACCTCATCATTATAATGCTTATTCCAAGCATCATATACTGCATGAGAAGCATTGGACCCGATTCTCACGGGGAGAGCTCTCTCAAGAACATAGTCCTTTCTCTCCTGTCTGAGGACTAGCCTCAGGTTCCGCGACCAAGTCAAGAAATTTGATCCGTTCAGCTTGTCCATCTTAAGGACAGACCGGATCGAGAAAGTGTTTTGATTGTTTGTGCTATTCATAACTGAAAATTAAGATAAAAGGATTTTAGTTAATATGTTCAATATGATTAATCCCGTATTAAATTTAATATGATTAATCATGCATTATATTCAATAACATAAGTTACCCTCAATAGAATATAATGATTCCAAGATCCACATATAACTAAGATTAAAGTGGGCCACTGGCCGTCACCCAATCTTAGCTTATATCGGTAAGCCCTATATCGGCTAATTATATCCGTGATATAACTCTTGGTTGTGAATCTGGGCCCGAGGCCCAATCCACTCTGATGTCTCAAGGCCCGGGACTCCCGATGGCCTAGTCAAGAAAACCGGACTATACAGTCATGTAATCATTAATGTCTGGGACTCCCAATGACATTTATGAATCACAAACCGTCTTACCCACGCAAAAGCAGACATCCTCACACTGTAAGGCCATGAATGCAATTGAATGGGCTTTGACAGCTGACATAGCCTGGACAAGACATCCAACGCTTGATATTATTTGAGGTTCGTAGGTTTATTAAAATCATTCCCAAAATAGAAGATTACTATTTCGGGAAACTTTCTATTTATGGAAACCTACTATTTTGGAAACTTTCTAAAATTGGAAACTTTCTAAAAACGGAAACTTTCTAACTTTAGAAATTTCTTAAAATCCAAAACCCGCAAATTCAGAAACTTCTATTTTAAGAAACTTTCTAATTTCAAAATTTCGGAAACTTTAATTTAAAACGACTTTATAATTTTATAAAATAGATTTTAAATTAATCTGAAGAAAGACTCAAATAACTGGCCCAATTGTTTTAACTTCTTGGCCCGAGGCCCAAGAATTGGTCCATGTCCAAGATATGACCCAGTTGTCCAATTAATTGACATAACCGGTCTGGTTCATTAAAACTGGTTTAACCAAGTTTTAATTACTGCGATGACCACAATTGTCAACCGGTTATTTACTAAACCGGAATTTTTCAATTTATTTGGTCCAACCAAATCAAATTAGAAATTCCTGGTTTAGGCACTAAATCCAATAATTCTTTCGACATTGGATTTCTTATCCCGGTTTAACCAGACTTAATAAAATTATTAAATCTGTTTATTAAACCGAAACGTTGATTTTAATCAAGTTTTTTTAAACCGAACCACCCAACCGAAATCGAACCGGCCCATCACACCCAAAACCCTAACCGTTCGAAAATTGTCCAAGCCGCAAGCATCATGCTTGGCCGAGACGTGACCGGACGGTTTGGTGCGTGATCGGGACGGGTGGAACGAGCTCGGGTCAGGCGGGACGGCCGTGGGACGATGCTGGCGAGAGGAGAGGCAATCCATGCGATCGGCTGTTGCTCGACCCATGCGATCGTCGACTGCCCTTCTCCACGCGATCGTCCGGGACGATGCCGAGACCATCATGAGACGATCGTGGCTCGGTCCAACCGTTCCACTCGATCGCTCGCTCTCGGTCGATCATGCGATCGATCATGGATCGATCCATGCATCTAACTCGTCGGCCGATCAACAAAACACGAGTCATATAGCTCGGTTTTGTGATCCAATCAATGTGTTTAGAGTTCAATTCTGATTCTTAAGTGTTTTTCTTATCAGTAGTTGATTCAGAACACTTCTAAACAGATTAAACAACCTAAACATGAATCTAAAACGAGAAATCCTAAGAACCAATGGCTCTGATACCACTGAAGGAATTGTTTAGTGTCTCTTGATTCATTTCTCAGATTAGTTGAACCTACTAAACATACAGATCTAGGTTCTCTTGTAATAGAAACATTATGATCTCACCTTTTACCTGTTTGTTGCAGCGGAAGGAATAGAACAGGTCAATGATCAGGGAGATACACCAAGGGATGAATCCTCCAAAGGCTCACACACGCTTCACAAGGAAATGGCTGCTAGACCGAGCAGGAGAGAGGCGCAGGGAGAGGAGAAAAGAGGCGCAGATAGACTGAAGAATTAGAGAACTTTAGGTCAAGTTTTATTCATTAAAACTCCCTTTAGTTCTCGTGGGCTTTTGGGCCCAATTCTCAGTTCTAATTAAATCCCATGGATTTAATCAGGCCCTTTAGTCTCTCTTAGTACAGTAAATGCCTAGCACTTTTACCGTACTTCTGCTAAGCCGTTCCTACACATTTTCCTGTTAGCTTAGGCGTGTGACCCATATGGGATCATACAATAAAGGCAATAAGTCCAAGACTTATAGATCATGAGCGGACTCTAGCAAGCCATCATGACCCCCAGCATTGTATGACTTATGTCTGATCACTGACATACTCTTACTTTATAGAGACAGTACAGAGATTGCTGAACACAATTCCAACAATTCCAACAGTCGAAGCTACCGCTGGACACCAACTACTATCCTTCATGGATGCTTTCTCGGGGTACAATCAAATACTAATGAACCCCGAGGACCAAGAAAAGACTTCGTTCATAACTGATCGAGGCACGTACTGCTACAAAGTCATGCCCTTCGGATTAAAAAATGCAGGAGCGACTTACCAACGCCTTGTCAACAAGATCTTTTTAGGACTCCTGGGTAAAACCATGGAAGTCTACATCGACGATATGTTGGTCAAATCTTCAAGTACGAAGACCATATCCCCCAGCTAAAAGAATGCTTTATCATTCTCAACAAATATGGGATGAAACTCAACCCAGCAAAATGCACCTTCGGGGTCCCCTCTGGAGAATTCCTTGGTTACCTAGTGACTGAAATGGGGATCGAAGCGAACCCCAAACAGATCGCAACATTTATAGAGATGAAATCTCCCAGAACAACGCGAGAAGTCCAACGCCTGACTGGCGAATTAGCTACTTTGAACCGCTTCATCTCGAGGTCGACTGATAAATGTCTACCCTTCTATCACTTGCTCAAAGCGAACAAGAAGTTCCTCTGGGACGAAAAGTGCAAAAAAGCGTTCGCCCAGCTCAAGTCTTATCTAATCGAACCACCTATACTGGCGAAACCAGTAGAAGAGGAACCCCTCTACCTATACCTAGCCGTTTCTACAGCAGCAGTAAGTGGAGTCCTGGTTCGCGAATAACAAAATGAACAACAGCCGGTGTATTACATCAGCAAGACCTTAATCGATGCCGAAACCAGATACCCCGCCATGGAAAAACTCGCTTTGGCATTTGTGACATCAGCTCGGGAACTCCGACCAAACTTCCAATCGCACTCAATCATAGTGATGACCTCTCAACCGCTGAGAACCATCCTTCACAGTCCGAGCCAGTCAGGTTGACTGGTCAAATGGGCTATCGAACTCAGCGAGTACGACATATAGTACAAAGCTCGGACGTGCCTAAAAGCGCAAGTGCTGGCCGATTTCATAATTGAACTCCCACCGACCGTCGAACTCGACCCGACCTCAGCCAAGAAATGGAAACTCTACGTCGATGGAGCTTCTTCGAGGCAAGGATCCGGAGTCGGAGTAAAACTGGTCTCCCCCACGGGCGAAGTATTAGAACAGTCATTCAGACTGGGCTTCGCCGCATCAAACAACGAAGCAGAATACGAAGCGTTAATAGCCGGGCTCAGACTAGCAATAGCGATAGGAGCCCGAGAAGTAGACGCCTTCAGTGATTCCCAATTGGTCACGAGCCAATATCACGGCGACTACGAGGCCAAAGACGAACGGATGGAAGCATACCTACAGGTAGTCCGTACGCTCGCCGAACAGATCGAATTCTTTGATCTAACACGGATCCCACGAGGGGAAAACACCGCAGCCGATGCCCTGACCGCTCTAGCGTCGACATCACATCCTAACCTCAAAAGGATCATACCAGTCGAGGGGATCGAAAAACCAAGTATCGACATAGCCCCGAAAGCTCTATCCTTAAAAGAGGACGAGCCTACCATAAAGGACTATGTCGAACACAAGGAACGTCCCAAGGACACCAGTCGCGACATCATCGAGATTGACGATCATCTCGATCCAAGAAACGCCGTGTACGTCGCAAACGTCCCCGATGGACCAATCCAAGCTGCATCCACTAGTCAAGGACCTGAGCCTAAATATGACGAAGATTGGAGAACTCCGATCATTCGATACATTACAAATGGCGAAATCCCCGACGACAAATGGGAGGCGCGGAAACTCAAGACGCAGAGTGCAAGGTACTACGTCACGCAAGGAGAGCTCTTTAAAAGAAGTCTCTCCGGACCTTACCTCAAATGCCTCGATAAAAAGCAAGCCCTAGCCGTGATCACGCAGGCCCACGACGGATCCTACGGAAGCCATTCCGGAGGACGAGCCCTGACCGTACGAATCAAAAGGCAAGGCTATTTCTTGCCAACAATGGCCACCGAATGCAAATCTTTTTCCAGCAAATGCGACAAATGCCAAAAGCATGCCCCGATTATCCACCAAGCATCGGAGAAACTCTCCTCTATCTCATCGCCATACCCATTCATGCGATGGGGAATGGACATCGTGGGACCTTTAGTCGCATCCGGCAAAAAGAAAGCTACACACCTATTAGTGATGACAGACTACTTCACTAAGTGGATTGAAGCATAATCATACCAAAAGGTCAAAGACGTTCACGTTAAGGTGTTCGTCTGGCGAAACATCGTGTGCCGACATGGGCTACCTCACGAGATCGTCACCGATAACGGACCGCAATTCATATCAAACATGTTCAAGGAGTTCTGTAGAACCTGGAGCTGACCTACTCTACGCCCTGTTATCCTCAAGGAAACGGACTAGCAGAGGCAGCTAATAAAGCGATCATGAACAGCCTCAAGAAAAGACTCAATGAGTGCAAAACAAGCTGGAGCGACGAGCTCCCAGCCGTACTCTGGGCTTACCGGACTACCCCCCGCAAATCCACCGGCGAAACTCCCTTTTCGCTGGCTTACGGAATCGAGGCGGTAGTACCAGCCGAAATCCTCGTGTCAAGCATCCGCAAAGAAGAATGCCCACGTCAAGAGGAACTTAACAACATGATGATAACGGACGAGCTTGATCTCGTCGACGAAAGGAGAAATCTCGCACTAGCTCGAATCCAGAACTACCAACAAGCCGCAACTTGCTAGTTTTAAAACTCGAATGTTTAAAACTCGAAGGTTTCAAGTAGGGGAGCTCGTCTTACAGAAAGTGTTCGACCATAAAAAGGAAGAACACGCTGGAAATTTAGGAGCAAAGTGGGAAGGTCCTTACCAGGTCACTGATGTTGTGAAGGATGGGGTCTACCGACTCAAGTCGGTGGAAACCCAGAAACCTGAACTACGACCCTGGAATATCATCAACCTCAAAAAGTATTTTCACTGAAAGTACGAAACCTAATCGAACTACGAAATGGCTTGATCCCCTTAAAAGGGTAAGTAGGCAGCTCGACTTCGAGCGCAGCCGCCCCCCCCCCCCCCCCCAAACACAAAGCTCTTACTGAGCTCGACAACTTCAAACGAAGTCGTATTAGCTTATCTTTGTGAAATTAAAATAAGTCTCTCGATCAATGTCTCTTTCCGTTGTAATAGTTGAGAGTCGTTGCGAAATATTTCGCCATTACATTTTGCAAAGTGATATGAAATTATCTCTTCAAAAATTAAAGTGATATGAAATTATCTCTTCAGAAGCAAACGATATTGAGTTATCCTTTCCGAGCGACCTGAAAGGGCCTCCCCTAAAATCAAGCGATATGAAATTATCTCTTCAAACCTAAGCGACCTGAAACGGTCCCTCTTTATCAAACGAACTGAAATAGTCGTCCCAAAATAAGCGACCTGAAACGGTCCCTCGATATTGAACGAACTGAAATGGTCGTCCCAAAATAAGAGACCTGAAACGGTCCCCCTATATTGAACGAACTGAAATGGTCGTCCCAAAGTAAGCGATCTGAAACGATCCCTCGAAAACCTAAAATTCTTCCAGCCTTATGCATCTTAGAAGAATTGGGGGCTACCCCCTCCCTTTTAAGAAAAAAACAACGAGGTCGAGTCTACATCAAGACTGATAAAACGAGACACATGCTCGCAAAAAACGACCCCCGCACACACTCAGAATAAATCTATGCAAGTTTACTTCAATTCATCATGTACTTAGAAATCTTCATTGAACGCCAAGCTCGAACGCTACACCTTGAGCGAATTGAACCTCGAACATATTTAAGGAAGAACTCGAATTTGTTCGAGCTAAAGTTCATTGAGAATTTCCTAAGGCAATTCGATCCAAGTTATTTGACCTCTATGAAGAGGTTCGAACTGCCACGACGGCCAAACTTTATGCTAAGGCATTAAAGCATTAAAATCTATGCTAGGGCATGAAAGATTGAAAAGCGATTCATGAATAAAACAAGGACTTAACGTCCTCAGGTTCGAACAAAAGCCCGCTAAGGGCAACACCAAAGATAAAAAAAAGAAAAGCCCCCTTGGGCAACGAAAAGTCCGAAAAAGGAAATAAAAGCCCCTCAAGGCAGCCACGATTAAAAATTTATTAGAGCTGCTTGGAAGGAGAGGAAGCCTCGTCCCGATCCTCTGTCTGATCGCCGGTCGCCCCTTCCTCCTCGAGTCGACCCTCAACCTCATCGCTAGCTCGCGAGCTAACTCCGGTGGGAAGATTCGACCCATACTGATCAAGACGAGTAGCCACCTGGTTCAAAGGGCGCGCCAAGATCACCGAATCGTCCGACATCACCGGAAAGTTGAGCTTGCTGATGCTGAAGTCCAACACTGCCGCAGCGTTCATCTCCTCCATAGCTAATCGTTTCTTCTCAACCAAGTTCATCACCTCCTTGGTCAGATCCAGTTCACCAGAGGCAAACTCGGCAATAAGCGCGATATTGGCCAAGGCCTCTTGAAGCCTTATCTCAGCACTCACGGCAACCTTCCAATTCCCTCGAGAATCTTGAGGTATTCATCATTTAGCCCTTTCCTTGCTTCATGGGCCGCCACCTTGACGTCAAGATCTCGGTCGGCGAGAGCCTTGTCCATACCAGCCTGGCATTGCGCAGCCCGCATGTCCGCAACCCAACCTGCCTCAACAGCGGTTCGACTCGCCTCCTCCGCGACCGAAACCTGAGTCAAGGCACCCTGCAACTGCGCATCCAGGTCACTCACCGTCTTCTGTAGCTCCCCCTACCGAGCCAAGGCCCCTTGCAACTGCGCTTTCAGGTCACTTACCATTTTCTCGACGGTCTCGAGCTCACTCGCCTGCGGTATTACTCGCAGCTCACGCTCAGCCCTAGCCGCAAACCTGTTCGCAGCCTCCAAGGCCTACAAGAAAAATAAAAATTAAGCATGAAACGAACCAAGAAAGTGAAGCAGGGAAATCGTTACCTTCCCAGCGGCCGCCATCATCTCGGTGTAAGAATCACCGAGGGCCATATCCCCAACAGCCGGGAGATGAATACCTGCGGGCTTAAAATGCCTCAGCAGATAGGCAACACCCTTCAGGTCATCCGCAATCGGACACTCCTTCTGGTGCCTGAAGAGCCAGTTGAAAGATCCGGAGGACCCGGAAGAGGCAGGCCTCACCTCCACATTCTTGCTTAACCTTCTCGAGCTCAACTCCGCGTCGGTTCGTTGACGCTTCGCCGCCGGAGGAGGAGGGCCGCCCCGACTACGACCATTCGACCCTCTCGAGCCATTCGACCGGGAGTTGCGCAAAGCATGCTCTCCAGACGGGACCTGGACTAGTTCTTGCCCGGCCGAAAGAGGAGGTAAATTCTCCACCTCCATGTTTGCTTCCCCGAATCATGTGGCCAGGGGAAGAGAGACCTGAACAGGGTTAGGAGGAGGGATTGAAGGAGGAGGAGGAGGACCCTTGCCCATGGCGCAAAGAAGGGCGTTGCTCAAGTCGCCAGCCTTCATTTTCTTCGCCAGATCAACGGGATTCTTCCCGTTCCGACGGCTGCTCGATCTTCGTGACATCTTTTCGAAAGGAGGAGTACTGGCGGTAGAACTGTTATTCGAGACAAGTCGATCTATAGGCAAAACAGACTCGAGTCAGGTCAATAAAAAAAAGCCGTAGAGTACAAAAACCCTTGCAAAAACCAACCATAATACTTACTCTCTCCAGTCCGCTCGATAATCTGAAGCGGAGCCTGAACAATTCGGTTTGAAGCGGGCTGATAAGGGAGGCATGACTCGTCTTGCGAAAGTCGCGATTGGTACGAAGAAGGTCGTCGGGTCGTGGGACCCAAGGCAGCCCGGATTCGATGGTCTGAAAAATTAGACCAGCGGATATCTTCTCTCCAGAGACGAGCTATCAAGCTTGATGTGATCGGGTTCAGAGACAGTGACTCGGGAGCCTCTACAGAGAAAAACCGAAAGTAAATTAACAAACAACTCGGTGTCAAAAAAAAAACATCGAAGCAATCAGGGAAACTAATAAACCCTAAAGGCTAACCGACACTAGCCGCCCATCTTTTCGGGATAACCGAATAATCAAAGCCCTCGACCGAGTGATGGTTGATCCCGAAGAAAAATATTTACTCTTCCACACATCCCTCGTCGGGATATCGTCAAGGATCTTCCCATGACGAGGAGAAAGGTAGTAAGTCCCGGGAAAACGAGTGTTATGTTTTACCGAACATACCCTCATCAACTGCTCGACTCCGAAATCAACGCCCTCCTCGACGGCTCTGACCCCGAGTTCGATGACATACCGGACGAAATTTAGGGTCATCTGATGAAAGGCCAGCTGAAACTGAGCCAAAACCCATGAGATAATGCGAGGGATTGGAAAAAACAATCTGCATTTATCAAAATAGGTGTAAGAGGCACAGCAATAGCCCTCAATAACAGTCTCCGGCGACATCGCCGGAGACGGGATTAGTATCTCCACCTCCGGCGGGATCCGGCACTTCGTCCGCAACCGCTGTATATGGTCGACGGTCAAGCTGGACGGCGGGTGGGGACCGAACGGTCCCGCCGCCGCGTTTGTACTCGCCCTGACTGCATTTTTCCGAGCCATAATGGTCGATGTATCGAAAATTTCCTTCTTTTAAAGGAAAGGGGAAAGATAAAATCTCTAGAGAGAAGAGTTTCGAAGTATTAGTGAGAGCGAAAAGCAAAAATCCTAAAATAAGGAAGAAGAAATTACCTTGTCGATTTGTAGTGCGAGCAGTAATGGGAATCGTGCTAGGTAACTTCCCCTTTTAAACTGACTCGTACTACCCTACCCTCAAGATACGTGGGATCTTTCGTATCCTATAATCTCAACCGCTCAATTCGAAATTTGTAAATGATTACAAACAAGAAGGTCGAGACAGTTAGGATCCTCTGATTCTTTATAATCTCGACCGTCGACATAAGATCTAAAGGCAGAAGTAAGTGGTTGATGATTAAACCACGTCCGCACGAATCGAGGCTGATTAAATTTATCAAACCCGAGAGATCTCAACCATCGACGATCAACCAGATCAACGGTAGAATGTGTAGGAACTTCTAGCAGTTCCTAATCAGATTAGGCAACCCTAAGTATAAATTCCAAGCCTAGGATCTAGGGTTAAGGTATATTGAATCACCCAGATCTCGAAAATACCTGGAAGTTATGCAGCGGAAGATGATCAGATATTCGAGATTCACAAGCGCCTCAAGTGCTGCACCTCTACTGGTATCCACACGCACACAAACTGGAACGGATGGGATGCTAGTGCCGTTAGAGATCGGATCTCCAAAAAGGTTTTCAGTTTCTCTGAGGTGGCTGTGTATTAGGTCAAATCTGTGTAAAGGTCGACCATATATCTTATATATGTCGACTTATATCACGACCTGATTAACCAAGGATTAAACCGAAGTTAATCAAGTCATCCGTGATCTGTGTCGATCGATGCACATGTTGTGTCGATCGACACTGCCTCAGAAACTCGAATGAATGCATATCAAATATGCATTTACCAGATCATTACATTAATGATCAACCTCATATTCTATATCCAGTTTGCTTAGGTGTGTGACCCTGTAGGATCATATAACACTAGTAATGAGTTCTAAACTCATTTATCATAAGTGGCTTCTAGCAAAGCATTATGATTGCCCAGTGTTATATGACTGTCTCATCTCGACAATACAACTTTCACTTAGAGTGAGTACAATAGATTTCAGGACATTCCCAACAATCTCCCACTTGTACTGGAATCATCTATTCCTATAATCATTTGTAGCTATATCTCGATCTGGCATAGGGCAAGAACTGTGTCATCCTTATTAAGCTAGATCATGTTTATCGAACTCTGATTTATACTGATTAGACAAACGACTGACAATCACCTCGTTTGAGCGCGGCCACGCATTTTCAGTATCAAATCTTCGATAGGCCCTGAGATATTTATCTCCTGTTATATAGGAGGTACAAATCCCATCTTGTTCCATCCATGTCCCTTTCACATTTCATGATACACCCAATCAGTGTCTTTATAATCACCAGTTACGGCTGACGTTTGACAAAGTCAAGACGGACCAATCCATATGTAAGAAATCATGATGAACTCAGGTCAAAGGACTATACTCTATAGTTGTAATGAGAAACTCTTATGACACTAATATAACCATCTTGTAGAGTTCTCATCAACGGGTCAAGTCCGATCATGTGTTCTCCAAAACATATCTATGTGATTGACTTTAATACTCTTATTAATGACTCCATGAAACTTAGTCATCAGTCACCTCACATACTAGTCTAACGCGGTTGTTAATGTCCCACTTTAACAACCTCGACCAGGGACCAACATAATTTATGATATTTATTGCTTATAGGGTTTCATGATCAAGTCACATACTTGGTGACCTATAATATTGTCATAAATTACTTTGGGACAATTATTTAATAACACAATTATATAATACTGAAACAAATTTCATTAAAATAACATAACCATATTATGTTTTATGAACATCATGACATAACTAAAAACCAAATACAACTCCCACTGAAATCAAGATCATATCTTAAGAAATCTAACGCCTATATCAGCAGTATGACTCTCATGCTTAGGCCTTGGGAGAGGCTTGGTCAATGGATCAGCAACATTCTCATCCGTCATGACTATGCTGATCTTCACATCTCCTCTCTTAATAATTTCACGGATAAGGTGATATCTCCTCTCTATGTGTTTGGACTTCTGGTGTGACCTAGGTTCCTTCGCCTGCGCAATGGCTCCATTGTTGTCACAATACAAAGCCACTGGCTCAGAAATACTAGGAACAACACCATGTTCAGTGATGAACTTCTTGATCCAAACAACCTCCTTTGCCGCTTCAGAAGCGGCGAGGTACTCAGCTTCGGTCGTGGAATCTGCTACAGTGTCCTGCTTGGAACTCTTCCAGCTAACTGCACCGCCATTCAGACAAAAGACGTAACCAGATTGTGATCGGAAATCGTCTTTGTATGTCTAAAAACTTGCGTCTGTGTAACCACTTACTACAAGTTCATCACTTCCTCCGTATACCAAGAATTTGTCCTTAGTATTTCTCAAATACTTTAGGATATTCTTGACAGCTGTCCAGTGACTTTCACCTGGATCAGATTGGTATCTACTCGTCATGCTTAAAGCACAAGCAACATCTGGACGAGTGCAGAGCATGGCATACATGATGGATCCTAAAGCAGAAGCATAAGGAATCCTACCCATGCGTTCTCGCTCAGCAGGTGTCGAAGGACACTGCTTCTTGCTTAGACTAATGCCATAAGACATTGGTATGAAGCCCTTCTTGGAATCATGAATAATGAACCTGTGTAAGACCTTATCGATATAAGTATCTTGACACAGTCCAATTAACTTGTTCAATCTATCTCTATAGATTCTTATTCCAAGAATGTACGCGGCTTCTCCCATGTCTTTCATTGCAAAACAACTTCCGAGCCAAGTCTTAACAGACTGTAACAGCGGAATGTCGTTTCCGAGAAGAAGTATGTCATCTACATACAATACGAGAAATGCAACTGCGCTCCCACTAGTCTTCTTGTAAACACACGGTTCCTCTTCGTTCCTGATGAAATCAAACTTTTTGACCGCTTCATCAAAACGAAGATTCCAACTCCGAGATGCTTGCTTCAATCCATAAATGGATCGATGAAGCTTGCATACCTTCCTAGCAGCATTAGGATCGATGAAACCTTCAGGTTGTGTCATGTACACATCCTCTTCCAGAATTCCATTAAGGAAAGTTGTTTTCACATCCATCTGCCAGATTTCATAATCATAATGAGCGGCTGTTGCTAGGAGAATCCGAATGGACTTAAGCATAGCGACAGGGGAATAGGTTTCTTCATATTCAATACCATGAATTTGTTTGAAACCTTTTGCCACCAGCCTTGCTTTGTATATCTGAATATTACCATCCACATTAATTTTCTTCTTGAAAATCCATTTACACTCAATGACTTTTGCACCATCGGGTAAGTCAACCAAAGTCCACACTTGGTTCTATGACATGGATCCCATTTCGGATTCAGCGGCTTTCAGCCACTCTTCGGAGTCAGGGCTCATCATTGCTTCTTCAAAATTCGCTGGCTCGTCACTGTCAATGATCAACAATTCATGACAATTAGTTACGAGAAATCCATATCTCTCAGGCTCGTGACGGATCCTTTCGGATCTGCGAATTTCAGGCTCCACAGGCGTGGTTTCTACAATTCTTTGTAGATCCAACTGTTGCTCTTCCTCAACGGGTTGAGCGGTCTCTTGTGGCTCTCGAACTTCTTCGAGTCGTACTTTACTCCCACTGTTCTTCTTAGAAAGAAACTCTCTTTCAAGAAAGACGCAGTTCCGAGCAACAAACACTTTGTTCTCGGATTGGTTGTAAAAGTAGTAAGCCTTGGTTTCCTTAAGATAACCAACGAAGTAGCATTTATCAGATTTGGGTTCGAGCTTATCAGTAATTAACCGCTTAACATAAGCTTCACAACCCCAAATCTTCAGGAAAGACAAGTTCAGAACATTTTCTGTCCACATCTCATGTGGTGTCTTTGCAACTGATTTTGACAGAACCCTATTTAGTGTAAACGCAGACGTTTCTAGAGCGTATCCCCAGAAGGATAATGGAAGAGATGAGTGACTCATATTTGATCGAACCATATCTAATAAAGTCCGATTCCTCCTCTCGGACACTCCATTCTATTGGGGTGTTCCAGGAGGAGTGAGTTGCGAAACAATTCCACAATCTTATAGATGATCACTGAATTCTTGGCTTAAGTATTCTCCTCCACGATCTGATCGAAGAGCCTTAATACTTTTGCCAAGTTGATTTTGTACTTCATTTTCGAACTCTTTGAACCTTTCAAAGGATTCCGACTTGTGTCTCTTTAAATAGACATAGCCATACCTACTGAAGTCATCAGTGAAGGTAATGAAGTACCGAAAGTTTCCTATGGCACTCGTGCTCATTGGGCCACACACATCCGTATGTATAAGGCCCAATAAGTCACTGGCCCTTTCATTTTGTTTGTTGAAAGGGGCCTTGGTCATTTTTCCTAATAAACAAGATTCGCATTTCTCACATGATTCATAATCAAATGAGCCCAGAAGCCCATCACTATGGAGTTTCTGAATCCGTTTCTCATTTATGTAGCCCAAACGACAGTGCCAGAGAAAAGTCTGATTCGTGTCATTTGACTTGAATCTCTTGGTATTAATGTTATAGATTTGCGTGATTTGGTTTAGAACATAAAGTTCATTCTCTAATGGACTGCTACCATAAAATATATCATTGTAATCAAAAGAACAACATTTATTCTTAATTGAAAACTGATATCCTTCCATATCCAAAACAGGAATAGAAATAATATTTCTGCTTATAGCAGGTACATAGTAGCAATTATTGAGTTCTAAAACCAAACCAGAAGGTAAAGACAAATTAAATGTTCCTACGGCTAATGCAGCAACTCTTGCCCCATTTCCCACGCGCATGTCCACTTGTCCTTTCTCCAAAGTCCTACTGTTGCTTAGGCCCTGCATATTAGTAAAAATATGAGCACCACAGCCGGTATCCAATACCCAAGAAGTAGAACCAGAAGTAGTAACATTTACTTCTATGACATAAATACCTGAAGATGAAGTCTCGAAAGTCATCTTCTTCTTCTTCTTCTCTTCCAAGAATTTGTTGCAATTTCTCTTCCTATGTCCAAGATCATTACAGTAATGGCACTTATCAGTCTCGAGATGGGACGGGCTTTGGTTTGGAAGAGGACATAGGCTTGTCCTGATTTTCAATCTGGACGGCCTTGCCCTTTCCTTTGCCCTTGCCAAGTTTCTTAAACTTCTTACC
This sequence comes from Orychophragmus violaceus, assembly GCA_030180135.1. Taxonomy (NCBI): domain Eukaryota; kingdom Viridiplantae; phylum Streptophyta; class Magnoliopsida; order Brassicales; family Brassicaceae; genus Orychophragmus; species Orychophragmus violaceus. The sequence goes on from CM058239.1 coordinate 67,279,505, forward strand.
CCCTTGTACCATAAGCACATTTGGAGTGCCCTTCTTGATATTAGGCTCAGCTGTCTTGAGCATGACATGCAGTTCAGTCAACGTCTTCGTCAAGTTGTTCATTTTATAGTTCATAACAAATTGATCATAACTCGACGGCAGTGACTGTAAAATGATGTCAGTAGCCAACTCTTGGCTAATGGGACAATCCAGCTTCCCCAGGTTATCAATATAACCCGTCATCTTAATGACATGAGGACTTACTGGACCGTCCTTTGGTAGCCTGCATTCAATGAGAGACTTAACCGTCTGGTATCTCTCAGTTCGTGCCTGCTCCTGAAACATACTTTTCAGGCTAGTGATCATCTCCATTGGCGACTCCACGTTCTCGTATTGCTTCTGCAAATCAGAGTTCATGGTAGCCAACATGAGACAACACACATCAACCACATCATTAGAATGCTTATCCCAAGCACTCCTTTCTGCATGTGGGGCATTGGCTCTCGGTTTTTCAGGGAGAACATTTTCTAGGACATAGTCCCTTTTCTCCTGCTTGAGAACAATTCTCAAGTTCAGATACCATTCGAGAAAATTCGATCCATTTAACTTGTCCTTCTAAAGGACGGATCGCAGGGAGAAAGTGTTGTGATGAGTGTTAGTCATAGCTGAGGTCAAAGAAAGGAAAACGTTTAGTTATGATGTTCAAGAAATGAGAAATCTTAACTATTAAGAAAACTCGCATTATATTCAAACAATGTTTCCTCAAATGAATATAATGATCCAAGACCCATACTTCACTAAACTTGAGTGAGCCACTGGCTATCACCCAAATTTAGCTATCTAGGTAAGCAATAACTTTTCTAGTTATATCCAATATAACTCTTGGTTGTGGATTGACATCTCATGTACAATCCACCTCATGTCTCTGAGCCCAAAACGATTTTGATGGCCCAGTAGAGTAAACCAATCTCTTAAGTCATGTAATTGTTGATACCATGCACTGCAAGCCTAACAACACAATTATCTCTTGCCTTACTCATGTAATTGTGGACACCTTGCACTGCAAATCTATCGCACAATGAAACGAGTCTTGACAGTTGACAAGATCGAGAAGACATCATCGATAACTTGATATTTAGTTTGAGGAACGGAACTGTTTCAAAACGTTTAATCTTATTATTCTAATAAAAGGATTTATCTTGGCTTGGTTCTGTGATTTCAAGTTCAATAACCGAAACCAGCGGATCCTGTGTCGACCAACACTACTTTAGTGTCGATCGATACAGATTTACCAAAACCAATTTGCGATAACCGATTAATCCAATTGATCCGGTTTTTTTGATAACCGGTCAGTGTCGATCGACACTACATTAGTGTCGGTCGATACCAACCATATCAAAGCAATCACAATAAACCGTTTTAGCGGTTTAATCAATTTTAACCAAGCTCGATAATCGGTCCAATCCAATTGAACCGACTATTCTGATCGCGAGGTCTGTGTCGACCGACACAACTCTTGTGTCGATCGTCACAGTTAGGTTAAACCTGAATTTTATTTAGGTTATCATTATGTGTCGATCGACATCGGATTGTTATCGATCGACACAGTGCGATAAAGCCTAGAATCGATTTCAAACCAAAAAACCTAAACTAGATTACTTTGATCAAAACGAGTTTTAGCATGTTTGTATCAATTATACAGAGATCTAGATTCAACTAATCTAATCATCATGCTACTGATTCAATAGAACCCTAAGGCTCTGATACCACTGTAGGAATTTCTAGCAGTTCCTAATCAGATTAGGCAACCCTAAGTATAAATTCCAAGCCTAGGATCTAGGGTTCAGGTATATTGAATCACTCAGATCTCGAAAATACCTGGAAGTTATGCAGCGGAAGATGATCAGATATTCGAGATTCACAAGGGCCTCAAGTGCTGCGCCTCTACTGGTATCCACACGCACACAAACTGGAACGGACGGGATGCTAGTGCCATTAGAGATCGGATCTCCAAAAAGGTTTTCAGTTTCTCTGAGGTGGTTGTGTATTAGGTCAAATTTGTGTAAAGGTCAACCATATATCTTATATATGTCGACTTATATCACGACCTGATTAACCAAGGATTAAACCGAAGTTAATCAAGTCATCCGCGATCTGTGTCGATCGATGCACATGTTGTGTCGATCGACACTGCCTCAGAAACTCGAATGAATACATATCAAATATGCATTTACCAGATCATTACATTAATGATCAACCTCATATTCTATATCCAGTTTGCTTAGGTGTGTGACCCTGTAGGATCATATAACACTAGTAATGAGTTCTAAACTTATTTATCATAAGTGGCTTTTAGCAAAGCATTATGATTGCCCTGTGTTATATGACTGTCTCATCTCGACAATACAACTTTCACTTAGAGTGAGTACAATAGATTTCAGGACATTCCCAACAGAATAGATCATACTAGTTGAGGCAACGGATGCACCACGAATAGGTTAATTCAACCCACGCCGCTGGATCGAAACAAGATCTACGGACGGGGCAAAAATAATCATTAGGTCTGTCACGCCTAAGGCGTACGCTTCTTCCCGAAAATGCCAACCGCCCATCAATCCCGACTTGTCAAAATTAATGGGGTGGGGGGCTATTGTTGGTACTGGATTTTTCTCTAGGAAATCCGGCCCATAAACAAATAAAACAAAGGCCCATATTCATGAGCCCGTTCCAAAATCAAATACAGAGAGGTCGGCCGATTCCTTTGTTGGGCCCATACGATTGGCATCCTGACAAGGCCCAAGCAACGCCGAAATGAGAGGCGATCGAGCTCGAGCTCGATAGGAGACGATGCGGAGATAGAGCAACCCGGTCTTCGTAAGTTCAACAGATCCACACAAATCTCGGAGATTGTTATCACGACGAGGCCAAAATATCGGAACAAGAAGATCAAAGTCGAGAGTATTTAAAGAAGAAGTGGCGATTCATTCAAGACATTCCAACCCTAATTAAGAACACTTCGACTAGATAGCTCGATCATCATATGATATACCATGGATTTTAGGGATTTTAGCCATGGTATATGTCTTATTTATCGAGTCTTTTATTATGTTTTTGGAGTCTTTTCAGGTGTTTTACAGGTTTAAAGACATTTGGAGCCTAATTGGACGTTTTGGAAGCATTTGGATCAATTCTGCACTGTTTAGAGATCTCACAGAGTTCACTGGCTGCGAAATCACCTTGCAACGATCGTTGCAGTCTGTGCAGTGGTCGACGCAAGGTGATTCCAGGGTTCTGCGCCCAAAAATCTGCATTTTGGAGAAATTACAGTTTCTGCCCAGAAACTTTCCAGACTTGCAAAAAGGCCAAAACGTGTTTTAGACTATATATTAGGGTTTTTAGCCACTTGTTTAGGCTACGCTTTACTTACGCATTATTTTACATTCAGAGAGAGTTACGGGCTGACCCTGTTCTCGAAAGAGAGAGGATTTTGAACCCCAGTTCTTTATTTGATTTTATAATATTTGGTTTTCTATTCATGATGTCTTCTGTTTTGATGAACATGTCTGAGTAGATTACCTGTTAGGTTTAGGGATTCTCATTAGGGATTTCATGGAATTATAGGTTAATGAATCTGTAGGGATTCATATCTGTTAGTTCTTCATCTAGGATTGTTCTTACTGCTTAATCTGAATTAGCTACCCAGATTTATGATGTTAGGTTGATTGATACAACGACAGTTAGTTAATTAGCTAGAAAGAACCTAGATGAGCAATTTAATTACTCGCAAAGGAATTTGGTTTAATTAGATTGTGAACATATCGAACTTGGAATTAAAGCTGGTTTAATATGTTAGTAATTACAAAGGAATTTGGATTGCTGCACTTAGACTTAGAGAGTTCTCACAACGACAGTTGGTTAATTCTATATCTGTGTTTGAGTTCTAGAACAGTTCTTAATTAGATCCTGATTGATTGATTGCTTGTGTTCCTTATTTCCTGAGAACTCCCAAGACTTAACGCCTTCGTTTCCTTGCTCACTAACTCACCTGATTTACTTTCTCGCTTTGCTTTTTAGTTTCTAATCACTTTTGCTTTCTCCTAGTTTAATCTTGATCGTTCTAAATCTATCGTTGCCCAGAGTCCCTGTGGATTTCGATACCCTAAGTACTACAATTACATTACTGTGCACTTGCAGTTAGTATATGGATTAATTCTTGACCTATAAAGTTTTTGGCGCCATTGCCGGGGGACTCTTAGGAGTCTTCGATAGATTTGAACTTAGGGTTTAGACTAGGGTTTTTGTTTTTTTTTTGTTTTTTGTCACTAATTTTTTTTCTGTTTCTTGCGTTTCAGGTACGCCTGTAATCGCCTGGCATCGATCGACACGGTCTTGTGTGTCGATCGACACATCTTCGCCCTTGCATCGATCGACACCTGTGCATCGATTGACACCGTGCGTAAGATGATGGGAATGATGGAACAAATGTTGGAAAATCAGCAGAGTAACTCATTCTGCAGAGACTATGGTTCCTAATCATTCACCAGAGATTATGAATCTCCATCATATCAGCCTTTTCCTCCTCAAAATAAGCAGTCTGATAAGCTGATAAGTATGATGGAGCAGTTATTGGAGAAGCGGGAAGAAGATTTGAACTACATCAGTGGCTCTGGATTCCAAGGAAACATGTTTGGTAATCAGCAAGGTAATTCTTATCAGAGAACCTATGGATCATCTTCTTACCAGACACCTCCTGCTGCTAGTGCTTATGAGACCAAGATGGAAGCCATGATGGAGCAGTTGCTAGAGGATCAGACTAAGACTGCTATAGATTTCGACAAGAAGATGGATGCTATGCATGAAAATCTGAATGGAAAGTTTGAATTTTTGAGTACACATATGAAGAAGCTATATGTACGAGTTCAACAAACAGCTGGAGCAATACAAAGGCAAAATGAAGCTGGAAAAGCTGAACGGAAGCAATACGTCAATGTTGTGACCTTAAGAGATGAGATTGAGTTGCTAGGAGAAGAAGAGAGCATAATCTCGGATTTTCTGGATGAATATTGTCTGTCTGAGACATGCATCGATCGACACACACATGATGTCGATCGATGCAATCCCGATCCGTCTGATGAAACTGAACAAAATCATCGCAGACGAGACCAAAAACCTGCAACAGTCCTAGAACGAGTCTATAAGCCCCTTGTGCCATATCCTAAGGTTCCTAAACCGTCTAAACAGAAGATGGAAGTGAATAACTGCATGAAAGTGATGGAAAAGAAGCTGATTGAGATTACAGAGAAGCTTCCAGATCCAGGAGCCTTTGTGCTAGACTGTTCTATCTCTAAGGAAAGATTTAAGCGTTCTCTGTGTGACTTAGGATCTTGTGTGAATCTAATGTCGTACTCAGTTGCTGTGAGATTGGGAAAGATGGAATTCCAGCCTACTAGGATCTCTCTTATCCTAGCTGATCGTTCAAAGCGATATCCGGAAGGAGTTCTTGAGGATATTCCTGTCAGAGTTGGAAACTACTTGATTCCAACATATTTTGTGGTGCTGAAGTATGAGATTGAACCTGATGATCCTCTGCTACTTGGAAGATCATTCTTAGCTACTGCTGGAGCTGAGATTAATGTGCGACATGGATTGATTGACCTCCAACTGGGAGATGAGACATTGAGGTTTAAGATGGATAAGCTGCAGAGAGGCACCATTGATGGACATAGCTTCAGTGTTGAGGTGGAACCAGAGGTTCCAATTGGAGAGAAGAAGATGGCGGTTCCTCTTGAACTTTCTCTAACATCTTCAGTACCTGCAACTACTCATAAGGAGAAAGCTCCAACCATCAGATCTCCACCAAAGGTAAGGCATAAATCATCTAAGCATAAACCTCCTAACCGTATTACTCTGAATGCAGGAAAACGCAGCATCCCACCCAAGCTTCGCTCCCGCCCTGATTCTACTCCTTTGTTCTTTGGGAAATCTCATGATCCGAAAGCATATACACCACCTTGGATGAAGAGATATTCACAGAGACATTCAAAGTCTCTGTTGAAACCGCCATGAGTCAAATCTCTATCCCATAGTCAAGCTAATGACTAAAAACAAGCGCTGAGTGGGAGGCAACCCACTATAGAGTCAGTTTTCGTTTTTGTTTTTCATTTTTCAGTCTTTGTTATTTTAATTTTTCGTTTTAGTGTTTTCAGCCGAGAGAACAGGTCAAAAATCGCCTAGCATCGATCGACACAACATGTGTATCGATCGACACAGTGCGATTACACGAATGGATCGAGCAAATGCGCCTTGCGTCGATCGTTGCCGTCCTGAGCATCGATCGACACAGTGCGACGAGAGGTACGTAACTCTGGATTTTTCAGACTCTTTTCAATTAGATTATCTGTTTTCACCGAGCTCATGCTTTGATTACACTGGGGACAGTGTAGTTTAAGTGTGGGGGAGGTAGCTACTGACGCACGCTTTTGTTTTCTTAGAGTCAGTCCTATGTTTTTCAAAATTGTTTTATTGAGTCAAAATTTGTATGAAAGTATGATTTTTCGAGGAAACTTTTCGCTTGAACAGGAACTAAGTGACCATTGGACAGACTTGCAGGACCTCTATGACTATTAGAAAACCCCAAACAGATCAATCTACCAAGGACACCCATATCTAACTAGGTATTCAGAGGATCCATTACTAGTCTCACTTTAATCTTGACTTTAATTTCTCACCTAGGGGCTTGGTAATCTTTGGATCGGATTCCTTTGATGTGTTTGGCACAGCCTATGATCATGTTCTTAAGTATGGTTTCTGATTTTCCCCTCCCTTAAAAGTAAAAAAAAAAAAAAGAGATAAAAACTGAGGATGAGCTAGTAGCTCCGAAGTGGTCACGGGAGTAGTAGCAAACACTATTACCTCCTGTGCATTCATGGAATGTGTCCAAAGTACACCCCTTAACGGGAAGAGCACTGATAAAAAAAATAAAATGATACCCAATGGGGAAAATCATAATGCTAAGGGAGAAAGGGAAAAGAAAGAAATCAGAAACCGACAGTTTGGTGGTCAGATACTGAATAGGTTGAGTCCATGTGTCCTTTGATTCGATACTCCCTCTTTGAGACCGCACCTAATTATATACAGAGGCTAATGTGGTGAATTTGGATGTCCTAACTTGATTGTGGAGTTTACTTGGGACAATTGTTAAGTGTGGGGGAAGTATATTGTGGTCTTGAGTTCTGTAGGAAGTTTTCAGTGGTTTACTAAGTGAATGTGAATGCGAATGCGAAAGTTCCTAGGACGAAATGAGTTTCTGTGTTTTCAAACCTCTTTTCTTATACTTTGGTTCTTTACTTGCTTGAGGGCAAGCAAGAGCTAAGTGTGGGGGAGTTGATATACCATGGATTTTAGGGATTTTAGCCATGGTATATGTCTTACTTATCGAGTCTTTTATTATGTTTTTGGAGTCTTTTCAGGTGTTTTACAGGTTTAAAGACATTTGGAGCCTAATTGGACGTTTTGGAAGCATTTGGGTCAATTTTGCACTGTTTAGAGATCTCACAGAGTTCACTGGCTGCGAAATCACCTTGAAACGATCGTTGCAGTCTGTGCATTGGTCGACGCAAGGTGATTCCAGGGTTCTGCGCCCAAAAATCTGCATTTTGGAGAAATTACAGTTTTTGTCCAGAAACTTCCCAGACTTGCAAAAAGGCCCAAAAACGTGTTTTAGACTATATATTAGGGTTTTTAGCCACTTGTTTAGGCTACGCTTTACTTACGCATTATTTTACATTCAGAGAGAGTTAGGGGCTGATCCTGTTCTCGAAAGAGAGAGGATTTTGAACCCCAGTTCTTTATTTGATTTTATAATATTTGGTTTTCTATTCATGATGTCTTCTGTTTCGATGAACATGTCTGAGTAGATTACCTGTTATGTTTAGGAATTCTCATTAGGGATTTCATGGAATTATAGGTTAATGAATCTGTAGAGATTCATATCTGTTAGTTCTTCATCTAGGATTGTTCTTACTGCTTAATTTGAATTAGCTACCCAGATTTATGAAGTTAGGTTGATTGATACAACGACAGTTGGTTAATTAGCTAGAAAGAACCTAGATGAGCAATTTAATTACTCGCAAAGGAATTTGGTTTAATTAGATTGTGAACATATCGAACTTGGAATTAAAGCTGGTTTAATCTGTTAGTAATTACAAAGGAATTTGGATTGATGCACTTAGACTTAGAGAGTTCTCACAACGACAGTTGGTTAATTCTATATCTGTGTTTGAGTTCTAGAACAATTCTTAATTAGATCCTGATTGATTGATTGCTTGTGTTCCTGATTTCCTGAGAACTCCCTAGACTTAACGCCTTCGTTTCCTTGCTCACAAACTCACCTGATTTACTTTCTCGCTTTGCTTTTTAGTTTCTAATCACTTTTGCTTTCTCCTAGTTTAATCTTGACCATTCTAAATCTATCGTTGCCCAGAGTCCCTGTGGACTTCGATACCCTAAGTACTACAATTACATTACTGTGCACTTGCAGTTAGTATAGGGTTTAATTCTTGACATATCATCATACTTTGTACTCTCTTTTCGACTGTGTTTGTTCTATCTCGACGATCAATCTCAATAAAGTCTTTGATTCATAGGAAATCTATACCATTTCAATATCCAAAAGTCCAAATCCACGATTACAAATTCTTGGTGTGAATATCAGATCTCACAATCGGTCACTTCCAAGTTCATCACCTGCTCAGTAGAATCCAGTAGTTTCGAGTACCCAGCTGCAACATCATCCTCCAGCTCCAAATCATGCTCAGAATTCATCAAAGCTCTCTCCAAAGGGTCAGAAGGATGCATTTGATTGAAGAACTCTGCAGTCAGATTCTCAATTATATCGACATAAAAGGTCTGCCCATCAATGGTGGGGTGTCTCATCAACTTATCCATGTCAAAATTCATCACCAGATCACCCACATTGAGTCCATTCTTCCCTCTCTTCACATCAATGATGGCACCAGCTATAGCTAAGAATGGTCTGCCCAGGATAAGAGGGTTCTTAGGCTCATCATTGTACTGCAAGACTACGAAGTCAGTTGGGATAACGCATTCACCAATCTTCACCGGTACATCCTCCAAGAGACCCTCAGGAATCCTTATGGAACGATCAACCAAAATCAGGGAGATTCTAGTAGGCGTGAAATCTGTCATTCCCATCTGCTTAGCAACTGAATATGGCATCAGATTGACACTTGAACCTAAATCACATAGTGACCTCTCAAATCTGTCTCTGAAGATGGTACAGTCCAAGACAAAGCTACCTGGATCCTTTTGGTTCTCGGGAACTCTGTTTAAAATGACAGCACTACAGACTTCAGTGATCATCATCACACACTCCTCATCTCCCATGTCAGAAGTCAACATCTGCTTCAAACACCTCTTCAACACTGGGTTGTTGTTGATAGCATCCATCAATGGCATTGAAAGAGTGAGCTTGCTCAGCATAGCCATGTATTTAGCCTTGAACCGCTCAAACTTGAACTGCTTCGGGTTTCTCGGGAAAGGTACCTTGGATTTTTACACTTTCCCAGCAGCTACATGAGCTTTCTTTGCAGCATCAGAATATGTACGTTGCTGGTGTCGAGCGACACCTGGTTGATGTCGGTCGACATCGCTCGATTTTGTTCTGTCATCGACCTCACAATCGACCTCGGTCGATTTTCGTTCGTCATGAGAATTCGAAGAAGTGGGTGTCGCCCGACATTCAGGAGTAGTGTCGGCCGACACTCGTCTCTCGGCTTCGAACTCTTCCTCTATCTCCTCGATGTCCTTGTCACTGATCTGCCTAATGAGGGTAGTTTGCAGCTCTTTCCCACTCCTCAGGGATATTACATTGCAGTGATGCTTGGGATTGGTATATGTGCTTCCAGGAAGAAATCCAACATGCCTCTTAATAGCTCCAGCAGTTTGAGCAACTTGAGAGTCCAATTGTTTCATATGTGTACTCAAGGATTCAAACTTCCCATTCAGATCAGTGTAGACAACATCTATTTTCTTGTTGAAGTCCACAGCAGTCTTTGTTTGACCCTCTAGCAACTGCTCCATCATAGCTTCCAGCTTACTCTCATGAGCACTAGTAGCAGGAGGTGTCTGATAGGAAGATGATCCATAGGTCCTCTGATAAGAGTTGTTCTGCTGAAAAGGCTTTTGGTAACCAGCATTCTGACCATATCCAGAAGAGTTTTGATTGCTTGTGAAAGCACTCTTCTGTCCACCAGTGAAGAACTTGTTGCTTTGCTGATTCCCAAACATGTTTCCTTGAAATCCAGAACCACCAATGTAGTTCACATCTTCTTCTGTGCAGCCTTCTTCAGGTCCAAACTCTTCAACCTCTTGAGCAAAATGGACATGCTTCTTGCCAATCAACAAGCTGTGAATAGTATCCAGCTTGTTCTTCATCTCAGTTATCTGCAGATTATCAAACTTTCCACCAGACTCTTCCCTCCTCGGATCTGCAGTCTTAGTACTGTTGCTGCTCACCAAGTTCTCAATCAATATCCTGGCTTGCTCAGGAGTCTTTGTGTTGAAGTTACCATTGCTGGCAGCATCTAACGCAGACTACTACCAGAGATCTACACCTCTGAAGAAAATGTCCAGCAGCTGAACTTCAGAAAATCCATGATGGGGACAGTCTCGTTGGTACATCTTAAACCTTACCCAAGCAGACTTAAGTGGCTCTGTAGGTCCCTGAGTGAATGTTAGAAGATCCTGTCTGAGCTGATCGGAGCGAGCATCATCATAGAAATGCCTCAAGAACTCTCTTTTCACTCCATCCCAAGTGGTTAACTTCCCAGGTGAAAGTTGCTTAAGCCAAGCTGCAGCCTCTCCAGTAAGAGAATATGGGCATCTTTGAACATCGTAGGCCACCAGAAGCCTGCTTGAAGAACCTTGGACACTGTCTTGAATGTAGCAAAGTGTCCTGCATAATCAGAACCATGGCAGTGGTATAACACATTATCAACTTTAGACTCTGCGATGCAACACATGTAGATACCATCAGAGCAGTGCTTGTACAAGTATGGTTCATCCCAAAAATAGCGCCTGACTTCCCTAAGGAACTTCTTCTTAGCATAGCCTTTAAATACTTCAGGCTCATCCTCTACAACAAGGTAGTTGGCTATATCGGCGTACCAAGGTCTAGTGGAGAGAGAACCTTGGGCGACTGCAGCTATGAACATGTCAGCTTCATCATCCGGAATAGCTGCCTGCATCCGTGACTGGTGTCGACCGACACCAGTGTTGATGTCGATCGACATCGTCCCTAATTGGCCAAGCGGTGTCGTGTCTAATCGATTTTCGTTCGCTGTTTCGAGTTGAGTGTCGACCGACATGAATTGAGTGTCGATCGACACTTGCCCTGTAACTCGTGTAGAAAGCAGTGAACTCGAAGAAACTGCCTGAAATCCTGTTTCAACCTTATAGATGTTCTCCTCTGGTAGAAAATCATCTATAGAAACGTCCTCATCGATCCTAAACCGTGATAAATGATCAGCCACACCATTCTCTACTCCTTTCTTATCTCTCACCTCTATGTCAAACTCTTGGAGCAACAAAATCCATCTTACCAGTCTTGGCTTAACATCTTTCTTTTGCATCAGATACTTAAGCGCAGAATGGTCAGTATGCACAACTACCTTGGATCCAATCAGATAGGGGCGGAACTTCTAGAATGCAAACACAACTGCCAACAACTCCTTCTCACTGGTTGCATAATTTCTTTGAGAATCATCAAGAGTCCTACTGGCATAACAGATAGCATGGAGCTTCTTGTCCTTCTTCTGCCCAAGCATAGCTCCTACCGCATAATCACTAGCATCACACATCACCTCAAAAAGGAAGATTCCAATCTGGTGGTTGCACAATGGGAGCCGAGATCAAGGCCTGTTTCAGCTCCTTGAATGCAGCATGACACTCATCTGTGAACTCAAACTTCACATCCTTACAGAGAAGTGCAGTGAGTGGTCTAGCTATCTTGCTGAAGTCTTTAATAAATCTCTTATAAAAACCAGCATGCCCAAGAAAACTCATGATTCCTTTGACTGAATCTGGCGTTGCAGCCCTGTCATCACCTCAATTTTAGCTCTGTCCACTTCAATCCTTGCCTCAGAAACTCTATGCCCAAGTACAATACCATTTTTGACCATAAAATGACATTTCTCCCAGTTTAAAACCAGGTGCTTTTCCTCACAGCGAGCTAGCATCTTGCATAGATTATCTAGACCAGCATGGTAAGATGGTCCGTAGACAGAAAAAACATCCATGAAGACCTCCATAAAATCCTCTATCATGTCTGTGAAGATAGTCATCATGCACCTCTGAAACGTCGCAGGAGCATTACACAGTCCGAATGGCATTCTGCGGTATGCAAAGGTGCCATAAGGACATGTAAATGTGTTCTTCTCCTGGTCCTCTGGTTGGATAGGGATCTGAAAGAAACCAGAATAGCCATCCAAAAAGCAGTAGTAAGGATGATTTGCCAACCTTTCCAACATTTGATCAATGAAAGGGAGTGGAAAGTGGTATTTTCTGGTGGATGCATTCAACTTCTTGTAGTCTATGCACATCCGGTGACCAGTGATTGTTCTCGTAGGAATCAGCTCATTCTTGTCATTCTTCACCACTGTGACTCCTCTCTTCTTAGGAACCACAAGAACTGGGCTGGCCCAATCACTGTCTGATATAGGATAAATAATCCTAGCTTGCAGCAGCTTCATAATCTCCTTCTTTACAACCTCTTGCAGGTTAGGATTCAAACGCCTCTGATTCTCAATTGATGACTTGCTCTCATCCTCAAGGTGTATCCTATGCATGCACAAGTCTGGAGAGATACCTGAAATATCATCAAGAGAATAGCCAAGAGCTTTGCGATGTTTGCGCAGCTTGCTTAGCAGTAAAGTGAGTTCTGCGTTATTCAAATCAGCATTGACAATAACAGGATAAGTGGAATTGTTACCTACGAATGCATATTTGAGGCCTGAAGGCAGCTGCTTCAGCTCAATATTTGGAGCTTTCTCCTCGCTCCAATCACTCGCGATTGGTGTCGACCGATTCACGTGTAGTGTCGGTCGACACAGTATGTCATCGGTCACTTCCAAGTTCATCACCTGCTCAGTAGAATCCAGTAGTTTCGAGTACCCAGCTGCATCATCATCCTCCAGCTCCAAATCATGCTCAGAACTCATCAAAGCTCTCTCCGAAGGGTCAGCAGGATGCATTTGATTGAAGAACTCTACAGCCAGATTCTCAATCGTATCGACATAAAAGGTCTGCCCATCAATGGTGGGGTGTCTCATCAGCTTATTCATGTCAAAATTCATCACCAGATCACCCACATTGAGTCCAATCTTCCCTCTCTTCACATCAGTGATGGCACCAGCTATAACCAAGAATGGTCTGCCCAGGATAAGAGGGTCCTTAGGCTCATCATTGTACTGCAAGACTACGAAGTCAGTTGGGATAACGCATTCACCAATCTTCACCGGTACATCCTCCAAGAGACCCTCAGGAATCCTTATGGAACGATCAACCAGAATCAGGGAGATTCTAGTAGGCGTGAAATCTGTCATTCCCATCTGCTTAGCAACTGAATATGGCATAATATTGACACTTGAACCTAAATCACATAGTGACCTCTCAAATCTGTCTCTGAAGATGGTACAGTCCAAGACAAATCTACCTGGATCCTTTTGGTTCTCGGGAACTCTGTTTAAAATGACAGCACTATAGACTTCAGTGATCATCATCACACACTCCTCATCTTCCATGTCAGAAGTCAACATCTGCTTCAAACACCTCTTCAACACTGGGTTGTTGTTGATAGCATACATCAATGGCATTGGAAGAGTGAGCTTGCTCAGCTTAGCCATGTATTTAGCCTTAAACCGCTCAAACTTAGACTGCTTCGGGTTTCTCGGGAAAGGTACCTTGGGTTTTTACACTTTCCCAGCAGCTACATGAGCTTTCTTTGCAGCATCAGAATTTGTATGTTGCTGGTGTCGAGCGACACCTGGTTGATGTCGGTCGACATCGCTCGATTTCGTTCTGTCATCGACCTCACAATCGATCTCGGTCGATTTCCATTCGTCATGAGAATTCGAAGAAGTGGGTGAAGGATTATGAGTTTGTTCAAGGTTTAATTCCCAAATTACAACCTAACACATAATCTTAAACAGATCTAGGTTCTTGCAAAACGAATCAAAAATCAAACCTGGACATTACCTTTTGCAGCGGAATGATTGTAATGTCGAGATCAACGAACAGATGAATAACCTGCTCCTCTTTTGGTATCCACACTCTTACAAGCCGGGATGTCTGCTAGACCAAAGAGATGGATCAGATCAGAGAGAGAGAGTTAGAGAGAGAGACAAACTCGCGGCCACTCAAGAGAAAATCGCATGGGATGATTAATCCCTTAGGGTTTTCGAATCCTTAACCTCTCATTAATGGGCCCAAGTCATTAGACTAATGGCTCATTAATCTTTTGGGCCCAAGACACAAATCAGACAAAAGCCTGTATTTTGTCTGGCCCAATTCTCTGATCTAATACAGTAAATGCCATTGCATCTTACCGTATTAATTCCATTTAACTTTCCCGTTAGCTATGGTGTGTGACCCTTTGGGATCATACAATACTGGTAATAACTCATAAACTTATAGATCATGAGCGGGCTCTAGCAAGTCATCATGATCACCCAGTATTTATGACTTATGTCTGATCTCGACATTTATCATACTTTCAAGAGATAGTACAGTAGATTTCAGGACATTCCCAACAATCTCCCACTTGTACTGGAATCCTACATTCCCTAGTCCTTTTGTCTCAATATCTCGATCTGGCATAAGGCAAGATGCGTGTCATCCTTATATAGCCAGACCATGTTCATCGGACCAGATTTGATACTGACAATGCAAACGACTTGGGCAAGTCCGTTTGGGAATGGCCATTCTCTAACCAGCTATCAAATCTCCGATTGGCCAAGAGATATTACCTCCGTTAAACGGCAGGGACAAATCCCATCTTGTTCCATCACTATGAACTACACAATTCATAATACACCCAACCAAGGTCCGTATAGCTCCCAGTTACGAAACAGCGTTAGACAATGATCAAAGCGTATTACTCCATGTGCAGCCACATGCATGCGAACTCAGGTCTAAGGACTATACTCTATAGTCGTATATGAGAACCTCTTATGACACAGATATTAATATCTTGTAGAGTTCTCATCAGCGGGCCATGTCCGGTCATATGCTCCCCTACATATACCTATGTGTCGACTTTGATGTCGTGCATCTATGACCCCTCGAAACTTGGTCATAAGTCTCAACACAATCTAGTCTCAACAGGTTGTTGGTGTTCCAATTTCAACAACCTTCGACTATGGACACTATGATTTATGTCATTTCGTTAAATATGGGGTTTCAGGATCAAGTCTACTCATGTACTTCGATGACCCATATATAATGATATGAATCATTTTGGAACGATTATTTTATATCACAGTTAAAAATAATCCAGAAATAAAAATTTCATTAACATTTAAAATGTTTACATGAACCAATCAAAATAACTAAAATAAAGCCCTCACAACTCCCACTCAAAAAGAGATTACATATGAATATCTTTAATTCCTACAGCAGCAGTATGCAACTCGTGCTTAGGTCTCGGGAGTGGCTTTGTCAACGGGTCAGCCACGTTCTCATCAGTGGGAACTCTGCTGACCATCACTTCACCTCTATTCACTATATCACGAATCAGGTGATACCTTCTCATAATATGTTTGGATTTCTGATGATGTCTCGGTTCCTTGGCTTGAGCAATTGCACCATTGTTGTCACAATACAGTGCTAGAGGCTCAGTGGCATTTGGGAATACACCGAGTTCAATCAAGAAGTTCCTTATCCAAACTCCTTCCTTCGCAGCTTCTGAAGCAGGGATGTATTCAGCTTCAGTTGTGGAATCTGCCACGGTGCTCTGCTTGGAACTCTTCCAACTTACTGCACCGCCATTCAGACAGAAGATGTAGCCAGACTGTGACCGGAAATCATCCTTATCTGTCTGAAAACTTGCATCCGTGAATCCACTGATTTCAAGCACTTCACTTCCTCCGTAAACCAAGAACTTATCCTTAGTATTCCTCAAATACTTCAGGATATTCTTTACGGCAATCCAGTGACTCTCACCTGGATTAGACTGGTACCTACTCGTCATGCTTAGTGCATAAGCAACATCAGGACGAGTACAGATCATGGCATACATGATAGATCCTATAGCCGAAGCATAAGGAATCCTACTCATGCGCTTAAGCTCATCAGGTGTTTTAGGACACTGATCCTTGCTTAGTGTAGCACCATGTATCATTGGCGTGAACCCCTTCTTGGATTTATCCATTCCGAATCGATGCAGGACTTTATCTATATAAGCATCTTGACAAAGTCCAATCAGCTTTTTAGATCTGTCTCTAAAGATTCGGATTCCAAGAACATATGCGGCTTCACCCATGTCCTTCATGGAAAAACAACTTCCCAGCCAGTCTTTAACAGACTTCAGCATTGGAATATCATTTCCAAGAAACAATATGTCATCGACATATAGGATAAGAAACGCCACTTTGCTCCCACTAGTTTTCTTATACACACATTGTTCCTCTTGGTTTCTGATGAAGTCAAAGTTCTTTATTGCTTCATCAAAACGAAGATTCCAACTCCTCGATGCTTGCTTCAATCCATAAATGGATTTGTGAAGCTTGCATACTTTCCCAGCATTCTTAGGATCAATGTAACCGTCAGGTTGTGTCATATACACATCCTCCTCCAAGATTCCATTCAGGAAGGCGGTTTTCACATCCATCTGCCAAATCTCATAGTCATAATAAGCGGCAGTCGCTAGGAGAATCCGAATTGATTTCATCATTGCCACTGGTGAATAGGTTTCATCATAGTCTATACCATGAATTTGCTTGAAACCTTTTGCCACCAACTTGGCCTTGTAAATCTGGACATTTCCATCCATGTCAATCTTTTTCTTGAAGATCCATTTACACTCGATGGCTTTTGCACCAGCAGGTAAATCAACCAGTGAAAACACTCGGTTAGCAGACATGGAGTCCATCTCGGATTCTGTGGCTTCACGCCACTTTAAGGAGTCAGGGCCCATCATGGCTTCTGCAAAGTTCGAGGGTTCATCACCGTCAATGATCAAAAGATTATGGCAATTAGTCACGAGGAATCCCTGATATCTATCAGGTTCGTGACGGATCCTTCCGGATCTTCGAACTTCAGGTACTGCAGGTTCAGGTTCTATTACAACTTCATGTAATTCATCCTGCTGTTCTTCCTCATTAGGTTGAACAGGTTCCTGTC
The DNA here is from genome assembly GCA_030180135.1 of Orychophragmus violaceus. Classification (NCBI taxonomy): domain Eukaryota; kingdom Viridiplantae; phylum Streptophyta; class Magnoliopsida; order Brassicales; family Brassicaceae; genus Orychophragmus; species Orychophragmus violaceus. Next base: position 67,296,902 of record CM058239.1, read on the forward strand.
CTTCTTGAATTTCATCAAGTTGTACCTTACTCCCACTATCTTTTCTAGAGAGAAACTCCCTTTCAAGAAAAGTACAATCCCGAGCAACAAAGATTTTGTTCTCGGATCGCAGATAGAAGTAATAAGCCTTGGTATCCCTAGGATAGCCAATGAAGTAGCATTTGTCAGATTTTGGTGTAAGCTTGTCTGAGATTAATCTTTTGACATAGGCTTCACAACCCCAAATTCTGAGAAAAGACATTGCTGGAGTTTTTCCAGTCCATATCTCATATGGTGTCTTTGCTACTGCCTTTGATGGCACTCTGTTCAGTGTGAACGTTGCGGTGAGCAAAGCATATCCCCAAAGGGATATAGGAAGGTCTGTGTGACTCATCATGGATCGGACCATATCTAACAATGTCCGATTCCTTCTCTCAGACACACCATTCCACTGAGGTGTTCCAGGAGGTGTGAGTTGGGAGATAATCCCACACTCACTCAGATGATCACGAAATTCCTGGCTCAAGTATTCTCCTCCTCGGTCCGACCGAAGAGCCTTAATACTTTTACCAAGCTGGTTCTGTACTTCATTCTGGAATTCTTTGAACTTTTCAAAGGTTTCCGACTTATGTTTCATCAAGTAGACATATCCATATCTACTGAAATCATCAGTGAATGTAATGAAGTACTGAAAGTTTCCTCTAGCACTTGTGGACATTGGGCCACACACGTCAGTATGTATCAGGCCCAATAGTTCACTGGCCCTTTCTGTGGGTTTATTGAAAGGGGGCCCGTGTCATTTTGCCCATTAGGCAAGATTCTCATTGCTCACAAGACTCAAAGTCAAATGAGCTCAAGAGTCCATTTGAATGGAGCCTCTTGACGCGTTTCTCACTAATGTGCCCCAAACGACAATGCCAGAGAAACGTTTCATTTTCTTCGTTAGATTTGAACCGTTTTGTATTTATGTTATATACTGGAGCAGATTGATCCAGCATGTACAGCCCATTTATAAGAGGGGCACAGCCATAGAACATATCATTGAGATTAAAGGAACACAATTTATTCTTAATAGAAAAATCAAATCCTTGCAAATCCAACAATGAAACTGAAATGATATTTCTGCTTATAGCAGGTACAAAATAACAATTCTCAAGTTCTAAAATCAATCCAGAAGGTAAAGACAACAAGTAAGTGCCAACGGCCAGTGCTGGAACCTTCGCTCCATTGCCAACCCGCAACTCTACTTGCCCTTGCTTCAACCTTCTACTGTTGCTGAGCGCCTGCATATTAGTACAAATATGAGCCCCACATCCAGTATCTAATACCCAAGTGGTATTATCAGAAGTAGTAGTATTTACTTCAATAACAAAAATACCTGAACATTTAGTCTCCAAGGACTTCTTCTTCTTCAGACTTTCCTGGTATTTCTTACAGTCCCTGCGGTAATGCCCTGCCTCTTTACAAAAGTGACAGATGTCAGAAGGCCCAGCTTTGGACACGGGCTTGGGCTTGTTTTCATTGCTGACTACTTTGCCCTTTCCCTTGTCTGCAGCGGATTTCTTGAAACCCTTGCCCTTCTGCACCATGAGTACAGACGACTCCTTGGTCTTCTTCAGATTCGGTTCTGCAGTCTTGAGCATACCATGTAGCTCAGGCAACGTCTTTATCAACCCATGCATATTATAGTTCAAAATGAACTGGTCATATGCAGGAGTAAGAGACTGCAGAACGATATCACAAGCAAGCTCTTGGCTTATAGGACAGTCGAGCCTAGTCAAATGATCGAGATAACCCATCATTTTCAGAACATGTGGACTCACTGCTGCATCCTTAGCCATTTTACAGTCCAAGAGATTCTTAACAGTTTGGAATCTCTCTGTACGAGCCTGCTCCTGAAACAACGCTTTCAGATTTGCCATCAGCTCCATGGGACAAGTCAGGCCTTCCCACTGCATCTGCAGTTCGGGAGCCATTGTCGCCAACATCAGGCAAATCACGTCATTAGCATCTGAAGAATGCATATCCCAAGCATTCTTCACAGCTTGTGCGGCATTATTCGCAGGTCTAGGTTGGAGAACTCTTTCAAGGACATAAGCCTTCTTCTCCTGCCTGAGCACAAGTCTCAGGTTCCTGGACCAGTTCAGGAAGTTTGATCCGTTCAGTTTGTCCTTCTCAAGGGCAGACCGGATCGAGAAAGTGTTTTGTGTTGTTGTGCTTGACATAGCTAAAAATATGAGACAATAAAGATTTTGTTATTAAGTTCATAAAAGAGCAATCTTAACAACTTATAAGAAAACTCGCATTGCATTCATAATTTCTTTGTTTAACCTCATAAGAACGCAATGATTCCGAGATCCATGTTCAGCTAAATCCAAAGTGGGCCACTGGCCGTCACCCGGAATTAGCTTTACTTGGTAAGCATACACACAGCTAGTTATATCTCATATAACTCTCGGTTGTGAATTGGACCCGAGGCCCAAATTCACCAGATGTCTCAAGGCCCGGGACTCCCGATGGCCCAGTCAAGGAAACCAATCTCTTACAGCCAAATAATCACTAAAGTCTGGGACTCCCAATGAAATTAGTGACTATATACTACTTTACTTACGCGAAAACAGATACCTCACACTGTAAGCCATATCTGTAATCGAATAAGCGTTAAGTAGCTGACGAGATTGGAAAGACATCCAAGCTTGATATTGTTTTTGAGGATTTTAAGTTTTATTTCCAAAAATAGAAGATTACTATTTTGGGAAACTTTCTTATTTTAGAAACTTTCTAAATTTAGTAACATACTAAAAATAGAAATTTCTAATTTAATATTTTATAAATATTTTCGGGTTGGGTCACAAATTATAGGCCCAATTCTTGGCCCAAGACCATAGAATTCCAGTTGGCCCAATAATTTGACATAACCGAGTCGGTTTATTAATTCTGGTCCAAGACCAAATTAACTACCAAAACCATCGGTTATTTACTAAACCAGACCAGCTCTAAATTATTTGGTCCAACCAAATCAAACTTAGACCAGCCTTCGGTTTAGGTTAAAATTCAATTTTGAATTTCAATCCGGTTTAACCAGAAATTAAATAATACCATGTATTAAATAATTTCCAGCAAACCGCGATTCGGGTTAACCGCTTGAACCACCAATTAAATTGGATCGGTTCAGTTAAATCCAAAACCGGGAAGAAACACCTAGTGTTTTAGCCAATTTGATTTAACTTGTGGTTTAAGGCTTTAAACACACGATTAACCGCCAATTAAATTGGACCGGTTTAAATCGGTGCGGTTTGGGCAACGAACCGCGAAGCTCGGTTTAACCGAATGACTATTCGCGGGACGTAAAATTTAACGGGCCCAACGATCGTCATGATCGATCGATCATTCACGGCCCATGATCATAATTGATCATCCACGGCCCAATGATCACGATCGATCACGATCGTCCAATCCATCCGATCGATCCAACACCCTTGAACCGAGACCTTGCGGCAATCGATCAGCCCAAGCATCATCGGTACATGGGGATCAGCTTACTTGCGTCTCACACAACGAAAGCAACAATGGATCACGACCGAGACACAGCCGAGACCTTCGATCATCACGCGATCGTCCAATGATCATCGGCCCATTAATTATCGATCAGTTATCACTCGGCAAAGCAACACAAGCGATCATGCCTTGAGCACATGATCGGCTCGACAATCACACGGCCGAGACCAATTAGGGTTTTTAATGAATTCTAATCAATTTTAACATTAATTGATTCTTAAAACATTAAACAGCCATTATGATCCAAATTACATGCAACCTGATAACCTGGCTCTGATACCACTGAAGGATTATGAGTTTGTTCAAGGTTTAATTCCCAAATTACAACCTAACACATAATCTTAAACAGATCTAGGTTCTTGCAAAACGAATCATAAATCAAACCTGGACATTACCTTTTGCAGCGGAATGATTGTAATGTCGAGATCAACGAACAGATGAATAACCTGCTCCTCTTTTGGTATCCACACTCTTACAAGCCGGGATGGCTGCTAGACCAAAGAGATGGATCAGATCAGAGAGAGAGAGTTAGAGAGAGAGACAAACTCGCGGCCACTCAAGAGAAAATCGCATGGGATGATTAATCCCTTAGGGTTTTCGAATCCTTAACCTCTCATTAGACTAATGGCTCATTAATCTTTTGGGCCCAAGACACAAATCAGACAAAAGCCTGTATTTTGTCTGGCCCAATTCTCTGATCTAATACAGTAAATGCCATTGCATCTTACCGTATTAATTCCATTTAACTTTCCCGTTAGCTATGGTGTGTGACCCTTTGGGATCATACAATACTGGTAATAAGTCATAAACTTATAGATCATGAGCGGGCTCTAGCAAGTCATCATGATCACCCAGTATTTATGACTTATGTCTGATCTCGACATTTATCATACTTTCAAGAGATAGTACAGTAGATTTCAGGACATTCCCAACAGTGGGTGTCGCCCGACATTCAGGAGTAGTGTCGGCCGACACTCGTCTCTCGGCTTCGAACTCTTCCTAAAATTCCTCTATCTCCTCGATGTCCTTGTCAGTGATCTGCCTAATGAGGGTAGTTTGCAGCTCTTTCCCACTCCTCAGGGATATTACATTGCAGTGATGCTTGGGATTGGTATATGTGCTTCCAGGAAGGAATCCAGCTTGCCTCTTAATAGCTCCAGCAATTTGAGCAACTTGAGAGTCCAATTGTTTCATATGTGTACTCAAGGATTCAAACTTCCCATTTAGATCAGTGTAGACAGCATCTATTTTCTTGTTGAAGTCCACAACAGTCCTCTAGCAACTGCTCCATCATAGCTTCCAGCTTACTCTCATGAGCACTAGTAGCAAGAGGTGTCTGATAGGAAGATGATCCATAGGTCCTCTGATAAGAGTTGTTCTGCTGAAAAGGCTTTTGGTAACCAGCATTCTGACCATATCCAGAAGAGTTTTGATTGCTTGTGAAAGCACTCTTCTGTTCACCAGTGAAGAACTTGTTGCTTTGCAGATTCCCAAACCTGTTTTCTTGAAATCCAGAACCACCAATGTAGTTCACATCTTCTTATGTGCAGCCTTCTTCAGGTCCAAACTCTTCAACCTCTTGGGCAAAATGGACATGCTTCTTGCCAATCAACAAGCTGTGAACAGTATCCAGCTTGTTCTTTATCTCAGCTATTTGCAGATTATCAAACTTTCCACCAGACTCTTCCCTCCTCGGATCTGCAGTCTTAGTACTGTTGCTGCTCACCAAGTTCTCAATCAATATCCTGGCTTGCTCAAGAGTCTTTGTGTTGAAGTTACCATTGCTGGCAGCATATAACGCAGACTGCTACCAGAGATCTACACCTCTAAAGAAAATGCCCAGCAGCTGAACTTCAGAGAATCCATGATGGGGACAGTCTCGTTGGTACATCTTAAACCTTACCCAAGCAGACTTACGTGGCTCTGTAGGTCCCTGAGTGAATGTTAGAAGATCATGTCTGAGCTGATCGGAGCGAGCATCATCATAGAAATGCCTCAAGAACTCTCTTTTCACTCCATCCCAGGTGGAAGTTGCTTAAGCCAAGCTGCAGACTCTCCAGTAAGAGAATATGGGAAAAGCTTGAGGTACAAGAAGTCATAACCCACTCCATTGTGCTTCATTCCAGTGATGAAGGCTTCAAAATCCTACATATGGTTCATGGGTTGCTCATGCGAAAGACCATGGAAAGGATGCTGCCTCATAAGTGCATAGTAGGCAGTCTTGAGCTCAAACTCATTCCTCTCGAAAGGAAGAGGTACAATTGCTAACCGGTTAGCATAAAACTCATCGGTCGGTTGTAGTCAGCAAGAGTCCTCTCAGCAGCAGGAGGATTAGGTGGCGGATTAGGCTGTCCATTAACTCCAGGATTAACCATTTGCCTTTCACCTTGAGGCTGCTGCACATGTTCAGGGATCACATTTCCCTCAGCATCAATCATTTGCCCCTGAGCATTGTAGGGGTTGTTTTGTTGGTCTCTCAGAAATCCTTCAGCATTTGGTATCAAGATCAAACGATTTTTCATCATCCTTGAAGTTCTCTGAGCCTTTCTGTTTGTTCTCTCAAGTTTAGCAAGCTCCTCAAGTCAGAGGTTAACAAGTTCTTCGTTCGGGTTGCTTCGGGTGTGTCGACTTGGCATAAACTGAACTCAAAGACAGGTCTCGAGCTCGATGTCGGGCAACACAAGAAGGGTGTCGGTCGACACTAAGTGCTTCTGTCGATTCTTGAAGCAACAAAAACAAGCCAAACAAGAGAATGTGAGTAACAAAAGAATAAAAAAACTTAGACTTAAACCTTAAAACAAAATCTATCGGCGAACTCAGTTGAGTCCCCGACAACGGCGCCAAAAACTTGATAGGTCAAAGTTATATCCCTATTCTACTGCAAGTGCACAGTTATGCGAATTTAATATTCAGGGTATCGTATCCACAAGGACTCAAGTTTCACATGACAGATTATATGTCTTTCAGTTAAGCTAAGCCAACCAAGAGAAAGTAGTAAACGAATGCAAGCAAATTAAAGAGTGTTTTCAATGGGAGAAAGGCGTCAGACTTAGGAAGTTCTCAGGAATTATACAATGCCAGATACTTAACTAACCGCATTCAGATTAAGGACAAGTTCAAGAACTAGAAGCACAATGATAAACAATCCAACTCTCGCTGAGATTATTTCTATATCTAGCAACCTAGCGATCCAAATCTCTTTGTGATCCTAGAGTTCTAAACAAGAATTAGGAACAAGTTCTTCGGTTCACAATTCTCCTAAACCAAATCTCTTTGTATTTAATCGAATTGCTCACACTAAGTTTATTCAGATTATAACTCACACTCTCATGCTAAGTTAATTGTCTCAGATCTAAATCCTAGGTGATCAGTCCAGAATTCAGTATTAAACGCAACTTAGGTGATGAACGAATAGATTTAGAATCCTAGTAAATCAGTTATCTAAACATGCATAAAAACCCTATAAGAATTCCTAAATCTAACTAGGTTACTACTCAGACATATTATCAGATAAACAACAAATCATTGAATAGAAAACCAAAGACTGAATAGATAGATAAAAAGGGGTTCGAAATCCTTCTCTCAAAGGTTACAAGTAGCAAGAACAGCCCCTTTGGCACCAAATCTCTCAATCTCCAAGCAAGAACAAAGTAAGAACAAGATAATGATACTGAGTCTGAAAAACCTAATTAAACTCCTAAACACGTTTTGGGGCTAGATTAGAATTAAAGAAAACTTATGGGAAACTTTGCAATTCTTCAAAAGATGTCTTCAACTCAGCGTATAAGTGTCTGTCGCGCTCAGTGTCGACCGACACTAAGGTGATATCGGTCGACATCCAGTCGTGGTTGAGACTCCAACTTCAGCTCATTGCACAGATCGCCTGAAACGTCCTATAATCCCACTCTTTGCTCCAAACGCAAGCCTACCTGTAGAAGACTCAATAGACTCGTAAAACCAGGTTAAAGACTCAATATATACAACTATATCATGGTTGAAAACATAGAAAAACCATGATATATCAAGAATATCGATCAAAGGGCACATGGACTCTAACTCTATTAGCTCTTGACCACCATACTATCTTTTTATGGTTCCTTTCTTCTCTTTCCCTTCCTTAGCAACTGATTTTTCTCCACTGGGTATCATTTTTTTTTATCAGTGCTCTTCCCGCATTGGGGTGTATCTTGGACACATTCTATGGATGCACATGAGGTAATAGGGGTCTCTACCACTCCCGCGACCACATCGGAGCTACTAGCTCATCCTTAGTTTATCTTTTTTTTTTTACTTTAAGGAAGGGGAGAAGGGAACCATACTTGGACAGGTTTACAAGCTGTGTTAGAACTAACAGAGGAGTCCGACTCAAAGTATACCAAGCCCTTAGGTGAGAAAATCTAGTCAAAATTAGGGGTGAAGTCAATAAAGGATCCTCTGAATATCTGAAGTGATGTGGGTGTCAGCAGTAGGCTGATTTGTATTGGGTTTTCTAATAGTCATAGATTGATCTGCAAGCTCATCCCAATGGTTACTTAAGTTCCTGCAAGTGTTGTTGACTTCTCAAAAATTCATTGTTTCCTACTCAAACTTTTTTGACTCGATAAAACTGACACAAAGACACAACTGACTCTAAGAAAAGAAAAAGATTAATGTCAGTACCACCTCCCCCACACTTGAAACACACTGTCCCCAGTGGTGTCAAGCTTAGGATTGGTATAAGATGAAAAATGTTAAGGGATGTGTTGGGTTATGTCGATTTTACCTCTCTCGCACCTGCATCGATCGTTGCTCAGGACCGCGACTATCGTTGCAGGGCGATTGCGATTTGTGTCGATCGTCACTCAGGATTGTGATGATCGATGCAATGCGTTTTTCGATAAGAGACGATTGACACACAGGACCGTGTCGATCGTTGCACTGCGATTTCGTCGGATAAGTTAGCAGTCAGCAGTTAGTTCGTGAGAAAAATCTGAAAATGCAAACCTGAAAGCTGTAAACATCACAAACAAGCAAAATCAAAGCAACAGATGGTCTAAATCTAGCACATCATCCCAAACATAGGTACCAACAAGAAGCAAAAGAGAAGTCAAGAGAAAAAGTGAAAAAGGGACATAACCGATAGTCTGGAACTGGAACTCTAATCTTACTCGCTCTCATCATCAATACCAGCCATGGGATCAGAACTGCTCGAAGCAGCAGGAGTCGGAGAACGCTGGCGACGTCGAAGAACAGGAACATGCTGATGGACTTGTGGCTGTCTCCTGAAAGTGTAGCCACGCATCCACTCCCAAATGCTCTGCAACCTACTATCCATATGCTCTCGCCAATCACCCTTAGACATCTCACGTACAGACATCGATGGGGCTGGATAAGTACCAATATCAGCTGAAGTGGTAGCATCAGAAGTCGCAGGAGTAGAAGAAAAACTCTGAGCAGATGGTGCCGATGCAGAAGAAGAAGAAGCACCCTATGGGTTGACCATCGTAGGAACTCCGCGTCTCTGGTTCCTGGGAATCTCAAAGCGCAAGGCCTCCAAGGAATCAACTCTTGTAAGCTCAGCAGCGGGAAGCTGCACACACCACTGCTTTGAGTCTGCATCATGATAAACCCACAGCTTCTCTTCCTTCATCCATGTGGTGTTCTTCAAATGGCTATAATCCATCCACATCCTCTTGGTGGTGCACTCTCTCCCAGCAGTAGGGATCCTGAAATGCTGGAAAATAGGAGTAAGTAACCTACCAACTGTCTCAACCTTCTTCCCAGAGAATGCCTTGGCCTTCTGCTCACACGGTTGGTCAGCAAAAAGTGCTCCCAAATTCAGCTGAGGAGCTGGGTCTTGCAATGGTGTCTCTGCAAACAAACTACTCACTCCAGTGTAGAGCAACTGCAACTCCAGCTTCCTCTGCTTGTTCACCTTGTACTTGCAGAGTATAGTGTATCCCAGAATGTGCCCAACGTATCGTAGGACCGGATGGCGCAACTGTATCTGCTTCGAATTGCGTGAGTTATACACCTCAGCTCCAATATGGTCCCAGAAAAACTGACAACTGTCTGTATCCCACTCCTTAACCAAGGCACATCGAGTACGATGATCATCAAAGCCATAAATCCTGCAGAGATCACAAATGCTGATCCGATACCTGAATCCATCGCACATGAATGTGAAAGTACCCTCTCGAGCCCTCCTGCGAATAGGATTAGTGTAATAGACGCTACAAGTGGACAACAGCTGTCGCACTAAGTCAGGATAGAGATCATAGCTCCTCATGGGCATAGTCCGTAGACCGATCTCCCTCGAAACCTCCAATACCTGATCAGTAATACCGAGCATCTGACAGGTTCGATAGTCTGCAAATCGTGTGGGCTTGATAGTCATGTCGTGCCACGCGTTGTAGAACAGCGTGTCATAATCATCCCAGACCTCAGAGACAACTCTCTCTAAACACGCAGCACTCTCAGTCATTATCTTAGCATCCTCAGTCCATGCTCTAGTCACAGGGATCTTGTCCCGCTCTGCCTTAGGCCAAGGGGCCAATACCGCTCCAGTCATGCCAGTGTAAGGTGCAGGTATAGGTGAGGATCGCACGAACCAGTCAGCAGGTGGTTCAGGAGAAGCAGGCACATTCTGTCTCTTTCTCGGTGCCATCTGCGATCAAAGACACAAGAAGCAACTTGCATTTAAGCCAAAACTCTAAGATCAACAAACGCATATCAGCTCAATCAACCATCAACAGCAGCGAAACCAGTATCAATTGTACCCAATTCGTTCTACAATTCGCCCTAAATTAGAGAGTTGCAAAGGCTCGTCATTGAATCGAAGATTCTCCGAAACCTTGCTAAATTCGTCAATGCAATGCTAAGGCAGTACGAAATCGTCACTAGCAAGCCTAATTAAGCATCAATTTCATCATAGGAACAACATATCGTGACAAAATTCGACTTTTATACCTTTTGGCTGAAATGAAAACGAAGAGAATTGTGACACATACCTCAAATCGTCGCAAAGGGGTGATAGAAATGAATAGAGCGTGAGAAAACTAGTGGATTAGGCTTTGGAATCGTTAAAATCAAGTGAGAATCGAATGAGATATCAAGAGAGGCGATTTAGGGTTCGTCGGATGTTCTAGCGAAATGAGGAAGAAAGAAAGAGAAGAAGGTCTCGGGTACTTACCTCGTGCGTGCGTGCGTCGATCGTTGCAGATGTTTTGACGATCGACGCATATAGGGATTGGTCGAACCAATCCGATTTTCGGTTGAGCTCACGTACTTTTGATTTCAATTTTAACCAGGTGTGTCGATCGCTGCACAGGACCGTAACGATCGACACACTGCGACTTCATTCTCTCGTACAATTCTCCATGCGACGATCGCTGACCGCAACGATCGTCGCAAAGCGATTTCCTTCGTCAGATATCCACCTGCATCGATCGTTACACAGGACCACAACGATCGACGCAGTTCTCAGACTCGTAATCTGCAGACAAAAACACCCAAAAACAAAAAACAAACGTAAAATCCTAACAAAAACACCAAAAAGAGTATATACAAACGAACCAGTGGGTTGCTTCTCACTCAACGCTCCTTTAACGCCACTAACTTGACGATTCTGCTGAATCAGGCAGAGGGTGCATGATGTGATCCTGCCCAGCACTAAAAACATGGACCTTGAACCTGAGCTTGAACCTGATGGAGCTAAAGACATGGATCATGAACCTAATGGAAATAAGCTTGAAGCAGAGGATCAGCTCGGAGTTGAGGAGCAGCTTGAACCAGAGGATGCGCTTAGAGCGGAGAAAGAGTATGGCAAAGATGTTATCTTAACCTCACTGGTTTTGATACATGATCATCAATTGGGCATGTGTCTCATTTGTACTCTTTTCCCTTGTCAAGTTTTGTCCCACTGGGTTTTCTTGACAAGGTTTTTAATGAGGCAAATGATTCACATTCAAATCACCCATTTGTTTATCCAGACCATGGCATAGCATCCAGAATTCGACCCAATGGAGGAGATATCAAGTCCAGCCTGTTTTATGCCCATTACAAGCCTAAGAAGAGCCCAAAACCAGCTGATAATTTTCAGCCCAAGAAGAGTTACGAAAATGGAGTATGAAGGGTCATTTTCAGATTCAAATAAGTATTTAATTCTGGTCTTTGTGTTATTTCCTAGGTGTGTTAATTGCTGCTCATGCAGCCTTGTTGCATTTTCTATTTAAAACTCTTTTATAGTCTTTTCTGAACTTTTATCAAACTTCTTTTATTCTAAAACTTCTGAAAGTGTTTGATATGAATGGTGTGTAATATCCATTCATCTCTGATTCTTCTTTTGGTGTTTCATCTCCTAGAAGATTTGAGTTCGAAAGTTTTGAAGTGATTCCGCAACTTCAGGAAGTTTCTTTCAATCCACGGTTTCTAAACTCTACAATCAGTTCATCCATTCTGTTCTTCATCCATCAAACAACCAGACTCACAAAGGGCATCAAAGGGCAATGATCTTCTCCATTAAGATCGCATCAGTGCATCACCCAGAGGCAAAATCTGACATCTTGGAATCTTGGCCTTAGCCGAATAATGCTTCACCCTTTGTCTATTTACAGTGAATTCCTTACCTTCTTGGCTGATTAGAACAACAGCACCGTGGGGACGAACCTCCTTGATTGTGTGATACGATCAGGTTTTAATCCCTAGATCTACACTGCAAGTGCACAGACGTGAACCAGTAGTACATAGGGTATCGGATCCACAGAGACTCAAGATTCTTGCGATAGATTATAGAACGTCGAATTAAGCTAGGTAAAACAGTTGAAAGCAGTAAATCAAAACAATAAAGTAAATCAAGCGGTTTGTAAGCAATCAAACGAAGCGTTAGGTCAAGGGAGTTCTCAGGAAATCAGGAACACATATCAATCAATCAATCGGGATCTAATTAAGAACTGTTCTAGAACTAGAATCACAGAAGCATAAGAAACCAACTTTCGTTGCGAATATTATCTATGTTTAACAATCCTAGCAAACCAACTTTTGTTGCGAATTCTAGAGATCCTAAACATGCATTAATCTCAGGTTCTTTCGTTCACAATTCTCCTAAGCCAAATTTCTTTGCGAATAGTTTAATTGCTCATCTAGGTTCTCTCTAGTTAATTAATCAACTTTCGTTGCAGAAATCAACCTACCATCATAAAGCTGGGGGTAGCTAATTCAGATCAAGCATTAAGAACAACCCTAGATAAAGAACTAGCAGATATGAATCCCTACAGATTGATTAAACTATAATTCCATGAAATCCCCTGTGAGAATCACTAAACCTAACAGGTAAACTACTCAGACATGGCAGATGAAACAAAAGATATGATGAATAGAAAACCAAATATCATAAAACATAATAAGAAAAAGGGGTTCGAAATATCTTCTCTCTCGAGTACAAGATCAGCCCCTATAAACTCTCTGAAAGTCAAATAATGCGTAGCCTAAACAATGGCTTAAAAACCCTAATATAATGATCTAAACTCGGCTGGGGCTTCTTTGTAATTATGAGAAAATTTTGGGCCAAAGTGCAATTTCCACAAATCTTCATTAAACTCGCGAGATATGTCTGTCACGCATCTGTGTCGATCGATGCAACAAGGGTGTCGATCGAAACAAAAGTCTGAGATCGACAATGACTTCTTCCTCTCGGGCAAATGCTCCAAATTGCTCCAGAATGCGCCATAATGTCCAAATCCGCTCCCAACGTACCTAAACCTGTAAACACACATAAAAGGACTCCAAAAGACTCTAAAAGACTCGGTAATAAAGACATATACCATGGTTGAAAGTCCTAAAAACCATGATATATCAACTCCCCCACACCTAGCTTTTGCTTGCCCTCAAGCAAACAGAAAACCAAGATCAGGAGAAGAAGTTTGAAAACTTCAGAAACTCGTTTCATCGTAGGAGCACCACACTCAGATTCGCCTTAGTAAACCACATGAAAATGAACCTGTAGACATCAAGACTAACATATACTTCCCCCACACTTAGCAACTATCTTGAGTAAACTCCACAATTACATGCAGAGCATTCAAATTCACCATACTGACTTCTGTAAGCTAATAAGTGCGGTCTCACCAAGGGAGTATCGATCAAAGAACACATGGACTCTTACTCTGTTAGCATCTGACCACTCAACTATCATCTTCTGGTTCCTTTCCTCTCCTTTTCCTTCCTTAGCACTGATTTTTTTCCACTGGGTATCATTGTATTTTTTCTATCAGTGCTCTTCCCTTTTTATTCGGGGTGTTACTTTGGACATGTTTCCATGGATGCACAGGAGGTAATAGGGGTCTCTACCACTCCCGCGACCACTTCGAAGCTACAAACTTATCCTCAGTTTATCTCTATTTTTTACTTTCAAGGAAGGGGAGAAGGGAACCAAAATCAGACAGGTTTACAAGCTATGTCAGAACAAACAGAGGAATCCGATCGAAAGTATACCAAGCCCCAAGGTGAGAGAATTAAGTCAAGTTAAAGGTGAAGTCAAGTAATGGATTCTCTGAATACCTGAAGTGATATGGGTGTCCTCGGTAGGCTGGTCTATGTTGGGTTTTCTAATAGTCACAGATCACCTGCAAATCATCCAATGGTCACTTAAGTTCCTGCAAGTGTGGTAATGTCCTCAAAAAGTCCTTGTTTCCTACTCAATTTGACTCAATAAAACAAATTTGGACTGACTCTAAGAAAACAAAAAGCGGTGCGTCAGTAGCTACCTCCCCCACACATGAAACACACTGTCCCCAGTGGTGTCAAGCTTAGGCTCGGTGAGAAAATAAATCGTAAAAAAGATAATCCGAAAAGGGTCAGAACACTTACCTGTCATCGGCCTGTGTCGATCGATGCCACAAGGGTGTCGATTGATGCAAGGCGAATATGCTCACGGTTATGAAGATAACCGGTGTCTGTACCGCAATTGAATCAACAAACCATAAATCGCATCAGTGTCGACCGACACAAAAGATGTGTCGATCCATGCTGAGCGATTCTGCCTGTTTCTCATGCCTTGAACACACCAAAACAGAAAAATCAAAGCACACAAAATCAAAACGAAAAATGAAAAGAAAAATGAACATACTAGTGGGTTGCCTCCCACTCAGCGCTTGTTTAAAGTCAATAGCTTGACTATGGAAAGTAGATCGGACTTATGGTGGATTCAACAGAGGCTTGGAGGTGGGAGCGAAGCGAGGGTGGGATATTGCGTTTTCCTGCATTCACAGCTGATGGATTAGGAGATTTAAGTTCAGAATGATCATACCTGTGTTTTGGTGGATGAAAGAGATCTGGAGCTTTCTGCTTAAGAGCAGTTGCAGGAGCTAAAGATGTTAGAGCAAGTTCAGAATGAACTGTCATCTTTTATTCTCCAATAGGGATTTTACTTCCACACTGAAGCTATGTCCATCAATGGTGGATTTCTGCAGCTTATCCATCTTGAACTGCAAAGGCTTGTCTCCGAGGTGGAGATCAATCAGTCCATGTCTCACATCAATCACTGCTTCAGCAGTAGCTAAGAAAGTTCTACCAAGTAGCAAAGGATCATCTGGCTCAACATTATACTTCAGCACTACAAAGTCCATTTGAATCAAGTAGTTTCTAACTCTGACAGGAATGTCCTCAAGAACTCCTTCTGGATACCTCTTTGATCGATCAGCTAGGATAAGAGAGATCCTAGTAGGCTGGAAATCCATCATTCCTATTCTCACAGCTACAGAGTATGGCATGAGATTCACACCAGATCCTAAGTCACACAGAGAATGCTTGAATCTATCCTTAGAGATGGAACAATCTAGCACAAAGACTCCTGGGTCTAGAAGCTTCTATGTAATCTAAATCAGCTTCTTTTCCATCACTTTTATGCAATTAGCCTCGTCTAGCTCTTGTTTAGACAACTTAGGAGCCATAGGATATGGCACAGAGGGCTTGTGGACTCGTTCTGGGACTGTTGCAGGTTTCTGGTCCCGCCTGCGATCTGTGTCGATCGACGCAGTAGGAGTGTCGATCGACACAAGGCGATTGTAAGCAATTTCATCAGACATATCGGGCATGCATCGATCGATGTCAAGAGTTTGTCGATCGACGCTCCTCTCAGACAGACAATATTCATCCAGAAAATCCGAGATGATACTCTCTTCTTCTTCCAGCAAATCATTCTCATCTCCTGTGATCACAGCATTGACGAATTGCTTTTGTTCAGCTCTTCCTGATCCATTTTGCCTTTGCACTGCTCCAGCAGTCTGCTGAACCTGAACATCTAGCTTCTTCACATGAGTACTTATGGCTTCTATCTTCCCATTGAGATCAAGGTACAGAGCATCTATCTTTCCATTGAAGTCCACTGTATTCTTATGTTGTCCTTCCAGTAGTGATACGATCAGGTTTTAATCCCTAGATCTACACTGCAAGTGCACAGACGTGACAGTAGTATATACGGTATCGAAATCCACAGAGACTCGTGGTCTTGCGATAGATTGTAGAACGTTAGATTTAGCTAGGTAAACAGTAAGTAAGCAGTAAATCAAAGCAGCAGAAAAGTAAATAAAGATTGGTTTGTAAACAGAAGGCGAAGGCGTCAAGTCTAGGGAGTTCTCAGGAAATCAGGAACACAGGCAGTCAATCAATCAGGATCTAATTAAGAACTTTTCTAGAACTGGAATCACGGAAGTATAAGAAACCAACTTTCGTTGTGAATCCTATCTATGTCTAACAACCTAGCAAGCCAACTTTCGTTGTGAATTATAGAATTCTAAATACGCATTAATCTCAAGTTCTTTCGTTCACAATTCCTCAAAACCAAATTTCTTTGCGAGTAGATCAAATTGCTCATCTAGGTTCTTTCTAGCTAATCAACCAACTGTCGTTGTGGAAATCAACCTAACATCATAACTCTGGGTAGCTAATTAAGCTAAAGAATTAAGAACAACCCTAGATGAAGAACTAGCAGATATGAATCCCTACAGATGGATCAACCTATAATTCCATGAAATCCCAAATGAGAATCCCTAAACCTAACAGGTAGACTACTCACACATGATCATCGAAACAGAAGACATCATGAATAGAAAACCAAATATCATAAAATAGAATAAAGAACTGGGGTTCAAAATCCTCTCTCTTTCGAGAACAAGATCAGCCCCTAACTCTCTCTGAAATAAAAAATAAAACTTAAGACTGAAAGCGTAGCCTAAACAATGGCTTAAAAACCCTAATATAATGGTCTAATCACGGCTGGAGCTTCTTTGTAATTATGAGAAACTTCTTGGCTTTGTTGCAATTTCCAAAAGTCTTCATTAAAGCGCCGAGAATTTTCTGATCCGCGTCTGCATCGATCGACACCAAAGGTGCATCGATCGACACAAGTATCAAATATCGACAGTGAACTCATCTCTCGGCCAAATGCTCCAAAATGCTCCAGAATGCACCATAAATTGCAAATCCGCTCCAAACGTGTCTAGACCTGAAAACATAGATAATAGGACTCCAAAGTACTCTAAAAGACTCGATAAGAAGACATATACCATGGTTAGAAGTCCTAAAAACCATGGTATATCAACTCCCCCACACTTAGCTCTTGCTTGCCCTCAAGCAAGTAAAGAACCAAAGTATAAGAAAAGAGGTTTGAAAACACAGAAACTCATTTCGTCCTAGGAACTTTTGCATTCACATTCACTTAGTAAACCACTGAAAACTATCCTACAGAACTCAAGACCACAATATACTTCCCCCACACTTAGCAACTGTCCCAAGTAAACTCCACAATCAAGTTAGGACATTCAAATTCACCACACTAGCCTCTGTATACAATTAAATACGGTCTCACAGAGGGATTATCGAATCAAAGGACACATGGACTCAACCTATTCAGTATCTGACCACCAAACTGTCGGTTTCTGGCTTTCTTTTCCCTTTCTCCCTTAGCACTGATTTTTTCCCACTGGGTATCATTTTATTTTTTCTATCAGTGCTCTTCCCTTTTTATTGGGGTTTAACTTTGGATCTTTCCATGGATACACAAGAGGTAATAGGGGTCTCTACCACTCCCGCGACCACTTCGAAGCTACTAGCTTATCTTCGGTTTTTATCTCTTTTTTATTTTATTTTTACTTTTAATGGAGGGGAAAATCAAAAACCATACTTTAGAACAGGATCATAGGCTCTGCCAAAGACATCAAAGGAATCCGACCCAAAGATCACCAACCCTAAGTGAGAAATTAAAGTCAAGATTAAAGTGAGACTAGTAATGGATCCTCTGAATACCTGGTTAGATATGGGTGACCTTGGTAAGCTGATCTGTTTGGGGTTTTCTAATAGTCATAGAGGTCCTGCAAGTCTGTCCAATGGTCACTTAGTTCCTGTTCCAGCGAAGAATTTCCTGGAAAATCATAGTTTCATACAAATTTTGACTCAATAAAGCAGTTTTGAAAAGCCAAAGACTGACTCAAAGAAAACAAAAGCGTGCGCCAGTAGCTACCTCCCCCACACTTAAAACACACTGTCCCCAGTAGTGTCAAGCTCAGGATTGGCGAGAACAAATAATCAAATTGAAAAGAGTCTGAAAAATCCAGAGTTACGTACCTCTCGTCACACTGTGTCGATCGATGCTCAGGACTGCATCGATCGACGCAAAGCGCATTTGCTCAATTCATTCGTGTGTTCGCTATGTGTCGATCGACACACAGGACCGTGTCGATCGATGCAAGGCGATTTTTGACCTGTTCTATCGTCTGAAAACACCAAAACGAAAAATCAAAGTAACAAAACACCTAAAAATGAAAAAATAAAAACGAAAACTGACTCTATAGTGGGTTGCCTCCCACTCAGTGCTTGTTTTTAGTCATTAGCTTGACTATGGGATAGAGATTAGACTCATGGCGGTTTCAACAGAGACTTTGAGTGTCTCTATGAATGTGTCCTCATCCAAGGTGGTGTATATGCTGTCGGATCATGAGATTTCCCAAGGAACGAAGGAGTAGAACTAGGGCGGGAGCGAAGCATGGGTGGTATTCTGCGTTTTCCTGCATTCAAAGCAATGCGGTTAGGAGGTTTAAACTTAGATGATTTGTGCCTTACCTTTGGTGGAAATGAGATGTCTGGAGCTTTCTGCTTATGAGCAGTTGCAGGCACTGAAGATGTTAGAGCAGGTTCAGAATGAACTGCCATCTTCTCTTCTCCAATGGGAACATCTGGTTCCACCTCAACACTGAAGCTCTGTCCATCAATGGTGGATTTCTGCAGCTTATCCATCTTGAACCTCAATGTCTCATCTCCCAGTTGGAGATCAATTAGCCCATGTTGCACATTAATCACAGCTCCAGCAGTAGCTAAGAAAGATCTACCAAGCAGTAGAGGATCATCCGGCTCAATCTCATACTTCAGCACTACAAAGTCTGTTGGAATCAAGTAGTTTCCAACTATGACAGGAATATCCTTAAGAACTCCTTCCGGATATCGTTTTGAACGATCAGCTAGGATAAGAGAGATCCTAGTAGGCTGGGATTCCATCTTTCCCAATCTCACAGCTACTGAGTATGGCATTAGATTCACACAAGATCCTAAGTCACACAGAGAACGCTTGAATTTGTCCTTAGAGATATAACAGTCTAGCACAAATGCTCCTGGATCTGGAAGCTTCTCTGTAATCTGAACCAGCTTCTTTTTCATCACTTTCATGCAATTAGCCACGTCTAACTCCTGTTTAGACAGTTTAGGAACCTTAGGATATGGCACAGAGGGCTTATAGACTCGTTCTAGGACTGTTGCAGGTTTCTGGTCCCGTCTGGGATTTGTGTCGACCGATGCACGTTGTGTGTCGATCGACACAAGGCGATTTCGAGCAATTTCATCAGACGTATCGGGACTGTGTTGATCGATGCAAGAGTTGTGTTGATCGATGCTTATCTCAGACAGACAGAATTCACCCAGAAAATCCGAGATTATGCTCTCTTCTTCTTCCAGCAAGTCAATCTCATCTCTTATGGTCACAACATTGACGGATCTGTTCTGTTCAGCTTTCCTAGCTCCATTTTGCCTTTGCATTGCTTCAGCTGTTTGTTGAAATTGGACATCTAGCTTCTTCACATGTGTGCTCAAAGATTCAAACTTCCCATTCAGATTTTTATGCATAGCATCCAGCTTCCTGTCGAAGTCTACAGCAGTCTTAGTCTGATCCTCTAGCAACTGCTCCATCATGGCTTTCATCTTGCTCTCATAAGCATTAGCAGCAGGAGGTGTCTGATAAGAAGATGATCCATAGGTTCTCTGATAAGAATTACCTTGCTGAAAAGGCTTCTGATAACCAGCATTCTGTCCATATCCAGAAGAGTTCTGATTGCTTGTGAAAGCACTCTTCTGTCCACCATTAAAGAATTTGTCACCTTGCTGATTACCAAACCTGTTTCCTTGGAATCTAGAGCCATTAATGTAGTTCAAATCCTCTTCCTGTCTTTCCAGTAACTGCTCCATCATACTTATCAGCTTATCAGACTGTGTATTTTGAGGAGGAACAGGCTGATATGATGAAGATTCATAATCTCTGGTGAATGAATAAGAACCATAGTCTCTGTAGAATGAGTTATTCTGCTGATTTTCCAACAGTTGTTCCATCATTCCCATCATCTTACGCGCTGTGTCGATCGATGCAAAGTAGTGTCGATCGATGCAAGGCGCGAAGATGTGACGATCGACACACAGGACCGTGTCGATCGATGCAGAGCGATTACAGGCGTACCTGAAACGCAAGAAAAAGAAGAAAAAAAATTAGTAACCAAAAACAAAAACGAAAAACCTAGTCTAAACTCTAAGTTCAAATCTATCGAAAACTCAAAAGAGTCCTCGGAAACGGCGCCAAAAACTTGATACGATCAGGTTTTAATCCCTAGATCTACTCTGCAAGTGCACATACGTGACAGTAGTATATAGGGTATCGAAATCCACAGAGACTCGTGGTCTTGCGATAGATTGTAGAACGTCAGATTTAGCTAGGTAAACAGTAAGTAAGCAGTAAATTAGAGCAGCAGAAAAGTAAATAAAGATCGGTTTGTAAACAGAAGGCGAAGGCGTCATGTCTAGGGAGTTCTCAGGAAATCAGGAACACATGCAGTCAATCAATCGGGATCTAATTAAAAACTTTTCTAGAACTGGAATCAAGGAAGTATAAGAAACCAACTTTCATTGTGAATCCTATCTATGTCTAACAACCTAGCAAGCCAACTTTCGTTGCGAATTCTAGAATTCTAAACAAGCATTAATCTCAAGTTCTTTCGTTCACAAATCCTCTAAACCAAATTTCTTTGCGAATAGATCAAATCGCTCATCTAGGTTCTTTCTAGCTAATCAACCAACTGTCGTTGTGGAAATCAACCTAACATCATAAATCTGGGTAGCTAATTCAGATTAAGCATTAAGAACAACCCTAGATGAAGAACTAGCAGATATGAATCCCTACAGATTGATCAACCTATAATTCCATGAAATCCCAAATAAGAATCCCTAAACCTAACATGTAGACTACTCAGACATGATCATCGAAACAGAAGACATCATGAATAGAAAACCAAATATCATAAAATAGAATAAAGAACTGGGGTTCAAAATCCTCTCTCTTTCGAGAACAAGATCAGTCCCTAACTCTCTCTGAAATAAAAATAAAACTTAAGACTGAAAGCGTAGCCTAAAGAATGGCTTAAAATCCCTAATATAATGGTCTAATCACGGTTGGGGCTTCTTTGTAATTATGAGAAACTTCTGGACTTTGTTGCAATTTCCAAAGTCTTCATTAAAGCGCCGAGAATTGTCTGATCCGCGTCTGCATCGATCGACACAAGTATCAAATATCGACAGTGAACTCATCTCTCGGCCAAATGCTCCAAAATGTTCCAGAATGCGCCATAAACTCCAAATCTGGTCCAAACGTGTCTAGACCTGAAAACATAGATAATAGGACTCCAAAGGACTCTAAAAGACTCGATAAGAAGACATATACCATGGTTAGAAGTCCTAAAAACATGGTATATCAAGTAGCTGTTCCAAAAGTCCCATCATCTTATCATTCTGCTCATTTTGAGGAGGAACAGGCTGATACGATGAAGAACCATAGTCTCTCGAGAATGAAGTGTTCTGCTGGAAAGGTTTCTGAAATGCAGACTTTGGTGTGAAACCTGAAGTTTGTCCTTGCTGATTTCCATACCTCTGACCTTGAAAACTAGCTCCAGCTATGTAATTGACATCCTCAGTCTCCTGAACATCCATCTTATTCCCATGTAAGATGCTATGGACAGAATCAATCTTGCTCCTCATCTCAGCTATTTGTGAGCTATCAGCTTTGCCACCAGATTTCTGTCTCTCTAAATCAGCATTCTTGACAATATTGCTAGTCACCAAGTTCTCAATAAGCTCCTTAGCTTCTTCTTCAGATTTAGTGTAGAAGTTTCCAGTACTTGTAGCATCTAAAGCCATCTGATACCACAAATCAACTCCTCTGAAGAAGATACATAACAGCTGCACCTCAGAGAAGCCATGATGAGGGCAATCTCTCTGGTATCTCTTGAATCTCACCCAGACTGCCTTAAAAGGCTCTGTAGATCCTTGCTTGAAGTTCAAGAGATCCTGTCTAAGCTGATCAGACCGAGCATCATCATAGAAGTTTCGCAGAAACTTCTCCTTCACTGCATCCCAAGTAGTCAGAGTCCGAGCTGGAATCTGCTTCAGCCAATTAGTAGCTTCTCCTCCAAGAGAGTGAGGAAAAAGCTTGCAGTGTAAGTAGTCATAGGTCACTCCATTATGCTTCATCCCAGTGACTAGAGACTCAAAGTGTACTATGTGGTCCATAGGATGCTCATGTGGAAGTCTGCAGAAGAGGTGTTGTCCCACAAGTGTGTAGTAGGAAGTCTTAAGCTTAAAATCATTTCGCAGAAACGGAAGAGGTACAATCGCAGACCTGTTAGCATAGAACTCATCATGTCGATTGTAATCAGCTAGTGTCCTCCTAGCAGGAGGATTAGGAGGTGGATCAGGTACTTTAGGAGGCTCTTCAGCTCGTGGATTCTCTTGTACACCTTGAGCTTCTCCATCAGGTTGAACAATCTGCCTCTGAGGCTCAGAAAATGACATTACCTTCAGCATCAATCCTCTGCCCTTGAGCATTGTAAGGATTATTCCGCGTATCTCTCAGAACACCTTCAGCATCTGGTATCAAAATCAAAGGCACAGGATTAGCGTTTGCCATCTTAGCTGGTCTCTAAGCCTTTATGTTCTCTCTCTCTAGCTTTGCGAGCTCTTTAAGATCAAGATTCACGAGTTCCTTGTCCGGATTACTCCTCAAGTCGCGATCAGTCATAAACTGTTCTGCTCACGCAAGTGTGTCGATGGATGCAGGGAGAGCGTCGATCGATGCTAATCGCGAAGTTGTGTCGATCGACACTCAGGACCGTGTCGATCGATGCGGTGCGATTCTAGGTGTACCTGAAACGCAAGAAAAACGAAAATCAGTAACCAAAAACGCACTACAAGAAAAATCAACATTCATAGCACACGATACAAGCTATGGTATGTAATAAATAGCGTTTTCACAAACGCTCTGATAGCGGCAGCTATAATAGACCCCCTCCTAGCATAGCATTTGGTGCTATTATTATATGCATCTATAATAGCTTTTCGTATTAAATTATTATTATTATATATATATATATTATATTAATTGGATTTGTATTAAAAAAATATTTCAAATTATTTTATTAATGAATTATTTTTGTAATGAACCAAATATGTTTACAAAAATCATTAACAAAACTATCTAAGTTAACATAAAACTAAGCATTTCTTCATTGCTTCTTCCTTTCTCCTCTCATATTCTCCTATCTTCTGCAGATAATCTCCATGTTCTTCTTTGCCATCATTTTAGTCTTGTATCATTTTAGTCTTGTATTCTGCAAACCAAAGTGATAAGTTTAATGATTCACAAACTATATCACTTGTATTTGATTATAAGTACAAATGGCGCAAGATCAAACCAACTAGTCACAAAGACTTACTTGCAAGATTCAGCTCCTGAGCTGCATTTGGTGTATTCATGTTAAGTAAACATTTGAGAAAATCATCAGGAAAGGGAGAAAGGAAGCAACAAATATTAGATTGGATTTGTAAGAAATCCCACTCACAACCGCTTATGACCTTCGGTAGGAACTCACGCTCAAACATATGGCTGAAAGGACCATGGCCAATATCATGGAGAAGTCCTATAAATACAAACAGATATCAAAAGTTTGATTCAAGGAATAATTTATTCATTAAGCCAATAATAGTTACCCGCAAGTCTCACAGTCTGAAGATCATATTTGTCAGTATCTAGCTCCATTCCCTACAAAAAGTATAGCACGTACATTACAACCTTACACCACTTTAAACAAATTGTGACTAAACCACATGAAATCTGTATAAAATTTTCAATACCTTCAAAGTTTTCAGCCTCTGATCTCTTTCGCCTGCAAGCCAATACACACCTAGAGAATGCTCAATGGGAACCACATACTCGTTACAGAACTGCAAGTAAACGAAATCCAGCTTTTCAGGAAGGAAATGTTAAAACTAACTAAGCAGAAAATGAGGAGAAATAGTGTTTAGTTACTTGGTACAGTTGCCTTCTGCGAATGCGGAGTATCAGATCTTTAGCTTCTGCAAGTTCTGGATCTGGTCCTATTTCAATGGTTTTGAGGATTGTGTCAACCAGCTGCAATTTCGCAGAACAATACTTATATGGAGAAGAGCAAACGGGTATGTTGAGTAAAGGAAAAGATTTCATCTCCTGAGGAAAGAATGTACCTTCCAATATTCAGATGGGTCATCAATCTTAATAGAAATTCCTAAGTAATTGTTGGCTTTCACCATGGCATCAACTAACATAAGCTTTATTCCCTGCACATGAATAGACAGTTCGACAAAGATTGAGACGAGACAGATTAGTTGGATCAAGCGCTCTATCTGGCGCAACACCATTCTCACAGATCCATGGATGACCTGAAAAAGATAGAGAAACAACACACAAACTATAAGCTTAATGCTTGTGTGGTTGTTGATAAAAGTAACCATTTTTATGTGAATACATACGCAAGACTTCATGATCGGTCAAGTGTTCTGCAGGCTTGGAGGATAACATTCTGCAGATCAAGACTTTGGCACTGTCGGATATCACATGCCACAGGTTTCAATAAGAGAAAACAGATTAGCCTATCTGTTTCTAGGACTCGAAAAACAAAAGGTAAATTATCAGTAAGACTAGTTAATTGATAAGAGAAACATCAAAACAAGAGCAAGTATCCAAAATTTTGATATAAATTCAGAGAAAACAAAAAACTTCTCAAAAATCTAGTGCATGCTAAGATTGTACCAACAAGGATTTGAAGAAAAATATTGGACGGTAAGGGACAACGAAGTGAAGAGAGTGAACCTGAATTGATTCAAGTTAACTTGAAGATGCTTAAGGGCTTGACCCCTGGTCATATACCGAGCCGCATTTCCTTCCTTCTTTTTTCCCTATAAAAGACCAAAGATATCTTTTGCTTTCAAAGAAGCATGGTTCCATCTGGTTCCATTTGTGATTGTGCATTTCTCTTTATGGTTACTGCTATTACGTGTATCATGTAAAATTCGTTTCATTAACGAGAATTCCATTATCAAATTTAAAGATAAAGTAACACAATACCTGATAGTAAATGCCCTTGGCAGACACAAACACTTTCCTTAATGCATGGCAATGCGAAATGTAAGCTTGCCATTCAAGGCTCAATCTGATACAAAACAAAGTAAGACGACGGATATGAGACTAATAGAAACTGGCAGTAAGTAGAAACACAGAGGAAATGTAATTATGACCTTCTACAGTTTTGGACTCGTTTAACTTCAAGCTTTTCTCTGTCTAAAGCAGGTAGCACCACAAAAACATGAACCATGGTAAGACAGTCATCCAAGTCGCGTAGCGCATTGATAAATGTACGATACCTAAAGATTCAGAACACAAACAGAAAGAAATGGGTGTAAATGTACAGTCAAAACAAATGGAGCTATAGATTATAGTGTCTGCAGCAAACGTTTCACAGATCAATCTATCTAGCTTGTAAGTGGGTTGGCGAGTAAGAAAAAGGCGAGCAAGTTCCTCATTTTTCTTGGCCTTAGCTTTTTTTGACCTTGTTTTGGTATGTTTTTATTTCCCTGAACTTCTCAAGAAGTGGCTCGTGCTGAAGGGAAGAAATGTCCTTAACATGGTAGTAAGTGTTATGGTTTCCCTTCAACTTCTTCTTAGGGTCTCGGGGAAATATACCTTTTAGGATACATAGTCTCCTGAAATGGCCAGGTACGATTGAGTTTTTAGGAAGACATAGATTGAGTTTTCAGGAAAACATATCGAAAAAACTTAATCCAGAAATCCGGAATTTTGAATTAGAGAAAACAAATTAGCATGTAAGGACAATTTACGGACTGAAGATATATCAAACGAACGCAAATTATCTGTAAGGACTAGTTAAATTGATAAGAGAAACATCAAAAAAAGGGCCAAGTATCCACAGATCTTGATATAAATTAAACATCTCGAAAACCTAGTGCATGCTAAGATTGTACCAACAAGGATTTGAAGAAAATATTGGACGATGAGGGACAACGAAGTGAAGAGAGTGAACCTGAATTGATTCAAGTTAACTTGAAGATGCTTAAGGGCTTCAACCCTGGTCATATACCGAGCCGCATTTCCTTCCATCTTCTTTCCCTGCAAAAGACCAAAGATATCTTTTAAGCAGCTTTAATTCAACGATTCTTCAGAACAATACAGCTTCAAACCAACATAAACACTTACGGCTGGCTTGTAGTGCTTCGCCATGATACTAGAGACGAAACTGGAGATGGAGGTAGGGGATAAGTAATACATATCAAAGACCAAACTGGAGATAGAGAGCCTGAAGGAGATATGTCGATTAGTTGCTCCTGTTTGGGGATTGAAGCGTCGTGAACTTTTATAAGCCTTCGATTGGAGCTCAATGTCGAGACACCCATTGCGAAATTAGGACCGTCTAGGTTAGGGTTCCACGAAAAGAGCTGATTTTGGTGGCAGGGAGAAATGAGGGAAAATGAGAGCTAATTTTGTTTTAGCTGATTTAGTGTTAGGGTTCTAAAAATGAGGGAAAATGAGAGTTAAAGAGGGAAAATGAAACACGAAGAGGGAAAATAAAAAGTGATGTTTTACGACCCTAAATTTTTACAAAGTGTTTGGCGGTTCAGCTAATTTTAGCTTCCCGCTTAGTGAAACTCTATCATAACATTTATCCAATGCTATTATAGAATACGGAAATTTCAAAAAAAATCTACGATAGCAGTTCGGTAAACCGTGCTATAACAATCTGCTATCAATGTGAACTTTTTTTGTAGTGACGAAAAAAAGAAAAACATAGTCTAAACCTTAAGTTCAAATCTATCGAAGACTCAAAAGAGTCCCCGGCAACGGCGCCAAAAACTTGATACGATCAGGTTTTAATCCCTAGATTTACACTGCAAGTGCACAGACATGAACCAGTAGTATATAGGGTATCGAATCCACAGAGACTCAAGATTCTTGCGATAGATTATAGAATGTCGAATTAAGCTAGGTAAAACAGTTGAAAGCAGTAAATCAAAACATTACAGTAAATCAAGCGGTTTGTAAGCAATCAATTGAAGCGTCAGGTCAAGGGAATTCTTAGGAAATCAGGAACACAGATCAGTCAATCAATCGGGATCTAATTAAGAACTGTTCTATAACTAGAATCACAGAAGCATAAGAAACCAACTTTCATTGCGAATATTATCTATGTCTAACAATCCTAGCAAACC
Organism: Orychophragmus violaceus; assembly: GCA_030180135.1. Taxonomy (NCBI): domain Eukaryota; kingdom Viridiplantae; phylum Streptophyta; class Magnoliopsida; order Brassicales; family Brassicaceae; genus Orychophragmus; species Orychophragmus violaceus. The sequence continues at coordinate 67,324,313 of CM058239.1, forward strand.
AACTTTCGTTGCGAATTCTAGAGATCCTAAACATGCATTAATCTCAGGTTCTTTGGTTCACAATTCTCTTAAGCCAAATTTCTTTGCGAATAGTTTAATTCCTCATCTAGGTTCTCTCTAGTTAATTAATCAACTTTCGTTGCAGAAATCAACCTAACATCATAAATCTGGGTAGCTAATTCAGATCAAGCATTAAGAACAACCCTAGATAAAGAACTAGCAGATATGAATCCCTACAGATTGATTAATCTATAATTCCATGAAATCCCCTGTGAGAACTACTCAGACATGGCAGATGAAATAAAAGACATGATGAATAGAAAACCAAATATCATAAAACAGAATAAGAAAAAGGGGTTCGAAATCTCTTCTCTCTCGAGTACAAGATCAGCCCCTAAAAACTCTCTGAAAGTCAAATAATGCGTAGCCTAAACAATGGCTTAAAAACCCTAATATAATGATCTAAACTCGGCTGGGGCTTCTTTGTAATTATGAGAAACTTTTGGGCCAAAGTGAAATTTCCACAAATCTTCATTAAACTCGTGAGATATGTCTGTCATGCATCTGTGTCGATCGATGCAACAAGGGTGTCGATCGCTACAAAAGTCTGAGATCGACAATGACTTCTTTCTCTCGGGCAAATGCTCCAAATAGCTCCAGAATGCGCTATAATGTCCAAATCCGCTCCAAACGTACCTAGACCTGTAAACACACATAAAAGGACTCCAAAAGACTCTAAAAGACTTGATAATAAAGACATATACCATGGTTCAAAGTCCTAAAAACCATGATATATCATTGTGAAAGGACCATACCACCTAGATCGCAGCTTACTTGGAAACAATTGCAAACGAGAGTTATACAAAAGTACCTGATCATTAGACTCAAATTGTCTAGAGACAATCTTCTTGTCATGGTAAGCCTTAGTCCTCTCCTTGAACAGCTTTGAGTTCTCATAAGCATGATGCCTAATCTCATCCAACTCATTAAGCTGCACCAATCTCCTTTCTGCAACAGACTTAAGATCGAAATTCATCTGCTTCACAGCCCATGCTGCCTTGTGCTCGAGCTCAACTGAAGATGGCAAGCTTTTCCATACAGCAGATGAAATGGAGTAGTCCCAAGTGGCGTCTTGAACGCAGTCCTATAAGCCCATAATGCATCATCAAGCTTTGCAGACCAATCCTTCCTTGTCTTCCCAACTGTCTTCTCCAAGATCTCCTTGATCTGTCTGTTAGAGACCTCTACTTGCCCACTAGTCTGAGGATGATAAGGAGTATCAACTCGATGATGAACTCCATGCCTTTGTAGCAGCTTCTCAAAGACCTTATTGATGAAATGAGATCCTCCATCACTGATCACAATCCGAGGTACTCCAAATCTAGGGAAAATGATGGTCTTAAACAGCTTAATAACCACCAAAGAGTCATTGGTTGGACTAGCTATTGCTTCCACCCACTTAGACACATAGTCCACAGCAACCAAGATAATTTCGGATAACATCTTGATTGCTCAAGAGATGTTTCATGGTTTCAGAACAATCCCATCCTGTGAAGGAAAATTTATGGCGGTTAAAACGGATATGACAAGGGCTTATGATAGAATTGAATGGTTGTTTATTGTGAATGTCCTTAAAAAGATGGGCTTTAATTCAGAATGGGTAAATTGGATAATGAAGTGCATTACCACAGTTCAATACAAGGTGATGATAAACGGTCAACCAAGGGACACATTATACCGGACAGAGGACTACGACAAGGGGACCCTTTATTGCCTTATTTATTTATATTATGCAGGGAAGCCATGATAAAAAAATAAAAGAGGCAGAACGAGAGAAACTATTAACAGGAATGAAGGTGGCACGAGCGAGTCCATCCATCTCTCATTTATGATTTTTGGATGATAGCTTATTATTTTGCAAGGCAAAAAAGAAGGAATGTGAGATGATTTTATGGATACTAAAGGACTATGAAAGGGTTTCAGGCAACAATTTCGGGAAGTTGTTGATACAATTTGGATATAAAGTGGATGAGGCAGTACAAGAAGAAATGAAACATACACTTTGTATATTGACATTGGGTGGAATGGGATCTTATTTGGGGATTTCAGAGAGTTTGGGTGGGGCAAAGAAACAAATTTTCAGCTTTCTTCGGGAAAGACTTCACGGTAGAGTGAATGGATGGACTACAAAATATCTCACAAAAGGTGGCAAATAGGTTCTGATTAAATCAGTAGCAACTGCCTTACCCAACCATGTGATGTCTTGCTTTCAGTTACCAAAGACAATTACTACAAAACTAACAAGTGTGGTCTCTCATTTTTGGTGAAACTCGGGAGGAATGAATAAAGGTATCCATTGGATGTCTTGGGACAAACTTTGCCAAGATAAGGATAATGCAGGCATTTGCCTTTGGGTTTTATGGATATGAACACTACTTTCTTAGCCAAACAACTATGAGGGTTGATTGATAAACCAAAGATATTTTTTTTTAAAGTCTTCAAGGGTAGGTATTTTCGGAACACATATCCACTAGATCCAACCATATCATATTCCCCATCGTACGGATGGAGGAGTATTATCTTAAGATCTCTAGTTAAAAAGGACTTAATAAGAGGGTGGGTTATGGATCATCCATTTCAATATGGAATGATCCAAGGATTCCAGCATATAGCCCATAACCAGTAATGTGCAAACCTCATATCGATAATCAATTATTTACAGTTGACCAGTTGATTGCTCAGAAAACCATGTATGAAAAAACCAATTATAGAGAGGGTCATTATACCAGAATATGCGGCTTTGATTGCGAGTATACCTATTAGCATGTTTAACCGACCAGACTCTAAGGGATGGCATTTTTCAAAGATCAGAAGATACTCGATCAAATCAGGATATTATACGGAGAGGGACTATCCGGACAAAGGTTTTGATCCTCTTTTCTTTGTCCCATATGTTAAAAGTCTACAATCTTTCTCATGGAAGTTAAAGTGCCATCCCCCCAAAAAAATAGGACATTTTTTTTGGCAAGTAATCTCGGGGTCCTTACCGGTTTTAAAAAACTTAAGGGCAACAAAGATTAATTGTGATACATGTTTTGCACGGTGTGGATCGAAGAAATCCATTAATCATGTGTTATTCGATGTCCCCCGGCATTATAGACTTGGGCATCAGCTCAAATTCCCATGAATCCAGCACTGTTTCCCACGGAATCGGTTTAGATGAACATGGATTATTTATTCTGGAGATTACCACCTCATGACACTAATAGTCAATTTATGTGGATTTTATGGTACTTATAGAAGAGTAGATACAATATGGTATATAATCAGATTGATAGAGATCCTTAGGAAACACTAAGATTGGCGGAAATTGAATACATGGGAAGATGCGAAAATATTTTGGTCACAAGACGAGAGTCTCGTGTTTATGGAAATAATATATATGATCCAAAAAGGTCAATGGTGTTTTGTGTATGGATCCTGGAAAGAAGGTTACATAGTCACATGACAAGGATGATATAGTTGTTATGAGGGAGACGTAAATGTTATGATAGATTTGATGAATATTAGGACAAGCTTGTCCCCTCTTCATGCGGAATTCGAAGCTTTGATTTGGGCGATGAAATGCATGAAGTTCTTCAAACAAACTCATATTACTTTTGCAACAGACTGTTCGGAATTGATGAAGATAGTGTCTACACCAGAGGACTAGCAGCTTTTTAAAAATTTGGAGGAATTTGACAGAAGAAAGGAATTCTTCCTAACTTTTGATCTAAGGAATATACCACGTACGAGCAACTGGAGGCATATAAATTAGCACAGAGAGCTCTCATCATGCAGTTTCCACATTGGTCCGGAGCCACCAACATTGATGATTGAGAGATAGGGTTCTAGTTATTTATTTAACATATGTTGTAAAAAAAAAAAATACTTGTTGGAGATGGGTTTAGCACCCCTCCTAAAGCTCGGCCCAACAGCAGATCGGCATGACGACTCAACCCTAATAACGAGAAAGAATAACCCACCACGACGAAGCCCACGTCGACCTGCGTGAAAAAAGAAAAATATGATTAAGTAAATTAATCATACTAAAAAAGGAAGAAGAATAAAGACAAATCTCCGAAAAGGAAAGAAAATCCAAGATTATCTGGATTTAACATTTCCGTATCAGAGAAAATATAAGAAATTAAATAATTTCTCTGATATAAATTTACTTTTCCTGTGCGGGAAATATCATTCATTCATTCTTGTACCACAATTAATTCCAGAGCACATAAATAGAGCAATCAAATATCAATCTCTAAGTCTAATAAAATGACTACGTTTTCCAGTCTTTATGTTAGTGCCTTTAAATCTTGAAATATTCAGTTCCCAAATATCGATTAACTACCAAATTAATCCTTGTCGAAGCTCGGCTTCAAAAATTGGCGCCATCTGTGGGGACTTTGGGTATATGCATACAACCAAAGGCAAATCAGCAATGACGTAAACACCAATCTCATCATTGAGAAGGACGGAACCGACTCACTATGCCACCTAAAGGAAACGGAGATCGCATTACCTTGATGACCACGGGATCAAAAGTCACAAACAACATGCCATCGAGGAAAACGGGAAGCAAAGGAAAGACGAATGCGAACACAAAGACGCGGGACCAGTCGATAGCATATCAGCCAGACTATGAAAGGGGGTCATAATATAATCTATCAAGCACGTAAAATCAATGACCGCAACCCCGAATGAAGCATTGGGATCTGAGCCACCTTGACCCTTCCATCAGATATGAGTTCATCGATTGTCTCAAGCAATACATCTTGATGTTCACTTGCTATGTGAAAGATATGGTCGGGATCGACCCAAATATCGTGTGTCATGAACTCAAGTAGACCAAACATACAAGCTCGTAAAAATAAGAAATCTAGGAGCAGAGAGAGCGTAGACAGGAAGTCCAGCTCAGCTTTCTATCGAAAACCTATGTGGTTTGACTTAGCATATCGAAAAGACATGAAGCTAAACGAGCCGACATCACTGGATGATGTGTTTCATAAAGCGGTGGCATTAATGGAGCTATAAGAGGAGCACACAATACTTTCCAAGAAATACTCAAATCTAACCAAGAAAGCACCATCACCAAAGGAAAAATTCCGTGATGACCACGGAGAAACCCGATTCATAAAGATAACTATAAGTCCTCAGACCATAAGTCTTTATCAGTCTACTATGTCAGAAGTACGTCTGAATATTGGAAAAAAACATGTTCGAGGGTAACATTGTGCCGAGGAGAGAAACAAAGACGATAGTATTGCGCTTACCACAAATGATACTCTCACAATACCGCAGCATGTCTCAACTTAGCTGATTATTTGCTTGATCAATACCACAAAGGGAAGATCGTAAATCCAAAGCGAAGAGGTCGACGATCACAAGACCAAAACAACGAAAGACAACCTAATGTACAAAGGAATAAGGTAAACCTCGAAACCTGGATGCAGCCCATAAATCACCCCCCCCCCCCCCCGAAGTAGATCCTCATAGGCGAGCTCAAGATAAGATGATGAAGGAAGGGCCGCCCCAAAACCACGCCGACCGGTTAATATGATAATAAGTGGCCTGTAACTTTTCTTGGATTTAGTGCGATCCACTAAAGAGTATGGCCGGACGGCCACGTCATCAAAAGACAATCCTTCTCCTATCAAAGAAGGAACACCTTTGCTGTTTACTGAAGCCGGTGCTATCGGTGTAATGTACCACATAACGACCCTTTAGTAGTAGATCCCATGATCGGAGACTGTGAAATCTCTCGTGTATTGGTTGATACCGGAATTTCGGTCAACGTGATATTCAAGGAAGCACTTGACAAAGCATAGTTCAAGAACTTACAAGTCAAGCCGAATGTCCAACTACTCACCAAATTCAGTGGAGATAAAACTATGACGGTCGGCACCGTCAAGCTCCTGATCTATGTTGGCGAGATGGAAACCATAACCAAGTTCGTCATCCTTGATAGGATGGCAATCTACAAGGCAATTCTGGAAATGCATGGGCTCCATGCCATAATGGTTGTCGTGTCGACCTACCATGAATGCTTAAAATTCCCAATTCCGAACGGGATCTACACGCCCAGAGAAGATCAAACGACCTCAAGGTTGTGCTCTATCAGCTAGATCAAGCTTCACAACCCTTATGAACAAAAGAAAACAACAAGAAGAAGAACACTACCAAAGCCGCCTACGGCGCACAACATTTCGGAAGAGAACAGGAATCCGACCACAGTTGACGAACCTTGTCATGATCAGACTTAAGCTCCAACGCGCCATGCATTGCGGGCGAGCTCTCTTATGTTTTTGGGCAAAAAAAAACTATTACTCTATGTAATATGAACTGTAAACGGCTTGATCCTCATTTTTGAGGTACGTAGGCAACTCTTTTTGGAGTGTAGCTGTAAATCAATAAAACAACATTTTTCTTTAGAAAACGATATCGACTAGAACTTCATCGGCACCCTGGTAAGGCGCTCGACCTAAACAATCTTCACATCAACGTACAAGAATTCCACCTTCACCATGTAATAAAGATGTTAATCAACATTATATTTTGTAAATAATAAATCTGCGAAACACCCCTGCTCCCTAACTCAGACGGTATAAGTAAGCCGACCTGCCTCGCATAGCCAATCCCGAGTTACAGATGCGGAAACTGATTAAAACCGATGAAATAAATTCAAGTCTTCACTCGATGAGTCTAAGACGAGTCTTTACTCACAAAATAAAACCAATTCTTCACTCGATGAAATATAATCTGAGTCATCATCAATTGATGAATCTAAGCCGATGCTTCACTCGCAAAACTAAACCGATTCTTCGCTCGATGAAATATAATCCGAGTCTTCACTCGATTAATCTAAACCAAGCCATCACTCGCAAAATAAAACCGAGTCTTCGCTCAATGAAATATAATTTGAGTCTTCATTAAATGAAGCTAAGCCGAGTCTTCACTCGCAGAATAAAACCGAGTCTTAGCTCGATGAAATATAATTCGAGTCTTCACTCGATGAATCTAACTCGAGTCTTCACTCGCAAAACAAACCGAGTCTTTACTCGATGAATCTAAGACAAGTATTCACTCACAAAACAAAATGGAGGTTTAACTCGCAATACGAAGCAAAGCCTTCGTTCGCTATATCAAAAACAAGTTTTCACTCGTAATATCAAAGCCGAGTTTTCACTTGCAATATCTAAGTCAAAACTTCATTAGATAAACCAAATCATATTATTCACTCGCATAATCGAGGCCGAGTTTCTCCCATATAAGCTAGACATTTTAGATAGAAGGAGTTCCACAAAGCCAAATTCTCATCGGACAAGACATGGTATATCCAATTGGGAAGATGACAAGAAAAAATCTAGGCCGAGTTCTCACTCGCAACATCAAAGCCAAGTTTCTACTCGTTTAACTAAAACAAAGTCTTTTATTAGTAAATTAAAGTCAAAAGCTCTAAAAGATCTATCTAACCATACTTACGCCAAAACACGAAAAACTAAAGAATGTCAAATTCGATTAAATTTGCATCGTGATGAGAATTCCATGAATGATACACAAACTAATCAATTTGTTACGATTAGAATCCGAGTTCAAAGACAAACATATAAAGAAAAACCAAAATGGTATCCAAAAAATGGGGGAAATCAATGCAACAACCAAGTCTTTACAAAAAAAGAAGAGATAGAAATAAGAAAAAGAAGACATAGGGCCTTAGGCCATTGAAGAAGGATATTGGGAAGGTTCTGTCAGGGGAGCCGCCGAGGTTGTGGCCAGAGGAAGAACTGCCGGCCCAGATGAGGGACTTACCGTCACCGTAATCTCTAAAACCTCAGAGAACCTCTTCAGTTTCTTGACAACGTCACTCTAAATCGCTTCATCTATGCTGTCAAAATGGTTAAATTACAAAAGACACAACATGAGCATTGGTCGGAAAGGCCAAAGTCTTGGGTTGAGAGGAGGGCGGTGAAGGAGGATGGCTAGAATGTACCATTTCTAGCACTAGCGAGATTGAGAAAACTCATCGCCGATGTCAAGGGTGTCGATTCAATCGATCTCGGCATCCCACTCCTTCCTCTTCTCCTCAAGGTCGGCGAAGACATCGCCATAGATGAGTATCCCCCTGTTATTTTTCAGCATTCAAGGGTATTCTTAGGTCCCGCTATAATTTATAAGGTTTATATAATCCCCATTCTTGGCCTCTTTAGCAACAATCGTCTCTTTCAGATCCCAAATCCGAGGATCGTATTTAGCCGTCAAGGCACGACAAGCATTCAGCAACTCCGAAATCATCAATGAAGATGTATTCTTAGATATTTTTAATATCCTTGATTTGTTTCTTCTTCAAATTCTCCACCTCTGCCATCAACTTCTCATTTCTCTCCTCGAGCTCCTTGTTTCGAGCTTCAAACAACCCGACTTTACCCTCGAGCGAGGAGATCTGATTTCTCAGATTCGTCCACTTGGCGAGCTCCTCCTTGACCTCGGATCCCTGATCCAGCAGCTTCCGATTAATGTCAAAGATATACGAATTCATCATCGAAGTCATCTGCAAAAAGAGGAAACAAAGCGCATAAAAGAAAGGACTAAATCATCAAAACCAACATATATAAGAAGAGGGGTCATTATATTGACATTATACTTATAGATTGCATGATATACATCCATCTTATAAAGCTGATCTACGGGGCAGAACGGAGAAACGCCGAATGAAATCTGCCTAATCAATTCGACACATGTAAACTCTTCCGGAGAATTAGGTTTCTCATCCTGGATTTAGAAAGACGTGTTCCTCCACGTGGATAAGGACTCGACAGTATTTTGGCGCTTGTTCCCCTCCAAACTCCCACAACGACCCACACCTTCCTAAGATCGTTTTTGTGCCCCAACAGACAAAATCGGCATATTGGAGGGATCAGCTGCAGAACCCTTTCGGCCAACATAAAAAAGGGGAAATGCCCGTATCGGCCAAAGGAGCTTCTCCTTGGCTATGGTTGGATTTCTAGCCAAGGATGACTTCTGCTTCCAGCGATCAAAGGGATCATCAGAATCATCCCCCGGCGAGATCGTCGCATTTCTCTTCTTGAGGGCTTCGACATCATATGCCGACCTCTTGTTCATGTTTTCAACAACCTTTCTTTCGGCCTCCTCAACCCTTTTCTTCTTGGCTTCATTGGAAGACCTAATATCTCCCCTCTTAATGGTTGGACCAGGAGAGCGTAAAGGAGCAGAAAGGCAACTCGAACATACCAGGCCTAAATAATAAAATCTCCTGTTGATCTCCTCTGAAAAAATATTTATTGAGTTTATTGGAAGCACGACGATCTGCAGAAGAAGACAAAAAGAACGATCAGAAGACAGAGATGCCGAATAAGAAAGAATAATCGCCCATCTGATTAACTACAAACAGAACGGTTCGATTCTTTGAAGATTGGCACGCTCGGATCCGGAAACGATAGCTCGTCGACTTTGACAAATTAATATTTCCTCTGCCAATCGTGCATTTTTCTAGGTTTCTCACCCACCGTTAACTTATATTTCGTCGCAAATTAATCTGAAACCCCGCCGAATTTTTCGATCTGATGTTGACTTGACCGAATCTCTCAAAAAGACAAGTTGTTAACGGCTCGCCAAGAGTCTAGCCAAGTATTGTGAGACCAGTCACGTTCAGAATGAAGGAGAGGTTGAGAAGCATAAAAGGAATCTTGTACCTCATTCAGAAATCGACCAACGCCCTCCGCAACACAAACCGAAGGTTAGCTGAAATAAAAAATCATTCATAAAGGCACCTATAGCCGGGAGGAGCATGCCAGGAGTTTTACGCCCTCGCACTCCCAAAGAGATTTCAACAAGGTCAATGAATCGTCATCGGACTAGGTCGACAAAACACCAAAGTAGTTATCAAAAACTTGGGGAGGAACTACTTTTTTCATTCCCTTTGTTTTATTCTTTTTGGCACCTCGGATGGAAGATGCCAACTTCTAAACAAGGGGAGCATGCTCATCAGAATTCATAGAATATCGATCAGAAGTGTTATAACAAAGAGAGTCGGCTTGACGTCGAGATAAGTTTTTCACAGGATTGACAGTTTCCGAGCTATTGGTCGTAGGAGTAGAACGGATCCTTTCACTATAAAAAACACCTCGTCTTACGAGACTATTGGAAACGAAGAGAAAGTAACTGAAGTTTTATTTCTAGTAACAAATGGTAAAAATGAAGAATAAGGAAGATATTTGTAGAAGCAAAGATGTAGGATTCTTCCGAGAGACGCAACTCTAACTCTCGACAGACGGGACTCTACGGCTTCCCGTCACACGTGTCCAAACGTAACAGGTTTAAAGAAGAAGTGTGCCCATTACTCGAAAGCGACGAAGGCCACATATTAGAGAATATTGAAGATACAAGAATTAAAGACAAGGAATTAACTCGTGACGATCCGACTGTTGGGCCTAACAATGAAGTGACTTAATTCGATGACCTAATATTCGCTCAGCTCGCTGAACTAGGGGAGGAGGCTTACTATTGGAGGTGTGTTTAGCACCTCTCATAATGCCTGACCCAACATCAGATCTAATATGATCCGGTACAAATATGGACTCTTAAGGTTAGTGATTTGATTGATAATCCTTGCACATAAAGGGCTACTAGCACTAAACGGCCAATGTACGTGGATTGAAGGGTCACCCGAGTTTTACGGAAGTACCTTGATGTTCCCATCTCCTATACTGCATGATATGACGAGAAGGTACACATTTGGAGGGTGTTGAATGGATATTACACACCAAACAACAAAATTTCTCAAGATGAATAAAAAGTGAGATAATGCTCTTAAAAATATCAAAGATCAAAATCAGAAAAGGGTTGTTCTATTCCATTCAAAAACGTAGAACAAATATAAAGAGTTTTCCATGTGGAAATCATAAATCTAACTTAGGAAAAATAAAAACAGTAAGTATTTGACTAAGACAAAAGACCAAGACTAAAAGTGACCACCGAAATTCCACTCTTCAATCTTTGGTCTTCACACATTTTTGGCAAGGAAATAGACTTCTGGTTTCGAAAACATAATGGGCCAGCTTCTTAGAGAGTGTCTTCTACAATGGCCTGAACACAATTGAATACGGGCTGGACCATCTCTATATCTTCACAAGCCATTTGAGTTTGGGTCTGAGCGAAAAGTGGCTGAAGGGATTTCTGAACTTCTTATCTCTTGATCTCGTAAGTGGCCCAAGTGGAACGTGCAAATCATCCTAGGTCCTTAATTTGTCCCAATGTTATTTTAATCATATATTCTTGTCAAATCATGGAATCGAACTCGACCATGGCCGGGCCATCCACGGCCAAAGTCTTCTCAGCTTCATTATGCTTAGCTACAAGTGCTGGTTCAAGCTCCCCTTCATCAGCTTCAAGATCAACATCATGATCTCCTTCCACGGTGCTTCCCATTATTATATCATCTCTTCCCCCCTTGAAAAGAATTTGACCTCAAATCCAATTCATCTGAAACAAAAGGAGTAAGGTCAGAAACATTACATCTTAATGAGACTTTGTACTTACCTTGCAAATCCACTTGATATGCATTTTCATTGATTCGTTTAATGACTTTGAATGGGCCATCAACTCTAGGAATGATCTTGGAATTTCTTTCAGTTGGGAATCTCTCCTTTCTTAGATTAATCCACACAAGATCACCCTCTTGAAATACTTTTTCCACACGGCCTTTGTTAGCATGCTTGGCATAGAGCTTAGTTTTTTCTTCAAGATTGGACTTAGCTTGCTCATGCTTCTTCTTCACCATTTTTGCCTTCTTCTTTTCATCTATACTTGTCCTTCCACTCAAAGGTAAAGACATCAAATCCAAAGGACAAAATGGTTGAAAGCCATAAACAAGTTCAAATGGTGAATACTTTGTAGGAGAATGTATGGCACGGTTGACGAAAATTCTACATGAGGTAGACATTCTTTCCAAGTCCTAAGGTTTTGCTTAATAAATGATCTAAGAAATGTTCAAGAGTTCTATTAACTACCTCAGTTTGTCCATTAGATTGTGGATGACAAGTAGTTGAGAACAAAAGCTTAGTGCTAAGTTTAGACCAAAGTGTTTTCCAAAAGAAAGTCAAAAAATTATAATCTCTATCTGAAACAATTGATCTAGGCATGCCATGTAACCTAGCAACCTTTCTAAAGAACAAATGAGAAGCATGTGAGGCATCATCCGTTTTATGACAGGAAACACAGTGAGCCATCTTAGAAAATCTATCAACAATGACGAAGATGGAATCCTTACATATCTTTGTCTTCGGAATACCAAGCACAAGTCCATGATGATGTATGTCCAAGGATGCTCAAGAATAGGCAATGGTGTATAGAGTCCTTGAGGTTGCATCTTGGATTTAGCTTGTTTGCAAGTAACACATCTTCCACAGATCCTCTCCACGTCCCTCTTCGAGTGTGGTCGGTAGAAGTGTTCTTGAATCACCTGCAAACTCTTGGTAATGCCAAAGTGACCCATAAGACCTCTTTCACGAGCGTTCCTAACAAGAAAATCTCGCAAAGAACATTTAGGTATGCAATGTCTATATCCAATGAACAAGAAACAATCATGCCTATAAAACTTTTCAAAAGAAAATTTACCACAAGATAGGAACGGTCCTTGAATTCAGGATCATTTTCATATAGTTCTTTCACTTGCTCAAGTCTAAGAGTCTTAACATCTAGGGTAGAAAGGAGAACATACATTCGCGATAGTGCATCAGCAACTATGTTTTCTTTACCTTTCTTATACTTGATGACATAAGGGAATGTCTCAATGTATTCAACCCACCTAGCATTCCTTTTGTTGAGCATTTGTTGTCCCTTAAGATGCTTAAGTGTCTCGTGATCACAGTGAACCATAAACTCCTTGGGACACAAGTAATGCTTCCACGTTTGGCATGCTCTCATAAGTGCATAGAGCTCCTCGTCATAAGTAGGATAGTTGAGTGTATCTCCTACTAACTTCTCACTAAAATAATCTATGGTCTTCTATCATGCATAAGCACATCACCAATTATAACACATGATGCATCATATTTTATTTCAAATTATTTAAGGAAATCACGAAGTACAAGAAGTGAAGCATTGGTTAACTTCCCCTTTAGTGCTTGAAATGCATCCATTTGAGCCTGCTCCCACTTAAAGCCCAAGCTCTTCTTGACCAACTAGGTAAATGGAGCTGCAATGGTTAAAAAGTCCTTTACAAATCTTTTGTAGAAGCGTACAAGTCCATGTAAGCTCATAACCTCACTCACGGTCTTAGGACTAGTCTCTAATTTCCTTCACATTTTCTTCATCCACCTTGATGCCATCGGCTCCTACAACAAAGCCAAGAAAAAACAAGTTACCTGTCTCAAAAGAGCCCTTCTTAAAGTTAGCATTAAGATTCTCCTTCCTAGGCAATTCTACAATAGATTTCAAGTGATGCACATGTTAATGTAAGCAAGACATGATTCATCAATCTCATCAAAGTACTAGGAGCATTGGTTAAGCCAAAAGTCATTAGTAACTATTCATACAATCCTAACTTTGTTTTGAATGCAATTTTCCATTCATCTCCTTATGTCATTCTAATTTGATGGTAACCCCTTTTCAAGTCAATCTTAGAGAAAATGCATGATCCATGGAGATCATCTAACATGTCATCTAATCTAGGAATGGGGTGAAGGTACTTAACTATGATGTTGTTGATGGCACGGATGTAATCCCCTAACGCGTTCTATAGACATAGACAGCCGGAGATGCCAGAGTAGCCGAATACCGAGAACGGTCCAGCAATCCCCGAGGTTAGGCCGGCCCATCTGTGATACGTGACACACCTCTCGGTCATAGCCTAGGTCTTTGAAACCTGTACTCTGACTTTAAGTTGTGCTAGTTCAGACTAAAAATTATCATTGGAACCGTGGGATTAATATTATGTAGTACCTATTACAAAACGTTACCCAAGAACAATACAATTTATTGAGCTCGAGTCAAAAATCCTACATATTACAAATTCCATGATTTGACACTCACAATGCGAAACTACACCGGCGGCCTAACGTCCGAACAGCCCGCTAATCCGTCTATGGATTCTTGCAAGACATAAGTAGTATAATGAGCAACCTAAATTTTCCCAGTGAGTCCAGGACCCTCTACAAATGCATTAGTGTCCATTCTCATCCCATAGCCAAAGCACAATGCATTAATCGTCTCACAATGGCATCAAAATGCAATATTATCAAAGGTAAACACATGCGAAACCAATTAAACGACAATGCATAACATTACTCCTATCATGAACGCAACACACAAACTCAATCCCAATACATAACAGGATTCCTATCATGAATGCCAAAACCGTCTAGACTCTCTAGACTCATCTCATGCATGGGCTATAAATGTGTCGAACTCGTCCAGTCCCATGGTCGATGTGAACCACCCGCGTGATGCAGGCACAAATAGGGTTGGAGATTGATCATCTGGCTGTGTAGCTCTCTCTGATGAATCTGATTGAAGGAAGGCGTGGATGAACAACTCTCTTATTCAGTGGGCTGATTGACTCTCTCAATCCTTAGCAGAAGCAATCTCCTTGAATCACACAAAGAAGATTATTCTGAAAACTCAGAAGAATTCAATGAATCAGTCAATTGAATCTAATGAACACAAAACTCAAAGAACACTCTTTGAAACGCAATACTGTGATATTATTGACTGATCGAAAGGTGAATGTTACAATGGGCTAGACTAAGCTTAAATAAGCTATACACAACGTTCATATGACCAGAAACAAAGAAAGAAATCGAAACTTAATGAAAACTAGCCGTTGGGGCTGGTTTAATGGGATTCTCGGTCTATTTAGGAAACCCTTGAGTCTTGGTTGTTTAGGAAAGAATGAATGATGTCTTGGAATGTCCAGATGCAGTGAATGTGGCTTGAGATTGTGTAGAAACAGATCAGAAAGTAGCCGTTGGTTATTGATTCCTTTAGGCTCCAAAATAGGCAAGTCGGTCCATTTTATTCTCCAAGTGGTTATGTGCATTCTGTATGGACTTAGGACGTCTTCTAGCTTCTTTGGTTTGTAGTAAATGTCTCATGGTCGCCATGTCTTGGTTTGAGAGGTGATACACCAAGTGGTCTTCATAGTTTCCTTAAATGGCTCCGGATTGGCAATTTGAATGACTTGTGATCCAACATGAACCGGGGATGTTCTGGCTTGACCAATGACTTCAAGAAAGGCAGTTTGATACAAGTCATTGATGCTGAGTTGGTTGGCATGATTATCTCTATGGCTGAGTGGTTGAGCTCCTGGTTGCTTATTCTAATGGCATGGACCGGCTGGTTGATCTCTCCTCTATGCATCTTGGTTGATGCTTGATGCCCTCATCATACTCTCCCTCTTGAAAAGGTTTCGACCTCGAAACTAGATAATATTGATGTGTATCTAGGTACGAAGGTGAGTGCAGTGTCTGGTGGTTCTCCTTTGAGCATATAGGGTAGTAAAACTCCTCTTCTTTGGGCTGGTATGGCGTCCCCTTTGTCTATCTTGCTCCTGCTCTTCTTGTGACTTGAAATATGTTCAACACTTTGGCAAAGAGAGAAGTGCATTATGGACTCTTTATCACAGAATAAACAACTTGAATCCTTTTCCTTAGAGTCAATTTCTTGTGCTACTGATATCTTATCTTCTTGCAAGCTTAACAAGTTCTTTAACACAGCTGTTGAATCATAGTAAATGAAATGTATCAAAGAAAGACTTAGCTTGTTAATAGATGTTGTGTCCTTGCTTTGGTATGGAGGTTTCTCCTTGAAGTTCTCCTTTTATCTACTGCCTTGATTAGTCTGATCACTTAGTGTAAGGGCTGTTTCTGAGCTTCTCTTCACATTGTCCTCTCCATTGTGCTTTATATCTGTAGAGATGCTCATTGGGAAAAACAAGTGCATTATATCTGTTTTTGGAGTTATAAAAATAGATTGTATGATGCTTGTACTTACATTGTCAGTTTCAGGGCGTTGTATGAAGGTTTGGACCTTCTGCTCTTGTGAGCTAGTGTTCATCAAACAGTCATATCCTGTTCTGATCACCAAAACATGTTGCTCTTGTCTTTGATCTTCCCTACTGACTTTGGCTTGCTCATGCTCTTTCCTGCTCAGTTCTTCTTTTCCTGTATCAAATCCTTTTGGCAAATACAAATGCAGGACACTAAAATTAGGAAATAATAAATCAGAATGAGCTAAACTATCACTTGTTCTGGTTAATGCAGTTTTCTCTCCTAGTGATGTTTCTTTCAACAATTGCTTAGATGGACAGGTTGCAGCAAAATGTCCTCTCTTATGACATCTATTGTTGGAATTATGTCCAGTAATCTCTGTACTGTCTCTAGAAAGTAAGAGTATGTCAATGATCAGACATAAGTCATATAATACTGGGGGTCATGATGGCTTGCTAGAGTCCGCTCATGATCTATAAGTCTTGGATTTATTGCCTTTATTATATGATCCCATATGGGTCACACGCCTAAGCTAACAGGAAACTATGAGGGAACGGTTCAGCAGAAGTACGATAAAAGTGCTAGGCATTTACTGTACTTAGAGAGATTAAAGGGCCTGATTAAATCTAAGGGATTTAATCAGACTGGGAATTGGGCCCTAAAGCCCAACAGAACTAGACAAGGGTTTTATGACTAAAACTTGACCTAGCTCTCTTTTCTCCCTAACTCTCTGCGCCTCCTATCTCTCTCTCTGTGCCTCCCTCTCTGTGGTCTAGCAGCCTTCTTCCTGTTAGTGTGCGTGTGTGAGCCTTTGGAGGAACAACCTCTTGGTGGTTCTGCTGATCTCTGACTCATACCTGATTCTTCCGCTGCATAACAAGGTATTACTGAGATCTCTTTATGATTCTGCAAGAGAACCTAGATCCAATATGTTTAGGTGAGTTTAATCTGACATAATTAAACCAGGACAAACACTAAACAATCCTTCAGTGGTATCAGAGCCATTGGTTCTATTAGGATTTCTTGTTAGAATCATGTTTAGGTTGTTTAGAAGTGTTTGAATCAATCAATGCTTGAAATTGATAAGAAAACACTTAAGAAACAAAAGAATTAAAACCTATAAAAACCCTTAATCGAAACTGCATGAACCGTTCGGTTTGGATGGGTATGCGTCGGAGTGTTGATCATGGATCACACGTCCGGATCGGTACATGACGTACGGACCGGTCATGGATCGCGTTGCGTCGTCGGTCCGATCGGAGTTAAGGCGCGAGATCGGCCGAGCGGATCGCATGGATCGACAGCGATCGCGTCCCGCTCTCGTCCCGCTCTCGTCCCGATCGCACGACCCGAGCTCGTCCCGATCGCGTGATGCTTGCGGCTGTCCCGATCGCGTCCCGCCTCTCGATCGCGTGAAGATTGCGACTCGGTCGTGATCGGTTCACGTGATCAGTCGGTTCGGTTCGGTTAATGGTTCGGTTTAAAATGATTAAAAATCTAATCGTCACGGTTTACAGACTTAATAATATTTATTAAATCTGGTTAAACCGTGATAAGAAATCCAATGTCTTTTAAAATTGGATTTAGTGCCTAAACCAGTGGTTTTCTAATTTGATTTGGTTGGACCAAATAAATTGAGAAAATCCGGTTTAGTAAATAACCGGTTAACAATTGTGGTTATCGTAGTAATTAATCTTGGTTAGACCAATTTTAATGAACCAGACCGGTTATGTCATTTAATTGGGCAATTGGGTTATGTCTTGGACATAGACCAATTCTTGGGCCTTGGGCCAAGAAGTTAAAACAATTGGGCCAATTATTTGAGTCTTTTCTTCAGATTTAATTTAAAATTCATTTAATAATTAAAATTTGATTTTAAATTTGATCAGTTTCCAAAATTTCAAATTAGAAAGTTTCTTAGAATAGAAGTTTCTAGATTTGCATGTTTTGGATATTTAGGAAATTTCTATAGTTAGAAAGTTTCCATTTTTAGGAAGTTTCCAATTATAAAAGTTTCCAAAAACAGTAGGTTTCCAAAAATGGAAAGTTTCCAAAAATAGTAATCTTCTATTTTGGAATGAAATTTTAAGAAAACCTATAAACCTCAAATAATATCAAGCGTTGGATGTCTTGTCCGGTCTATGTCAGCTGTTGAAACCCATTCAATCGTACACATGGCCTTACAGTGTGAGGGTGTCTATCTTTTGCGTGGGTAAGACAGTTTGTGATTCATTAATGTTATTGGGAGTCCCAGACATTAGTGATTACATGACTGTATAGTCTGGTTTTCTTGACTGGGTCATCGGGAGTCCCGGACCTTGAGACATCAGAGTGGATTGGGCCTCGGGCCCAGATTCACAACCAAGAGTTATATCACGGATATAATTAGCCGCGATAGGGCTTACCGATATAAGCTAAGGTTGGGTGACGGCCAGTGGCCCACTTTGATCTTAGTTATATGTGGATCTTGGAATCATTATATTCTATTGAGGGTAACTAATGTTATTGAATATAATGCGAGATTACAAATATTGAACATATAAACTAAAATCCTTTTTATCTTAAATTTCAGCAATGACTACAACAAGCACACAAAACACATTCTCAATCCGGTCTGTTCTCGACAAGGAGAAGCTGACTGGAACGAACTTCCTGACATGGTCAAGGAACTTGAGGCTGGTCCTCAAGCAGGAGAAGAAGGAATATGTCCTTCGTGATCCCCTCCCCGAGAGGCCTCCAAACAATGCCGCCAGGAATCTGCACAATGCTTGGAAAAGCATTCGTCAGATGAAAATGATGTCTATTGCCTGATGTTGGCAACCATGACTCCTGAATTGCAAATGCAGTTCGAGAGTGTGATGTCGCCCATCGAGATAATGGCAAGCCTGAAATTGCTTTTTCAGGAGCAGGCAAGGACTGAGAGGTTCCAGACAGTTAAGAACCTCTTAGACTGTAAGATGGCTGCAAATGCGGCAGTGAGTCCTCATGTCTTGAAGATGATGGGTTATCTCGATCATCTTCAGAAACTCGACTGCCCTATCAGCCATGAACTTGCCTGCGACATCATTCTGCAGTCTTTGCCTGTAAGCTATGATCAGTTCATTCTGAACTTCAATATGCATGGCTTGACTAAGACATTGCCTGAGCTTCATGGAATGCTCAAGACTGCAGAGCCCAACTTGAGGAAAGCCAAGGACCCCAACGTGCTTATGGTGCAAAAGGGCAAGGGCTTTAAGAAATCCTCTGCCAAGGACAAGGGAAAGGCTAAGGCTGTTCAAGTCTCGGACAAGGACACGTCAAAGCCCAAGCCCAAGTCCAAGGCTGGGCCTACTGACATCTGCAGGTTCTGTAAAGAACCGGGGCATTGGAGGAGAGAATGTAAGAAATTCCTGGAAGGTCTAAAGGAATTGAAGAAGAAGACTCTGGAGACTTCTTCATCAGGTATTTTTGTTATAGAAGTTAATACAACTACTTCTGATAATACCTCATGGGTTATGGATACTGGTTGTGGGGCTCATATTTGTACTAATATGCAGGCACTCAGCAACAGTAGGAAGCTGAAGCAAGGACAAGTGGAGCTACGAGTTGGGAATGGAGCGAAAGTTCCTGCACTAGCTGTAGGCACATACTTGTTGTCTTTACCTTCGGGATTGGTTTTAGAACTTAATAACTGCTATTTTGTACCTGCGATAAGCAGAAATATTATTTCAGTTTCTTTGTTGGATTTGGAAGGTTATAATTTTCAGTTAAGAATAAATTATGTTCCTTCAATCGCAATAATTTGTTCTATGGTTGTGCCCCTCTTACGAATGGGCTTTACATACTTGATCAATCCGCGCCAATTTATAACATTAATACCAAACGGTTCAAACCTAATGAGGAGAACCGAACGTTTCTATGGCATTGTCGTTTAGGGCACATCAGTGAGAAACGCATTAAGAGGCTCCATTCGAATGGACTTCTTGGCTCACTTGACTTTGAGTCATGTGAGAAATGTGAATCCTGTCTGATGGGCAAAATGACGCGGGCCCCCTTTAATAAACCCAACGAGAGGGCCAGTGACTTATTGGGCCTGATACACACTGATGTGTGTGGCCCAATGTCCACAAATGCAAGAGGAAACTATCAGTACTTCATTACCTTCACTGATGATTTCAGCAGGTATGGATATGTTTATTTAATGAAACATAAGTCTGAATCGTTTGAGAAATTCAGAGAATTCCAAAATGAAGTACAGAACCAACTTGGCAAAAGCATTAAAGCTCTTCGGTCCGACCGAGGAGGAGAATACTTGAGCCAAGAGTTCAGTGATCATCTAAGAGAGTGTGGGATAGTTTCCCAACTCACTCCTCCTGGAACACCTCAATGGAATGGTGTGTCTGAGAGGAGGAATCGGACCTTATTGGATATGGTTCGGTCTATGATGAGTCACACAGACCTTCCAATATCCCTTTGGGGATATGCTATGCTAACAGCAGTGTTCACTCTAAATAGAGCGCCATCAAAAGCAGTAGCTAAGACTGAAGGATTATGGGTTTTTCCATGGTTCAATTCTCAGATTGCAACCTAGCACATAATCTTAAACAGATCTAGGTTCTTGCAAAACGAATCATAAACACAAACCTGGACATTACCTTTTGCAGCGGAATGATTGTAATGTCGAGATCAACGAACAGATGAATCACCTGCTCCTCCTTTGGTATCCACACTCTTACAAGCACGGGACGGCTGCTAGACCAAAGAGATGGATGATCAGAGAGAGAGTGGTTAGAGAGAGAGATGAAAAAATGCGGCTACCAGGGAGAGGAAAATCGCAGGGATCATAAATCCCTTAGGTTTTTCAACTCCTTAATCTCTCATTAATGGGCCCAAGTCATTTGACTAATGGCTCATTAATCATTTGGGCCCAAGACACAAATCAGGCAAAAGCCTACATTTTGTCTGGCCCAGTTCTCTGATCCAATACAGTAAATGCCATTGCATCTTACCGTATTAATTCCATTTAACTTTCCCGTTAGCTATGGTGTGTGACCCTTTGGGATCATACAATACTGGTAATAAGTCCTAAACTTATAGATCAAGAGCGGACTCTAGCAAGCCATCATGATCACCCAGTATTTATGACTTATGTCTGATCTCGACACTTATCATACTTTCTAGAGATAGTACGGGTAGATTTCAGGACATTCCCAACAATCTCCCACTTGTACTGGAATCCTACAAAGGACATTCCCAACAATCTTCCGATTGTACTGGAATCCTACATTCCCTAATCCTTTTGTCTCAATATCTCGATCTGGCATAAGGCAAGATGCGTGTCATCCTTATATAGCCAGACCATGTTTATCGGACCAGATTTGATACTGACAATTCAAACGACTTGGGCAAGTCCGTTTGGGAATGGCCATTCTCTTACCAGCTATCAAATCTCCGATTGGCCTAGAGATATTACCTCCGTTAAACGGCAGGGACAAATCCCATCTTGTTCCATCACTATGAACTACACAATTCATAATACACCCAACCAAGGTCCGTATAGCTCCCAGTTACGAAACAGCGTTAGACAATGATCAAAGCGCATTACTCCATGTGCAGCCACATGCATGCGAACTCAGGTCTAAGGACTATACTCTATAGTCGTATATGAGAACTTCTTATGACACAGATATTAATATCTTGCAGAGTTCTCATCTTGCGGGCCATGTCCGGTCATATGCTCCCCTACATATACCTATGTGTCGACTTTGATGCCGCGCATCTATGACCCCTCGAAACTTGGTCATAAGTCTCAACACAATCTAGTCTCAACAGGTTGTTGTTGTTCCAATTTCAACAACCTTCGACTATGGACACTATGATTTATGTCACTTCGTTAAATATGGGGTTTCAGGATCAAGTCTACTCATGTACTTCGATGGCCCATATATAGTGACATGAATCATTTTGGAACGATTATTTTATATCACAGTTAAAATAATCCAGAAATAAAAATTTCATTAACATTTTAAAATGTTTACATGAACCTTTCAAAACAACTAAGTAAAGCCCTTTACAAACTCCCACTGAAATTAAGACTACACCTTAATTTCACTCATCCTACAGCTACAGTCCGCGACTCGTGCTTAGGCATAAGGAGTGGCTTCGTTAATAGATTAGCAACGTTCTCATTCGATGAAACTTGCTTATCTACTTAACACCTCTGTCATTTATCTCACGGAATAGGTTACACCTATCCTCAAGGTGTTTGGACCTATGATGTGCAGCTAGTTTCATCTATGCTGGGAATCACATCAAGTTCAGTGATGAACTCTTCTTTCCAAACAACCTCTTTCGCCGCTTCTCAAGCTGCGAAATGTTCAGCTTAAGTCATGGAGTCAGCAACAGTGCCTTGCACCGCCAGTTAGACACAAGATATAGCCGGACTGTGACCAGGAATTATCTTTGTCTATTGGAAACTTGCCTTTCAGACTCTATCGACTTGTAGCACTTCACTTTCTCCGTAAACCAAGAACTTATCCTTAGTATTCCTCAGATACTTTAGGATATTCTTTACGGCAATCCAGTAATTCTTTGCTGGATTTGACTGGTCTTTACTTGTCTTGCTTAGCATTAAAGCAACATCAAAACAAGTACGTGTCATGGCATACATGATAGATCCAATTGCCGTCGCATATGGAATCCTATCCATGCATTCAAGCTCAGCAGATATCGCAGGACACTGTATCTTGCTTAATGAATTGCCATGTGACATTGGCATAAAGCCCTTCTTGGATTGCTGATTACGTGTAGGACTTTGTCAATTTAAGAATCCTGACTTTGTCCTACCAGCTCTTTTGGATCTTTATCTTTAGATCCAAAATCCAAGAACTACGTGGCTTTACCCATGTCAATCACAAAACCAACTCCCAAGCCAGTCCTTTACCGACTGCAGCATTGGAACGTTATTTTCGAGAATCAGTATGTCATCGACATACACTATGAGAAATGCAATATTGCTCCCACTTATCTTTTAGTAAACGCACAGTTCCACTTCGTTCCTGTTCAAGTCAAAACCTTGACTACTTCAACAGAACGAAGATTCCAACTCCGATATGTTTGCTTCCATCCATGAATGGATCAATGAAGCTAACTTACGTACAGTATAACTTTTCGGAGTCCGGGCTCACTTTCGCTTCTTTGAATTTCGCAGATTCGTCGCTTTCAATGATCATCAGATCATGCGAAACTTTCAATGATCATCAGGTTCAACTAATGATGAGAAATCACTCTCGGATTAGTAACTGATTCATTCAGATCTGCGAACTTTAGGCTTTACAGGTGCAGATTCTACAGAAATCTGTAAATCCATCCGTTGCTCTCCCTCAACAGGTTGAGCAGCCTCCTGTATTTCTCGAATTTCTTCGAGTTATACTTTTACTCCCACTGTTCTTCTTGGAAAGTAACTTCCCTTCTTAGAAAACAGAATGGACGTAAAAGTAACAAGCCTTGGTTTCCCTAGGACAACCAGCGAAGTAGCACAACTACAAATACTCAGTAAAGACTAATTTGGATCGATTCCAATCCACATTTACGTGGTGTCTTTCAACTGATATTGGTAGAACTATTTCAGCGTAAACTTAGATATTTTAGAGCGTTATTCTTAAAGAATATCATGGAAGATTCGTGTGACTCATCTTGAATCATTTCTAATAAGATCTGATTCATTCTCACAGAAACACCTCTAGGTTTTCAGGAGAAGTGAGCTGTGAAACGACTTCACACTCATTCAGATGATCACACAATCAATGACTTAATTATTCTCACTCGTGATCTAATCCAGAGTCTTAATACTTCTGTCATTCAGATTCTATACTTCATTTTGGAACTCTTCCGACCATGTCAAAGAATTCCGACTTGTGTCTCATCAAATGAACACAGTCACACTCACTGAAGTAATCAGTAGAGACAATGAAGTACAGGAAATTTTCTCTGGCATTACTGCTCATCGGACCACATACATGAGTATGTTCAATCTCCAATAAGCCTTTGGGCCTTTCTCTAGCTCGGCTAAGATGGGCCCTTTGTCTTTTGGTCCAGTAAGCAGAATTCAAGTCTCATAAGATATCCATTCAAATGAGCCCAAAAGTCCATAACTATGGGGTTTCTGAATCCAATTTACTCTATTTGACCAAAACATTTATGCCAAGAAAAATCAGGTTTAATTCATCAGATTTAAACCAATTTGGTATTTATGTTACATTTAGGCACTCTTTGGTTTAATATATAAAACCCATTCCTTGAATAGGGTGCTACAATTAACATTTCATTAAGATCAAAAGAACAAAACTTGTCTTTATCAAAATGAAAAAACATTCAAATTCTTTACAAGAAAATGAAAGACAACTCTGCTTAAAGCAGGTACATTGTAGCAATTATTAATACAAAACCAAGCCTCAAAGGCATCTACAAGTGAAAACCCTACGGCTGAGGCAGCATCCCAAGCTCCTTCCAGACTCGCAGTTCCACTTGCCCTTCCTTCAACGTTCTACTGTTGCTCAGGCTCTGCATATTATAACAAATATCAGTGCCACAACCAGTATCCAATACCTATAAGGTATAACTTGAAGTAATAACATGAATACCTGAGGAAGTAGTCTCATACATCAACTTCAACTCCTCATAATCTTCCATGATTTTAATGCAATCTCTTTTCCAATGCCCAGTCTCTTTACAGTAGCAGCACTTACCAACGTAAGAGGTATCTGACTCGGGCTCAGAAGACACACGCTTGCCATGATTCAAAATCTGGACAACTTTGTCTTCACCCTTGTCAGCATTAGGTTTAGTAAACCTACCCTTCTCCTTCATGAGATTGTACAGGGTACTCTTCACGTTTGGCTCAACTGTCTTGAGCATGTCATGCAGTTCAGTCAACGTCTTCGTTAAGCCTTTCTTGATATAGTCCCTTACGAACTTATCATAGCTTGACGGCAGTGACTGCAGAATGATCTCAGTTGCCAATTCCTGGCTAACTGGATAATCCAGTTTCCTCAGGTTATCAATGTAACCCATCATTTTACTGACATGAGGACTTACTGGATGATCATTTGGTAGCTTGCAGCTAGTGAGAGATTTAACCAACTGGTATCTCTCCACTCTTACCTGCTCCTGAAATTTCAATTTCAGGCTGCTGATCATCTCTATTGGCGACTCCATGTTCTCATATTGCTTCAGCAAATCTGAGTCCATGGTAGCCAATATCAGACCACGCACATCTACCGCATCATTATAATGCTTATTCCAAGCATCATATACTGCATGAGAGGCATTGGACCCGATCCTCACGAGGAGAGCTTTCTCAAGGACATAGTCCTTTCTCTCATGCCTGAGGACTAGCCTCAGGTTCCGCGACCAAGTCAAGAAATTTGATCCGTTCAGTTTGTCCATCTCAAGGACATACCGGATCGAGAAAGTGTTTTGATTGTTTGTGCTCGTCATAGCTGAAATTTAGAGATAAAAAGAGTTTTAGTTATTAAGTTCATTAAAAGAGTAATCTTAACAACTTATAAGAAAACTCGCATTGCATTCAAAATTTCTTTGTTTAACCTCATAAGAATGCAATGATTCCGAGACCCATGTTCAGCTAAATCCAAAGTGGGCCACTGGCCGTCACCCGGAATTAGCTTTACTTGGTAAGCATACACACAGCTAGTTATAACCAATAACTCTCGGTTGTGAATTGGGCCCAAGGCCCAATATCACCAGATGTCTCAAGGCCCGGGACTCCCGATGGCCCAGTCAAGGAAACCAATCTCTTACAGCCAAATAATCACTAAAGTCTGGGACTCCCAATGAAATTAGTGACTATATACTACTTTACTTACGCGAAAACAGATACCTCACACTGTAAGCCATATCTGTAATCAAATAAGCGTTAAGTAGCTGACAAGATTGGAAAGACATCCAAGCTTGATATTGTTTTTGAGGATTTTAAGTTTTATTTCCAAAAATAGAAGATTACTATTTTGGGAAACTTTCTTATTTTAGAAACTTTCTAAATTTAGTAACTTACTAAAATTAGAAATTTCTAATTTAAATATTTCATTAAATATTTTGGGTTGGGTCACAAATTATAGGCCCAATTCTTTGGCCCAAGACCATAGAATTTCAGCTGGCCCAATAATTTGACATAACCGAGTCGGTTTATTAATTCTGGTCCAAGACCAAATTAACTATCAAAACCATCGGTTATTTACTAAACCAGACCAGCTCTAAATTATTTGGTCCAACCAAATCAAACTTAGACCAGCCTTCGGTTTAGGTTAAATTCAATTTTTGAATTTCAATCCGGTTTAACCAGAAATTAAATAATACCATGTATTAAATAATTTCCAGCAAACCGCGATCTGGGTTAACCGCTTAAACCATAATTATTCAAAATTTAAACAAATCGAGATCTTTATAATATCTTCAATAAAAGATATTGACTTTTCTAATAATTGAATTTGACAAATCTAAATCGTGACAATGAAGACAAAACAAATTTGTCCCCTTTTCAATTCATAATTGCTTATGTTCACACATCATCGAACAGCAACTTAATTCAATAATGAATCACAGCTTCACATAAAGACAAAAATGATTCGATTACTTCATTATTAAACGATTCGATTAATTCAACAATCACTTTTAATAATTTTCATGCCATTCCTCAAACACGATCATGAACAAAACAATTAATTTAACAAACGCTTCTACAAATCGTTTCTTTATATCAAAACAAAGTCAACTTTCGATTCGCTTGAAACTTGACAATCATCGAACGATAATTAATAATCGCTAACAGTCAACAAATTCGATCGATTATGACATAAACCATGTTCAGTATATAATTCGATTCATACAAATCGATTCTTACAAAGATCCAAGAAGCAAAAACCTAACAACCTGGCTCTGATACCACTGAAGGATTATGGGTTTTTCCATGGTTCAATTCTCAGATTGCAACCTAGCACATAATCTTAAACAGATCTAGGTTCTTGCAAAACGAATCATAAACACAAACCTGGACATTACCTTTTGCAGCGGAATGATTGTAATGTCGAGATCAACGAACAGATGAATCACCTGCTCCTCCTTTGGTATCCACACTCTTACAAGCACGGGACGGCTGCTAGACCAAAGAGATGGATGATCAGAGAGAGAGAGGTTAGAGAGAGAGATGAAAAAATGCGGCTACCAGGGAGAGGAAAATCGCAGGGATCATAAATCCCTTAGGTTTTTCAACTCCTTAATCTCTCATTAATGGGCCCAAGTCATTTGACTAATGGCTCATTAATCATTTGGGCCCAAGACACAAATCAGGCAAAAGCCTACATTTTGTCTGGCCCAGTTCTCTGATCCAATACAGTAAATGCCATTGCATCTTACCGTATTAATTCCATTTAACTTTCCCGTTAGCTATGGTGTGTGACCCTTTGGGATCATACAATACTGGTAATAAGTCCTAAACTTATAGATCAAGAGCGGACTCTAGCAAGCCATCATGATCACCCAGTATTTATGACTTATGTCTGATCTCGACACTTATCATACTTTCTAGAGATAGTACGGGTAGATTTCAGGACATTCCCAACAAAGACACCATATGAATTATGGACTGGAGAAACTCTAGTGCTGTCTTATCTTAGAATTTGGGGTTGTGAAGCCTATGTCAAGAGATTAATCTCTGACAAGCTTACACCAAAGTCTGATAAATGCTACTTTATTGGTTATCCGAAGGAGACCAAGGCTTATTACTTCTACCTACGATCCGAGAACAAGATCTTTGTTGCCCGGGATTGTAATTTTCTTGAGAGGGAGTTTCTCTCTAAGAAAAACAGTGGGAGTAAGGTACTGCTTGAAGAAATTCAAGATGAACAGGATACTGCTCAACCTAATGAGGAAGAGCAGCAGGAGGACCTGCAAGAAATTGTAGAGCCTGAACCTGTGGTACCTGAAGTTCGAAGATCCGGGAGGATCCGTCACGAACCCGAGAGATATCAAGGATTCCTCGTGACTAACTGTCATGATCTTCTGATCATTGATGGTGATGAACCATCGAACTTCAATCAAGCCATGATGGGCCCAGATTCCTCAAAGTGGCGTAAGGCCACTGATTCCGAAATGGACTCCATGTCGGTCAACCAAGTGTTTTCGTTGGTTGACTTACCCGCTGGTGTAAAAGCCATCGAGTGTAAATGGATCTTCAAGAAGAAGATTGACGTGGATGGGAATGTCCAGATTTATAAAGCCAGGTTGGTGGCAAAAGGTTTCAGGCAAGTTCACGGTGTGGATTATGATGAAACCTATTCCCCAGTGGCTATGATGAAATCTATTCGGATTCTACTAGCAACTGCAGCTTTTCATGATTATGAAATTTGGCAGATGGACGTGAAAACCGCCTTCCTGAATGGAATTCTGGAAGAGGATGTGTATATGACACAACCTGACGGTTACATAGATCCAAAGAATGCTGGGAAAGTATGCAAGCTTCATAAATCCATTTATGGATTGAAGCAAGCATCGAGGAGCTGGAATCTTCGTTTTGATGAAGCGATCAAGCAATTTGACTTCATCAGAAACGAAGAAGAACAATGTGTGTATAAGAAGACTAGTGGGAGCAAGATAGTATTTCTTATTCTGTATGTCGATGACATACTGCTTCTCGGAAACGACGTACCAATGCTGCGGTCGGTAAAGGACTGGCTTGGAAGTTGTTTTTCCATGAAAGACATGGGTGAAGCCGCATACGTTCTTGGAATCCGGATCTACCGGGATAGATCTAAAAGGCTGATAGGCTTGTGTCAAGATTTATACATTGACAAAGTCCTGCATAGATTCAGCATGGCAGATTCCAAGAAGGGCTTCACACCAATGGTACATGGCACAACGCTAAGCAAGAAGCAGAGCCCAACGACGCCTGCTGAGCTTGAGCGCATGAAGAATATTCCTTATGCATCTGTAATAGGATCTGTCATGTATGCCATGATCTGTACTCGTCCTGATGTTGCTTATGCATTGAGCATGACGAGTAGATACCAGTCTGATCCAGGTGAAAGCCACTGGATTGCCGTCAAGAATATCCTAAAGTATCTAAGACATACTAAGGATAAGTTCTTAGTGTACGGCGGAAGTAATGTGCTTGAAGTCAGTGGATTCACGGACGCAAGTTTCCAGACAGACCAAGATGATTTCCGGTCACAGTCCGGTTATATCTTTTGTTTGAATGGCGGTGCAATTAGTTGGAGAAGCTCCAAGCAAGACACCGTTGCTGATTCCACTACAGAAGCTGAATATCTCGCCGCCTCAGAAGCAGCGAAGGAAGCTGTTTGGATACAAAAGTTCATTATTGAACTAGGTGTGATACCGAATGCAGCTGAGCCTCTGGCACTATTTTGTGATAACAATGGTGCTATAGCTCAGGCAAAGGAACCAAGATCACACCAGAAATCCAAGCATATACTAAGAAGATTTCACTTGATACGTGATATCATTAATAGAAAGGAAGTCAAGATCAGCCGAGTTCCGACAGATGATAATGTCGTTGATCCGTTGACAAAGCCACTCCCAAGGCCTAAGCTCGAGTACCTGACTGAAGCTGTAGGCATTAGAGACATTGAAATGTAATCTAAATTTGAGTGGGAGTTTGAGGGCTTTATTTAGTTATTGATATGTTCTTGTAAAACATTTGAGATGTTTAATAATAAAATTATCTTTCAAGATTATTTTAACTGTGATGAAATAATCGTTCCAAAATGATATGAACCATTTTATAGGTCATCGAAGTAAGTGACTTGATCTTGAGTCATCAAAGTCATTTAGCTTGATCATGAGACCCTATATTTGATAGATGGCTTATATCATTCTGTCCCTAGTCGAAGGTTGTTGAAATTGGAACACCAACAACCGCGTGAGACTAGATTGGTATGTGACTTATGACAAAGTCTCAGAATGTCATAGATGCACGGCATCAAAGTCAGTACATAGGTCTATGTTGGGGTACATACGACCGGACATGACCCGCTTATAAGAACTCTTCAGGATATTTATATATGTGTCATAAGAGATTCTTACTACGACTATAGAGTATAGTCCTTAGACCTGAGTTCGCATGCATGTGACTGCACATCAACTGATGCGCTTTGATCATTGTCTAACGCTGTCGTTAAGCGATAGTTATAAGGACCTTGTTTGGGTGTATTATGAAATGAGTAGTTTACAGTGATGGAACAAGACGGGATTTGTCCCTCCAATATAAATGGAGTGAATATCTCTAGGCCAATCGGAGATTTGAATACTGGAAAATGCATGGCCATGCTCAAACGGACTGTCCCGAGTCATTTGGATTGTCAGTATCAAATCAGAGTCCGATGAACATTATTAGGCTTTATAAGGATGACACTCATCTTGCCTTATGACTAATCGAGATATTGAGACAAAAGGAATATGAATACAGAGATTCCAGTACAAGTGGGAGATTGTTGGAATTATGTCCAGTAATCTCTGTACTGTCTCTAGAAAGTAAGAGTATGTCAATGATCAGACATAAGTCATATAATATTGGGGGTCATGATGGCTTGCTAGAGTCCGCTCATGATCTATAAGTCTTGGATTTATTGCCTTTATTATATGATCCCATATGGGTCACACGCCTAAGCTAACAGGAAACTATGAGGGAACGGTTCAGCAGAAGTACGATAAAAGTGCTAGGCATTTACTGTACTTAGAGAGATTAAAGGGCCTGATTAAATCTAAGGGATTTAATCAGACTGGGAATTGGGCCCTAAAGCCCAACAGAACTAGACAAGGGTTTTATGACTAAAACTTGACCTAGCTCTCTTTTCTCCCTAACTCTCTGCGCCTCCTATCTCTCTCTCTGCGCCTCCCTCTCTGTGGTCTAGCAGCCTTCTTCCTGTTAGTGTGCGTGTGTGAGCCTTTGGAGGAACAACCTCTTGGTGGTTCTGCTGATCTCTGACTCATACCTGATTCTTCCGCTGCATAACAAGGTATTACTGAGATCTCTTTATGATTCTGCAAGAGAACCTAGATCCAATATGTTTAGGTGAGTTTAATCTGACATAATTAAACCAGGACAAACACTAAACAATCCTTCATCTATAGCATGTCTGATCTTTAAGTCTCTTAAAGTTAGTATACTTACCTGGTCTTGGCATGTCTGGCTGAAGATGTAAGAGGTTAGAACTTTCTCCAATGACTTCTTCAATCTGTGGTCCTTCTTTGCTTTGCTCATGTTTCTTAGGAGTGGTTAGATGTGGCTTCCTGGCCTTGGCAGCTCGTGTTCTCTTCTGGTTTGACACCTCTGATTCATCTTGGGCAGTCTTTAGTTGCTTGTTGGAAGTCATCTTTCTTGGTTTAGAACAAGTACTCTTCTTGGGAGGTGTTGCCATGATGCCATGATCCATCTTCTTTGCTCTTGAGGAATTTGTCACCTTGAGTAGTATGGTTCAGTAGATACCTCTTCTACAAACTCCTTATGCAGTAGTTGCTTCATCTCTTCCCAAGTGTGGTCTGGTAGCTCAAGTTCAAGTCTGAGGTAAGCATCTTTATCCCACTCTAGATATGCTTCTTCAATTAGAGTTTCTTCATCAATGGTTTTCTTCTCCTCTATAGGAACTTGATTTGCTTGAAACCATTCATCCATATCTCTTTCCCATCTTAGATAAGCTTATGGTCCTTGCACACGACCTGAAAAACAGATGTTATATGGTTCTTCTTGACAAAGCTCACCTTGGTATTCTTCTCTTTCACTGATTTCTGAATGGTTGTTGCTCTCCCATGCTTCTTCAGTGGGCTCTTCTCTTGTCTTTGTCTCAGCTTCACTTAAACAGCATTGGGAATCAGCTTCTTCACAGACTGGTCCTTCTTGGCTATCAGCTATTGAATCACCATCTCCTTCTCATGTCTCCTCTTCACAGCCTCTCTCTGATTCTTCTTCAGACCATTCCATACGGTTGTCTTCATCTTTGTAAGGGTCTGGAAGGTCTGGTTTAAGTTCTCCATCATTAGGATCCTCTTCATAGTCTGTGTTATAATAGTCCTCTCCATTTGCTTCTTCCTCAAGCTTAGATCCTTCATGATCATGCTCAGCATCTGCATCAAAGCTAGCTTATGATGCTGCTTCTTCTGTCCATGATGCTTTAAAGAACTCTTCTTCTCCATTCCATGAGTGCTCTTCATCACCCCAATCAACCTCTGAGGTATTGTAGACACTTGCTCCATCTTCATCTTCCATGTTTTACTTCCTGAAATATAACAAACAAAGTGTATGAATAGGTTCTAAACTTCTCTGCTCAAGAGTTGAACAAAGCTATGCACGGTTCTGAGATGATGTACACAAGTGTTAAAAACAATTTAGAGAATCAAACAATCAACCACACTATTCTGAATCCTTTTAGCAAAGCTAAGAAAGGATGAAACTCGTTTTAAATAGGTTTTAGGAAGTTTTGGAAACCAAATTTAGGAAACCGGTTAAGATGTTTTTCTAAAACAAAGAATTTTGTTGATTCTGAAAACAATCAAACTTTTTTCCTTTTGGTTAAATCAAGTGGTACACGTTTTAAAACATGGTTTTAGGGATTAGGAAATTTAACAAATCGGTTTGGAGCTGGTTTTTTTTAAACTTTTCGAAAAGTTTAAGGGCTGGCTGGTTTTCAAAAAAATATCAAGTTTCCTTTTGTGGCTTGGCACACACACGGTTTTGGTAGTTTTAGAAAACCAAAACTGAATTTTATGAATCAAGGGGAGCCTTTGGCAAACAAATTTCGAAAATTCAAAGAAATCAATAAGAAAACAACACTTTTTGGTTTTTGGGATCTTAGAAATCGAATTAAAACAGGAGAACTTCTTCTTTTTCTTTAAAGGTTTATGAAAACAAAATAAGAACACTATGAACAAAAATTGACAAAACACAAACTTTGACACTTTTTCTTTTGGTTTTGAGTTTTAAAACACAATAGGAGTGCAAAACAATGAACTAAAGCAATAGAACACAAAAACATGGATTCTTTTTATGGGTTTTTGATTTGAAGATGAAACAACAAAAACATAATTATTTGAATCAACAGAATGATAAAGCACATTAGTTTTTATAGGTTTTTCAATAGGAATGCAATGAAAACTGACTGATGAATGACTAAATCAAAATAAACAGAAAGATTTTTTTTATAGGTTTTCAATAACAAAAAAGAATGAACTAGATGCAGCAGGATGAGTGAAACAAACGATTTTTATGAGTATTTTTTTTTAAGATGCAATGAAACAGAAAACTATGAATCTAAATGCAATGAAAACCGAAAGGTAAAGGATAGATAACACCTGATTGGAACCTTTAGGCTCTGATATCAGATGATGCATGCACGTATAGGGGTGGAGATTGATCATCTGGCTGTGTAGCTCTCTCTGATGAATCTGGTTGAAGGAACGCGTGGATGAACAACTCCCTTGTTCAGTGGGCTGATTGACTCTCTCAATCCTTGGCAGAAGCAATCTCCTTGAATCACACAAAGAAGATTATTCTGAAAACTCAGAAGAATTCAATGAATCAGTCAATTGAATCTAATGAACACAAAACTCAAAGAACACTCTTTGAAACGCAATACTGTGATATTATTGACTGATCGAAAGGTGAATGTTACAATGGACTAGACTAAGCTTAAATAAGCTATACACAACGGTCATATGACCAGAAACAAAGAAAGAAATCAAAACTTATTGAAAACTAGCCGTTGGGGCTGGTTTAATGGGATTCTCGGTCTATTTAGGAAACCCTTGAGTCTTGGTTGTTTAGGAAAGAATGAATGATGTCTTGGAATGTCCAGATGCAGTGAATGTGGCTTGAGATTGTGTAGAAACAGATCAGAAAGTAGCCGTTGGTTATTGATTCCTTTAAGCTCCAAAATAGGCAAGTCGGTCCATTTGATTCTCCAAGTGGTTATGTGCATTTTGTATGGACTTAGGACGTCTTCTAGGTTCTGTGGTTTGTAGTAAATGTCTCATGGTCGCCATGTCTTGTTTGAGAGGTGATAAACAAAGTGGTCTTCATAGTTTCCTTAAATGTCTCCGGATTTGCAATTTGAATAACTTGTTATCCAACATGAACCGGGGTTATTCTGGCTTGACCAATGACTTCAAGAAAAGCTGTTTGATACAAGTCATATGCTGATTTGGTTGGCATTAGTATCTCCATGGCTGAGTGGTTGAGCTCCTGGTTTCTTATCTCTAATGTCATGGACCGGCTGGTTGATCTCTCCTCTATGCATCTAATTGGTTGATGATGGCTTGATGCCCTCATCATATGCGCCTAATCTCCTAAAAGGATCATAGACCACATCTTCACACCCGATTACGGAGATTACTATCTCTCGGGACCATATCGTCATATGGTAGCTTGGCCCTAGGCTGCAATCTCGTGTCTTCTAGCTATACGACCCATGGACCGTGCTGATTCCATTTACCTAAAGTAACCACACATACTCTAGGATGTATTTCCTAGAACAACACAAAAGTTATAGGACACTTCACAAATTATAGTAACTTAAACCTACATGTTAAAACACATGCATTTAAGTACTATAATCACACGACAACAACGCACATCAAGCTGGTCCGTAGTATTCAACGATCACATACGACCACATGCATCACACAACTTAAGTAACTTATACTTCATGATAACCACACATGCATCTAATTTCTTTCACAATATTTTTATGGATGCAAAAAATCTGAAGAACATGGCAACCACTACAACCGTTCTAAAAAACGGAAGGGAGACTCAAGTGGATCAACGATTTCAAATAGCTACGACTTCCTCACCCTCACGGGAAAACTCATCTCTTTAACACATGCATGCAATCACTATCTTGATGAATCTAACACAATGATCATGCATGCAACCACATTAACAATAAAAGAATGCCATAACACCACTATAATCATGCTTGCATTAATCAACCAAATAAAACACGTTATGAACCTCTACCATAATGCAAGTAAAATCAGAAAAATGTTCTTAAGGATAAATACTCTTTAGTATTTCAATCATTAAGGCGAAACTTGCATGAAATCCATTAGTCCTAGCTACTGGGACACACCTTTCTCGGCTAGATCTCGGCTCGTCCTAAATCCGGAACTTCTATTGGATCTATACACAAAGATCCTAAGTAAGAAACGGATTAAGTTAAGGTTTAAACACTAAAGCTTTTTGGATCTAAAGCTTACCGACCACAGCCCGTGAAACTGTACCCGCCCGCCCATTGGAACCGTTAATTGACTCACCGAAAATCTCCCAAAACGCCCCAGCTCTTTCTATCTCTACTTTCTCACTCTCAAATACTCTCCCTAGTCTCAGAATGAGAAAAATAGCTTAAGGGGTGGCTGGGTATTTATAAGGAGCTTTGGTGATACATGGTGGCTTCAGGTTGTCTTAAATCAGCGGCGACCAAGCGCGGAGACACATGGTCTGCACACATGGTGCAGATCTGCTCCTCCAGAAACACCTGGCGACTGTCATGACTGGAACCACCAGGCACAATCTGATTGCTACACCCAGTACTGACCATGCGCGATGATAGTTTCCGGATTTCTGTCGCGACACCAAGTGAAGACAGGTGATGGTTTGGATCGCTCCACCTGATATAACTCTGATCGCGACACCGGAATCCATCTGGCTGGCCATGACCTGCCATTGCACGCCAAGCTATCTCATC
Organism: Orychophragmus violaceus; assembly: GCA_030180135.1. NCBI lineage: Eukaryota > Viridiplantae > Streptophyta > Magnoliopsida > Brassicales > Brassicaceae > Orychophragmus > Orychophragmus violaceus. Next base: position 67,360,104 of record CM058239.1, read on the forward strand.
TCGACATGACCTGTCATTCCTTCTTGGCCATACTTGGCTATCTGTTGATCCGTTCACTCATTTTGAATTCCGTTTTGACCCAACTTCATAATTTTACCTCCTTTATAACTTCAAAGTGATCTCCCATCATTCAGCAACCTTCGTAGTTTTGGCCATTACTCGACCATCCTCGGTCTTCTAGGCCATCTTCAGTTCCGAGCGAGCAAACACAATTCCGCTACGACCGAAGTGTTTATTTTGGTCTCTATGTGTGGAACACCATTGAAAAATTCAGTTCCATGACCTTGCATTTTCACCTTCTCGGCTAAGCTCCTTGGCCATTCTTGTTGTCGTTCGACAATATCTTAATCCACTTGTGCCATTTGAATTTTGACTAGACCAAAATTCTTTAAATGTCATTTTTGATAGAACCATCATTTCCACGTTGATCGCACAATTTTGAATTTTGGTCGATATTCGTCTGATTCCTCTCTGCTGGTTGTATTCCTTGTGCGGCTATTATGTTCCCGAAGGAGGTCACTAAATTCTACCCGCTTAATAGAATTCTTCCCCGAATTTCAACACTAGCAGATACCACCACGCTTCTGTTGTGCTAAAACGACAATCTTCACTAACACCATTTCTTAAGTCTCATCCTCTTGCCATTAGCGATTCTGTTTCGGTATCCTATGGTCTAGGTAGCACTAATTTTCATCTTGTCACTTCACCTTGAGTCTTCTTCATTTCATATTAATCTTCTCTTCGTTCTCATCTTTTCCTTTGTCAGACCTCCTTCTGACTTACAACCTTCCGGTCCTTCTGTCTCCGCTAAAGACTAATGAACTTTCTTTCTCGTTGGTATTTTGCACAAACGTCTCTTCTTTTCACAAGGTTTCACTCTTTTGCTTCGTTGAGATCATCCGCACTCGTATGTATTCCTTTGTGCTCGCGGCTCTATGTACTTTGCAAATGATTACCAAATCACTCCTTCTCCTCTCTTCACGTGTTTCCTTTTTGGTTTCCACCATCTTCCATCAATCTCCCTTTCTTAGGATCCATAAAACCATTATCCTTAACTGTTCATGGTCCGCCTTTTCCTTGCTCGGGATTAACATTATCCAAATATAAACCTTTGCATTTTGGTTAGCCGCCCTTAGCTAGTGATTCTCTTAATCACATATCCGTCTTGTCCATCTTTCTTGTCTCTTGGAGAATCTCTTCGATGTCCCATCCTTGTCCACATTTTCGGGTTCACCCTTGTCCATCTTAGCATGATAATTCTTTCGTTGACCTTCACGATGTTGATCCTCCTCCCGGACTTGGTCAATCTTCCAATATATTCATGGCTGTTCCTTTTATATTAAATTCAGATCTTCTTTCATTAAATGTTCCACACATTTCCGCTAAATGCCTTAAATTGATTCTCCTTTAGTACTTTGTTGCCTGAAAATCCTCTTTAACATTTTCTTTGGTTGGAACACTCGGAATATGCTTCATTTCCGTAGAGGCCGTCAACTCTTCTACGACCAAAGTTTCTTCATTGTTGTGTGTTTGCGTAAACTTATTCTCATCACTTAGAACTTCTCGACTCCTAATCTTCTTGCTAAGAATTTTCTTCTCGGTCAAGGTACCATTTGAAGGAACTCGGAGCCAATTCTACCGGATTCAGAATTGCTGTCATGTTCCCGAAGCCTAGGATCTTGGGTCTAGTAATTGAATCATAGATCTGACCTCGTGATTACCTGGAGATTGGCAGCGGAAGATAAGCAGGTAAACGAGATCTGGAGCGCCTCAATCGCTGCGCCTCTATCGTAGTCCACACGCACACAAGCTGGAATCCGCCGGGATGCTAGCGCCGGGAATCGGATCTCTTGGGATTTCTGTGTTTTCTAGAGAAAGAGGATCAGTTTTTCTGTCAAGAAAAACTGTCTGCGACGGCACGCTTACCTAGGTCGAAATATAAAACTTGTTTATATATTGACCTCGAGGTAAACCGAAACATCAGTTTCGGTTTCGCCCTCGTGTCGATCGACACACATCTTGTATCGATCGATGCACCAAGGGCATCGATCGACACATCTCTTAAAACACAATATCAATGTGTATCCAATACACATTGATCGGATCATATACCAATGATCAATCCCATACCAAGTGTATCCAACTTGCTTAGGTGTGTGACCCTGTAGGTTCACACGATACCAGAAATGAGTTACAACTCATTTGTCATAAGCGGTTTCTAGCAAAACATTATGATTACCTAGTATCACATGAATTGTCCGATCTCGACAATACAACTATCTCTAGAGTAAGTACAATGTGATTTCAGGACATAATCCCAACAATCTCCCACTTGTACTGGAATCATCTATTCCTTTAATCCCTTCGTCACTATATCTCGATCTGGCATAAGGCAAGATCTGTGTCACCCTTATTTAGCCAAGATCATGTTCATCGAACTCCGATTTATACTGACAAGACAAACGACTGAAAATCACCTCGTTTGAGTGTGGCCACACATTTCTCAGTATCAAATCTTCGATGGGCCCTGAGATATTTATCTCCTGTTACAGGAGGGACAAATCCCATCTTGTTCCATCCCTGTTTCTACACATACTTCATGATACGCCTAAGCAATGTCGTTATGGCCGCCAGTTACGGAACGACGTTAGACAAGGTCAAAACGCACCAATTCATATGCTAGAAAGCATGATGAACTCAGGTCTAAGGACTATACTCTATAGTCGTAATGAGAACCTCCCATGACACTGATATAAATATCATGTGGAGTTCTCATTGGCGGGTCATGTCCGATCATATGTTCATCAACATATATCTATGTGATTGACTGTGATAATCATATCGTTGACTCCATGAAACTTAGTCCAGCAGTCACCTCACATGCTAGTCTCGCGTGGTTATTGGTGTCCCACTTCAACAACCTCGACTAGGGACAATCGTAATTTATGTCATCCTTTACTTATAGGGTTTCATGATCAAGTCCTCAACTTGATGACCTATATGATGACCATAAAATACTTTGGGACCATTACTTAATTATCCAATAATCAAGTAACACCGATGTCAGTTTTAACTTACACAAACATTGCCATAGCATGTTTATATAAGGATCATAACATAACTAAAATAACTCCCACTAGAATCAAGATCATCTGTTCAGATATCTTATACTTAGGTTGTGGGAGAGACTGCGGTGTTTTTGCTTGAAACAATTCCAACAAACCACACCGCCATTCAGATAAAAGCACTATTTTGCGGTCCACTGCTTGGAGCCCTTCCAACAGACAGCACCGCAATTCAGACAAAAAGACATAACCAGGTGGGAATCGGGAATCGTCTTTGTCCGTCTAACTACTTTCAACTGGTTCGTCACTTCCTCAGTTTACCACGAAACTATCCTTAGAGTTCCTCAAACACTTGGGATATTTATGGTAACTGTTCGGTGACTATTACCGGAACATATTGGTGTTTTCTCGTCATGCTTTATGCGTAAGCTGCATTTGGACGAGCGCAAAATATGGCATTCATGATGGATTCTTTTGCATCAGCATAAGCAATCACACTCATCGATACTAGCTCAGCCAGTGTTCAAAACACTTCATCTTGCTAAGATTATTGCCATAAGACCTTTGGTGTGAAGCCATTCTTGGAATCAAGCACATTTCAACTGTCAAATACCTTATCAACATAAGGCAAATTGACATGATCCAATTTGCCTTTCTGATCCATTCCAATGGATCCTTATTCCAAGAACTTTTACGGCCTTCTCCCATGTCCATCGTTAAATTTGACTTCCGACCCAAGTCTCACAAGACTTAACCGATGGAATGTCGTTCATGAGATTAAGTACATTATGTACATACGGTGTGAGAATTGCAATTTCGCTCCCACTAGTCTTCTTGTAAACGCATGGTTTCATTTCTAGTCTGATCAAGTCAAATCTCTTGACCACATTATCAGAATGTTGATTCCAACTCCAAGATGTTTGCTTCAATCTATAAATAGATCGGTGAAGCCAACATGCATACCCAGCCAATTTTCGGAGTTGGGGCTCACCATCGCTTCTTTGAATTTCGCATGTTCGTCACTTTTCAATGATCAACAGATCACGACAATTGGTTACGAGAAATCACTCTCGAGTTAGTGACGGATCCTTTCGGATCTGCGAATTTCAGGCTCCACAGGTGTAGATCCTACAACACTTTGTAGATCTCACCGCTGCTCTCCCTCAACAGGTTGAGCAGCCTCCTGTGTTTATCGAATTTCTTCGATCTGTACTTTTACTCCCATTGTTCCTTTTGAAAGTATGATCTTTCTCAAAAGACACAGTTCCGAACAACAAAACTTTGTTCTCGGATTGGTCATAAAAGCACCAAGCCTCGGTTTCCCTAGGACAATCAGCGATGTAGAACTTATCATATTTGGGCTCAAGCTCATTAGCTGTCATCCCCAAATTATCAGAAACAACTTACTTGAAAAACTTCCAGTCCACATTCAATGTGGTGTCTTTCAATTGATTCTGCTTGAAACCCTTTTCTGCGCAAATACAGATATTTTAGAACGTATTCTTAAATGATTATGGAAGATTCCTGTGACTCATCATTAATCGGAGCATATCTAATAAGATCCGATTCATTCTCTCAGATGATCACCCAATTCTTGACTCAAGTATTTTCTTCCGCGATCTAATCGAGGATCTTAATACTTCTGTCAAATCGAATATATACTTCATTCACATACATACTTACTGAAGTCATCAATAAAGGTAATGAAGTACAGAAGATTTCCTATGGCACTTATGCTCATCGGTCCGCATACATCAGTATGTGTAAGGCCCAATAAGCCTCTGGCCCGTTTTCTTTTAGCTCTGCTAAAAGGCCTTAGTCATTTGGCCCAGTGAGCAGAATTCATATCTCATATGATTTAAAATCAAATTAGTCCAAAAGCCCATAACTATGGAACTTTTGAATCCGCTCCACTCTGTGGTTTAAACGACTATGCCAAGGAAAGACTGGTTCGAGTCATCAGACTCAAACCTTTTAGTATTTATGTTATATACAAACTCTGTTGGAATTGTGTCCAGTAATCTCGGTACTGTCTCTAGAAAGTAAGAGTATGTCAATGATCAGACATAAGTCATATAATACTGGGGGTCATGATGGCTTGCTAGAGTCCGCTCATGATCTATAAGTCTTGGACTTATTGCCTCTATTATATGATCCCATATGGGTCACACGCCTAAGCTAACAGGAAAATGTGTAGGAACGGTGTAGCAGAAGTACGGTAAAAGTGCTAGGCATTTACTGTACTTAGAGAGAATAATTGGGTTTGGCCACTGTGTGTCGATCGATACACAAGGAGTGTCGATCGACACAGTGCGCGAACGCCTCGGAGTTAATTGGCCTTTGGGCCAAATGGCCCAAAACGAACTGAACGAGTTATATAAACTCAAGACGAGTTCAGGTCGAAAATAAGCCCTAGCCGCGAGCCTCCTCTCTCTCTCTGCGCCGATTCCCTACTGGTCTAGCAGCCTCTTCCTGCTCGGTGTGCGTGTGTGAACCTCTGGAGGAGTTACCTCTCGGTGGCTCTCTGATCTCTGACCTGTTCTCCCTTTCCGCTGCACAAAACAGGTAAAAGGTGAGATCATCATTTGTTTCTGACAAGAGAACCTAGATCCGCATGTTTAGGATAATCTGAATCAGAGAATTGAATCAGGATTCATCTAAACATTCCTTCAGTGGTATCAGAGCTATTGGTTCTGGTTTTTCTTGTTTAGATTCAAGTTTAGGATTGTTTTTCTTGTTTAAAAGTGTTTTGAATCAACTACTGATAAGAGAAATCACTTAAGTAACAAGAATTGAAACCTAAACATATGAAAAAATCGCATGATCAAGCTATATGATTTGATATGCGATCGAATCCGAGAGAATGAGAATCGGCCAGAATCGCATGGATCGATCGATACGATCGCATGGATCGGTCGATACAATCGGAGATCGCATGGATCGATCGATACGATCGCATGGATCGGTCGATACAGACTCTCGGCAAAACCTGTTAACGCGTGAAAGCATCGATCGATACAGGATCGATGCAGGTTCGATGTTGGTGCATCGACCGATGCGGTTGGTGCATCGATCGACACGGTTAGGGTTTTGGCTCGGTCCCGTGCATGCGTGAGAGCATCGATCGATACAGGATCGATGCACGATCGATGCAGGATCGATGCTAAGAGCATCGACCGACACGGTTGGTTCATCGATCGACATGGTTGGTTTAAGGCTCGGTTTAATATTTTGATTAAAATTAATTCGTCCTGGTTTAATAAACAGATTTAATAATTTTATTAAGTCTGGTTAAACCGGGACAAGAAATCCAATGTCGAAAGAATTATTGGATTTTGTGCCTAAACCAGGATTTTCTAATTTGATTTGGTTGGACCAAATAAATTGAGAAAATCCGGTTTAGTAAATAACCGGTTGACAATTGTGGTCATCGTAGTAATTAAAATTTGGTTAGACCAATTTTAATGAACCAGACCGGTTATGTCATTTAATTGGACAATTGGGTCATGTCTTGGACATGGACCAATTCTTGGGCCTCGGGCCAAGAAGTTAAAACAATTGGGCCAATTATTTGAGTCTTTCTTCAGATTAATTTAAAATTTATTTTATAAAATTATAAAGTCGATTTTAAATTAAAGTTTCCGAAATTTTGAAATTAGAAAGTTTCTTAAATTAGAAGTTTCTGGATTTGCGGGTTTTGGATTTTAAAGAAATTTCTAAAGTTAGAAAGTTTCCGTTTTTAGAAAGTTTCCAATTTTAGAAAGTTTCCAAAAATAGTAGGTTTCCAAAAATGGAAAGTTTCCCGAAATAGTAATCTTCTATTTTGGGAATGAATTTTAAATAAACCTACGAACCTCAAATAATATCAAGCGTTGGATGTCTTGTCCATTCTATGTCAGCTGTCGAAGCCCATTCAATTGTATTCATGGCCTTACAGTGTGAGGGTGTCTGCTTTTGCGTGGATAAGACGGTTTGTGATTCATAAATGTCATTGGGAGTCCCAGACATTAATGATTACATGACTGTATAGTCTGGTTTTCTTGACTGGGCCATCGGGAGTCCCGGGCCTTGAGACATCAGAGTGGATTGGGCCTCGGGCCCAGATTCACAACCAAGAGTTATATCACGGATATAATTAGCCGATATAGGGCTTACCGATATAAGCTAAGGTTGGGTGACGGCCAGTGGCCCACTTTAATCCTAGTTATATGTGGATCTTGGAATCATTATATTCTATTGAGGGTAACTGATGTTATTGAATATAATGCGTGATTAATCATATTAAATTTTAATACGAGATTAATCATATAGAACATATTAACTAAAATCCTTTTATCTTAATTTTCAGTTATGACTAGCACAAACAATCAAAACACTTTCTCGATCCGGTCTGTCCTTAAGATGGACAAGCTGAACGGATCAAATTTCTTGACTTGGTCGCGGAACCTGAGGCTAGTCCTCAGACAGGAGAGAAAGGACTATGTCCTTGAGAGAGCTCTCCCCGTGAGGATCGGGTCCAATGCTTCTCATGCAGTATATGATGCTTGGAATAAGCATTATAATGATGCGGTAGATGTGCGTGGTCTGATATTGGCTACCATGGACTCAGACTTGCGGAAGCAATATGAGAACATGGAGTCGCCAATAGAGATGATCAGCAGCCTGAAATTGAAATTTCAGGAGCAGATAAGAGTGGAGAGATACCAGTTGGTTAAATCTCTCACTAGCTGCAAGCTACCAAATGATCATCCAGTGAGTCCTCATGTCAGTAAAATGATGGGTTACATTGATAACCTGAGGAAACTGGATTATCCAGTTAGCCAAGAATTGGCAACTGAGATCATTCTGCAGTCACTGCCGTCAAGCTATGATAAGTTCACAAGGAACTATATCAAGAAAGGCTTAACGAAGACGCTGACTGAACTGCATGATATGCTCAAGACAGTTGAGCCAAACGTGAAGAGTACCCTGTACAATCTCATGAATGAGAAGGGTAGGTTTACTAAACCTAATGCTGACAAGGGTGAAGACAAAGTTGTCCAGATTTTGAATCATGGCAAGCGTGTGTCTTCTGAGCCCGAGTCAGATACCTCTTACGTTGGTAAGTGCTGCTACTGTAAGGAGACAGGGCATTGGAAGAGAGATTGCATTAAATTCATGGAAGATGATGAGGAGTTGAAGTTGATGTATGCGACTACTTCCTCAGGTATTCATGTTATTACTTCAAGTTCTACCTTATAGGTATTGGATACTGGTTGTGGCACTGATATTTGTTATAATATGCAGAGCCTGGGCAACAGTAGAACTTTGAAGGAAGGGCAAGTGAAACTACATGTCTGGAAGGAGCTTGAGATGCTGCCTCAGCCGTAGGGTTTTCACTTATAGATCCCTTTTTAGACTTGGTTTTGTATTAAGTAATTGCTACAATATACCTGCTTTAAGCAGAGTTGTCTTTCATTTTCTTGTAAGAATTTGAATGTTTTCATTTTGATAAAAGACAAGTTTTGTTCTTTTGATCTTAATGAAATATTAATTGTAGCACCCTATTCATGGAATGGGTTTTATATCTTAAAACAAAGAGTGCCTAAATGTAACATAAATACCGAATTGGTTTAAATCTGATGAATTAAACCTGATTTTTCTTGGCATAAAGTCTTGGTCACATAGAGTAAGTCGGATTCAGAAATCCCATAGTCATGGACTGTTGGGCTCATTTGATAAAATGTCTTATGAGAGTTGAATTCTGTTTACTAGACCAAAAGGTAAAGGGCCTATCTTAGCCTAGCTAGAGAAAGGCCCAAAGGCTTATTGGACCTGGAACATACTCATGTATGTGGCCCAATAAGCAGTAATGCCAGAGAAAAACTCCTGTACTTCATTGTCTCTACTGATTACTTCAGTGAGTGTGACTGTGTTCATTTGATGAGACACAAGTCGGAATTCTTTGACATGGTCGAAAGAGTTCCAGGATGAAGTATAGGATCTAAATGACAAAAGTATTAAGACTCTGGATTAAATCACGAGTGAGAATACTTAAGTCATTGATTGTGTGATCATCTGAATGAGTGTGAAATCGTTTCACAACTCATTTCTCCTGAAAACCTGAAGGTTTTTCTGTGAGAAAGAATCAGATCTTATAAGAAATGATTAAAGATGAGTCACACGAATCTTCCATGATATTATTTAAGAATAACGCTCTAGAAATATCTAAGTTTACGCTGAAAAGTTCCACCAATATCAGTTGAAAGACACCACGTAAATGTGGATTGGAATCGATCCAAATTCGTCTTTACTGAATATTTGTAGTTAAACTACTTCGCTGGTTGTCCGAAGGAAACCAAGGCTTGTTACTTTTACGTCCATTCTGTTTTCTAAGAAGGGAAGTTATTTTTCAAGAAGAACAGTGGGAGTAAAAGTATAACTTGAAGAAATTCGAGAAATACAGGAGGCTGCTCAACCTGTTGAGGGAGAGCAGCGGAAGGATTTACAGATTTCTGTAGAATCTACACCTGTGGAGCCTTTTCCGAAGGAAACCAAGGCTTGTTACTTTTACGTCCAATCTGTTTTCTAAGAAGGGAAGTTATTTTCCAAGAAGAACAGTGGGAGTAAAAGTATGTCTCGAAGAAATTCGAGACATACAGGAGGCTGCTCAACCTGTTGAGGGAGAGCAACGGATGGATTTACAGATTTCTGTAGAATCTACACCTGTGGAGCCTGAAGTTCGCAGATATGAATGAATCAGTTACTAATCCGAGAGTGATTTCTCGTCATTAGTTGAACCTGATAATCATTGAAAGTTCGCATGATCTGATGATCATTGAAAGCGACGAATCTGCGAAATTCAAAGAAGCGATAGTGAGCCCGAACTCTCCGAAAAATTACATTTTATGTAAGTTAGCTTCATCGATCCATTCATGGATGGAAGCAAACATATCGGGGTTGGAATCTTCGTTCTGTTGAAGTAGTCAAGGTTTTGACTTGAACAGGAACGAATTGGAACTGTGCGTTTACTAATAGATTGGTGGGAGCGATATTGCATTTCTCATATTGTATGTCGATGACATACTGATTCTCGGAAAAGACGTCCCAATGCTGCAGTCGGTAAAGGACTAGCTTGGGAGTTGGTTTTATGATTGACATGGGTAAAGCCACGTAGTTCTTGGAAATTGGATCTAAAGATAGAGATCCGAAAGAGCTGGTAAGACAAAGTCAGGATTCTTATCCCGACAAAGTCCTACACGTTTTCAGCATTCCAATAAGGGTTTTATGCCAATGTCACATGGCATTACGTTAAGCAAGACACAGTGTCCTACGATAACTGCTGAGCTTAAATGCATGGATAAGTTTTCCATATGCGTCGGCAATTGGATCTATCATGTATGCCATGAAACGTACTTGTTTGATGTTGCTTTAATGTTAAGCAAGACAAGTAAAGACCAGTCAAATCCAGCAAAGAATCACTGGATTGCCGTAAAGAATATCCTAAAAGTATTTGAGGAATACTAAGGATAAATTCTAGAGTTACGGAGAAAGTGAGGTGCTACGAGTCGGTAGAGTCTGAAAGGCAATTTTCCAATAGACAAAGATGATTTCCGATCACAGTCCGGTTATATCTTGTGTCTATCTGGCGGTGAAAGGCACTGTTGCTGACTCAATGACTTAAGCTGAACATTTCGCAGCTTGGGAAGTGGCGAAAGAGGTTGTTTGGAAAGAAGAGTTCGTCACTGAACTTGATGTGATTCCCAGCAATAGATGAGACTAGCTGCACATCAGAGGTCCAAACACCTTGAGAATAGGTGTAACCTATTCCGTGAGATAAATGACAGAGATGTTAAGTAGATCAGCGAGTTTCAACGAATGAGAACGTTGCTAATCTATTGACAAAGCCACTCCTTAGGCCTAAGCACGAGTCACGGACTGTTGCTGTAGGATAAGTGAAATTAAGATGTAGTCTAAATTTCAGTGGGAGTTAGTAAAGGGCTTTATTTAGTTATTGGATATGTTCTTGATATAACATTTAAGATGTTTAATGAAATTATTATTTCAAGATTATTTTAACTGTGATGAAATAATCGTTCCAAAGTGATATAAACCATTTTATAGGTCATCGAAGTAAATGACTTGATCTTGAGTTATCAAAGTCATTTAGCTTGATCATGAGACCCTATATTTGATAGATGTTTTATATCATCCCGTCCCTAGTCGAAGGTTGTTGAAATTGGAACACCAACAACCGTGTGAGACTGGATTGGTACGTGACTTATGACAAAGTCTCAGTGTGTCATAGATGCGCGGCATCAAAGTCAGTACATAGGTGTATGTTGGGGAACATACGACCGGACAAGACCCGCTTATAAGAACTCTTCAGGATATTTATATCTGTGTCATAAGAGATTCTTACTACGACTATAGAGTATAGTCCTTAGACCTGAGTTCGCATGCATGTGACTGCACATGGACTGATGCACTTTGATCATTGTCTAACGCTATCGTTCTGCGATAGTTATAAGGACCTTGTTTGGGTACATTATGAAATGAGTAGTTTACAATGATGGAACAAGACGGAATTTGTCCCTCCAATATAAATGGAGTGAATATCTCTAGGCCAATCGGAGATTTGAATACTGGAAAATGCATGGCCATGCTCAAACGGACTGTCCCGAGTCGTTTGGATTGTCAGTATCGAATCAGAGTCCGATGAACAAGATTAGGCTTTATAAGGATGACACCAATCTTGCCTTATGACTAATCGAGATATTGTGACAAAAGGATTATGAATACAGAGATTCCAGTACAAGTGGGAGATTGTTGGAATTGTGTCCAGTAATCTCGGTACTGTCTCTAGAAAGTAAGAGTATGTCAATGATCAGACATAAGTCATATAATACTGGGGGTCATGATGGCTTGCTAGAGTCCGCTCATGATCTATAAGTCTTGGACTTATTGCCTCTATTATATGATCCCATATGGGTCACACGCCTAAGCTAACAGGAAAATGTGTAGGAACGGTGTAGCAGAAGTACGGTAAAAGTGCTAGGCATTTACTGTACTTAGAGAGAATAATTGGGTTTGGCCACTGTGTGTCGATCGATACACAAGGAGTGTCGATCGACACAGTGCGCGAACGCCTCGGAGTTAATTGGCCTTTGGGCCAAATGGCCCAAAACGAACTGAACGAGTTATATAAACTCAAGACGAGTTCAGGTCGAAAATAAGCCCTAGCCGCGAGCCTCCTCTCTCTCTCTGCGCCGATTCCCTACTGGTCTAGCAGCCTCTTCCTGCTCGGTGTGCGTGTGTGAACCTCTGGAGGAGTTACCTCTCGGTGGCTCTCTGATCTCTGACCTGTTCTCCCTTTCCGCTGCACAAAACAGGTAAAAGGTGAGATCATCATTTGTTTCTGACAAGAGAACCTAGATCCGCATGTTTAGGATAATCTGAATCAGAGAATTGAATCAGGATTCATCTAAACATTCCTTCAAACTCATGTTGGTTTAAGATATAAAACCCATTCTAAACGGGGTGCTACCATATGATATTTCATTAAGATCTAAAGAACAAAACTTGTCTTTTATCAAAATGAAAAACATCCAAATTCTTACAAGAATATGAAAGACATCTCTGCACAAGGCAGATACATAGTAGCAATTACTTAATTTCTAAAACCAAGTGTGAAAGGCTCCTACAAGTGGAGAATCTCTACGGCTCATGCAGCAACCATTGCTTCATACCAGACACGCAGTTCCACTTGTCCTTTCTTCAACGTTCTACTGTCGCTTATGTCCTGCATATTTCAAAAAATATTAGTACCACAACTAGTATCCAATACTTACGTAGAACTTGAAACAATAACACAATACCTGAAGAAGAAGTACCATACATCTTCTCCATCTCTTGTGAATCTTCCAAGAATTTAATGCAATTTCTCTTCCAATGCCCAAACTCTTTACAGTAGCAGCATTTATCAACATCAGATGGGCCTGTCTTGGGCTTAAAAGATGACACAGGCTTATCCCGATTCCAAATCTGAACGGCCTTGCCTTCACCCTTGTCTAAACAAGATCTCTCAAATCTTTTACCCCTTTTGATGTTCTGCTCTGCTGTCTTGAGCATGCCATGCAGCTCATTCAACGTCTTTGTCAAGCCTCTCTTGATATAGTTCTTGATGAACTTATCATAACTTGACGGCAGTGACTGCAGAATGATGTCAGTAGCCAACTCCAAGCTGACAGGACATTCCAGTTTCCCCAGGTTATCAATGTAACCCATCATTTTAATGACATGAGGGCTCACTGGAGCATCCTCTGGTAGCTTGCACCCAGTGAGAGACTTCACCATCTGGAATCTCTCAACTCGTGCCAGATCCTGAAACTTGGTGATCATCTCTATTGGCGACTCCATGTTCTCGTATTGACTTTTCAAGTCTGAGTTCATGGTAGCCAACATCAAAACACGCACATCTACCACATCTATATAATGCTTATTCCAAGCATCATATACTGCATTCGAGCGATTGGTCCCAAGCCTTTCTGGAAGAGCTTTCTCAAGGACATAGTCCTTGCTCTCCTGCTTGAGAATTAATCTCAAATTCCGATACCAATCCAGGAAGTTGGATCCATTTAACTTGTCCTCCTCAAGGACGGATCGCAACGAGAAAGTAGTCATAGACATAAGCTGAAATCCAAGGAAAAAAAAAGATTTAGTTATGTATATCATGAGAAATCTTATCTAATAAGAAAACTCTCATTATATTCAAACAATGTTTCCTCTACGAATATAATGATCCAAGATCCATACTTCACTAAAATCTGAGTGGACAACTCGCCATCACCCAAAATTCAGTTATCTAGGTAAGCAAATCATTGTTAATTGTACCCAGTACAACTCTTGGTCGCAGATAAGACAATCCATGTCTCATCTACTCTGACGTCTCTGGGCCCAGAACTTCTGATAGCCCAGTCAAGTAAACCAATCTCTTCTGTCTTGTGATCATTGACAGTCGCACTGCGAGTCTATCAATGATCATCTGCCTTGCTCAGGTCATTGTGGATACCAAGGACTCCAAGACTATCCAACAATGAACCGAGTCTTGACGGTAGACGAGATTGGGCAAGACATCAAGGTCACTTGATGTTTAGTTGAGGAAACTAAACTCTGAAAGGTTAGCAAATCAATCTATTAGGTCATGTAATTTTTGATGTCAAGCACCGCAAGTCCATCAACATGATTACTTGCCTTACTCATCTAATTGTGGACACCAAGCTCTTGGCTAGACCATCACACATTCCATGGATGCACATGATATGAAAGTTGTAGCTACCATTCCCATGACCACTTCGGAGTTACTAACTCATCCTCAGTTTATTATCTTTTTTTTTATGGAAGGGGAGAAGGGAACTAAATAGGACAGGTTTACAGGCTGTGTCAGAACTAACAAGGGAATCCGACACAAAGTATACCAAGCCCTTAGGTGAGAAATCTAAGTCAGTATTAAGGTGAAGTCAGTAAAAGGATCCTCTGATACCTGAAGCGATGTGGGTGTCCTCAGTAGGTTGATCCGTGTCTGGGTTTTCTAATAGTCAAAGATTGATCTGCAACTTCATCCCAATGGTTACTTAAGTTCCTGCAAGTGCTGTTAATCTTCTACAAAAATCATTGTTTCTTACTTAAAAGTTTTGACTCGATAAAACAAATTTTGAAAAATTTAACTGACTCTAAGAAAACAAAAGAAAGAAGTTAGTAGAACCTCCCCCACACTTAAGACACACTGTCCCCAGTAGTGTCAAGCGAAGGATTGGCAAAAAGAAAGAAAAAATTGTTAAAAGGATTGGTTGAGTTCTGTCGGGTTTTACCTCTGTCGCTCAGGCATCGATCGTTGCACTAGGTGCATCGACCGTTGCTAGGCGATTTTTCGTGTATGATCGATCGTTGCTCAGGACCGCAACGATCGCTGCAATGCGATTTCGATCGTGTAGTGACGATCGACACAGTGATGTGTCGATCGACGCACTGCGTTTCGTCCGAGACCTGCAAACAAAAACTCACCAAAACCAGAAACAAAACGTAAAATCCTACAAAAACACTAAAATTAAAATGCAAAAACGAAAACAGTGGGTTGCCTCCCACTCAGCGCTTGTTTAACGTCATTAGCTTGACCGGACGAACAAGATCAGTTTGCTGGAGATCCTGACAGAGACTTTGATTGTATCTGTGCAAGCCTCCTCATCCATGGCGGAGAATAAGCTTTATGAGAATGTTCCTGTCCAAGAAAAGAAGGAGTAAACTGCTCTCCAGGATCCAAAACCGTAGTGTGACTTGACTGCTCATCGTCTCCATCCATAATGGTGAAGGTCTGCCCATCTATCAGTGGCTTGCGCAGCTTGTCCATCTCAAAATGCAGCGGCTCATCTCCCAGGTGGAGGTCTATCAGACTGTGTCTAACATCTATCACTGCTCCCGCTGTAGCCAAGAATGGTCTCCCAAGTATCAACGCATCATCAGGATCACTGTCATACTTCAGCACTAGGAAGTTTGTTGGAACTCAATAGTTTCCAACTCTCACCGGGATGTCCTCAAGGATTCCTTCTGGAACTCGTATAGACTGATCAGCTAGGACAAGAGAGGTCCTAGTAGGAGAAAAATCCAGCATACCCAGCTTCTCTGCCACATAATATGGCATGAGACTTCCAGCAGCTCCCAGATCACAAAGAGAGCATCTAAACTATCCTCGAAGATAGAACAACTTAGCGTAAAAATCCCAGGATCAGGCAGCTTCTTGGGAACCTTGGTTAACAGCACATCACTTATCTGTGGAGGGACTACAATCACCCAATCTTTCAGCTCTTCATCCAAAGGCAACATCTTGTTCAAGTACTTCTGCACACATGGGTGATAAGGCGGATCATCAGGTGATGGAATTTCTTCCAACTCTTCACCAATCTCCTCTAGCTGCTTAAGCTCTTCAATCTCCTGCTTAATCACTTCAGATACTGAGGGATATAGTCTAATGAATTGTGCATAAATCTCCTCCTGAGTAATCTCAGACACTCCAGGGAACAAGCGATCAAGCTCCAAATCTGCATCAATGCTATCAACATCCGGCGAGTCTGTCTGTTCACGACCTGCATCGACCGACACTAGGTGTGTGTCGATCGATGCAACACTGTTTTCACAGTTTTCACCCGAAAGATTTTCTCCAAAATCCGAAAATTCAACCTCTTCTACCAACTCAGCTGTGCTTAGCTCAAATCCTTCACCTAGGTGAGATCCATCATCAACGTACACAGACCAGGCCTTAATATGGGTGTCTGCTACTCCTTTTCCCTTCATAGAACTGGAAATCTGATTCACCTGAGTATCCAACTGCTTCATATGAGTGTTCAGAGACTCAAACTTTCCATTGAGATCCTCATAGACAGCATCCAACTTCTTATTGCAGTCCACAGAAATCTTGGTCTGACTCTCCAGCAGCTATTCCATCATTGTCTCCATCTTACTCTCATGAGCAGTGGCTGCAGGAGGAGTCTGATAATATGAAGATCCATAGGTTCTCTGAGTACCTTGTCCAAAAGGTTTCTGAAAACCACTAGTCTGTCCAAAACCAGCTGAGTTCTGATTGTCTGCGAAGGCACTCTTTTGTCCTCCATTGAAAAACATGTTTCCCTGCTGATTACCAAATTTGTTACCTTGGAAACCAGATCCTCCAATGTAATTCACATCTTCTTCCTGAGTGTCCTCCTCAGTCTGAATTACCTCAACATCTTGGGCAAAGTGGACAGCCTTCTTACCAGCCAGGAGATTGCAAATTGTGTCCAGCTTAGATCTAAATTCAGCCATCTCTGAATTCTCTACACTTCCACCAGATTTCTTCCTCCTCTCATCCATAGTCTTGCAACTGTTGCTGCTCACTAAGTTCTCAATCAACTGCTTAGCTTGTGCAGGAGTCCTGGTGTTGAAGTTTGCATTAATGGAGTTTTCCAGCGCAGACTGATGTGGAAGATCTATGCCTCTGAAGAAGATACCTAGCAATGTGACCTCAGTGAATCCATGGTGTGGGCAGTCACGCTGGTACTTCTTGAATCTCATCCAGGCAGTCTTAAGAGGCTCCACAGGTCATTGGGAAAATGTGAGTATGTCCTGTCTGGACTGATCGGAACGCGCATCATCATAAAAGTGACGCATGAACTCACTCTTCAGGGCTGCCCAAGTATTAAACTGCCCAGGTGGCAGTTGCTTCAGCCATGCAGCAGCGTCTCCAGCGAGACTGTATGGAAAGAGCTTAAGGAACAGATAATCCTGGCAGACTCCATCATACTTCATGCCAGTGATTAGGTCCTCAAACTGATCAATGTGATCCATAGGCTTCTCCGTGGGATGACCATGGAAGGCATTCTGTCTCATCAGCGAGTAATAGATGGTTCTGATCTCAAAATCATTCCTCTCAAAACCAGGCATCACAAGAGCTGACCGGTTTGCATGAAACTCATCCGGTCTGTTGTAGTCAGCTAAAGTCCTCTCATGGAAAACCATCTCTCTACCTTGGGCCTGTCTTTGGCCTTGGTTCTGCTCCTGTTGCGGTTGCTCAGGAGGATCAGGGATTACATTCCCTTCAGCGTCAATCCGATGCCCAGCAGCATTGTACGGATTGTTGTCTCGGTCCCCAGGGTACCTTGAGCATCAGGCATAATGATTAACTTCTGTACCACCATCCTTTCTCTTCTTTCTCTTCTGTTAGTCCTCTCTAGACGTCCAAGTTCTTCAAGTCCGAGATTAACGAGGTTCAGGTTCTGATTACTTCGAGTTTCACGCGTCTGCATAAACTGTCTGTAATCGTCAAGCAACGATCGATGCTATCAGTGCAACGATCGATTCAATCTCAGAATCGCCTAGTGACGATCGACACAAAGGTGCAACGATCGACGCAAAGCGAAATCGGTACCTGCGACAGAGAGAAAACAGAGAAAAATTAGTAACATAAAATAAAAACAAAACAAAACGAAACAAAAATAAAAAATCCTAGTAAAAACCCTAAATTCGATCCTATCGAAGACTCTAAGAGTCCCCGGCAACGGCGCCAAAAACTTGATAGGGTCAGGTTTTAATCCTATTCTACTGCAAGTGCACAGTTAAGTGATTGTAGTATATAGGGTATCGAATCCACAGAGACTCTGGTCTCGATAGATAAAGAACCGTAGGATTTAAACTAAGAAGAAAGCAAATTGTAGTAAACTAAATAGCAAAGCAAGAAAGTAAACAAGTAGCAGATTGTTGGTGGTGAAAGCAGTTAATTAAAGGCGCTAAGTCTAGGGCGTTCTCAGGAAATCAGACAAGCAGACAAATCAATCAGTCAGGATCTAATTAAGCACAGTTCTAGAACTCAAATCACGGATATAGAATTAACCAAATCTCTTTGCAAGAATTTTCTAAGTCTAAGTGCAGTAATCCAAATTTCTTTGCAATTACTAACAGATTAAACCAGCATTAATTTCAAGTTCGATATGTTCACAATTAAACTAAACCAAATTCCTTTGCGAGAAGTTCAATTGCTCAACCTAAATAGTTCAGATTCTAAACCACACTCTCGTGTCGTATTTAGCAACCTAAGATCTAGATTCTAATTGATCAAGTTAGAACTAACATTAAATTCAATTTAGATCGAAGAACATTCTATTCATGTGAATCCTTAACTGAATTAAACAAGTCTAGCAAGTCATGAAATCCTTAATGAGAAACCCTAAACCTAACTATGAATCTACTCAGACATGATTAATGAAACAGAAATCATAGAATTAATAGATTGCATATAAGAAATTAAATAGATAAAGGGGTTCGAAATCTTCTCCAAAATAGATGAAGTACAGGATTAGATCAGCCTCAAAAGCTCTAAAAATCTCTTAGCTCTAAGTATGAAAGCGTATCTAAAATAAACACCAAAATCCTAATTATATAGGCATAATCTCGGCTGGAGCTTCTTTGTAAATACTGGAAACTTCTGGGCCAAAGTGCAAAATCTTCATTCTTCATTAAACCGCTGTATCGGCCCAACTCGCTAGTGTGTCGATCGACACCAAAGGTGTGTCGATCGATGCATGATCCCAAAATCGGTGTGTCGATCGATGCATGATCCCAAAATCGGACAGTGAGCTCAATCTCTCGGCCAAGCACTCCAAAAATCCCAAAATGCTCCAATATCTCCAATTCTCTGCTCCAAACCTGATTATACATGTAATAGACTCTAAAAAAACACAAAAGAACACTAAAACATAATTATATCATGGCATAAAACCGGTAAAAACCATGATATATCACTCGACATCTTTAATGTCTTGCCTTATCTCTTTTCTTCTAACTTTCTTCTCTTCTTTTCTGTCCCTGCTCCCAAAGTCCAATTTAGTTTCTTCTTAGTTAAGTTTCTTTAATGCTTTGTAATGTAAATCTATTATATAATTAGAGTTTTTTCTCTCCATCTATGCTGCCACCTGTCCATTTCTTTGTGTCCATTTCTTTGTGGGCTTCCAAAAAAATTCCATTTGACAACAACAAAATACTAAACCCAACAGAACTATAAACAAGCCCATACAATGGCTCAAACCTAAACTCGTCCCTATTATGCGTTTAAGTTTCCGACGTGACAGTACCCTTTCCATTGCGACCTTCTTCCTTCCTCATTCATCACCATCCTCCGTAACATTGCCAGGTTCAACTCTCCCATTATCTACTCATGATTCAATTCAGAGTTATACTGATTCAATTCCGCTCATTAATTATTCACAGTTCCCTTCATAGCCCCCAAACCGTTTCTAATCTTTCTCTCCCTAAACCTATAAATAATCGCTACACGAAGCCACAAGCCTGCACCTGCCCGTTCCAATCATCTAACATTGCTTCACCAGTTTCAGATTCTCGAAATATGCTGCGGAAGGACGCCTGAGTTTCACTTTTTTCTTGCCTGATCTATCTAAAAATGAACTCCAGGTGATTTACTATGGATATCTTGTCTTGCGATTCATGATTCTTGCAATTTATTTTTATTATTTTGATTTCATTTTGGGGGTTTAACTCTCTCTCTCTCTCTCTCTTCAATTCTCAATTTTGTAATGAGCTTCAGGATGACGACCTCGACGTCGCTCCCGATATCCAGAATTTGAAGGGAAAATTTCATACCAGTGCTATGGCTACTCTGGGTTTTGGATCCAGTGAAGGGACAAACTGGAAACGAAAGTAATTTCTCCATCTGTTTTAAACTTCTTAGCTTAAGTCTCTCTCTTTTTGGGGTTAAGTTTATTGTGTTGAGGCGGGTGTGTAGTAACATGTGCAATGACTATTCTGACGAGTTCCCATGCGATACTCATCATATGGTCAAAGCGAGCTGGAAAATATGAGTACAGTGTCATAACCGCCAAATTTTTGGTGAGTGACTGATGCCAATGTATGTTACAAGCTAGCAATTTTCATTTTCTGACTCTCACAATTTGTAAAAATGTTTGATCTTTGGACGTCAGGTTGAGAATCTGAAATGTGCATTATCTCTTTCTTGCATTGACAAGGATTTGGAAAAAACCAAGGTGATGCTTTGACTTGAGTTATGTTATGTAGGGTACCGTGTTCATCTTATATCTGTTTTGAGAGTAATTTTGATTCTTCTTTTGGCTATAACCGCAGGTGAAGCTTTGAGTGCACTAAAATACAGTTTAGTAGACTCTACAAAGTGCTTCAAATAGTTTTGATTGAGGTTTGAAGAAAGAGCTCTCGGGTTAGTCAGAAGACTAATGAATCTGCAACTTCTTGATGGCAAGAAGCTTTTCTAACCACAAGTTTCTTATAACAGACATTCACTGATATTCCTCTATAAATATGTATAATAGAAAATGCAAAGGCATAGGAAGAAGAAGATAAAGATAGTGATGACGACAACATGGATGACTTTTGAGACATATGATGACGGAGATGACGAGAACCAAGATGAAATTGATAGAAGTACACTCTGCAAGTTAGCCGCGCAGGTTTATCTTCTTGACCTCTTAAAGGTATCCTTGTGCTTTTAAGTAGTAACTCACTGAGGTCGCTTCCTTTGTGCTTTTAAGTTGATCCTTTCATACTGTTCATGGAAACAGTCGCAGGTACAAGAGATTCGTCATGTATGTATACATGGTTTAATCATCAGATTTTCTTTTTTAAATTTGTTATAGCAATGCAAGCATCGGACTCGGTTAGGTCCCAAAGCCTTACCCAGACACTAGGCTAGCACTACGGACTGGCAAACACTATCAGAATAACAAGTTAATACACATTTAGTGAGGAGTAACATATATTAAGACAAACAACAACAACATGCAGGCCCGTGGCTATTAGTACAAATTTAAAACATTGGCCTACGGCCCTATTATCCTAAAAAAAAATTGAAAACCTTTTTTTTAATCTTGTTTATATTGAATAATGTTATATAGATTTACTTATAAGTTATCAATAGTTGAAAGACTAAAGTGAAAATTAAAAATAATAAATTAGGGTATTAATATATTCATCTAATCATCTTCTTCTCACGCATAGTCACTCACACACAATAATTTAAAAACTCAAATCTCATTAAATTAATCGTTTCTAAGTTTTTCTAATGTTTGGAAATTTAAAAAAAAAAATAATCAACTTAAGTTTTTTTCTTCTCAAACTAATGTTTTGTTATTTATTGATTTTAGGTCACAGTAAAAAAAAACTGATTTAGGGATACTGATTTACAATTTGGATTATGAACTTTTATTACGAGCTTATGGCATGTATAAAACAATTAGATGACTTTGATGTATATCTCCACTCTCATAAATTAGATGAAGATGAATTAGTGTATTGTATTTTTATTTAACTAACAATTTCTGTAACATTAATTTTTTAAAAATAATTTTAGAATGATGCTTCTAAAAAATCTTTAAAAGGTGAGTTTGGTTAATGATTTTCTAGGAAAAAGAGAAAAAATTATGTTTTTGAAAAATAGTTTGTTTATTTTGGTTTTTGTTTATTTTTTTTTTTTTGGAAGATGATGGTTATTACTGACTTCATTTGAATTTGAAAAGATGATGAATTTTTTTTTAAAATTGTTGGGTCTAATTTGTAATACCGCTTCCGGTCTCCCTATCTCTTCACACGGCTCTGACAACATGGAACAAAAAGGATATTTACGAACAAAAAGAAAAATTTAAAAACACACTCAGTCACTAAGTTTTTATATTCGCTTGTACAATTTCTTTTTAGGGTTAAGACCTTTGTTCTGTGGTAAATATGTTGTCATTTATTCATTTAATTGAGAAAGATGTAATGACTATGAGGTTTGTGGTGATAAGAAAATTTAAAAATGCATCGACAATTAAAAAAAATGCCACTACTCAATGTATGCCATGTTTGTAGCCATGTGATAAATACTTGGACATCAGTTGTATCTCCCACCAAAAACGCCTCAAAATCCATAATGTTCTCCTTCGGCGTGAATGTAAAGACACACACGGACCTAGCAGATCACTTAAACAGAGATCATACACAAAGAACTCCGTCCAATATTACATGTCCTTCGAGACATCCAATACTTAATCAAAGAACGTAACGAGTTACACGTCTGAATACACCTTTCCAGCTATGCTTGAGGGAGTATTATAGATATGCCTGAAGTTTAATGTGACTGTTTCAGCATATGACAAAACCATGTGAAGTCAAACGTGTAGATAATGTGATTAAGAATTTATGCTACATGAGACTACAATCTTATTAAATAGGGTATTAATAATACCATCGAAGAGTGATATAATATTAATCATAAACTCTATATATTCGTCAGGGGACAAAGTCATACAAGAACACTACACAATTTCTCAAAACAAAACGCATATGTATGATCTTAAGACGCGTATGACGTAACCACCTCCAACCAAATTAAGCATTACATAGTCAAGATTAGAAAACATATACAACTGATTATATTTACGACCAAATAACAAAAATATAACTCAAGAAACCACTTATATAAGCGAACCCCCGCGCATGTGCGGGGGCTTGAAGATCACTAGTATTTTTAATTAGTGGAAAACCCTTTGAAAAAAAAACCTTAGAGACGAAGAGACTTGATCAGAGTTTTCTTCAAACTCGTTTTTTCATCTTCAACCAAAAACAAAAATGAGGCAACATATTCAAAGAGCCAAAAGCGTAACCAAAAAATATTCTCTATTATGCGTCTATCAAATGCGATTTTGATTTTCTGAATATTGTCGCCGACTTCCTGAGATGTTGCTTTGTTAGTATTAACAATCAGTAGACTTCAATGAAGTAAATTGCAGTGGACTATTGGACCTTTTTGTAGTTTTGAACAGATAATCAAGTGCAAACACAAGTGTAGTCTTGCCACATCCTTAAGGGGCGCTAAATCCAATCTGCATATAATCAGATCTCTTAATCCACACATCATCTCCATCATTAATTTAAGACAATAACCAAAAGAACAATTAGTACCGCTAGTGGAGGCACATCATCTCCATCTTTAAACTTGGAATTATGGAGAGCAATCTGATCTTCGCACCAAACAAAGACGGGTATATAGTAATGGTATAGCCTAGCTCTCTGAGGAATCGTGAGCTTAAGCTCATTAAGCTGAAAGAGTCGTCAGAGTTGTGAGCCATAGAGTAACCATTTGTCAATGAACTGGCTTTGTCTACGAGTGGACCCGAGAATATGAACTCAAAAAGGTCTGACACTGAAGAGACATCAGACATCTGTTTTAGTTGGTAAGGCCGAGCATTTCTTCACGTTCCATAACTTGTAGCCGAATAATGTACCATTGAATTGTCCTGAATCCACGAGCAACCACACCCTACACGTAAAAATTCACAAGTCTATGGCTTAGAAATCACAAAACTTTCTAAAGTCGATAATAAACTCTAACACATGTCCGACAACAAAAATGAAACGACCTAACTCTTAACACATAAACATGAGTTCCACCTGATAAAACACGAATTGAACAATATGACTCAAAAACAAAAGGGTTCTGTGTTCCGCAACATAACCTCGTACGAGCCAAAAGCGTTACTAAAACATAAACTTCACTATCTCAAACATTAACAAAATCTAACGCATCTTCCGAAACAGATTCAAAAGAGCCACAAAAAGTAACAAATTTGCCACTGGCTTCCAATAGAGAGATAGTTAGTTCAGGAAATGGAGAGTAGATTGAGAGAGATACATTGGTTGCAAGCGTATGGATTGTGGTAAAAGTTCCTCCCATTAGAATTTATCCAAAAATTATGATTTCCTCAACGGCACCATAAGCGAGGGAGCAGCAGCTAGGGCCACCTTTGAGCCACATGACAAGGGGCTTCGACTTGGGGTGTTGACTCGGCGGTGACTCGGTAACCCAGTAGTATTCCGTCCTCCCTACCGTCTCGTTCACCGTGATGTAACC
Source organism: Orychophragmus violaceus (assembly GCA_030180135.1). Taxonomy (NCBI): domain Eukaryota; kingdom Viridiplantae; phylum Streptophyta; class Magnoliopsida; order Brassicales; family Brassicaceae; genus Orychophragmus; species Orychophragmus violaceus. Next base: position 67,384,605 of record CM058239.1, read on the forward strand.
AAAGAAGTGAAAGAAGACGACATCTATGGGTTCGTGATACGTTCCATAGGCTGAGAGAAGAACAAAATAAGTCAACACCTTCGTGGACTAATGCTGACGTGGCAGGGAAGGCAAAGACTCAATTTTTATTAGAGGGTTTGCCGTTGAAGCGTTTCTTCTTTATAAGAGCTGGTGATCGTCTATGGCGGGCATCTTGTTACTCGTTTATGGTGCCGTTGATATGAGATCTTTATAGGGGGCAGTTGCCCCCCATAACTCGTTTATAGGTTAAAAGAGTCGTCATGAGACCTTCCTCTCCGATTTGATATGAGATCGTGGGAATACTGTTGAGCATCTTGTTATTCGTTTGTTGATAAGATTCAAGTAGTTTGGAGTTAGGATCTTATCAAATTGGTGCGGTGAGCTGTTTCGTTCCTCGCGGTTTCAGATATTGGATCGTATCAAAGGCGGTTGTGAGAAATAGGAAGAATTAAGTGCAACGATGGGAATCGTTGAGGTTCCAGTGTTTACGGGAGTCGATGTGAAGCCATGGATCAGTTGGATGGAGCAATATTTTGCTCGGTGCGTTGATATCACGGAATTGCAGAAAGAGGCGATGGCTTATGGTTTTCTTGAAGGTGATGCACTACGGTGGTATTGTGAGAGAGAGTTCGATACCTGGAACGAACTGCGTGACGCGTTATTAATGAAGTATGGTGATGACAATGATACAGAACGTTATTGGTTGCTCGCGGAACAAGATCGAGTGCTGAGGAGATTGAGAGCTTCTGAGATTCAGGAGTCACCATCGTTCAAACCAGAGGAAAAGGATTCGTGGATGCAAGGGACAGAATCTTGTGACGTTACGGAAACGATGGAGAAGCAAGAGACCGAGGATGAATCGTCACAGCTTTATCACCAGTACAACGCTCAAAGTAATGCAGCAAAAGTTTTGAAGGCGAAGAGAACATTTCTGTCGTCAATTGGTGTGTATAGCAAGGTAGCAGAGGGTGATGCAAGTAAATCGCTTAATGAGGCAGAATCAATCTATGCAAATGAATCCATGGAAATAGCATCAGATAAGGAAAGGGACAGTGCGGTGATGATATCAGGTGTTGATGATTTGATTATGGAGGAAGAATCTGGTAAGGAAGAGAAATCAAAACGTCCATACACAAAGGGGACCTTGGTGACGACAGAATCATTTGCACCGATTCTTTCAACTGCACAATACAACGCTCAAAGTAATGCAGCAAAAGTTTTGAAGGCGAAGAGAACATTTCTGTCGTCAATTGGTGTGTATAGCAAGGTAGCAGAGGGTGATGCAAGTAAATCGCTTAATGAGGCAGAATCAATCTATGCAAATGAATCCATGGAAATAGCATCAGATAAGGAAAGGGACAGTGCGGTGATGATATCAGGTGTTGATGATTTGATTATGGAGGAAGAATCTGGTAAGGAAGAGAAATCAAAACGTCCATACACAAAGGGGACCTTGGTGACGACAGAATCATTTGCACCGATTCTTTCAACTGCACAAATTCAATTGGAGGCTTTTGCTTCAATCATGAAAGCTGATTGTATTGATCAACCCGAGTCTACACATTCTGCCTATAAGGTGTTCGACTTATTGACTCGTAGAGGCTCCAGACTTTGGTATAAGAAGAAGCATAGGAAGTCTTCCAAGTCTTGGAGGTACAAATTCAAACCGATAGGACAACATCAGTTCATGCAACGACATGCACATAAACTGTTTGACAGAAAGTTTATGTGGAATATATTGCTGAGGCGTCACTCAATATGCATGAAACAATTCAGTCTACAAGAGGATGGACCAATGGTGTTCAAAGGTGTGCCACCATTTACTTTCAGTTATCAGACTAAACCAAAGGATGTGGAAGAAGCTAATGGACCAGAGATGGTTATGACCTATGCTGAGGTAATAAAGGTAGCTAGTGAAGTAGCTGACAATGGAATCAAAGTGGAGGAGAGTGTATTCCATGGCGTAGTCGATGATGAAGAAGAGGGTGTGAAGTTAACCAACAAAGAGGACTTCGTGGTGGACTCATTTGCTCTGAAATTTGTGCATGTAGATGTGGCAAAGCCAGGGGTTGTTGTTGTTGGAGACGTAGAAGGGAGTGTGGTGCTGGAAGATGATGGTAACATCGCTGGGTTGCATAATAAGTTTGATCTAGTCGGCCAATTTGACGGTGATGGAATTGAGTTTCACTCTGATAAGACCACTGCTGAAGCCTCTATCACCTCAGATAAATTTGATGAATCGTTCTCTGTATCATCTGAAGAAACAAGCGAAGAGGTTCTCTTATTCGAAACTCCCAAGGTAGGAGTGATAGAGACCCAAGCTGACGATGATTCACAGGAGACAGAAGAGCAAACATAAACACTTGTTGCCGCATCTGAAGTTGACGAGGTGGAAAAGATTGAGGAAACGCCAGATGTAATTCCAGAAACCCAAAATGAAGAGAAAGTTGCTGAAAACTCTATTCCTCAAAGTTCCAGCGGATGAAGTTTCATCTTCAGAAGCTGTAGGAAGTGAAGAGATTGAGAAGGAGGATATGCAGGAAGAGTTGGCTCAGGAAACACATGTGGTATGCAAATGTATGGCTCAAGCCGTATGGTGAGTCTTAACCGAGGTGTTCGCTCTTAAAGAATTTGAGGAGAAATCTGTAGGTAGTGTTGACCTTGAGCTCTTTTAAGACCTTTTGTTACATTTTATTGTTCGTCGGTTGAAATTTGGAATTTTTTTTTTAATAAGTTGCTTCAAACTTCAAATTAGAAAATACTTAGGTTGAACCTAATTTGTTCATCCTCTCTTTTTTTAACCAATAAGAATATGCCATGTAATATTATTTTTAAATAAAATTATAAAATTAAATTTAAGAAATTAAAAACATTCAACTATTTTATAAAATAGATAATAATATAGGGTTCACAAATTGAAGTTTAGTATCTAAGAATTATGGTTTAGGGTTTAGGGTTTAAGCCTTTTATGGTTTAGAGTTTAGGGATTAGGGTTTGAATTCTTTGGGATTTAGGGTTTAAGGATTATGGACCCTTTGGATCTAAACCTTTTGGAGTTTAGGAATTATGGTTTAATGTTTAGGGATTAGGGTTTAGGAATTAGGGTTTAAGCTCTTTGGGTTTAGGGTTTAGAGATTAGGGTTTAATATATTATTTTTAAGATTTACATATTGGGTTTAGGGATTAGGGTTTAGTTTTAATTTTAATATTTTTAGGTTCAAATTAGAATTTAGGGTTTAGAGATTAAGATTTAGGTTTTAGTAATTTTTATAAATTTTTTTATTTTTAAATTTTGTCTAAAATAAAATATATTTTCTTTTATTTTCGTTTTTATTTTCTTATTTTTAAAACTTTTTTTTTAAAAAATAATTATTTTAATGCTAGATTATGTGGAATTATTTGATTGGTTTAAAAAAGTGGGGGTGAACAAAAGGGTTCACCACTAAGGGTGAACCCAAGTATTACTCCTTAAAACTATGTTAAAGAAGAACATAAAATACAAATGGACTATAAAAAAAATCAAAATATGTAACTTTTATACAAAGAAAAATTTAAATTAAGTAAAAATAAAATAGTTAAAATCTTTTGACAAAATATAAAAGATATAAAAGTTATTATAATGTTGACAAATATAGTCTAAAAAATAAATAATTCTAAAAATATAAAACTCAGAAATACAATAAAAATCAACCAAAACCTATATTTATTTAAACTATACTCCCTCCGTTTCTTTATAATTGATGTTTTAGAAAACAAATTTGTTTCAGAAAGATTGAAGTTGTAGATTTGCTATGCAACTTTTACTAATTAATGTTTATAAATTGTAAATTCTAAAAACAATATTGAACTACTATTGGTTAATAATTATGGGGAAGTGTTTTAATAAAAAAAAAATTTGCATTTATAACTAAATATTGATTAAATTCTAAAACATCAATCATTAAGGAATAGAGGGAGTATTAAAAAGAAACATAAAATACGATTGAACCACAAACAACTAAAACATGTAAATTTATATTTTTAAAAAGTTAAAAGGTACAAAAAATAAATAATTAAGAGTTCTCGATAAAGTGATGAAAAAAAAATTATATTACTAAAAATTTATAAATGATATAGTCTAAGATAAATAATAGTAACATTAAAAAAACTAAATAAAACCATGAGCGTACACAATAATAACTTCAATTTGGGAAAAAAAAAAAGGAATGTTTTCCATACTGGAAAAATACGCGAGTAAAACGGATTGGTTTGTTTGGTTTGTTTCTTAAGCAATAACTTTACAACAACAGCTATTAGCGGTTTCTAAAGCCCATACTGAAATTGATTTGTTTAATTTTAATTTCATCCAAATAACAGTTTTTTACTCAGTATATATATATATATATATGCATTAATAAAGAAATGCATACAAACAAGGTAGAACAACCAATAAATTTACAAGAAACACTCTAATTTCACATATATATCATAAAACAATAAACGCTTATGCGAGTAGACCGGAGGTAGAAAATCAACTAGTTATTTAAAGACTGAATCAGCCAACTAATTAATGATCCTTTTGCTTTGATTAAAGCCCTCTGAATAAATTGGGGGATCATTAGTTGAGCACTCTCGGCCCACTGAATATTTGGTTCGAAGGAACTATAAGGCTCGTCTCAGCCCTTTAACAAATCAAGCCTGAGAGGTCAACCCGTCCCTGGCCCTCGGAGATATTGACATCTTCTTACAAAACAATGTTCAACAGTGAGACGGGTCCATGATGACCTATTATCGACCTATGACATCCACAATTCAATAAAATATGGACATGATTGCATCCTCTGTAAGCTAAACGAGCGAAATGGCATAGGACACTCTCTAGGGTCATCACCTCAAATGCCTTTATTTTGAAAAGAAAAATCTAAAATAATTCCATTATAACTTAATTTCTTTTAATATTTTTTCAAATCGAAATATACGGTAAGTTACCAAAACTTCAAACTAAATAAACAAAATTACAATTTATATCGGGTTTTTACCCATCCGCCCAAACATATCAGATCGAACCCAAAATTTTAAAGTTTTCCTTTCCAATTTCAAATTTTCTCAACATTCAAATTACTTTTCGATCGTTATTTTTGCGTTATTCGTGAAACTAGGTAAAACTACTGTAGTTCTACTTGATTCCTAATTCGATTTTCATGGAAAATGGTAGAGACATAACATTCCAGAGATACAAAGACGATCTTTTATATTAAAAAGAGTACTACAGAGATGTTCTAATTTAGACGAATTTTTAAAAAAAAAAAACAGAGTACAAGAAAAGAAATTAAAACAAGCAAGAATTTCCTCAATACATGTGGTAGAACTTCAAACACCGTTTGTAATTAAAGCAATTTGGGCAGGCGGTTTCCAAATCCGAAGGTGGCAAGATTCAGGGGGCTTCATGTTCTGCAACGATTGGACGTACACGGCTTCTTCTGAACAGTGATGCCATGCAGTGACTTCTTCAAGTTCTTCCAAACTTTATTAGCGGTCTCCAAATCATCTTCATCCTGCGAGTTCATCAAGGCCATGTACTCTTTGCCTTCTACGGGATCGTCGTGGAGGAAGTAGTGCACACCGTACAAGTAAGCAGCCTCCAAAATCAAATTGTCGCCCTCCCCAATCACCCCAAGCTCTAAATATGTCATTCCGTTGTCGGGGTCGTCCTCAAAGAAATAAGCGAGAATACCACAAATGAAGAAAGCGGTGAAGTTTTCGTGTTCTACGCACGTTTCCAGAAACTCCATGTGAGCAAGCGCACAAAGAGGACTCTTGACCAGCAGTGAGAGGCATAGAGAATAGAGGACTCTCGGATTCTTGGAGGCTTCTTTCATCTTTGTGCAGGTTGCTTTAGCATTGCAGTAATCGCCGGAGGAAGCTTTGCCGACCTTTTCGACGATAATGGTGAGGATTTCGATCGAGAGTTGTTGTAGACTTAGAATCGATCTCGATTTGGCCATGCTTTCCTTCTCTCTGTTTCGGTACTTCTCTTTGTTTTTGTTAAGAATCTCTCTGTTTGATGGTTATGTCTAAATCGAGTATTTAAACATCCTTTAGGGTTTCGTGCTAGGGAGGTGTCGATTCGCCGAGAAAGAGGTGGAGAGGTGTCGATTCACTGGTTTCAGAGGTGTAATGATGATGGCGTCAGGGTTATCTTTTTGGGTTTGAAGATCGACGGCTAGTTGTCCCCTGCAATAAACGTTTGTGATTTGAAAATAGTTCGAGAAACAGAAACGTCAAATCGGTTTATATGAGAGACAATTACAGAGAACCGGAAGAAAGAGACGATGGGATTTTGGCGCCAAAAATTAGCACACAATATTACCTAAGATGTTAGTTTTACGGAATTTGCAAATAGTTCTACTTTATATGTTTTCAGTTTATTTAGTATTACATATTTTAAAATTGTGTTTTTGTAGTTTTACAATTGATATAAATCGATTAACATATAATTATGATTGTTTTATACATTAATTTGTTTTTAAATTTTTTTTTTTACTTATTTGGTTATTAGTTACAAAGTGGTCTTAAAAGTATAAGAACAATATTATGTAGTTTCTTCCATTATATGGTCATTAAGTCGATTAACATATAATTCGATTAACTTATATTTCTGGTAGTTTTATGCATTAATATTTTATTAATTTATATTTTGTTATAATGATACTTGTTATTATAATTTTACAAATTTCACAATTCTCTTAGTAATACTAGTATTACTAGTATTACCCAGCATCAAACAAATATGACAAATAGTTATACAACCTATACCAAAATAAATCATACATACGTATCTTACAAATTAGAGACAAAGTCATACAAAAACAAAATGTGAAGATACTATAAAACTCTATAACCACTTACAAATAACAACCATGAAGTCCTTATCTTGGCCGTCTTTTGTTTCACGTCCTTGGACGAGTTGTTGTTGATTCTATCATGCAGAAACAATAACAAAAACCTCATTCAATAACACTAGTTGTCTACCATAATTTAATCAATAACGCTAGTTGTCTACCATATTTTAATCAATAACTCATGATTTTCATTAATACCAGTTTTACTAGTTATACAACATTTAACAGTAATACTAGTTTTACATAGTTTTCCTATCGCATGAACATTCGAAAGAGAGAGAGAGAGAGAGAGAGAGAGAGAGAGAGAGAGAGAGAGAGAGAGAGAGAGAGAGAGAGAGAGAGAGAGAGAGAGAGAGAGAGAGAGAGAGAGAGAGAGAGAGGATCCCAAAATGTTCGATCTTATAATTCATTTTTAATTCCAATCTACTCGTTTCTCGCACCCTGATCTAATCACTTATTCCCTCTGTATAAAAATAAACTAAGTTTAAGGTTTTTACACACATATTAAGAAATCATTAAATTTTATAGTTTTTCTAAACTAAACTATCATTTATTGTTAGTTTAAAAAAAAATTAACCAATCATAAACTAATCTGCAGAATATAAATGGTCAAAAAACTAAAACATATCATTAATTTTACATTGAAAATTGAAAAAATGATTTATATTTAGACAAAATAAAATCTCTTAAACTTAGTTTAATTTTATACGGAGGGAGTAATAAAATAACATTGTCTCCACGGTGATATATCTCGTTCTATGTATTTGCCAAGCTATAGTCTTACTTGAACGAAAGTCTCTGAATACCACGTCACCATGTCATCAGTATTAATTACCTAATTTATACCAAAATTCAATTGGTTTATACCAAAATGAAACTAATTTTAACTAATAACCGAATTCAACCGAACATAACCGATTTTAACCAAAAAATCCAATTAAAGCGATTTTAACCAATTTTTCCACAAAAAATTGATTAGTTTTGGTTAATAAACTTAAAATAGAAATTAACCAATAACCGAATAGAACCGACTTTTAGTTTGGTTAATTTTGGTAACATTTCTAAAATACTTCGATTAACTGATAACCGAACTAACCGACTCGTTTTGGTTTGGTTAACCGAACTCGCATGCCTAATACATAATATTATTTTATTTATTAAATAAAAAGAAACATGTATTTTAAACAGTATTATAATATATAAAATAATAAAAATAAAAACAGGCTAGTTTGCAACTTTTATAAATAAAATTTACTAAAAATAAAGTAAAAATAGAATAATAAAGCGAATATTTTTTTCAAAGGCAAAAATAGAGGAATACATTGGAGAATATAGCTCCTCTATTATAAAGTTTATCTATTGTAGAGGAAAAAATAAAGGAATACATTAGACATGGTTTAATAGTACCTCATTTTCTTGAGTTGTCCCAGTTGCCAAGGTTTTTAAAACCTTTATTTTTGACCTGTATTTTTCTTCACAACCCCTAAAGAGTATATTTTGTGGCACCATTTTATAAGCATGTTTCATTACTTGCAGGTCCGGCCCGTTACAATATAACGCCTAAAGCAGAAAAAAAATTTATGCCCTACAAAAATCTATTTTGACACTCGAACACTGCACATGCAGTTCACTATTATTAGAATTAACCACTACGCCATAGTCGTTTTTACAAATTTGATGCCCTTAAAAGTTTTCATATATTTTGGCGCCTAAAGCACCATCTTCATGTGCTTTAGCCGGCCCTGATTACTTGGTCAGAAGGATTGTATGCATATCACCGAAAAAATCAAAGAAGAAAAGCATTATGTAATAAATTCTTTAAGTTATCAGCTTGATTTGTGATCACTTGCCTAACTGCGCTTAAGAGTGATGCCATAGCCTGAACAACACAAAAAAGGGAGAAACATGTTGAGCATAGGAAGAAATGTTCCATGAACTAAGGATTGAAATTTTAGGCTAACCAGATTAAAAGGATCAAGAGAACGGTGGCATCAGTAGCTCAATCTATGTCTTACATGAGACACATGTCCATTCATCTTCTTCACGCTCTCATCTAGAAGCTTATCCAGCATGTCAAACAGCGTCCGAGTAGAAATATTCTTCAAAAGAAAAAGGAAATACCATTTGAATCAGATACAAAGGTAAAGGCTAAATGGTTGGACACAGTCTACTAAACGGTTGAATTAGAATATTGTACTCGTAAACTGTTCGATTTCAGTATTTCCGAATCTTTAGCATCAGATCCTTCCTTTGACTGGAATCCATAAATAAAGTTGCGGTCATCTCCTCTTGAATCTGAGTGGTCTTCTGGCAAGCTCCATCTCCTTCTTGCACATAGTGAGTTTTTATCATAACCACCATAAAAAAAACTTACTTTAAGCGCCTTAAGAAACTATAAACCAACCAGATTTTCTATACTGTAGAAATAAAAATTTTCCGAATAAACGAAACAGTATTATCCATAAAACAATAACAAACATGTTCTATGTATGAAACCTCTAACATGGGCAGAGCCATTTCATCCATAGCAATCATAAACCGATCAACTTTTACATAAGAAGGTTAAAATCTGCCTCCCTAAAGAATATATGTTTGATATGCGTTTACACCCTATCTTATGAGGACATCAAGTCATCATCAACCATGGAGCATGGTGATATGATCATGGCTAGCAAGGAGAATATGGAGCTTGAACCAGAGCTTGAACCTGAGGATGCTAAGCTTGAACCAGAGGATATACATGGAGATGAGGATGTCCTAACTGCACCAAGTGGACCAATGACCCGAGCAAGAGCTAAGCTGTTCAACAAAGCCATTGGAGGAATGCTTAATCACTTAAGCATGGAGCATGAAGAATACAATCAAACCATTCTGGTTTTGATTCAGGCCCAAAGAGATCACTAATTGGGTATGTGAATCAATTGTACTCTTTTTCCCTTATCCAAGTTTTGTCCCAATGGGTTTTCTTGGAAAGGTTTTTAATGAGGCAATTGTTTCACATTATTTGGCCCATTAGTTGATTCTCCTCAAGCCCAGAACTTCAATTTTCGTCCAGAATATTCCCTAGGATTTTAAATTTCGAAAATGAGTTGTAATAAGTGTTTTAGCTAGTTCCTAGGTCATTTAATGCTTGCTCTTCATGCAAGCCTTCTTCTAAACTCTTTTTCTTTCATTTCGTTTTTATCCAATCTTTTTATCAAAAACCTTTCTGAGTTTGGATCACAAAAATTCTGTTGGTGTTTCATATCAACAAATCCTTAGTTTCTTTTGGTGTGATTCTGAAAGAGACTAAGCTGTGGTGTTTAGAGATTCATTCCGCAAATCTCTGATCTAACCAATCGATCATCTTATTCCTTCCATCATCACGGCTTCACAGCCACAATCTATCCAAGCTTCAACATCTCAAGCATCGATCTAGGGAAGATCTCATCAAGTGGTATCAGAGCACACTTGAGAAGTTGAGTTTTCTATCTATCATTTTCGTTTTTATTTGTTCATGTTCTGTTTTCTGTGTTCATCATAGATTTACAGATCTGTTGTGTTTGTTCTGTCTATCATTGTGTCTATCACTTTCATATGATCATTTGCAGTATTTTATCATCAAAATCATCATTTCTGTCACTGATTTGTTCATCACAATATACCAGTACGAAAATAACTCTTCATCTTCTGATCTGATTTATTCATCACTGTTTGAAGTTGTTGTTGTTGTTGATTTGTTTCTGATCATTTATAAATCATCATCTTGTGTTTCTGTTTTAAGTTCTGCATCAAATTTCTATAAGAACAGTTACTGCTGAGTTTGTGTGAATTGTTTCAGGATGTCTGAAGAAGAAGAAGAAACCAGTATCAACAGAAGTCAGAAACTCTTGGCTGAAGCTATTACAGCCCAAATTACTGATCAATTGACTAGGGTAATGGATGACAAGTTTGAGGCTATGAGAGAAGAGCTGAATGTCAAGTCATCAAACAAGGATAAGCAGTCAACAGGAAGAGGGAGTCATGCTTCTGAAAGAGAAAGAGAAAGAGAACAAGAAACCAGAGAAGAAAGAAGGCGAATCAGAGATGAAGGTGCACATGGTTATTATAGTCATTCATCTCAGAGAAGTCATAGAAGATCTAGCCGTACAAGGGGAGGCAGAGACTTAATGCAAGAGAACCTCAAAGGATTGAAGATCAAAATCCCATCCTTTCATGGAACCAACAATCCAGATGCTTACTTGGATTGGGAGAAGAAGATTGAGCTGGTCTTTAACTGTCAAAATTATGCAGAAGTAAACAGAGTTAAAGTGGCTGCTACTGGGTTCTATGATTATGCCTTGAGCTGGTGGGATCAGATTGTCACTTCTAGAAGACGCAATGGAGAGTACCCTGTTGAAACTTGGTCAGAATTGAAGCTCCTTATGAGAAGAAGGTTTGTGCCAAGTCATTATCACCGCGAGCTTCACTCCAAGCTAAGGAAGCTGTCCCAAGGCAGCCGATCAGTAGAAGATTATTATCAAGAGATGGAAACCCTGATGCTGAGAGCACACATTTCTGAGGATAAAGAAGCTACTATGTCTCGGTTTCTAGGAGGATTAAATAGAGAAGTGCAAGATAGAGTGGAGATGCAGCACTATGAGGATATTGAAGAAATGTTGCATAAAGCAATTCTGGTTGAGCAGCAAGTTAAGAGGAAAGGAACCTCAAGGCCTAGTTATGATTCAAGCAAGTTGAGCTATCAAAGAGAGGGAAAGCAAATCATGACTCCAAAACTAGAAGCTAAGCCATTCACAGCCAATCAAGAAAAGGACAAAGGAAAATCAGAAGCTACTGCAACTAGGACTCGTGATCTTAAGTGTTATAAGTGCCAAGGCAGAGGACATTATGCAAATGAGTGCACTAACCGCAGAATCATGGTTATTAGAGACAATGGGGAGTTTGAGTCCGAGGATGAACCTGAGCAAGGAGATCAATCATCTTCTGAAGATTGTAAAAGAGTAGACAAAGGACTGTCTACTGTTGCTAGAAGGTCTTTGAGCATCCAAAGCCAAGCTGAAGAGCAAGAGCAGAGAGAAAATCTGTTTCACACTAGATGCCATGTCAAAGGGAAAGTCTGTAGCTTAATCATTGATGGAGGTAGCTGTACCAATGTGGCAAGTGAAACAATGGTTAAGAAGCTCTGTTTGGAGGAAAAGAAGCATCCTAAACCATATAAGCTTCAATGGCTTAATGACGAAGGGGAAATGAAGGTCAAGAACCAAGTGGTTGTGCCATTCTCTATTGGAAAGTATGAGGATGAAGTTCTTGTTGGAATTGTGTCCAGTAATCTCGGCACTGTCTCTAGAAAGTAAGAGTATGTCAATGATCAGACATAAGTCATATAATACTGGGGGTCATGATGGCTTGCTAGAGTCCGCTCATGATCTATAAGTCTTGGACTTATTGCCTTTATTATATGATCCCATATGGGTCACACGCCTAAGCTAACAGGAAAATGTGTAGGAACGGTTTAGCAGAAGTACGGTAAAAGTGCTAGGCATTTACTGTACTTAGAGAGAATAAAACGGTTTAGCTACTCTGTGTCGATCGATACACAAGGTGTGTCGGTCGACACAGTGTGCGAATGCCGTCTAGTTAATTGGTGTTTGGGCCAAATGGCCCAAACGAAATCAGACAAGTTTTATAAGCTAAAACTCGAGTTTCTGATCAATTAACCCTAACACTCCAGCCGTAAACTCTCTCTCTCTGCGCCGAATTCCTCTAGTGGTCTAGCAGCCGTTTCCTGTGATCGCGTGTGTGAACCTTTGGAGGATTCATCCCTCGGTGTTTCTCTGATCTCAGACATACCATCTATTTCCGCTGCAAACAGGTATAAGGTGAGATCATCATTTGTTTCTATTCTGAGAAGAACCTAGATCGCATGTTTAGGTTGATATGAATCTAAGAATTGAATCAGGATCAACTAAACAATCCTTCAGTGGTATCAGAGCCAATGGTTCTGGTTTTTCTTGTTTAGATTCAATGTTTAGGATTGTTTTCTTGTTTAAAAGTGTTTTGAATCAACTACTGATAAGAGAAACTACTTAAGTAACAAGAATTGGAACCTAAACACACATAAAATTGCAGAAACCAAGCTATATGATTTGGTAGAATGCGATTTCAAGAGGTCTGTATCGACTGCGATCGCATGGATCGATCGATACGATCGCATGGATCGGTCGATACAGCCTATCGGTTAACCCTGTTAACGCGTGAAAGCATCGATCGATGCAGGATCGATGCAGGTTCGATATTGGTGCATCGACCGATGCGGTTGGTGCACATCGATCGACACGGTTAGGGTTTTGACTCGGTTCAGTGCATGCGTGAGAGCATCGATCGATACAGGATCGATGCACGATCGATGCAGGATCGATACTGAGAGCATCGACCGATGTGGTTGATGGATCGATCGACACGGTTGGTTCATCGATCGACATGGTTGGTTTAAGGCTCGGTTTAATCTTGATTAAAATTAATCGTCCTGGTTTAATAAACAGATTTAATAATTTTATTAAGTCTGGTTAAACCGGGACAAGAAATCCAATGTCGAAAGAATTATTGGATTTAGTGCCTAAACCAGGATTTTCTAATTTGATTTGGTTGGACCAAATAAATTGAGAAAATCCGGTTTAGTAAATAACCGGTTGACAATTGTGGTCATCGTAGTAATTAAAATTTGGTTAGACCAATTTTAATGAACCAGACCGGTTATGTCATTTAATTGGACAATCGGGTCATGTCTTGGACATGGACCAATTCTTGGGCCTCGGGCCAAGAAGTTAAAACAATTGGGCCAATTATTTGAGTCTTTCTTCAGAATAATTTAAAATTTATTTTATATAATTATAAATCGATTTTAAATTAAAGTTTCCGATATTTTGAAATTAGAAAGTTTCTTAATTTATAGAAGTTTCTAGATTTGCATGATTCGGATTTTAAGAAATTTCTAAAGTTAGAAAGTTTCCGTTTTTAGAAAGTTTCCAATTTTAGAAAGTTTCCAAAAATAGTAGGTTTCCAAAAATGAAAGTTTCCCGAAATAGTAATCTTCTATTTTGGGAATGATTTTTAAATAAACCTACGAACCTCAAATAATATCAAGCGTTGGATGTCTTGTCCATTCTATGTCAGCTGTCGAAGCCCATTCAATTGTATTCATGGCCTTACAGTGTGAGGGTGTCTGCTTTTGCGTGGATAAGACGGTTTGTGATTCATAAATGTCATTGGGAGTCCCAGACATTAATGATTACATGACTGTATAGTCTGGTTTTCTTGACTGGGCCATCGGGAGTCCCGGGCCTTGAGACATCAGAGTGGATTGGGCCTCGGGCCCAGATTCACAACCAAGAGTTATATCACGGATATAATTAGCCGATATAGGGCTTACCGATATAAGCTAAGGTTTGGTGACGCCCAGTGGCCCACTTTAATCTTAGTTATATGTGGATCTTGGAATCATTATATTCTATTGAGGGTAACTTATGTTATTGAATATAATGCGTGATTAATCATATTAAATTTAAATACGAGATTAATCATATTGAACATTTTAACTAATAACCTTTTTATCTATATATTTCAGATATGACTACTACAAGCACACAAAACACATTCTCGATCCGGTCTGTTCTCGAAAAGGAGAAGCTGACTGGAACGAACTTCCTGACGTGGTCAAGGAACTTGAGGCTAGTCCTCAAGCAGGAGAAGAAGGATTATGTCCTTCGTGATCCTCTCCCCGAGAGGCCTCCTGCCAATGCCGCCAGGACTCTGCATAATGCTTGGGAAAAGCATTCGTCAGATGAAAATGATGCCTATTGCCTGATGTTGGTGACAATGACTCCTGAGCTGCAAAAACAGTTCGAGAGTGTATTGTCACCCATCGAGATCATGGCAAGCCTGAAATCGCTTTTTCAGGAGCAGGCTAGGACTGAGAGGTTTCAAACAGTTAAGAACCTCTTGGACTGCAAGTTGGCTGCGAATGCGGCAGTGAGTCCTCATGTCTTGAAGATGATGGGTTATCTCGATCATCTTCAGAAACTCGACTGCCCAATCAGCCAGGAACTTGCCTGCGACATCATTCTGCAGTCGTTACCTGCAAGCTATGATCAGTTCATTCTGAACTTTAACATGCATGGCTTGAGTAAGACATTGCCTGAGCTTCACGGAATGCTCAAGACTGCGGAGCCCAATTTGAGGAAAACCGCCAAGGACCCCAATGTGCTTATGGTGCAGAAGGGCAAGGGGTTTAAGAAATCCTCTGCTAAGGATAAGGGAAAGGCCAAGGCTGTCCAAGTCGCGGACAAGGACACGCCAAAGCCCAAGCCCAAGTCCAAGGCTGGGCCAACTGACATATGCAGGTTCTGTAAAGAACCAGGGCATTGGAGGAGAGAATGTAAGAAATTCCAGGAAGGTCTAAAGGAATTGAAGAAGAAGACTTTTGAGACTTCTTCAACAGGTATTTTTGTTATAGAAGTTAATACAACTACTTCTGATAATACCTCATGGGTTATGGATACTGGTTGTGGGGCTCATATTTGTACTAATATGCAGGCACTCAGCAACAGTAGAAGGCTGAAGCAAGGACAAGTGGAGCTACGAGTTGGGAATGGAGCAAAAGTTCCAGCGCTAGCTGTAGGCACTTACTTGTTGTCTTTACCTTCGGGATTGATTTTAGAACTCAATAATTGTTATTTTGTACCTGCTATAAGCAGAAATATTATTTCAATTTCTTTGTTGGATTTGGAAGGTTATGATTTTTCAGTTAAGAATAAATTATGTTCCTTCAATCGCAACAATTTGTTCTATGGTTCTGCCCCTCTTATGAATGGGCTTTACATACTCGATCAATCCGCGCCAATTTATAACATTAATACCAAACGGTTCAAACCTAATGAGGAGAACCGAACGTTTCTATGGCATTGTCGTTTAGGGCACATCAGCGAGAAACGCATCAAGAGGCTCCATTCGAATGGACTTCTTGGCTCATTTGACTTTGAGTCATGTGAGAAATGCGAATCCTGCATGATGGGCAAAATGACACGGGCCCCCTTTAATAAACCTAACGAGAGGGCCAGTGACTTATTGGGCCTGATACACACTGATGTGTGTGGCCCAATGTCCACAAATGCAAGAGGAAACTATCAGTACTTCATTACCTTTACTGATGATTTCAGTAGGTATGGATATGTTTATTTGATGAAACATAAGTCTGAATCTTTTGAGAAGTTCAGAGAATTCCAAAATGAAGTACAGAACCAACTTGGCAAAAGCATTAAGGCTCTTCGGTCCGACCGAGGAGGAGAATACTTAAGCCAAGAATTCAGTGATCATCTGAGAGAGTGTGGGATCGTATCCCAACTCACTCCTCCTGGAACACCTCAATGGAATGGTGTGTCTGAGAGGAGAAATCGAACCTTATTGGATATGGTTCGATCTATGATGAGTCACACAGACCTTCCAATATCCCTTTGGGGATATGCTCTGCTAACAGCAGTGTTCACTCTAAATAGAGCGCCATCGAAAGCAGTAGCAAAGACACCATATGAATTATGGACTGGAGAAGCTCCAGTGCTGTCTTATCTCAGAATTTGGGGTTGTGAAGCTTATGTCAAGAGATTGATCTCAGACAAGCTTACACCAAAATCTGACAAATGCTACTTCATTGGTTATCCACGGGAAACCAAGGCTTATTACTTCTATCTACGTTCCGAGAACAAGATCTTTGTTGCCCGGGATTGTAACTTTCTTGAGAGGGAGTTTCTCTCTAAGAAAGACAGTGGGAGTAAGGTACTGCTTGAAGAAATTCAAGATGAACAGGATACTGCTCAACCTAATGAGGAAGAGCAGCAGGAGGACCTACAAGAAATTGTAGAGCCTGAACCTGTAGTACCTGAAGTTCGAAGATCCGGGAGGATCCGTCACGAACCCGAGAGATATCAAGGATTCCTCGTGACTGACTGTCATGATCTTTTGATCATTGATGGTGATGAACCATCGAACTTCAATCAAGCCATGATGGGCCCAGATTCCTCTAAGTGGCGCAAGGCCACTGATTCCGAAATGGACTCCATGTCGGTCAACCAAGTGTTTTCGTTGGTTGACTTACCCGCTGGTGTAAAAGCCATCGAGTGCAAATGGATCTTCAAGAAGAAGATTGACGTGGATGGAAATGTCCAGATTTATAAAGCCAGGTTGGTGGCAAAAGGTTTCAGACAAGTCCACGGTGTGGATTACGATGAAACCTATTCACCAGTGGCTATGATGAAATCTATTCGGATTCTACTAGCAACTGCAGCTTTTCATGATTATGAAATTTGGCAGATGGACGTGAAAACCGCCTTCCTGAATGGAATTCTGGAAGAGGATGTGTATATGACACAACCTGACGGTTACATAGATCCAAAGAATGCTGGAAAAGTATGCAAGCTTCATAAATCTATTTATGGATTGAAGCAAGCATCGAGGAGCTGGAATCTTCGTTTTGATGAAGCGATCAAGCAATTTGACTTCATCAGAAACGAAGAAGAACAATGCGTGTATAAGAAATCTAGTGGGAGCAAGATTGTATTTCTTATTCTGTATGTCGATGACATACTGCTTCTCGGAAACGACGTTCCAATGCTGAAGTCCGTAAAGGACTGGCTTGGAAGTTGTTTTTCCATGAAAGACATGGGTGAAGCCGCATACGTTCTTGGAATCAGGATCTACCGGGATAGATCTAGAAGGCTGATAGGCTTGTGTCAAGATTCATACATTGACAAAGTCCTACAAAGATTCAGCATGAAGGATTCCAAGAAGGGCTTCACGCCGATGGTACATGGCACAACGCTAAGCAAGAAGCAGAGCCCTACGACGGCTGCTGAGCTTGAGCGCATGAAGAATATTCCTTATGCATCTGCAATAGGATCTGTCATGTATGCCATGATCTGTACTCGTCCTGATGTTGCTTATGCATTGAGCATGACGAGTAGATACCAGTCAAATCCAGGTGAAAACCATTGGATTGCCGTAAAGAATATCTTGAAGTATCTAAGACATACTAAGGATAAGTTCTTAGTGTACGGTGGAAGTGATGTGCTTAAAGTCAGTGGATTCACGGACGCAAGTTTCCAGACAGACCAAGATGATTTCCGGTCACAGTCCGGTTATATCTTTTGTCTGAATGGCGGTGCAATCAGTTGGAGAAGCTCCAAGCAAGACACCGTTGCAGATTCCACCACAGAAGCTGAATATATCGCCGCCTCAGAAGCTGCGAAGGAAGCTGTTTGGATACGGAAGTTCATTATTGAACTAGGTGTGATACCAGATGCGGCTGAGCCTCTGGCACTGTTTTGTGACAACAATGGTGCTATAGCTCAGGCAAAGGAACCAAGATCACACCAGAAATCCAAGCATGTTCTAAGAAGATTTCACTTGATACGTGACATCATTAATAGAAAGGAAGTCAAGATCAGCCGAGTCCAGACAGATGATAACGTCGCTGATCCGTTGACAAAGCCACTCCCAAGGCCTAAGCTCGAGTTTCTGACTGAAGCTGTAGGCATTAGAGACATAGAAATGTAATCTAAATTTGAGTGGGAGTTTGAGGGCTTTTATTTAGTTATTTGATATGATCTTGTAAAACATTCTTATGTTTAATGAAATTATTATTTCAAGATTATTTTAACTGTGATGAAATAATCGTTCCAAAGTGATATGAACCATTTTATAGGTCATCGAAGTAAATGACTTGATCTTGAGTCATCGAAGTCATTTAGCTTGATCATGAGACCCTATATTTGATAGATGTTTTATATCATCTCGTCCCTAGTCGAAGGTTGTTGAAATTGGAACACCAACAACCGTGTGAGACTGGATTGGTACGTGACTTATGACAAAGTCTCAGTGTGTCATAGATGCGCGGCATCAAAGTCAGTACATAGGTGTATGTTTGGGCACATACGACCGGACAAGACCCGCTTATAAGAACTCTTCAGGATATTTATATCTGTGTCATAAGAGATTCTTACTACGACTATAGAGTATAGTCCTTAGACCTGAGTTCGCATGCATGTGACTGCACATGGACTGATGCACTTTGATCATTGTCTAACGCTATCGTTCTGCGATAGTTATAAGGACCTTGTTTGGGTACATTATGAAATGAATAGTTTACAGTGATGGAACAAGACGGAATTTGTCCCTCCAATATAAATGGAGTGAATATCTCTAGGCCAATCGGAGATTTGAATACTGGAAAATGCATGGCCATGCTCAAACAGACTTTCCCGAGTCGTTTGGATTGTCAGTATCAAATCAGAGTCCGATGAACAAGATTAGGCTTTATAAGGATGACACCAATCTTGCCTTATGACTAATCGAGATATTGTGACAAAAGGATTATGAATACAGAGATTCCAGTACAAGTGGGAGATTGTTGGAATTGTGTCCAGTAATCTCGGCACTGTCTCTAGAAAGTAAGAGTATGTCAATGATCAGACATAAGTCATATAATACTGGGGGTCATGATGGCTTGCTAGAGTCCGCTCATGATCTATAAGTCTTGGACTTATTGCCTTTATTATATGATCCCATATGGGTCACACGCCTAAGCTAACAGGAAAATGTGTAGGAACGGTTTAGCAGAAGTACGGTAAAAGTGCTAGGCATTTACTGTACTTAGAGAGAATAAAACGGTTTAGCTACTCTGTGTCGATCGATACACAAGGTGTGTCGGTCGACACAGTGTGCGAATGCCGTCTAGTTAATTGGTGTTTGGGCCAAATGGCCCAAACGAAATCAGACAAGTTTTATAAGCTAAAACTCGAGTTTCTGATCAATTAACCCTAACACTCCAGCCGTAAAATCTCTCTCTCTGCGCCGAATTCCTCTAGTGGTCTAGCAGCCGTTTCCTGTGATCGCGTGTGTGAACCTTTGGAGGATTCATCCCTCGGTGTTTCTCTGATCTCAGACATACCATCTATTTCCGCTGCAAACAGGTATAAGGTGAGATCATCATTTGTTTCTATTCTGAGAAGAACCTAGATCGCATGTTTAGGTTGATATGAATCTAAGAATTGAATCAGGATCAACTAAACAATCCTTCAGTTCTGTGTGATGTTCTACCTATGGAAGCTGGACATATTCTTCTTGGACGTCCATGGCAATCTGATAGGAGAGTGATTCATGATGGCTTCACCAACAAGCACACTCTTATGTTCAAGGGCAGAAAGACCACTCTCATTCCTATGACACCACAAGAGGTTTATGAGGATCAACTCTATCTCCAACGCAAGGAAACCAGGTTAAGCAAACAACCAAATCTTTTTATAAAGGCTAATGAAGTTAAGAAATCTATTTGTTCAGATAAGCCAATCTTGTTGTTTGTATTTAAAGAAGCTCGTGTGAGCTTGACTAACCAAACACCGGCTTTGCCGAGTGAACTAAGTGAGCTTTTACAGGATTATAAGGATGTGTTTCCTGAGGAGAATCCAAGTGGTTTACCACCAATTCGTGGCATTGAACACCAAATTGACTTCATACCAGGAGCCACACTCCCAAACCGTCCAGCATACCGCACCAATCCCGTGGAAACAAAAGAGCTACAAAAACAGGTTGATGAGCTCATGGCCAAAGGACATATCAGAGAAAGCATGAGTCCATGTGCTGTACCAGTCTTACTTGTGCCTAAAAAGGATGGGAGCTGGAGCATGTGTGTTGATTGTAGAGCAATCAACAATATCACTATTAGGATGAAGGAGGGTGATGAATGGAAAACTGCATTTAAAACGAAGCATGGTTTATATGAATGGTTAGTTATGCCATTTGGTTTGACAAATGCACCTAGTACATTCATGAGGTTAATGAATCATGTTCTTAGAGCTTTCATTGGTCATTTTGTTGTAGTGTATTTTGATGACATTCTGATTTACAGCAAAAGTTTAGAAGAGCATGTTGAGCATCTTAATTCTGTCTTAAGTGTTCTTAGACATGAGGAACTCTATGCTAACTTCAGCAAATGCACATTTTGCACAGATAACCTTGTCTTTCTAGGTTTTGTTGTAAGTGCAGACGGAGTTAAGGTAGATGAGGAGAAAGTCAAGGCTATTAAAGAGTGGCCAAGTCCTAAGACAGTAGGAGAAGTGAGAAGCTTTCACGGTCTTGCTGGGTTCTATAAACGTTTTGTCAAGGACTTTAGCACCATTGCTGCACCACTCACTGAAGTTATCAAAAAAGAAGTCGGTTGGAAATGGGAACAAGTGCAGGAAGAAGCATTCCAGACCCTTAAAGAGAAGCTTACTAATGCTCCTGTCTTGGTCTTGCCTGATTTTCTTAAAACATTTGAAATTGAGTGTGATGCCTCAGGTATAGGAATTGGAGCTGTTCTAATGCAAGAAAAGAAGCCCATTGCCTATTTCAGTGAAAAGCTTGGAGGAGCTACCCTGAACTACCCAACTTATGATAAGGAGCTCTATGCCTTGGTCCGGGCCTTGCAAACATGGCAACATTATCTGTGGCCTAAGGAGTTCATCATCCATACTGACCATGAATCTCTCAAGCACATGAAAGGTCAACAAAAACTTAATAAGAGACATGCTCGGTGGGTTGAATTCATTGAAACATTCCCTTATGTCATCAAGTATAAGAAAGGTAAAGATAATGTAGTTGCTGATGCATTATCCAGAAGGTACACTCTACTCTCTACTCTTGATGCAAAGCTTTTGGGATTTGAACAGATTAAAGAGCTTTATGAAACTGATTCTGATTTTCAAGATATATATAAAGCTTGTGATAAATTTGCTTCTGGACATTACCATAAAAAAGATGGGTTCCTGTTTTATGAGAACCGCTTGTGTGTGCCTAATTGTTCTCTTCGAGACTTGTTTGTTAGGGAAGCTCATGGTGGAGGTCTCATGGGACACTTTGGCATTGCCAAAACACTTGAGGTGATGAGAGACCACTTCCATTGGCCCAATATGAAGAGAGACGTTGAGAGAGTCTGTGGTAGATGTGTCACTTGTAAGCAAGCCAAATCAAAAGTTCAGCCAAATGGTTTGTATACTCCTCTTCCTATTCCTTTGCATCCTTGGAATGATATTTCTATGGATTTTGTGCTTGGATTGCCTAGGACCAGGACTGGTAAGGATTCTATATTTGTTGTGGTTGATAGATTTTCAAAAATGGCACATTTCATTGCATGTAACAAGTTTGATGATGCATCTCATGTGGCAAACCTGTTTTTTAGAGAAGTTGTTAGGTTGCATGGAATGCCTAGGACTATAGTTTCTGATAGAGATACTAAGTTCCTTAGCTACTTTTGGAAAACCTTGTGGTCTAAGTTAGGGACTAAGCTGTTATTTTCTACTACATGTCACCCTCAAACTGATGGCCAAACTGAAGTTGTTAATAGGACTTTAGGAACTCTCCTGCGTGCATTAATCAAAAAGAATCTTAGAACATGGGAGGATTGTTTGCCTCATATTGAATTTGCATACAATCATGCTGTGCATTCTGCTTCTAAGTATTCACCATTTCAGATTGTTTATGGCTTTAATCCTATGTCACCTTTGGATCTAATCCCTTTGCCTTTGAGTGAAAGAGCTAGCATTGATGGAAAGAAAAAGGCAGAGTTGGTTAAGCAGATCCATGAACAAGCTAGAAAGAACATAGAAGAAAAGACCAAGCAGTATGCTCAACAAGCTAACAAAGGCAGGCGTCAACTGATTTTTGAAGAAGGAGACCTTGTGTGGGTGCATCTGAGGAAAGAAAGATTTCCAGCTGAAAGGAAATCAAAGCTCATGCCAAGGACCGATGGACCTTTCAAAATAATCAGGAGGATTAGTGACAATGCCTACCAGCTGGATCTCCAAGGTAAGTATAATGTAAGTTCTAGTTTCAATGTTTCTGATCTTGTTCCTTTTATTGCAGATGAAGCAGATTTGAGGTCAAATCTTTCTCAAGTGGGAGAGGATGATATGATCATGGCTAGCAAGGAGAATATGGAGCTTGAACCAGAGCTTGAACCTGAGGATGCTAAGCTTGAACCAGAGGATATACATGGAGATGAGGATGTCCTAACTGCACCAAGTGGACCAATGACCCGAGCAAGAGCTAAGCTGTTCAACAAAGCCATTGGAGGAATGCTTAATCACTTAAGCATGGAGCATGAAGAATACAATCAAACCATTTTGGTTTTGATTCAGGCCCAAAGAGATCACTAATTGGGTATGTGAATCAATTGTACTCTTTTTCCCTTATCCAAGTTTTGTCCCAATGGGTTTTCTTGGAAATGTTTTTAATGAGGCAATTGTTTCACATTATTTGGCCCATTAGTTGATTCTCCTCAAGCCCAGAACTTCAATTTTCGTCCAGAATATTCCCTAGGATTTTAAATTTCGAAAATGAGTTGTAATAAGTGTTTTAGCTAGTTCCTAGGTCATTTAATGCTTGCTCTTCATGCAAGCCTTCTTCTAAACTCTTTTTAAACTCATGTACTCTTTCATTTCGTTTTTATCCAATCTTTTTATCAAAAACCTTTCTGAGTTTGGATCACAAAAATTCTGTTGGTGTTTCATATCAACAAATCCATAGTTTCTTTTGGTGTGATTCTGAAAGAGACTAAGCTGTGGTGTTTAGAGATTCATTCCGCAAATCTCTGATCTAACCAATCGATCATCTTATTCCTTCCATCATCACGGCTTCACAGCCACAATCTATCCAAGCTTCAACATCTCAAGCATCGATCTAGGGAAGATCTCATCACATGGGGAGGACATAAATCAACCAACTAAGACCCATGGAGAAAACCAACCCGAGCGCACCAGAGACATATGTTCATATCTTGGAGCATATCTTCCCAACCATGAAGAGTTAAGCAATAAATCAACCTGTTCCAGTAAATTGACTCATCAAGGAATCAACACAAAGTGGAAGTGTTTCAAAAGCTTCCAGATGTAGAAGATATACAAGTTACAACTCATAAGATTTCCAAGGAATCCGCTGGAGACGAACTGCCACTTCTTGGAGAGCTCAGATCGGACCAGGATGAATCAAGTTGTAAAACAACTTGTTTTGGAAACCTTACTCATCAAAGGTTCAGGGGCAATTGGATTCGGTTCAAAAAAAATTTATGGTTTAAAAGTTATTCAACTTCTAAACCAGGAGATACCCAACTTGCCTTATTTGGAACTTTGGAGCAATAAACCACAACGGTCACATTTATATCAAGTTGTGCTCGTGATTAAGCATCCCTACATCATCCTGGATGTTCCAAAGGCGCATCAATTCCTTCCCAAGTTATCAAAATACAAGGAGTCCCCAACTTAACGTATTTGGACAGATTTCTCATTAATTCTCCAACATCTAGTTTTTCATTTATTTTTGTGATTTGCTTCTTGATTTAGACTTTAGAAACTTTGTATTTCGAGCCTATATAAGCTCAGAATGATCCCTTGTAAAGATCACCTTTCAATCAGCCAATAAAGTATTATTCAGTTTCTATTCAAAGAAAGTTTCTTTGTTATAGTTTTTCCTTTCTTTTGAATAAGTGTGTGATTCACCTATTCACTAGGAAACCTTGGATTAACTTGTTTGTGTGATTCAAATAAGTTGTTCAACCACATATTGAGAGAGTCAATCAGCCCAATTGAACAAGTGATGTTCATCTCGTCCACCATCAACCCGATTCACAAGAGAGAGTTACACATCCAGCTGATCAATCTCCATCACCTATTTGTGCATGCATCATCTGGTATCAGAGCCGAAAGGCTCCTAAACAGGTGTTTTCTATCCAAAAAAACTCATTGCATTCGTTTCTGTTTTCATTGTTCATTGTTTGTTTGTTTCTGTTATTGCATCCTCATAAGAAAAAGCCATAAAAAGTCATTTTGTTCGGTCATTCTGCTTGAGTCATTCTATTTATTTGCATCTTAAATCAAAAACCCATAAAAATCGTTTCTACCTTGCACTTGTCCATTCCGTTGCATCTAGTTCATTCTGATTTGCATTTAGATTGTCTTTTGTTTTGTTTTCGCATCTTTAAACTGAAAACCTATAAAAATCCTTTTGTTTATTTCGATTTAGTCATTCATCAGTCTGTTTTCATTTCATTCTTATTGAAAAACTCATAAAAACTTGTGTGCTTTATCATTGTGTTTTTTTTTGCATTGTTCTTTAGTTCATTCTATTTTACCTTCATACCTTGCATCTTTAATATAAAAAATAAACCAAACGAAATTGCATTTGTTTTTGTGTTTTGTCAAGTTTAGAAGTTCATCTTGTTTTCATAAAAACCAAAAAAATGTTTGAAGAAGAAAGAGTTTTAACCTGTTTGATTCGGTTTTCTTGATTCAAAACAAAGAAAAGTGTTTGTTTCCTTTGTTAACTCCATTAGATTTCGAAAACTTAATTGTAAAGGCTCCCATTAACTTTCACATTTTGATTTTTCCTTATTAGAAACAAGAAAACGTGTTTTCATCTTTTCAGAAAAAGTAAACCCAATATTTTGTGTTTAAAACCCAAATTCCATTGCTTTTTCGAAAAGTTTACTAAACCAGCCTTCATAAACTTATTAAAACCAAGGAAGAAAGTTTTAACTGATTTCTTAAACTGTGACCCAAGTTTAAACCCAAACGAACTTTGTTTTCATCTTAACCGGATTTCTAAATTTGGTTTCAAAGTTTCTGATTCTTATTAAACCGTGTGTGTGTGCACTAGTTGTGTTGAACACATACTTGTTCTATACTTAAGTTTCAGGAAAACCAGAACCGAATTCATACACTTTGTTTGTTATATTTCAGGAACTAAAACATGGAAGATAAGGATGGAGCAAGTGTCTACACTACCTCAAAGGTTGATTGGGGTGATGAAGAGCACTCATGGAATGGAGAAGAAGAGTTCACTGAAGCATCTTGGACAGAAGAAGCAGCATCAAAAGCTATTTTTGATGCAGGATCCGAGCTTGAAGAGGAAGCACATGGAGAGGACTATTATAGCACATACCATGGAGAGGACTATTATAGCACATACCATGGAGAGGATCCTAATTATGGAAAACCTGAACCAGAACCTCCAGACCATTACCAAGACGAAGAACATTGTGAGTCAAGCAAGAGGAAGCAATGGGAGGATCAATCTGACCTTGAAGATCCTTATGGAGCAGAACCAGACTGCCAAGAAGAAGAAGAGCAACCAGAGTTTGACTCTTGGGATGGAGAAGCTCAATCTTAAGCTAACTCTGAAGAAGAATCAGAGAGAGGCTGTGAAGAGGAGTCATGGGCAGAAGAAGATGACCCAATCGTGTTGGGAATGTCCTGAAATCTATTTGTACTTACTCTGAGAGAAAGTCGTGTTGTCGAGATGAGACAATCATATGACACTGGGTAGTCATAATGCTTTGCTAGAAGCCACTTATGATTAATGAGTTGAGAAGTCATTGCTAGTGTTATATGATCCTACAGGGTCACACACCTAAGCAAACTGGACATTGCATAAGAGGATGATCATTAATGTAATGATCGGATGAATGCATATTTGATATGCATTCAATATCGACTTTTCTGGGCGATGTCGATCGATGCACTAAGAGTATCGGTCGACATAGATTGGCCGTGTCGATCGACACATAGAGTGTGTCGGTCGACACAACTCGCGGATTAGCAGATTAATTCGGTTTAATCATTAGTTAATCCCGGGGCGGTTTAAGTCAACATATATAAGATATATGGTCGACCTAAACTCGTTTCTAACCTAATTCACAGCCACCAGAAACTAGAGAGAAACCTCTTGAGAGATCTGATCTCTATAGGCACTAGCATCCCTTCTGTTCAGCTTGTGTGCGTGTGGATACCAGTAGAGGCGCAGCATTTAAGGCGCTCTAGATCTCGATTATCTGCAAATAACTTCCGCTGCTAATCACCAGGTAATCTCCAGATCTGATAGATTCAATTACATGAACCTGTAGATCCTAGGCTCGGAATTCAGACTAGGATTGCCTAATTGGATTAGGAATCTGCTAGAAATTCCTTCAGTGGTATCAGAGCTTTAGGGTTCCATTGAATCTGTGGCATGTTGATTAGATTAGTTGAATCTGGATCTCTGTATAGTTGATACAAGCATGCTGAAATTCGTTTTTGATTAAAACTAGTTTAGGGTTTTAATTTGAAAAAACCGATTAGGGTTTATCGCCCTGTGTCGATCGACACCAAGCGGGTATCGGTCGAAACAGAAGGATAACCCGAATAAAACTTTTCGCCTAGTGTCGATCGACACAAGAGTTGTATCGGTCGACACAAACCTCGCGAGATTGATGAACCGGTTCAATTGGATTGGACCGGTTATCGTGCTTGGTTAAATGGTTTGAATTGCGATTGGTTTGATTAGGTTGGTATCGACCGATGCTAGTGTAGCATCGATCGACACCGACTGGTATTCAAAACCGGATCAATTGGATTGATCGGTTATCGCGGATTACTTTTGGTTATTCTGTATCGATCGACACTATAGTAGTGTCAGTCGACATCAGATTCGATGATTGGGTTTTTGGAGCCTGCAATCACAGAACCAAAGCATGATAAATCAATTAATTATAAGAATTAAAACATAGTAAAACTGAACGTTTTAAATGGTTCCGTTCCTCAACCAAATATCAAGTGATACTTGATGTCTTTCCAATCTTGTCAACTGTCAAGACCCATTTAGTTGTGTGATAGACTTGCAGTGCAAGACATCGACAATTACGTGACTGAAGAGATTGGTTTACTTGACTGGGCCATCAAAATCGTTTTGGGCTCAGAGACATCAGGTGGATTGGACATAAGATGTCGATCCACAACCAAGAGTTATATTGGATATAACTAGCAAGGTTGTTGCTTACCTAAATAGCTAAAGTTGAGTGATAGCCAGTGGCTCACTTGAATTTAGTAAAATATGGATCTTGGATCATTATATTCATCTGAGGAAGCATTGATTGAATATAATGCGAGTTCTCTTAAAAGTTAAGATTTCTCATTTCTTGAACATCATAACTAAACCTTTTCTTTTCTATGTTCTCAGCTATGACTACTACTCATAATAATTCTTTCTCCCTGCGATCCGTCCTTGAGAAGGACAAGTTAAATGGATCGAATTTTCTCGAATGGTATCGGAACTTGAGAATTGTTCTCAAGCAGGAGAAGCGGGACTATGTCCTTGAAAATGTTCTCCCTGAAAAACCGAGAGCCAATGCTCCACATGCAGAAAGGAATGCTTGGGATAAGCATTCTAATGATGTGGTCGATGTGAATTGTCTCATGTTGGCTACCATGAACTCGGATTTGCAGAAGCAATACGAGAACGTGGAGTCGCCCGTGGAGATGATCACTAGCCTGAAAAGTATGTTTCAGGAGCAAGCACGAACTGAGAGATACCAGACGGTTAAATCTCTCATTGAATGCAAGCTACCAAAGGACAGTCCAGTCAGTCCTCATGTCATTAAGATGATGGGTTATATTGATAACCTGGGGAAGCTGGATTGTCCCATTAGCCAAGAGTTGGCTACTGACATCATTCTGCAGTCAATGCCGTCAAGTTATGATCAGTTTGTTATGAACTATAACATGAATAACCTGACAAAGACATTGACTGAGCTGCATGGAATGCTCAAGACAGCTGAGCCAAATATCAAGAAGGGCACTCCTAATGTACTTATGGTACAAGGGGGTAAGAAGTTTAAGAAACTTGGCAAAGGTAAGGGAAAGGGCAAGGCAGTCCCGGTTGAGAACCAGGACACGCCGGCGCCAGCCCCAAAGCCCAAGCCGGGCCCATCTGAGACTGATAAGTGCCATTACTGTAAAGAGCCTGGGCATTGGAAGAGAAATTGCAATAAATTCTTGGAAGAGAAGAAGAAGAAGAAGAAGACTTTCGAGACTTCATCTTCAGGTATTTATGTTATAGAAGTAAATGTTACTACTTCTGGTTCTACTTCTTGGGTATTGGATACCGGCTGTGGTGCTCATATTTGTACAAATATGCAGGGCCTAAGCAACAGTAGGAAGTTGGAAAGGGGACAAGTGGACCTGCGCGTGGGGAATGGAGCAAGAGTTGCTGCATTAGCCGTAGGAACATATAACTTGTCTTTACCTTCTGGTTTGGTTTTAAAGCTTAATAATTGCTACTATGTACCTGCTATAAGCAGAAATATTATTTCCATTCCTGTTTTGGATGTGGAAGTATATCAGTTTTCAATTAAGAATAAATGTTGTTCTTTTGATTACAATGATATATTTTATGGTAGCAGCCCATTAGAGAATGGGCTTTATGTTTTAAACCAAACTACACCAATCTATAACATTAACACCAAGAGATTCAAATCAAATGACACGAATCAGACTTTTCTTTGGCATTGTCGTTTGGGCCACATAAACGAGAAACGGATTCAAAAGCTCCATAGTGATGGGCTTTTGGGCTCATTTGATTATGAATCATGTGAGAAATGTGAGTCTTGTTTACTAGGCAAAATGGCAAAGGCGCCTTTCAACAAATCAAATGAAAGGGCCAGTGACCTATTGGGCCTTATACATACAGATGTATGCGGCCCAATGAGCACAAGTGCCAGAGGAAATTTTCGATACTTCATTACCTTCACTGATGATTTCAGCAGGTATGGCTATGTCTATTTAATGAGACACAAGTCGGAATCTTTTGAAAAGTTCAAAGAGTTCCAAAATGAAGTACAGAATCAACTTGGTAAAAGTATTAAGGCTCTTCGATCAGATCGTGGAGGAGAATACTTAAGTCAAGAATTCAGTGATCATTTGAGAGATTGTGGAATTGTTTCACAACTCACTCCTCCTGGAACACCACAATGGAATGGGGTGTCCGAGAGGAGAAATCGAACTCTATTAGATATGGTTCGATCAATGATGAGTCTCTCAACTCTTCCATTATCCTTTTGGGGATACGCTCTAGAAAAGTCTGCGTTTACACTTAATAGGGTTCCGTCAAAATCAGTTGCAAAGACACCACATGAGATGTGGACTGGAAATGTTCCAAGTGTGTCTTTCCTGAAGATTTGGGGTTGTGAAGCTTATGTCAAGCGATTGATTACAGATAAGCTCGAACCCAAATCTGATAAATGCTACTTCGTTGGTTATCCTAAGGAAACCAAGGCATACTACTTTTACAACCAATCCGAGAACAAAGTGTTTGTTGCTCGGAACTGCGTTTTTCTTGAGAGAGAATTTCTTTCCAAGAGAAACAGTGGGAGTAAAGTACAACTCGAAGAAGTTCGAGAACCGCAAGAAAATGTTCAACCCGTAGAGGAAGAGCAACAGTTGGATCTACAAAGAGTTGTAGACCCAACGCCTGTGGAGCCTGAAATTCGCCGATCCGAAAGGATCCGTCACGAACCCGAGAGATATGGATTTCTCGTAACCAATTGTCATGATTTATTGATCATTGACAGTGACGAGCCCGCAAATTACGAAGAAGCGATGATGAGCCCTGACTCCGAAAAGTGGCTGAAAGCCGCTGAATCCGAAATGGGATCCATGTCACAGAACCAAGTATGGACTTTGGTTGATTTACCCGATGGTGCAAGACCCATTGAGTGTAAATGGATTTTCAAGAAGAAAATTGATGTGGATGGAAATATTCAGATATATAAAGCAAGGCTAGTGGCAAAAGGTTTCAAACAAATTCATGGTATTGACTATGAAGAAACCTATTCACCTGTCGCCATGCTTAAATCCATTCGGATTCTCCTAGCAACAGCTGCTCATTATGATTATGAGATCTGGCAAATGGACGTGAAAACAGCTTTCCTTAATGGGATTCTGGAAGAGGATGTGTACATGACACAACCCGAAGGTTTCATCGATCCAAATGCAGCTAGGAAAGTATGCAAACTTCATAGATCCATTTATGGATTGAAGCAAGCATCTCGGAGTTGGAATCTTCGTTTTGATGAAGCAGTGAAAAAGTTTGATTTCATCAGAAGCGAAGAAGAACCATGTGTTTACAAGAAGACTAGTGGGAGCGCAGTTGCATTTCTCGTGTTGTATGTAGATGACATACTTCTTCTCGGAAATGACGTTCCGTTGTTACAGTCTGTTAAGACTTGGCTCGGAAGTTGTTTTTCAATGAAAGACATGGGAGAAGCCGCGTATATTCTTGGAATAAGAATCTATAGAGATAGATCAAACAAGTTGATTGGACTGTGTCAAGACACTTATATCGATAAGGTCTTACACAGGTTCAGAATGCAAGATTCCAAGAAGGGCTTCATACCAATGTCTTATGGCATAAGTCTCAGCAAGAAGCAGTGTCCTGAGACACCTGCTGAGCGAGATCGCATGAGTCGGATTCCCTATGCCTCGGCGTTGGGATCCATCATGTATGCCATGCTCTGTACTCGTCCAGATGTTGCTTGTGCTTTAAGCATGACGAGTAGATACCAATCGGATCCAGGTGAAAGTCACTGGACAACAGTCAAGAATATTCTGAAGTATTTGAGAAATACTAAGGATAAATTCTTGGTGTATGGAGGAAGTGATGAGCTGGTAGTAAGTGGTTACACAGACGCAAGTTTTCAGACAGACCAAGATGATTTCCGATCGCAATCTGGTTACATTTTCTGCCTGAATGGCGGTGCAGTAAGCTGGAAGAGTTCCAAGCAGGACACTGTAGCAGATTCCACAACTGAAGCTGAGTACCTCGCTGCTTCTGAAGCGGCAAAGGAGGCTGTTTGGATCAAGAAGTTCATCACTGAACTTGGTGTGATTCCTAGCATTTCTGAGCCAGTGGCTTTGTATTGTGACAACAATGGAGCCATTGCGCAAGCAAAGGAACCTAGATCACACCAGAAATCCAAACACATAGAAAGGCGATATCACCTTATCCGTGATATTGTGAATAGAGGAGATGTGAAGATCAGCAGAGTCCCGACGGATGAGAATGTTGCTGATCCACTGACCAAGCCTCTCCCAAGGCCTAAGCATGAGTTTCATACAACTGCTGTAGGCATTAGATATTTTAAGATATGATCTTGATTTCAGTGGGAGTTGTATTTGTTTTAGTTATGACATGATGTTCACAAAGACATAATAGTTATGTTATTTTAATGAAATTGTTTCAGCATTATTTAATTGTGTTAATTATATATATATATATATATATATATATATATATATATATATATATATATATATATATTGTCCCAAAGTAATTTATGACATTTTATAGGCCATCAAGTATGTGACTTGATCATGAAACCCTATAAGCAATAAATGACATAAATTAGAATGGTCCCTGGTCGAGGTTGTTAACGTGGGACATTAACAACCACGTGAGACTAGTATGTGAGGTGACTGATGACCATGTTTCATGGAGTCATTAATAAGTGTATTAAAGTCAATCACATAGATATGTGTTAGAGAACACATGATCGGACTTGACCCGTTAATGAGAACTCTACAAGATGTTATATGAGTGTCATAAGAGTTTCTCATTACGACTCAAGAGTATAGTCCTTAGACCTGAGTTCATCATGTCCTCTCTTATATGGATTGGTTCGTCTTGACTTTGTCAAACGTCAGCCGTAACTGGTGATCATAAAGACACTGATTAGGCGTATCATGAAGTATAAAAGAGACATGGATGGAACAAGATGGGATTTGTACCTCCTATATAACAGGAGTTAAATATCTCTGGGCCTATCGAAGATTTGATACTGGAAATGCGTGGCCGCGCTCAAACGAACTGATTGTCAGTTGTTTGTTTTTCATCAGTATAAATCGGGATTCGATAAACGTGATCTAGCTTAATAAGGATGACACAGTTCTTGCCTTATGCTAGATTGAGATATGGATACAAAGGGATTTAAAAGGAATAGACGATTCCAGTACAAGTGGGAGATTGTTGGGAATGTCCTGAAATCTATTTGTACTTACTCTGAGAGAAAGTCGTGTTGTCGAGATGAGACAATCATATGACACTGGGTAGTCATAATGCTTTGCTAGAAGCCACTTATGATTAATGAGTTGAGAACTCATTGCTAGTGTTATATGATCCTACAGGGTCACACACCTAAGCAAACTGGACATTGCATAAGAGGATGATCATTAATGTAATGATCGGATGAATGCATATTTGATATGCATTCAATATCGACTTTTCTGGGCGATGTCGATCGATGCACTAAGAGTATCGGTCGACATAGATTGGCCATGTCGATCGACACATAGAGTGTGTTGGTCGACACAACTCGCGGATTAGCAGATTAATTCGGTTTAATCATTAGTTAATCCCGGGGCGGTTTAAGTCAACATATATAAGATATATGGTCGACCTAAACTCGTTTCTAACCTAATTCACAGCCACCAGAAACTAGAGAGAAACCTCTTGAGAGATCTGATCTCTATAGGCACTAGCATCCCTTCTGTTCAGCTTGTGTGCGTGTGGATACCAGTAGAGGCGCAGCATTTGAGGCGCTCTAGATCTCGATTATCTGCAAATAACTTCCGCTGCTAATCACCAGGTAATCTCCAGATCTGATAGATTCAATTACATGAACCTGTAGATCCTAGGCTCAGAATTCAGACTAGGATTGCCTAATTGGATTAGGAATCTGCTAGAAATTCCTTCAAATCGTTGATAGCCAAGAAGGACCAGGCTGTGAAGAAGCTAATTCCCAATGCTGTTTAAGTGAAGCTGAGACGGAAACAAGAGAAGAGCCCATTGAAAAAGCATGGGAGAGCAATACGCATTCTGAAATCAGTGAAGGAGAAGAATACCAAGGTGAGATTTGTCAAGAAGAACCATATAACATCTGTTTTTCAGGTTGTGTGCAAGGACCAGAATCTTATCTAAGATGGGAAAGAGATATGGATGAATGGTTTAAAGCAAACCTAGTTCCAGAAGAGGAGAAGACAACCATTGCTGAAGAAACTCTAATTGATGAAGCCTATCTAGAGTGGGATAAAGATGCTTACCTCAGACTTGAACTTGAGCTACCAGACCACACTTGGGAAGAGATGAAGCAGCTAATGCATAAGGAGTTTGTAGAAGAGATATCCACAAAACCATACTACTCAAGGTGCCAAATTCCTAAAGAGCCAAGAAGATGGATCATGGCAACACCTCCCAAGAAGAGTATTTGTTCTAAACCCAGAAAGATGACTTCCAACAAGCAATTAAAGGCTGCCAAAGATGAACCAGAGGCACCAAGACAGCAGAGGACACGAGCTGCCAAGGTTAGGAATCCACATTTAACCCCTCCTAAGAAGCAGGAGCAGAGCAAAGAAGGACCACGTCTTGAAGAAGCCATTGAAGGTAGTTCCAACCTCTTGCACCTTCAACCAGACACGCCAAGGCCAGGTAAGTCTTCTAACTCTAAGAGACTTAAAGATCAAACATGCTATAGATGTCATAACAGAGGACATTTTGCTGCAACCTGTCCATCTATAAAATTGTTGAAAGAAACATTACTAGGACATAAAACTGCATTAGCTAAAACCAGTGATAGTTTAGCTCATTCTGATTTGTTATTTCCCAATTCTAGTGTCATGCATTTGTCTTTGTCAAGAGGATTTGATACAAGGAAAGAAGAACTGAGCAGTAAAGAGCATGAGCAATTCAAAGTTAGTAGGGAAGAAGATCAAAGACCAGAGAAACATGTTTTGGTGATCAGGAAAGAAGATGAACGTTTAATGATCACTAGCTCACAAGACAAGAAGGTTCAAACCCCATACAACCTACTGAAGCTGACAATGTAAGTACAAGTCTCATACAATATGTTTTCACTACTCCAAGAACAGATATAATGCACTTGTTCTTCCCAATGAGTATCTCTACATATATAAAGTACAAGGGAGAAGAAAATATGAAGATAAGATCAGAAACAACCCTTACACTAAGTTATCAGACTGATCAAGGCAGTAGAGAAAAGGAGAACATCAAGGAGAAACCTCCAGATCAGATGCTTATCAAGAACATTAAGCATGTTCTTCAAGGGAGCATAAGCAAGATAAAGAAAGGAGACGTCATACCAGCCCAAAGAAGAGGAGTATTACTATCCTATCTGCTCAAAGGAGAACCACCAGACACTCCACTCATCACCAGACCACATATACATCAAGGTAAGACCCGGAATCCCAAAGGAGAATGAAAGCTAACTTGCTTTCTCTTGGTGCAGATTATCCAGTTTCGAGGTCGAAAACTTTTCAAGAGGGAGAGTATGATGAGGACATCAAGTCATCATCATCCAAGGAGCATGAGGAGGACATAAATCAACCAACCAAGATCCATAGAGAAAACCAACCCGAGCGCACCAGAGACATATGTTCATATCTTGGAGCATATCTTCCCAACCATGAAGAGTTAAGAAACAAATCAACCTGTTCCAGTAACTTAACTCATCAAGGAATCATCACAAAGTGGAAGTGTTTCAAAAGCTTTCCAGGTGAAGAAGATATACAAGTTACAACTCATAAGATTTCCAAGGAACCCGCTGGAGACCAACTGCCACTTCTTGGAGAGCTCAGATCGGGCCAGGACGAATCAAGTTGTAAACCAACTTGTTTTGGAAACCTTACTCATCACAGGATCAAGGTCAATTAGATTCGGTTCAAAAGAATTTATGGTTTAAAAGTTATTAAACTTCTAAAGCAGGAGATAACCAACTTGCCTTATTTGGAATTTTAGAGCAATAAACCACAACGGTCACATTTATATCAAGTTGTGCTCGTGATTAATCATCCCTACATCAACCTGGATGTTCCAAAGGTGCACCAATTCCTTCCCAAGTTATCAAGATACAAGGAGCCTCCAACTTACCTTATTTGGACAGATTTCTCATTTATTCTCCAACAGCTAGTTTTTCATTTATTTTTGTGATTTTCTTCCTTATTTAGACTTTATAAACTTTGTATTTCGAGCCTATATAAGCTCAAAATGATCCCTTGTAAATATCACCTTTAAATCAGCCAATAAAGTATTATTCAGTTTCTATTCAAAAAGAGTTTCTTTGTTATAGTTTTTCCCTTCTTTTGAATAAGTGTGTGATTCACCTATTCACTAGGAAACCTTGGATTAACTTGTTTGTGTGATTCAAATAAGTTATTCAACCACAGATTGAGAGAGTCAATCAGCCCATTTGAACAAAGTGAGTTGTTCATCTCGTCCACCATCAACCCGATTCATCAGACAGAGCTACACAGCCAGCTGATCAATCTCAATCACATATTCGTGCCTGCATCAATCTCCTGTGTAATCTGCTACCTCATCAAAAGCATTTCTGCCCAAAGACTAAAGCCCGCAAAGGAGCCAACAGCCCAACAAGAAGTCTAACAATTTTTACTATAAATAGACCATTTACTGTTCCTTTCACGATATCTTGTAACTTGCTAAGCTCTGAGCTACACATATAAAGTGACGAGCCCAAGCAATCTTCAAGGATCTCGTTTATCGATGACCTCCCATTTCGTAATCATATTCATTGTTCGGCTCTGGCCTAGTTATGAATTATTGAGAATTTTCAACCCCACTTTTAATTCTTATTTCTTTGGTAATTCGGACTCTTTTCATCATAACTCGGACTCTCTCGAACTTGATCGAAATCCCCTAACAACAATTGGCGCCGTCTGTGAGGAAGAGAAACTCTTCTACACTTTAGACGAAGTCAAAAATGACAGGTGCATCCTTGATCATTGACAGCCCATAGTCACATGAACATATTCCGAGCCCATCACTCCCGAACACCATCACCGAGCCAGTAAAAGCGACGACGAACTCCAACGCTTCATCCATTGGTGACCCATCCAGTCAGACTTATGCGAACAACATAATCATGGGAGGACTCCTGACCTGCAACGACTCAGTAAGGTCAATAAAAGAGTACAGAAGAAGAGCATACACATACCAATGTTGGAAACAAAGCACGAACTACAAGCTTAGGAACGACGACAAGATAGCATTCACCGGAGATGACGAGAATGGATTATACAAACCACACAATGATCCGCTCGTCGTCAAGATACAAATAGGCGATTGTGAGGTTACTAGAGTCTTAATTGACACTGAAAGCACGGTTGACCTCATATATAAAGAAACCCTACAAATAATGGAACTATGCGACTACGAGATAAAGTGCTCAGAAAGACCTCTAACTAATTTCTCCGGCAACACAATAACAAGCATCGGTACGATCAAACTACCAGTTCGCGTCGGGAAGACAACGATGATAACCAAGTTTGTCATCATCAACCGATCTGCCATTTACAACACCATCTTAGGAACGCCATGGATCCACACAATGAAGGCAGTTCCATCAACCTACTACCAATGCATCAAGTTCCAAACTCCAGACGGAACCTTCACACTCCGGGGAAGTTTCAAGTACTTGTTTCCTCATCGAGCATAAATTACGACGAAATTTCTGGGCATGTTTAGTCGATGAACCAAAAATAGAGCTACTGCCACAGGACGTGGCTCAATGCGACACTGTCGAACAAGTCAACATCGTTATCAGCAATCCAGAATGATGTGTAAGATTAGGCGCATAACTAAGGAAGGATTTGAAGGACCGATTCGTCAAATTCCTCCGCCGAAACACTTCGACTTTCGCCTGGTCAACCAGAGACATGCATGTATCGATCTTATGGTGGCCTGCCACAAACTCCACGTCGATCCAATGTTCAAACCAATCAAGCAGAAAAGAAGAAACTCGACCCAAAATGCTCCAATGCAGTCAACGACGAATTAGAAAGGCTATCCAAAGAAGACTCAATAACCGAGGTGAAATACCCATATTGGCTCGAAAATCTAGTGGTCGTTAAAAAATAAAATTGGAATGTAGCGAGTGTGCATCGACTTCACCGATCTCAACAAATATTTTCGAATAGACTACTTCCCATTACCTCACATCGACAGACTCGTCGAAGCCACAACATGCAATGAGCTTCTATCATTCATAGATGTGTTTTCCGGGTACAACCATATAATGATGCATATGGACGATCGCGAGAACACGTCATTCATCACTGACGAAGGAATGTATTGTTATAAGGTGATGCCCTTCGGTCTCAAAAATGATGGAGCAACGTATCAGAGGCTTGTCAACAAGATGTTTGCCGATCAGCTCGGCCAACACAATGGAGGTATATATAGACGATATACTTGTACTATCAGCATCAGCCGATGACCACATCGCTCACCTTACTACATGCTTCGACAGTGAATAAGTATGGAAGGAAGCTCAACCCAGCCAAATGTACATTCGGCGTTACCACAAGAGAATTCTTTGTGTACATAGTGACGAAAAGAGGAATAGAAGATAATCCAAAAAAAAGATCGCAATGCACACCGGGCTCAATCGCCAAGGAATACACGTGAAGTGCAGATACTCACATGACAAATCGCTGCCCTGAGTCGGTTCATTTATAATTTAATGGAAAAATGCTTACCCTTTTACCATCTTCTCTGAGGAAACAAGCAATTTTAGTGACACGCCAAGTGTGAGGATGCCTTTCTGCAGTTAAAGGAGTATCTATCAACACCTCTCGTCCTGCCAAAACCAGAGGAAGAGGAAACTCTATACCTCTACATATCGGTGTCGAGTTCGGCAGTAAGCAGCGTCCTCGTCAAGGAAGATAGAGGCGACCAGAAACCAGTCTTCTATATCAGCAAAAGCCTCGACGACGCTGAAACCCGATATTCTACTCTTGAAAAACTCGCCTTAGCAGTTGTCACCTTGACAAGGATGATCCGGCCTTATTTTCAAAGTCCTCACCAACCAACAATTGAGAACCATTATACACAGCCCAACTCAGTCATGAAGAATGGCAAAATGGGCAGTAGAATTGAGCGAGTACGACATCGAATACAAACCGCAGACAAGTGCAAAATCACAAGTACTGAAAGATTTTATGATCGAGTTACATCCAGAACTCACCCGCGACAACAAGCAAGCAATGTTGAAAAAATAGACTTTGTACGTTGACAGATTATCCTCTCGCAACGGATCAGGGATTGGAATCAGGTTGACCTCCCCAACTGGAGAAATTCTGGAGCAATCTTTCCGACTTGCATTCCTAGTGTCAAACAACGAAGAAGAATACGAAGCCGTGATAGCAGGACTACGATTAGCGAAAGCGATCAGAGCAAGACACATCGACGCATTCACAGCTTGTTGCTAGTCAATACAACGGAGAATATGAGGCTAAAATTATTAGATGGGCGCATATTTCAAAATCGTTCAAAACTTGGCAGGAGAATTTGGTGTCTTCACGCTTACCAAAATCCCGTGAAGCGACA
The DNA here is from genome assembly GCA_030180135.1 of Orychophragmus violaceus. NCBI lineage: Eukaryota > Viridiplantae > Streptophyta > Magnoliopsida > Brassicales > Brassicaceae > Orychophragmus > Orychophragmus violaceus. Next base: position 67,423,793 of record CM058239.1, read on the forward strand.
ATTCATCAGCCAAAGAGCTAGCAGCCCTTGCTTCAACATCCGAACCCGACCTCCAGCGAGTCATACCAGTCAAATGCATCACTAAACCGAGCATCCACCAGACTCTAAACTCAAAGATGGAATGGACGACGCCGACAAAACAAACGAGTCCGTCATAACAGAGGCCCCCGAGAAAACAGACGATTGGAGAGACGAAATTAAAGTTTACATTCTAGAAGAAATAGTCCCGGAAGATAGGTGGGCGGCCCGGCGCTTGAAGGCAAGGTGCGCCCACTATGTCGTGAACCACGGGAAGCTATTCCAAATTATCGCATCTAAAGCACTCTTAAGTTGCATCCACGACGAAGAAGTAAAATGGATAATAAAAGAGACACACGAAGGAGCAGGAGGTAACCACTCCAACGGTCGAGCGCTTGCCACAAATATTAAGAGACAAGGACATTTCTGGCCAACGATGATAGCATATGAGAAAAATACATCGCTCGCTTCGAAAAATGCCAAAGACACGGGCCGGATATTCATCACCCCGCAAAACTTTTGACCACCTCCGCCGTGCCCTATCCATTCATGAGATAGGCGATGGTCATTGTGGGTCCCTTACCAGATTTTAGGCAGAAGGTTTCATCATCATCATGATTGATTACTTCAGAAAATGGGTAGAAGCTAAATCCTACGCTAACATTCACGACCTCGACGTGCAAAAAATTGTATGGAAATACATCATCTGCCGCAAGGGCTTACCTTACGAATACATGATGGACAACGGCTCACAGTTCATATCAAGCGTCTTCGAAGGCTTCTTTGAACATTGGAGGATAAGGCTGAGCAAATCAACACCTCATTACCCCAAGGGAACGGACAAGCCGAAAAATAAACAAAACAAACATAGACGGACTAAAGAAATGACTCGAAAGTAAAAAGGAGTTTGGACCGACAAGCTGGACGGAGTTCTTTGGTCCCATCGAAAATGAAACGACTCCACGCTGAGCAACCAGTCAAACACCTTTCTCATAGTCACACGAAATGGAAGCAATGGCTCCATCCGAAGTATGCATCCTGACAATCCATCAAAATCTCTCACCCGAACACGAAGACCTTAACAACAACATGATTCGATCACCTCGATCGAGTGGAGGAAAAACGCGACCAAGCACTCCTCAGAATCCAAAATTATCAACGACATGCTGCACGCTATTACAACAAAAAGGTCAAAGGCAGTCAATTCAACGAAGAAGACCTCGTCTTAAGGAAAGTATTTGCAAATACACAAGAATACATAACAGGTAAGCTCGGCGAAAACTGGGAAGAACCCTACATTATTTTGAGGGTCGTCAAACCAGGAGTTTACGAGCTTGTTACCATGTAAGGCGAAGCAAAACTGTGGTCATGGAACGAAAACACGATCAAACTATACTACTACTAAAAAAGAATTGATCCTCCCAAAAAAGCCAGCTCTCTCTACGAGCTGAGGCTACTCTCTCAATATGTAAAGTAAAATAAGGTCGACTTGATCCCTCCTCGGAGGGTACGCATAACAAAAGTGACCATACGCATCACGTCGTCAAAATTGACAACAATATTGAACGACTTAAGCCGGGCCCAGTCCCGTACAAGTCCTTAACCGAACGGATAAAATAATCTGAACATTTCTTCGCATATCCATTTCAACCAAGACTTCTACAAGATAAGCCGAGCACGTACTTGCACCTAAAACAATTTATTAATTACATGATAAGCCGAGCCGAACTCTCCCCTAAAAAACACTCACATGATAGCCGGTAACAGTTCCGCACCTCTACACGAACTACAGGGTAGCCGAGCACATACTCGGCCCTAAGAGTTATTTACAGGATAAGCCGGGCGGAGATCCGCGCCTACAGAAAAGCAGTTGACAGGATAAGCCAAGCATAATCTCTCGTACCTAAGAAACAATTAAAGGACAAGCCGCACCAAAATCCGCACCCAAAAAGTGAATACAATTAAACAATGCAAAAGTAAAATACACAAAACAACATAATCCCTTCCACTGTGAAGAAGAACATTTCAAATACATAACCAAAATTGAAACAAAGATAAAACAACAAGCAAAGAGTCTTCAGAAGCTCGGCTCTCCGAAAAAACAGGCTCGTCATTTCTAAGTCCCGCGGCTTCAGCAGCAGAAATAATCCCCTTGTTCGAACCATGCATGTCCCATACAGGGCGACCCATTGGAGGATTTGACCATGATTATTATCACAATGAGGAGTAATGTAAAGATACTCATCAAATAATTCGGTGTCTTCCATCGAATACAGCTCCTCTCTAATGATCTTTTCATCAGCAATCAGTCCATCGATCTTGGACACTGGAACTTCTAAACCCCCATCAACAAGAAGACGCTACGACGCCAAGACGGAAACAACTTGCTTCAACTCCATAAGTTTCTCTTGAGAGCGAGTGTCCTCTTCCCTAGCCTTTCAGATCTTCAACAAACGAGCTTCAGCCCTACAAAAAATTTCGGCCCTCGACCGAGCAACCTCGTCAGAACAAAACGTTCAAAGATTGTCACACTCAGATTATCACACTCAACCTTTTTCCTCTTTCGCTGGAAGGCTTCACCACCTTCCACGAGATCATGAATATTTCCTTGTATCTCAAGAAGCTTCGTCCCCAGCTCTTTTTTCTCGAACTTGAGGATCCTAATTTCATGTTCGTAAGCATCCACCAGGCGACTCTCGTCCTCAAGAGTCTACCACAAAAAAGGGGGAAGTAAAAACGAGAGCTTAGTAAAAAGTAAAAGTAGCAAGAAAGCCTCCAAACAACAACTAAACAAAAAAAAGGAGAAAGAGAGAGAGGGAAAACCCTTACTCGGTCTCGACCACGTCCCATTTTCCGTTGAAGGTCAGGCCTGAATAAGCTGGAAATCAGAGGATACTCTTTGGTCGGACTCATCCTGAATGACCGAAGAAGCCGAGCACACGCATCAGAATCATTGATAATTGCACGGGTCCCAGAGTATTTGAAACGAAAGGCGAAATCAACTGATTCAGTCTTAGTGCATCCACGATTTCCCTGACCAACAGCACTTTGGACTTGTAGTTTGGTCAAAATCGCGACATCGACGACCTTCACCTCGGAATCTGGAGCCGAACCTTCCTCGCTGGCTTTCTTTATCCTCTTCTTCTTTGGCACCAAGTCGTCGTTACCATTCCCATCATCTTGAGCGGCAATCAGAACTTTCTCCGGTGACTTTTTTTCTTTTTCTCTTCTTCTTCTATGTTGACAGACCGAAAACTTCTTGGTCAGCAACACCTACTTCAGGAATCTGGCTCAAGAAACATCCTCGCCCTTGGGTATCAACAACTGAAGAGTCCTCATCAATCATACGATCATTAACGCCCTCAGAACAAGGAAGAACACCACATCAGTTTGACCAGTGACCTCGGTCTCCGAAGCAGAATGAGCAGGAAGGAGGTTCTAAGGAAAACTTCTTTTTCTCTCTAGAAGCCCACTCAGCTTAAGCTTCCAAGTAGCCACCCCAACGTCTATGCAAGCAAAGTTCTTCCGAATCCTCCCAGCATGAACATTAGGGCACCTCAAACTGCCAAGCGCAATCAACTTATTCGAATCCATGAGAAAGTTATTTGGATAAGGAGCACTGAACGAAAGACGGTCTAAAATAAAGAGGAAAAAGTAAGAGGAAGTAAAAGACAGCTAACAAAAGTAAATAAAAAGGAGAGGAAAGAGAAAGTAACGATCATACCATGATCATAATTCCACGACGACTGGTACAACCTATTTTCGCCGGGAACCGATCCATCGTGGATCTTTGCAAAACAAAATACTGATTCTGCCTATCAGTTATTTAAATCCCCGACCCAGTAACAAGCTTTAGCCTGTATCGATTTTTGGCCGTAACATACCGCGTTCTAGAGATCGCCTCTTCAAAATGAAGAGTCATATCAATCCTCCCCTCAGCAGCAAGCAATATGGCACCTACCATATTACGAATCGCATCCGGGCAAAGCTGAGAAAGAGCAATTGTTCATTGATCGCAATAACCAACAAGTAGCTTGGGGAGAGGAAACCAGAGGTAATAATTAACGAACCAGATATCATAAAGACAAATCCACCCATCAGGAACTGACCACGGTCTTTCGTCCACAGTCGAAAGTTGAAGTTCAAGACCAAAACGACAATCATACCCGCTTTTGTCATTTAAAGTCTCATGCTTCCACAAATATTTCTGCACCTCGCCAGTCACAACGGTTTTCTTTGCTTCTTCTTCACAAACTACATTCACGTCCGATAATAAAGATTCATTTCGATAAACGCCCGGACCACCGATTTGATATTTCGGAACGTCAAAAACAAAGACGACGGTTCATGGACATTGATTCCTCTTTCCCGACCCGAGACTCAACCCCTTCATCAGCGGATTTCAGAGCAGATGAGCTCATACTCGAAGAAGTAGACGAGCTACTATTGTCACCACTACTAGAAGACGATGAATTATTAGACTCAGTACTCATCGTCAAACCGAAGTCGGAAATGAGAAGACAAATCCAAAGAAAAAGAAGAATGCATGAAATATAAATAATACGGCACCCAATAATGGGAAAAAGAAAACTCAGACGAAAATTTTTTATACCAAAATTTTGGCAAATACAAAGGGAACACCATCATTGCTCCTACGCAGCCCTTGAGATCCGATGGTTGCATGTCTCTGACGTCACAGGGGATACACAATATTCTCATATGTACGAATATTGACGCGTTTTCCTCCCAAGTACATCAAGACACGTGTCTGAAGATACTACAGAACGCAGAAGCCAAACGAGCCAGATAAGTCGACAAATTCAACCTCACTTAAATGCTCAAATAAAATTCGCCGACTCCGACTCGAGTCGAAGATTGACGAACTGAGGGGGGATTAATTTTTGGATATGAGTTTAGCACCCCATCCATAGCCCATTGAAATGTGACACCTCATCAAAAGTATTTCGGCACAAAGACTAAAGCTCGCAAAGGAGTCAACAGCCCAACAAGAAATCTGACCATTTTTACTATAAGTAGACAATTTACTGTTCATTTCACGATATATTGTAACTTGCTAAGCTCCAAGCTACACATATAAAGCGATAAGCCCAAGCAATTTTCAAAGAGCTCGTCAATCGACGACCTCCCATTTCGTAATCATGTTCATTGTTCGGCTCCGGCTTAGTTATTAATAATAGAGAGTTTCCGACCGCACTTTTAATTCTTCTTTCTTTGTTAATTCGGAACCTTTTGATCATAACTCTGACTCTCTCGGACTTAATCGAAATCTCGTAACAACAATAGCCAAAAAGTGTGAGTCTAGCCGCCGGTCTCTTCGATTCTACGGTTTCCAGAAGAAAAATGGAAAGTGAGTCATAATGGAGAGAGTCGATTTATACTTTTTCCTCAGCAGGTGATTCTGAGTCATAGGCCATAAAACCCCAAAGAAAAAAATGATAAGCTTTAGTTTTTATTTTTTGTTGTGTGATAAGATTTAGATGTAGGTTTAAGAAGAAGAGAGATATAACTGGGGGAAGAAGAAAAAATTTACCAGTTTTTTTAGGGTAATTTATTTATCTAGTATAAAAAAATAGAGCAATTACTAGGTTAGTACTAATCTTTTGACCTTCTTTTTCTATATTTTATTGTCTAAAGTATCCCCATAACCATTTAGAAAGAAAAAAATAATTACAGAATTGCCATTAATGTTTTTTTCCATGTCACCAAAAAAAATTACTTATTTACGAAATTGTCACATTCCCTACGAATTTAAATCTGCAGCCTTGTGTTGAAGATTTTGTGGTTGCAGATTTGTTTGGGAAATTTACAGATTTATGGGTGCATATTTAAATTTACCTATGACAGATATTTTTCTTTGTTTCGTATTAAATATTAATTCGCAACAAAGACTATTGTTGCTGTTTTATTACTAAAGTAGTACGTAGTGTTACAAATTTGTTTAGTTTGTTACATATTTTTAAAATTTATGCGGATTTTAGTTGTAGATTTTTGGCTAGTGTTGAAGATTTTTATATGATTTTTCAGTTTTTTAATAATTTGCGGATTTAAATTACAGATTTTATTTTCAGTGTTACTGATTTTTTTGCATTTGTTTCAGATTTAGGAAACTCCGTTACAAAGACGAAAGGGTTAAAAAAATTACAAAACCAGTCTTATAGTGTTACAGATTTATTTCATTTGTTATAGATTTATTTTAAGTTTCTACAGATTTTTCAAATTTACTGACATGACATTTTAGAATTAAATTTTTTTATTTACAGATTTATTTGTATTTCCTTAATTAATGTTTAACACTAATTTTAAATTTAAAATAAACTTATGACTATACAAAAAATGATTTCTGAAATTTTTAAAATATAATATCGTTAGAAAATAAGTAGGTTAATAGTTTTTAAGATTAATTTTTGAAAATTTTCAATTTAAAAATCCTAAAAATTTATAATTAATTATTTATGTAAGTGTTTTGAATTAATAATAAATTTATGCAAATACCGAAATAAGAAATAATTTATGTAAGTGTTTTGAATTAATAATAATTTATAAACTTATTATTTATGTAAATATTTTTATATATTTAGGAAATATTTTTAAATGATTTTATGGAATTTTTCGAAAATATTTCTTTAAGGAAATTAACTTATATGATTACTTAAAAATGGAAATATTATTTTCTTTCAAAAATGGACATATTTTTTGTTTCTTTTTTTTTTAAATCGAATTTTATATTAAATAAAGTTTTGTATTTTTATTTTTAAAGATTTTAAAATTTATTTTTGAAAATTTTCAATTTGAAAATCCCAAAAATTTATAACTAATTAATTATGTAAATCTTTTGAATTAATAATAAATTTATGCAAATACCGAAATAAGCAATAATTTATTTAAGTGTTTTGAATGAATAAAAACTTATAAACTAAATATTTTTGTAAGTGTTTTTAAATATTTAGTAAATATTTTTAATTTATTTTATGGCAATTTTTGAAAATATTTATTTAAGGCAAATTTTTATATGATTATTTCAAATATGGAAATATTATTTTTTTCAAAAAAGGAAATATTCTTTGTTTCCTTTTTAAATCAAATTTTATATTAAATAAAGTTTTTATTTTTATTTTTATTTTTAAAGGTTTTAAATTTTATTTTTGAAAATTTCAATTTGAAAATCCCAAAAATTTATAACAAATTATTTATGTAAGTGTTTTGAATTAATAATAAATTTATGCAAATACCGAAATAAGCAATAATTTATATAAGTGTTTTGAATTAATAAAATTTATAAACTAATTATTTATGTAAGTATTTTTAAATATTTAGAATATTTTAATTGGTTTTATGGCTATTTTCGAAAATATTTATTTAAGTCAATTAAATTATATGATTATTTAAAAAATGGAAATATTAGTTTCTTTCATAAACGGAAATATTCTTTGTTTCTTTTTTTTTTTAAATCGAATTTTATATTAAATAAAGTTTTATATTTTTATTTTAAAGGATTTTTAGGTAAAAGTATTATAAATGGTAAGTATATTGAAATGGACAATTATGTCATTTTACACCTCTTTAACACTAAGTTAGTAAACTTAGAGTTAGGAATACTAAGTTAGTAATTAGTCTAAAAATTCATACTACTTACAGTAAATTTCACTTTTTTTTTATTAGAAGCGGGGGGGGGGGGGGGGGGGGGGAGGGGGGGGGGGACAAAGTGTTTGGTGTTTGTTTTTTAACTTAAGTATAATTTTTAGCTAATGATTGGAGGTATATGTGATTTTTTGTTCCCACTTTTTCAAATTTTATCTTATCATTTTTTTTAAATGCTATTAAGTAACAAAAATCAGATATTAATATTTTATAACAGTTGAAAAAACCGTATTATTAGCTATTTATGCTCATAATTTTGGTAGTGAATCAATGCAATTAAATACAAAAATTTTAATAAAATCTGAATGATAATAAATAATAACTCAAACTTTATATATCATTACCTAGCCAAATAGATTTCTCAAGTACATAATTACTACAGCCGAAGATGTATGCGAACATATATATAATAATTAATAAGAATAACATAAATAGTATTTAGGTTTATGGATAACCCAAAGGTTACATCGTCTCTAAATATAAAATTTTGCGGTTGCATGAAATAATATTAATATCTATAATATTCTAGAATATTATTTGTTAAAATTCTTTTTGCCTATTTCGTTATTTTCTTTACCAAATTTATTTTTGTCTATGTCCTACGAAAAATCGTTTTTGGCGTCATTGACGGTGATCAAGGTTTACTATTTTATAAGGGCGAAGGCAACATGGAAGGTATTGCGAGACGTCGAAAAAAATCTAAATTCTTACAAGTTGACCGATCTTTACTTCGTGAACATTAACTTAATATCTCGTGTCCTAATCTGGTTATAAAAAAATTACGTCTGTCTGGAATTCGGAAACCCTTTTTTATTCTCCTCAGGAGTATGTGTTGTTTTATACAGCGACAAGATGGTTCAAGGAGAGGCTATGATCAACATCGGTAGATAGTCGATGGGAGGTGGGGATATACGTGTACTCCATGTTCTTGCAGATTTTTATGGAGATGGAGAAGTTTTGAAATATGGATATGTCATCTAGCGCGAATTTGCCACTTGAATACGTATTAAGATAACTAGGAGAGATGTGTGTGTATGGATCTAAAGACCGTGTGCTATGTTCTTTGAGAAGCAAGTTGGTGCCCACCTCCGGTTATAAAATATTTCGTCAACAGATGTCTGAAATCCGGAACCCTTCTACTCTTCTCCTCCGAGTTATGTGTCATTTTATACATTGCAATTGTTGGGAAAGATGGTCCTCCAAAGATCGGATGGTTAAAGGAGTGGCTATGATCAATAGATCGGCATATAGTCGACGGGAGACGGGGATATACGTGTACTCCATGTTTTGCGGATTTTTCTATGGAGATGGAGATGTTTTGAAGCGTGGTTATTTCATCGAGCACGAATTTTCTACTTGAATACTTGTTAAGATAACTCGGAGAGATAGGCGTGGATGTCCAGATAGACCGTGTGCATTGTTCTTTGAGAAGGCAACAAGTGTAGATAGCAACGGTCTGCATAGATGTATGTGTGCCTCGATAAGAACTTGGATGGCTTGGAGGGACTATGGTTTCAAAGGTACAAACATGTGCGATAGATTATATTGGACCATCGACTCACTATTCTACTTCACAATCATAAGATATAATTTCGGAATTTGGCCATGTTATCTTCATGAAGATCTTTAATTAATATGTGGTTTGTTATATGTAGTAGATTATGGTACATTTTCATTTCAAGTATTATATACATTACCGTTTTCAAATATTTAATGAAATTAGTTATATTTACAAATCTAAAAACAGATTTGTCTATATCAGTTATCGATATAACTTAAGATAAAAAATTTGATAAAGGAAAATTACATAGTTTAAGCCATTAACAACATAGATAAGTCTTAAATACCAAAAAATAATAAAAATCCAACACTCTAAAGTACTTAGAGACAAAGTGGGATTATTAATCTCATTAAATCGGCCAATCACACGCAGTCAAGTGAACGTAATCAACGAACTTCCACGCTTTAGATTGCCAATAACATGAATTGCAAAACGTTTGTAGTGGTGAAATCAATATGTTCCAGTAGTTCCAAAAAACCTGGCGGTTTTTAGTAGCCCCAATTCCCAAGGAGTTGATATGTAGTCAACAGGTCAAACATGCGTTCAACATACTCACGAGTTAGCATTGGATAGTTGTGAACTCGGCCCCTCTTATCAATAGACAACACCATGTTCAACATACTATACAAGAATTTAACTATTTTACATCCTCTCTCTCCGGCATCGTGAATTTTTGCCCTCCCTTGATCAGGTAAATTGAAGATGAAGATCTTATACATACCTCTCAAGTATATCGCCTTAGAATTCCCCATTTTGTAACACATTAAGTTGATTGTTTGGACAACATTGGCATCCAAAAAAACCATCCAATTTTGGAAGATAATTAGCTGACCGGTAGAAGTGATCCTATCTCCCAATTTCGTTTGAACCCACAAAAATGCTACTCTTGCAGCACCATGATCACATATGTTGTTAGATGTAACTTTTGAGAGAATCAGATGAAGCATCGATGGTGTCATGGAATTCAAACTCTTGTTCTCCATTTCTTCTCCCAAAGATTAACGATTCTGAAATAAGTGAAGTAAGAAACGGTTATTTCGTTTATGTCAATAATTTATGGCAATCTTTAATAAAAAACATAGTAAGTTAACCAAACCTCGTAACCCTTCACTTGCATGATATTTAACCATGATTAGTCTTGATTTGATGGGGGTATCGAGGAGAAATACTCCTTAAGTGCCAGCAGACAAAGACATGTGGCATGTAACAGCTCGTCTCTCTCTCTCTCTCTCTCTCTCTCTCTCTCTCTCTCTCTCTCTCTCTCTCTCTCTCTCTCTCTCTCTCTCTCTCTCTCTCTCTCTCTCTCTCTCTATATATATATATATATATCTCTCTCTCTCTCTCTCTCTCTCTCTCTCTCTCTCTCTCTCTCTCTCTCTCTCTCCCTCTCTCTGTTTTGATGCGGCGCTCGATACTACTTATTAGAGTATGCATGTATGATGACATAAACACATATATTGAGGCCCAACCATATTTAGTTTTTAATAAAAAAAAGGAAACAAAACTTGTAGAATTGTTTCTTAGGTCGCGACTTTTAGTCTCCTTCCCTAAACGGTTCATTTTCTTTATTAGGTCTTATCGAGTATAATAAGATTTTCTATTCTAGATTTCTGACCAAGAAAGCGAGATTCTCTCAAACGACCATGGATGTGCATATTTTCATGCAATTATCTCAAATTAACGACCCTCTTCCATCTCTTTGGGATTTAAGGGTGTTTCTCATTCATGTGTGGATGTGTGTTTCTTCAAATGGCGATCCGAATATATCCATGATCTTGTGCGAAGAAGAGGTAATCGCGTTTCCTCTTCCATAATCTTAGACATCTTTGGTTTTTGATTGTCACATGTTTTTTAACTAGGAGAATAACTGTTTTGATTTAGGGTATTCGGATTGAGTCAACTGTGCATGCTAATGATTTCGAACTATTCCAAGATTCACTTTGGTTTGAGAGTCTTTGGCTTCGCCTTAAAGAGGCTCAAGTCGTGCTTGCACCGGATTTTATTCTTTGACTCCTCACAAATTTAATCTCATTTTCGAAAAATACATTGTTCTGTTTTACTTATGATAATCTCCCACGAGGTCATTTCATGGTTTTTCCATCGATTCCGGATATAATGGTTGGGTGTGTTAATGATCCTTATCCTAGAGGTATATATTTAGCACTAAATATGTTATTGGGGCTTAGGTTTATAATGATATACATGTTATTTGGATTTGATGTACATTAAATGGTATATATCTTTCCTTTATAGATGTCCTTGGTGTTGTAACACATGTTGGAAAGCTCGAGTATTTTTGGGCAGGACCTAACTTAAAGTTTACCATTCGTGATACAAGGTGAGATATTCTTTGTCTTTTGTTTTGAAGATTTGTTTTTGTTATATCAAAATATGCTAATTTCTTTAATAAATTTATATCATATATAGGCTTCAGAGTATCGATTGTGTGTGGGATAGATGGGAAACAATTGGCAAAAAAGGTTTAGATACAATGCATATAAGCATGTCTTCGTAATCCTCAAATACTTCTTCGTCAAACGACAGTCATTTAAGAATGTATTTTTATTATATATAGATGAGAATGATTGCACTGGGTAGTAATTAGGTTTGTTCATGATTGTTTATACATTAGGCTATACTTGGCTAAAAGGACAAGAAAAGCTTTCAACGATCATATATGACCAGTATGAGAATTCTGACTGGGTTGAATTCGTCAATAGATTGTGTTAATATTATTTGATAATTTCGTTAATTTATGGTGTTTATGTATATATATTGCGTATAAACATTGTTTTTGCTTTTTTTTAGGTTTCTCAAACCAGTACCGGAGGATTACGACCTAATAGAAAATTTGATGTCGTAGTTCTAATAATTAATTCGTCTATCTCAAGTTGTTTGTTAATGAAAACTTTATATATCTTTTTCTTATCGTGGATTATGAAGTGATCCTCTAAATATGAACTTGATGTTGGTCCTTTAATTTGATGCTTTTACTTTTGGATTTTTAAGAAACTAATGTATCTTTGTTTTCTGATTTCAGTGCAAACTATATTATTTATGTTAGTATAGTTTCTATCTATATATGTGATCAAGTAATTAAAAACGTTTATAACTATATTATTAGTGCATATATCCACAATACTTTAAATAGAAATCTGGTAAAAGTTAATTAATTATATTAAAAAAATTTAGAAATTTACATTTAGTTTAAGAAAATATTAGCTTTGATATTCATTTAAAATAAATGAAAATTAGCAAATATAACCATACTTTCTTATATTATTTTACTAAATCAAAACCATAGTATATGATACTACATGAATACATTGTGACCCGACTAAAGAATCGCACAATAATGGCGAAACTAGCGACAAATTTTCGACGTTTTTGCGACCAACCGGGGAGTCAGAAATTAGCCATCTAACTAGCGACCAATTTGCGACGTTTTAACGACCCTCTAAAATAGGCGCACAGTAGTCGCCAAACTACCTACTACTTGGCGAGTAATGTTTCTGGTCTCAGATATATAATTTGTCGGAATTTGGTGACTAAATAGGCGACTACCATTTTTGGTCGTATATTGGCGACTAATATACGACCATATATTAAGAGTCTCAATACAGTCGCAAGCTTGTCTCTAAGTAGTCACAAAATTTGGCGACTACAAAAATCTTCACAAGATGCAGTCGCAAGATGCAGTCGCAAGATGCAGTCGTAAAACGTTGTTTTCTTGTAATGAAAGCATCATCAATCTACCAGTCTCCAAGAGTGCAAGACAATTAGAACTTGCTGGAAGCTCCTAGCATTGGGAGTGAAGTTGATGTGTTCTTGACATTGGAGACATCCTTATCATGGATTGGGGAACTCAAAACATTAGCACAAGTACCAAGAAAAAACTCCTCAGTGATGGCTTCTTCATCAACCCTTTCATCCTTATCAATCTCAATTGAAGAGCAATGTAGAAGTGCTTCAGTATCATCTATTTCCTTTTCATTCACATCATTGGAAATGATGGTGTTGCCTTGGTATCTTTGACTAGAATCATCCTTTCCTTTGATATTTTCCAATCTCCAACTAGAGGTCAAAAAGTCCATCTTAGAAGAGAGATCCTTGAAGTTCGAATCAACTTTGTTGTTCAAGTCCACCATCTTCTTTCTTAAGTCCATGGCTTCATTATCTTTCCCTTGGATGATTCGTTGAAGCATGGTTTTCATTTCATTGAGCCATAGAGGTTAAAGCTTGAGCTTGATGGTTGAAGGGGAGCTTAGGTTGAAATCCTCCTTGTTTGCTTTGGTAGTTTAGCTTAGCAGTATAATATTGTTGTTGATTAAAAGGCACAAAGATTTGTTAAGGTGATAGTCTTGGCTCGTATAATTGTTAAAGCCTTGTTGGTAATTACCTTGACCTCCCAAGTAGTTTCCTTCCTATTGAGTTGGTTGATCCACTTCAATTACCTCTTGAAAGGTTTGATTGTCTCTAATTTTTTCTATGAAGTGGATTTCTTTCTTCTCACTATATGGGAAGAACTTATCCAACTTTTTGTTCAAGGCTTTGATCTCCTTGCTAGTGTTGTCCTCAACAGCCTTAACTCCCTTTGGTGCACTATCATAGTCTCCTAAAGATAATTTCCATCACGCACGACATGATTCTCCACTAACGACATCTTATCTTCTACTTCCTTACATAGGAAGTTTCCATTGCTAGTGTTGTCAAGGATCATCCTTATATTTGGCAAGATACCACATTAGAGATTACTAAGGAGTGACTCTTTAGAGAAACCATTGTGTGGGCATTGATTGGAATAGCCTTTGAAACACTTCCATGCCTAAGTGAAGGTCTCATTGTTGCACTGATCAAAGTCTGTGATCTCGTTCCAAAACCGGGCTGTCATTGAGCTAGAGAAGAACTTGGAGATGAAAACCTTCTTAAAATCATCCCATAAAGTGATAGAACCTCGTGGGAGGTTCTTTTCCCACTGGTGTGATTTATCACATAGAGAGAATGGGAAAGTATGAGCTTGAAGTTGCCCTCAGATACACCATTGATTTTGGTCTTCCCACAAATTCTATGGAATTATTCCAAGTGATCTAAATGATCTTTGGCAGCAAGACCATGGAATCTATTTCCATGAACCATTGATATGAAGTTTGCCTTATCTTAAAGTGGTTGTTCTGAACCAGAGGAGGCAAGATACCTTGGAGATTTTGGTATGTGTTTGGAGCATCACCCGCTCCAATCGGTCTACCTCTCCGAGGTGGATGCACAAGATGTCCCACACGCCTAACACTTTCAGCATGGTTTGTTGAGCAGCTTGATATTTTTGGCGTGGAGGAGGAGGAAGCTGATTGATTTAGCTAGATGGTCCATTTTAAAACGCTGATGATCTAGTCTCTTTCTCTCTTTGATTCCTTTCCCTACCATCTCTTCACAAGAACTGAATGTTTCCGAAGGGTAAACCTTATGATCATTCACATATGAGAACAAGAAAAATAGAAAAGTAGGAGATTAGTAATGTAGCAACTAAGAACTTAGTCTGAAAAATATGTAAAATCCTAGTGATTAAAGCTAAACCTAATTGGAAACGATGCCAAATTGATAAGTAAGAATTTTCGGTTTTGATACTATCAATCACACAACATACTGAAATTGTCATTGTAATATAATTGAGGTTATAAATTCAAAAGGGTTATCTAAAAAAACTAGGAATGCACACAAAATTGAGGTAAGCCAATTCAAGATAAGAGTTCGAATTTTAGAAATCCTAAATAATGAAGACAAATTCAATTAAGAGAAAGAAAGAGAGATCAAGAACAAGCAATGATCAAAAAGATAAACAAAATTTAAAGTAAGCCCTATGATGAAGTCAATGTATGAAGATGATCTATATTTGATCATGGGTGCTAATAACAGTCAAACAATGCTAATCAAGGTTTAATGACTCCTAATCAAACTAATCACATTTCCATGTTCGTAGCCCTTTATGATAATAATGCAATAATCCATTTTTGCAATCTCAAATCAAAGGAATATAATACTTTTAACTCAATAAAATCATCATTTAACAAAGCTAATCCATTAGTTAAGATCTTTATTAAGATTTATCCTATTCAAACGCACTAATACCTTTGTTAATTACCTAATCAAGATCAAGCTTTGATTTGTGATTAATAGATGAAGAATCATTCAAATCATGTTATAAATACTAATATTCACTTTAGACATTCATTTCTATGAGCTAAGTGTGAAAATCCTCTAAAACGTTCATTCAAGCATTTCATCAAATACCTTACGGGCAATAATATACCTATGTTATAAATCAACAATTCCTTGAAAATCTAGCATTGAGACCAACCTAATACAGAAGGACTAACACTAGTTAAGCACTAAGCACCCTAGATAATCCCTAATCACATCCTAATCCACCATAACCTTGAGACCCAAATGAACTACTCACTCATCATGGGGATTCCATCAATATTAATACCCATAGAGATAGTGATAGAAATGATTATTATAAAGATAAACAAAGAAGATATTAAAAAGAAACAAATACAAATTGCATTATGTATTAAGTACTCAGGGGTTCACTCTTCATTTCACAACATGATATTTAAGATCAAGATTATAAGTTCTTATAGATAGGAAAATAATCAAATCACAAAATTCTTCAATCAAAACAAGAACATCGATGCATGAGATTCAAGAAGGGTTCTTCCTTACTTTCAAGATAACTAGATGCCTCAAACGACCACATGCTAGCATAATGAACTAAATTCACAAGACAATTCTTTACAAGGAAAACATATCTTGGCTCTGAAATTCAAGTGAATGCAAACTTATATGATTCTATACTCAATCCTTAACATGTTAATGCAACTAGATGATTTATTTTTGTGAAAATGTTTCAAAACCTTTCAACTTTTTATGATTTGTCTATGCCTTAGATGAATGAATGAGATTCAAATGGTGCAAAAGATAAAATAAGACCACAAAACCCAACTTTAGCATCTAGTCTCCTCTCCCAAACTTTATCACACAGGCCTATGTGTTATAAAAATAGGAGAAAAGAGACTAAAGACAAACAAAAATGAAAAATGAAACAAAGTATGAACAAGAGATTTGGAGTTTTTTACTTAGATATGGAATGAGTGATGAATGGGATGGAGGAATGGGAGGTGGAGGCAAGATATTCCCCCAAACTTAGGTCACATGCAAGGATGCTTCCTCCTTTGGCTTTGGCACAGGCTGAGAGGCTACAATTTGGTGTGATCGTGGCTCATGTGCCACTACAAGAATATCCATGGCCGCGGTATAGCCTTCTCGGTATGCATCATCCCTGGCTATGGCCATGGGCCATCTGGTCCGTTTTGAGGATATACTCAATGGTCTGGCATGTCACTTGGTCGTGGTTTGGTCCATCCTCTGTGTCCCGGCCGCAGTAGCTATTGCGGTTTGCTCATTACAAGAAAACAACATTTTTGCGATTGCAACTTGCGACTATACTTATAGTCATAACATTTTTCAATTATATAGAGACACGATTGCGACTTCTTTGTACTACAAATATATGGTCATCTTTTGGTCGTTAATATACGACCGAAAATGGTTGTCACCAATTTAGTAGCCGATTTACGACTGATTAACGACTATTGTCGAGACCTGAAGTTTTGGTTGCAACGTAGTCGATTAATTTGCGACTATGTTGCGACTAATATGGAGAATCGTTTAGAAACACACAAATTAGTCGCAAAGCCACTGACTGCGTTCTGACTATGAGAGCGCTTCGGAAAGTAGTCGGATATCAGTCGTATCTTACATGTTTGTGGTACAACATGCATTTATGACCATTAATGGTAGTGGCAAATTATGTCTACATAATCGAAATTCAGCTCTATCTCCTTTTTCATTTGTAGAATGGCGGAAAATTACAATAACTATAGCTACCATCGAGAGTGGATGTATATGAGGTTAGATGAAGACACAGAAAATTTCTCTGCCCTTGTAATGTTTGCAAGAACGAAAAACCGGTAACCTCAAAAAATGAATTTGGATTCATCTGTACAGTAGAGGATTTATGCATGATTATTATGTTTGGTATAAGCATGGAGAAGAAATCGTTTTGGATATAGGAACGAGCTATGTTGATCCGAATGATCATGGTCGCATAATGTAGTAGAAGATAGATATGTGGATATGGTGAAAGATGCATTTCTTGATTATGTGAGTAATAGTGAAGAAATTGTACGTAATCATTAAAAAATGTTTTATGACATGTTACAAGGAGCCAAAAACCCATTATATGCTGGTTTTTCTGAAGGTCACACCTAGTTATCCTTGGATGCTCGGGTCTTGCTAAAAAGGCAGAACATAATATGAGTGAAAGGTTAGTTGATTCGATATGTGAAATGTTGACAAAGTATTTACCAGAAGGAAACCAGACAAGAGGTTCACATTACGAGACATAGAAATTGATGCACAATTTAGGCCTCCCCTATTATACAATTGATGTTTGTATGAACAATTGTATGATCTTCTGGAAAGAAGACAAAAAGGAAGATAAGTGTCGGTTTTGTAATTCACCAAGATGGAAGCCTAACGAGAAACAAACTAGAACCAATGTACCTACAGTCGTATGTGGTACCTACCAATTGCTAACAGATTAAAGAGAATGTATCAAAGCGAGAAGACTGTAGCGGCAATGATATGGCATGCCAAGCTCCAAGCGAAGGAGGGAGCAATGTGTCATCCGTCTGATGCAGATGAGTGGAAATCTTTTACAGCTCAACATCCTCTGTTTTCGCAAGAACCCCGTGTAGTTTATCTTGGAATAAGTATATATTGGTTCAATCCATTTGGCATGTCTCGTAATCATTCGTTGTGGCCCGTGATATTGACTCCATATAATTTACCTCCTAATATGTGCATGAATACACAATACTTGTTTCTTATAATTCTGAATTCTGGGCAAAATCATCCGGCTGCTAGTCTCGATATCTTCCTCCAACCACTTATTGAGGAGTTAAAGGAATTGTGCTCTTCTGGAGTCGATGCATATGATGTGTCGTTGAATGAAAATTTTAATCTAAAAGTGGTGCTGCTGTGGACGATAAGCGACTTCCCGGCGTTTGGGATGTTATCAGGATGGACGACCCATGGTAGATTGTCTTTTCATATTTTCATGGATGAAACAAAATCTTTTTATCTGCCTAACAGGAGGAAGATGTGTTGGTTTGATTGTCACCGAAGATTTCTTCCACATGGTCATCCACTGAGGAAGAATAAAAAACACTTCTTGCGAGCGATTGCAAGGTGTAAATCCACCGAAAACAAAGGACGTCGGTGGAAACGGTCTTGAAAAAGAGCTTGGCTGGGAAGTGGCAAAACTGGCACAAGGAAAGCATATTCTGGGAGCTTTCATATTGAAGGGACCTCAAGCTCCGACATGTAGAGAAGAATTTATTTGACAACGTCATGAATACTCTTATGAGTGTGAAGGATATATCCAAAGACACCATCATGTCAAGATTTAATATAGAACGATTATGTTCTCGGCCACACTTACATATTGATAGTGAGGGTAAAGCTCTTTTCCCCACGTATAGATTGACAGACGATGCCCGAACAAGATTACTGGAATGTGTGAAACATGCAGTCAAATTCCCAGATGGCTATGCGGCCGACTTAGATAGTTGTGCTGATATGGAGAACAATAAGTTTTCAAGGATGAAGAGTCATGATTCCATGTTTTTATGGAGCAACTACTTTCATTTATCTTTGCCAAACTCTTATACCAGAACGTCCACCTTGCGTTATCAGGTGCTAATTAATTTTACTTATAGTAATATGAATATTTGATAAGTAAATATGAGTATAGTATTTAATTACCAACAATTTCAATATATATATATATATATATATATATATATTGTAGGGGTTGGAGGTTTTTTTCTTGACTTATGCACGAGAACTTTACAAAATAATCACTTCAAAATTCTCAGAGAAAACATTGTTTTAATCATATGCAATTCGGAAAAGATCTTTCCACCATCATTTTTCGACGTGATGGGGTACTTGCCGATGCATCTCCTCTACGAAGCTGAATTAGGAGGCCCAGTGCAATATATGTGGATGTATCATTTTGACAGTTTTTTCAAAAAAATAAAAGGGAAAGCAAAGAACAAAAGATATGCGGCAGGACCGATTGTTCAATCATATCTCAATGAGTAGGTAGCTTATTTCTGAGAGCACTACATTGACGCGAATATAAAAACGAAATCAAGGTAAACGCTATGGCCAATCACATGTTCACTTTGCCATTTGTAAGACACATGGTAGGTATTAATTAATTATAAATTTTTCTAAACTAATTTATTTGGTCAGGTTAACCAGATTCACTAAAGGTGAAATCCTAGTATATCATCTCCATGTACCTGATATATTTACTCAAGTAGGTCGTACAAGTAGAATAAGGAAAGAAATATGGCTTTTAGAGTAAGACTATAGATGCACACATGTAAATGTTATGCAAAACTGTGATATTTTCAGCCATTAGAGAGGTATATATAATTTGGAATGTTTTATCTTACGATGTAATATATTCCACTATATATGATTTATCATATAAGTTTAGGTCAAAAGCATGTTCAGAGATTATATGTCTACAAAATATCTAGAACTCTCCGAAAAATAAGTCTCCGCAAAAAGACCCGAAATATCCTATTTGGGTGGAAGTATATGTATGTGTAAATTTCAGTCGTACCTATATAGATATTATATATTTATATGAATTTATCTGCATTGCTCTTAATTTTATATTTTCTTTTTTATATACAGGTTACTTATTGGAAAGAAACATATCATTTTTCTCCTTGGGTGCTATAGATAGTGCATGGACCCATGCATAAGGCTAAAAAGCTTGGCCATCTATTTCACAAGAGGATATTTGTTTCATACAGAGAATCACAGCGAGGGACAGTAGACATGTAACTATGGTGTACGTGTTAAAGGAGAGAATTATGCTGATGCATCTGATGAGGCTGATTTCCACGGGATCTTAACTGATATCATACAACTCGAGTATGAGGGAATTGTAAATTTGGGAATCACACTTTTTAAGTTTAAATGGTACGACCCTATTCTCGGTAGAGGCACTTGGAGGAGTAATGCTGGCATTGTAGATGTTCTTTCATGAAAAAGATACAATAAAGACGAACCATTAATTTTAGGTACGTATGTTCATTACCTGTAAATCTCATTGCCTTTAAATATATGTATGTATATATAACTTCATTCAGTACATACATATTGCACAACCTCACAAGCGGATCAATTTTGTTATATCTCGTATCTATACATGAAGAGACCAAAGCAGTTGCAGCTAAATGTTGTTCAGGTCAAGCCAAGGAAAAATATTTCTAGAGATTATGGTGACATGGAACCAATTCTTTTGCAACAAAAAAAGTATGATCCTGTAATGATGACTAGAATCGAAGATCTCGTTATCGAGAATTTGGTACAAGGTGGAAACCCAATACATCTTGATTACGAGGTTGGGGATGCGGAATCAGAAGATAAATTCTGGTGTATTTATTTTCTTCTGATGATTAGGATGAAGATGACGATGACGATCAGGATGAAGAACCCCATTAATATGCTTATTATATTTTTCGGTGTAATTTACCGTCTTCTTGATTTCGAAACTCTCGTGATTTTTTTTCCATCAAATAAACCTGCCAAACCCAGCATTAGAGCTTTCTGTAGCTGCCCACATTTTTATTTCATTTCAAACATTCATGTTTTTCAAAGGGCATAGTTTTAGACTAAGTATCAAAAGAAAATCAAATCAAGATTTACTGGAGTAGAGTTTGAAGACTAGAGTTGTGGCGTTTTCTCAAAGTAGCTTCAGCATAACATTGTTGTTAGCCTTGATTTTGTTTGCCTTGCGTAATGCTCTCAAGCCACCAGTTAAACGCCATCGCCGCATCCTACTTTCAACAGTTATCACCAGTTTGACAGACCATTTCTTCACCCTCATTCACCGTATATATGGTATTACATGTAGCCTTTCCTAACTCATTGGCCATGTTGAATGACTGGGAAGAAACTGCACAAACAAAATATGGTGTTACCCAATACAAAAATAAGAAACCATAAGAGAAATAAAGTTTATTACAATTATGCTACTCTTGATACTCTCAGTTGTGATGTTTAGTGTTACAAAGTTCTCTTCAGTTCCTGCATAAAATCTTACAAACTTTAGATAGTACTAACATCAAAAGAAAGAAAAAAATTTTAGTCTTTAAATACAATATATGATAACTGACTCATGTCCTCCTACCGATTTTCCGTTGGAGTCTTGACCCATTGGAGTTCACAGCAACTAGGTCCAAAACATCTACATGAAAATTTAAATCTCCAAAGTACTCGAATATTAAGCCGTCTCCGACTCGGAAATCATGTCCCTCGGCGAACTCTTTCCAGCTTTCAATTATTCTGTCACCAACACGTTTCACAGGAAATTTAATGTTACATGCATCTGAAGTATGAGCTCACCAGCTGTAAGATTAGTTTTTCCATCTATGTGGTCTTTGTAGAAATTTTTTGGGATATTCTGCTACACCAAAAAAAACTCAACTATGAAGAAGTAAGCATTAAATATGGAGAGAAAGAGAGAAGAATCACTAAGATTACATACCACAGCCGAAAGGAATTCGGAAAGTTGAGGCTTCAAGAAATGAGGATTTACTATTAATGAAGCCTTTCGTAGTGTGAAATAATCTACCAACATGAATCACCCGAAAATCAGAACACATATTAAAAATAAAGGAAACTTCACAAAAATGACCATGAAATCAGTCAGATTTTATAACACCGACATGCACTCAAGTATAAATCCACCAAAAATGCAAATCTAACTATTAAAGACTTTAAGACATAAATCGGGTATAAAATCAATAACAACTACACTTTGTTACTTTGTTTTAATCATATTATTTACGGTTATGTTCTAATCATATATTAGATATGTTTTTGGGAAGATGTTATCTACAAGATATGTTACGATATATTAATCACTATCCTACTAAAATATGGCTACGGATTACCGTTATTAAATGAAAATATTAAACATGAAAACATAATAAAAAGTAACGTTCTTCAGTAAGGTTCCTTAAGCATATTAAAATTGAAAGGTTCTTCCGTAACATGCACTAAACTAAATATGCTCATGGTTTAATCCCTAGATTTAACACTGCAAGTGCACAGACGTGACTAGTAGTATATAGGGGTCGAATCCACAGAGACTCAAGAATCTTACGATAGATTATAGAATGTCGAATTAAGCTACGCAAAGCAAAGAGTAAGCAGTAAATCAAAGCAACATGTTAAACTAAACGGTTGTAAGCAAGCAAGCGAAGCGTCAGGTCAAGGGAGTTCTCAGGAAATCAGGAATTTAGGATAACCAATCAATCGGGATCTAACTAAGAACTGTTCTAGAACTAGAATCAGAGAGGCATAAAAAACCAACTTTCGTTGCGAGTATGATCTATGTCTAAAAACCTAGCAAACCAACTTTCGTTGCAAGTTCTAGATATCCTAGACATGCATTAATCTCAGGTTCTTTCATTCACAATTTTCCTAAGCCAAATTTCCTTGCGAATAGTTCAATTGCCCATCTAGTTTCTTTCTAGTTAGTTAACCAACTCTCGTTGCGGAAATCAACCTAACATCAATAATCTAAGTGTCCAATTAAGATTAAGCATTAACAACAACCCTAGATGAAGAACTAGAAAGTGTGAATCCCTACAGATTGATTAACCTAATATTCCATGAAATCCCTAATGAGAATCCCTAAACCTAACAAGTAAACTACTCAAACATGGAAGATGAAACAAAAGACATGATGAATAGAATACTGAATATCATAAAAGAAGTAAAGAAACAGGGGTTCGAAATCTCTTCTCTGTCGAGTACAAGACCAGCCCCAAAATCTCTCAATATCTAATAGAATAAAAGTTATGAAAAATGTGGCCTAAACAATGGCTTAAAAACCTTAATATAATAGTCTAAACACGTTTTAGGCTTCTTTGTAATTATGAGAAACTTCTAGGTCAAGCTGCAAATATCCAAAGTCTTCATTAACTCGACGAGAATTGTCTGATAGACTCTTGTGTCGATCGACGCCAAAGATGTGTCGATCGACACTCTACTCCAATATCGACTATGATTTCTTCTCTCTCGCCCGAATGCTCCAAATAGCTCCAGAATGCGCCAGAATGCGCCATAATGTCCAAATATGCTCCAAACGTACCTAGACCTGTAAAACACATGAAAGGACTCCAAAACACACTAAAAGACTCAATAACAAAGACATATACCATGAACAAAAGCCCAAAAAACCATGATTTATCAACTCCCACACACTTAGCCTTTGCTTGTCCTCACGCAAACAGAAAACCAAGATCAGGAGAAGAAGTTTGAAACTTCAGAAACTCGTTTCATCGTAGGAGCACCACACTCAGATTCCCCTTAGTAAACCACATGAAAATGAACTTGCAGACATCAAGACCAACATGTACTTCCCCCACACTTAGCAACTGTCCTAAGTAAACTCTACAATCACATTCAGAGCATTCAAATTCACCATACTGACTTCTATAATCTAATAAGTGCGGTTTCACCTAGGGAGTATCGATTAAAGAACACATGGACTCTTACTCTGTTAGCACCTGACCACCATACTATCATTTTCTGGTTCCTTTCTTCTCCTTTTCCTTCCTTAGCACTGATTTTTCCCCACTAGGTATCATTTTATTTTTTCTATCAGTGCTCTTCCCGCTTTGGGGTGTACTTTGGACACATTCCATGGATGCACAGGAGGTACACTCACGTGACCACTTCGAAGCTACTAGCTTATCCGCAGTTTATCTCTTTTTTTTACTTTATGGAAGGGGAGAAGGGAACCATACTTGGACAAGTTTACAAGCTGTGTAAGAACTATCAGAGGAATCC
This sequence comes from Orychophragmus violaceus, assembly GCA_030180135.1. Lineage (NCBI taxonomy): Eukaryota > Viridiplantae > Streptophyta > Magnoliopsida > Brassicales > Brassicaceae > Orychophragmus > Orychophragmus violaceus. The sequence continues at coordinate 67,448,040 of CM058239.1, forward strand.
AATCCAAAGTATACCAAGCCCTTAGGTGAGAAAAATTAAGTCAAGTTAAAGGTGAAGTCAGTAATGGATCGTCTGAATACCTGAAAGAGATATGGGTGTCCTCAGTAGGCTGGTCCGTGTGCTGTTTTCTAATAGTCATAGATCATCTGCAATTCATCCAATGGTCACTTAGGTTCCTGCAAGTGTGGTGATCTCCTCAAAAAGTCTTTGTTTCCTACTCAATTATGACTCAATAAAACAGACTCAACTGACTCTAAGAAAACAGAAAACGGTGCGTCAGTAGCTACCTCCCCCACACTTAAACAACACTGTCTGCGGTGTTATAGAAGCTTGGGCTCGGTGAGAACAAGAATCAGAATGAACAAATTCCGAAAAGTGCAGAATACTTACCTGTCTTTGGCTTGTGTCGATCGATGCTCAGGACCGCATCGATCGACGCAAGTCGTGTTTGCTCGCTCCGCAGTCTGAAGTGAACCGCTGATCAAATCGCAATTCATACGGTAAAACTCTGTAGTAACCCGCATATGACCTCAGTGTCGATCGACACACAGGACCGTGTCGATCGACACACAGGACCGTGTCGATCGACGCAGGGTGATTATGACATGTTCTCACGCCGTGAAACACACCAAAACAAGAAAATCAAAGTAACCAAAATCTAAACAAAAAATAAAAGAAAGAACAGACTCATGGGGGATTAAACAGAGGCTTGGAGTGCCTCTGTGAATGTCTCCTCACCTAAGGTGGTGTATAAGCAGTGGAATCATCAGACTTCCCAAGGAATGAGCGAATGGAACCAGGGTGGGAGCGAAGCGTGGGTGGGATACTCGGTTTCCCTGCATTCACATCAATACAGTTAGGAGTTTTAAGTTTAGAGGAATCATACCTTTGCTTTTGTGGAAGAGAGATGTCTGGAGCTTTCTGCTTAGCAATAGTTGTAGGCTCTGAAGATGTTGGAGCAGGTTCAGGATGAACCGCCATCTTCTCTTCTCCAATTTGAATCTCTGGTTCCACCTCAACACTGAAGCTCTGTCCATCAATGGTGGATCTCTGCATCTTATCCATTTTGAACTGTAAAGGATTATCTCCCAAGTGGAGATCAATCAGACCGCGTCTCACATCAATCACTACTCCAGCAGTAGCTAAGAAGGATCTACCAAGCAGCAAAGGATCATCCGGTTCAACCGCATACTTCAGCACCACAAAGTCTGTTGGAATCAAGTAGTCTCCAACTTTGATAGGAATGTCCTCAAGAACTCCTTCTGGAAACCTCTTCGATCGATCAGCTAGGATAAGAGAGATCCTAGTAGGCTGGAAATCCATCAGTCCCAATCTCACAGCCACAAAGTGTGGCATGAGATTCACACCAGATCCTAAGTCACACAGAGAACGCTTGAAGCTGTCCTTAAAGATGGAACAGTCTAGTACAAAGACTTATGGGTCTGGAATCTTCTCTGGAATCTGGTTCTGCAGCACTGCACTGACCTGTTTAGATAGCACCAACACCTCTTCTCTCAAATCTCCATCAGTAGAGACCATCTTCTTCGCATATCTCTGCAGAGAAGGGTGTTTCTCTAGAGCATCAACTAGTGAGATCTTAGCCAGCTTCTTATCCATCACTGCTCTGCAATTAGCTTCATCTAGCTCCTATTTGGACCTCTTAGGAACCTTAGGATAGGGTACAGGAGGCTTGTAAACTCGTTCATGGACTATTGCAGGTTTCAGGACTCGCATGCGTTCAGTGTTGATCGACGTAGTAGGAGTGTTGATCGACGCAGGGCGATTAAAAGCACTTTCATCATTCGTATCGGGTGTGTGTCGATCGACACTTGAAGTGTGTCGATGAAGTGTGTCGATCGACACTTGGAGTGTGTCGATCGACACTTGGAGTGTGTCGATCGACACGTGGAGTGTGTCGATCGATGCTCGGCGCAGAAAGAGATAATTCGTCCAGAAAGTCAGTTGTGATGCTTTCTTCCTCATTTGAACTGTGGGTACATGATATATCATGGTTTTTCTAGGTTTTCAACCATGATATAGTTGTATATATTGAGTATTTAACCTGGTTTTTATAGTATATTGAGTCTTCTACAGGTAGACTTGCGTTTGGAGCAAAGGATGGGATTATAGGACATTTCTGGTGATTTGTGCAACGAGCTGAAGTTGGTGTCTCGACCACGATTGAGTGTCGACCGACACTGGCTTGGATGTCGGTCGACATTGAGCCCGACAGAACAATACCCGAGAGTTAAAGACAAGTTTTGAAGATTTACAGAATTGCCCAGAAGTTTTCCCTAATTCTAAACTGACCCCAAAACGTGTTAGAGTTTAATTAGGTTTTCAGACTTATTCTACTTTTTAATCTTGTTCTTACTTTGTTCTTGCTTGATAGATATTGAGTTGAGGCTGATTCTTGCTACTTGTAACCTCAAGAGAAGGATTTCGAACCCCTTTTACTTTTATCTATTCAGATTCTGGTTTTCTATTCATGATGTGTTATTTGATTACTGATATGTCTGAGTAGTAACCTAGTTAGATTTAGGAATTCTCACAAAGGTTTTATGCTTGCTTGATAACTGATTGATTAGGATTTACTATCTGTTTGTTCATCACCTAAGTGTGCTTAATACTGAATTCTAGACTGATCACCTAGGGTTTAGATTTGAGATAATTAACAATAGCGTGAGAGTGTGAGTTATAATCTGAACGAACTTAGTGTGAGCAATTTGACTAGATACAAAGAGATTTGGTTTAGGAGAATTGTGAACCGATAGAACCTGTTCTTAATGCTTGTTTAGAACTCTAGGATTACAAAGAGATTTGGATCGCTAGGTTGCTAGACATAGAAATAATCTCAGCGAGAGTTGGATTATTTAGCATTTTGTTTCTAGTTCTTGAACATGTGTTTAATCTGAATCCGGTTAGTTAAGTATCTTGCATTGCATAATTCCCGAGAACTTCCTAAGTCTGGCGCCTTTCTCTTATTTGAAACCACCTTCTAGTTTATTGCTTTTGTTTACTGCTTTCTCTGGATTTGATTTAGCTTAACTTGACAACATATAATCTATCGTGTGACCGTGAGTCCTTGTGGATTCGATACCCTGAAATACTACAATAGCATAACTGTGCACTTGCAGTAGAATAGGGATAAAACTTTACACCTATCAAGTTTTTGGCGCCGTTGCCGGGGACTCAACTGAGTTCGCCGATAGATTTTGTTTTAGAGTTGAGTCTAGGTCGTATTTATTTTATTTGTTACTGATTTTTCTCTTGTTTGGCTTGTTTTTGTTGCTGCAGGATTTCGCAGACGCATTCAGTGTCGACCGATTTCCCTTGTAGCGTCGCTCGACATTGACCTCGAGACAGTGTTTTGAGATCAGTGTATGCCAAGTCGACATACCCGAAGCAACCAGAGCGAAGAACTTTTGAACCTCAGACTTGAGGAGCTTGCTAGACTAGAGAGAACGAACAGAAAGGGTCAAAGAACAAGAATGATGAACAATCGTTTGATTCTGAGACCAGATGCTGAAGGTGTTCTGAGAGACCAACACAACAACGCCTACAATGATCAAGGGCAGAGGATTGATGCTAAGGGACGAGTGATCCCTGAACCTGCGCCTGAACCGCCTCAAGGTCAGAGGCAGATGGTTGTTGCTGAGAGGACTCTTGCTGACTACAACCGTCCGGATGAGTTTTATGCTAACCGGTCAGCAATTGTTCCTACTTCTTTTGAGAGGAATGACTTTGAGATCAAGACTGTCTATTTTGTCTATGCTGAGACAGCACCCCTTCCATGGTCTCCCACATGAGCAACCCATGGATCATATTGAGGATTTTGAAGCCTTCATCACTGGAATGAAGTACAATGGGGTGGAGTATGACTTCTTGTATCTGAAGCTTTTCCCATACTCTCTTGATGGAGAGGCTGCTGCTTGGCTGAAGCAACTTCCACCTGGAAAGTTGACTACTTGGGATGCTGTGAAGAGAGAGTTCCTGCGACACTTCTATGATGATGCTCGCTCAGATCAACTCAGACATGACCTTCTCACATTTGCCCAAGTTCCCACAGAGCCTCTTAAGTCTGCTTGGATGAGGTTTAAGATGTACCAACGTGACTGTCCTCATCATGGATTCTCTGAAGTAACGCTGTTGGGCATATTCTTCAGAGGAATTGATCTCAATTACCAGTCTGCATTGGATGCTGCCAGCAATGGCAATTTCAACACCAAGACTCTTGAGCAAGCTAGATTGTTGATTGATAACTTGGTGAGCAGTAACAGCACCAAGACTGCTGATAGAAGAAGGAAAGAGTCTGGTGGAAAGATTGGTGATCTGCAGATTAATGATATCAAGAACAAGCTGGACACTGTTCATAGCTTGTTGACTAGTAAGAAAGATGTTCACTTTGCTCAAGAAGTTGAAGTGTTTGAGGCTGAAGAAGACTGCCAAGAAGAGGATGTGAACCACATCAGTGGCTCTGGATTTCAAGGAAACAGGTTTGGAAATCAGCAAGGCAACAAGTTCTTTAATGGTGGATAGAAGAGTGCTTTCACAAGCAACAAAAACTCTTCTGGATATGGTCAGAATGCTAGTTATCAGAAGCCTTTTCAGCAAGGTAATTCTTATCAGAGGACTTACGGATCATCTTCATATCAGACACCTCCTGCTGCTAGTGCTCATGAGAGCAAGATGGAAGCTATGATGGAGCGGTTGCTGGAGGGTCATACTAAGACCACTATGGATTTCAACAAGAAGCTGGATGTGGTGTATGAAGATCTTAATGGGAAGTTTGAGTCTTTGAGTACTCACATGAAGCAGTTTGATACACAAGTGAACCAAATTTCAAGCTCAGTCAAGGGGAAGAATGTCATGGACACCCACATCAAGGCCTGGTCAGTTCAGATTGATGATGAATCAAATCAAGGAGAGAAATTTGAGATTAAGACTGCTGAACTTGTTGAAGATGCTGAAAAACCCGAGACTGAAATCCTAGTGTCGGTCGACTTCGACTTTGATGTCGGTCGACATCCACTTTCAACAGGGATTTCGAGTGCTCATGACGAATGGAAATCGAGCATGGTCGATTATGGAGTCGACATCAGTGGCGAATTGCCTAATGTCGATCGACATCAGTTCAACGTCGGTCGACATCAAGAGCGTAAGGAGCCAATTTTGCCAACATCTTGTGCTATTGCTGAAGAAAAAGACCATGAGCCTCTTGTACCTTTCCCTAAGGTATCTATGAAATCTCAACAAGAGCTTGACGAAGCTAAACAGCTGGGAGAGATTGATAAGAAGTTGAAAGAAGATCCACAAGTTGACACTTCACCCTATCATCCTTGCGTACAGAGATACTTAGAGATGATGATGCCTATGGATGAGGTACTGAAGGAATGGGTAGTGGTAATTCCTAAGCAGGTCAGTGATGTGCTGCTCAATCAACCTGGTATATTTGTGCTGAGTTGTTTGATAGGCTCAGAGTTTTAATCCTATTCTACTGCAAGTGCACAGTTATGAGATTGTAGTATAAAAGGTATCGAATCCCACAGAGACTCTAGTTTCACGCGATAGACTATATGCAGTCGAATTAAGCTAAGCAAGACAAGTGAAAGCAGTAAAGAAAACAGTAAATCAGAGTAGCAAAGTGAACGGTGTGTAAGCAACTAACGAAGGTGTCAGGTTCAGGGAAGTTCTCAGGAAATCAAGGAATCAGATCAATCAATTAACAGGATTCAGATATCGATGTTCTAGAACTAGAATCACAGAAATATAGCAAACCAACTCTAGCTGTGAATACTAACTATGTCTAACAACCTAGAAAGCCAACTCTCGTTGCGAATCCTAGAGTTCTAAACAAGCATTAAGAACAGGTTCTATCGGTTCACAATTCTTCTAAACCAAATCTCTTTGTATCTAGTCAAATTGCTCACACTAAGTTTATTCAGATTATAACCCACACTCTCGCGCTATTGTTATTTATCTCAGATCTAAACCCTAGGTGACCAGTCTAGAATTTAGCATTAAGAATAACCTAGATGAAGAACTAGATGTTAAGAATCTAAATTAATCAATTAAACTAACAATCCATGAAATCCCTAACGAGAATCCCTAAAACTAACAAGGAGATCTACTCAGACATGGCAATTGAAACAACATACATGATGAATAGAAAACCAAATAGCATAAAAGAGATATAAAAACTGGGGTTCGAAATCAAGTCTCTCTCGAGTACAAGATCAGCCCCAAAACTCAATCTCTGGTAAAACCTAACGTATCAAAAGCTTAGCCTAACAAGTGGCTGTAAAACCTAATTAAATAGCCTAAAACACGAATTGGGCCTTTTTGTAAATATGATAAACTTTTGGTCCTTTCTGAAAATCTTCAAAAGTCATTAACTCGCGAGAATATGTCTGTCCACGATCAGTGTCGATCGACACTAAGGTCTGTGTCGATCGACACTCACTCCAAGTGTTGACTCCGACTTCTTCTTTTCTGCATAGATTCCCAATATGCTCCAAAATGCACCAATATCTCCAAATAAGCTCCAAACGTGCATAAACCTGTAGAGGACACAAAAGACTACAAAAACACCTAAAATACTTTAAGTAAAGACTTATATCATGGCCTGAAAACCAATAAAAACCATGATATATCAACTCCCCCACACTTAGCTCTTGCTTGCCCTCAAGCAAATAAAGAACCAAAGCAATGAGAAAGAGGTTTGAAAACATAGAAACTCATTTCGTCTTAGGAACTTTCGCATTCACATTCACTTAGTAAACCAGTGAAAACTTTCCTACAGAACTCAAGACCACAATATACTTCCCCCACACTTAGCAACTGTCCCAAGTAAATTCCACAATCATGTTAGGACATTCAAGTTCACCATACTAGCCTTTGTATACAGTTAAGTGCGGTCTCACAGAGGGAGTATCGAATCAAAGGACACATGGACTCAACCCATTCAGTGTCTGACCACCAAACTGTCGGTTTCTGGTTTCTTTCTTTTCCCTTTCTCCCTTAGCACTGATTTTTCCCCACTGGGTATCATTTTATTTTTTCTATCAGTGCTCTTCCCTTTTTATTGGGGTTTAACTTTGGATCTTTTCATGGATACACAGGAGGTAATAGGGGTCTCTACCACTCTCGTGACCACTTCGAAGCTACTAGCTTATCCTCGGTTTTTTTTCTCTCTTTTTTTTTTACTTTCAAGGGAGGAGAAAATCAGAAACCATACTTTAGAACAGGATCATAGGCTGTGCCAACACATCAAAGGAATCCGACCCAAAGATTACCAAGCCTCTAAGTGAGAAACTAAAGTCAAGATTTAAGCATGAGACTAGTGATGGATCCTCTGAATACCTGGTTAGATATGGGTGTCCTTGGTAAGTTTGTCTGTGTGGTGTTTTCTAATAGTCATAGAGCTCCTGCAAGTCTGTCCAATGGTCACTTAGTTCCTGTTCCAGCGAAAAATTTCCTCGAAAAATCATAGTTTCATAGAAATTTTGACTCAATAAAACAATTTTGAAAACTAAAGAAAACAGAAGGACTGACACTAAGAAAACAAAGCAAACGGTGGTCAGTAACTACCTCCCCCACACTTAAACAACACTGTCCTCAGTGTTATCGCAGCTTGGGTTCGGGAGAACAGGTATAAATCAACGAAAACGTTGGAAAATCAGAAACCTTACCTGCTAGCATGTTTGGTGTCGACCGACACACAGCCAGTGTCAAACAACACGAGGCTTAGGTCGACACTAATCTGATCCGAATCGAGCGTCCTCGATTATGGTCCGTGTTTTCGAGTTTGGTGTCGACCGACACAGATCGGTGTCGATCGACACTGCTTTCTGCATACCTGTTCATCACGTTTCTAACACACCAAAACACACAAATCAAAGAAACAAAAACTAAAAATCGAAAAAATAAAAATAAAAACTGACTCAACAGTGGGTTGCCTCCCACTCAGCACTTGTTTTTAGTCATTAGCTCGACTGTGGCACATGGTCATATGTCAGGCGGTTTTGCCAAAGGCAGAGTGTGCCTTTGCGAAATTCTCCTCATCCATGGTGGCGTATATGCATTGTGTGCATGGGACTGACCGAGGAACTTGGGAATCACAGCAAGGTCAGGTGGAACATTTCGTTTCCTGACTCTATTCCCTGCAAAATCTGCATCAGAGTTAGCATACTTAAGGTGAGAAAATGCATACCTTGGCTTGATCAGATGTGGCTTAGTTGTGATGTTTGGAGCTTTATGCTTAAGAGCAGGTATAGGCTTTGAAGATGTTAGAGCAGTCTCAGCATGAACCGCCATCTTCTCTTCTTCATTCTCAGCCTCTGGTTCTATCTCAACACTGAATCTTTGTCCATCAATGGTGGATTTCTGCAACCTATCCATCTTGAACTGCAAAGGCTTGTCTCCCAGGTGGAGATCAATCAGACCATGTCGCACATATATCATAGCTCCAACAGTAGCTAAGAATGATCTTCCAAGAAGAATAGGATCATCTGGCTCAACATTATACTTCAGTACAACAAAGTCCGTTGGAATTGAGTAGTTTCCAACTCTGATAGGTATGTCCTCAAGAACTCCTTCTGGATATCTCTTCGATCGATCAGCTAGGAGAAGAGAGATTCTAGTGGGCTGGAAGTTCAACAGTCCTAATCTCATAGCCACAGAGTATGGCATGAGATTCACACTAGAGCCAAGATCACACAATGACCTCTTAAATCTGTCTTTGTATATAGAACAGTCTATCATGAAACTCCCTGGATCCTTTAGTTTCTCAGGAATCCTACCATGAATAATAGCATCGCACACTTCAGATACCATCAAGACACCTTCTTCTTCAGTCATGTTACTAGAAAGTATATCTGTAACACATCTCCTCACCATAGGATTGTTCTTAACAGCTTCAATCAATGGGGCTTCAGTTAGCTTATCTCTCATCATCTTCATGTACTTTTCTAACTGAATCTCTTGCTTAGACTTCCTAGGGAAATGAATTTTTGGTTTGTAGACTCTTTCCTCAACCACATTCAGCTTTTTGGACAAACTGGCTGCTCACAACCATGGTGTCGATCGACATGGAAATGGGGTCGATCGACACATAACTTATTCGAATCGACCTTGGTGTCGAGGTAGGTCGATTTCGGTCCGTCACGAAAACTCGAAAGTGGTGTCGACCGACACGGGTGTGTGTCGATCGACACAGAGTCTTCTTCACGAGAGCTGCTCTGATTTTTCAGCTCCAAAGCCTTAATATCATGATTTTGTTCAGCTTTGTCCTCTACCCAAACCGCCTTATCATTTTCTTTCTGAGATTGAGTCATCCTTTCCTTAATACCGGCCTCTGCTTGTGTCACCCTAGCATCCAGATTATCTAAAAACCCGAGGCCTCTCTTCATCTTCTTCATTTATCTCTCTCGCCGAAAACGACCAAAAATTGCCACACTTCTCAAATCTTCACCATTTTTAACGATTCAAAGCTCTATTCCACTTGTTTTTCCGAGCTCTATCCATTTCTAGTATCCATTTCATCGACCTGCGAAGGTATGGCTCTGAATCTCCATTTTTTAGCTCGTGTTCAATGGTAAAAGCTTTGAATTTTGATTGATTTATGGATATCTAGGATGAGTTTGTGATGGAATATGATTGATATGAGTATTGTGGATGATTGTCTATGCTCAATTTTATGAGATTATGACTTTGATAGTTTGGTGGGTTTGAACCTCATTTTTTCGATTGCTCGTTTGATATTTTGCAGATGAATCCTTCGGGAAACCCAGGGAAACGACCACGGAGAGGGCTTGATACTGACACTTCAGGCTCCTCGTCGCAGCAACGCGATGCTCAGAACCAAGCACCTTGGCCAAGGATGGAGAAAACTAAGTTCAAGATCACTTGCTTCTATAATGAACCTGCAGTAGAGGTGAAGAAGCGAGAATGCATCTACAGGGATATCTCAGAGAAGTGGGACATCTATGACAGCTTGTTCTACAACGCCTGGTGTGATGTTAAGATCGAGCCCACACGGCTTCCCGACATGACCACAATGGGAAAGCTGAAGATACGATCAGACGTGGTGCGCGTCTTACGGACTATAGGCTTGGGTACGATCTGTACCAAGTACTACGACTTATATCCGGAGCTGGTGAGACAGTTTATGGCCACAGTCCGTGTGTACTACACCAACGATGTGGTGAGGAAAGCTTCTGAGGGCACATTGACATTCATGGCCAAGGGTAAGAGGTACAAGCTTAGTATCCATGAGTTGTGCGACATTTATGAGTTTTACAGGACAAAGGAGAGATTGAGTTTACCCGAGCACTGGTCCGATGTGGAGCTCTTTTGGAAACACTTTGGCACAGGAGTGTATGATTCTCAGACCACCCGGCAGACCGCTGTGCGACATCCGGTTATGCGCTATCTTGTCCGCATATTCTCCAACACTATTTTGTGTAAGATGGAGCCTGGGATGATGAGGATTGCTGAGCTCTTCTTGCTCTATATTGGGATTGGCAAGAGCGTTGATGTCAGTGAGCTTCAAGATGCTCATTTGGAGTTGGATTCTAACATGGGAGCTCTCTTTGCTCACCATTTGGAGACATTGAAGGCGACGAAGCCTTTCACTGGGAAGGCAACGAAGACGGAGTCGATCGGGAGTCTTTTAACTCCCATCTTTGATCACTTTGGGCTTGATAGGAGTCAGATGAGCATTTGCACTAAGAAGCTTACCATGGACTTCACGCATCTGAAGAGCAGTCAGTAGATCAAGGGAGACACCAATGGGAAACAGTTCTGGTGGAGATTCCATGACATATCTGGCGTAGAGCAACTGTACTTAAGGGAATCTGGAAGACGGTCCACAAGATGTCCTGCCAGCGATCTCAGCATGTGCATCACCCGCAGCCACGACGTCGCGCACCTGCGCCAGCTCCTACGCACATCAGCTCCGAGGAAGAGGAAGTAGAGGTCGCAGCCGACTCTGATGAGATGGACGATGGAGACTCTCCAGTCTTCTAGACAGTTGCTGATTATGGTTCTGTTTTTCTTTTTCCTTTTCTTGAGTCAATTTTTATGTTTCTTTTGAGTCAGTTTTTCATTAGTGTTTGCTTGGACCTATGACTATTTGATTTTATGCATCTTCACTACTGTTTTTGATGTGATTTTGAGTGATCTAACGCAGCTAACAGGTGAGAAGCTAACTCATGATCTTAACCACAGACAGACTTATCATCCTCCGTATGCTCACACAAGCTCGATGTCGGGCGACACTAAGCTTAGTGTCGGTCGACATCGACCGTGATCAGGTTCGGATTTTTAACTCAAAATCTCTATGGTTCCAATTTGATTTATACCGATCTCATGCTACAATTGCACTGGGGACAGTACAGTTTAAGTGTGGGGGAGGTGGCTACTGACATTGTGTTTTGTTTTCTTAGAGTCAGTCCCATGTTTTCACTAGTTTTCAAAATTGTTTTATTAAGTCAAAATTTGTATGAAACTATGATTTTTCGAGGAAACTTTTCGCTGGAACAGGAACTAAGTGACCATTGGACAGACTTGCAGAACCTTTATGACTTTTAGAAAACCCCAAACAGATCAACTTACCAAGGACACCCATATCTAACCAGGTATTCAGAGGATCCATCACTAGTCTCACACATAATCTTGACTTTAATTTCTCACTTAGGGGCTTGGTAATATTTGGGTCGGATTCCTTTGATGTGTTTGGCACAGCCTATGATCCTGTTCTAAAGTATGGTTTTTGATTTTCTCCTCCCTTGAAAGTAAAAAAAAGAGATAAAAACCGAGGATGAGCTAGTAGCTTCGAAGTGGTCACGGGAGTCTATTACCTTTTTTGTATCCATGGAAAGATCTGAAGTTAAACCCCAATAAAAGGGAAGAGCACTGATAGAAAAAATAAAATGATACCCAGTGGGGAAAAATCAGTGCTAAGGGAGAAAAGGAAAAGAAAGAAACCAGAAACCGACAGTTTGGTGGTCAGACACTGAATAGGTTGAGTCCATGTGTCCTTTGATTCGATACTCCCTCTGTGAGACTGCACCTAATTGTATACAGAGACTAGTGTGGTGAACTTGAATATCCTAACTTGATTGTGGAGTTTACTTGGGACAGTTGCTAAGTGTGGGGGAAGTATATTGTGGTCTTGAGTTATGTAAGAAAGTTTTCAGTGGCTTACTAAGTGAATGTGAATGCGAAAGTTCCTAGGACGAAATGAGTTTCTGTGTTTTCAAACCTCTTTTCTTATGCTTTGGTTCTTTACTTGCTTGAGGGCAAGCAAGAGCGAAGTGTGGGGGAGTTGATATATCATGGTTTTTATAGGTTTTTCACCATGATATAGTTGTATATATTGAGTCTTTAACTTGGTTTTTAGAGTCTATTGAGTCTTCTACAGGTAGACTTGCGTTTGGAGCAAATAATGGGATTATAGGACGTTTCTGGTGATTTGTGCAACGAGCTGAAGTTGGTGTCTCGGCCACGATTGAGTGTCGACCGACACTGGCTTGGATGTCGGTCGACATTGAGCGCGACAGAACAATACCCGAGAGTTAAAGACAAGTTTTGAAGATTTGCAGAATTGCCCAGAAGTTTTCCCTAATTCTAAACTGACCCCAAAACGTTTTTAGAGAGTTTAATTAGGTTTTCAGACTTATTCTACTTTTTAATCTTGTTCTTACTTTGTTCTTGCTTGAGAGATTGAGAGATATTGAGTTGGGGCTGATTATTGCTACTTGTAACCTCGAGAGAAGGATTTTGAACCCCTTTTACTTTTATCTATTCAGATTCTGGTTTTCTTTTCATGATGTGTTATTTGATTACTGATATGTCTGAGTAGTAACCTAGTTAGATTTAGGAATTCTCACAAAGGTTTTATGCTTGCTTGATAACTGATTGATTACGATTCACTATATGTTTGTTCATCACCTAAGTGTGCTTAATACTGAATTCTGGACTGATCACCTAGGGTTTAGATCTGAGATAATTAACAATAGCGCGAGAGTGTGAGTTATAATCTGAACGAACTTAGTGTGAGCAATTTGACTAGATACAAAGAAATTTGGTTTAGGAGAATTGTGAACCGATAGAGCCTGTTCTTAATGCTTCTTTAGAACTCTAGGATTACAAAGAGATTTGGATCGCTAGGTTGCTAGACATAGAAATAATCTATCGTGTGACCGTGAGTCCTTGTGGATTCGATACCCTGAAATACTACAATAGCATAACTGTGCACTTGCAGTAGAATAGGGATAAAACTTTACACCTATCAGTACATCATCGAGCGCGAATTTGCAACTCGAGTACGTGTTAAGATAAGTACGTGACAAAGGTATGGACGGCCAGACAGACGGTGTGCACTGTTCTATAAGAAGAGAAGAGGATTACATACAAAAGGGCTTTATAGATGTCTGTGTGCTCTGATAAAGGCTGGGGTTTATTGGTGGGACAATAGTTTCAAAGGTACAAACATGTGTGATACATGCTTTTGGACCCTTGAGTCACTATTCTTCTTCACAACCATGAGAGATAATTTTGAAGCTGTCGTTAAAGATGGAATAGTCTAGCACAAAGACTCATGGATCTGGAAGATTCTCTGGAATCTGTTCTGTAACATTGCACTGACCTGCTTAGATAGCACCAACACCTCTTCTTTCAAATCTCCATCAGTAGAGATCATCTTCTTCGCATATATCTGCAGAGAAGGGTGTTTCTTTAGAGCATCAGCTAATGAGATTTGAGTCAGCTTCTTTTCCATCACTGCTCTGCAATTAGCTTCATCTAACTACTGTTTGGACCTCTTAGGAGCCTTAGGATAGGGTACAGGAGGCTTGTAAACTCGTTCAGGGACTGTTGCAGGTTTCTAAACTCGTCAGCGTTCAGTGTCGATCGATGCAGCAGGAGTGTCGATCGACACAGGGTGATTAAAAGCACTTTCACCATTCGTATCGGGTGTGTGTCGATCGACACTTGTAGTGTGTCGATCGATCCTCGGCGCAGACAGATAAAACTCGTCGAGAAAATCTGCAGTGATGTCTTCTTCCTCTTGTATTAGATCAACTTCATCTCCTATAATCACAGCATTGACGAATTGCTTCTGCTCAGTTCTTCCTGATCCATTTTGTCTTTGCGCTGCTCTAGCAGTCTGTTGAACCTGAACATCTAGCTTCTTTACATGAGTGCTCAGAAACTCAATCTTCCCATTCAAATCAAGGTACAAAGCATCTATTTTCCCATTGAAGTCCATTGTACTCTTCTGCTGACCTTCCAAGAGCTGTTCCAACAGACCAATCATCTTATCAGACTGCTCATTTTGTGGAGGAGGAGTCTGATATGAAGAGGAACGATAGTCCCTGGAGAATGAGCGATTCTGCTGAAAGGGTCTCTAAACTGCAGACTTTAGTGTGAAACTAGAAGTCTGTCCCTGCTGATTTCCATATCTCTGACCCTGATAACCAGCTCCAGCTATGTAATTTACGTTCTCAGACTCATCAACCTGAACATCTAGCTTCTTCCCAAGTAAGATGTTATGAACAGAATCAATCTTGTTCTTCATCTCAGCTATCTGCGAGCTATCATCTTTCCCACCATATTTCAGCCTTTACAGATCAGCGTTCTTAGTGCTATTATTAGACACTAAGTTCTCAATCAGCTCCTTAGCTTGTTCTGGAGATTTAGTGTTGAATTTTTCATTACTAGCAGCATTTAAAGCCATCTGATACCACATATCAACTCCTCTGAATAAAATGCCCAGCAGCTGAACTTCAGAGAAACCATGATAAGGGAAATCTCTCTGGTACATCCTAAACCTTACCCAAGCTGCTTTCAGGGCCTCTGTAGGTCCCTGCTTGAATTTCAAGAGATCATGTCTAAGCTGATCATATCTAGTATCATCATAAAAGTGTCTAAGAAACTTCCTCTTAACTGCATCCCAAGTAGTCAGAGTCCCAGGTGGAATCTTCTTCAGCCAGTTCGCAGCTTCTCCTCCTAGAGAGTGAGGAAAAAGCTTACAGTGCAGGAAGTCATAGCTCACTCTATTGTGCTTCATCCCGGTGACTAAAGACCCAAAGTTCACTATGTGATCCATAGGTTGCTCATGTGGGAGTCCATGAAAGAGGTGCTATCCCACAAGCGTATAGTATGAAGTCTTCGGCTCAAAGTCATTCCGTGCAAAAGCAGGAGGTACAATCGCATACCTATTAGCATAGAACTCAACAGGCCTGTTGTAATCAGCTAGTGTCCTTATATTAGAAGGCTATGGTGCTCTAGGTGGCGCTTCTGGTTGTGGATTTCCTTTTCCACCTGCTCCTCCACCTTGAGCTTCTCCATCAGGCTGAAGAATCTGCCTCTCAGGTTCATGAATGACATTACCTTCGGCATCAAGTCTCTGACCACGCTCATTGCCCACATGGTTCTCTGCGTCTCTCAGAACACCTTCAGCATCTCTAATTAGTATCAAAGCATTGGGATTCGCCATCTTAACTGGTTTATGAGCTTTCATGTTCTCTCTCTCTAGCCTTGCAAGCTCCTCAAGTCCGAGATTCACGAGCTTCTTGTCCGGATCACTCCTTAGTGTGCGATCATGCATAAACTGTCTCGTTCACGCAAGTGTGTCAATCGATGCAAGGGGAGCGTCGATCGATGCTAATCGCAGATGTATCGATCGATGCTGAGTGGGTGTCGATCGATGCAGAGCGATTCTCGTCGAACCTGAAACGCGAAAACAAGAAAACAGAAAATAAATTAGTAAAATAAAAAACAAAAAGCCTAGTCTAAATTCTAAACTCAAATCTATCGAAGACTCAAAAGAGTCCCCGGCAACGGCACCAAAAACTTTATATGCTCAGAGTTTAATCCCTAGAGTTACACTGCAAGTGCACAGATGTGACTAGTAGTATATAGGGGTCGAATCCACAGAGACTCAAGAATCTTACGATAGATTATAGAATGTCGAATTAAGCTAGGCAAAGCAGAGAGTAAGCAGTAGATCAAAGCAGAAGATTAAACTAAACAGTTGTAATCAAGCAAGCAAAGCGTCAAGTCAAGGGAGTTCTCAGGAAATCATGAATTTAGGATAACCAATCAATCGGGATCTAATTAAGAACTGTTCTAAAACTAGAATCACAGAAGCATAAGAAACCAACTTTCGTTGCGAGTATTATGTATGTCTAGCAACCTAGCAAACCAACTTTCGTTGCGAGTTCTAGAGATCCTAGACATGCATTAATCTCAGGTCCTTTCGTTCACAATTTCCCTAAGCCAGATTTCTTTGTGAATAGTTCAATTGCTCATCTAGGTTCTTTCTAGTTAATTAACCAATTGTCGTTGCGGAAATCAACCTAACATCAATAATCTAAGTGGCTAATTCAGATTAAGCATTAAAAACAACCCAAGATGAAGAACTAGAAAGTGTGAATCCCTACAGATTGATTAACCTAATATTCCATGAAATCCCTAATGAGAATCCTTAAACCTAACAAGTAAACAACTCAGACATGGCAGATGAAACAAAATACATGATGAATAGAATATTGAATATCATAAAGAAGTAAAGAAACAGGGGTTCGAAATCTCTTCTCCGTCTAGTACAAGACCAGCCCCAAAATCTCTCAATCTCTAATAGAATAAAAGTTATGAAAAGCGTGGCTTAAACAATGGCTTAAAACCCCTAATATAATAGTCTAAACACATTTTGGGCTTCTTTGTAATTATGGAATCGACTTCAAGGGGGCAGATGATCGAGACCACGCCCATGGTGATTACACAAGATATGTGTGCATATATTGGTTATTTAGAGTTTCACGGTAAGAGAAGATGAAAATTTTCGATGTTTTTTACCTATAGCAAAGTCTATGTTTGTTTTGATGTCACAGATTTGGAGGAAACTAACATATTCCATGTATTGCTTGTTGTCCAAAGGCTTGATAAGTTTGATCACATTGTCTTCGGTGGCTTCAAGTCGGTGGCGAGAATTTGTTGGATAGAAACCTGAATTCCGCTCGGACGACCCTAACTCCAGAGATCTCAATCCACTTTCCTTCATGTTTCTCTAGTCTAGAGAAGTCATTTACTTTTCCTAGATAATGACCATTTTGATATTGTTTCCCTGCATAAGTAAAAGCATCGAGATATATAGTCATAACACATAGTATGGGTAGACGCGGAAAATCTTAACTCTAAAGCGCCAAGAGGTTTCGTCTCTGTTAGGTTTTGTTTCTTGTAATGGACCATTGTGTTTGGGTTTGTTTCAGAGAGAATGAAAGTAGGATAAAAGTTAGTGAGATGGATGATTATTACGACGAAATAACTTCCCTTCACCAAACAATGAAGTTAAATTAAAGATTGTTACAAGAGATGAGGGTTTTAATAATTTTCCTCGAGCGCCGCATCAAGAGAGAGAGAGAGAGAGAGAGAGAGAGAGAGAGAGAGAGAGAGAGAGAGAGAGAGAGAGAGAGAGAGAGAGAGAGAGAGAGATGTACTATTACGTGGAGTGTGTCTCTTTGAAACCTCAATCAAATCAATTAATCATGATTAAATATGATGGTTAAATATCATGTAAACCATACACTGGTTTTGTCTTTTGTTCTATTGTAGCCTCTGAGTCCTTTAATTGTATACTGGTTTTGTCTTTTGTTCTCTTGCAGTTTTTGCAGAGTTCCTTTGTTTCGGCGGGACATTTATACTGCAGCCACCCTCAAATCTTGTTTTGCGTTTCATTTGGTATGCTTATGCTTATTTTTTACTCATTAAATCAAAGACAAGAAGAATATTCAATGTTCCTCTCAACCGATATTATTAAATTTCGTTAACATAATAAGTACATATATACGCAACGATAAATTAGGTATGTAGAAAGATTCTCTAAATCGGAATTTAATATTTCAAACCATCATAAAACGGTAATAACATTTTACACCAACCACTTCATCTCGCTATATATGTTTGATTAAGATCATTCAAAAATGTTATGTTTAATATATTGTGTAGGATTATGTATATTCTCTTGTTACGCTAGATAGAGAATATCCTAGGATAATCCTTTATGAGATATATATCATATGGATTCTACTTGTTGTATATATATATATATATATATCTACTATAACGTTAAACATCAAAAGAACACATATATTTCCCTTTACTAGGCACCATGCAATTGCTTTTCCGTATGAAACATATATGGGGTCATTAACAAAAAGACACCACAAAACCTCAAATTTTAGGTTTGGCTCACTCCAAAAGAACCAAGAGCAACAAAAACCTTCATTTGATCCGAATATTTATCGACAATATTTTGATGATCTTGGAGGTTCAGTATCCGGTTTACTGGATGAAAAAGTATTCTGGTACCACTTGTAAGATATGTAATATTTAAATGTGTTTTTGTTCATTATTTTCTCAAATATGATTAATCAATGCATTTTGAAGTGATAAATGAGTGTTTATATTGAAACCAGACATTTTTATAAGATATAAAACTATGTAAGGATCAAAACTAATATGGTGTATGATTACAAAGACTAGAATGTAAAAGAAAATAAGAAATCTCAAATTTGATGTTTTGTACAGCGAAAACTTAAAAATGAGGTTTGGTGGTTTTTTTGGGAGTGAACAAAACTTCAAAAATGAGTTTGTGAGGTTTTGCTCACTCCAAAAGAAACCTTAAACCTCAAGATCTAAAGTTTCATCTTTACTTTTACATTCTAGTTTCAAAACTATTTCTTAAATTGTTTTGTGTACTATTTTTAATTTTAGGGTTTCAAAACTTCAAAATTATTTATTAATTTTTTGTTATTTATAATTTTATAATCCGGGAAGGATATCAAAAATAAAAAAAAAAAATCGTGAAACATGTCTTCAATCATACTTTATATTGTGAGCAAACTTTTCTAATTTTACTAAAGTATAATAGATAAGTATAAATTTTAAAAATGGTGACAATAAAAAGGTATATATTACGACTAACTTACACTTACAAGTGGGTAAAAATTCAAAAAAATTTTGGCAATTTATTCTAGGAAACCAAAACCCAATTTTATAGCCCAAAACATTTCAATTTTATGTTCTTCCCCTTTTCAGAAATATCCTTCGAATCATCTCGTTAATCTCTCTCCAAATCCTCTTCTATGCCCACCCATCTCAAACTGATATTTGTTCTTTGAATCTCTTATTCGAGGCTCTCAATTTCATCACTAATTTTGGCAGAAACCTTATCGACGTTCTCTAAAACTCTTCCTTGAATCTCTCAATCACGAAATCCTCCTTGATATGATACCTACAGCTACATGTAAGATATGACGTTTGGGTGTTTGTTAAACCGCTTAATTTTCTTCTGCTTTGCTTTACTTTTGAAACAAAAATGCTTCTAAATTTGATTATTGGTTTGCTTATGCTTTTCTTTTGGTTTGCTTGTGTTGGAAAATTAATTTTGGTTCTATAGGTTGTAAACAACTCATATATTCCTCTATCAGCTTCAATATGGTCTCCACAGTCTCGATAAGTTGGTTATTTATTATGAGTGTTTGATCAGATCAAGTCTGATGGTTAGGATGTTAAACTTATAGTTAGCAAGCAATTGAGTTTGATGTCTAAGTTTAAATACTCTCTGTGTTTTGTTAAGTTCGAGTATCTGGGCGTTTACAAGATAGTGTTTATATCATTTAAGACATGACCAAACCATCCATAACTTTCTTCTAAAACATTTTTCGAGGAGATTTGCCAATGATGGATGAAAAACATAGTTAGCGCTACAAAGGACTGCAGAAGCACTGCCAAGGACTGCAACGTCGGGAGATCTCAACAGATGAATATAACTACATCTTTCCTCATGTAAAGTAACATTTTTCACAATCCACGTTTATAAAGTCATCTCATATTCTTTATTTAATTATTTTCTCTTAATGTATTTAATTATCACAAGCCACTTAGAATGATGAAGTCGAAAGCCTGACAGAAAATAATTTTGGGCAACCACAAGCACCCTAGACACTTTTCAGTGTTTGTGGCCCACCAATAGCAACGTAAGAAAGCTCAACGTAAAACTACAACACCATATGCTTCGTAGGTTACTTATCACTGTCTCTTGCAACTGTTAATTTTTGGGGGTAGGATTTGACAACTCCTTAATGTTGGAGTTTGCATATGTAGATCGTTTGTGTTTACATGCTACACATAAGTTTATAAGTTACAAATGTTATGTAGTTGAAAAATTCTATTACATTTCTTATACCATTCTAATTACGGTATCACCAAGTACAAAATCATAAATTAAAATAATCCAAATTTTAATATTTACGAATAAATGTCACAAAGTAGTCATCAATTATTCGCACTACACCAAAAGTAGTCGCAAAATATTTACCATCAATGTATCTGGATTTTCTGAATAGTCGCTCAATAATTGCTAATTAGTCATTAAACCATCGCCAAGTAGTAACCATATATTGCAACTAACTTGTGACTATATTAGACAGTTAGATAGTAGTCGGCAAGTAGTGAAGCTTTTTACTCTTCTCATACTTGCTCTGATTATATTGAGTAAGGTTATCCCTAGAACAAAGGGAAGCTTTTTACTCTTCTCATCTTAATAAAAATGAAGTTCGTTGGGATTGGACAATCCCCAATCAAGATCGGATAATAATTTACCATTCCAAGATGTGCTCTTGCTGGTGAATCTACGAAAGTGAGGGTAGATGTGTACCTCTCGAGACTCTTGATTCCCAATGCATAAACCATCTCAAGGGACATGAAACTAACATTGGATCCATTGTCACACAAAATATCAACATTATTCTAGTCTCCAAAAGTTCAAGACAATGAGAACTTTTCCGGAAGCTCCTTGCTTTAGGAGTGAAGTTGATGTGCTCTTGACATTGGAGACATCCTTCTGATGGATTGGGGTACTCAAAACGTTAGCACAAGTACCAAGAAGAAACTCCTCAATGATGTTTGATTCGTATGGCTAGATCTCGTCCTCCGAAATAACTTCGGCAGGATCCCTCATGAGCCTGAGTGATTAGGGTTTGAGTTTGTTCGCCGTTACAGCATTAGAGGTATGGTCCGAAAAAACTTCGTTTGAAAAGCTTTCCTTATGTGACACCGTACCTCCCACTTTGTGCTTTGAGTTTTCAGGCTGCCCACCTGTCAATGGGAACTTTGCCATCGATAATGTACCGGATGATAGGAATTCTCCAATCTTGTTCGACATCGGAATCTTGTGGATGACCTGAAGAGGTCGTTTTGATGGTGCCTTCAGGGGCATTGGCTACATAGATAGCCTTTCTAGCTTTGATATCATCGTCTATATTGATGATATCATGGCTGCTTCATATGATTGGTGTTGTCTTGCGGGTCAATCGCTCGACATCTTTTCCTTGATATGGCGTTTCTCTTTTACGGATAAGGCTTTTTATTGCGATGCCGATGCTAGGCTTTTTGATCCCCTCAACCAGTATGATTCTTTCCAGGTTTGGGTTGGATGTTGAAGCTAGTGTTGTGAGGGCATCGGCTGCAGTGTTCACACCTCGTGTGATTCGGGTTAGATCCAAGAAATCGATCTGATCGCCAAGGCTATGAACTACGCGTAAGTATGCTTCCATTGAACGTCGAGGCTATGAACTACGCGTAAGTATGCTTCTATGTGTTCCTCTTTGGCTTCGTAGTCGCCATGGAACTGGCTTGTGAACAGTTGAGAGTCAATGAAAGCATCTACTTCTCGGGCTCCGATCGCTGTTGCGAGTCTGAGTCCGGCTATGAGTGCTTCGTACTCCACCTCAGTGTTCGATGCCGCAAATCCGAGTTGATGAGGTCATCAGAACCAGACCAGACCAGTTGATAATCTATTCCCAATTAGGCCCTAAGAAAATATATGATCCAGGAGGAATCACTCCACCAAACCAAGTCTATGAAACTGTGCAAAGTCAAATGAATCAAGCTACTGACCAAGTGCAAGAACAAGAACAAGTTATCATCAGGATGGACAGCCCAAAACTATTCAACTCAACTCAAAAGGGGCTAACCACATGTAGCATCACAACTACCTCGGGATGTAGCATCCCAACTAGCTCGGGAAGTAGCATCACAACTAGCTCAGGATGTCAAGCCCAGAATGCTACGAGTGAAGAAGGCTTCTGATCAACGACCAAGGACATACCAAACATAAGATAAGGTATGAGTTTCATTTATACACATTATATGACTGTTGATCCTTTTTTTTGCAGGGTTAATTCTTTGTTTCCCTTAGTAGTTTCAATAAGAAAAGTAGTCGTTGTAGTCTTTGTTTCATTAGGTCCAAGCGTGTCTGTACTTTCCTTTTGTGTTTATTTTCTTCAAGTCCCCTAAAAGGGCATAGCTGTTTGGACTGTTTATAAAGTCCCCTCTCATAGCCGTGTATCATTTACGCTAGATCAATAAAGTACACCGAGTGTTTTCTTCAAGCAAAGAAACCGAAATCTGTTTTCTCTCTTGTTTGTGTGATTCAAACTTAGAGAAGGCTTTTGTCTTATCAAGGTTCAGACTCATAGGATCTTGTGACGACCTCAATCCATTCTATCCCTTGATTGCTTCTGAGAGAGCTCTTAAGCTGGCAGGAACAATCCCATCTCTATTCACCTTCCATCCATTTCGATCCAACCAAGAGAGCTCTTAAGCCAGTGTTTAGATCTCCATCAATCCATCAACCAAGCTTCTGCCCAGGGGCTACATCATCTGGTATCAGAGCCGAAAAGTTCCTATATCAGGTGTAATCTATCCTTTATCCTTTCGGTTTTCATTGCATCTAGATTCATAGTTCTGTTTTCATTGCATTTTCAATAAAAAAACAATAAAAATGTTTGTTTCATCATATTTCTTAGCTTATAGTCTCTGATTTTGTGTTGCATCTAAAAAGAAAAAGCCATAAAAATCATTTGTCTTGCATTTGATTCATCTAGTTCATTCTGTTTTTTTTATTGCTTGCATCTTCAAATCGAAAACATCATAAAAAGAGTCTGTTTTTGTTTATTTCTCTAGTTCTTTGATTCCGCATCCTTATTGTCGTTTTTAAAATTTAAAAATCAAAAAAAAAAGTGTCAAAGTCCTTTTTCTGTCGATCTGTTCATAGTTTTCTTGGTTTGTTCCAAAATCCTAAAAGAAAGAGGAGAGTTTACACTGTTTTTGATCTGATTTTCTTAAGAATTTTTGGTCCAAAAACTGTTTCTTTCCTTTTGTTTTGCCAAAGAGATTTCGAAATTTTAGCAAAGGCTCCTCTTGAATTGGCAAAGATTTTGTTTTCTATATTTTTAACTTACCAAAACCGTGTGCAGCAAGTAAATAAGGAAAGACAATATTTCAAAAGAAATAACTAGCCGCCGTTCAACTTTTCGAAAAGTTTTAAAAACAAACCAACTTCTAAACCGGTTTATACCCTAAAACCTATATTAAAGCCGTGTGTGATTGATTTAAAACCAAGGAATAAAGTTTTAACCGATTTCTTAAACCGTGACCCAAGTTTAAACCCAAACAAACTTTTGTATTCGAAAACATCTTAACCAGGTTTATAAATTTGGTTTCAAGTGTCTGATATCTGTGTGTGCACTTGAGTTAATTGAAATTTGAACCATTACATATACTTGTTATGTACTTAAGTTTCAGGAAAAACCAGAACCGAATTCATACACCTTGATTTGTTATTTCAGGCACAAGAACATTAGTGAGGGAGCTGCACAAGCACAAAGCACCATGAACCATATACTTGAAGTCTTGAGAGGCATAAGTGAGCGTCTGACCCAGCTAGAACAGTCCCATCCTGCACAACAAGAAGAAGAAAAAGGAATTGGGAATGCACCAGAAGCTACTTATGTTGAGCCTAAACCACCAGACCAGCCTTGGAGAACCAGAAGACAAAAGCCAGTGATTTATACATTTGCAGGAGGTACTTCTCCAGAAGACTATCTTGATGAAGAGAGCTCATGGAGTGGAGAAGAAGAATTCTCTAAAGAATCTGAGGCAGAAGAAGCTGCATCAGAAGCTAGCTTTGATACAGATTCTGAGTATGACCAAGAAGGAACTAAGATTGAAGATGAACCATACCCAAGAGTGACAAAGTCACAGCCCCCAAGGACTTCCCAACGAGTCTCATGGAGTTCCCCAATCCGTGCAACATTCCAAGCCACCTACAAGTTAAAAGTCAGGTTAATTTGGGATGATGGATATTATTATTATGGACCTGAATTCTTTGTATATCCAGGAGGGAAAGCCAGCTATATAGATTGGAAAAGCAACATGGAAGAGTACTTTAGCTACTATTGTGTTCCTGATGAAGAGAAACTTCACATAGCACTTGGACAACTCACCGATGAAGCTCTAAGATGGTGGAACAAAGAGGAGTATCAGAGATGGTACTACAAGGAGCCAAAGATCAGAACATGGGAGGACTTGAAGTTGAGCATGTGGGAGAAGTATTGTTCACAGAAGAAAACTACTTATCCACCGAAGGGATCATCAACTCCTAAACTTGTGCAAGATGCAACACCTCTCAAACAAAGTATCAAGGTAAGTGCTCTGTCTCCAAGAATACATTAGAACTAATGTGTTATAAGTGTAAGAACAGGGGTCATATTGCTAAGGACTGTCCAAGGAAAAAGACTACAACATCAAATGGTGAAAAGCTAGTACTACAAGAGACCAAAGGAGGGGGAAAGCAACCAGCAGCCTCTGGACCATTTAATGAGTTTACCACCTTTAGTTTATCACCTGTAGAGCACACTCACGAATTCTTGAAGGAGAAACCAGCGTTGAGCACCAATTCATTGTCTAAACCACAAGACAGCCCCATGATTGAAGAAGTTCAATTCTTGGCTAATAACAAGGTGAATTCTGAACTTAAAGTGAATAAACTTGCTTGTTAAACCACTTTTATGATGCACTTGTCTCTGGACCAAAAGGTTCATGAAGGTTTAGGTTCCAAAGAAGAAGTGGAGCAACACCAATGTCATGATCCACAAGCAAGTAAAGCACAAGAGTACATTCAAGGTACCATCATGACTGTTGCACCAAGACATGAACGAGAAAAGGTGAGTAATTACCTAACTCAAACTGTTCATACTGATCTCAAGGATATGATAATGCATTTGTCTTGTCCAAAAGAACTTGGGAAAAGTATAGGTCTAGAAGTCAAGTTTCGGGCAGAACCATCAACACAAAGGAATCAAGATGACAAAGATCAGGGAGCTTCAACCAATGATGGACTAGAGCATAAAACCTCTAGTAGTAGACACACTAGAAGAGAGGAGACTCTGAACCAGCTTGTCAA
Organism: Orychophragmus violaceus; assembly: GCA_030180135.1. NCBI lineage: Eukaryota > Viridiplantae > Streptophyta > Magnoliopsida > Brassicales > Brassicaceae > Orychophragmus > Orychophragmus violaceus. The sequence continues at coordinate 67,473,355 of CM058239.1, forward strand.
AGCCATAATGGTAAGCCCCAACCTTGCGCAACCTGTTTTTAAAGTCTCAAACTCAGATATAATTCACTTGCTCTTGCCTTTAAGAGTTGACTTAGGTACAGGTCTGATAAAGATTAAGAAGCCAAAGGCAGAAGGAGTCTTTAAAGAGAGGCCAAAACCTAGCCATCTTTCCACATATAAGCACAAGCAAACCAAAGACTTGAAACATATCATGCTCCAACCAAACATGAGGTTATTTCTGAACTTGAAATGAGTATTCTTGACTATCAATCTACTGGTATGATGCACTTGTCCCTAGAGTCAAAAGATGAGATATGACCAGAAGCCAAGAATGCTAAAACCAGAAAAGAATTCAAAGAAGAACAACCAGACCAAAGCAAGGACACTACAACTATTAACATGGTAAGTCTTTCGTTGATCCATTTCATTTCCAATGACTCAACAACTGTGTTAAAGGATTTGTTAAGCTTGCAAGAAGATGAGATATCACTAGCACATGAAGATGACTCTAAAGAAAATGATTCAAATTTTTATTTCTGTGATAAGAAGCCCATAATGCACTTGTCTCTTTGCCAAAGTGTTGAACTTATTTCAGGTCTTAAGGAGAGCAGAAGCAAGATAAGCAAAGGAGACGCCATACCAGCCCAAGGAAGAGGAGTACTGCTATCCAATCTACTCGAAGAAGAACCCCTAGATGCTCAACAACTCCACCAGAATCAAAATTATTCCCAAGGTAATCTACTGAATCCTCATTCACTTCAGCGGACTAACTTGATTTATCTATGTACAGATGATCAAGTTTTGAGGTCAAAACTTCTTGAACAGGGAGGGTATGATGAGGTCATCAGAACCAGAGCAGACCAGTTGATAATCTATTCCCAATTAGGCCCTAAGAAAATATATGATCCAGGAGGAATCACTCCACCAAACCAAGTCTATGAAACTGTGCAAAGTCAAATGAATCAAGCTACTGACCAAGTGCAAGAACAAGAACAAGTTATCATCAGGATGGACAGCCCAAAACTATTCAACTCAACTCAAAAGGGGCTAACCACATGTAGCATCACAACTACCTCGGGATGTAGCATCCCAACTAGCTCGGGAAGTAGCATCACAACTAGCTCAGGATGTCAAGCCCAGAATGCTACGAGTGAAGAAGGCTACTGATCAACGACCAAGGACATACCAAACATAAGCTAAGGTATGAGTTTCATTTATACACATTATATGACCGTTGATCCTTTGTTTTGCAGGTTAATTCTTTGTTTCCCTTAGTAGTTTCAATAAGAAAAGTAGCCGTTGTAGTCTTTATTTCATTAGGTCTAAGCGTGTCTGTACTTTCCTTTTGTGTTTATTTGCTTCAAGTCCCCTAGAATGGCATAGCTGTTTGGACTGTTTATAAAGTCCCCTCTCACAGCCGTGTATCATTTACGCTAGATCAGTAAAGTACACCGAGTGTTTTCTTTAAACAAATAAACCGAAATCTGTTTTCTCTCTTGTTTGTGTGATTCAAACTTAGAGAAGGCTTCTGTCTTATCAAGGTTCAGACTCATAGGATCTTGTAGCGACCTCAATCCATTCCACCCCTTGATTGCTTCTGAGAGAGCTCTTAAGCCATCAGGAACAATCCCATCTCTATTCACCATCCATCCATTTCGATCCAACCAAGAGAGCTCTTAAGCCAGTGGTTAGATCTCCATCAATCCATCAACCAAGCTTCTACCCAGGGACTACATCACGAGTCTGAAGGATTGTTCTAGTACTTCTCCAGTTAGAGAGACCACTCTTTCTCTGACCCCATGTCTTTATTTTGAGGATGTGTCATCGACGTGAAAAGTCCATATTTTTGAGAAATGGCTCGAGATAGTTAGTTGGGGGAGCTCGATTATAAAATTAGCCAATACTTGAGATTTTAAGAATGTTTGAGTTATGTACTCAATATCGTATTCGCTTAGTTCGATGGCCCATTTTAGCAATCGTTCTGATTGGCTAGGATTGTACAGGATCATTCTCAACGGTTGCGAAGTCATAACTTTGACCGAGTGAAACTGGAAGTATGGTAGAAGTTTCCGAGACGATGTTACTAGTGCCAATGCAAGTTTTTCCATTGCAGAATATCTCGTTTCAGCGTCTATCGAGATTTTACTGACATATTAGACTTGTTTTTTTATCACTCTGTTATTCAAGAACCAAGACCCCACTTACTACTGTAGAAGAGACAGCTAGGTAAAGGTATAGAGGTTCTCCCTCTACTTGTTTAGCCAGTATCGGGGGGTTCTCTTAGTTACGCTTTGAACTGGGTGAACGCTTCTTTGCACCTTTCATCCTAAAGAAAATTTTTATTTCCTTTGAGAAGTTGGTAGAAGGGAAGACATTTGTCGGTCGACCTTGATATGAAGCGGTTCATGGCTGCTATTTTACAAGTCAACCTTTGGGCTTCTCACGTTGCTTTTAGAGATAACATGTACATAAATGTTGCAATTTATTTGGGATTTGCTTTGATTCCCCTTTCGTTTATTAGGTAACCCATGAATTCTCTTGATGGAACACCAAAGGTGCACTTTGCGGGGTTGAAATTCATTCTGTATTTGTTGAGAATGGCGAATCATTTTCTTAACTGGGCGATGTAGTCTTCGCACTTCGTTGATTTGATCAACATGTCGTCGATGTAGACCTCCATGGTTTTACCCAATAGTCTGGCAAATATCTTGTTGACGAGACGTTGATAAGTAGCTCCTGCATTTTTTAGCCCGAAAGGCATCACTTTGTAGTAGTAGGTGCCTCAATCCATAATGAACGAGGTCTTTTCCTGATCATTGTGGTTCATCAATATTTGATTTGTACCCGGAGAATGCATCCATGAAGGATAGGAGCTGGTGACCTGATGTTGCTTCTACCGATCGATGTGTGGGAGTGAGAGGTTGTCTTTTGGACAAGCCTTATTGAGTTATGTGAAGTCGACTCTTCTTGGAAGGGCTTTGATCGAATTGACCGAATATCGGAATATTTTAAATTCAACAAATATGAAGTCAAATCGTTTAGGGGGTATAACCCGTACACCCCCCCCCCAAGAAGCCGAGGAAGACTTATACGCTAGCTAGGATTTTCTCTTAGAACGGGAGGTGATGAAAATTCTGATCCTTCAGGGACGCCACGTTGGCTGAGTTTGCCAAGAATTAGTTCGAATCTTTTTGGAGAACATTGGGGAGGGGTATCAGTCGTTCCCTCCTCCTTAGATCGCTCTCTTTGTTTTGAGATGGCTTTTTGGTGTTCAACTCTTTGGTCGGTTTGGTTTCCTTATCGTTGGGAAGTGTTTCTTCCTCGACTTCGGATTCTTAGTTCTTTTCGGCCTCTCGTTTTTCGCTTCTAATTTAGCTTGAGTATAGCACTCGGCTGTTGAGTGACCTTTTCTCTTGTGAAACTCACAATAATTGTCTTTATAAAACTCGAACTTATGTGAGCCCTTTGGGCTCACCACCGCATTAATGGTTCCGGATTTACGAAATTCTTTTTGACAATCGGTGTTCTGCAAGCCCTGTTGGTTTTCCTCTTTTCGATGATTTTCCGCGAGGATGACAGTTTCCTTCTCAAGATGGTAAACGCTGAGGCGCGATGTAGGGAATCATCAAGAGAGACTGGTTAGCGACTGCGACCTCTTTGCGAAACTCAGATGTATACCATCGACCGTGCGATCTCACTCATTTGATGACGTCTGCGCCCGTGAAAATAACGTACGAAGATTGAAGATGGCGTGCATATTCCCGAGCTTGCCGCCCATTAATTTGAACTTCATTAATGGGTTGGGGGCAGTTGTTGGTGCGGGATTTTTCACCTTAAAATCCCGCCCATTTACAAAATAAAAAGTCCACTAAAGGAAGAAGCCTAAAAGATAGACGAACTCCACCGAGCCCAGAAAGTGTGACGAAGTGACGAAGCCCAAACCAAAAAGGAGACGATATGTCATTCGTGTCCACCGGAGTTCGAGTTCGATAAAGAACAAGTCGCTGACCGATGTAACAACCTCCCAGAATATTGGGACGTATAAGATAACGCGAACGAGAATATCGTAATAGACGAGGGGAGATCGCAGATATAAAAGCAAGGAAGTCGCATACGATCTCACTTTGTACACTTACGACATGTTCTTTGTATAAGTTTTATTTCAGCATTCAATCTTTTACAATATTTTTGATTCACAGAAAATCTATATATCATTTCCTAAAGTCCCAAAATCACATTTCAATACAAATCCTTGGTGTGAAATCTCTGAACTCACACCAGTCGGTCGATGTGTAGGAGTGGGAAGCTGTCTTTCGGACATGCCTTATTGTGGTCTGTGAAGTCGAGGCATACTCTCCATTTCCCAATCTTTTTCTTGACTACGACCTCGCAAGCTAGTCGGTGTATTTCTCCTCCGTGATCAACCATATTTTGAGTAGTCGGTCGATCTCATCATTGACGGCTTGAGCTCGCTCTATGCCGAGTTTGCGACGTTTCTCTCTGACCGGTTGATAAGTCACCTCGACGATTAACTAGTGACTCGTTACGTCGATGTTGATTCCTTTTATGTAAGCCAAAGCCCTGACGAACAAATCAGCGTTCTTCTTGAGGAATGCTATCAGTTCGTCTTTAATTGAGTTTGAGAGGTCGGCTCGATTCCAACACATCTCTCAGGATTAATCTCGTTTATGCAAACTTATATAGAGAGGTCCTTTTGGGGTCCTCTTTGACTAGGTTCGTTTTTTTCTTTTGGTTCGCATTTCGGTGAGCTCTTCATGTCTCTGTAATTGCTATATGAGAGATTATTCGATCTGTTTGTACCCATTAATGTAGCAATTTCTGGAAGATTTTGGACTTCTGTAAACAGCTTTTACTCCTTTCGGAGTAAGGTACTTTACGAAATGGTGGTAGGTCGATGGTACGGCTTTATGTCGTATATCCAGGGTCGGCCGAGGATGGTATTACAAAGAGTCGGTCGATATACTACGATAAAATCTAACATTCTTCAGACTTCATTGGCTATAACCGATGCGTAGACGGAGCCTAATGAGAATGTTGTTTCACCGGCGAACCTAACGAGGGGTATTCGTCCCTCAATTATTTTGGATTCATCGAACTCTATCTTTTTAAAATCTTCATAGAAGAGGACGTCGACCAAACTTCTCGTATGGATCATTATTCTAAAGAGTTCGACATCTCTAACTATTAGGCAGACGAGTAGAGCATCGTCGTTCGGGTTGTCTAGTTTGAGTGTCTCACTCTCATAGAAACTTATTTAATGATATGGGCCTTGTTTGGGTGTTTTTCCGTCTAGTAGAGCATCGGTGTTTTTCACGATATGGGCCTTGATCGAGTTAACCTGAATCTCAGCATAGTTTAAAGCCACCAAATATAAAGTCAACTTATTTAGGGGGTATATCCCGAACACCCCCTCACCCCCCCCCCCCCCCCCCCCACAAAACTGTAGGAGACTAATTCGCGAGCTAGGCTTTTTTCTTGGAGCGTGAAGTGGTGATAATGCTGAACCCTTTGGGACGCCACATCGACTGAGTTCACCAAGAATTAGTTCGACTCTTTTTCAAGAACCTTAAGGAGGGGTATCAGGTTTTCCCTCCTCCTTAGATCGCTCTCTTTTGTTTTGAGATGGCTTTTTGGTGTTCAACTATTTGGTCGGTTTGGTTTCCTTATCGTTGGGAAGTGTTTCTTCCTCGACTTCGGATTCTTAGTTCTTTTCGACCTCTCGTTTTTTGGCTTCTAATTTAGCTAGAGTATAGCACTCGGCTGTTGAGTGACCTTTTCTCTTGTGAAACTCACAATACTTGTCTTTATCGAACTCGAACTTACATGAGCCCTTTGGGCTCTCCACCGTGTTAACTGTTCCGGATTTATGAGAATATTTACGACTACTAGCGTTCTACAAGCCCGATTGGTTTTTCTCTTTTTGATGATTTTTCGAGAGGATGGCAATTTCCTCCTCGAAGATGCGCTGAGGCGCGATATAGGAAATCATCAAGAGAGAGTGGTTTGTGGACTATGAGCTCTTTGCGGAACTCAAATTTATACCATAGCCCGCGTCTCAAATCCTGCAGTGCGACTTCGTCATTTGGGTTCACAATTTTAGCCCTAACCTCTTTAAAATGGTCAATGAACCAAGTAACTCATCGGGTCGTTGAGATATGTTAAACAAGTTTGCCTTAACGGTTTTGACTTCGATGAAAATAAAGTATTATTTTAAGAAGGCCGTCAAGAACAGGTTAAAGTTATCGATAAAATTTTCTTCTAGTCTGGCAACCATTCTAGGGTTGGGCTCGATAAATTTTCTACGGAAAGTCTACAGAAAGCAGTGTCTCTTTCTTCGTCGGTCAGAATGACACGAGATATCGCAAGTATAAATGCTCTTATATGAGATTTAGGTCTGACTTCCTGAAAACTCTGGGAATTCGATCTGTGAAAGGCGTTTTAAGCGTTTGTTCGATCACTCGATCGATGTTTTGTGCTAGCTCATGCTCATGAACTGGGTGTTTTCCTGCTTGATGTATTGTTTCAGCAAGTCATGTTCTTCAATTGCAACCTGTGAAAACTATGTTTGCGGCTGAACAGATGGTTGATGTCCGTTATAGTTAGGATAGATTTGGTCGACTGTCGGAATTGATCATGTATGATCAGTATGAGGGGTCTGAAACTAAATCGAGCTTGATCCAAAAGAAGGTCCAGAGCTTGAAGCGAAGGCCAAGTCACCGAGCCACCTTGGTGTGATACCAGTATTATCCGGTAAAGGAGGTAGTCCGAGCGGTGTCCGGTTTATAGATCCATTTAGATCTGCAGTCAGCAAACTCAAACCAAAAATAATCAGTGTCACTGTTGGTGTCAACGTAGGATAAAATACAGTGTTTGACGTGCTAGCGACATATCCTTAGATCCCAGGGGGAGATGCGACCTGAGAGAAATCCAGGATAGTTCGTGGTGGAGGACTCAAAGGAGGTTTTCGATCACCTAAGGATTGCTCTCGAGGGTTTAAGCTGGCAAGCTCCTTAAAATGAGCGTTAAGGCGACGTTCATGTTCAGTGAGATGGGTTGCCAACGTGTGAATCAAAATTTCATGGTTCCAAGTGCTGGCCTCGTTATTGCGTGTTCGGCTCACTAGATAGTTGAGCATCGAACAGATTTCATCGAGATTGTCGAGACTTTTCCTTGATGCAACATGAGTTTGTGGTGAGCTAGATCGTAGTGTTCCAAATCCGCTTCTTGATGCTGAAGCGGTATCGGATCTGATCCAGACCAAGTTCATGGTTTGGTCATTGACCCATAAGGAAGTGTTCTTCGAGATCGGACTCATTGTCACTATTTGAGCAACAAATCCAGTTGGTGCCAACGTCGTTTATGTTGTTGGTCTGACCCGTGGTATCAGTCACTCCAAAGGTGTTCTGTGGAACGATGTCAATCACTTATTTGGGGTCGACTGGAGACGGAGTGACAGTGGTTCTGGGTAGATGGATTCATCTCTATGTATCGAATCATATATCTGATTCTTTTGACAAAAAGATATATAGTAGTCCCCACAGACGACGCCAAATGTGAGATCAAGGATTCACACCAAGATTTGATTGTGGGTGGATTTGGACTTTAGATAGAAATAATATAGATTTCCTATGAATCATTGATGTATTTAGGATTGAATGTCGAGATAGAACTTATACAATAATTTTTTTTAATGAATATAAAGAACGAGATCAATATTTTAGGGAGAAGTGTTTAGTCGAATAATTTGTAGTCCCCTTACCAAATGGCCTTCTCCTTCTTTTATAGTCTGATCTCCCATGTCTTGTTCCGCTCTTCCTGTTAGCTTCTGTTGGCGAAGATATCTCCTTATCCGTAATTCGCAGAGTTCGTTGGAATGACTCAAGACCTGATCTTAAGGAACTCGATCTGGTAGACCAACGAAGTCGATCTACCATTCTTTGGTCTTTAACGATTCATTCATCATTGGGCCGACACAAGTTAAACCCATATTAGGTCTGGATTATGAGCCAAACCCATCATTTTATTGGCCGGATTTATTGGTTAATTCTAGCACCAACATGATTGTGACGTAAACTGAAGTTAGAATATGACAAAATTGAAAAAGAATTATATAACAATCTCTAATTTAAAGTAAATCTAAAACAGAATTAAGAACTGGAAATGAACTAAAATTGCTTTATGTACTTGCTTGCTTGAAGTTGGGTTTTTAGAATCGATGATCGTTTCATGACTTGTCGTTGTTTGCAATTCGCTTAGAAATGTGGAATTTAGTTAATGGTAGTTGAAAGAGATAAGATATGAGAAGTTAAACGCAATGTGTGATTGATATGCATTATGAATTGCATGGTGTGAGGTAACGTACTGAAGGCCGTGGGGTGTTTTCGGACATGACACATGGGGGGGGCGTACAGTGGTGTGAGTGCTAGCATCTGAACGGACTCGGGGGGCTTCCACTGTGGCATGTGGTGATGGGTCGACGGGTATCACATTCCAACCTCACATATTGTTTGGTAGGAATGTGAGCCGATGAGTGCTGAGGCCATGTAGTGTGTACGGACATCAACGGAAGAGCTGTAAAGTGTCAGGGACATGGTGTCAAGAGCATCATATACCGAGTAAATGTCGGACCGGTCCTTCGTCATGTAATTGAGCTGCATCTATGCATTATATATATACACTAATTGCTTGCGGTCGTTTAATTTTCGTCAAGGAGTCAAGTTGTTTAAAGATATGGTTTGGGTTAGTCCAAATCGTTCTGACGAAGTAAACCCCATTACTCACCAATCTTCCTTTCTTTTCTTCATCTTTCAGGACTAGTAAAAGAAGTAAATTATTGGTTGAGTTTGTGGTTTTGAACAGAAGGAAGCGTGCTCATGATATTGGGATCAATGGGAGGACATGCCGGTTTGTCTCCGGGTTTAGACGGATGTCCTAACAAGCCTTCATTTCAGGAGACTGGGAGATGGGTGTTACAACATAAGCTATGTGTACTTTTCTACCAACCCGGTAAAACATCAACGCATAAAACACATTGAGTTGGACATTCATTTTGTGGGAGAAATTGGAAATAGTTAAGTATGTGCCATTCATGTACCCTATTCTTTGCAAAATGCCAAATTTTCACAAAGGTCTTCCAACTTCTCTTCACAATGAGTTTTTTTAAGCCTCACCGTTTGGAGACACGGCAATTTGACTGTCGAAAGGTGATAGAAAATGTGAATGTGACTTCATTTTAGATATTCGGTTATTAGTTTATAACAATCCTGATTTTGTGTAAATATCCCTTAATTTTATGTAATTGGTATGGTTTTATAATACCATGTATATTTGACATAAATAATAAGAGAAATACACTAACTATGAGGAAAAATATAATGCCCGCCTTCTGTGAGTGAACTGGACCGGTTCATGGATGGTCATCTAAACTGGCCTTTTAAGACGGTGAATATTAAAAACTAGGGGTTTTTTTGATTAAGTAAGCCTTAATGTGTGAAATTCGAGCTAAAAAGAGCTCGAAGAGTTCAGTGCGCGGATTTCAGATCTAGAGTGGTGGTTGAGCTGGTTGGTCAGGATTCAATTAGTGTTTGGTCAGGATTCAGACATGACAGTTGAGACGGCCGACTTAAGCTCAGTTCGCGGAAAGACTGATTGGTTTGGCGGGAACAATTACTGGCTGAAACGCAGACTTTTGGCTCAAGGAAAAAGAGCGGGAATAGTTATCTGATTAAATCCGCGTAGCTATGTGATGAAAGCGCGGGGGAGACGGTTTGGATTGGCTTGACCAATTAGAAAGGCGCGGGAGCAGTTTTCGACGGTTTTGGCTTGTTAAAACCATCCACAGACTTATAAAATTTTCCCTTAGGCGTATTGATCACTTTTTCTGCAAAAGAACTCAGAAAGATCGAGAGAGAGAGAGAGAGAGAGAGAGAGAGAGAGAGAGAGATGCTTAAGAGTAATACCGCTCAGACTGGAAAAAAATAGAATTGGATGTGATTGACTGGGATTGTCATACTGGTTGGATCAACGAATGTTCTGTTGGATTAAGCACAAGAGGTGCCAGAAACCGCTCTCATCATCCGAATAGAAATACTAAGGCGAGTGTGTGACCGTGGCTATTGTTTATGATCATTTGCTTGCATATATTCATTGAGTCTAGGTTTGCTATGACTGTTCTGATTGCTTGCTTATCGATTATTTTGTGTACTGCTAACTTAATCGATAGATCGGTTCCTTTCAATGAGCGTCTAGATCAGATCATTCACTTGGGGCAGTTTGCTCGCTAAGGCTTGATGTTGGATCGCGGATGATGGCTATTTGACTTGAAACTGTCTGATCGGATTAACTGTATTTCTGATAAGCATGATAGATTAACTGAATGTATGGTTTTTCTACATGATTATTTTGTTGTTAAGTGAGACGAGGCGACTGATCTCACTAAGCAATCCGTTTGCTAATGCCCCTTTTTTGGATGCAGGTAAAGGACATTCTGATTATTAAACTGACAAGGCTAAGACGCGAGACAAAGGGCAACTGGATGGAACAAATGGTACGATTTGGGTAGATTTGGTTAAGTGACAATGTAATAGCTTATTAGCATACTGATTGTACTTAAACCTCGAAATTTATCTAAGTCTTATTATACTTAAATTGTTTGTCTAGTTTGGATTAAAATGAAAAATAATTTGAAGTATAGAAAAAGTTGAAAATGGCCAAAATCTAACAGAGGTAGTCGAACCAGATACTACGCATGTTAAGCACCGGTGGAAAAAATTGAGTTGGACATTTCAGAAAATCTGAGGAAGGTTCTACAAAGAGACACTTGGGAAGAATCCTATTAGGGGAATTTATGAAGAACCCTATAGAAAGAGTTCGAAGAGAGCCCTGCGAAAAGAAATACGAAAAGTCATACAAAAAGGTTTGAAAAGTTTGCAATACAAAAGCACGGTCAGAAAAGTTACAGAATGACTGCGTTGTAAATTCTTGAGTTATTTACTAAGAAAGGCACTTTCGAAATAACTAATTTCACAAAAAGGCACTTCTTTACACTATAGTACTTTGACTAAGTGAAATCTCTCTTCTGTCCCTCTCTTCTTCTGTTCATCCTGGTTGGCTCATACGTTTCAAAATTAAAACATCTTCTCTTCACTGTGCACAACCTAAACACTCAAACTTCAACTAATAAAGGTTTCAGAAGAGCAAAGGTGAAGAGACGAAGAAAATTGATTTATGCTTGGGGAGAAACAAAAGCCGTCGTTTGATTCTTTAGAAAACCCACTAAGACAACATGATTTCAGGTTAGATGTTGGAAGCTAGATGCTGCAACGATTTCGGTTTCCAATAAGGGCATCAAAGTTACGAATCTGATCCAAGGTTGAACACTATTGTGCCCGAGAAGTTTAGTGCCAGACTCGAGATATGCTCTCTTGATTCGTTTTAGTGACGCCGGTTCAAGTGCAAGGGTTTCGATTCCTTCGTCAATTGAGTGAGATTCTATCTGAGGTAAGTTCTATCTCTTGATTTGTATGTTGTGGGGTTTGTTTTGGTTAAGGGTTGTCAAATTGTAAAAGAGAAATTAAAAATGTGATTTTTTGGAGTCTCGATTTTGGGTTTTTTTATGTACAATACAAAGAACAAGAACAAAATTGGTTTCTAATTCCAGAGATGAGTGATGTGTTTTTTTTTTAAATTGATTTTACCTTCTGGTGGTTCCTTCACACTATACTCAAAATCACGATGGAGGGAAAAGCTGGTCTTTATAATATCAGAGATTACAATATGGTTTTGGGATGCCTAAAAAGGTCAAAGATCGTTGAAGTTGAAGAGATACCTTGGATCACATATGTTTCAATTCCGAGTCCTACACATATTAACTATTTCAGTTTAGCAAAATATTTATTGTTGGACAATTCTATGTGGACATGATAGTGTATATTGGTGGACAAAATATTTTAGAAAAATAAATTGTACAGATGATTTTGGACACATTTACGTGGACACTTGTATTTAAACACATTTATATATTAACCCAAGTGCAGATGCATTCAGGTGGATACCTATTGTGGATACATTTCTGTGTACCTACTTTTTTAAAGACTTCCACAATAAACAACTATCAAAGCAAGATGCAGAAAATCTACTACAACTAGCTTCTTTTGTGGATATATTTTCGTGTGCACTACTTTGTGGACATGAAACTTTTCCATGTTTTTCTAAGTTTCTCTAGACAACATTCAATATAAATCATGTGTTGTCTACTTTGTGCAAATTGTATGTGTAAATTAATATATGTTTGTTTGTTCCAATGTACATTTATTTGCTATAATATGTCGTCACGCTTTTATACTAAGTACACATGGACAGATTTATATAGCTAATTTTAATTTGGACATATGCCTAATGTACATATTTAAATGGATGTTTGTTTGTGGATATCACATAATCATTTCCATACCACTTTTCACTTGTGGACAACTGTTGTTGCTTAACTACACAAAACACAACACGAATATACCACATAGTCATTGCTATTACAACGGCAAAACTCTCTAACAACACAATAAAAATATAAAAAATCACCACAAACTTGTTTTGGTCGCATGTACACCATTATAAAATAGTAATTTTTTGTGTGTGTCCATTAGTACTTCCCAACAGACATATATCCAAGCAAGAGGTTGAATGTTTACTCCAAACCGAATTTACTCACCTTCATTTACCACACATTCCAAGATGCCAAATGTCTCACATCAGGAAAGCTTATCCACGAGATATTGTCTAATCAGTTTGTCATCAAAAATAAATAAAACTTATGGACATCTTTTGGTGGACATCTCCTCCGATCTTGTATCAAACAATTTGGAAAAATATAAAAGATGTCCATAATTATCCATCCACGTCAGTTCCCAACCTCTTTGATCCAGATAGGAGATGTCATATCCATAGCTAAGGATTGCCTTCATATGGTTTTATTTATGATATTTTTTTGTCCACAATTCATTGTCTACGATACATTACTTTGCGGAATGAGCATTCATTGTAATGTGGACAAAATATTATGGACAAGTTTGAGTGTATAATTTTATGTCCACAAGATTTGATCTAAAAATTTTAAAAATATATCAAAATAAATGTTATATTATAGAGAAAAAATAATTATAAATTATAGTATCAAAATTATATATTTTATATTATTAAAAAGCTTAAAATTTGAGAAACATGAGATAAGAGAGAGAAAAAAGAAATAAATTATAAGAAAATATAAAACTAAAAGAATATAAAAGAGAAAGGAGCCAAGAGAGGAAGAGAGTGAGAGAGGGAGGGCAATATTGGGTTTAATAAAAAATGAACAGGGTTTAAAGTACCTAAAACCACGTCCAACAGAGGTTATTAACGATTTCTTAGTGTGGTTTTCTATGCAAATTTAAGAAACTCTCCCCCCAAAGTTTCTTAACTAAGAGACTTTAAGAACCCGGCTCTTCACTGTTCACGTGACGTGTCGAGCCGGGATTGGTCCTTTTTTTCATCTGTACAAAAAAAAAAAATTATTATTTTTTAAAAACCCCATGTATATATGCTCTAACGAGTTGTAAGTGCCTTTTTTGTTATTTAATCTGTGAAAGTGTTCTTTTCTGTGAACGACTCTAAATTCTTATCACATTTTTGCCTTATTGGACTGATGTGGATGGGCTTTTTCTTTAAACTTTGGAAAATCGTGACCCAATATTAGTTTTCAAAGGTTTTGAAAAACTTTTTAAACCAAAATAAGAAAAACCAACCAAAAAAAACATGTACGAGACAACACGTGGCCCCACGTGGGAAGAGAATAGGAACAAACGCTATTTATCAGACTGCACAAACCCAATAAAGAAGAAGAAGAAGAGACCAAAGAAAGCAAAAAGCCCCAAGGCTTTAATGTAGTCCACAAAGAGAGAGAGAAAGCTTCGATTTCATCGATCTCTCTTACTCCTTTGCATTCAACTACTCATTTTCAGCTCGATTTATTAGCATTGCGTAAGTTATAATTTTCATGCCTCGATTTGATTCAATTTTCTACTTGTTCTGATTCAAAGACTTTGTGGTAGACAAAAAGAGATGATTTTAGAGGAGAAAGATGCATCCGATTGGATTTACAGAGGCGAAGGAGGTGCCAATCTCGTCCTTGCTTACGCTGGATCGTCTCCCCTTTTTGTTAGTTCCTTCTTCTTCTTCTTCTATAGATTTGATTTTGTACAGAAAAACAGTTCAGATTCTCGTCTTCATTGAATTTTTTTCTACTATATGAGTTTTGTCCAGATTAGAGGCCCTCTTCTTCTATTAGGTTCAAATGGAGAGGAACTTTGAAAATATCAATGTTCTCACCTTGATTAGTGTCAAAGATCTCCAACACTTTCACTTTGATTGTGAATGTCATTCTTACATTAAAACATTGTCAATGAAACTTTTGGTTGTGGACCCATCTTTTTATTCTATCTCGGGATCTTTCTTTAGGTGGGGAAAGTGATACGTATACACAAGGCAAGGAAGGACGATAAAGCAAACAAGACTACGAATAGCTTTGCTTCTGTTTTAACAAGCGATGAGCAACTTGTGTGGAGGGAAAACAAGGAGCTCATTTCATCTCCAAACAATGAAGTTCTTGAACAAAGATACGTTAAGAGTGTGATCATTCCACTCTTGGGTCCTAAACATATAGACGCGGGAGTAAGTTATGGTCTTGTACTTTTTCAATGCCTATGAGACTTTGTTGGTTTATGCTGATGATTAGAGTATTTTCCAGGTGCGTGTTTCTGTGTCCAAGGAGTTTCTTGAATCTGTTGATAAGAAAGTAACTAAGCAGCGTCCGCCATGGCGTGTTAATGCAGCAAATGTTGATACCAGTCATGATTCTGCTCTTATTTTGAATGATCATTCACTTTTCTCTCAAGGTAAGCGGATATCTTAAGAGTATCGTAACTATCTGTTTTTTGCTTTTATAAATTTCATCTGTGCCAGGGATTTCTAGTGGTGGTGACTGCTTTAGTGTTGAAATAAAGGTACTCTTCTTTCATATATCCTCTGTTTACATGGTTTTTCTGTTCATCCTTGACCTAAACGCCATGTCCTTAATTCCATGAAGTAGCCCAAATGCGGATTTCTCCCAACCTCAAGGTTCGTAAGTGAAGAAAACATGCTCAAAAGAAGCATAAGCCGTTTCAAAATGCACCAAATCTTGAAGTTGGAATATAACGAGGTAAAAAGCAAAGCACTTGTGGCTTGAGATTTGCTGATAAAGGTCTCACAAGTAATGTCACTATTCCGCAGATATCCGAAGTAAGCGAATATGATCCTCTTGATCTCTTCTCTGGATCCAAAGATAGAGTTTCGGAAGCTATAAAAGCCTTATACTCTATTCCACAGAATAATTTCCGTGTATTCTTGAACGGGTCTCTCGTATTAGGCGGTTCGGGTGAAAGCACTGGGAGAACCGGCCCTGAAACTGCGTACGCCTTTGAGGATGCACTCAAAGGCTTCATTCAATCAAATGATGCTCTTAGGACAAAATGCTTTCTACAGCTAGTATCTGATGCTGTCTATGACTCGGGAGTGCTCGATAGTCTTCTTGAAGTTCAGAAGCTAGATAAATTAGACATTGAAGGAGCAATTCATGCTTATTACGATGTAATTAACCAGCCTTGCCGTATATGTAAAGAAGGTCGACCGTTGGAAGAGTATTCTTCTCTGCATGCTTTACCTTTAGATGAAAGCTTGAAGATCGTCAAGGATTACATGATAGCTGCCACTGCCAAGGACTGTAGTCTTATGATCAGTTTTCAGTTAAGGAATGCCTTGGATCCAGCACCTTCTTGTGATGCTGTCTTTCTAAAATCGACCAATCAAACGTTTGATTACAAGGTAGGATCCATTTTTATCACATTCTTGCTTTGTGGCTCTCTTTTTAATGGTGGTAGATATATTAGCAAATATCTGCATGTGATATGTGGGATTCACACAAGGGATCCGTAAAATTTAGTTTCTTTTTGTTTTTTTATTTGATCTTTGGATTGGGAAATGTAGGTACACTTGATTGATTTAAGCCTGAAACCACTAAAGAGAATGGAGGCATATTACAAACTGGATAACAAGATAATTAGCTTCTACACTCGGAAGCAGAAGGTCGAAAACGGAGGAGAACAATTTGGCGATCCAAAACCTTCCGACAGCTAAGTCATGGGTTGTCTCAAAACCACAACTTGTTTATTTTGTTGTTGTAAAAGATGAAAATGAAAACCTAAAGAGTGGAATGTTCATTTGATGAAATATTTGAATCTAATGTTGGGTTTCTTAAACTCTATTGACTAAATGGGAATTACTAGTTTAATAGTACTTGCATCTAAACCTAGGCAACCTGGTATCTAATCGATGTTTTGTTCTATCCAATCGATTTTCGCGTATTTCACTACTCTATATAGAAGTTTCAATGGGTAATTATTTTTTTTAAATCAGTTCGGTTTTGTTTTGATCATGTCGAGTTCGGATTGGATCTGTATTTTAATATAAAATCTGAATAAATCCGAAATATTGTTGGATATCGATTGAGTTCGAATTTTTCTATAATTAAAGGATTCAATATAATTGTTTAGAAAACCCCGAAAAATCTGGAAAAACATAAAAACAAATCTTAAAACCTTAAAAGTCAGAAATCAAAACCAAGCTATTTTCATTAATAGAGCTTGTGAAGTTTTACATGTTTTCTTTATATTTACATTTTTTTGAAAATGTTAGTGTGTCATGTAGGCCTCGGATTTATAACCAATCCGAGTTTTCCGAATCGAACCGAACCGAGATTTTTGGTTTTTGGTTCGGTTTCGTATACTGCTATTGAACCGATCGGCGGCCTTTAGAAATGAGTTCGGATACTGGTTCGGTTCGGTTTCATCCGAACCGAACGGTTAACCGAAAGATATATACCATCATCTCTACCATCTACGAGTAGTCTTCGACACTGTCTTCATCTCCATTCCGTCGTAGTCTTAGCGTTTTTCTCATCGATCCACTATTTCGAAACCAAAAAAGTCCAGATCCGCCATCAGATGAGTGAAACTCGTCGCTGACTTATTTTTTTTTAGGGTTTTGTGATGTTGAAGATGAAAGAGATGCTGCGTTTCATTAACTCGATCAAATGCATATATTACACACATTTTTCCTTTTTAGTTTTAGGCTAGGCATATTTTTTAGGCTTGGCCCAACTTAGTCTTAAATCAAAAATAATGTTTGGTCCGAATTTTTTTTGGTCCAAAGGTTTGGTCCGAATAAAATCAGTTTTTTTATATACTAAATTGGGATAAAGTTGAACCGAATAAACCGAACAACCCGAATAAACCGAAATTTGCACAAAATATCCAAAATTTCGGTTATTTTCGGTTTTCAAACTCAAAAACCGAACTAACCGAAAACTGAACCGACCCGGATCGTTTTAAACTTCGGTTAGTTTTGGCAAATAATTAAAAAACCAAAAAACGAAAAACCGAGAAACCGAACCGAAACCGAACCGATTAACCGAAGTCCGAGGGCTAGTGTCATGTGACCATAACCTTGCTTAGTGGGTTTTCCACTGGATAGTATACACGTTCAAGTTACTTGATGTTTCCTTTCCATAGGGTACATATATATATATAATATTTACATAAACCATTGTATATTGATAATAATATTTGTTGGTTGTGGGTTCAGCTAGGTCTGGACAAAAAAATGGAAGCGGCCAAAAATTTCGGTTCGGTTTCAGTTCCGATTTCGACCAAATACCTATTAGATCCTATACTTAGGATTTATGGATATCGATTCGGTTCTAGGTAATACCCAGAACTGAAATGGAAAACCGAATACCCGAACATATATTTACACTTACACATATAGTATTAGGATATGTTAATATTTCGGATAGTTTGTAAGCTTTCAGATATTTTATTGGCATTTCAGGTATTGGTTCTACGTAATTTTTATCATTTCAGATATTATTTCATATTTCCGATACTAAATATCCATATTTTATTGCTGATGTTTTTTTTTTTTTTGAAAAAGGATTAGAGATGCTAGGTATTTAACTGTTATTTCGGATATTTTATTGATTTCTGGTAAAAAAATACCCGAAACCGTTTAATAACAGAAACGTTTGGGTATTTTTGTTGATTTCGGGTAAAAATACCCGGAACCGTTTAATAACTGGAATTTTAGGTATTTTACGGTTCTTCAATTGTGGAACCGAACCGAATCGGAACCAATAGGAACCGAACCTGATCCGAACCCAAAAAATGTAACCATTGGATTAAACTTAGGAACCGAAAGAACCGGAACCGAATACCTGAATGTCCATGCCTAAGTTGAGCAATCTCTTCTTATCACTCTGTCTATGAAAAAGATCGAAAATAAGACACATGCTCATAAAAATCAGGTAAGCATATCAAGCCCACGTGGTCTCCGCACACAATACCAAATGCTTAAATAGCGTTTTCATTGCCTACAAATCAACATACTCGCTCAACATTTAATGTTATCATGTAATATCATCCGCCATAAGTTGGAGGGTTAGGTGATCTAGTATATACCTCTAGCCGAACTATGAATCCCGAGATTAAGGAGAATGAACACTATTAAATATAAGGGACTTCACATTAAAGAAGGACATTCAGTTCTAGAGAGAAAGGCACTTAGAAAGAAATATTCCCAGAAAAGCCTCTGAGCTATAAGTCAGAGTTGTTCTTCCACCTCTATTGCTATCTTCTTAAGTTCTCTTTGTTATCTCATTATTTCCATCATCAATCTTATCACTTTGTAACCTGCTTTCTCAAATCAATATATATTTGTTCTTCCGACCTACATTCTCCTGAACTACTGCTTATCAGATGGAGGATCTCCGGATACCTCATCGCCACGTTAAAGTCATGTCATTCCCTCTACCAGTTAACTCTACCACTAAACATTACCATAAAGTTACCCTTCAAAAATTGGTGTTGTTTGTGGGGATTTCTCACTAAGAAGATCTCTTCTATACCCACAAGAAAAGAAAAAAGGAGACAAGGTGCAAACACCACCTCCCGAGGAAGAGACCGAACAAACATATCCATAGCTGTACGAGCGACAAAATGACCCCAATAAAATAATTACTCGGGTTAGTAACCATAACGCGCCGTTACTAAAACTCCGCCTTCTCACAGGACAAAAACGTGAAAATAATACCCATAAACGCACCACGAAAGCCACCCCATAAATGGCGAACATCCCGACGAAGCCACACAGTGCGCATAAACTTGTTCAACCCCCCCCCCCCCCCAATCCTCAGGAACTCCATGGACATCTCCCAAGACAGCTTCTTCGACAAACAAAATGCATCGACTAAAAATGTTATCCCAACACTTCAGCAAGTAAACATGATCATAGGTGGCCTCCTCGCTTGCAACAACTCCGTACGAGTGATCAAAGAATACAAGAGAAAAAGTGAGGCTTTAAAGAAATGGTCGAATTCTAGACGTTTCTGGACAAGTTGAATGGTGGGGAAATGAATTTTACTGAACACGATGCCCATGGTTTTGATAAACTACAGAACAATCCACTCGTCATCGAATTATAGACTGGTGATTGTGAGGTCAGTCGTGTTTTGATAGACACCAGAAGTTCCGTCGATTTAGTGTTCAAAGTGTCGCTAGAGAAAATGGAACTTAAAGGATACGAGCTCAAACCAAGGGTCAAGCCACTCAATGGATTCGACAGCGACACAACGATGACAACATGAACCATCAAACTTTCGATGCAATCCGGTGGCATCATGAAGCTCGTAAATTTCATAGTTATAGCCAAACTGAGCATATATAGTGATATGCTCATAGTTTATATCCTTAAGTTACAATGCAAGTGCACAGGAAGTGCACATGCAAATGTAGTATATAGGAGTCGAACCACATAGACTCAAGAATCTTGCGATAGACTATCAAGCGTCGAGTTAAGCTAAGAAGCAGCAATTAATAAGTAAATAAATAAAAGCAGTAAACAGATCAACAGAAGAATTTGTCTATCAAATACTAAAGGCGCTAGGTCAAGGGAGTTCTCAGGAAACCAGGTCATGCAGATCAACAATTAGTCTATCGAATTAAGTACCGTTCTAGAACTCAAACACAGATGTAAAACTAACCAAATTTCGTTGCAAGAATTTACTAAGTCTAAACCCTAGAAATCCAAATTTCTTTGCAATTCCTAACAGATTAAACTAGCATTAAGTGCATGTTCGATTAGTTCACAAATTAGCTAAACCAAATTTCTTTGCAGATAACTAATTTGCTCAACCTAAATAAATCAGATTCCAAATTACACTTTCTTGTCAATTTAAAAACCTAAGATCTAGATTCACATTGATCAGGTTAGAAACTAGCTTTAAGAGCAATTTAGATTGAAGAACTAACATGTTATGAATCTTTAATTGATTAAATCAATCTAACATGCCATGAAAACCCTATGAGAATCCTTAAATCTAACAATGAATCTACTCAGACATATTGAATGAAACAGACAACATATTTTGAATAGATTGCATTAAAGAAGAGTAGAGAATAGAAAAGGGGTTTGAAATCTTCTACAAAAGCAGTACAAGTTTCAGATCAGCCCCAAAGCTCATAAACTCTCTCTAGCCAAAAGTATGAATGTATAACAAGAATAAAACAACAAAACTAATATAAAGTGTATAACACGTCTTGGGTCTTCTTTGTAAATACTAGAACTTCGGGGTCAAAACTGCAAGTCCTAATATATTCATTAATTCGCTTGCAATTTGAAATTTGGATGCTGCGTCGATCGATGCAAGAGTGCATTGGTCGATGCTCAGGTCGATCTCACATGGTTATTTCTGCTCATCACGGCTCCAGCTCAAAACATTGCCCAAAAACCTCCATAATCTTCCAAAGTCCTCCAAACGTGTGTAAACTTATAAAACACCTGAAAAGACTCGAAAGACACTACAAAAGACTCGAATATATACTTATATTTACTTATCTCCTTCAGGACTCAGTCTATTTTGGGGGCCGAGCTAGTCGCTTTATGAACTCTTGATGTCATGTAGTCCAATTGCATCTTGAGTTACTCGAGCTTGCTATTTTTGCTGGCTTCCCCTTGGCTTCGGGCAAATCTGGTCGTCGACGGTCCCGGAGGTACGGGTGGTCGCCTGCTTGATTAGGTATTTAGATCTGGTGTTTCACTGAATAGGACCCCTTGGAGCTGCGGAGAGGGGTCTCCAGTTGCTTAAGATGTTTGATGCCCGGTGGTTTGTAGGTCGTTGATCCGTTCCCTGCACGTGTCTTGATTTCTTGTGAGTAGATCAAAGCGGGTGTTGTTGTCCCGAGTGAGCTCGTCGATTTGTGTCATCAGGATCTTTATGAGGGAGGAGACGTCCTGGTCTTGAGTGTCTGAACGTGTTACGTCTTGGTGGGTGCCGGTTACCCTGGTTTGGTTAGCCAAAGTATCGGTTGGTAAGATTGGTGATTGTTCCTCGTCCATCGGGCTCTGAGAGGTCGAGCTCAGGGGGAGCGGGCTTGGAGTTTGTTCGAACGATTTTGAGTTGTTATTGGTTCAAGTCTTGTCATTTCGGCTTTGTCTTAGAGTGTAGAAAAGTTTTTCAATCCCCACAGACGGCGCCAATTGTTGTTATGGAATTTCGATCTAGTCTAAATGAGTCAGGTTATGATCAAAGAAGTCTGAACTACGAGGTGATAAATAAAATTTAAGTGATGTCGGAAACTGTATTATTAATATTAAGGCTGAAGCCGAACAATGAACAGGATGGTACGAGGTGGGAGTCCGTCAAATGACGTGCTCCCTTGATGTTGCTTGGGCTCGTAGCTTTATAGGAGAAGCTCGGAGCCTTCGAATACAATGTCCTTACAAATGAAGAGTGAAAGGTCTATTTATAGCGTGTGAAGGTTAACATTCTGTTGGGCCGTTTGACTCCTTAGCGGGCTTGTTTGTTGGGCCGCGATGAATTGTTGAATTAGCAAGATTTCCAATAGGCTTATGGATGGGTGCTAAACCCATATTCAACAGGACTTTGTGATACCTTAGGGGACACCATCCATGCAATCTATTGTCTTATGAAGTCATAGTCTTCCTTGTCGCTCCCTCATGGTTCATACCTTCAATTGGGGACTAGTGTCAGTCCTGCTTATGATTGCCCTCACCACCAAGCTCCTAAGCTCACTCAGGTTCATATCCATGATGTTAAGCCAAGTAATGAGCTAGAGAGTGGCCACCACCCATATCCTTGTGGGCGATTAGCACGGTCCCTTTCTCGTTTAGTTCTATGGTCTCCATATTTTTTCCAGCTTCACACAACATGTTTAATCTCAGAACTCAATACACACCGTGATGGAGAAAAACGGTATTTTTTAGATATTTGATTAATATACAAAGGGAATGCACTGATAAAGGAAAGGTGTAGTTACTAAGTGTGAAATGAATGGAAGTATTTGGGTAGTATATCTTTGATCGTCGCATTTTGATGGAATTATCCGTCTTAAAGACAAAAATATCTACACCCTTGATGTTGGGAATGTCCTGAAATCTATTGTACTTACTCTGAGAGAAGGTCGTATTGTCGAGATGAGACAAACATATGACACTAGGCAGTCATAACGCTTTGCTAGAAGCCACTTATGATCAATGGATTGAGAACTCATTGCTAGTGTTATATGATCCTACAGGGTCACACACCTAAGAAAACTGGACGTTAAAGACGAGGTTGATCATTAATGTAATGATCTAGTGAATGTATATTTGATATGCATTCGGTATCAAAATTCTGGGGCCGTGTCGATCGACACAGAGAGTGTGTCGGTAGACACAACTCGCGGATTAACCAGATTCATTCGGTTTAATCGTTGGTTAATTCCGTTGTTGTTTAAGCCGACATATATAAGATATATGGTCGACCTAAACTCGAACTTAACCTAATTCACAGCCACCAGAACTAGAAAAGACACCTCTCAAGAGATTAGATCTCTATAGGCACTAGCATCCCTCTTGTTCAGTTTGTGTGCGTGTGGATACCAGTAGAGGCACAACGTTTGAGGTGCTTCGAGATCTCGATTATCTGCAAATCTTCCGCTGCTAATTACCAGGTAAATCTGAGATCTGATAGATTCAATTATATGAACCCTAGATCCTAGGCTTGGAATTTATACCTAGGGTTGCTAATCCCGATTAGAACTGCTAGAAATTCCTTCAGTGGTATCAGAGCCTTAGGGTTCTATTGAATATGTAGCATGTTGATTAGATTGGATGAATCTGGATCTCTGTATAGTTGATACAAACATGTTAAAATTCGTTTTCATGAAAAATCTAGTTTTAGGTTTTTGGCTTGAAAAACGATTAGGGTTTATCGCCCTGTGTCGATCGACACCAATCCGGTATCGGTCGACACAGAAGGATAACCCGAATAAAATTTGTTTCGCCTAGTGTCGATCGACACAAAGTTGTGTCGGTCAACACAAACCTCGCGAGATTGATGAATCGGTTCAATTGGATTGGACCGGTTATCGAGCTTGGTTTATAATGGTTGAACACTGTGAATGGTTTAATTGCGATTGGTTTGATTAGGTTGGTATCGACCGATGCTAGTGTAGCATCGATCGACACTGACCGGTATTCAAAACCGGATCAATTGGATTGATTGGTTATCGCGGATTGTTTTTGGTTATTCTGCATCGATCGACACTAAAGTAGTGTCGGTCGACATCAGATTCGATGGTTTAGGTTATGGAACCTGAAATCACAGAACCAAAGCAAGATAAATCAATTAATTAGAAGAATTAAAACATAATAAAACTGAACGTTTTAAATGGTTCTGTTCCTCAACCAAATATCAAGTGATACTTGATGTCTTTCCAATCTTGTCAACTGTCAAGACCCATTTAATTGTGCGATAGACTTGCAGTGCAAGATGTCCACAATTACATGAGTAAGACAGAGGTAATCGTGTTGATGGATTTGCAGTGCAAGACATCGACAATTACATGACTTAAGAGATTGGTTTACTTGACTGGGCCATCAAAATCGTTTTGGACATCAGGTGGATTGGACATAAGATGTCAATCCAAAACCAAGAGTTATATTGGATATAACTAGCAAAGTTGTTGCTTACCTAGATAACTAAAATTTGGGTGATAGCCAGTGGCTCACTCAAGTTTAGTGAAGTATGGGTCTTGGATCATTATATTCATCTGAGGAAACATTGTTTGAATATAATGCGAGTTTTCTTAAAAGTTAAGACTTCTCATTTCTTGAACATCATAACTAAACCTTTTTCCTCTCTTTGTTCTCAGCTATGACTAGACTCATAATAACTCTTTCTCCCTGCGATCCGTCCTTGAGAAGGACAAGTTAAATGGATCGAATTTTCTCGAATGGTATCGGAACTTGAGAATTGTTCTCAAGCAGGAGAAAAGGGACTATGTCCTGGAAACTGTTCTCCCTGAAAAACCGAGAGCCAATGCTCCACATGCAGAAAGGAGTGCTTGGGATAAGCACTCTAATGATGTGGTCGATGTGAATTGTCTCATGTTGGCTACCATGAACTCGGATTTGAAAAAGCAATACGAGAACGTGGAGGCGCTAGTGGAGATGATCACTAGCCTGAAAAGTATGTTTCAGGAGCAAGCACGAACTGAGAGATACCAGACGGTTAAATCTCTCATTGAATGCAAGCTACCAAAGGACGGTCCAGTCAGTCCTCATGTCATTAAGATGATGGGTTATGTTGATAACCTGGGGAAGCTGGATTGTCCCATTAGCAAAGAGTTGGCTACTGACATCATTCTGCAGTCACTGCCGTCAAGTTATGATCAGTTTGTTATGAACTATAACATGAACAACTTGACGAAGACGTTGACTGAACTGCATGGCATGCTCAAGACAGCTGAGCCTAATATCAAGAAGGGCACTCCAAATGTACTTATGGTACAAGGAGGTAAGAAGTTTAAGAAACTTGGCAAAGGTAAGGGAAAGGGCAAGGCTGTCCAGGTTGAGAAACATGATACGCCTGCGCCAGCCCCTAAGCCCAAGCCTGGCCCATCTGTGACTGATAAGTGCCATTACTGTAAAGAGCTTGGACATTGGAAGAGAAATTGCGACAAATTCTTGGAAGAGAAGAAGAAGAAGAAGAAGAAGACTTTCGAGACTTCATCTTCAGGTATTTATGTTATAGAAGTAAATGTTACTACTTCTGGTTCTACTTCTTGGGTATTGGATACCGGCTGTGGTGCTCATATTTGTACGAATATGCAGGGCCTAAGCAACAGTAGGAAGTTGGAAAAGGGACAAGTGGACCTACGCGTGGGGAATGGAGCAAGAGTTGCTGCATTAGCCGTAGGAACATATAACTTGTCTTTACCTTCTGGTTTGGTTTTAAAGCTTAATAATTGCTACTATGTACCTGCTATAAGCAGAAATATTATTTATATTCCTGTTTTGGATGTGGAAGGATATCAGTTTTCAATTAAGAATAAATGTTGTTCTTTTGATTACAATGATATATTTTATGGTAGCAGCTCATTAGAGAATGGGCTTTATGTTTTAAAACAAAGCACACCAATCTATAACATTAACACCAAGAGATTCAATTCAAATGACACGAATCAGACTTTTCTTTGGCATTGTCGTTTGGGCCACATAAACGAGAAACGGATCCAAAAGCTCCATAGTGATAGGCTTCTGGGCTCATTTGATTGTGAATCATGTGAGAAATGTGAATCTTGTTTACTGGGAAAAATGACCAAGGCCCCTTTCAACAAACAAAATGAAAGGGCCAGTGACCTATTGGGCCTTATACATACAGATGTGTGCGGCCCAATGAGCACAAGTGCCAGAGGAAATTTTCGATACTTCATTACCTTCACTGATGATTTCAGCAGGTATGGCTATGTCTATTTAATGAGACACAAGTCGGAATCTTTTGAAAGGTTCACAGAATTCCAAAATGAAGTACATAATCAACTTGGCAAAAGTATTAAGGCTCTTCGATCAGATCGTGGAGGAGAATACTTAAGCCAAGAATTCAGTGATCATTTAAGAGATTGTGGAATTGTTTCACAACTCACTCCTCCCGGAACACCACAATGGAATGGGGTGTCCGAGAGGAGGAATCGAACTTTATTAGATATGGTACGATCAATGATGAGTCTCTCAACTCTTCCATTATCCTTTTGGGGATACGCTCTAGAAACGTCTGCGTTTACACTTAATAGGGTTCCGTCAAAATCAGTTGCAAAGACACCACATGATATGTGGACTGGAAATGTTCCGAGTTTGTCTTTCCTGAAGATTTGGGGTTGTGAAGCTTATGTTAAGCGATTAATTACAGATAAGCTCGAACCCAAATCTGATAAGTGCTACTTCGTTGGTTATCCTAAGGAAACCAAGGCATACTACTTTTACAACCAATCCGAGAACAAAGTGTTTGTTGCTCGGAACTGTGTTTTTCTTAAGAGAGAGTTTCTTTCCAAGAGAAACAGTGGGAGTAAAGTACAACTCGAAGAAGTTCGAGAACCACATGAAAATGCTCAACCCGTTGAGGAAGAGCAACAGTTGGATCTACAAAGAGTTGTAGAACCAACGCCTGTGGAGCCTGAAATTCGCAGATCCGAAAGGATCCGTCACGAACCCGAGAGATATGGATTTCTCGTAACCAATTGTCATGATTTATTGATCATTGACAGTGACGAGCCCGCAAATTTTGAAGAAGCCATGATGAGCCCTGACTCCGAAAAGTGGCTGAAAGCCGCTGAATCCGAAATGGGATCCATGTCACAGAACCAAGTATGGACTTTGGTTGATTTACCCGATGGTGCAAGACCCATTGAGTGTAAATGGATTTTCAAGAAGAAAATTGATGTGGATAGAAATATTCAGATATATAAAGCAAGGCTGGTGGCAAAAGGTTTCAAACAAATTCATGGTATTGACTATGAAGAAACCTATTCCCCTGTCGCCATGCTTAAATCCATTCGGATTCTCCTAGCAACAGCCGCTCATTATGATTATGAGATCTGGCAGATAGACGTGAAAACAGCTTTCCTTAATGGAATTCTGGAAGAGGATGTGTACATGACACAACCCGAAGGTTTCATCGATCCTAATGCTGCTAGGAAAGTATGCAAGCTTCATCGATCCATTTATGGATTGAAGCAAGCATCTCGGATTTGGAATCTTCGTTTTGATGAAGCATTCAAAAAGTTTGACTTCATCAGGAACGGAGAGGAACCATGTGTTTACAAGAAGACTAGTGGGAGCGCAGTTGCATTTCTCGTGTTGTATGTAGATGACATAGTTCTTCTCGGAAATGACGTTCCGTTGTTACAGTCTGTTAAGGCTTGGCTCGGAAGTTGTTTTTCAATGAAAGACATGGGAGAAGCCGCGTATATTCTTGGAATAAGAATCTATAGAGATAGATTAAACAAGTTGATTGGACTGTGTCAAGACACTTATATCGATAAAGTCTTACACAGGTTCAGAATGCAAGATTCCAAGAAGGGCTTCATACCAATGTCTTATGGCATAAGTCTCAGCAAGAAGCAGTGTCCTGAGACACCTGCTGAGCGAGAACGCATGAGTCGGATTCCTTATGCCTCGGCGTTGGGATCCATCATGTATGCCATGCTCTGTACTCGTCCAGATGTTGCTTGTGCTTTAAGCATGACGAGTAGATACCAATCTGATCCAGGTGAAAGTCACTGGACAGCCGTCAAGAATATTCTGAAGTATTTGAGAAATACTAAGGATAAATTCTTGGTGTATGGAGGAAGTGATGAGTGTTGGAATTGTGTCCAGTAATCTCAGTACTGTCTCTAGAAAGTAAGAGTATGTCAATGATCAGACATAAGTCATATAATACTGGGCTTCATGATGGCTTGCTAGAGTCCGCTCATGATCTATAAGTCTTGGACTTATTGCCTTTATTATATGATCCCATATGGGTCACACGCCTAAGCTAACAGGAAAATGTGTAGGAACGGTTTAGCAGAAGTACGGTAAAAGTGCTAGGCATTTACTGTACTTAGAGAGAATAAATGGGTTTAGTCACTGTGTGTCGATCGATGCACAAGGTGTGTCGATCGACACAGTGCGAGAACGCCGTCGAGTTAATTGGTTTTTGGGCCAAAGGCCCAAACGGAACTGGACAAGTTTTATAAATAAAACTTGAGACGAGTTCAGGCAATTAACCCTAGCCCCAGCCGCGAGCCTCCTCTCTCTCTGCGCCGATTTCCCGTGTGGTCTAGCAGCCTCTCTTCCTGCTTGGTGTGCGTGTGTGAACCTCTGGAGGAGTTATCACTCGGTGGCTCTCTGATCTCTGACCATACCATCCCTTTCCGCTGCATAAACAGGTATAAGGTGAGATCATCAATTGTTTCTATTCAAGAGAACCTAGATCAGCATGTTTAGGACTGTTGAATCTGAGAATTGAATCTGGATTAACCCCTAAACATTCCTTCAGTGGTATCAGAGCTATTGGTTCTGGTTTTTCTTGTTTAGATTCAAGTTTAGGATTGTTTTCTTGTTTAAAAAGTGTTTTGAATCAACTACTGATAAGAGAAATCACTTAAGCAACAAGGAATTGAAACCTAAACACACTTGAAATCGCAAATCCAAGCTATATTGATTTGGAATGCGATTTTCATAAAGAAGTATCGGCTGTGATCGCATGGATCGATCGATACGATCGCATGGATCGGTCGATACAACCGCGAGAGATCGACTGCAATCGCATGGATCGATCGAACGATCGCATGGATTTCGCATATCTCGGCCAAGCCTGCTCAACGCGTGAACGCATCGATCGATGCTGAGAGCATCGACCGATGCGATTGATGAATCGATCGATGCGGTTGATGAATCGATCGATGCGGTTGGTTCATCGATCGATACGGTTGGGTTTAAGGCTCGGTTTAAAATTTTTATTAAAATTATAATCGTCGCGGTTAAATAAACAGAATTAATAATTTTATTAAGTTCTGGTTAAACCGGGATAAGAAATCCAATGTCGAAATAATTATTGGATTTAGTGCCTAAACCAGGATTTTCTAATTTGATTTGGTTGGACCAAATAAATTGAGAAAATCCGGTTTAGTAAATAACCGGTTGACAATTGTGGTCATCGTAGTAATTAAAATTTGGTTAGACCAATTTTAATGAACCAGACCGGTTATGTCATTTAATTGGACAATTGGGTCATGTCTTGGACATGGACCAATTCTTGGGCCTCGGGCCAAGAAGTTAAAACAATTGAGCCAATTATTTGAGTCTTTCTTCAGATTAATTTAAAATTTATTTTATAAAATTATAAAGTCGATTTTAAATTAAAGTTTCCGAAATTTTGAAATTAGAAAGTTTCTTAAAATAGAAGTTTCTAGATTTGCGGGTTTTGGATTTTAAAGAAATTTCTAAAGTTAGAAAGTTTCCGGTTTTAGAAAGTTTCCAATTTTAGAAAGTTTCCTAAAATAGTAGGTTTCCAAAAATAGAAAGTTTCCCGAAATAGTAATCTTCTATTTTGGGAATGAAATTTTAATAAACCTACGAACCTCAAATAATATCAAGCGTTGGATGTCTTGTCCAGGCTATGTCAGCTGTCGAAGCCCATTCAATTGTATTCATGGCCTTACAGTGTGAGGGTGTCTACTTTTGCGTGGATAAGACGGTTTGTGATTCATAAATGTCATTGGGAGTCCCAGACATTAATGATTACATGACTGTATAGTCTGGTTTTCTTGACTAGGCCATCGGGAGTCCCGGGCCTTGAGACATCAGAGTGGATTGGGCCTCGGGCCCAGATTCACAACCAAGAATTATATCACGGATATAATTAGCCGATATAGGGCTTACCGATATAAGCTAAGGTTGGGTGACGGCCAGTGGCCCACTTTAATCTTAGTTATATGTGGATCTTGGAATCATTATATTCTATTGAGGGTAACTTATGTTATTGAATATAATGCGTGATTAATCATATTAAATATAATACGAGATTAATCATATTGAACATAATAACTAATAACCTTTTTATCTCATATATTTCAGCTATGACTACTACAAGCACACAAAACACATTCTCTATCCGGTCTGTTCTCGAGAAGGAGAAGCTGACTGGAACGAACTTCCTGACGTGGTCAAGGAACTTGAGGCTGGTCCTCAAGCAGGAGAAGAAGGATTATGTCCTTCGTGATCCTCTCCCCGAGAGGCCTGCTAACAATGCCGCCAGGACTCTGCATAATGCTTGGGAAAAGCATTCGTCAGATGAAAATGATGTGTATTGCCTTATGTTGGCGACAATGACTGCTGAGCTGCAAATGCAGTTCGAGAGTGTATTGTCACCAATTGAGATAATGGCAAGCCTGAAATCGATTTTTCAGGAGCAAGCAAGGACTGAGAGGTTTCAGACTGTTAAGAACCTCTTAGACTGTAAGTTGGCTGCAAATGCGGCAGTGAGTCCTCATGTCTTGAAGATGATGGGTTATCTCGATCATCTTCAGAAACTCGACTGCCCTATCAGCCAGGAACTTGCCTGCGACATCATTCTGCAGTCATTACCTGCAAGCTATGATCAGTTCATTCTGAACTTTAACATGCATGGCTTGAGTAAGACATTGCCTGAGCTTCACGGAATGCTCAAGACTGCAGAGCCCAACTTGAGGAAAACCGCCAAGGACCCCAATGTGCTTATGGTGCAAAAGGGCAAGGGGTTTAAGAAATCCTCTGCTAAGGATAAGGGAAAGGCCAAGGCTGTCCAAGTCGCGGACAAGGACACGCCAAAGCCCAAGCCCAAGTCCAAGGCTGGGCCAACTGACATATGCAGGTTCTGTAAAGAACCAGGGCATTGGAGGAGAGAATGTAAGAAATTCCAAGAAGGTCTAAAGGAATTGAAGAAGAAGACTCTCGAGACTTCTTCGACAGGTATTTTTGTTATAGAAGTTAATACAACTACTTCTGATAATACCTCATGGGTTATGGATACTGGTTGTGGGGCTCATATTTGTACTAATATGCAGGCACTCAGCAACAGTAGAAGGCTGAAGCAAGGACAAGTGGAGCTACGAGTTGGGAATGGAGCGAAAGTTCCAGCACTAGCTGTAGGCACATACTTGTTGTCTTTACCTTCGGGATTGATTTTAGAACTCAATAATTGTTATTTTGTACCTGCTATAAGCAGAAATATTATTTCAATTTCTTTGTTGGATTTGGAAGGTTATGATTTTTCAGTTAAGAATAAATTATGTTCCTTCAATCGCAACAATTTGTTCTATGGTTCTGCCCCTCTTACGAATGGGCTTTACATACTCGATCAATCCGCGCCAATTTATAACATTAATACCAAACGGTTCAAACCTAATGAGGAGAACCGAACGTTTCTATGGCATTGTCGTTTAGGGCACATCAGCGAGAAACGCATCAAGAGGCTCCATTCGAATGGACTTCTTGGCTCATTTGACTTTGAGTCATGTGAGAAATGCGAATCCTGCATGATGGGCAAAATGACACGGGCCCCCTTTAATAAACCTAACGAGAGGGCCAGTGACTTGTTGGGCCTGATACACACTGATGTGTGTGGCCCAATGTCCACTAATGCAAGAGGAAACTATCAGTACTTCATTACCTTCACTGATGATTTCAGTAGGTATGGATATGTTTATTTAATGAAACATAAGTCTGAATCTTTTGAGAAGTTCAGAGAATTCCAAAATGAAGTACATAACCAACTTGGCAAAAGCATTAAGGCTCTTCGGTCCGACCGAGGAGGAGAATACTTAAGCCAAGAATTCAGTGATCATCTAAGAGAGTGTGGGATCGTGTCCCAACTCACTCCTCCCGGAACACCTCAATGGAATGGTGTGTCTGAGAGGAGAAATCGGACCTTATTGGATATGGTTCGATCTATGATGAGTCACACAGACCTTCCAATATCCCTTTGGGGATATGCTCTGCTAACAGCAGTGTTCACTCTAAATAGAGCGCCATCGAAAGCAGTAGCAAAGACACCATATGAATTATGGACTGGAATGGCTCCAGTGCTGTCTTATCTAAGAATTTGGGGTTGTGAAGCCTATGTCAAGAGATTAATCTCAGATAAGCTTACACCAAAGTCTGATAAATGCTACTTCATTGGTTATCCGAGGGAAACCAAGGCTTATTACTTCTATCTACGTTCCGAGAACAAGATCTTTGTTGCCCGGGATTGTAACTTTCTTGAGAGGGAGTTTCTTTCTAAGAAAGACAGTGGGAGTAAGGTACTGCTTGAAGAAATTCAAGATGAACAGGATACTGCTCAACCTAATGAGGAAGAGCAGCAGGAGGACCTACAAGAAATTGTAGAGCCTGAACCTGTAGTACCTGAAGTTCGAAGATCCGGGAGGATCCGTCACGAACCCGAGAGATATCAAGGATTCCTCGTGACTGACTGTCATGATCTTTTGATCATTGATGGTGATGAACCATCGAACTTCAATCAAGCCATGATGGGCCCAGATTCCTCTAAGTGGCGCAAGGCCACTGATTCCGAAATGGACTCCATGTCGGTCAACCAAGTGTTTTCGTTGGTTGACTTACCCGCTGGTGTAAAAGCCATCGAATGCAAATGGATCTTCAAGAAGAAGATTGACGTGGATGGAAATGTCCAGATTTATAAAGCCAGGTTGGTGGCAAAAGGTTTCAGACAAGTTCACGGTGTGGATTACGATGAAACCTATTCACCAGTGGCTATGATGAAATCTATTCGGATTCTACTAGCAACTGCAGCTTTTCATGATTATGAAATTTGGCAGATGGACGTGAAAACCGCCTTCCTGAATGGTATTCTGGAAGAGGATGTGTATATGACACAACCTGACGGTTACATAGATCCAAAGAATGCTGGGAAAGTATGCAAGCTTCATAAATCCATTTATGGATTGAAGCAAGCATCGAGGAGCTGGAATCTTCGTTTTGATGAAGCGATCAAGCAATTTGACTTCATTAGAAACGAAGAAGAACAATGCGTGTATAAGAAAACTAGTGGGAGCAAGATAGTATTTCTTATTCTGTATGTCGATGACATACTGCTTCTCGGAAACGACATTCCAATGCTGAAGTCCGTAAAGGACTGGCTTGGAAGTTGTTTTTCCATGAAAGACATGGGTGAAGCCGCATACGTTCTTGGAATCAGGATCTACCGGGATAGATCTAGAAGGCTGATAGGCTTGTGTCAAGATTCATACATTGACAAAGTCCTGCAAAGATTCAGCATGAAGGATTCCAAGAAGGGCTTCACGCCAATGGTACATGGCACAACGCTAAGCAAGAAGCAGAGCCCTACGACGGCTGCTGAGCTTGAGCGCATGAAGAATATTCCTTATGCATCTGCAATAGGATCTATCATGTATGCCATGATCTGTACTCGTCCTGATGTTGCTTATGCATTGAGCATGACGAGTAGATACCAGTCAAATCCAGGTGAAAACCATTGGATTGCCGTAAAGAATATCTTGAAGTATCTAAGACATACTAAGGATAAGTTCTTAGTGTACGGTGGAAGTGATGTGCTTAAAGTCAGTGGATTCACGGACGCAAGTTTCCAGACAGACCAAGATGATTTCCGGTCACAGTCCGGTTATATCTTTTGTCTGAATGGCGGTGCAATCAGTTGGAGAAGCTCCAAGCAAGACACCGTTGCTGATTCCACTACAGAAGCTGAATATATCGCCGCCTCAGAAGCTGCGAAGGAAGCTGTTTGGATACGAAAGTTCATTATTGAACTAGGTGTGATACCAGATGCGGCTGAGCCTCTGGCACTGTTTTGTGACAACAATGGTGCTATAGCTCAGGCAAAGGAACCAAGATCACACCAGAAATCCAAGAATGTTCTAAGAAGATTTCACTTGATACGTGACATCATTAATAGAAAGGAAGTCAAGATCAGCCGAGTTCAGACAGATGATAACGTCGCTGATCCGTTGACAAAGCCACTCCCAAGGCCTAAGCTCGAGTTTCTGACTGAAGCTGTAGGCATTAGAGACATTGAAATGTAATCTAAATTTGAGTGGGAGTTTGAGGGCTTTTATTTAGTTATTTGATATGTTCTTGTAAAACATTCTTATGTTTAATGAAATTATTATTTCAAGATTATTTTAACTGTGATGAAATAATCGTTCCAAAGTGATATAAACCATTTTATAGGTCATCGAAGTAAGTGACTTGATCTTGAGTCATCGAAGTCATTTAACTTGATCATCAGACCCTATATTTGATAGATGGATTAAATCATCATGTCCCTAGTCGAAGGTTGTTGAAATTGGAACACCAACAACCGTGAGAGACTGGATTGGTATGTGACTTATGACAAAGTCTCAGTGTGTCATAGATGCGCGGCATCAAAGTCAATACATAGGTGTATGTTGGGAACATACGACCGGACAAGACCCGATTATGAGAACTCTTCAGGATATTTATATCTGTGTCATAAGAGATTCTCACTACGACTATAGAGTATAGTCCTTAGCCCTGAGTTCGCATGCATGTGACTGCACATGGACTGATGCACTTTGATCATTGTCTAACGCTATCGTTCTGCGATAGTTATAAGGACCTTGTTTGGGTACATCATGAAATGAGTAGTTTACAGTGATGGAACAAGACGGAATTTGTCCCTCCAATATAAATGGAGTGAATATCTCTAGGCCAATCGGAGATTTGAATACTGGAAAATGCATGGCCATGCTCAAACGGACTGTCCCGAGTCGTTTGGATTGTCAGTATCAAATCAGAGTCCGATGAACAAGATTAGGCTTTATAAGGATGACACTAATCTTGCCTTATGACTAATCGAGATATTGAGACAAAAGGATTATGAATACAGAGATTCCAGTACAAGTGGGAGATTGTTGGAATTGTGTCCAGTAATCTCAGTACTGTCTCTAGAAAGTAAGAGTATGTCAATGATCAGACATAAGTCATATAATACTGGGGGTCATGATGGCTTGCTAGAGTCCGCTCATGATCTATAAGTCTTGGACTTATTGCCTTTATTATATGATCCCATATGGGTCACACGCCTAAGCTAACAGGAAAATGTGTAGGAACGGTTTAGCAGAAGTACGGTAAAAGTGCTAGGCATTTACTGTACTTAGAGAGAATAAATGGGTTTAGTCACTGTGTGTCGATCGATGCACAAGGTGTGTCGATCGACACAGTGCGAGAATGCCGTCGAGTTAATTGGTTTTTGGGCCAAAGGCCCAAACGGAACTGGACAAGTTTTATAAATAAAACTTGAGACGAGTTCAGGCAATTAACCCTAGCCCCAGCCGCGAGCCTCCTCTCTCTCTGCGCCGATTTCCCGTGTGGTCTAGCAACCTCTCTTCGTGCTTGGTGTGCGTGTGTGAACCTCTGGAGGAGTTATCACTCGGTGGCTCTCTGATCTCTGACCATACCATCCCTTTCCGCTGCATAAACAGGTATAAGGTGAGATCATCAATTGTTTCTATTCAAGAGAACCTAGATCAGCATGTTTAGGACTGTTGAATCTGAGAATTGAATCTGGATTAACCCCTAAACATTCCTTCAATGAGCTGGTAGTAAGTGGTTACACATACGCAAGTTTTCAGACAGACAAAGATGATTTTCGATCGCAATCTGGTTACATCTTTTGCCTGAATGGCGGTGCAGTAAGCTGGAAGAGTTCCAAGCAGGACACTGTAGCAGATTCCACAACTGAAGCTGAGTACCTCGCTGCTTCTGAAGCGGCAAAGGAGGCTGTTTGGATCAAGAAGTTCATCACTGAACTTGGTGTGATTCCTAGCATTTCTGAGCCAGTGGCTTTGTATTGTGACAACAATGGAGCCATTGCGCAAGCAAAGGAACCTAGATCACACCAGAAATCCAAACACATAGAAAGGAGATATCACCTTATCCGTGATATCGTGAATAGGGGAGATGTGAAGATCAGCAGAGTCCCGACGGATGAGAATGTTGCTGATCCACTGACCAAGCCCCTCCCAAGGCCTAAGCATGAGTTTCACACTGCTGCTGTAGGCATTAGATTTCTTAAGATATGATCTTGTTTTCAGTGGGAGTTATATTTGGTTTTAGTTATGACATGATGTTCGTAAAACATAATTTGGTTATGTTATTTTTAATGAAACCAAGGCATACTACTTTTACAACCAATCCGAGAACAAAGTCCCGACGGATGAGAATGTTGCTGATCCACTGATAGCACAATATAATAGCACGGTTTTCCAAACTGCTACTGAAAATAATTTTCAGATTATTTTTACTTTTAATAGCATTGCTATAATGCTAAGATAGTATTTTAGTAAGCGGGAAACAAAATTAGTCCAATCCGCCAATACTCACGCAATTTTTTGTTAACCCGCCAACTTTCCCTCTTATATTTCCACAAAATATTTTTTAAGTTTGGCTGAGTATTCGTTTTAACTATACATATGTTATATGTTAAACAAAAATAAAAAAATCTATTGAGATCTCATTATCTTGCTTTTCCTCTCTCTCTCTCTCTCTCTCAGACATAAGGAGTCCATCACAAGGATAGACAGATCTGTGCCTGCCGACTACTCTCTCCCGACTCGCTCTCGCTCTCGCTCTCTCTCCCGACTCGCTCTCTCTCCCGACTCGTCTCTCCCGACTCGCTCTCTCTCCCGACTCGCTCTCGCTCTCGCTCTATTTGTCTCCTCCGCAGATCTTTGGATTTGAAGAGGTACCAAAATCTCTCCGTCTCTCTCTCCCACGACACCTTCTGGTTGGGTTTTATGCAAATGAGTAGGATGGATCTATTCCTCTGATCCGATTCAGACACACAATTCATTCATTCATTATTGTCAATAGGAATTCATACTTACATTCTTCTGGACAAATTGCTGGACTTGCTTTGCTAACATTAGGACTAATCTTATTGGGAGAGACCATTTTATTTTGATTTTGCTGATATCTTGTTTTTATTTGGTTTGATTTTTCGTTTGTCAAAATAGAATGGGTGCTGCTGAAAACAGCCTTGAAATGGAGGGTACCTTGGAGATTGGCATGGGTAAGAAGAGCAAATCCATGCTCATTATCCTTTCTACTGATATTAGAACTGGGATGGCTACTGAAAGGTGGGAGTGAAGTAGATAATATGTTGATAGAAGTTATCATTAAGAAACTGAAAGCAGTTCAAGGGAGGCCGCTAGAAATTGATCCAAGGGCATTTCAAGAGCCTTGAGAAAACTTGGGATTAATTACAGTAAGTTCAGTTCTAACTTTCTCACTTTGAGTACCATTAGTTACCTTGAGTATTTCTGAATAAAACTCTCCTTTGGTTTCTCATAATGTGGCAGAAGCCATACTTGGTGCAAGGTGGGTTTAGATCATGGGTTACGGAAAGTCTTTGTGTGCAAGAGCTGAAACCTGAGACAACACTTACCAGCCTAAATGAGGTATCTATCACTGATTCTCCTTACTACTAATATCGCTAAAATCTTTTCACCTGAAAGTTAATGCAATCCCATCCTGAGTAACATGATAATTTCCATTGCTTTGACTCTAAGTTAGTACTTTTGAGTAATTTAGTTATGTAATTGACATGTCCAGTTCTTGACACTAATGTAAAAAGCATGTTTTCACGTTTATATGAGAGCCACAACGCCTACACAAATTTCTTTAATCTACAATGGTAATCACCAGGTTCATTTATCATTGGATGTTGTTTTATCTGAATTTTATTGACCAGTTCTGGTCTAACCATAAACATCATTTTTGTTGTTTCTTTTACGAATTGCAAAAGGTATGCTACAACGCAAGTAAAGGCTCCACCTCAGCTACAGAAAATGGTGTGTTAAGTAACTCAAATACAGCTGCTCTTTCTTGCATTGTTGTTTTAAATGTCAGTCTTTTCCAATGATTTTAAGTCTCTCATCACTATTTACGAGTGCAGGGTACCATTAGAGTGTCAATGGTAAATCCCTGATTTTCTTACAAACCCTATACACTCCAGGGATCTTCAAGAACCAGGTTCGATTAGTGTATTTAAAAGCCAAACTTTGCTGGTATGAGACAAAGAACATGTATTTTGGTGGGTCTGTTTTTTCATTCTTGAAATGGATGTTTATGTATTCATTTCGTTCTTGAAATGAATGTTTGTGTATGCACCATGTTGAATGATGCCTTTGTCTGGTTTTGTAAATTTGTTTATGATCATTACACATTGTTTCGTTGATATGGCTTTAACAGGCGTTTTTGTACAACTCGCAGACACCACTTATGTCAAGACTTGCAGTTTTGGACAAAACAGTCAAGCTCGGGACTGTTACATTGGGAAGCTTAAGAGTTGATGGCCATTGTTGCATAAGGTTGGACAAGAGGATCAGAATGTTGAGGATGGAAGAGACCAAGTGGGAAGCAACTCTTAAGTGATGAAGAAACAATGGAACAATGTTATGAATATGTTAGGAATTTGTAGTTTTGTCTTTGGTATTTGTTATATAATATTACATTTATGTAACTTTTAATAATATATGAAATATGTTTTTAATCAAATATAAAATATAAAATTATAATTAATTAATAATATGTAAAAATAGGAACCAAAACAATTGAATGATACTACTTTTAAATACATAGCACGAATATGAAGATATAATAAAATATATTACGATACATATAATGTGCTATAGTACGCCTAGTAATAGCAAGAAGAAAATATCGCTATAATAGGTAAACGATATAATAGCACGGACGAAAACGCTATAATATATGGCCGACCTATTATAGCTGGGGCAGACATAGCATTTTCAAAAACGCCATCATATATATACCATGGCATTTTTCGTGTGCTAAGAATAGAGATTTTTCTTGTAGTGTTATTTAATTGTGTTATTAAATAATTGTCCCAAAGTAATTTATGACATTTTATAGGTCATCAAGTATGTGACTTGATCATGAAACCCTATAAGCAAGAAATGACATAAATTAAAATAGTCCCTGGTCGAGGTTGTTAAAGTTGGACATTAACAATCACGTGAGACTAGTATGTGAGGTGACTGATAACTATGTTTCATGGAGTCATTAATAAGAGTATTAAAGTCAATCACATAGATATGTGTTGGAGAACACATGATCGGACTTGACCCGTTAATGAGAACTCTACAAGATGTTATATGAGTGTCATAAGAGCTTCTCATTACGACTAAAGAGTATAGTCCTTGGACCTGAGTTCATCATGTTTTCTTACATATGGATTGGTCCGTCTTGACTTTGTCAAACGTCAACCGTAACTGGTGATTATAAAGACACTGATTAGGCGTATCATGAAATATGAAAGGGACATGGATGGAACAAGATGGGATTTGTACCTCCTATATAACAGGAGTTAAATATCTCTGGGCCTATCGAAGATTTGATACTGGAAATGCGTGGCCGCGCTCAAACGAGGTGATTGTCAGTCGTTTGTTTTATCAGTACAAATCGGGATTCGATAAACGTGATCTAGCTTAATAAGGATGACACAGTTCTTGCCTTATGCTAGATTGAGATATAGCTACAAAGGGATTAAAGGAATAGATGATTCCAGTACAAGTGGGAGATTGTTGGGAATGTCCTGAAATCTATTGTACTTACTCTGAGAGAAGGTCGTATTGTCGAGATGAGACAATCATATGACACTAGGCAGTCATAACGCTTTGCTAGAAGCCACTTATGATCAATGGGTTGAGAACTCATTGCTAGTGTTATATGATCCTACAGGGTCACACACCTAAGCAAACTGGACGTTAAAGACGAGGTTGATCATTAATGTAATGATCTAGTGAATGCATATTTGATATGCATTCGGTATCAAAATTTTGGGGACGTGTCGATCGACACAGAGAGTGTGTCGGTCGACACAACTCGCGGATTAACCAGATTAATTCGGTTTAATCGTTGGTTAATTCCGTTGTTGTTTAAGCCGACATATATAAGATATATGGTCGACCTAAACTCGAACTTAACCTAATTCACAGCCACCAGAACTAGAAAAGACACCTCTCAAGAGATTAGATCTCTATAGGCACTAGCATCCCTCCTGTTCAGTTTGTGTGCGTGTGGATACCAGTAGAGGCACGCGTTTGAGGTGCTTCGCGATCTCGATTATCTGCAAATCTTCCGCTGCTAATTACCAGGTAAATTTAAGATCTGATAGATTCAATTATATGAACCCTAGATCCTAGGCTTGGAATTTATACCTAGGGTTGCTAATCCCGATTAGAACTGCTAGAAATTCCTTTACTTGAGATATGCATTGAAACTCACTCAGTCTTGCCTCTTAGAAAAGCACAAAGGTTTTTGGCTTTAGGTAGTAGAATCATTTTGTTCATTGATGTTTCATATAATATTAAGCACCGTGGATCTCTCTAACTGTTATCTTGTTGTGGCTAGAACTTGATCCTTAACACACTTCTTTCTATCAATTTTGTTTCTAATTTGTTGTTGTACGTGGATTTAGCATCTTTCTTTTAGCCCGGTCTAATCAGACCGACATGCTCAAACTCAATAAGAAGAAGGAAGGCCCACCATGGCAAAGTCCGTCCAATGGTGTCCACTTTGACCTGCACAGAAAGAAGAAAATATGATTAAAAATTAATCTTATTAAAGAAAAGAAAAAAGATAAAAACAAATCTTGGAAAAAAAAATCTAAGAATATCCAAATTTAACATTATCAGTATCAAAAAAATATATAACATAATTCTCTTAATATAAATATATATCTCTTGCACCGGAAAAGTATTCATCTTTCATTCTTGTGCTTCATTTACTCTAGAGCAGAGAAATTAAGCAATCAATATTCAAACTCTAAATTTAATAAAACGACTACATTTTCTAGTCTTTCTATTATCGCCTTGTTATTCTTCTCTATTGAAGTACTCAGTCCCCAATCTCGACTAATTACCTAATTAATCCTTGTGAAAATTCATCTTCAACAATTGGTGCCGTCTGTGGAGAATTTGAATATATTCATACGAACAAAGGAAGCTTGAAAATGACAGAACTACCCACATCACCGATAAACCATCAAAGACAAATACGGCGGCAAAACCTGCAGACGACTTACCTTCCAAGGAATTTGATCGAGAAAACCCTTGATTGTAGCTAATAGAGCACGTCAGAATCAATATCAGCAACCCAGAGCGGTGTGTAGGTATTGGAGCCGATCTCGATCCCTATATTAGGTCTGAAATCATTAACTTCCTCAGAAATAATATCTCGACATTCTCCAGTCAGTCAAACACATGATTAGGATAAATCCAAAGATCATGTGCCACAAGGTCATTGTGAATCCTATGTACAAACCGATAAAACAAAAGAGGAAGAACTTAGGACCAGAAAGATCTCAAGCGGTAAACGACGAAGTAGAAAAGCTACTAGGAACATAGTCGATCACATAAGTAAAGTACCCAGATTGGCTCAATAATCTTGTAGTGGTCAAAACGAAGACCGGCAAATAGAGAGTATGCATGGATTTCACTTATCTGAACAAGGCTTGTTCCAAAGATTGTTTCCCTCTACCCCACATCGACCGACTAGTCGAAGAAATTGCCGGAAATGAATTATTATCCTTCATGTATGACTTTTCCGGATACAATCAAATCTTAGTGCATCCATATGATAGGGAAAAGACTCACTTCATAACATACAGAGGGAATTTCTGCTACAAAATCATGCCATTCGGACTCAAAAACGCAGGAGCAACCTACCAATGCCTCGTAAACAAAATGGTTTTCGAACAGTTAGGACAAATAATGGAGGTCTACATCGACGACATGTTAGTAAAATCATTGTAGCCGAATATCATATTAGACACCTGAAAACATGCTCCGACATACTAAATGAGTACGGCATGAAGTTGAATCTAGAAAAATGTACCTTCTAAGTCACCAAAGGTGAATTCTTAGGATACATCGTAACAAAACAAGGAATCGAGGCCAACCCAAAGAAAATCTCCACAATAATGAATTTACCTTCACCACCAAAGACTCGTGAAGCACAATGGTTGACATGAAGGATTGCCACCCTCAATTGCTACATATCTAGGTCGGCAAACAAATGTCTGCTTTTCTACCATCTCCTTAGGGAAAAGAAGAAATTCGAGTGGGACGAAAAGTGCAAGAGGCATTCCAACAAATGAAGAAGTATCTATTAACCCCGCCGATACTCGCCAAGCCGGAGGATGGAGAGATCCTCTATTTGTACATCGTCGTTCTAAGCACAGCCGGAAGTGGAGTCTTATTAAGAGAGGACCAAGGGGAGGAAATTCTATCTTCTATATCAGCAAGACACTATGTGGCAGAAACTTGATACCCTACAATAGAAAATAGCATTTGCGGTCGTAACAACGGAAAACAAAACTCAGGCTTTGCTTTCATTCACACTCCATAACGGTCCTAGCCACCATGCCCTTACGATCTATCTTACACATCCCCACCTAATTCGGCAGAATTTCGAAATGGGCAGTCAAGCTAAGCAAATATGACATCAAATTCAAAGGACGAACCAGTGCAAAATCACAAGTCCTCACATATATCATTGTCGAGCTTCCCCCGAGCTCACCGAAGATGATCCCCCAAAAGCAAAGAGGTGGATCTTATGTGTTGACGGATCATAATCCAAAGCTGGATCAAGAATTGGGATCCGACTAGAATCACCAATGGAAGAAGTTCTCTAACAAGCGTTCAGAATAGGATTCTCGACATCAAACAACGAAGCCGAATACGAAGCCCTAATTGTCGAGCTACAATTAGCCAGAGCTATTGGATCAAAACACAACCAGGTTATTGTGATTCTTAACTAGTGGACAACCAACTAAACATAGAATATGAAGTGAAAACAACATGATGGATGCATACCTCGGCATAGAAAACAACCAACCACGGATATCAGTTCGTTAAATATGACAAGATCCCTCGAAAACATAATGCGTCGGCCGATGCCTTAACAGTAGTTTCATCGAGCTCGGATGCAAACTTAAAACAGATAATCCTCGTGGAACTCATCGAGAAACCTAACATAAGTCCCCCAGAGGTTTGCAACGTCATCGACAGAGAAATATGCAACGATATCACATAGAACAAAATTCATGCCAACAAAGTACCAAGGACTGACTGGACAATGGAAATAAAGGTATACATAGCAGATGGAGACTTACCCACAAACATATGGGCAGCTCGGCCACTCAATGTTATAGCAGCCCACTATACTATGATGGACGACAGTCTTTTCCGATGGATATTCCAGAGCATTACTAAGACGCATAGAAGGAAAAGACATCAACAAGGTAATCAAAGAACCCCACGAAGGTGCAAGCAGAAATCATGTCAGAGGAAGATCTTTGGCTCTCAAAATAAAGATGCTCAGCTTTTTCTGGCAGGCAATGATAACAAACTATGTGAAATATGCTATGAGGTGTCAACAATGCAGAAGCATGACCCATTTATACATGCGCCCATGGAACAACTAGCTACCACAATGACACATTATCATTCATGAGATGGGTCATGGATATCGTAAGATCAATGCACAGATCTGGGCAAAGTAGGTACGTCTTGATCCTAACATACTACTTCACCAAGTGAGTGGAAACCAAGGCATATGTTGAAGTCAAAGCACGAGATGTCATTCTTTTCCTATGAAAATACA
Organism: Orychophragmus violaceus; assembly: GCA_030180135.1. Classification (NCBI taxonomy): domain Eukaryota; kingdom Viridiplantae; phylum Streptophyta; class Magnoliopsida; order Brassicales; family Brassicaceae; genus Orychophragmus; species Orychophragmus violaceus. The sequence continues at coordinate 67,517,068 of CM058239.1, forward strand.
TAATTTGCTGCCACGGGTTACCATACAAAGTCATCATTGATATTGGAAAGCAATTCACTTCGATCATGTTTGGAAACTTTTGCAAAATGTGGAATATAAGACTAAGCAAGTCAACTTCATACTACCCACAAGGAAACAGTCAAGCAGAGGCCACCAACAAAACAATTATTAGGCACATGAACTAGATAGCGTGTTGTGGTCACATCAAACCACCCCCACGGCGTCCCTCAAATCAATCCCATTTTTTTAGTTTATGGAGTCAAAGCAATGTCCCCCGCCGAAGCCGGCCTTTCGATCCTTCGACGATATATGCTCATTAAACATCTTGATCTCAATTAAAAAAATTATCATGGAAAACCTCAACACGCTTGAAGAACAAAGAGACCAAGCTCTCCTACAAATTCAGAATTAGCAGCACCTTGCGGCAAGGTATTATAACAAAAATACCTGATCTCGGCACATGAAGGAAGGCGAGCTCGTCCTCCAAAAAGTCACCGAGATACAAAAGAGCTAAACGCTGGAAAGTTTGGAATACATTGGGAAGGATCATATAAATCTCAAAATCGTCAACCCCGGAGTATACGAATTCACCAAGCTAGATGGAACACCAATCGAATTCTCATGGAACTCAATGCATCTAAAACGCTACTACTACGATAAAAAAAGTATGCTCACTGAGCTGCCACCGATGTAACTCGAATTAGGAATGGCTTCATCCCTGTTTACAGGGTACGTAGGCAGTCCTTAGAGATTAAGATATAACACAAATAAAATCACATCTTTACGTGAGATACTCTACGTCAGCATCCTGGCCAGATGACCGATCCAAAAACGCGCCCTTCGGATGCAGTGGTGAAATAATTCACGCTTTCATTGTACATGTGAAAAGTGTTAACTCTATATATGCCAACGAAGGATTAAGCCGGGATCGCCCCACTTACAAAGTCTAGTCGAGTTAAGTAAAACGGCCTACCTAAATTAATCGATCCCAAACTAATTATAAAAACAATACAAAGTCGATATCACATCACTTGTATCATAAAACGGGCATTCTCCAAGGCAAACCTGCACAAGAAGAAAATCCAAGAATTTCCCTAGCAAACATTACTTACTCTCTCAAAGTTGATAATACGTCACTTACCGACTAGAGCATTGTCGAGGCATGAAATTTTAAAAAATAAAGAGATAGTTCATTGGATCACATAACTTGTTTGCCGATGTTAAACTTTAACCTCGAAGATATCATGCTTGCGACTGTTCTTCAATCATTTAGTATTTAATAAATCGAAAGAAAAGAAGGAAGAAAAAATAAACAAATTCATTGCATTATCACTTAGATAAATTAAAGGAGAAAAAAGAAAAAAGATGGATTCGTATGAAAAATAAAACTTCATTTTATTCATGTCTTTACAAAGGAATAAAGACACAGTGGAACGAACTTTACAATACAAGCATAAACAAAAAGGAAGAAACAAAAAAATTAAGCCGAGCTTTTGAAAATCAAGTTCACTTCTTGAAAGCCGAGCTCTTGAAATTTAAGTTCACTTTTTGAATGCCGAGTTCACTTATTGAAACCGACTTACATTTTTGAAGCTGACTTTTTGATGTAGCATCATTCTGGAAGTCACAAGTCATTCTCAATTTGGTTTCTACTTAAAGTATCCAAATTGCTTTCTTATATCTATTTCTATTTTGGTTACTTTTTTAGTATTTAAAATGCTTTTCTACTTCTACTTCTATTATGATTTCTCTTTCTTTTGGTGTTTAAGGATCCTATATATAGAACTCATATTACGTCTTTGTAACACACTCTTTGATAATTCTAATAATGAAGAAAACCCATTTGCCGTCCTCGGAGAATATCCTGTTTTACCACAAAATGAAGATTGGCGTGGGAACAAAGCTTCAAGTTCGAAATCCCAGAATTTCATGGCGGTCAAGCTGCATAAGAGTTACTTGAATTGATCGTGATAGTTGAAGAAATTTTGGAGTTCAAACAGGTTCCACTAGATCATTGTGTCCTTGTTATTGCGATGCGTTTTCGCAATAGAACAGCTGCTTGGTGGACACAAATCAAGGCTTCTCGTGCTCGTTTGGGCAAGCCAAAGATCATGCCATGGGAAAAATTAAAGACGCATTTGCGTAAAACGTTTTTACAATACAACTATGATCATCTTATGTTCCAACGACTGCAAAACTTACGACAAGGTAACCGTATGGTTGACGAATATGCTACTGAATTTTTCTTGCTATTAAATCGGATTGATCTTCAAGATTTCGAAAGTCAGATCGTGGCCCGTTTCATCGGTGGATTACGCCAACAAATTCAGCATACATTGAATTTGTTTAATCCTCTTACAATCGCTGAAGCTCATCAACAAGCCTTAACTGTGGAATCTCAAACAAAAACCAATTTCACCCCATGGAGTTCATCGTGACAACAACGGAATTTCCATGCCACCAATCCCCCTCCAACCACACTCCACCAATCAATGCCACGACGGAAACATCATTTGTTCCCCTTGACAATTCTCGCCCAAATAGAACCGGTACCCTTCGTTGCTTTTCTTGCGGTGAACTTGGTCACTGTCAATCTCTTTTCCAACCCGTAATCGAAGAGGGTTACTCCTTGACTCCACTGGTTGTGACGTGGAAATGGAATATGAGGACATCATCAACGAGCCACCAGAAGAATTAGAAGCTGACACATGTGTTTTATTGATGTTGCATCGGTCTTGTCTTGCACCACGTCTTCAGACGGATTTTTCTCAACGTAACAACCTTTTCCATTTACGTTGCACGATTGAAGGAAAAGTATGCAAGTTCATTATTGACTTTGGGGTTTGTGAAAATATCATTGCTGTAGATGCCGTCCAAATACTATCTCTCAAAGATGAACAACACCATGCTCCATACAAACTTGCATGGTTGGAACACACCAATGACATACGTGTTACCCGACGCGCCTTGGTCATATTCTCGATTGTTGAAGCATATCGTGATCAAGTTTATTGTGACGTGGTTCCGATGGATGCTTGCCACTTATTACTTGGTCGTCCTTGGGAATTTTACCGTAGAGTCCAACATGATGGTTTCCTCAACACATATAGCTTTAAGTTTAATGAACGAATATTTACGCTCAAACCATCGCTACCATCACTCCCATCTTCGACACCATCCCCTCTCTTGTTTCTCCATAAGAGACCATTTGAAGCTGCGATGCATGAAGAAGGCATTTTCTTCATCCTTACCGCAACACCGTCCTTTTCACCAAGTGATCATGACATCCGCCCTGAATTTTCAGCGCTTCTCCAAGAATTCACCGATGTCTTCCCTGATGATCTACCTTCTGGACTGCCTCCTTTGCGTGATATTCAACACCAAATTAATTTGGTTCCTGATGCAACTCTCCCCAATCGTCCACATTACCGAATGAGTCCCACTGAACATGAAGAGCTTCGTAAGCAAGTTAAGAATTAGTTTCTAAGGGATTTTTGCGTGAAAGCATGAGCCCTTGCGTTGTCCCAGCATTACTAATCCGAAAAAGATGGCTCGTGGCATATGTGTGTTGATAGTCACGCCGTGAACAAAATCACTGTCCGCTATCGATTTTCGATTTCTCGCTTGGATTACCTACTTGATCAAATCGGGACAGCACGCGTTTTCTCTAAACTGGATCTAAAGAGCGGATATCATCAAATCCGCATTCGCCAGGGAGACGAGTGGAAGACAGCCTTTAAAACATGCGAAGGTCTTTTTGAATGGATGGTGATGCCCTTCGGATTTTTTAATGCGTCTAGCACCTTTATGTGTGTCATGAATCAAGCTTTACGACCTTTTATCGGGAAATTCGTTGCTGTATACTTCGACGACATTTTGATCTTCAGCATAAATCTTGAAGATCATCTTTCACACTTACGAGAGGTCTTACTTGTCTTACATCGTGACAAAATTTTCGCTACCTTAAAGAAGTGCGCCTTTGGATCTCCGCAATTACACTTTTTGGGGTATATTGTCTCTGCCGATGGTCTTGCTGTTGATTCTACAAAATTATATGCCACTCAGTCATGGACGGAGCCCACAACCATCTCTGAAGCACGCAGTTTTCATGGACTCGCATCTTTCTACCGCCGTTTTGTTCACCATTTTAGCGCATTATGGCTCCTCTCACTAACTGCATTTGCGATGGCACCTTCAATTGAACACCTGCTGCGACCAACGCCTTTAATGTCATTAAAGAAAAGTTAAGCTATGCTCCAATTTTGGCTCTCCCGGACTATACTTTAGTCTTTGAGATCCATTGTGACGCCTCCAAAACGGGAATCGGTGCAGTGCTTAGTCAGCGTAATCGACCTATCACATTCTTCAGTGAAAAAATCTCAGGTGCTCATTTTCGCTATAGTACATATGATATCGAGTTCTATGCAGTCGTACAGGCGATAAAACATTTGCGGCATTACTTGTTTCACAAGGAATTTGTCATTTACACTGACCATGATGCGTTGAAACATCTCAGTACTCAAGACAAGGTTTCATCTCGCCACGCTTCTTGGATAGCATACCTCCAACAATTTACGTTTGTGATCAAACACACTTCTGGTGTTAGTAATCGTGTTACAGACGCTCTGAGTCGTCGTCACTCTTTGCTATCTATACTTCACGTTTCAGTTCCTTGATTTGCCACCTTTGCAGATATGTATCCCACCGACCCTTATTTTGGTCCGATATGGACTGCTGTGGCTGCTGGTTCATCATTGTCTTATGCTCTTCACGATGGGTTCTCGTTTCGGGATAACCGTCTTTGCATACCTGATTGCAGTCTTCGTTTACAACTGATTTCTAAGATACATAACGAAGGACATATTGGTCGAGATCTCACATTACACCTTGTTTCTTCATCTTATTTTTGGCCGTCACTTCGTCGTGATGTCGAAAGATTTTTTGAGCGATGTGTTACTTGTCAGAAATCTAAGGGACAAGCATCCAACGCCGGTTTGTATCTTCCTTTACCCATTCCGACACAACCATGGACTGACATAAGTATGGGTTTTGTGATGGGTCTTCCAAGAACACAAAAAGGGTTTGACTCCATCTTTGTCGTCATCGATCGTTTCTCCAAGATGGTTCATTTCATTCCATGCAATTGTACCACTGATGCAGTTCAAGTCGCAACATTGTTTTTCCGCGAGATATATCGCTTGCATGGTTTGCCATTGTCCATCGTTTAAGATCGAGATTCACGTTTTATTGGTCATTTTGGCGATCTTTGTGGAAGCTTCTTAACACAAGCCTCGATATGTTCTCCGCTAATCATCCTCAAACCGATGGGCAAACAGAGGTCACTAATCGTTCTTTGGGTAACTTATTACGTTGTTTGGTGGGAACTTCTATCAAATCATGGGATTCAAAGCTTCCACAAGCAGAATTTGCTCACAACCATGCCGTAAATCGAAGCTCCGGTTTTAGTCCGTTCCAGGTGATCTACAGTGTAGTTCCTCGTGCGCCACCAGACTTATCTTCTATACGTGACCGTATGCGTCTACATGGTGGTGCTGAAACTTTTATAGAACAAATTACCGAGACTCATGAGCAGACAAAGACCAACTTAGAAGCTTCTGTGACAAAGTATAAAACATCTGCTGATGCACACCGCCGTCGTCTTGTCTTTGAAGTAGGCGACCTTTTTTGGGCTTTACTTACACGTGATCGTATGCCAGCTCGTGCTTACAAAAAACTCAAAGCTAAGAAAATTGGTCCATTGGAGGTTCTCGAACACATTAATGATAATGCTTATCGTCTCTGCCTTCCTCCATGTATTACTACTTCTGACGTCTTCAATGTCAAGTATCCCGTTATCTGCCTGTTGATCCACCTTTTGATTCGCGGACGAATCCTTCTCACCGCGGGAGTCCTGATGTAGCATCATCCTAGAAGCCACAAGTCATTCTGAATTTGGTTTCTACTTATGTTTCCAAATTGCTTTCCTATATCTATTTCTGTTTTGGTTACTCTTCAAGTATTCAAAATGCTTTTCAACTTTTACTTCTATTTTGATTACTCTTTCTTTTGGTGTTTAAGAGTCCTATATATAGAACTCATAATATTTCTTTGTAACACACACTTTGATAAACAATAAAAACAAGAATCTCTTCTCTCCCTTGAGTAAGATTTGATTAAATTCATCTTTTTCAAGAACTAGGTCTCTAGTGGTTCATTAGAATCCCTAGATTGAGCTACAATCTATCTTACCCTCCATTACTTTTCCTCGTAAAGAGCCGAGCTCTTTTCTTATCGTCTTGGTTGTTCGTGTCCCTGAAGATTGGTGACGGAGATAGAGAGCCTTACTGAAACCGAAGTTATGACTATTATTAGGCATATGAACTAGATAGCGTGGTGGACCAAAAAAAAAAAAAGAACTAGATAGCGTGTTTGTGTTCACATCAAACCACCCCCACGGCGTCCCTCAAATCAATCCCATTTTTTTAGTTTATGGAGTCAAAGCAATGTTCCCCGCCGAAGCCGGCCTCCCGATCCTTCGACTATACACGCTCATTAAACATCCTGATCTCAATTTAAAAAATTATCATGGAAAACCTCAACACGCTTGAAGAACAAAAAGACAAAGCTCTCCAACAAATTCAGAATTAGCAGAACCTTGTGGCAAGGTATTATAACAAAAATACATGAGGTCGGCACATGAAGGAAGGCGAGCTCGTCCTCCAAAAAGTCACCGAGATACAAAAGAGCTAAACGCTGGAAAGTTTGGAATACATTGGGAAGGATCATATCAATCTCAAAATCGCCAACCCCGGAGTATACGAATTCACCAAGCTAGATGGAACACCAGTCGAATTATCATGGAACTCAATGCATCTAAAACGCTACTACTAAAATAAAAAATGTATGCCCACCGAGCTGCCACCGATGTAACTCGAATTAGGAATGGCTTCATCCCTGTTTACAGGGTACGTAGGCAGTCCTTAAAGATTAAGATATAACACAAATATAATCACATCTTTACGTGATATACTCTACGGCGGCATCATGGCCAGATGACCGATCCAAAAACGTTCATTGTACATGCGAAAAGTGTTAACTCTAATATGCCAACGAAGGATTAAGCCGGGATCGCCCCACTTACAAAGTCTAGTCGAGTTAAGTAAAACGGCCTACCTAACTTAACCGATCCCAAACTATTGATAAAAACAATACAAAGTCGATATCACATCACTTGTATCATAAAAAGAGCATTCGCCGAGGAAAACCTGTTGGGAATGTCCTGAAATCTATTGTACTTGCTCTAAGTAAAAGTCGTATAGTCGAGATGAGACAATCACATAATACTAGGTAGTCATAACGCTTTGCTAGAAGCCACTTATGATCAATGAGTTGAGAACTCATTGCTAGTGTTATATGATCCTACAGGGTCACACACCTAAGCAAACTGGGCGTCATAGACGAGGTTGATCATTAATGTAATGATCCAATGAATGCATATTTGATATGCATTCGATATCAATGTTCTGGGGAGTGTCGATCGTTGCAGTTAGTGCATCGATCGATGCACTCGCGGATTAATCAGATTAATTCGGTTTAATCGTTGATTAATTCCGTTGTGGTTTAAGCCGACATATATAAGATATATGGTCGACCTAAACTCGTCTCTAACCTAATTCACAGCCACCAGAACATAGAAAGAAACCTCTCTGGAGATTAGATCTCTGTAAGGCACTAGCATCCCTGCGGTCCAGTTTGTGTGCGTGTGGATACCAGTAGAGGCGCAGCACTTGAGGCGCTTCGTGATCTCGATTATCTGCAAACACTTCCGCTGCATATTCATCAGGTAATCTCGAGATCTGATAGATTCAATTACATGAACCTTAGATCCTAGGCTCGGAATTCAGACTAGGGTTGCTAATCCTGATTAGAACTGCTAGAAATTCCTTCAGTGGTATCAGAGCTTTAGGGTTCCATTGAATCTGTAGCATGATGATTAGATTAGTTGAATCTAGATCTTTGTATAATTGATACAAGCATGCTAAAATTCGTTTTCCTGAAAACTTAGTTTAGGGTTCTGATCGAAAACGTTTAAGGGTTTTCTCGCATGGTGTCGATCGATGCCAATCCAGGGCGAAAACCCGAATAAAATTTAGGGTTTTTCGCATGGTGTCGATCGTTGCCAATCCGGCAACGATCGATGCAGGGCGAAAACCCGAGTAAACCTAGTTTTCGCCTAGTGTCGATCGATACAATTGTTGCATCGATCGACACAGCCTCGCGAGATTGTTGGATCGGTTCAATTGGATTGGACCGGTTATCGAGCTTGGTTAATAATGGTCGAACACTGTGAATGGTTTGATGGCGATTGTTTTGATTAGGTTGGCATCGACCGATGCTAACGTAGCATCGATCGATGCTTACCGGCATTCAAAACCGGATCAATTGGATTGATTGGTTATCGCGGATTAATTAATTATAAGAATTAAAACATAGTAAAACTGAACGTTTTAAATGGTTCCGTTCCTCAACCAAACATCAAGTGATACTTGATGTCTTTCCAATCTTGTCAACTGTCAAGACTCATTTCATTGTACGATAGGCTTGCAGTGCAAGGTATCAACGATTACATGAGTAAGGCAGGAAGTAATCGTGTTAATGGGCTTGCAGTGCAAGGCATCAACAATTACATGACTGAAGAGATTGGTTTGCTTGACTGGGCTATCAAAATCGTTTTGGGCCCAGAGACATCAGGTGGATTGGACATAAGATGTCGATCCACAACCAAGAGTTATATTGAATATAACTAGCAAGGTTGTTGCTTACCTAAATAGCTAAAGTTGAGTGATAGCCAGTGGCTCACTTGAATTTAGTAAAATATGGGTCTTGGATCATTATATTCATCTGAGGAAGCATTGATTGAATATAATGCGAGTTTTCTTAAAAGTTAAGATTTCTCATTTCTTGAACATCATAACTAAAGCTTTTTCTTTTCTATGTTCTCAGCTATGACTACTACTCATAATAATTCTTTCTCCCTGCGATCCGTCCTTGAGAAGGACAAGTTAAATGGATCGAATTTTCTCGAATGGTATCGTAACTTGAGAATTGTTCTCAAGCAGGAGAAGCGGGACTATGTCCTTGAAAATGTTATCCCTGAAAAACCGATATCCAATGCTGCACATGCAGAAAGGAGTGCTTGGGACAAGCATTCCAATGATGTGGTCGATGTGAATTGTCTCATGTTGGCTACCATGAACTCGGACTTGCAGAAGCAATATGAGAACGTGGAGTCGCCAGTGGAGATGATTACTAGCCTGAAAAGCATGTTTCAGGAGCAAGCACGAACTGAGAGATACCAGACGGTTAAATCTCTCATTGAATGCAAGCTACCAAAGGACAGTCCGGTCAGTCCTCATGTAATTAAGATGATGGGTTATATTGATAACCTGGGGAGACTGGATTGTCCCATTAGCCAAGAGTTGGCTACTGACATCATTCTGCAGTCACTGCCGTCAAGTTATGATCAGTTTGTTATGAACTATAACATGAACAACTTGACGAAGACGTTGACTGAACTGCATGGCATGCTCAAGACAGCTGAGCCTAATATCAGGAAGGGCACTCCTAATGTACTTATGGTACAAGGGGGTAAGAAGTTTAAGAAACTAGGCAAATGCAAGGGAAAGGGCAAGGCAGTCCCGGTTGAGAACCAGGACACGCCTACGCCAGCCCCGAAGCCCAAGCCGGGCCCATCTGAGACTGATAAGTGCCATTACTGTAAAGAGCCTGGGCATTGGAAGAGAAATTGCAACAAATTATTGGAAGAGAAGAAGAAGAAGAAGAAGACTTTCGAGACTTCATCTTCAGGTATTTATGTTATAGAAGTAAATGTTACCACTTCTGGTTCTACTTCTTGGGTATTGGATACCGGCTGTGGTGCTCATATTTGTACAAATATGCAGGGCCTAAGCAACAGTAGGACGTTGGAAAGGGGACAAGTGGACCTGCGCGTGGGGAATGGAGCAAGAGTTGCTGCATTAGCCGTAGGAACATTTAACTTGTCTTTACCTTCTGGTTTGGTTTTAGAACTTCATAATTGCTACTATGTACCTGCTATAAGCAGAAATATTATTTCTATTCCTGTTTTGGATTTGGAAGGATATCAGTTTTCAATTAAGAATAAATGTTGTTCTTTTGATTACAATGATATGTATTATGGTAGCAGCCCATTAGAGAATGGGCTTTATGTTCTAAACCAAAGCACAGAAATCTATAACATTAACACCAAGAGATTCAAATCAAATGACACGAATCAGACTTTTCTATGGCATTGTCGTTTGGGCCACATAAACGAGAAACGGATTCAAAAGCTCCATAGTGATGGGCTTTTGGGCTCATTTGATTATGAATCATGTGAGAAATGTGAATCTTGTTTACTAGGCAAAATGACTAAGGCCCCTTTCAACAAATCTAACGAAAGGGCCAGTGACCTGTTGGGCCTTATACATACAGATGTATGCGGCCCAATGAGCACAAGTGCCAGAGGAAATTTTCGATACTTCATTACCTTCACTGATGATTTCAGCAGGTATGGCTATGTCTATTAAATGAGACATAAGTCGGAATCTTTTGAAAAGTTCAAAGAGTTCCAAAATGAAGTACATAATCAACTTGGCAAAAGTATTAAGGCTCTTCGATCAGATCGTGGAGGAGAATACTTAAGCCAAGAATTCAGTGATCATTTAAGAGATTGTGGAATTGTTTCACAACTCACTCCTCCTGGAACACCACAATGGAATGGCGTGTCTGAGAGGAGAAATCGGACCTTATTAGATATGGTTCGGTCAATGATGAGTCTCTCAACTCTTCCATTATCCTTTTGGGGATACGCTCTAGAAACGTCTGCGTTTACACTTAATAGGGTTCCGTCAAAATCAGTTGCAAAGACACCACATGAGATGTGGACTGGAAATGTTCCGAATGTGTCTTTCCTGAAGATTTGGGGTTGTGAAGCTTATGTTAAGAGATTAATTACAGATAAGCTCGAGCCCAAATCTGATAAATGCTACTTCGTTGGTTATCCTAAGGAAACCAATGCATACTACTTTTACAACCAATCCGAGAACAAAGTGTTTGTTGCTCGGAACTGCGTTTTTCTTGAGAGAGAGTTTCTTTCCAAGAGAAACAGTCGGAGTAAAGTACAACTCGAAGAAGTTCGAGAACCGCAGGAAAATGCTCAACCGAGGAAGAGCAACAGTTGGATCTACAAAGAGTTGTAGAGACGGCGCCTGTGGAGCCTGAGATTCGCCGATCCGAAAGGATCCGTCACGAACCCGAGAGATATGGATTTCTCGTAACCAATTGTCATGATTTGTTAATCATTGACAGTGACGAACCGGCGAATTTCGAAGAAGCAATGATGAGCCCTGACTCCGCAAAGTGGCTGAAAGAAGCTGAATCCGAAATGGGATCCATGACACAGAACCAAGTATGGACTTTGGTTGATTTACCCGATGGTGCAAGACCCATTGAGTGTAAATGGATTTTCAAGAAGAAAATTGATGTGGATGGAAATATTCAGATATATAAAGCAAGGCTAGTGGCAAAAGGTTTCAAACAAATTCATGGTATTGACTATGAAGAAACCTACTCACCTGTCGCCATGCTTAAATCCATTCGGATTCTCCTAGCAACAGCTGCTCATTATGATTATGAGATCTGGCAAATGGACGTGAAAACAGCTTTCCTTAATGGAATTCTGGAAGAGGATGTGTACATGACACAACCCGAAGGTTTCATCGATCCAAATGCAGCTAGGAAAGTATGCAAACTTCATCGATCCATTTATGGATTGAAGCAAGCATCTCGGAGTTGGAATCTTCGTTTTGATGAAGCAGTCAAAAAGTTTGATTTCATCAGAAGCGAAGAAGAACCATGTGTTTACAAGAAGACTAGTGGGAGCGCAGTTGCATTTCTCGTGTTGTATGTAGATGACATACTTCTTCTCGGAAATTACGTTCCGTTGTTACAGTCTGTTAAGACTTGGCTCGTAAGTTGTTTTTCAATGAAAGACATGGGAGAAGCCACGTATATTCTTGGAATAAGAATCTATAGATATAGATCAAACAAGTTGATTGGACTGTGTCAAGACACTTATATCGATAAGGTCTTACACAGGTTCAGAATGCAAGATTCCAAGAAGGGCTTCATACCAATGTCTTATGGCATAAGTCTCAGCAAGAAGCAGTGTCCTGAGACACCTGCTGAGCGAGATCGCATGAGTCGGATTCCCTATGCCTCGGCGTTGGGATCCATCATGTATGCCATGCTCTGTACTCGTCCAGATGTTTCTTGTGCTTTAAGCATGACGAGTAGATACCAATCGGATCCAGGTGAAAGTCACTGGACAGCAGTCAAGAATATTCTGAAGTATTTGAGAAATACTAAAGATAAATTCTTGGTGTATGGAGGAAGTGATGAACTGGTAGTAAGTGGTTACACAGACGCAAGTTTTCAGACAGACCAAGATGATTTCCGATCGCAATCTGGTTACATCTTCTGCCTGAATGGCGGCGCAGTAAGCTGGAAGAGTTCCAAGCAGGACACTGTAGCAGATTCCACAACTGAAGCTGAGTACCTCGCTGCTTCTGAAGCGGCAAAGGAGGCTGTTTGGATCAAGAAGTTCATCACTGAACTTGGTGTGATTCCTAGCATTTCTGAGCCAGTGGCTTTGTATTGTGACAACAATGGAGCCATTGCGCAAGCAAACGAACCTAGATCACACCAGAAATCCAAACACATAGAAAGGCGATATCATCTTATCCGTGATATTGTGAATAGAGGAGATGTGAAGATCAGCAGAGTCCCGACGGATGAGAATGTTGCTGATCCACTGACCAAGCCTCTCCCAAGGCCTAAGCATGAGTTTCATACAACTGCTGTAGGCATTAGATTTCTTAAGATATGATCTTGATTTCAGTGGGAGTTGTATTTGTTTTAGTTATGACATGATGTTCACAAAGACATAATAGTTATGTTATTTTAATGAAATTGTTTCAGCATTATTTAATTGTGTTAATTAAATATGTATATATATTGTCCCAAAGTAATTTATGACATTTTATAGGCCATCAAGTATGTGACTTGATCATGAAACCCTATAAGCAATAAATGACATAAATTATAATGGTCCCTGGTCGAGGTTGTTAACGTGGGACATTAACAACCACGTGAGACTAGTATGTGAGGTGACTGAAGACCATGTTTCATGGAGTCATTAATAAGTGTATTAAAGTCAATCACATAGATATGTGTTAGAGAACACATGATCGGACTTGACCCGTTAATGAGAACTCTACAAGATGTTATATGAGTGTCATAAGAGTTTCTCATTACGACTAAAGAGAGTAGTCCTTAGACCTGAGTTCATCATGTCCTATCTTATATGGATTGGTTCGTCTTGACTTTGTCAAACGTCAGCCGTAACTGGTGATCATAAAGACACTGATTAGGCGTATCATGAAATATAAAAGAGACATGGATGGAACAAGATGGGATTTGTACCTCCTATATAACAGGAGTTAAATATCTCTGGGCCTATCGAAGATTTGATACTGGAAATGCATGGCCGCGCTCAAACGAGGTGATTGTCAGTCGTTTGTTTTTCATCAGTACAAATCGGGATTCGATAAACGTAATCTGGTTGAATAAGGATGACACAGTGCTTGCCTTATGCTAGATTGAGATATAGCTACAAAGGGATTAAAGGAATAGATGATTCCAGTACAAGTGGGAGATTGTTGGGAATGTCCTGAAATCTACTGTACTTGCTCTAAGTAAAAGTCGTATAGTCGAGATGAGACAATCACATAACACTAGGTAGTCATAACGCTTTGCTAGAAGCCACTTATGATCAATGAGTTGAGAACTCATTGCTAGTGTTATATGATCCTACAGGGTCACACACCTAAGCAAACTGGGCGTCATAGACGAGGTTGATCATTAATGTAATGATCCAATGAATGCATATTTGATATGCATTCGATATCAATGTTCTGGGGAGTGTCGATCGTTGCAGTTAGTGCATCGATCGATGCACTCGCGGATTAATCAGATTAATTCGGTTTAATCGTTGGTTAATTCCGTTGTGGTTTAAGCCGACATATATAAGATATATGGTCGACCTAAACTCGTCTCTAACCTAATTCACAGCCACCAGAACATAGAAAGAAACCTCTCTGGAGATTAGATCTCTGTAAGGCACTAGCATCCCTGCGGTCCAGTTTGTGTGCGTGTGGATACCAGTAGAGGCGCAGCACTTGAGGCGCTTCGTGATCTCGATTATCTGCAAACACTTCCGCTGCATATTCATCAGGTAATCTCGAGATCTGATAGATTCAATTACATGAACCTTAGATCCTAGGCTCGGAATTCAGACTAGGGTTGCTAATCCTGATTAGAACTGCTAGAAATTCCTTCAAAACCTGCACAAGAAGAAAATCCAAGAATCGCCCTAGCAAACATTACTTACTCTCTCAAAGTTGATAATACATCACTTACCGATGAGAGCATTACCAAGGCATGAAATTTTTAAAAATAACTTAGACACATTCTCGTAAAAATGTAAAGAGATAGTTCATTGGTTCACATCACTTGTTTGCCGATGTTAAACTTTAACTTCGAAGATATCATCTTTGCGAGTGTTCGTCAATCATTCAGTATTTAATAAATCGAAAGAGAAGAAGGAAGAAAAAATAGACAAATTAATTGAATTATCACTTAGATAAATTAAAGGAGAAAGAAGAAAAGAGATGGATTCGTATGAAAAATAAAACTTCACTTTATTCATGTCTTTACAAAGGAATAAAGAAATAGTGGAGCGAACTTTACAATACAAGCATAAACAAAAAGGAAGAAACAAACAAATTAAGCCGAGCTTTTGACAATCAAGTTCACTTCTTGAAAGCCGAGCTCTTGAAATTCAAGTTCACTTTTTGAAAGCGGAATTCACTTCTTAAAGCCAAATTACCTTTTTGAGGCTGACCTTTCCTAGTAAAAAGCCGAGCTCTTTTCTTATCGTCTTGGTTGTTCGTGTCCCTGAAAATTGGTGACAGAGATAGAGAGCCTTACTGAAACCGAAGTTATGACTACTTCCTTAGAGACATGAAGAAGCCAAAAGGTCAATTTCAGTAACGCAAACGACAACCTCGCCACCAACCAGACTACACTGAACAACTTGCTAAAAAACACAAGTTGTTTCACATCTTCTAGGACGAGTCCGTTCCCTTGTACCATCGATATCCTTAAAAGAACAAAACAATAAAAAGGAAGAAGAGAGAGAGATCAGAACGATGACCTACAAAATCATTGAAAAAGACACAAGAAAGAAAGCAATTACGAGGTGATAGTATTGAGTGACTACCTTTCATCATCACTGATGATCTGAAAGTGGCATTGAACTCCATGGGTCTTGTACTGAATTCATCAATGTTTCTTTTTGGCTATGGCGCATTTGATAAGCTGCACTAAAGACTTTTTAATGTTTATAAGAAACGGCTATTAAGTAAGAAAATATGCTCTTCGAAATTATTGGTTGCTAAAAAAAAATTATTTGTTGCT
The DNA here is from genome assembly GCA_030180135.1 of Orychophragmus violaceus. Classification (NCBI taxonomy): domain Eukaryota; kingdom Viridiplantae; phylum Streptophyta; class Magnoliopsida; order Brassicales; family Brassicaceae; genus Orychophragmus; species Orychophragmus violaceus. Next base: position 67,532,686 of record CM058239.1, read on the forward strand.
TTGTAGCACCATAGAATTGACGTCAAATGTGCGACACTTATGATCTCTAAATCAGTCAAGCTATGTGAGGCTTGTATTGATGCAATAACCTGGCACGTGAACAAACATTAAAAGTGGAACACCAAAATTGATGAATATTCCCGGAATTATGTTTCTCAATCCATTCACCGGGAGCAAATTTCTACAAACATCGTTCTTTCCCCCAAAAGAGAGCATGTTAAAACTTTTTAGAAACATTTTAAGGGACAATCATAAAGAACAACAACCAAATGAACATTTCACACGACTACAGTTTCTAAACGAAATCTACGAGAACAAAGTAATCCACCTTACATCATCTAAGGAGCCTCATGTCACTCTCAAGTTCCGAAAAAGAACACCAAATGAATATCCATTACGAGATTTTACCAATTTCTGAAGCAAAATCAGCCAATGACGAGAAGAAAAACCTTAAACTCCCTCATCTCGTTCTCGGTTCCATTGCTCAATCCTTGCCCTCCTTTCCTCGCTGCCTTCTCTACCAATTGGGCTTATGCTCCGTCTGGGGCTTCCATGTCTCCTCCTTCCACCAACATCCCTGTCATGTCTCTCCGACCTGTCACTGCTTCGTTTCCCATTTCCAAGGCGGTCACGATCCCTTACATCTCCTCTCTCTCCTCGCTCACGCTCTCTCCTATGTCGAGGGCTTATACTCCTGCTCCGGCTTCTGCTTCCACGGCGGTATGACCGGCGATACCTCCCAAACAACTTCCTCCGAAGCTCCTTCGAAATCTGCTTCACATGCATGAAGTTACAGTACCCACCACGGTTACAGTTGTCTTCTTCATACTGCCTGCAAGTAGCTTCCCTAAAATCCGTCACAGGAGAGAAATCAGCAATTATAGGACGGCCTGAATAGAATCTCCCTTGCAAAGCCTTCAACGCAGCAGCTGCTTGATCCTCTTCCTTAAACAGGACATAAACATTGCCAATCATGTGATCAGCGAGATTGTCACAAACATTGAGACTCTCCACTTCACCAAACTTATCAAGTTCTTCGAAAATATCTTCGTAAAATTCCTCAAAGTGGTCTTGAATCTTACTCGGGTCTAGTGGTTGCCCCTGAGGGTCCACACCTGGAGTTATCATGTCCGGTCTCTGGTACATGTTTGAGAGGAGGAGCGTTGGTGAGATGGTGGGACGGTTATGGAGCCGTGAGCACCGGTCACCGTGACGGCAAGCACCGATCTTGAAGTAAAAAGGGCAATTCACTCTGTCCTTTTCAGTACCAAAGATTGAAGCTAAATGCTCCGCCATGACTTAAATCGTCACCTATATATAAGATTGAAACACAAATTGTTCATCCAACTGTAAGAGATTCAATAGAAATCAAAATGCGTGAAAGCAATCATAAGAAAGGTAACTTTGGAACAAAATGTTTCTCGGATTTTCTGAATCAGAGAACTTGAAATCAAAGATGCTAAACTTATCGCAGAGAATCAGAGAGAGCCAACAAAACAGAAAAGACACTCAAATCCGTGAATAGAACAAGAATCGTGACTAATTTCAAATCATCCAAGCGACAGAACACTACCTTAAGATATCTAAATCAGATAGAGATTACCACCTGAAACGTAGACAGAGATTGATATGCGGATGAAGAGTATCAAAGAGATTGATAAGCGGATAAAGAGTATCAAAGAGGAGTAGCTGTCTCTGTGAAAGACCTCGCCGACGAGGAGCAGCTGTTTCTGATTGCGATCTAGGGTTGGGTTTTATTTGTTTGGCGACTCGCGTGAGCATGAGTGAGATCAGTCCATATAGACAACGAGATTTTTTTTTTTTTTTTTGTCAACGACAGAGATTATTAATAAGGGTCGATTTGCAAACAATTCTCTAGGGAGAAATAATTAAATAAACTATAAGAAAATTTGCATGATTGATCCTCATGTTCAATCAATCCAGTTAGGCCTACAACGGATCCGATTATCCGAATTTTTAAGGTATCCGGATTCGGATCCGGATTCGACGGATATGCAATATTACTATTCGGATTTGGATCCGAACTATTCGGATTTGGATCCGAACTATTCGGATTTGGATCCGAACTATTCGGATATCCGTAAAAATACTGGATATCCGGATCCGCTCCTAAATTTGATCAAAAATTTTAAAATTTTATTTTAACCGGATCATTTTACGTACTAAACCGGTTGACCAACTATTTTAGATCTAATTTAGATTTTAATAAATGAACCTTACTACTTCATTATTATTTTTAAATCGTATTTGGCCTTCGTAAATAAACTCAGCTACGTAACACAGCTACGTCGTTATAAAAAAAACGAAGAAAAAAACATTTAATCTGACTTGAAATATGTATAGAAATAGTAATACAAAACCAAGGTCTTAAAATGCCTAAAAATTACAAATAATGTAAATCTAATTATATAATTGAGAAGTGAGAATGCACCAGATTCATTTTCACGAGATTAATTACCAGCATACCCTTAATGAAATTTTAATGAAAAGTAAGTCTCACATCGGTAGTTGGAGAAATAATTAACTAATATATATAGGGTAAGGGCCAATCAACTCACTAGCAATTGGTTTTATGTTGGAAGCCCATGTAACTTAATAGAGGAAGAAGAAGCGGAAGAAGAAGAGCAAGAAGAAGAAGAAGAAGAAGAAGCGGAAGAAGAAGAGGAGGAGGAAGAAGAAGAAGCGGAGGAAGAAGAAGCGGAAGAAGAAGAAGAGAGAAGTGAGAATGCACCAGATTCATTCTCATGAGGTTAATTACAAGCCTACCCTTAATGAAATTTTAATGAAAAGTAAGTCCCACATCGGTAGTTGGAGAAATAATTAACTAATATATATAGGGTAAGGGCCAATCCACTCATTACCAATTGGTTTTAGGTTGGAAGCCCATACAACTTAATAGAGGAAGAAGAAGCAGAAGAAGAAGAGGAAGAAGAAGTGAGAATGCACCAGATTCATTTTCACGAGGTTAATTACCAGCCTACCTTTAATGAAATTTTAATAAAAAGTAAGTCCCACATCGTTAGTTGGAGAAATAATTAACTAATATATAATAGGGTAAGGGCCAATCCACTAAGAAGAAGAAGAAGAAAATAAGAAGAAGAAGACATTTCATCAGGGTGTAAATCTCATGAATTTAAAATATTTCATAATGAAAATAACTTCCAATTTTGTTTACTCTAACAAAATGGCGTTATGCCCGTACATGGCCTGTGCGGGCACCCAACTAGTAATGTAGTATAAGAAATATATAGCTACTTAGCACAACAAAGGCAAATCTAATGAACTACGATTTCAAAGGCCGCCTGAGTTAGGGGATTGTTTCCAGCTTGGTTAAACATCATACATGTTTGGAAGGTCGAGACAAATAGGAACCACGAGCAGACAAATAATATAAAAACATATAAAATATAAAATGGATCACACATATGAAGTTCTGAAAATTGCTACTATCCAGATCAAGCACCCCAGATATCCGTTTTTGGAGCGGTTCCGGAACGAATCGCGGATCGGATCCGGATCGCGGATAATAATCTCAGGCCTAAATCCAATTGAGGTTTTTTTCTGTCGGTATTATAATATTAAACAGAGAAAACTGAAGTTTGGTTTTAAAGGATAATGGCTCATATGCCACTTTTTCTTTAAAAAAAAAATACCTAGTGCCCTCCTTACGTTTTTTTTATTTTTTATCATTTTTTCTAAATTTAAAATTACATCAAAAGACAAAAAGTTACCGATCCAATCAAGATTATCCACTCAAACCTAATGACTCAATCGAATTTTATATTAAATTATTTAATTTTTTATTGATAACTAAAATAACTTCAGTCTGAAATTATAGTATATGTACAACTACAGATTAATGGAACAAGTTAACTCTGAAATACTGGCACAAATTTAGATAATTGTTAACATATGTGTTTTTTTCTTTAATGTGTAGGATTTTGATATTGAGAATGAAATCGAACCATTGCAGCTAGATAATGTTTTCACTTGTTTTAAAGAGAGATGAAATCAATCTTCGACGTCTTCCATCGTTGCGCTCTGTCATGTAATATCCTCGTCTTTGGATTCACACACGAGACTTTCTTTGGAATCACTAAACCACAATGGTTGTATAGTTCGTCAAAGAAAATTGATACTACGCTACTTATTTCGAAAAAATTCATCCCAAGATCGACGTTTTCCATCAATACACAACAAAAGCTCACGAAGCCTGAGAGTTCGTCACAACAGCGAAAGAAGAAACTAGAAATGAGTATCATACCATGCATAATCCTCTTCTGCGATTGCAAAATAGGTCTAAATGATTTGATAATCATGTCTACAAAATTAATTGGGATGTGATCTTTGTGGACGGCCACATGGTGACGTTCATGAAGGACCGAAAGGATGTCGTCGATTTTCACGGCGACGGTTCTTTCCCGGAGTTAAAAAGGAGAGAATCTCTCGGCCATATAGATTTCAAGTTAAACAAATAGAAATGAATAGATCTGAAATTGTGGTGTATGTACAACTTCAGATCACTGCAATAACTTAGGTCTTAATTTGTGGTTTTGGGACAACACATAATATTTGGAACAACTGAGATTGACATAATTCTCCAAATCCAAAACTCTCATACCCTAGCTTTCGTGTTCTCTCTCTCTAAAAATAAAAAATAAGTCTAAATGAATCGAAAAAATGAGAAAAGTAAAAGAAAAGAAAAAAGGAAAGGACCCACTTAAATAAAAAAAGTAGATGGAGTGAAAAAGTTAAAAATTTAAAGTTTTTTAAAAAATTACCTCACGTGTGGTCAAGTCTTTGTCGGCGGAATATTAATAAAAATAGGCATGACATATACATAGTTATTAGTAAGTGTCCAGTTGTAAATTCATCTTCATAGTTCTCCCAAATCATTGTGTGTCTCCGGCTCTTCCTCCTCATCGTTTTTTTGCTACCTTCCATCTTTCCTCTTCTAAAGTGGTAATCTAGAGGGTTTATGCCGGTGAAATGTCATTTCTATTAAATATATTTTCGTTTCTTGCTTTCCATATACACCATAAAATCCATGTAAAAGTCTCTATTCGTTGTTGTTGTGGGCATACTTCATTTACCCTCCAAAATAAGAAGTCTATATTCTGGAAGAGCGAAACGCTCAGTAAAGAATCCGGCCGGGACGAGTCCGACAAGGCCAAAACCTAAAGTGCCTCTCACACCACTCTTTATGTTTCTAATTTCTCATATTATTTTTGTTTCTCTCTCCTTTCTCTTTTTGTCAACTTTTTTTTTTCAACCTCTGCCCTCTCATATTTCTCTCAATGTTTAGGGTTTATGAGAAATATAATTTTTTGTATTATAAGTTATAGATAAAAAATTATATTATTACACTCATTTTGATATATATATATATTTGTAAGTTTTTTATCACATCTTGTGAACGTCAAAAAGATGCAAAATAAATGATACATATGATTTGTGGACAACGTAGAATTAACAAGTGTTCTTGGAAAAATCGACGTGGAGACTATTTTATAAAATGATGTATCATATTATTGAATGAACATTTACGGAAAACATGTACAAGTAAATTGATAAGTGTTCTAGGACAGATCGATGTTAGACACCATTTTGTATTTATATCATACTACATAAATAACATTTATGGGCAATATGTACTAAGAGAAGTCTAGCCCAAGCCCAACAGTATTTCGAGAACCAATTAAGTGTCAAATAAAGACATCATATAAGTTATCATGCTCGCATATCCACCATTTGAGTCTCCAACAATTATTCCAATAATTACATATCCGATTTGACCTATGGACGAATATGCAAGCATCATTGAACAACTCCTTATCAATTTTGATTCATTTCAATATGAATAATAAAAACAATTCACCGGGTTCAATCAACTAGAATATAACAACAAAGTACGAATAAAAACTATATTAGGATTAGGGAAAAAATTTAATAAAAAACTATAACCGTACATACGACTTTCATCGAATACGGCTTTCCACAGAATTCTATATGTATCTATGAAATCGAGTATAGAATTCTGTTTACTCACCTTTAAATTGAGTATTACCCACATGTTTAGAGTTTCTTGCAACAGTTTTATATAAATATGATTGTTATGATTTTAAGGATTATGACTAAGGTTGCCGTGAGTAACCTCGCTTTCATCTTTTCTATGAATATCTAATCTAAGTTTCTTTACTCTTAGTGACAGCTAAATTTTCTTCATTCTCTTTTACTTTCTTGCATAATAAAGCTTTATGAGCTATCTATTTTTTTCTTTCATGTTAATAAGCTCTTTTGAGCATAAATCTCTTGTTAAGAAACTACTTTCATGGTATCAGAGTATAGACTATTTATGGAATTTCTAGGTTATTAGTCTTGCAAGATTCTACCATCTTTATGTTTCTAAGCTTTCCTTAATTCTGGATTTTTGAAGACTTGAAAAAACCTTGTTGACGACGCAAGATAGATAGAAAGATGCTGCAACATCGAAAGGTGTGACTTTTGAGTTCATGAGAAAGAAGACAAAACATATGCTGAGAAAAAGAGACGACAATGGCGAAGGATCCAACCGAGAGCTTGATGTATGATTTTCTTCTAATTGTTTGGCGTGAAAGCTGATTTGAAGTTTATTTGACGCCAAACTTCTTCTGCCTGGATAGTGAATACACTCAAGGATGCAAATCCATGAGAAATTTTTGGTGGGTATAGTCTGAAACTGAGAGAGTATGAAGATTCAATATGTTTGGTGGTTTCAAGTTTGAAGAGCAAGAGTGTGACATCTCTGGAAATACCGCCTCCACAGGAGCAACACTCAGAGCATCAGCCATTCCGCAAAATCCAGTCAAATCAAGCTTCCTCCGACAATGGTCCTCACAAGACAATGGCTAAATCAAATCCAAGTACAACTTTGGTTCAGAACATTGACAACTCCTTTGACAATATGTGTTTCAAGGAGGAGCACCAAATCACCAACAATCTCTAAAGCCCATTAAAGTATCTCTTCATAAGGGAAAAGGAAACTGTCTCTTGATAGTTATTGTTTGTTTGATGGTTTTGCTGGATGGTATAGATTATTGGATTGGAATCGTAAATGTAGATTGCAATAAGACTGTTTTGGTTTGATAAAGATGGATTTATAGCTACAAGTTTCTGGTTTCGTTGAGTGCACTCCAAGTGTATGGAAAATGCCAAAGAGAAATACAATTTGATAGTGAATAGTGGATAAGAGGCATGGAGTGAGTAGTATTGCTTAGTAGGTGTGAGAATAGAGTTTTCCTTTTCATGAGACGAATTATAGAAATTAAACGAGTACAATAAATTTGATTTTTAGTGAGACAAATAGGCTACAAATACCTCTGAGAGAGGTCGACTACACTTTCCAAGTATCAAGAGAATATCTTTGAGGGTTCCATGCAATACTCTTCAAGAATAGATTTCACACTAATGCATGTTTTCCATGGTCAAAGGGTTATTTTCCTACATCAAATTATCTTACTTCAACTACTGTGCTCCTTCCAAGTCATCTTCATTTTGTAGTTCCATCCACGCTACGTTTGCGGAAGAGTATTAAGAGAAGTCTAGCCCAAGCCTAATGGCGTTTCAAAAACCAATTAAGTGTCAAAGCCCCACATATTTAGGGTTTTCTTGCAAGAGTTGTCTATAAATATGATTGTTATGAGTCTAAGGATTGTAACTTAGGTTTTTGTGAGCAACCTCTCTTTCATATTCTCTTCATCTTTTCTATGAATATCAATTCTCTTTTACTTTCTTGAATAATAAAGCTCTATGGGATAACTATTTTATATATCTTTTCTTTCATGTTAATAAGCTCTTTTGAGCATAAGTATCTTGTTAAGAAATTGCTTTCAATGCGGAAAAAGTAAAATACTAATTCCACAATATAATATCCAACATGTGTATAAACTCAATATAAATGAAACAAATGTTTTGAATATGTTTTATACATATCATCCAGTTTATACTTATTTACTATATCTAAATCATATATATCATTCATATCTGTGAAAAAAAAATACATCATAAAACATACAAATGTATACTGAAATAGTTCATCGAAAGAGTGTTCCCATATAACTGTACACAAATACATGTTGACATGGATGAGAATAAACATATATAGGGTTAATGTAGATTATGTTAACATGTATACATCTTTTTATAATCTATTAATTACAAGTTGTGCACAAAATATATGCATAACACAATGTCAAACATATATCAATCTATTGTTACGAGATATTAACAAACTACTATAACTAATTTATTTTTTGGTGAAAATTACTTCAGGTAGATCTAATTTTAGGCTTAATTACTACAGTAGCATTAATGAATGTTTTTACTATAATAACATTTCTTTATTATTAAAAAAGATTGTGTTGTCCTTCACTAATTTATATTCCTATTAGTTTTTATAGCATAAATATTTTTTTAAATCATAATAAACATTTTCAGAAAACCTAATTCTAACTACCCACTATTAACCCTAACGGTAACTCTTAAAATAATTTTTTGTTTGTCTTCTCCCGCAGAAAACCAAAAGTCGCCGACCACGCCTCACCTCAACGAAATCGTCGGACACGACAAACTTATCGGAGATGACGAACTCATCTCTCACACTCATAATCCTGATGGAACTTTGAGCCAATTCTACCAGATTCAGAATTGCTGTCATGTTCCCGAAGCCTAGGATCTAGGGTCTAGTTAATTGAATCATAGATCTGACCTCGTGATTACGTGGAAATTGGCAGCGGAAGATAAGCAGGTAAACGAGATCTGGAGCGCCTCAATAGCTGCACCTCTTTCATAGTCCAGACGCACACAAGCTGGAATCCGCCGGGATGCTAGCGCCGGGAATCGGATCTCTTGGGATTTCTGTGTTTTCTAGAGAAAGAGGATCAGTTTTTCTGTCCAGAAGAAACTGTCTGCGACGGCACGCTTACCTAGGTCGAAATATAAAACTCGTTTATATATTGACCTCGAGGTAAACCAAAACATTAGTTTCGGTTTCGCCCTCGTGTCGACCGACACACCTATTGGTGTCGATCGACACACATCTTGTATCGATCGATGCACCAAGGGCATCGATCGACACATCTCTTAAAACACGATATCAATGTGTATACAATACACATTGATCGGATCATATGCCAATGATCAATCCCATACCAAGTGTATCCAACTTGCTTAGGTGTGTGACCCTGTAGGTTCACACGATACCAGAAATGAGTTACAACTCATTTGTCATAAGCGGTTTCTAGCAAAACATTATGACTACCTAGTATCACATGAATTGTCCGATCTCGACAATACAACTATCTCTAGAGTAAGTACAATGTGATTTCAGGACATAATCCCAACAATCTCCCACTTGTACTGGAATCACCTATTCCTATAATCCCTTCGTCTCTATATCTCGACATGGCATAAGGCAAGAGACTGTGTCATCCTTATTATAGCCAACATCATGTTCATCGAACTCCTGATTTATACTGATATAACAAACGACTGACAATCACCTCGTTTGAGCACGACCATGCATTTTCTCAGTATCAAATCTTCGATGGGCCCTGAGATATTTATCTCCCGTTATACAGGAGGGACAAATCTCATCTTGTTCCATCCCTGTTTCTACACATACTTCATGATACGCATAAGCAGTGCCGTTATAGCCGCCAGTTACGGAACGACGTTTGACAAGGTCAAAACAAACCAATTCATATGCTAGAAAGCATGATGAACTCAGGTCTAAGGACTATACTCTATAGTCGTAATGAGAACCTCCCATGACACTGACTGTGGAGTTCTCATTAGCGGGTCATGTCCGATCATATGTTCACCAACATATATCTATGTGACTGAGTGTGATACTCATATCATTGACTCCATGAAACTTAGTCAACAGTCACCTCACAAGCTAGTCTCTCGCGGTTGTCAGTGTCCCACTTTGACAATCTCGACTAGGGACAATCATAATTTATGTCATCTTTCACTTATAGGGTTTCATGATCAAGTCCTCAACTTGATGACCTATAAAATTAACATAAAATACTTTGGAACCATTACTTAATTATCCAATAATTAAATAATACCGATGTCAGTTTTAACTTACACAAACTTTGCCATAGCATGTCTATGTAAAGATCATAACATAACTAAATAACTCCCACTAGAATCAAGATCATCTCTTCAGATATCTAATACCTACAGCAAGAGAATAAATCTCGTGCTTAGGTTGTGGGAGACTCTGCGGTGTTTTGCTTAAAACAATTTCAACAAACCACACCGCCATTCAGATAAAAGCACCATTCTACGGTCCACTGCTTGGAGCCTTTCCAACAGACAGCACCGCAATTCAGACAAAGAGACATAACCAGGTGGGAACCGGGAATCGTCTTTGTCCGTCCAACTACTTTCAACTGGTTCGTCACTTTATCAGTTCACCACGAACCTATCCTTAGTGTTCCTCAAACACTTGGGATATTTCTGGTAACTGTTCAGTGACTATTACCGGAACATATTGGTATTTTCTCGTCATGCTTTATGCGTAAGCTGCATCTAGACGAGCGCAAAATATGACATTCATGATGGATTCAATTGCAATAGCATAAGCAATCACACTCATTATAATAGCTCAGTACGTGTTCAAAACACTTCATCTTGCTAAGATTATTGCCATAAGACCTTTGGTGTGAAGCCATTCTTGGAATCATGCATATTGGAACTGTCCAATACCTTATCTATATAAGGATTCTGACACGATCCAATTAGCCTATCCAATCTATATCAATAGATTCTTATTCCAATAATTCACGAGGCTACTCCCATGTCTTTTGTTTAAATTTGACTTCCGACCCAAGTCTCACAAGACTTAACCGACGGAGCGTCGTTCATGAGATTAAGTACATTATGTACATACGGTGTGAGAATTGCAACTACGCTCCCACTAGTCTTCTTGTAAATGCATGGTTTCATTTCTTTTCTGATCAAGTCAAAACTTTTGACCACATTATCAGAATGTTGATTCCAACTCCAAGATGTTTGCTTCAATCCAGAAATGGATCGGTGAAGCTAACATGCATACCCAGCCAATTTTCGGTGTTGGGGCTCACCATCGCTTCTTTGAATTTCGCATGTTCGTCACTTTTCAATGATCAACAGATCACGACAATCGGTTACGAGAAATCACTCTCGAGTTAGTGACGGATCCTTTCGGATCTGCGAATTTCAGGCTCCACAGGTGTAGATCCTACAGCACTTTGTAGATCTTACCGCTGCTCTCCCTCAACAGGTTGAGCAGCCTCCTGTGTTCATCGAATTTCTTCTATCTGTACTTTTACTCCCACTGTTCCCTTTCGAAAGTATGATCTTTCTCAAAAGACACAGTTCCGAACAACAAAACTTTGTTCTCGGATTGGTCATAAAAGTAGTAAGCCTTGGTTTCCTTGGGACAACTAGCGAGGTAGCACTTATCAGATTTGGGTTAGGGCTTATCAGCTATCATCCCCAAATCATCAGAAACAACTTACTTGAAAAACTTCCAGTCCACATCCAATGCGGTGTCTTTCAATTGATTCTGATTGAAACCCTTTTCTGCGCAAAGACAGACATTTTAGAACGTATTCTTAAATGATTATGGAAGATTCCTGTGACTCATCATTAATCGGAGCATATCTAATAAGATCCGATTCATTCTGTCAGATGATCACCCAATTCTTGACTCAAGTATTTTCCTCCGCGATCTAATCGAGAATCTCAATACTTCTGTCAAATCGGTTCTTCACTTCATCTTGGAACCCCTCAAGGGATTCCTGCTCGTGTCTCATCAAATGATCACAGCCATACTTATTGATGCCATCAATGAGGTAATGAAGTACAGAAGATTTCCTCTGGCACTAATGCTCATCGGGCCGCATACATTAGTATGTGTAAGGCCCAATAAGCCTCTGGCCCGTTTTCTTTTAACTTTGCTAAAAGGCCTTAGTCATTTGGCCCAGTGAGCAGAATTCATGTCTCAAATGATTTATAATCAAATGAGCCCAAAAGCCCAAAGCTATGGAACTCTTGAATTCGCTTCACTCTATGTGGTCAAAACGACTGTGCTAAGGAAAAATCGACTTCAAGTCATCAAACTTAAAGTGTTTGGTATTTATGTTATATATACAAGCGTACATTGGTTTAAGATATAAAACCCATTCCAAACAGGGTGCTACCATAGAATATTTCATTAAGATCTAAAGAACAAAACTTGTCTTTTATCAAAATGAAAAACATCCAAATTCTTACAAGAATATGAAAGACATCTCTGCACAAGGCATATACATAGTAGCAATTACTTAATTTCTAAAACCAAGTATGAAAGGCTCCTACAAGTGGAGAATCTCTACGGCTCATGTAGCAACCATTGCTTCATACCAGACACGTAGTTCCACTTGTCCTCTCTTCAATGTTCTACTGTGGCTTGTGTCCTGCATATTTCAAAAATATCAGTACCACAACTAGTATCCAATACTAACGTAGAAATTGAAACAATAACACAATACCTGAAGAAGAAGTACCATACATCTTCTCCATCTCTTGTGAATCTTCCAAGAATTTAATGCAATTTCTCTTCCAATGCCCAAACTCTTTACAGTAGCAGCAATTATCAACATCAGATGGGCCTGACTTGGGCTTAAAAGATGACACATGCTTATCCCAATTCCAAATCTGAACGGCCTTGCCTTCACCCTTGTCTATACAAGATCTCTCAAATCTTTTACCCCTTTTGATGTTCTGCTCTGCTGTCTTGAGCATGCCATGCAGCTCAGTCAACGTCTTCGTCAAGCCTCTCTTGATATAGTTCTTGATGAACTTATCATAACTTGATGGCAGTGACTGCAAAATGATGTCAGTAGCCAACTCTAAGCTGACAGGACATTCCAGTTTCCCCAGGTTATCAATGTAACCCATCATTTTAATGACATGAGGACTCACTGGAGCATCCCCTGGTAGCTTGCACCCAGTGAGAGACTTCACCATCTGGAATCTCTCAACTCGTGCCAGATCCTGAAACTTCAGTTTCAGGCTGGTGATCATCTCTATTGGCGACTCCATGTTCTCGTATTGACTTTTCAAGTCTGAGTTCATGGTAGCCAACATCAGACCACGCACATCTACCACATCAATATAATGCTTATTCCAAGCATCATATACTGCATTCGAGCGATTGGTCCCAAGCCTTTCTGGAAGAGCTTTCTCAAGGACATAGTCCTTGCTCTCCTGCTTGAGAATTAATCTCAAATTCTGATACCAATCCAGGAAGTTGGATCCATTTAACTTGTCCTTCTCAAGGACGGATCGCAACGAGAAAGCAGTGTTAAACATAATCTGAAATCCAAGAAAAACCAAGATTTAGTTATGCATATCATGAGAAATCTTATCTAATAAGAAAACTCGCATTATATTCAAACAATGTTTCCTCTGTGAATATAATGATCCAAGATCCATACTTCACCAAAATCTGAGTGGACGACTCGTCATCACCCAAAATTTTTTTCTCTAGGTAAGCAAATCATTGCTAATTGTACCCAGTACAACTCTTGGTTGCAGATAAGACAATCCATGTCTCATCTACTCTGATGTCTCTGGGCCCAGAACTTCTGATGGCCAGTCAAGTAAACCAATCTCTTTAGTCTTGTGATCATTGACAGTCGCACTGCAAGTCTATCAATGATCACCTGCCTTACTCATGTAGTAGTGGATACCAAGGACTCCAAGGCTATCCAACAAACGACACAAGTCTTGACAGTAGACAAGATTTGGGCAAGACATCAAGGTTACTTGATATTTAGTTGAGAAAACTAAACTCTGAAAGGTCAGCATATCAATCTCTTAGGTCATGTAATTGTTGATGTCAAGCACTGCAAGTCCATCAACATAATTACCTGCCTTACTCACGTAATTGTGGACACCAAGCTCTTGGCTAGACCATCACACAATGAAATGAGTCTTGACAGTTGACCATATTGAAGCTAAGCTTTGATCAAGATTTAAGTCTAGTTTGGTTTCTGCAAATTCAAGGTTCAATAACCAGAATTTCGAGCCCTGTGTCGATCGACGCAGACCTTGTCTGTCGATCGACACCACCAAATGAAACCGGATTTCAATAACCGGTTAATCCAATTAACCTGGTTCATTGAACCGGTCATGTCGATCGACACAACCCATGTGTGACGGTCGACATAGACCCAAACCAAAGACAGTTTTTGATAACCGGTCCAATCCAATTGAACCGACTTATCAGATCAAACTGATCTTAACCAATCGGTTTATATTAATTGGGATAATTAGTTCAATCCAATTGAACCAATTCATCCAATTTAAACCGTTTTAACCAGTTTTAACTGATTGCGATAACCGGTCCAAATCAATTGAACCATTTTATCCAATCAAACTGATTTAACCCATCGGTTCATGCTAATTGAGACAATCAGTTCAATCCAATTGAACCAATTCATCCAATTTAAACCGATCTATTCGGACTTAACCTAGCATGATAACCGGTCCAATCCAATTGAACCGATTAACCATTCGCGAGGTCTGTGTCGATCGACACAGCAGGCGTTCAGGTTTTCTTCGTGAAAACCCTAGCCGCCGAATCTGTTCTGTGTCGACCGACACTCAAACTGTGTCGATCAACACAATAAGCTTTCTGATTTTCTACGCGAAAACCCTAGCCGCCGATTCTGACGAATTCATTCAACTGTGTCGACCGACACATCCATGGTGTCGATCGACACCATGCGAAAACTCAGAATCGATTTTGATCTGAATCGATCTAACCTGTTCTAACTCAAACAACCTAGTTTGCGAATTTAATTCATCAAATTCAATTAACAAGTTTGATTCAATGTAAAACCCTAAGGCTCTGATGGAACTTTGAGCCAATTCTACCAGATTCAGAATTGCTGTCATGTTCCCGAAGCCTAGGATCTAGGGTCTAGTTAATTGAATCATAGATCTGACCTCGTGATTACCTGGAAATTGGCAGCGAAAGATAAGCAGGTAAACGAGATCTGGAGCGCCTCAATCGCTGCGCCTCTATCGTAGTCCACACGCACACAAGCTGGAATCCGCCGGGATGCTAGCGCCGGGAATCGGATCTCTTGGGATTTCTGTGTTTTCTAGAGAAAGAGGATCAGTTTTTCTGTCCAGAAGAAACTGTCTGCGACGGCACGCTTACCTAGGTCGAAATATAAAACTCGTTTATATATTGACCTCGAGGTAAACCGAAACATTAGTTTCGGTTTTGCCCTCGTGTCGACCGACACACCTATTGGTGTCGATCGACACACATCTTGTATCGATCGATGCACCAAGGGCATCGATCGACACATCTCTTAAAACACGATATCAATGTGTATCCAATACACATTGATCGGATCATATGCCAATGATCAATCCCATACCAAGTGTATCCAACTTGCTTAGGTGTGTGACCCTGTAGGTTCACACGATACCAGAAATGAGTTACAACTCAATTGTCATAAGCGGTTTGTAGCAAAACATTATGACTACCTAGTATCACATGAATTGTCCGATCTCGACAATACAACTATCTCTAGAGTAAGTACAATGTGATTTCAGGACATAATCCCAACAAATCCATCATCTTCTCTTCTTCTTCCACCCGTAGAGAGAAAGATTGTTACTTGTCCCGATTATGTTCCTAGATCAAACTTCGATTCTCTAAATTCTCTTCCTTTTTGGTAGAAATGCTGAGAAATGGGTACCGAAGGAGAAGGCGTGTTGCTTGAATTCACTCCGATGTGGGTTGTCGCATGAGTTTGTACGATAATCGTCACAATTTCTCTGGCGGTGGAGTGTACTTTTCTTAAGAAGAAGGAGAAGCAAAAACCTTTTTATGAAGCCCTTCAAAAGGTTAAAGAAGGTACAAAAATCAATTTTTTTTTTCTTTGTGAGTGGGTACCACGGATATTTTGACTTTTTTCTGCTCGTGATGATAATATGTTTAGGTGTTTTCTTGTTATTTCTTGGTTTTGCATCAGTACCCCCATCGTTTGTTTTTTTTTGCTTGTTAGGATAAAATACATGGTGATTCAGAAAATCCAAAAATAATCAATTTAGTGAATTGATTAGAAATTAAGGGACTTGGATGAAAAGATTAAACAAGAATCGAAAGGCAAGAACAGGTTGGAAGGAAAAATCTAGTCTGATTAAGAATATGAGCCGGAATCGAACATTAATCGCTAGCTCTAGGGTTTATGAGTACAAAAGTGTCGAATGGATCAAACTTCGTATTTCCCCGCGCAGGGGAAGGATATTTATATCAGAGGATCTAGGGTTCCTTCCCTAAATTCTCTCCGATATTCTTTAAAAAATCTGAACAATCTAGATTCTATTTCCATAAAAAGATTTATATTTATCTTCCTATTAAAATGTTAAACTAACATTTTATCTCTTCACCATGTAGGTCGGTCCGAGTACTGTCGCCGAGCTCTACTGATGCTGCCGGACTACCTCGTGCTGGGACTCCATTATTTCATCATCTAGATCTGCTCGGGGCCATTTCCGTTATTGGGCCGGGCCCTAGAGGGGTCCTAAACCCACCTCTAACAGTAAGTCACCCCAGTTCGTTGTACTGAGCGGAGTGTAGGTCGGCAAATTTGCTTCTCTTGGTCTGGACGAATAATTGTATCGGTGCATTCCTTCCTCGGCGATCTTCCTCGTTAATTGCCTTTGACCGAAGGAAATCGCTTCGTATCCCGGAATCATTTATTGCGCCTAGGCTTCCGCTAATGTGTGATCTCCACGTGTCTTGAATGTCGTGTCGCCTTAATTCCATGTTGTTAACTGTCGCGTCGCTTCGGTAACCGTTGCCTTTTCTTTAATAAATATGACTCTTCTCTTCATCATTTTTTGCCATCTTCATTCCTTTCCCTTTCTCCCTCGCTACATTTTTCGGTATTTCCTTCTTCTTTATTCTTTTCTTCTTCTTTGGGGAGGGTGATGAGTTTCTCGTTTTTCCATTGTTCTAGTTTATGCCGCCCTCCGGAGGCTCGTATGGTTGAACACGTCGATGAGCTTATGCTTTTTTTGGCTAAAGGGTAGCTCGTCGGTATCTGGATTTATGACGATGGTTGCCTCCGTTTATCGCCCTTCCAAACTTAAGGGCGGCGTTCAGATCCTTTGTTTGGATCGATCTGATCCGTCGTTGATCTCAGGAACGCGCTCTGGTCTGCTCCTTCTAGGACCATTTGCCCTCCGCGTAAGATCTCTCTCTCTTTTGGCTTAGCTAATATTTGTAGCTCAGTATTTTGATCTTTCTGTTTTCTGTAGAGAAACTGACGGTACATCGGAGCAGGCCTATCCCAAAAGATGTGGGCGGATTGTTTCTTTGGGAATCCGTCTTGCAGAGCTCGGTCGGTTCGAGAGTTTTGGAGTGGTTAGGTTGGCATATCAGGATCTTTGCTTGCCCCAGCTAAATCCTCCATCCGGCTTCAACTTTGCTCCTGCTCTTATTCGTGTAGCTGACTATCAGGGACGAGCCATATAAGTGACGGGCGACGAAATATTCTTTCAAGAAAGGTAATCGGCGGCGAGATGACTGCTTTTGGAAACGGTTCCTTTGATCTTCTTTTATCTTCAGGAGAACATTGGTGCCGACAACGTTTTCTCTAACAGTTTCTTTCTCATCGGTGGCCTTGCTAGAAGAAGACGATGCAAGTTAAAGGCAGTTTGGTTTCTGGCGGGAGAAGCCGAACTTGGATGGAAATCGTCTTTCAAGAAATTAGTTTTAGTTTTTTCTCTTTTTCTTCTTTTTGTAGCTCAAGTTGTAATAATATTTTGAAAATAAATAAAACGAAGGATTTCTTTATTCTGTTTTACTCTATTTCTCATTATTTCACTTCGGCTTAACTCTCTTATTTTCTTTGGTTGTAGTTCTGCGAATTAGTCTTGCCGGGTTTTGTAGAATTATCGTTATGGTCTTGCTGATGTAATACTATCTTGCAGATATAATCGAGTATTCTATTTTTTTAATCTTTGGCCGAGTTATACATCGGCGAAATTGTAACCCTCTTGTGGACAATGATTTTCAGAGTTAGTTCCGATTTGCCGCTGTTAGAGGTGGGATTAGCACCCCTCTAAGGCCCGACCCGATAACAAAGGAAGTACATGAGAGATTCAGCCCATAAAGCATAATAGAAACCCAACGTGGCAAAGCCCAACATTAACGAGGTAGCCCGGCAACAATCGAGCAGCTCGACAACGTCGCCCGACCTGCATAAAAGAAGGAGATAAATGTTAAGTTAACATTTATCTTGAGAAAGATAAGGAAGAATCTCTTTTAAGAAATATTCTCCTTATTTTTACTCAGATTATGTAAAGAATATCAGAGAGAATCTAGGGCAAAAACCCTAGATCCTCTGATATAAATATCCTTCCCCTGCATGGGAAAAGACTAATTCAAAACATATACACTTTGTACTCAAAAACCCTAGAACTAGCGATCATCGATCGGTTCCGGCTCGAATATTCAATAAAGACTAGATTTTCCGGTCTAATTCGTTATTGCATTTTGATCCTGTTTAATCTTATTATCCAAGTCCCAAATTTTACAATCAATTTGTTCAATTGATTATTGTGTGATTTTCGGAATCAACAATTGGCGCTGTCTGTGGGGACTTTGGATATTTTGATTAACCAAAGGAGTGACTAGCAATGAACGAATCACCACCTTCGTCACAGGAGACAGGAGGAACGAACTGTGCAGACGACGTCACCAACGCCGCAACAGGAGGAGAAGGGATCCAACCTAACTCATCCCAGCCAGGCGACGAAGCACGCAACACATCAAATTCAGAACCGCAAGATGACATGCCACCACCAGGAAATCCAAGCGCCCCGGACGTACCTACGGTGAGGCCGGTGCAAACAACAAGCGACATAGAGCCACCACCGAGGTCGGTGCGCATGAACACCATGATACCTACCAGCAGGATCGGAAACCTGACCACAACAGAGCTGCTTCACACACTGCTAAGCCGAGTCGAGAACTTGGATAAAAATGCAAACAAACGCATTACCGCGATCGCTGACCAGCAGAACTTGCTCCGAGAAAGTCTGCAAAGATGCCAAAGCACACCCACAGCGGAGCGGACCCCAGACAGAGCACCGTGGGATCGACAATCAACCCGACTGGGAGCGCATCAACCCCTACCAACTCGACGCAGGTACCTGGTGACCAGCTTACGGCTATAATGAGCCAAATTCAGGAACTGAGTTCCAAAGTACATCGCCTAGCCAGTTCGGCCCCCGAGCTCGGCCGCGTTTTGGAACAAGCACAGCAGAAGCCTTTCACATCTCGGATCATAAACACAAGGATCCCGCGTATCGAGAAGGTTAAGTTCCCTTTCTATGAAGGAAAAACCGATCCCAGCCAGTTCATGACTGTCTTCATGATAGCAATGAGTCGCAACCGATTCACCGACGAGGAAAAGGACCACGGATACTGTCAACACTTCGTGGAAAACCTCAGGGGGATAGTTCTTACCTGGTTCTCGCGACTCAAAACAGGATCGATCGACAATTTCCAGGAGCTCTTGGAACTGTTCCTGAAGCATTACTCGCTCTACATAACGCCTAAATCATCGAATGCCGATCTATGGGATATTGTACAGAGACAAGACGAGCCTCTGAAATATTTCATCGATCGATTCAAGGAAGTTGTGTCCAAAATAAACGTGGATGACAGTGCAGCTAGAGGAGCACTTTGGAAAGGATTACTCCATCGTTCAGATTTCAGAGCAGACCTAAGGCTCAACAAACCCGCGTCTCTGGAAGATTCATTACACAAAGCGGTGGTGTTCGTCGAATTGGAAGAAGAGGATGCGATATTCTCCAAGAAGCAGTCCGGGTCAACCAAAAAAGCCTCTACGGCAAGGGAAAAGTCAAAAACCGATTCCCAAGATAGCATCAGCAAAACCTTCGCCATCGCAAACACTTCCCAAGGATGGAACAAATTCATTCGGAATCAGCCACGCTCGGGGGAAGCCGACGATGACTAACCGTACTGCGAATATCACAAGAAACTCTCTCACGACACCGCATCATGCCAGAAGTTGGCCGAGTACTTGCGGGATCAGTACCGAAAAGGGAAAATAGTTAACCCCGAGCTTGATTACTGGCGACCCAAAAACCGAAATAACGGACAAGAAAACCAAGAAGAAGCTCCCCGGGAGGAACCGGAAGATCAACCTCAAGAAACAGAGCCCAACAGGCGCCCTCGAGACCAAGACGATGAAGGGCGGGCTGCCCCGCAACCTCGACGGAGAATCAACATGATAATGGGCAGACTACAACTATGTTCGGATTCGGTGCGATCCATAAAAGAATATGTTTGAAAAGAAACAACAACCAAGCGTAAACCGCTACCGATCGAGGAAGGCATACACGCCGCATAACGATCCCCTGGTGGTCGAGATTCTGATCGGAGATTGCGAGATCTCCCGCGTGCTGGTTGACACATGAAGCTCAGTCGATGTAATCTTCAAAGAAGCTGTGGAAAAAGCGGAGTTCAAAAACCTACGTGTCAAGCCAAAGGTGCAACCACTAACCGGATTCGATGGCGACCAGACTATGACTATAGGCTCGGTCAAACTCCCTATCTATGTCGGCGGAATAGCGACAATGACGAAGTTCGTTATCGTTTATAAACTAGCCATCTACAATGCCATCTTGGGAACACCCTGGCTACACGCCATGAAAGCGGTCGTCTCGACGTACCATCAATGCATTAAGTTCCCAACCCCGAACGGGATACACACGCTAAGGGGAGATCAAACCACGTCCAGTCTATGCTTCATAATCGAACGAAAGCTTCACCACCCCTCTGAACCAAGAGGAAAGAGAAGAATCTGTTGGATCCACCTAGGATCTAGGGTTTGATATATTGAATCACCAACCTCGTTCTTACCTTGTTACTGGCAGCGGAATGAATGGTGAACGAGATCAGTAGCGACACAGGTGCCTCACCTCTACCACGTACACACGCACACAAGCTGGAAAACGGGATGCTAGTGCCGAATCTGTGGAATCTGTGAGTTTCTCGTGTTTCTGCTTTTCTGTCAGAGAGAAGAGAAGACGGCTAGGGTTCAGGTCGACCATATAAGCCTTTATACATCGACCTGGAAATGACATCATGAACCGTCGGACAAACCCGACTCGGTTACGTCATCAATCCGAAACATCAGTTTCGAAACCTGATATGCAACGATCGACACAATTAATGTGTCGATCGTCACACTTAATGTGTCGATCGTCACACCTCCACTAAAATCTTGCATCGATCGACACACTCATGCATCGATCGACACATATCATAAAACTCTATGTCGATGTGTATCCAATACACATCAACATGATCATTGCCATAATGATCATTTCCACATTCATGCTTCCAGTTTGCTTAGGTGTGTGACCCTATAGGATCATATAATACTGGCAGTAAGTCTACAACTTACAGACTGCAAGAGGCTTCTAGCAAAACATTGCAACCACCCAGTATTATACGAATGTCTGATCTCGACACACAACTATCATCAGGAGTGAGTACAAGTGTGATTTTAGGATACTATCCCAACAATCTCCCATTTGTACTGGAATCATCAATTCCTATAATCATTTTGTCTCTATATCTCGATTTGGCATAAGGCAAGATTGGTGTCATCCTTATTAAGCCAACATCGTGTTTATCGAACTCCTGATCTCATACTGAACATTACAAACAACTGAACTACAATTCGTTTGAGTGCGGCCACACATTTTCTCAGTATTAAATCTTTGATAGGCCCTGATATATTTATTTCCCGTTATTCAGGAGGGACAAATTCCAGCTTGTTCCATCCCTGTTTCAACGCACATTTCATGATACACCTGAACAGTGCCGTTATAGCCGCCAGTTACGGGTCGACGTTTGACAAGGTCAAAGTGTACCAATTCACATGCAAGAAAGCATGATGAACTCAGGTCTAAGGACTATACTCTATAGTCGTAATGAGAACCTCTTATGACACAGATATAACTATCTTGTAGACTTCTCATTAGCGGGTCATGTCCGATCATATATTCACCAACATATACCTATGTGACTGACTGCGATAATCATATCATTGGCTCCATGAAACTTAGCCAACAGTCACCTCACAATCTAGTCTCTCGCGGTTGTCAGCGTCCCACTTTGACAACCTCGACTAGGGACACATTATAATTTATGTCATCTATACTTATAGGGTTTCATGATCAAGTCCTCAACTTGATGACCTATAATATAACATAAACTTATTTTGGAACCATTATTTAGATCACAATAAATAATGCTGAAATCAAATTTCATTTAAACATATCCAAAAGAATGTTTACAAGAACATCTTATTATAACTAAAATAAAACTAAAAACTCCCACTAGAATCAAGATTACATCTTTAGATCTCTAATGCCTACAGCAGTCGTATGACTTTCATGCTTAGGCCTTGGGAGTGACTTAGTCAGAGGATCATCGATATTCTCATCCGTCGGAACTCTGCTGATCTTTACATCACCTCTATTGACGATATCACGAATCAGGTGATATCTCCTCTCAACGTGTTTGGACTTCTGGTGTGACCTGGGTTCTTTCGCCTGAGCAATGGCTCCATTGTTATCGCAAAACAAAGCCACTGGCTCCAAGATACTAGGAACCACACCAAGTTCAGTCATGAACTTCTTGATCCAAACAGCTTCCTTTGCCGCTTCTGCAGCAGCAACATATTCAGCTTCCGTCGTGGAATCAGCTACGGTATTCTTCTTAGAGCTCTTCCAGCTCACTGCACCGCCATTTAGACAGAAGACATATCCAGATTGTGATCGGAAATCGTCTCTGTCGGTCTGAAAACTCGCATCAGTGAATCCATTCACTACCAGTTCTTCACTTCCTCCATACACCAGGAATTTATCCTTAGTATGTCTCAAATACTTGAGAATATTCTTGGCGGCTGTCCAGTGATCTTCACCTGGATCAGATTGGTATCTACTCGTCATGCTTAACGCGTAAGCTACATCTGGACGAGTGCAGAGCATGGCATACATAATAGATCCTATTGCAGAAGCATAAGGAATCCTATTCATGCGCTCTCGCTCAGCATGTGTCTTCGGACACTGCTTCTTGCTGAGACTAATGCCATGAGACATTGGTATGAAGCCCTTCTTGGAATCATGCATCTTGAATCTGTGCAACACCTTATCAATATAAGTGTCCTGGCACAGTCCAATCAGCCTGTTCATTCTATCTCTGTAGATTCTGATTCCAAGAATATACGCGGCTTCTCCCATGTCTTTCATGGAAAAACAACTTCCGAGCCAAGTCTTAACAGACTGAAGCAACGGAACGTCATTCCCGAGGAGGAGTATGTCATCGACATACAGTACGAGAAACGCAATTTTGCTCCCACTAGTCTTCTTGTAAACACATGGTTCTTCTTCGTTCTTGATGAAACCAAATTGTTTTACTGCTTCATCAAAACGAAGATTCCAACTCCGTGATGCTTGCTTTAACCCATAAATGGATTTATGAAGCTTGCATACCTTCCCAGCGTCTTTAGGATCAACAAAACCTTCAGGCTGTGTCATATACACATCCTCTTCCAGAATACCATTCAGGAATGCGGTTTTGACATCCATTTGCCAAATCTCATAATCATAATGAGCAGCAATTGCTAGAAGAATCCGAATGGATTTAAGCATAGCGACTGGGGAATAGGTTTCATCATAGTCAATACCATGAATTTGCTTGAAACCTTTAGCCACCAACCTCGCTTTGTAAATCTGTACATTGCCATCCACGTCAATCTTCTTCTTGAAGATCCATTTACACTCAATGGCTTTTGCACCATTAGGTAAATTGACCAAGGACCATACTTGGTTTTCTGACATGGATTCCATTTCGGACTTAGAGGCTCCAAGCCACTTTTCGGAGTCCGGGCCCATCATTGCTTCCGCGAAGGTCGCTGGTTCGTCACTTTCAATGATCATCAGATCATTGCAATTGGTCACGAGAAATCCACAGTATCTCTCGGGTTCCTGACGGATCCTTCCGGATCTGTGAATTTCAGGCTCCACAGGCGCCAGTTCCACAGAACTTTGTGGATCCAACTGATGCTCTTCCTCAACAGGTTGAACATTTTCCTGTGCATCTTGAATTTCTTCGAGATGTACTTTACTCCCACTGTTTTTCTTAGAAATAAATTCTCTCTCAAGAAAAGAACAGTCCCGAGCCACAAAAACTTTGTTCTCAGATTGGTTGTAAAAGTAGTATGCCTTGGTATCTCTAGGATAACCAACGAAGTAGCATTTTTCTGATTTGGGTGCGAGCTTGTCAGAGATTAAACGTTTGACATAAGCCTCACAACCCCAAATCTTCAGGAAAGACAGACTAGGAATTTTCCCAGTCCACAATTCATGTGGTGTCTTATCCACTGATTTAGATGGCACCCTATTTAGTGTAAACGCAGACGTTTCTAGAGCGTATCCCCAAAAGGATAATGGAAGATTAGAATGACTCATCATAGACCGAACCATATCCAATAAGGTTCGATTCCTCCTCTCTAACACTCCATTCCATTGAGGTGTTCCAGGAGGAGTGAGTTGTGAAACAATTCCACACTCGCTCAGATAGTCGCTGAACTCTTAGCTTAAGTATTCTCCTCCGCGATCCGATCGCAGAACTTTGATACTTTTGCCAAGTTGGTTCTGTACTTCATTATTGAATTCCTTGAATCTATCAAAGGATTCTGACTTGTGTCTCATCAAATAGACATAGCCATACCTACTGAAATCATCAGTGAAGGTAATGAAGTACTTGTAATTTCCTCTGGCAACAGTGCTCATTGGCCCACATACATCAGTATGAATAAGGCCCAATAACTCACTGGCCCTTTCATTTGGTTTGTTGAAAGGGGCCCTAGCCATTTTGCCCATCAAGCAAGATTCGCATTTCTCACATGATTCAAAATCAAATGAGCCCAGAAGCCCATTTCGATGGAGCCTTTGGATGCGTTTCTCATTGATATGGCCTAAACGACAATGCCATAAGAAAGTCGGGTTTTCGTCATTGGACTTAAACCGCTTTGTATTTATGTTAAAGACAGGCATTTCTTGGTTTAAAACATATAACCCATTATCTAATGGGGCGCTACCATAAAATGTACCATCACGATTAAAAGAACAAACTTTATTCTTAACTGCAAAATCAAAACCTTCCAAATCCAAAACGGAAACTGAAATTATGTTTCTGCTAATCGCAGGTACAAAATAGCAATTATTCAAAGCTAAAACCATGCCCGAAGGTAAAGACAACTCATAGGTGCCTACGGCCAGTGCAGCAACCTTAGCTCCATTCCCGACCCGCAGCTCTACTTGTCCTTTCTTCAGCGTCCTACTGTTTCTTAGTGCCTGCATATTAGTACAAATATGAGCACCGCAGCCGGTATCCAATACCCACGAAGTAGAACTAGAAGACATAACATTGAGTTCGATAACATAAATACCTGAGTCAGGCGCATCATACGTCTTCTTCAGCTTCTTGTAATCTTCCTTGAACTTCTTGCAGTCTCTCTTCCAATGCCCCAACTGCTTGCAGTAGTTGCACTTATCCTCAGGAGAAGGCCCGGATTTGGGCTTGGGCTTGGGCTTGTCTTGACTCTCAGTCTCGACAACCTGGGCCTTTCCCTTATCCTTTTTAGGTTTCTTAAACCTTTTACCCCCTTGTACCATCAGGACACTGGGAGTAGCCTTCTTGAGATTCGGCTCTGCTGTCTTCAGCATACCGTGCAACTCAGTCAATGTCTTAGTCATGTTTTGCATGTTGTAGTTCATGATGAACTGATCAAAACACGACGGCAAAGACTGCGGAATCATGTCAGTGGCTAGCTCATGGCTAATGGCACAGTCCAGTTTCCCCAGGTTATCAATGTAACCCATCATTTTAAGGACATGAGGACTTACTGGACTGTCCTTAGCCAGCTTGCAATCCATAAGAGATTTAACCGTCTAGTATCTCTCTGTGCGAGCTTGCTCCTGAAACAAAGCTTTCAGGCTGTTAATCATCTCAATGGGTGACATCACGTTCTCATATTGCTTCTGCAGCTCAGAGTTCATAGTTACCAGCATTAGAAAATTAACATCTTTGACATCAGCTGAATGCTTATCATAAGCATTCTTGTCTGCCTGCGAGGCATTGGAACGTGGCCTCTCGGGGAGAACTCTTTCAAGGACATATTCCTTGTTCTCCTGCCTGAGAACTATTCTCAGGTTCCGATACCATTCCAAGAAATTAGATCCATTTAACTTGTCCTTCTCAAGGACGGATCTCAGTGAGAAAGTGTTGATGTGAGTTGAGACAGACATAGCTGTAATTAAAAGAGATAGAGGTTTTAGTTATAATGCTCAAGGAAATGAGAAATCTTATCTAATAATAAAACTCGCATTGTATTCATAACTATGTTTCCTCAGATGAATACAATGAACCAAGATCCTCAGATCACCAAAATTCGAGTGGGCGACTCGCCATCACCCAAACTTTAGTCATCCAGGTAAGCAAATCATTGCTAATTGTACCCAGTACAACTCTTGGTCGCAGATAAGACAATCCATGTCTTATCCACTCTGATGTCTCTGGGCCCAGAACTTCTGATGGCCCAGTCAAGTAAACCAATCTTTTCCTGTCTTGCGATCATTGACAGTCGCACTGCAAGTCTATCAATGACCACTTGCCTTACTCATGTTGCTGTGGATACCAAGGACTCCAAGACTATCCAACGAACGACACGAGTCTTGACAGTAGACAAGATCGGGCAAGACATCAAGATCACTTGATATTTAGTTGAGGAAAGGAACTAATTTATCTTGATGTATATCCAATACACATCCAAGAAATTATAAATTTACTTAAAACATTCAGTTTTAATAGTTTTAGGTTCATTCTGATTTGGTATTCGCAACTAGAAGTCCAACTTCTGAGTCTGCGAGTTGTGTATCGATCGACACATCCTTTGCATCGATTGACACATCTTAACCACAAACAAATTTTGTTTCCGGTTCAATCCAATCCAACCGAAAACAACTAACTGCATCGATCGATGCACCCAATGCGTCGATCGATACAGTGCGAGTTTTCGCGGTGCACCGATCGACACAAGCTTAGTGTCGATCGACGCTATGCGAACAACCCAAAAGTTTTTACGAGTTTTCGCTCTGTGTCGATCGACGCACGCTTTGCATCGATCGACACGCTACGATAAAACCCTAAAAGTATTTACGTGTTTTCGCTCTGCATCGATCGACACACTGCGAAAACACAGACATCGAATTCTTCAACAGAGGCTTTAATCCGAGATTAATTCTTGAGAAAACGATTTTAGCAGGCAATAATCAATTCAACAAACTCAGTTTTCGAATTAATTGTGTCAAATTCAATAGTCTAAACCCTAACATGCTCTGATACCACTGTTGGATCCACCTAGGATCTAGGGTTTGATATATTGAATCACCAACCTCGTTCTTACCTTGTTACTGGCAGCGGAATGAATGGTGAACGAGATCAGTAGCGACACAGGTGCCTCGCCTCTACCACGTACACAAGCTGGAAAACGGGATGCTAGTGCCGAATCTGTGGAATCTGTGAGTTTCTCGTGTTTCTGCTTTTCTGTCAGAGAGAAGAGAAGACGGCTAGGGTTCAGGTCGACCATACAAGCCTTTATATATCGACCTGGAAATGACATCATGAACCGTCAGACAAACCCGACTCGGTTACGTCATCAATCCGAAACATCAGTTTCGAAACCCAATATGCAACGATCGACACACTTAATGTGTCGATCGTCACACCTCCACGAAAAGCTTGCATCGATCGACACACTCATGCATCGATCGACACATATCATAAAACTCTATGTCGATGTGTATCCAATACACATCAACATGATCATTGCCATAATGATCATTTCCACATTCATGCTTCCAGTTTGCTTAGGTGTGTGACCCTATAGGATCATATAATACTGGCAGTAAGTCTACAACTTACAGACTGCAAGAGGCTTCTAGCAAAACATTGCAACCACCCAGTATTATACGAATGTCTGATCTCGACACACAACTATCATCAGGAGTGAGTACAAGTGTGATTTCAGGACACTATCCCAACAGAATCATACCAGGACTACCCATTGGTGGAAGGGCACCTAAAGAAGACACACCTCGGCGAAATCTAGCTTAGACTCAAACAGCCGAGCTACTCTATAGTTTTTAGCGCAAAAAAAAAGATATTACCCTATGTAATATGAACTACGAACGAATTGATCCTCGTCTTTGAGGTACGTAAGCAACTCTACCCAGAGTGCAGTCGTAAATCAATAAAAAAGACTTTTGTCAAAACAGGACGCTCGGTTCAATCATATCCGCACAGCAAAACGTGCAAGATCGATTCCCTTCCCCAAACAAAAAAGACTAAGAACTTAAAGTCGTATTGGCACAAGGAAAAGCCAGGAATCACACACGCAACCTAACTCAGATGGACTAAGTAAGCCGACCTGCCTCGCGTAGCCGATCCCGAGTTAGGCACAAAAACTTAGTACCGAGCTCCGCTCGATGAATCAAAACCGAGTCTTCACTCAATGAAAACAAAACCCTTGTTCAAGGTACAATACCAAGCTTCGCTCGATGAATAAAAACCGAGTCTTCACTCGATGAAAACAAAACCCTTATTCGAGGTACAAAAACTCAGTACCGAGCTTCGCTCGATGAATCAAAACCGAGTATTCACTCGATGAAAACAAAACCCTTGTTCAAGGTACAATACTAAGCTTCTCTCTATGAATAAAATCTGAGTCTTCACTAGATGAAAACAAAACCCTTATTCGAGGTACAAAAACTCAGTACCGAGCTTCGCTCGATGAATCGAAACCAAATATCACTCGACCAAAACTAAAACCCTTATTCAAGGTACAAATTATGTCCTCGAGAAGAAACACTCGAAAGGAGCCGGCTCCGACTTACAACATCAAATCCTTAAAGAGATTTGAAGACGAGAAAATAACAACTCAGCCAAACAGGCTCCACCCCTCCTACCTCGCTGGTACGATAACATAGTCTCTTCAGACCACATCGACGAAGGACGAGACGAACTCAGCACACTTAAACCAAAAGCGAAAGTAACTACTCGCCTAGAAAGAAATAATAATAATGAAACAAGATTATCAAAGGCAAGAAAATCTCCGCCTCAATGATCATAAAGAGGTAAAAAACATGAACTCCATTCAAAAAGGGGGACATCGTTACCCGCAAAAAGTCTTACAAAAAAGGTGAACATCGTTACCCCACAACAGTCTTACAAATTGGGGGACTAAACCACCCCGGAAACAAAAACAATACAGCCTACACAGGCGGAGGAAGATCTTGGGTTAGCTCGACCAGAGGAGCATCCGACGACAAGGGAAGCACTACCGCAGGCAATGACGAGGAAGTCTCCGTCACCTCGAGCTGCGCGCCCTCAGAACCCTTCGAGGTCCCAACTACCTCCGGCGACATCACGTCCACATTGGTGCCGAACTCACCGAGTAAGGCCACGTCGTCCACTTGTCGACCAATAGACGGAGGCTGAAAGGGGCGAGGAGAAGGAGGATTGCAGTCCCGCACCCTCATCGGAACCGGGGAGATCACAAAGAACACTTCGACAATATTATGAGCATTTATCTTGTCGATCTTCCTGTTCCATCTCTCCTTCTCCGCCGCGAGCTCTTCAAAGACCTCGTCAGGGACGGCTACCCCCTTTTCATCCCGAAGCGATCGAAGAAATTCCAAGGTTCCGTAGTACTGGCTAAGATTCATATACGCATCGCTCTCAGCTTCTTGTAGAGCAAACACATCCCTTAGCTCCTGAAGACGAAACTGATACTTCAGAGCTAGAACCTTACGACCGTTTATGAGGTCACCAACCTCCATTGACGAGACATTCTGCTCCTTAGATACCTCCTCGAGGTGACAAAGCTTCTCTTGCGCCAGATCATCAGAGAGACTCTCTTTGTACGCTGCGAGCTCTTGATTGCGATTTTCGAGCAGCTTGACGTGCTCATTGGAAGTAGCGACCTTACTCTTCAAATTCTCCTCGCTAACTCGGAGAAGCTTGGCGCCAAGCTTAAGCTTCTCCAGATCTTTCGTCCTCTGAGCAAGCTCTCTGCTAAACTCGGCAGTCCGCGATTGCAGCTGACGGTTCATATCGAAGATGTACGAATTCAGCGACGAAGTCCCCTGTGAAACGAGGAACGCTAAGAAAAGAAAAGTCAAGAAATCAAACTTAAAAGACGGATGTAAACAACTCACATCGACAAAAAACTTCGAGATATTGCGGAACACGTCCGGTTTGTACATCTCGCTCACCGGGCAAGGCGGGATAGCCTCGCAAGAGATGTTCCGAAGTATCTCTCCGCAGTAATACTCGTCCGGATTCTTCAATTTATCCCCCCCCCGAAGAGCGAAATATCTGTTCTTCCAACTCTCGGAGGAACTTCTAACCCTCGGATGTTTACTAGCATCCGAACCGTCAGAACGACTTACGACCTCAGAAGGCCTTTTCTTTGCCCTAGCAGGCGAGGCCGACGCTTCAGGAGGTCCCGAGACCAAGGTCGGCAGAACGGAAGAAAGAGGAGGAGCTCCCTTGTCAGACGAAGAGGGCACCCGAACAAGATCGCTTGACTTCAAAGTTTTTCGAATCACCGGGACGGAGGGGTCCTCCAATTCGTCTTCGGCCAAAGGAGCACTGCCTCCCTTCTTCCTCAAGGCATCAATACAGTTGGCCGTTCTATTAGACCTCGGCTCGGATGAACGTTTTTTGGACTCCTCAGCCCTTGTCTTATCGTCATCATCGGAGGTCCGTCTCTCTCCTCTCCTAGACTGTGACCTAGGACGGTTAGAACCATCTGGTCGATCAATATCAGAAGATTTTGAAGTCTTCTTCGGATCAATCACCATGCTCAGGATAGTTTTCCTCGCCTTTCCCATTTTCTTCACCGCTTGAGATGCTACGAAAGTGATTCATAAGAACAAAAGCGATAAGATAAGCCGAGTCGTGAAGTATCGGCATACTCGCTAGTTTTCTTGGGATCTTTGGTCGCGGGCCAAGTCTCCCAGCAGAGCTCAGAAAACCTCTTGCCGACGTCGTCCAGAACTTCCTTATTGAGAAGCTTCGGATTGAGGCGAGCTGCAAAAACAAGAAAAGCTGCGATAAGAATCAACAACGAAAAAGAATACTGATGTCTAGCTGATCGGTCAACTACGAATGGAAAGGTTCCATTCATTAACGACTAAGGTCGCAGGAGCAGGGAACGAATGCTTGTCAATCCTGACAAAGAAGTACTTCCTCTGCCAATCGTGAGTCTTACTGGACTTAACGCCAGTTCGCAGTTTATACTGCGGATGTAGGTTAACTTGAATCCACTCCGGCCACTTCGACACAATGTTTAGTTGGCCGAAGCATTTGAACAGTTTGACCGTGAGCAGAATTCCGAGAGGTGCGCTAAGCTCAAGGAGGCCGGTAAAGTTAATAATGCCAGCGAGGTTAAGCTGGGTGAAAGCAATCTTGAACTTCACGCAGAAGTCGACCAACACCTTCGGCAACGGGAATCGAAGATTCCCGACATGGAAGAAAGACTCGTAGAAACAAGCAAAGTTCGGAGGAGCATTCCAAGGACGCTGCGAAGTAGTGGGCAAAAGAACCTCGTCACTTCCGCATCCGAGAAGGGCCTTTAACGAGGCCAGAGATTCTTCGGTTAAGGAAGACGACAAAAAATTGAAATCATCCACTGATCAAGAAGAATACACCTGTTCCGTCTTATTCTTCTGGGTGGCCTTTTCCTTACCTAGGCTTTTTGAAGACGCTCTCAACGCAAGAGGGATGTGTTGGTCGGCATGATCAGCAGCGTCATCACGGAGAGATATATAATGCCTCCGAGATAATTCTGACTGAGATTGACAGAGCCCAAGCTACGCAGAGAAGAGGAAGGAGTGCTTTCCTCGTCAAAAGAACCCACACTCGCAATAATGGCGGAATTCTCACTAGACTCAGCATGGATACACATATCGGCAGACAAATTGGCACGGGAAGGAGAGATATAAAAAAGAGAAGATCATAAAGGTTTAGAAGAAGAGGTACCTGAAATTTACTTCTGGTAGCGAAATGGCAAAAGGCGAAGAGAAGATGCAATATTTATAGAAGCAAGGGAGTGGGAGTCTTCCGAGGGACGCAACTTTACCCCTCAACGTACGCGACCCTAATGCTTCCCAGCACACGTGTCTCTACGCGGTTGGATAAAGAAGAAGCGTCCTAGATACGCAGATTATTGAAGAGGCACTTAGAAAAAGATAAATCGATCAGGGTTAAATCCCGACCTATAGAGCCTTGGTTATCGGACCTAGACTATGAGTAAATTCGCCGACTTGCACGCCGCCTAGTGCGATGAACTGGGGGGGCTTACTGTTAGAGGTGGGATTAGCACCCCTCTAAGGCCCGGCCCGATAAAAAAGGAAGTACATGAGAGATTCGGCCTAGAAAGCATAATAGAAACCCAACATGGCAAAGCCCAACATTAACGAGGTAGCCCGACAACAATCGAGCCGCTCGGCAACGTCGCCCGACCTGCATAAAAGAAGGAGATAAATGTTAAGTTAACATTTATCTTGAGAAAGATAAGGAAGAATCTCTTTTAAGAAATATTCTCCTTATTTTTACTCAGATTTTGTAAAGAATATCATAGAGAATCTAGGAAAAAAACCCTAGATCCTCTGATATAAATATCCTTCCCCTACGTGGGAAAAGACTAAGTCAAAACATATACACTTTGTACTCAAAACCCTAGAGCTGGCGATCATCGATCGGTTCCGTCTCGATTATTCAATAAAGACTAGATTTCCGTTCTAATTCGTTATTGGCTTTTGATCATGTTTAATCTTAGGGAAAATTACTTATCTAGTATGAAAAAGTATAGTTATTATTAGAGTAGGATTAATCTTTTGGCCTTGTTTCTCAAGATTTTATTGCCTAAAGTACCCCTATCATCATTTGGAAGGAAAAAAAAATTTACAGAAATGCCATTAATTTTTTTTTCCATGTCAGCGAAAAAATCAAATATTTACGAAAATGCCACCTTCCCTGCGAAATTAAATCCGCAGTCACGTGTTGCAGATTTTTGTGGTTGCAGATTTGTTTGTGTAATTACGGAAATGATGTTACCGATTTAAATGCAAGTGTCGCAGATTTGTTTCTTTGTTGCAGATTTAAAATAAATCCGCGACAAAGGAAATATACTTTTTTAATTACTAAATTAGTTCGTAGTATATCAGATTTGTTCCATGTGTTGCCGTTTTTTTTGTATACTTGCAGATTTGTTCGTTTTTGTAAAATTGAGTTCGAAGATTTTTTCGCTAGTGTTGAAGATTTTATTGGGTTTTTGCAGTTTTTTCAAGATTTTACGGATTGTTTATGCAGATTTTATTCCCAGTGTTACAGATTTTTTGTATGTGTTGCAGATTTTGAAAAACTCTGTAACACAGGCAAAAGGCTTAAAAAAATTACAAAACTAGTATTCCAGTGTTACAGATTTAGTTGATGTGTTACAGATTTAATTTTTGTGTGTATAGATTTTTTTAAATTGATGACGTGACATTTTTACTCATTTTTTTTTATTGCGGATTTGTTATTCTATTTCCTTAAATAGTTTTATAAATTAATTTAAAATTGAAAATATAATTTATCTTGCAAATAATTACTTTTTAAAATTTAAAATATTATATTGTATGAACCTATGTAGGTCAATTTTTTTATTTTAGGTTGTATTATTTTAATATAGTTTTTAATATAAAGAATTTTAATTTTGTTTTTTAAGCATAATAAGTTTACGAAATAAATTTATAAGTTCCAAATTTATTTGATGTGTTAAATAAAATTTTAATATTAAGAAAATATTCTAAACTTATTATTTTTGAAATTTCAGAATATATACATATATGATTTTAATTATTTTTAAATTGATTTTTTCTAAAATCTTTCCTTTTTCGAACCGGTCATGATTTTATGTAAGTAATTATACCAATTCGACTTATTCTTAAAGGGAAACTTGTATATTATTTTAAAATACTACATTTAAAAAAAATCCCATACAATTATAAAGTAATTAATTCCCTAAGAGTTTTGAATTAATAATAATTTTCTGCAATCAACGAAATAAGTCTATAAATTTTTTATATATTTTGTAATATTTATTGATTATTGTTGAAATTTTGGAATATATGTATATAAGATTTTTTTTTAAACGAAATTTTTTTTAATATCTTTCCTTTTTCTAACCACCATTATTTTAGGAAGATAGTTTGGAAGTTTTACTAATTTGAAAAGATCACATTTGGAAAGTAAATAATTAACAATTATGATTGACTTTAATATCTTTAATTTATAATTTTTAAATTTTTAGTTTTCTTTTAAATTTATTTATTTCTTAGTTTTATAATTTATATTTTTAATTTTTAATTTTAATTTTTAGTTTTTATTTTTTTATAGTTTTTTAATTTTTAGTTTAATTTTATTTTTTAGTTTTTGGTTTAATTTTTAGTTTTATATTTTAATTTTTTTTATATTTAATTTTTAGTTTTCAGTTTTAATTTTTAATTTTTAATTTTAATTTTTTAAATTTAAATTTTTAGTTTTTAATTGTTAATTTTAGTTTTTAGTTTTAAATTTTTAATTTTTAATTTTTAGTTTTTTATTTTAAATTTTAAATTTTTAGTTTTAAATTTTTAATTTTTAGTTTTAAATTTTTAATTTTAAATTTTTAATTTTAAATTTTTAATTTTAAATTTTAAATTTTAAATTAAAAATTTTAAATTTTAAATTTTTAATTTAAAAATTTTAAATTTTAAATTTTAAATTTTAAATTTTAAATTTTTATTTTTTAATTTTTAATTTTAATTTTAATTTTTAATTTTTAATTTCTATTTTTAATTTTAATTTTTAAATTTTTGTACATGATTTTTAATTTTTAGTTTAAAGTTATTTATTAGAATTTTCGATTTTTATTTTTTATTTCCATATTTTAAATTTTTTTTATTTTAAAAATCAATATAAGATTAACTAGTAGTTTAGTCATAGTGGCAATTTAGTCTTTTTACATACTCATAATACTAACTTAGTAAACTTTTAGTGAAGGATACTAAACTAGTAATTCTAATAAAGATTAATACTAGTTGGAGTAAATTTCACTTAATCTTATTATCCAAGTCCCAAATTTTACAATCAATTTGTTCAATTGATTATTGTGTGATTTTCGGAATCAACAGACGCGAAAGAGGGGGGTTACCGAAGTATGTTTCACTATTCCTTTTTTGTGTGATACGAGTGGTTGTGAGTGTCGACTTCATATCATGGATATCGCTAAGTCTGAGGTCGGTTGTGCGAGTTAAGTCGGCTTATTTGTCGCGACTCAGACTTTAAGCGAGCGGGGGCGACCCCGGCTTAATTTTTCATCAGTGCCGACTTTGAGCCATGATTTTTGCACGCATAATGAGGGTGTGTGTTATTTCACCACGGCACTCGTGGAGCGCGTTTTGAGTTGGTTGTCTGTCCAGGATGCTGATATAGTCATATCTTTTGAAAAATGTAATTTTATTAAAAATATAGCTGAATCCTGGAAGGACTGCCTACGTACCCCTTTGAAAGGAGATCAAGCCATTCGTAGTTCGGTTTACATAGGTTGTAGCCCGGTGAGCTATCTTTTTTTTTTGTGACTGGAAGATCTAGTACACAAAACGCTTGAGGTGCATTTAGTTCTAAGAGAAGTCGACGGGTGTTCTCTCTAGTTCGGAGAGCTCGTAGACCCCGGGTTTGACGACCTTCGATATTTGATAGGGTCCTTCCAGTGTATTCCGTGTTTACCGGCATTCCTTTCTTTGGTTCCTTGATGAACTTCGTGTAAGACGAGATCTCCTTCTTTTAGTTGTCATCCTGTAGTCTTTTGTTATAGTACCGAGCAGCAAGGTGCTGGTAATTTTGAATCCTCAAGAGAGCCTAGTCTCTTTGCTCTTCAAGTGAATCAAGGTTATCGAGAAGCATCTTGTCGTTAATTTCTTGGTTCCAGATAAGCATGGATCGCCGAATAGTTGGTAGACTTACCTCGGCCGGTGACATAGCTACCATTCCATGAGCTAAGGTGAATGGGGCATGATTAGATAGTCTTCGTGGGGTGGTTCGATGTGACCACAGAACTCCGTTTAAATCATCAGCCCAATTTCCTTTATGCTCGTCGAGCCGCTTTTTGAGTCCGGAGATGATAGTTTTGTTTGTGGCCTCCGCTTGGCCGTTTACTTGTGGGTAGTACGGCGTCGACTTACTAAGTCTGATGTTCCACTTGTTGCAGAATTGGCTAAGCATGATCAGTATGAATTGTTTTCCGTTATCAGTTACGATCTCATAGGGGATTCCGTGTCTGCAGATGATGTATTTCCACATGAAGCTAGTGACGTCCCGAGCTTTCACCGTTTTGTAAGCTTTGGCTTCTTCGCATTTGGTGAAGTAGTCAGTTAGGATTAGGATGTGTTCGTTTTGCTTGGATTTGTGCATTGGTCCGACTATATCCATCGCCCATCCAATGAATGAGTAAGGAGCCGTGGCGGTCTGCAGTTACTCCGTAGGTGCGTGTATCGCCGGGGCATGTTTTCGGCAAGGTTCGCACTTCGCTGCGTATTTTACATAGTCCTTCTCCATCGTCGGCCAGAAGAAGCCGAGATTTTTGATTTTTAGTGCCAATGACCATCCTCCGGCGTGGTTTCCTCCTGCTCCTTCGTGAGTTTTCTTGATCACTTCCTCGATATCCTTGCCTTCTACGCATCATAGTGCTGTTCCGGCGGCGTTGTATCGAAAAAGGTCTCCTTCCATCATAACGTATCGAGCTGATTTTGCCCTGAGTCTTCGAGCCTCCCATTTGTCTCTAAGTAGTTCTCCACCTAGTATGTAAGATTTTATTTCTGAACTCCAATAGCCTCCTTGTGTTCCATCGTCATGTTCTTGATCTGTTGCGATGTCTTCGTCATTTACTTCTCCATCGATGACATTGCAAATGTCGGGAGGGCTTATACTCGGCTTATCTGTAAGTTCCACTGGGATCATTCTGAAGGATTATGAGTGTTTTTCATGGTTCAATTCTCAGATTGCAACCTAGCACATAATCTTAAACAGATCTAGGTTCTTGTAATCGAATCTTAAAACAAACCTGATCTTTACCTTTGCAGCGGAATGATTGGTGGTAATGACAAGATCAGATTAGAACAGATGAGTACCTGTTCCTCCTTTGGTATCCACACTCTTACAAGCGAGGAATGGCTGCTAGACCGAGATGGAAGAACAACAAAGAGAGAGACTCGAGAGAGAGAGACCGCGGCTGCCTCCACCAAATCGCCAAAAACGACTAGTGTTCAAACCCTAGGGTTGCAATCTAATTTATCTCACTAATGGGCCCAAGTTTAATTAATTAAACTAATGGACCATTAATCTTTTGGGCCCAAGACACAAATCAGACAAAAGCCCATTTGTTGTCTGCCCAACTCTCTGTACAAATACAGTAAATGCCTTAGCATCTTACCGTATTAATTCCATCTTAACTTTCCCGTTAGCTATGGTGTGTGACCCTTTGGGATCATGCAATACTGGTAATAAGTCCTAAACTTATAGATCAAGAGCGGACTCTAGCAAGCCATCATGATCACCCAGTATTTATGACTTATGTCTGATCTCGACATTTATCATACTTTCTAGAGATAGTACGGTAGAATTCAGGACATTCCCAACAATCTCCCACTTATACTGGAATCCTACACAGGACATTCCCAACAATCTCCCGATTGTACTGGAATCCTACATTCCCTAATCCTTTTGTCTCAATATCTCGATCTGGCATAAGGCAAGATGCGTGTCATCCTTATATAGCCAGACCATGTTCATCGGACCAGATTTGATACTGACAATGCAAACGACTTGGGCAAGTCCGTTTGGGAGTGGCCACTCTCTTACCAGCTATCAAGTCTCCGATTGGCCTAGAGATATTACCTCCGTTAAACGGCAGGGGCAAATCCCATCTTGTTCCATCACTATGAACTACACGCTTCATAATACACTCAACCAAGGTCCTTATAGCTCCCAGTTACGAAACAGCGTTAGACAATGATCAAAGTGCATCAATCCATGTGCAGCCACATGCATGCGAACTCAGGTCTAAGGACTATACTCTATAGTCGTATATGAGAACCTCTTATGACACCGATATTAATATCTTGTAGAGTTCTCATCAGCGGGCCATGTCCGGTCATATGCTCCCCTACATATACCTATGTGTCAACTTTGATGCCGCGCATCTATGACCCCTCGAAACTTGGTCATAAGTCTCAACACAATCTAGTCTCAAGTGGTTGTTGGTGTTCCAATTTCAACAACCTTCGACTACGGACACTATGATTTATGTCATTTCGTTAAATATGGGGTTTCAGGATCAAGTCTTACTCATGTACTTCGATGGCCCATATATAATGACATGAATCATTTTGGAACGATTATTTATATCACAGTTAAAATAATCCAGAAATCATAGATTTCATAAACATAAAATATTATGTTTACATGAACCTTTCAAAATAACTAAGTAAAGCCCTTTACGAACTCCCACTGAAATTAAGACTACATCTTAATTTCACTCATCCTACAGCTACAGTCCGCGACTCGTGCTTAGGCCTAAGGAGTGGCTTTGTTACTAGATTAGCAACGTTCTCATTCGATGAAACTTGCTGATCTACTTAACACCTCTGTCAATTATCTCATGGAATAGGTTATACCTATCCTCAAGGTGTTTGGATCTCTGATGTGCAGCTAGTCTTATCTATGCTGGGAATCACATCAAGTTCAGTGATGAACTCTTCTTTCCAAACAACCTCTTTCGCCGCTTTCCAAGCTGCGAAACGTTCAGCTTAAGTCATGGAGTCAGCAACAGTGCCTCGCACCGCCAGACAGACACAAGATATAGCCGGACTGTGACCAGGAATTATCTTTGTCAATTGGAAAATTGCCTTTCAGACTCTATCGACTTGTAGAACCTCACTTTCTCCGTAAACCAAGAATTTATCCTTAGTATTTCTTAAATACTTTAGGATATTCTTTACGGCAATCCAATGATTCTTTGCTGGATTTGACTGGTATATACTTGTCTTGCTTAACATTAAAGCAACATTAAAACAAGTGCGTGTCATGGCATACATGATAGATCCAATTGCCTACGCATATGGAATCTCATCCATGCATTCAAGCTCAGCAGTTATCGTAGGATACTGTATCTTGCTTAACTTAATACCATGTGACATTGGCATAAAACCCTTCTTGGATTGCTCAAAACGTGTAGGACTTTGTCAATGTAAGAATCCTGACTTTGTCCTACCAGCTCTTCTGGATCTCTATCTTTAGATCCAGAATCCAAGAACTACATGGCTTTACCCATGTCAATCAAAAAAACCAACTCCCAAGCCAGTCCTTTACCGACTGCAGTATTGGGACGTTATTTCCGAGAATCAGTATGTCATCGACATACATTATGAGAAATGCAATATCGCTCCCTCTTATCTTTTAGTAAACGCACAGTTCCACTTCGTTCCTGTTCAAGTCAAAACCTTGACTACTTTAACAGAACGAAGATTCCAACTCCGATATGTTTGCTTCCATCCATGAATGGATCAATAAAGCTAACTTACACATAGTGTAATTTTTCGGAGTCCGGGCTCACTTTTGCTTCTTTGAATTTCGCAGATTCGTCGCTTTCAATGATCATCAGATCATGCGAACTTTCAATGATCATCAGGTACAACTAATGACGAGAAATCACTCTCGGATTAGTGACTGATTCATTCATATCTGCGAACTTCAGGCTCTACAGGTGTAGATTCTACAGAAATCTGTAAATCCATCCGTTGCTCTCCCTCAACAGGTTTAGCAGCCTCCTGTATTTCTCGAATTTCTTCGAGTTATACTTTTACTCCCACTGTTCTTCTTGGAAAGTTACTTCCCTTCTTAGAAAACAGAATGGACGTAAAAGTAACAAGCCTTGGTTTCCCTAGGACAACCAGTGAAGTAGCACAACTACAAATATTCAGTAAAGACGAATTTGGATCGATTCCAATCCACATTTACGTGGTGTCTTTCAACTGATATTGGTGGAACTATTTCAGCGTAAACTTAGATATTTCTAGAGCGTTATTCTTAAAGAATATCGTGGAAGATTCGTGTGACTCATCTTTAATCATTTCTAATAAGATCTGATTCTTTCTCACAGAAATACCTCAAGGTTTTCAGGAGAATTGAGCTGTGAAACGACTTCACACTCATTCAGATGATCACACCATTAATGACTCAAGTATTCTCACTCGTGATCTAATCCAGAGTCTTAATACTTCTGTCACTCAGATTCTATACCTCATTCTGGAACTCTTTCGACCATGTCAAAGAATTCCGACTTGTGTCTCATCAAATGAACACAGTCTTACTCACTGAAGTAATCATAAGAGACAATGAAGTACAGGAAATTTTCTCTGGCATTACTGCTCATCGGACCACATACATGAGTATGTTCAATCTCCAATAAGCCTTTGGGCCTTTCTCTAGCTCGGCTAAGATGGGCCCTTTGTCTTTTGGTCTAGTAAGCAGAATTCAAGTCTCATAAGATATCCATTCAAATGAGCCCAAAGTCCATAACTATGGGGTTTCTGAATCTGACTTACTCTATGTGACCAAAACATTTATGCCAAGAAAAAATCAGGTTTAATTCATCAGATTTAAACCAATTGCGGTATTTATGTTACATTTTAGGCACTCTATGGTTTAAGATATAAAACCCATTCCTTGAATAGGGTGCTACAATTAATATTTCATTAAGATTAAAAGAACAAAACTTGTCTTTTATCAAAATGAAAAACATTCAAATTCTTACAAGAAAATGAAAAACAACTCTGCTTAAAGCGATACATTGTAGCAATTACTTAATAAAACCAAGCCTCAAAGGCATCTACAAGTGAAAACCC
Source organism: Orychophragmus violaceus (assembly GCA_030180135.1). Classification (NCBI taxonomy): domain Eukaryota; kingdom Viridiplantae; phylum Streptophyta; class Magnoliopsida; order Brassicales; family Brassicaceae; genus Orychophragmus; species Orychophragmus violaceus. Next base: position 67,573,912 of record CM058239.1, read on the forward strand.
TACGGCTGAGGCAGCATCTATAGCTCCTTCCAGACACGCAGTTCCACTTGCCCTTCCTTCAACGTTCTACTGTTCCTTAGGCTCTGCATATTATCACAAATATCAGTGCCACAACCAGTATCCAATACCTATAAGGTAGAACTTGAAGTAACAACATGAATACCTGAGGAAGTAGTCTCATACATCAACTCCTCATAATCTTCCATGAATTTAATGCAATCTCTCTTCCAATGCCCAGTCTCTTTACAGTAGCAGCACTTACCAACGTAAGAGGTATCTGACTCGGGCTCAGAAGACACACGCTTGCCATGATTCAAAATCTGGACAACTTTGTCTTCACCCTTGTCAGCATTAGGTTTAGTAAACCTACCCTTCTCCTTCATGAGATTATACAGGGTACTCTTCACGTTTGGCTTAACTGTCTTGAGCATATCATGCAGTTCAGTCAGCGTCTTCGTTAAGCCTTTCTTGATATAGTTCCTTCTGAACTTATCATAGCTTGACGGCAGTGACTGCAGAATGATCTCAGTTGCCAATTCTTGGCTAACTTGATAATCCAGTTTCCTCAGGTTATCAATGTAACCCATCATTTTACTGACATGAGGACTTACTGGATGATCATTTGGTAGCTTGCAGCTAGTGAGAGATTTAACCAACTGGTATCTCTCCACTCTTACCTGCTCCTGAAATCTCAATTTCAGGCTGCTGATCATCTCTATTGGCGACTCCATGTTCTCATATTGCTTCTGCAAGTCTGAGTCCATGGTAGCCAATATCAGACCACGCACATCTACCGCATCATCATAATGCTTATTCCAAGCATTACGTACTGCATGAGAGGCATTGGACCCGATCCTCTCGGGGAGAGCTCTCTCAAGGACATAGTCCTTTCTCTCCTGCCTGAGGACTAGCCTCAGGTTCCGCGACCAAGTCAAGAAATTTGATCCGTTCAGTTTGTCCATCTCAAGGACAGACCGGATCGAGAAAGTGTTTTGATTTTTTGTGCTCGTCATAGCTGAAATTTAGAGATAAATAGAGTTTTAGTTATTTAGTTCATAAAAGAGTAATCTTAATAACTTATAAGAAAACTCGCATTGCATTCAAAATTTCTTTGTTTAACCTCATAAGAATGCAATGATTCCGAGACCCATGTTCAGCTAAATCCAAAGTGGGCCACTGGCCGTCACCCGGAATTAGCTTTACTTGGTAAGCATACACATAGCTAGTTATATCCATATAACTCTCGGTTGTGGATTGGGCCCAAGGCCCAATACACCAGATGTCTCAAGGCCCGGGACTCCCGATGGCCCAGTCAAGGAAACCAATCTCTTACAGCCAAATAATCACTAAAGTCTGGGACTCCCAATGAAATTAGTGACTATATACTACTTTACTTACGCGAAAACAGACACCTCACACTGTAAGCCATATCTGTAATCGAATAAGCGTTAAGTAGCTGACAAGATTGGAAAGACATCCAAGCTTGATATTGGTTTTTGAGGATTTTAAGTTTTATTTCCAAAAATAGAAGATTACTATTTTGGGAAACTTACTTCTTTAAGAAACTTTCTAAATTTAGAAATATTCTAAAAATAGAAATTTCTAATTTAAAAATTTATAAATATTTTGGGTTGGGTCACAAATTATAGGCCCAATTCTTGGCCCAAGACCATAGAATTCCAGTTGGCCCAATAATTTGACATAACCGAGTCGGTTTATTAATTCTGGTCCAAGACCAAATTAACTATCAAAACCATCGGTTATTTACTAAACCAGACCAGCTCTAAATCATTTGGTCCAACCAAATCAAACTTAGACCAGCCTTCGGTTTAGGTTAAAATTCAATTTTGAATTTCAATCCGGTTTAACCAGAAATTAAATAATACCAATTGTATTAAATAATTTCCAGCAAACCGCGATTTGGGTTAACCGCTTGAACCACCAATTAAATTGGATCGGTTCAGTTAAGTCCAAAACCGGGAAGAAACACCTAGTGTTTTAGCCAATTTGACCTAACTTGCGGTTTAAGGCTTTAAACACACGATTAACCGCCAATTAAATTGGACCGGTTTAATCGGTGCGGATTGGGCAACGAACCGCGAAGCTCGGTTTAACCGATTGACTATTCGCGGGACGTAAAATTTTAACGGGCCAAACGATCGACCACGGCCCATGAACATCACAAACGATCCACGATCGTTGCGTCCAACCATGGCCGATCGATCCTTGCCCATCCGTGATCCACGATCACACGGCCATCATGTCACGACCGATCCGATCACACGATCCACGGCCTCTCGATCACGCGGCTTAAGGTGATCGATCATCGATCGATCCAATCGATCTCACGCATCACTTACGGCCCACGCATCACTCAGCCATCGATCACCGGTCGATCACACAACTCGGCTTATTGATCGAAAGCATCTCTCGGCAATCGATCCATCCGATTGTTGTGGCCCACGATCGATCACATATGATCACGCTCGATCACATACGATCATCGATACATTAACGCACGAAACCGAGATCGAGTTATTATCGGCCCATCATATAACTCTTTCTTGCTTAACAAGAAATCGATGATGGCAACAAAACAATGAATGATCCGAGACCATTCTTTGCCGATTAGGGTTTATAGGTTTTTAATCAATTTTGATTTGATTCATTAAACCATTAAACAACCATTATGATCCAAATTACAAGAATCTAATGAACCTTAGCTCTGATACCACTGAAGGATTATGAGTGTTTTTCATGGTTCAATTCTCAGATTGCAACCTAGCACATAATCTTAAACAGATCTAGGTTCTTGTAATCGAATCTTAAAACAAACCTGATCTTTACCTTTGCAGCGGAATGATTGGTGGTAATGACAAGATCAGATTAGAACAGATGAGTACCTGTTCCTCCTTTGGTATCCACACTCTTACAAGCGAGGAATGGCTGCTAGACCGAGATGGAAGAACAACAAAGAGAGAGACTCGAGAGAGAGAGACCGCGGCTGCCTCCACCAAATCGCCAAAAACGACTAGTGTTCAAACCCTAGGGTTGCAATCTAATTTATCTCACTAATGGGCCCAAGTTTAATTAATTAAACTAATGGACCATTAATCTTTTGGGCCCAAGACACAAATCAGACAAAAGCCCATTTGTTGTCTGCCCAACTCTCTGTACAAATACAGTAAATGCCTTAGCATCTTACCGTATTAATTCCATCTTAACTTTCCCGTTAGCTATGGTGTGTGACCCTTTGGGATCATGCAATACTGGTAATAAGTCCTAAACTTATAGATCAAGAGCGGACTCTAGCAAGCCATCATGATCACCCAGTATTTATGACTTATGTCTGATCTCGACATTTATCATACTTTCTAGAGATAGTACGGTAGATTTCAGGACATTCCCAACACATTCATCCCAGGTGTGCATCCGAGCTTGAGGCTAAGGCTGCAAGGGCATCTGCCGATGTGTTCTCCTTCCTTGAGATTCTTGTTAAGTTGAAGAAGTCAAGATCGATGGTTAGCTGTTTGGTTATACCGAGGTAAGCATCCATTCTTTCGTTTTTGGCATCGTATTCGCCGATGAATTGGTTCTCGACCAACTGTTAGTCACAGTGGGCTTGGATGCATTTGGCACTGATGGCCTTGGCCAATCGTAATCCGTCAATCAGAGCTTCATACTCAGCGTCGTTGTTGGAGGCTGAAAATCCTAGCCTGAACGATTACTCGAGCACTTCTCCCGTTGGTGATTCGAGCCGAATTCTGATTCCTGAGCCGGCCTTTGGCGACGATCCATCCATGTGGAGGCTCCAATTTGTTTCTTCTGACTGATCATCTCGTGTCAGCTCGGGTGGGAGTTCGACAATGAAGTCCGCTAGGACCTGGGCTTTTACGCTAGTTCAACCTATGAACTCGATGTCATACTCACTTAGTTCGATTGCCCATTTGGCCAATCTGCCAGATTGAGTCGGGATGTGCAAGATCGACCGCAGGGGCATAGTAGTTAGGACGATGACCAGGTGCGACTGAAATAAGGTCTGAGTTTTCTTGCTGATGTCACGACTGCTAGAGCCAATTTTTCGATAGTTGGGTATCGAGTATCCGCTCCATCCAATGTCTAGTTGATGTAAAAGTTTGGTCTCTGATCACCACAATCTTCCTTTACTAGCACCCTGCTTATGGCCGCACTTGATACTGCTATGTAGAGGTACATCGTCTCTCCTTCTTCCGGTTTAGCTAGTATCAGAGGTGTCGTAAGGTATTCTTTCAACTGTTGGAATGCCTCTTCGCACTTTTCGTCCCATTCGAACTTTTTGTTTCCTCTCAGGAGTTGATAGAAGGGAATGCATTTATCTGTCGATCTGGAAATGAATCGGTTGAGTGTGGCGATTCTTCCGGTCAGCCTTTGTACCTCGCGAGTTTTGGTCGGAGATGGTAGGTTCATTATTCCCATTATTTGTTTTGGTTTCACCTCGATCCCTCGTTCTGTCACGATATATCCTAAGAATTCTCCCGAGGTAACGCCGAAGGTGCATTTTGCTGGATTTAGTTTCATTCTGTAGTCTTCCAAGATGTCAAAACACGTTTTCAAGTGGGTGACATGATCCGCCGCTACCAATGATTTTAAGAGCATGTCGTCGATATAGACTTCCATGGTTCGGCCGAGATGTTCTGCGAATATTTTGTTAACAAGACGTTGTTACGTCGCCCCTACGTTTTTCAGGCCGAATGGTATGACCTTATAGCAGAAGGTTCCTCGATCCGTTATGAATGACGTCTTCTCTCTATCGTCTGGGTGCATGAGGATATGATTGTATCCGGAGAAGGCGTCCATGAATGATAGGAGTTCGTTGCCGGCGGTTGCTTCAACCAGTCGGTCGATGTGCGGTAGCGTTAAGCAGTCTTTTGGGAAAGCTTTGTTCAAGTCGGTGAAGTCGACGTATACTCTCCACTTGCCGTTTTTCTTCTTTACCACCACTGGATTTGAGAGCCACTCGGGGTACTTTACCTTTGTGATGGATCCGGCCCCCAAAAGCTTATCCACCTTGTCGTTTACCGCTTGTGCTCTTTCCGCTCCGAGCTTCCTCCTCTTCTATTTGATATGTCTAAATGTTATGTCGACGTTGAGCTCATGGCACGTGATGTTTGGGTCGATTCCTATCATATCCTTGACTGACCACGCGAACGTTGATACATTTTTCTTGAGGAAATCGATGAGCTCGGCTCTGATGTCAGAGTTGAGGTCAGCTCCGATCCCTACGCTCCGTTCGGGGTTTCGATCGTCAATATTTACATGCTCGATCAACTCCAGTCATGGGTTGTCTCTGTCGAACTCCTTCGGGGGGGGGGGGGGGGGGTCGCCCTTTCCCAAACCGTCGTTGTATTGACGCCGGTTAAGCTGCCTGCGTCGTTGGTTCCTCCCAGTTCCTGCGTTGGGAGTGGTGTTCCTGTCATCGTCGATCTCTCCTTTGGTTAATTGAAAAATCCAAGTCCCCACAAATGGCGCCAATTGTTGATTCTGAAAATCAAACAATAATCAAATTAGTGAATTGATTAGAAATTAAGGGACTTGGATGAATTGATTAAACAAGAATCGAAAGGCAAGAACAGGTTGGACCAAAAAATCTAGTCCGATTAAGAATATGAGCCGGAATCGATTAGTTATCGCTAGCTCTAGGGTTTCTGAGTACAAAAGTGTTGAATGAATCAAACTTCGTCTTTTCCCGCGAAGGGGAATGATATTTATATCAGAGGATCTAGGGTTTCTTCCCTAGATTCTCTCCGATATTCTTTACAAAATCTAAACAATCTAGATTCTGTTTCCATAAAAGATTTATACTTTCTTCCTATTAAAATGTTAAACTAACATTTTATCTCTTCGACATGTAGGTCGGTCCAAGTACGTCGCCGAGCTCTGCTGATGCTGCCGGACTACCTCATGATGGGCCTCCATTATTTCTTCATGGCCGGATCTCCTCGGGGCCATTTCCGTTATTGGGCCGGGCCTTAGAGGGGTTCTAAACCCACCTCTAACAATACTATTGGTTTCTCTTGAGGCATTGAACCATATACATACTTCATCTTCGTCCTTTCCACTTCCCATGTGACATTTTGTGCTCTAACCGTCGTTTTGGAAGCGCTAGAGTGAGGTAAACCGTATAGTTTTTTCAATTAATGCGAATTTATCTGGTGTCAAACCGTGATTTTATTCATGTTTTATATGTTAATGAAGATACACCAATGGTAGAAATGGGAGGATGCGATTGCAAATGAGAGTTATACCCCAAATAAGGTAGTTAATTGCTCCTATGTTACTAGTTTCAGTGAAGATGCTAGCGAAATCTTTATATGTTTTCATTCCTTTTGTAGCTCTTAAGAAAAGAAGGCCACCCATGTACACAACCATGATTTCATTAAAGAGCATTTTCTCGGCATTATTAAAGACTCAATCATCCTGGGATGGACGGTATGATATTTTGTAAGTAATGTGCTTGTTATGTCTCTTTTGGAACTACCGAGTGTTTAGGTTATGTCTTTTACATAACAACAAGCATTTTTGAAGCAATTCTATGTATATGTGTTGAAAGAAGATTACGTGACTTTGCGCCTTGATTTCATTATGGTAAATATTGATCATTTTTAAAGTTCGTAAACAAAGCTTTGATCTGATCGTTTAGATTGACCTCTATTTGATATCTACAAAAAAAATTTTTTTGTGTGTTTCTCATAATGTTACAATGAACATATCTCTACATTCAAGTACTTTTCAGTTATAGTACACTGCCTCTTTATGCCATTGTCTCACATGTAAAAAAAGCTTAATTTCGACTAAAGAGCTTCAGAATTTATAGGTTTGGTTTTTCGAATTATGTATGAAAAACTGATCATCTTCTTATGTTACAACAGATGGGGAGTAACTACAAGAAAGCAATATTCGAGGAGAATGTGCAGGTTGTTCTTGGTGTTTGAGAAGAAAAAGTGAAGAACAAGAGATACCTCGAAGCTTCAGCTAGTAATGGGAACGAAGGAAGGTCTCAGGATGGTGATACAAGTCCTACTCCTAATTCTTGTTCTGGTTCTGCACCTGGTGCTGGTGCAGGTTTTGCCGGACTTCAGCTCAACAGATTAACTAGAACCAACGCTGGGGAGACACAAGATGAGATTACACCTCCTCATAACAACAATTGAGTAGAGATAACCGATCTTCCTTAAGAGGCTCATCGTCAGATTTAGCTTATATATCAACTTTTGTTGTTATACATAAGCTATAGTTAGTTTATTTTAGTTTTGTTTTTACAAATTAAAAGTCTTGTTGGATTAGAATTGGGAGGGCAATATGTTTGTATATATACATAAATTGTTTGGAACATTGTAGCTGGGTTGTAGTTCAAAAGCATCAAATTGAAGTTGTATGATGTTCTTCTCTCTAAGATAACATCTTTAACTGCAACTTGTTTTTTTCTCTTTTACCATCTTTACTATGTTTTCCTAAAGGTACTGCTCACAACACTCACAACCCTGAAAGAATGGATGAATGTGACTCTCGTAAGAACCACACTGTTGCGACTCTTTAGATCAGAACATGATGCATGTATGTTTCATGTTCTTTGGTGTTAATGTTGCTACCAGAACTCTTTTCAGGTAAGCTCAGTTGGATTTTAGCGTTATGTTGCGGATTTATTGTTATGATTTATTGCTATGTTGCGGATTTATAAACAACTTTGTTTTTACGGATTTTAGTGCTGTGTTGCGGATTTATTGGACTATTTCTGGTTCTACAGAACCGGCTCCTTCATCTTCGCTGCACTCAAGTTACGTTGAAGGTTTTATTTTTGTTTCATAGAATTTTCTCCATATTTGCTTTCTTCATATGCTGAGTCAATCTCTATAATTGATACACACAACCTACGAGTATTTTCTTGAAGTGTTCCGGAAAAATGTTTAAATCGTCATGGCTATCAACAACAACAAGACGAGTTTATGTTGGTAATTAAGCCAACGTTTTCTTCGGATACATGTAACTCATCTAAATTTTATGCCTTTTCTTAGTAACTCCATATTGATCAAATACTATTTCACTGAATCGTTCGAAACTTACCGTACCTTCGACTTCAAATTCTCGATTTTCTCTGTTATCTGTAGCAAATAACCATATGTTGTCTTCGAACTTTCCATTACCAGAAATAAGAAGCACTTGCACCATGATTGATGAAGAATCATATTATAAACAATTATGAAGAAGAGACATAAACATTTAGCTGATGATGAAGATGAAAAGTTAAAAAAAAAGGAGATGATGAATTACGGCGATGGTTTTTAGGTTTATTTTTCCGCAAAATATAAAATTTATTAAACAATTATTACATTACCAAAAACGATCCTCAAAATCAGGAGAAGATCACGCAACAGTTTTTTGAATTAGTTAAATTTCCATTAATTTGTAACACTAAAATAAATATGTAACAAAGCACAAATCAACACCATTAAGAAAAAGTCTGTAACATAACAGTGCATTTATAGCAGTGTCATGCTAGTAATTTATAAATTCAATTTCTTTTATTGCAGATTTAATAAATCTGTAACACTAATCCCCAGATTTATTAAAAATAATAAAATAAATGTGGAAATATTCAAAAATCTGCAACATGTTACTGTAAATCTATGCCACGTCAGCAAAAAAAAATCATAAATCTGCAACATTAGAACATAATTGTGCGACACATTTAAAAATATGTAGCACTACAGTGCTAGACTGCTAGTATAGTAATTTTTAGAAACATTCTGACGTGTTACAGATTTATAAAAATCTTCAACAAAGTAAATAAATCCACAACAAACGACAATAAGTCAGTGCAGACTTAGTCAAAAATCCGCCATTTCAATAAATTTGTAACAAAGATTGCAAGTTATGTTAAAAAAAATCCATGCGGATTTATTAAGACGAGAAGATGGGATTTTTGTAAATATGATACATTTTGTTGATGTGGAAAATACATAATAATAGAATTCCTATAATATTTTTTTTTCATAACAAAGATTAATAGGGTCATTTCGTCCAAAATTCCGACCTCAAAAGATTCAGAACTCGAATGCTTTTATAATAATTAACTTATTTTTTTGTTCCACCACAACGTTTTCCATTTCTTTGAGCATATACAATATACTAATTTATAAAGTGGAATATCATATATGTAAGTTGAGAAGAGATTGTGGTGGAAAATTAGATGTGAATATCATATATGTTTTAAATATGTAAGTTTGAGATTATGAATTGGATTTGGATTTTGAGATTTATGGTATTGTGGAAGTACCAATTGTGGCCAAGGTAGTGTGGATACCTTAAATTTGCATTGGTCCAACAAAATGAAGCAAAATCATATGAGAACAATCTTAAAAAACTTATAACAAACTTTTTTTTCAAAGCTTAGATCAATGGATTATAACCCAATCCGAGAACAAACCTTACTTTCAAAATTTTGAAAAATTATTGTTAATTCAACAAAAGAAAACATTTTAGATAAATAGTTACAAATTATTTAGCCTAAAATTTTGCATCAAAAGTTTTTCATGCTACATTGTCCACGTTGTCTGTAAATGCTTATTCCACAACATGCTATCCATCATGAATACTAACTCGATCAAGATGAGACAAATATTTTGAACATGTTTCCTACATTTACATATATTATATACGTTTCCACAGTGTTGTAATTATATGTATCATTTATTATATTTCATATATATCCATTCACCCCAAATTACCCACATATTGTGATTTATTCATTGAAAAATAAGTGCATAGAATTTTGTTTACTTGTTCCATATTATTCCTAATTTTTGTCGTCCACAAGATTGTGTCTACGAATAAATAAAAAATAGTAATATGATATAAAATTAAAGAGAAAAAGTAATTATAATTTATAAAAAAAAACAATTATTTTTTAAACTAAAAAATTAAATTAATAATCAAAACATGTGAAAAGAGAAAGAAAGAGGAGATATATCATTATTGAAAGGAAAGAGGAGAGATGGCGAAAGAAAAAAAAAGAGAAAGAGAGAGATTTAGGGTTAGATAGATAAAAAAAAGGTTAGGAGACGAAGGTTAGACTTTGAATTTCATAGGTTGAAAGTATCCAAAAAGTTTAAAGTTTCTGAATTTGTAAATAGAAAGTAGCAAAATATCTCTTTGTATAAAATTCTCTGGTTTTTATAATAAGGTGTACCATTTTGTTACATAGTCGGTGTTCCTAACTCTAACTTAGCATACTTATACACATGATGTAAGTGCTTCCAAGTAATATAACGAAGCTACTATTACACACGTTAGCAAGCGAATCCGGTTCTTGTTTAGTTTCTTTCTCTCATTTTTTGGTTTTATTTATTTTATTTTATAATCTAAATTATGATGTGTGTATATATATATTTCAATGTTTTTAGTTTCTTAAAACTAGGAATTCTTTTAATAACTTTTTATTTATTATAATTTTCTATTTTTATATTTAGTTTTGAATTAAATTTTATTATATATTTTAAGTAAGTGAATAATCCCTACACATGTACATATATATAATTTTGACAAAATTAATCAATTATAAAATCAAATAATATATTTTATTAATATAATATTATATATATATAATTTTAAATTGTAATTCTATTTCTGGAATTGATATATTTGTATCAATAAAGTTATAACTGATTCAATAACTTTATAGCGCAACAAATCAACAATAACAATTTTGATAAATTGCTTGCTCTTATTTTAGAATAAAAGAATAATATAAACAAATAACTCCAAAATTAGTTTTCTCTCCTAGTTTATTATTCACTTATACTATTCACTACTAAAGATTGATTTTCGCTTTGGGTTTATCTTATTGAGAAAAATCGATTTTATCCCTAATTTTCAAACAAATTAAAGTTTTTTTTTATATATTTTTCTCATACTATAAGAAAATATCACATATAGAATAAACCGCTATGACACAATAGCATAATGTTATGGTATGTTCTATCTTTGCTCATCATAGTAGGTCTGCCACTTTACAAAGCGGTTTACGCTTATGCTATGCTCGTTATTTTTTCAATGGTGTTTACGTATTTTGCAATTGTATATTTTATAGTAGCACTTAATGTTTGTTATTATTTATTTATGCAAATAATTCTTGTATGTCACCATCAAATGTTCTATAGCAGTTTATTTGTAATTGTTTCAGTAATATATGCCTATTATTTTTATTACTTAACATTTAATAATAACATTAAATTTTATTAAAAGATAAATTAGAATTTATTATAAAATCATAAATACAATTCCTAGTTCATAACAATAAATAAGATCCTCAAGAAGACGACCAAAAAAGAAAAAAAAAAATCCAATTCCTAGTTCATAACTTCACACAGCTCGGGTGGATCGCCGTTCTTGAAGATCCACTCACATTGACTTCAATGCTTCCCTCTTTACTTATGAAAAATGAAATTCAAACAAAATAAATTTTGTTAGTTAAGAATAAAGATAATTTCAAAAGAATTCCTTCAAAACAATTAATCAAGGTACAAAAGAACTTTTTAGTTCTTAATTATTGGAAATCATGTAATGTGTACCTCCCAAGTAACAAATCGTTACAGGATCTCAAAGATTTCTACATTTGAAAAGAGAGTAAATACCTCTTTTGTTTACAAGAACAAGTAGATGCAACTCATTTTATCCATGGATTATAATCGTAGTAATAGACATCTTGGATGACCACTCTAGCTCTTATCAAAACCTGGCCCAACTGAGAATTTCCTCTTATGAAACTAATCATCCCTGTCATGAGCACTCCCGCAGTCATAAGTGTGCCTAAAATGTGTACAACCACAACGAATAATCAGTTTTTAGCCAAGAAAACAAACATTGGAACATATCCAGCGAACATAAGGAAAATTTTAGCAATCCCCAATAAATTTTGAAAAATATATGAAGAGAGCACATTGAAATACTTTCTACATAATTTCCTTAATTACATTACATCCATTATGAATATAGTTTTATACAATTGGAAACTTGAGTTTCTCTAATGCACATAAAGTAACTATGGTACAAAAAAATCATATATACCAACATCGATTCCATTTGATAACCTATCGAATTAGAGAAAACATTTGGATATCAGTAACAAGGCCATTCATCTTTTTTACATATGCAACTTATGTAGCAAATTTTACCACTCAAAGAATAAAAAATTAGAAGATCAAAAGCGCACACTTTTTCCTCATGTGTTCTTCATCATGCCGTAATTCAAAACAAAAAGTAAAAGAACCTTAGTGGAAGACGCACAATTTTGTACCTCAACGCTGTATTTGATGGCAAAACTGGGGAAAGTATCAAAATTAGAAACGAGTGATTGTCCCCAACATAAATTGGAGATCGTATTTGAACGATTTCAAAACAGATCGATTACATTATGTCAATAGAATTTTAAAAAACCTAGTTCACAAAGTAACTTCACCACTAAGATTCTTGTTTAATCTTGAGCATAAGCCTTTCAACACCATATGCCCTTCTTCATTCAACTGCATTTAGATTCACATTCAACATCACGATTCAGAGATGAAGCATAATCCCAAAACTAGTAAAATGCTGAGAATCAAACTTGTTTGAAGAACTTTTCACGAAATATGTGTGCATTTGATTGTGACTAATCTTATTTTTGACCTTTTTATGGTAGACCAAAGAGTTTGAATGTTCTTATCCTTGCAATTTTCCTTGCTTTGTCACTTGTCAGGTCCGAAAATTACACACAATATATATTCATTAGTTTAAAATTAGACAAAACAAAACACATAAGATTTTCTGAAACTATTATAGTACAGTGTTTGTTTCTATATCATCATTCATAATTGAGTATACATGTCAAGAGTTAAGAATTTTTCATTGATATCCTTTAGTCAGGTCGAACTTTAACTCTCACAGGATTCCTAACATGAGCCATGGCCAGCTCTTCAATGCCCTCTGTTTGTATAGCTGAAAAGAGGCCAGCTCTCCGCTGCTTTGACAGTCGATAAAAACATATATTGGCATGATTATAGAGTGAGCTCTGTATTAAATACAAATCAAAGCACACATATTACTCATTACAAACCTCGGGTGATCTTTGATATGTCAGTTTGCTGAAGATTTTCCTGTCCTCTTTTTTTATTGAGTCAATCCTTGTCAAAGACGAGTTCCGGTGATCGAAACATATAATCCATAATCCAAAGAAGGAAATTACAACCCCCAAATAGCTTTAAATGTTGAACGATAATATGTGAAAACTGAACATCATTGAACATGATAATTTAAGATCCAAATGAAACAAAAATTTGATACTAAAATCTTAGCAACATGAATCATCTCTTACATAAAATTTTATATGAAGAAGATGGGGGGAAGAGGTTTCCCATTTCCAGAAGCTCTTCCTCCTCCTCCTCCTTTGGCTCCTTGTGAACCCTTTGCGACGGAGGGATCCTCATCGGTACATGTAAACAAATTTACAGTGAAATTCAACTTCAGATTTAGTAACCCAAACCAAAATCCACAGTGAGAAAGAAAAAATCCCCAAAAGTTTAGTAAACTCGGGGGTGTTATTGGTTGTATAAGTTGAAATCAACTCTATTAGATTTAAAACATATCAGATTTTAATTTTTTGATTCATTTCAAATTGATTCTAATTCATTTGAATCTAACTTTTTAAATATGTATCAATATATTTGTAAGTTCAACATAGCATCATTTGATTTCTACACTAGAATTGAACTCAATAACTTATAATTTATAAATCCATCATTTTTTAACTTCTATAATGATTTGTAATTTCAGATTTGTGTTTTTGTACCCAATATAATATAAAATATAACTTTTAGGTTAACAATTATTATTAAACTTTAAGATTTGATCAATGTTTAATTTGGATATTTTGGTAAAATGGAAAATTGTTTGGTTAACAAAAATCTGGGTTTTATGACGATAGTATTTTTTTGGGTGACATTGACTATAAGCCTTTAATAACTATTATTATTGCTTTATTATTAGAAAAATGATTTTAAAAATTTTAGGGTAAATGTTATATTTTGGTTAGTATAATTTGAGCATGAAATTAGATTCAGATTCATTTAACTTTTTCAAGTCAAATGAATTCTAAGAATCCATCAAATATAAATAACACAAGATTTCAATTATTGTGCTCAAATATTTAATTGAATAACAATGAATTTCAAAAAAAATTAATGAAAAGATTGTAAATCCAAAACCAATAACACTTTAAAATATCTTAAAAGAGATATTTTAAATACAATAACCAATAACACAATATTTTAATATAGAATTCACAATTAATCATTGAATAACAATGGATTATAAAACTCGTAGAATTGAATTTAAATCTACTATTGAATAACACCACCTAAGTTTTTAAGCGAGATTGATAGAGAATGACGAAAGAGGAATAAACGACGAGCAAAATCTACTAAACTAGTATCAAATGATTTGTAATCCACTACAAAAGATGGATTCTCGTGTTTCGATTTTGAATAAGGATAATGCATCAGTCATTTATTTGATTGGAATGGAGAATAAAAAAAGAAGACCCAAATAGAAGATATAAGATGAAGAGAGATGGAGTCAAGAAAACTAGCAGGGGTGAAGAATATATTTATCATAGAGAAGAGATAGAGAATCAATGAGTTTTTTCTCGTTGAAATGAGGAATGACTAGGGTTTGTTCTCTTTTCGTTTTTGCTGGAAGAAGATATATCTAGACAAGAAAAAATAAATTATTTTTTTTTGTGTGGGAAACTGATAAAAATGAAAAGGAGAGTAAAAAAAATTGGAAGAGGGAGAATATAATTTTTTTAGCAGTTTCTTTTTTCACTAAGTACTTAGCCGGGAAATAAAATTAATTTTCCGCCTAACCTATACACAACGTTTTATAAATTAACGTGCTATGACCAATAAAAAATAGAATTTGCATTTTGGAAAACTCTATCTAAAATTGAGGGCTATGTCAATCATAAAAAACGAACATATCGCCATTTTATTCTGCAATCAATGTGACATTTTCCTGTAATGTCACCAACATTTTCGACTGAGAAGAAAACAAAAAGAGGAAAGGAAAGAGAAGAAGAGAAGAAAAACGGCGGAGGAGAGGAAACTTTTCTCCTTTCATGAAGCAGCTCATGTTCATGGTGAAGGAGATGGTGATAAGGATGGTCGTGGTAATGAAGATGGTGACGGTTTTGGTGCTGGTGATGGTAATGGAGATGGTAACGATGGTGTTCACGATCAAGATAAGATGGTAATTTTGGGGTTTGCGCATAAAAATAAAATACATTCAAGTTTAAGAATAACAAAGATAGCTAATGTGATATTTAGATAATTATGTTTAACATTGCTATGATAAAAAAATTTAGTTAATCAATAACACATATATTTTATGATATTATGATCGACTTAACATGATAATTTATATATTTCATATTTTCATATTTTATTTTATGATAATTTAATTAATATAATTGTATATAATATGATAATTTGGTTAATATAATATTATTTTTAGCACGTTAACGTTAGATATAACATGTTAGTTTTGTAATATAATTCAAGGTTTTTTCTGGTCAACATGATGCACAAAAGAAACCTATCTATCACTAATCCAAGTTGGAGGCTCCAGTCCTGTAACGTCCCTTTCTCGTCATCCGCTGACCGACGAACTGACCGGTCAACAATCAAACAAGAACATGACCGATCAAACCCGAGCAGGCCAAACAAGAAAAATTTGTCACAATACGAAATCCAGAGACAGTCTGGTTTGAGTCAGTGGCTCGAACCAAACCGTCCTTGACTCCGTTAACCTCGTTTCCACAATACAAGGCTTTCAACCAGTATTGCTTCCACGAGTTGTATCGGTTCGAACTAAACCATATACCAGGGAACAATTCCAATTTAAAGTGTTTTAAGTATTTTAAATCCTTTAGCCTATTCTCATCTAGTTCCAAAGTGTTTAAAATCAATCTTTTAAGCGCCCATAAACCTGCACCGAATAAACCAAAATCTTGGAAATCAAACCGTGGCCAAATGCAATCCCGAGTCTACACTGAGATCATCTTGCCTCTGCCGAGGACATGATGATCGAGATCACAAGCCATCATGTGTGATGAGCTCCACAACCCACAAGCATTCTCTATCAATAAAAGCAGCTACAGAAATCGAGATCACTGCGGCACATGTCCTCAATTATACGCGATCTAACTATCGCGATACTATCACCAACACCACAACACTGGGCCCACTATGAAAACTCGGCAACTTCCAAGGGAACATTTAGCTACCCCCATGGTAACTAAAACCACCCACGACTCCTAGACATAAACACAAAGTCATACAACCTAGGACACCGTTTTTTGACCATCGGTACGCGGTGACTCGGGCTACCCCTAGATAACCTAAGCTTCTATACAGTCTGGCCCGAGGACATGACCATGTATTCTCTGAAGCATACACTTACCGGCGTCACTCAGTAGGTTAACAACATAACCAGAAACACTACCTAAGGTACATGAACCGATCAGGTAACTACCCGAGGATCCAATCCGGAAGAAAGTACCGGAACGCCATCACTAGACTTGCAGGATCTAACGCACCCTAGAGTCCTGATAAAAATAAAGTAAACAAGCACACTCACTAGGAATCTACAATAACACAAAAGACCTACAAATTCAACATAAATAAATAACACAATCTCATCACCCAATCTATTTTGAGAGTCCTATCACCAACCTCCACAACACCCGACCTTCTCGGGTTCCATACCGGATTAGGTATCTATCAAACTTAGCCGGTCCTGTGACATAGTAAGTAGCATGCAATACGTTATATCCGTCCCAACACCGGAATAGACTTAACATCACACAATCAATCCGTCCACCCGGCCCAACACCGTAGTAGACCAATCACAAGCAAGCATCAATAATCACATAACAACAATGACAAACCCAATTAAACAATCACTAAGGTTCAATAATCTTTTATTCTTTTCTTAACCTTAACTCATTCAATCCAGTACATTTAGATTAATAAACTTACTAATCCCATTGACAGCTTGACCAAGATTATCTCTTTAATTCATATTCCAAAAATTATGTATTTTAATCTCTTCGATCCGTCAGATTGAGACTAGTAAACTTACTAATCTCATGGCTTCTCATTAATTCTTTAGTTACTCCAATTAATCCGCTTACCCCGACTATTGTCTAATTAACCTACCCCGTCAATATACTCTAAGTGTGTTATGTGTTTTAGTTCGTATTTTAATTAACTCTTAATTCCTCGTACATAGATTCATAAATACGTTCTTACTATTATATGTATGCATATAGGTCCTAGAATGTTGTTCTAAAATGAATGCATCAACCAATTGAACAATTAACAATATAACCAATCAATTACCAGACAAACTAGCTAGCTTTCCATATCATTAACCTAACCGTATAATTAATCTATCGGATTATTAATCAACCCAGCCGTTCTAACCAATTAAATTGTACAGGTTTGCAACCTAATTATACGGTTAATGAATCCGGGGTCTACATGACCTAATCTATATGCATCACACAATTTAGCCGACTTAGAGTGCGTAGAAATGGCAGATGGATGATCTGACAGAACACCAAACCCCGAGACCAAGCTAAAACCCTTCCCAAACCTTTCCCGAACCAAATGACCTGAATCACGAGCTATACCAGCTTTGAGCGTTGACCAAACCGAGAGTTGACCAGCAGACTTTAACCAGCGAGAGGAGGTTGCGTTGACCGCCCATTCAATCCGTTGGGAGATGCAAGCTTCTTTACCAAGTTGGATCTAAGGCCGGGGTAATACCAGCGGAAAAAGGAGCTTCTCCGGCGTTGACACTTCTTCACCAAGTTGGATCTAAGGCTGGGGGTACTACCATCGAAAAAAGGAGCTTCTCCGACGTTGACTACGGCAGCTCCGGCGTTGACCGGCGTAGAAGAGGGCTTCTCCGGCGAGCGACTTACCACCGATGAGATAACTCGCATGGAAGATCACTGCGAGGGGAGAGACCTCACAGCAGGCTTCTTCCGGCGGCTACTAGAGGATTATGGGCAACGACGGCGCGACTCTAGCGATATTTCCGGCGACAACTGCTGATCTCCAGTGAGGCCTACAGTGACGGCGAGAGGAGAAGGAGGAAGTGAGAGGCTAGAGAGAGGATGTCTGAGTAGAGGAGGAGAGAGAAGCAGCGTGTTGTATAAACTCGAGTGAACCCTAGAAGATAGAACGTTTGCGGAATACTTAGAGAGAAACGATATTGAGGCAAATACCCTTTTGTCTAGGGTTTCTATATTTCGTGTGTGTTAATATTTACAAACCCATAGACCCCTTTATATACTGCCCCCAAAAACCCGATACAATAGACAATAGAAAGCCCTAACGAGATCTTTTCATTCTCTCGATACAAGGGGAAACTAAACCGCCATAGTGTATTTTAAATCTCAAAATACCCTTTTGCGATAACAGGTCCTTCACTCGAAGTTGCCATAGACCGAAGTTTCCCTTTGCTCATAACATGTCCTTCAAAATACCCTTTCATTCTCTCGATACGGGCCTTCGGCCGTGACATTCCTTTGCTCACTCAAGAAAGGCCCCTTTACAGTATCTTGAGATTTAAGTCACCTTAGGATAACAAACTCCACCTTGACGAAAAATCTCAAAAATATCACCTTCTAACTTTCCTGACATCTGAGGGGTCACCATCTTCCTCTAGCACCGGAAGATCTGGAGTAGCTCAAGACAATGTCTGAACTTCCCCGTAGGAACCGGCTTGGTCAACATATCAGCTGCATTCTCCAACGTAGACACCTTCTGCAATAAGATCTCTCCAGAAGCTGCTAACTCCCTGATTTTATGAAACCTTATAGCGATGTGCTTCGTCCTTGCATGATACACTTGATTCTTTGCCAGATACAGCGCACTCTGGCTATCACAGTGTAGCTGAACTCCACCTTGCTCAACTCCCAACTCCGCCACAAGTCCTCGCACCCAAAGTGCCTCCTTAGATGCCTCACCCATTGCCATATACTCAGCTTCCGTGGTTGACATGGCTACAACAGACTGTAACACGGATCTCCAACAAATAGGTCCTCCTGATAGTGTAAACACATATCCCGTAGTGGACCTCCTATTGTCTAGATCACCACCGTAATCTGAATCAACAAACCCCACAACTGATGCACTCTCCTGAGCGCCAAACATAATCCCACAGTTAGCAGAACCCTTCAAATACCTGAGTATTCATTTCACTGCTTCCCAATGATCTCTTCCAGGATTCGACATGTACTTACTAACTTGACTAACTGCTTGAGCCAAATCAGGCCTAGTGCAAACCATAGCATACATTAGGCAACCAACCGCACTTGCATAAGGAACTTGTGCCATATCTTTGATGTCTTCAATGGACTTAGGACACTGCTTCGCTGAGAGATTGAAGTGATTCGCCAAAGGTGTAGAAACTGTCCTTGCTTCCGACATGTCAAAGCGTTCTACCACCTTCTCTATGTAGCTCTTTTGAGAAAGCCATAACCTCTTAGAGCTCCTCTCTCTGCGAATCTCCATCCCAAGGATCTTCTTTGCAGCACCAAGATCCTTCATTTCAAACTCTTTTCCCAGTAGTCCTTTCAACTCAGCAATATCATTCATATCGCTCGCAGCAATAAGCATATCATCAACGTATAGCATAAGGAATATGGGAGAATGGTCATCAAGGTACCTTGTGTAAACGCAGAAATCATACTCACATCTTTGGTAGCCAATTTTCAGCATATAAGAGTCAAAACGTTTGTACCATTGTCTTGGAGCTTGCTTCAATCCGTATAAGGACTTCTTCAACTTACATACAAGCTTCTCCTCACCTGGCTTTACAAACCCCTCAGGCTGCTCCATATAGATTTCTTCTTCCAAATTTCCATGAAGAAACGCAGTCTTCACATCCATTTGTTCAAGATGATAATCCCATACCGCTACCAATGCTAACACAACTCGTATGGAAGTGTGTCTAACCACAGGTGAAAAAATCTCGTCATAATCCACCCCTTTCTTCTGTGAGTATCCTTTTGCCACCAACCTTGCCTTGAACCTTGATACTTCTTTCTCAGAGATTCCTGGTTTTACCTTGAAAACTCATTTGCATCCAACCGCCTTCTTTCCTTTAGGTAAAGGAACAAGATCCCATGTCTGATTCTTGTCAAGACTCTCGATTTCCTCTGTTGCAGCTTCCAGCCATTGCTCTTTCTCCTGGCTACTAATAGCCTCTCAAAAATTGGCTGGATCATCTGTACCAACAACCAAGGCATAGTTCACCATGTCTTCAAAACCGAATCTTACTGGTGGTTTGGAAACTCTCTTTTCTCTGTTAGGTACCAAAATTTCCTCTGCTTTCTTTTTAACACGTTTTTCCACCTCCTGCTCCTCCACAACAGGCTGCTCATCACTCTCTGCTGCTGGTCTATCTTCTATAGACTCCTCCTGAATTTCCCTAGAATCCGTGCTAGTCTCAATGGTTACAGGCACTTGTTCTGACCTCGCCTGTTGCACCATATACTGCTCATCGAAAACCACATCTCGACAAAACACCCTCTTCTTATCTTCAGGATCCCATAACTTGAAGCCCTTCACACCTTTCTCAAAACCCATAAAGATGCACTTCTTTGACTTAGAATCAAGCTTTGATATTTCGTCACCCGGAATAAGCATATAAGCTGGCCATCCGAAAATCTTCAAGTTTGAAAGATCAACATCTTTCCCAGACCAAATTTCTTCAGCTATCTTTCCTTCCAAGGAACTCCTTGGCGATCTATTGATGAGATAGACCGCCATGTTTACTGCCTCTGCCCAGAACCGTTTTGAGAGCCCTGCATTCAACCTCAAACACCTAGCCTTCTCTGCAATTGAACGGTTCATCCTTTCACTGACACCGTTCTGCTGTGGTGTTTTCCGCACTGTGAAGTGCCTCTGAATACCATGCTCCTCACAAAACTTCTGGAACGCTCCATCAGTATACTCCGTGCCATTATCCGATCTCAGATACTTTACCCTTCTTCCTGTCTGGTTTTCAACTTCAGCCTTCCAAATCTTGAACTTTTCGAATACTTCAGATTTCTGCCTCATGAAGTACACCCAGACTTTCCTGGAGAAGTCATCGATGAACAAAACAAAGTTTCTAGATCCTCCCAATGACTGTTCCCGAGTTGGCCCCCACACATCAGAATGGACATAGTCTAGAAGACCTTTTGTCGTGTGTTGCCCTGTCTTGAACGAAACTTTGATCTGCTTTCCCATCACACAGAATTTGCAGAATTCCATCTTGCAGCTCTTCAACCCGTCCAGCAACCCCCTCTTGTGGAGTTCATTGAGACCATTCTCACCAATGACCCATACGCATATGCCATAAAGCTGTGGTCTCTGCTTCAGAAACGGCAGCTGAGGCTTCTCCACCTACAACCACGTTCCCTATCATCCGATATACATTACCAGCTGTCATCTCTCCCTTCATTATGACCATGGATCCTTTACACACCTTCAAAACGTTTTCTCCTTCATCACCTTTGAATTTGAATCCGTTTTTATGAAGTGTGCCCAAGGAAATCAGATTCTTCTTCACGCCTGGAATATGTCTTACATCCGTCAATGTTCTGATGCTACCATCATACATCCGAAACTTCACCTGTCCAGTCCCAATAATACCACAGACCTTGTCGTCTGCCAACTGAACATAACCCATATTTCCAGCCCTATACGTCTCGAACCATTCCTTATTTGGAGTCATATGGAATGATGCTCCCGTATCAAGTATCCAAGAATCTGCGCGATTCCCTGAAGTGACAGCAAGCATATCATAATTGATATCTTCTGAAACATCCTTTGCCTGGACTATATCTGCAGACTTTGAAGAGTCCTGCGAATCCCTGCCTCCATTCTGTTTCCTGGCTGGACAGTCTCTCTTGAAGTGACCCTTCTTGCCACAACCAAAACAGACTCCCTTAACCGCCTTTGGTTTTGATTTTCCTCTGCTACCTCCATCTGCCTGCTTCTCTGTTGACCTCCCTCGCTCCTTGTTGTAATTTACGTACAACCCGTCTCCCTCAGACTTAGTATCCACGTTACCTACGCGTCGCTCATGATGAGATATAAGCGACGAAGTAACCGTATCTAGACTTATCGTGGTTTTGTTACACGTTAAGGCAGTTAACAAAGTCTCATAAGAAGAGGGCAGAGAACACAGCAGAATCATGGCTTTATCCTCAACCTCAATATCCTCACCCACACGCGTCAGATCTGTGATGATTTGGTTAAACGCGTTTACATGCTGAACAAGATCTCCACCTTCAGCCATCTTAAAACGGTATAACTTCTGCTTGAGAAATAACTTAGAAGACAACGACTTCGACAGATACAACTTCTCCAACTTATCCCATATAGCCTTCGAAGTTGTAAGATCCATTACCTGATTAGTAATCTCGTCTGAAAGACACAAACGAATTGTCGAGG
Organism: Orychophragmus violaceus; assembly: GCA_030180135.1. NCBI lineage: Eukaryota > Viridiplantae > Streptophyta > Magnoliopsida > Brassicales > Brassicaceae > Orychophragmus > Orychophragmus violaceus. Next base: position 67,596,495 of record CM058239.1, read on the forward strand.
TCGCCATGTCTGTCATCTCCTCCCAATCATCATCTTTGATCGCTTCTGGTTTTGTCTCTAACAACGCCTTCTTCATCCCCTGATGCGATAACAGGTCCTTCACTCGAAGTTGCCATAGACCAAAGTTTCCCTTCCCATCGAAACGAGGAACGTAGAACTTAAGAGAACTTCCGGTCATCGAAACCTTGTGCTCTGATACCACTTGTTGTATAAACTCGAGTGAACCCTAGAAGATAGAACGTTTGCGGAATACTTAGAGAGAAACGATATTGAGGCAAATACCCTTTTGTCTAAGGTTTCTATATTTTGTGTGTGTTAATATTTACAAACCCATAGACCCCTTTATATACTGCCCCAAAAAACCCGATACAATAGACAATAGAAAGCCCTAACGAGATCTTTTCATTCTCTCGATACAAAGGGAAACTAAACCGCCATAGTGTATCTTAAATCTCAAAATACCCTTTTGCGATAACAGGTCCTTCACTCGAATTTGCCATAGACCGAAGTTTCCCTTTTCTCATAACAGGTCCTTCAAAATACCCTTTCATTCTCTCGATACGGGCCTTCGGCCCGTGACATTCCTTTGCTCACTCAAGAAAGGCCCCTTTGCAGTATCTTGAGATTTAAGTCACCTTAGGATAACACAGCGGAGCTAACCGGCGGCAGCTTCTCAGGCGACATTCCAGCAACGGCAGTGACTTCTTGGCCGACGGTTGATGAGGAGAGGGAGGAGATCACATATCTACAAGTACCTTATGATGATTCAGGTTCACTTGAGAGTTATAGAGTTAACATGGAACCCAAGCAACTAAGGAAACTTGAAGATCTTGATGATTTATTTGAAGATGGAGAGAGAAGATGAAGATTTTGGTTGAAGGTGGAGAGAGATGATGAAGATTTTGTGGGAGGTGGATAGAGGAGAGAGTTGAGAGAGTTTTGAGTGGATTCTTTGAATCTTTTTAGTGAGAGAGAGAGTGAGAGTGAGAGTGAGGTGAGTGAAGTGAAGTGAGAGGAGATATGGGATGGTTGCCATGCAATGTATCCATTGACACTTGTCACTCCAGAGAATATTCTGCTTTCCATTTATTGAGTTTATGAGCTTAGATTCTTTAAAGAGGAGATAAGGAAGAGGTGACACTTGCCACTCCAGAGAATATTCTGCTTTTCATTCATTGAGTTTATGAGCTTAGATTCTTTAAATCTTCGATTAAACTGCTTGGTGAATATTTGGCTATCTCAGTTCAATCTCCTAAAATCCCCACGTAGCTTCTAAATCAACTCCTAAAAGTTGCTTTTTATTTTAGTAGACTTCATGAGAAACATTACGCAAATTGTTTCACCCAAATTGGCCTCCCATAGCTCATGTACAGACATTTATAAGTTTTACTGGTTTTGTCGGCTTTGTCGGTTTCCATCCCAATCGTCCGAAAAAATCCTTTTAAATCCGTTTTTACCAGTTTCAGTCCTCTAAGTGATTTCTTTAATTAAAAAGAGAATCAATTGGCCCGTCTATGCTTCCGTCTTTCATTTGTTATAATTACCAAAATGCCCCTTAACTTTTTGAAATTATAAAAAGCCCTTGGTTGACTTTTTGACTTGCCGGTTGACTATTTCATGAGACAGGGTATTACATTCTTCCCACTTACAGGAATTCTGCCACCAAATTCTTCGTTACTAACAAACCTCAAATCGGAAGCATAATCTCGTAAGCTCTTGTTTCTGAATCCGATCCAACTCTGCTTCGATGCTTATATTCTGATCCCAAATTACACCCATATTTTTGCTGCCCAATCTGATCTTCTAGTAAAAATAGTCTCGCACACCTTCCCATTACACTGATGTCTTGGACTTCCCACTCTGAAATGCTCTTGATCACTTTCTTATTCCTCAACGCATTCGCTTGAACTGAAGTTTTTGATCCGTCTTCTGATTACTAAAACCGTTGATACCTCCAAATTGCCCAATTCTGATTTTTCAAATCCTTTGTGCCAAATTGTTGATCCTCCAAACCATAACACAAGCTTCCCCACTTTGTCTAGACTTCAGAATTGTCTAACATTAACTCGGCTTCCATTCCCATTGTTTGACTTGCTCCCAAAGCTTAATGTCCCCATTTGACACTCTGTTAACATTGCTAATCCACACATGTCTGAATTTCCCCACAATCACTAATGCTGAACTTTATCGAGCTTCAAAACTTCTCTTCCCAACCGATACCTCTAAGCTGATTCCTTAATGATACTGATGCATCCCAATTTCTTTGCTAACTCAACATACTCATCCTTCTTGAATCCGCCTGTTAGGGATACCCACACTTTCCCTGAATCCATACTGACTTGCTTGCAAGCTCGGGTCAAACTGCCCACAACTTCCTGGAATTCATCTTGTCATTCGGGTTTGGGTTCGGTCTCGTGTTCGCGTCTCGTCGTCCATCACATCCTGTATCAACAACTAACCCTGGAATGGTTAGACCTTTCAACTCATTCATCGATATCACTTCCTTATAGAGATATTGCTAATTAGTCATGTACCCAACGGTCACTCATGGCCAACTAACAATATCTTATAATTCCGTTTTACCATACATAAGTTTCCTACCTTAACTGATATCAATTACGAGCTTATCTCTATCTAAAAGGTTTTCTAACCTTGCCCTCTATTAACAAGTTCAACAGATAACTTATCATTCTGTCTACACAAATCTAATGGTCTAACACTTACCCAAGCGTCTAATAACCCAACCAATCAGTCTAAGCGATTCACTATCCAAAACTCAAGCTACCTTCAAGCAACATAATGAATAATTCAACGCGATAATGCGTAATCACAAGATCTAACAACCTAACGGTCCCATCAATAACTGATCCAATATTCTAGCAATTTAATGAAAAAAGTAATGCAACGAATCTCAATCAACCATCTATCCACCTAGTGAACACGCATATGCAATTATAGTAACCTAGCGATGAAACAAATGCAATTCTTTCCCAACGAATCAATCTAACCAACGAGAAATGCAATGTCATCAAACTTAACATTCTAGCAACCTAGCGATTAACCAGATGCAATGATTCAAAATCAACGGCTAGCAACCTAGCGATCAATCAATGCACTACTCACATCAAGCGTTCTAATACCCTAACAAGGAAATCAATCACACACAACCACTTAATCAAGGAAATCGTCTCATTCGCACAGTAATGAAAATACGGTTGTCTCATAGGGTCTTGGTGAGAAATCGCTCGTTCGGACCTTCATTCGTTTTCACGTTGTAACTATATTGCATTCACTGGCCATCATATGCATGTAATATCATTACTCCGTACTCGAAACGATAAACCGAATTACCCCACATACACTACGTAAATAAAACATACATACATCACATAGAGTTTTAAATACATAGGTCTGTCGGAGTCTACATGGTAGCAGTTACTCGTCCATCCCCAAAAAGAAACACCGCTACATTACCGAATCCTTCGAGACGAATATAAGCCGATATATACATCAAAATGTGAGTTAGAGCACTTACTTACCCGGCTGAGTCTAACACCCGAACGGGAACAACTCATATACTTGCACTAGATGATGAGTTTGTTCCCCCAGGCATGGACCTCACGTCGAGGAGGAACCATCGTACCTACCCTCGGAAGAGCACCTCGAAATGAGACTTGATTGGAGACAACTCATTTACGAGTACTTCCAGCACGGACTCATTCCCCCAGACAAATGGGAGGCCCGCAAAGTCAAACAAAAAGCACAAAATACTGTGTAATACAAAATAGATTGTACAAGTGCAGCCTATCCGAACCATGCTTAGTGTGTGTGTTCACGGAAAAAAGATTGCGACCTTACTAAAAGAAACACACCAGGGCACCAGCGGAAATCACTTTGGGGGCCGATCACTGGCTGTACAAATCAAACGACAAGGCTACTTCAGGACCACCATGGTTGCGGACTGTGAAAATTACTTAGCAAGGTGCGATAAATTCCAATGACGTGCACCTATAATCCACCAACCATCTGAACACCTATCTTCGATATCATCTCCCTATCCATTCATTATATGGTCTATGAACGTCATCGGACCTTTTGTGCCATCTGGCAAACAGAGACAATGCTTCGTGCTAGTCCTAACAGACTACTTCACCAATGTATAAATGCAGGATCTTACCAGAAAATAACCGAGTTCCAAAAAAAATTCATCTTCAAGTACAATGTATGTCGTCACGGTCTCCCCTATGAAATCGCAACAGACAATGGAACTAATCTCACATGTAAAATGTTCAGAAGTTTCTTGGAAACATACAACATTAACTTGACCATATCGAACCCGAGATATTCTCAAGAAAATGGACAGGCCGAAACACCAAACAAGTTGGTTCCTGACAACCTCAATAAAAGACTTGATGCTAAAAGCAAAGAAGGAGTGAAGATCTCCTCGGAGAACTCTGGGTGTGCCGCACTGGCAAAGCCACTAACGAGACTCGAAATGGAACTGGTAGTTCCTGCCGAGCTACACATTCAAAGCCTTCGAAGGATACATTTTCCTCAAAACGTTAGGCTCAAGGAAAAAATGCTCCTGGATCATTTAGAGATGACTGATGAAAGACTCGATCAAGCTCTAAATCGAATTCAAAATTATCAGCAGGCCGCATCTTGCTACTACAACTCCAAAGTCAGATCAATGAGATTTAAGGTAGGAGACTACATTTTGCGCAAAGTATTTACCAGAAAAAAGGAGCCGGATGGGAAAGCCCCTACCAAGTCACCGAAGTAGTCCGTAACGGAGTCTACAGGCTCAAAAACATCATAAATGACAAACCAGAGATATGACCACGGAATTCCATGAATCTCAGTAGGTATTACCACTAAATACTACTCTTAAAATCGAACTACTTATAGGCTTGATCCCTTGACATGGTATGAAGGAAGCTTGCCCCTCGAGTGCATCCCCCACCTCCTTTTACTTCTTTATTTTATTCCACCAGTCTCAACGACGGGCTCAGTCCTTCTTGTACAAAATCTGATCGATTAACATAACTGTTTTACAATAACTCGTCTTATTTATGCTTTGTCGAATCAAAACATCCGATCTCGGTGTCAAAGCAACTAAACAAACGATCTGATACAAGGAAAAAAATTCACAAGGAACTCAGCCCGCGAACTCTAATAGGAGACAAACGCAAGACAAATACGTCTCAAAAACACATATCAAGCTCGACTGGCCATCACACAAGAGCTCGCGAACGTCTCCTACCTTCATACCCATGCTAAATACAAGCGTTTCTTTAAGGAATTACGATCAAACTCGGAATGTCCCGAGATAAGCTCTCGATAGAGAAGTAACGATCCAACCTAAAGAATGACCAACACATCACAAACTCGATCAAACTCATTTGATGGATTGAAAAAGGGACTTCCCTAATGGTAGTTCCCCCACAATCACTCAAACGTTTCCACAGCTCAAATGCCATCTGATCGAAATCACGAGTTTACCTAACATGAAATCAAACACTCAAACCCCTCTGAGCTCATTGATCTACGATCTGAGCTCAAAGACTCACCTAAGACAACTCAACACGAGATAACTTAGACTGGATGCAAGAATAAAAGCATTTGTAAACAAAGTCTTTAGGTTAAAAGCCCTCCTAGGCACCGAGCAATTCAAGTTCAAAAAAGGATTGGATTAAAGCCTTCCCGGGAACCAAAGTTTAACATAAAATAAAATGGGAGAGAAATAGAAGAGCCGTTCATGCACCTTCCTCCTCTCCCAAAACTCAAGTTTTAAAATCCGGCCCATCACTGGTCGGTCATGCTCTCTTCTGCTCCCCCGTGGACCTGAGGGAGTCGGAGTTGGTCAACTTAGAGGTCCAAGGACTGTGACGCCACGAGCGTCTTATTGTCATCTTCCAGCTCAAGGAGCAGCTTCTCCTTCTTAACAGCCAAATCAGCTCCGCCCTCTAACTCGTCGGTCAGCTCCAAGTTGGCCTTGACCTCATGCACTCTGATCTGAGCGTTGATCTCGAGCTTCTTTGAATCCCACAAATTCTGAACCGATCTCAAACATCTTGGTATTGGTACTGAAACGTGAGGCGGTGATGAGGACATCAAGCCATAATCATCCAAGCAGACTAGATGATGGCTCACCAAGCTAGTATATGCCCTTGGAGAGAAGCAGTTTGATCCACTAGGGACATATGTGCAAGTTTTTGGGCATATCTACCTAACCATAAGGAATTAAGCTATGATTAAACATGTTCCAAAAACTTAAGCTATCAAGAAGTCTTCAAAAATTGTAAGTGCTTCAATAGCCTTTCACATGAGGAAGTTATGCAAGTTACAAAACAAAAGACTTCCAAGGAAATTGCTGGAGACTAACTTCCACTTATGTGAGAGCTCATAACGGACCAGGAATAATCAATCAACACACAAACTTTTTCTAAATCCTTAATGATCAGGGAATCCAGGATAGTTGGAATCAAGCCAATACCAGCTCGTATGAAGAAGTTACTCAAGTTCTAACCCAATAGTTTCTGGACTTGCCTCATTTGGAAGCCCACGGACTTGATGCACTTCAAAATTATATTTGGAGACCAGGAGGGCGTTTAAACATCTCTATGGGCCAAGGTTTATACTTTTTACCTTAATTTAGTTTTATCCCAAATGGGTTTTCCACTAAGGTTTTTAACGAGGTAATCTGAGGTCTGACCCATTAGAAAAGAAGCATGGCCCATCCGACCAACAAGCCATACACGGTCTATTAGGCCTTTGTATTTTATTTTATTTCCTGTTAAGGCTTAAGGCCCATGTCGTTTTATTATGTCCTTTTCAACCCTAGGCTATAAATCCCTTTGTATCTTTTAGTTAGAAGTTACGTTGAATGAAAGAAAAACCCTAAAGTCCTATTGTTCTCTGACGGCTGTGATTCTATTGCACTGAGTGTTTTCTCCTTTGCAACTCAAGCCAAACCTTATTCATGTTCGTGATCTCATCAGTTTCAATCCATCAAACCGCATCAGAAGAGAGCGACTTCAGTCCAGCTGCTCGTTCACTATCTCTATCGTGTATGTGGTCCAAAGGAGAGTGACTACAGTCCAGCCTTTATACCTTCCTCAGTTCGGTTCAGTGTGAGCTTCCCCTGGAGCTTACATCATATGGTATCAGATCATATCCTCATGAAACTATCCGGTCAATTCTAAACCCTATCATCTATATTTTCTCCACGATTTGTTTTCTTGTCATACCATTCGAAAATCTCAAAAACTTGCATTAGCTAGTTCATATTTGTTTCTGTTGAATTATTTGCTTCTGATATTTCATCTTCATTAAAAAAAATCAGAGTTGATAGTTTGATGAACCCAAAACTGGCCGCATATAGTTTGTCCTAGGGTTTATTGGAAAATCGCTTGAACTATTGTGTGTTGCTGAAATTGCTTGCTTGAGTCAGTTATTTCGATAGTTCTGGATTGATGCATTCATTTAATTCATTTATACTTTGCACTAAAAAAGTGTGCTAACTTGCATAAATAAAAACAGCTGCATCTAGGAATCATTAAGTTTTAGGTCGGTTTGCTCAGCTTACTTGGTTTGCGGTTTAATTGCATGTTAGATTGTTAGGGATGCTAGATTCTATCATACATCATATAGTTGTTAGTATTCTTAAACAAGTAGTATAATTCAGAACAAAAAAGGAGTTATGAGTCAATTGTTTGTAAACCGGACACATATAAGACTTGTTGTTAGGTTTACTTGCTTTGAATGTTTCATCTTGCTTGAATTGCGATTGTTGTTTACTTTTTCTGGGTTCATCTTGCATCGAGAATTGGTGTGCTTGTTTCCTTTGCGGCTTGCTGTGGATATTTTTGCATAACCGGGTAGTACTTAGCATAACTTGGATCCTTGATATCTCTGTTTATTTGTTTACTGCACCTTTCCATTGTTGCATCATCTGTCAAAAAAATAATAATAATAATAATTGACCATAAAATTGCATAATTTCCATTTTTTGTAGTTGCCTTTTTAGTTTCTTGCTTGTTCTTTCTTTTCTTCCTTTTGTGTTTGATTGCCTGCTAAGTGCGGAGGAACATGAAGCATGGACGATGACAATGCAGCACCGGTCGACATGGTGCAGCTGTTTGGAGCCTTCCATGCCGTTGGTGAGCGTTTGAGCCGGCTGGAGCAACAACGACTATCACCACTCCAAGCTATGAGAGGAGGACTGATAGCCTGTCAACAAGAGATATCAGAAGAAGACCATGCCGCGGATGAGATGGAGCCCAAGCCACCCGACCATTACCAGCCGCACCACACCACCAGACTAAGACCAACTAGACCTTGGACTCAATCTAACTACAAATCTTATAACTTTGGTTTACAACCCATATCCTTTTCAGGAACTGAGGATTACCTTCATTGGAAGAAGATTTGGAGGAGTACTTTTGGGATTACAACATCCTAGAAAGAGACAAGCCCTCGTATGCCATCCACACCTTGACTGGAGAGCTTATTCATGGTGGAAGCACGAGGATAAATGGTGAGTTCATTACAAGGAACCAGTACACACATGTGAGGATATCAAATGGCTCTTGTACGAGAAATATGTCACGCCTAGGCTTCCATCAAAGGCACATCCAATCCCATCGACCACCTTGTTCCATCGTCCACCTCTCATCCGTGCTCGACCATCTTCGACCATTGCCCCATTGTCCGATCAGCATCATTCCCGGACCAGCAGGAAGAGCGCCCTCGGCCAGCCTTGCGTTCCACATCTCAGATCGTGTGTAGGGTCTCCCCAACCAAAGCCGGTGCAACCAAACATGAACTATGATCTAAAAAGAAGTTCACATCAGGTTAATGTGTCCCACACTGAATATTTTCATTTTGTTTACAATCAGCCAAAGACATTTTTAATCCACTTGCCCTTGGCCAAAAGTATTGAGCAGGACGCATATAGCACATATGAGCTATTGAGCAAGGACGACAGTCCAACCGAAACAGCTGCACCACCTGGCCCTGTCCGAGGCAAAGGAGACTCCGCATGAAAAAATCAGTGGCGTCCGAGTTGTCTAAGGAGCCAATCCAAGAAGCCTGAAACCATCACCGAGCCGAGCCCCAATTACACACCTAAACCGTGAGCTGGACCCTTACATGAAGAGGTTCATGCCTTGGCCAACACTAAGGTGATTTATGAATTTAAAAATGCTGAAACCAAGGTAGCTAATTCACGAGTACATAAACTGGTCCAATCTGAGACTTGTTTAGATGTTTATGCTTCCATGATTGCCATAACGCACTTGATTCTTGTCAAGAGTAGTAGGGATAAAACATGTACGGAGGACGACATCAAAAACCATCGATCAGTTTCAAAAGTGAAGAAGTCATTGCAGAACGTTTATGGGCTAGTGAACTACACCAATTGTGGCACAGCCACAGACACAGAGCAGAGCACGTTACAGCTTATTAAAGATGACCAGATAAGTTTGTATATTACACCTCACAACTTTAAATCTTTAACACAGATATGATTCACTTGCTCTTTTCCTTAGGGGATCATGTAGGTACTAACTCTGCTATGGAGTTTATAACCCAAGGAGCTGTGGAGAAAAGACTACAACACCTGAACCAATAAACCTCGTCCAAATTAAATCCGAGCCAAGTGTTTAAGAAGGACCAAGCCACAGCCAGCCCCATAAAGACCGAGGCTTACCCACGAACCGGAGGCAAGGCTGATATCAAAGAAAATATGCACGGCCCAAACCAGACTGAGAGTGTTAATCATGTAAGCATTTCTTTAAAACAATTTATCTCTACTGATTCCACAGTCGTACTAAAGGACCTATTGAATTTAAAAGAACATGAGGAATTAGAACATGTTTTAAAAGATAAAATTACATGTTCAAAAAGTTTATCATGTCCTATAGAACACCTAATGCTCTTGTTTCTTACTAAAGGTGTCCAAGTAATTGCAGGAACCAAAGAGAAGAACCGAAAAGAAGTACCACCCAACCATGGATGCTGCAAGACCAAGACCATTGGAGATGATGGTGCAGCAGATCATCTGTGGTGGCCAAACCTTAGCAGAGGCATGATAGTGAATCACCTACTCAAAGGAATATTGCCTGATAGCCCATACGTGAACGAGCCCCGGATCCATCAAGGAAAGGCCATGGACTCACAAAACCGCATAAAAGCTAACTTGCTTTCTTTTGGTGCAATTAATACGATTTCGAGGTCAAAACCTTTTCTAGAGGGCAAGTATAATGAGGAAATCAAGTCATCATCAGCCAAGTAGACTAGAGGATGGCTGGCTCACCAAGCCAGTATAAGCCCTTGGAAAGAAGCAGCTTGATCGTACCATGGACATATGTACACATTATAGGTCATATCTACCTATCTATGACGAGTTGAGATGCGAATAAACCTGATCCAGAACCTTAAGCCATCAAGGAGTCATCACAAAGTGTAAGTGCTTCAATAGCCTTTGACATGAGGAAGTTATACAAGTTACAAAACAGACGACTTCCAAGGAACTCGCTGGATACCAACTGCCACTTATGGGAGAGCTCAGAACGTACCAGGATGAATCAAGAAACAAAGAAACTTGTTCCTAAATATTGACTCATCATGGAATCCAGGATAGTTGGAATCAAGATAATACCAGCTCGGATGAAGAAGTTACTCAAGTTCTAACCCAATGGTTTGTAGACTTGCCTCTTTTGGAAGCTCACGGACTTGATGAACTTCATAATTATATTCTGAGACCAAGAGGGCGTTAAAACATCTCTCTGGGCAAAGGTTTATATTTTGAGAGAATCAGCTTGATCGTACCAGGGATATAGGTACACGTTTTGGGGCATATCTACCTAACCAGGAGGAGTTAAGCTACAACTCAACCTGCTCCAGAACCTTAAGCCATCAAGGAGTCCCCAAAAATTGTAAGTTCTTCAATATCCTTTCACATGAGGAAGTTATGCAAGTTACAAAACATAAGACTTCCAAGGAACTCGCTGGATACCAACTGCCACTTATGGGAGATCTCAGAACGGACCAGGAAGAATCAATCAACACATGAACTTGTTCTAAATCTTGACTCATAAAGAATCCAGGATCGTTGGAATCAAGCCACTACCAGCTCGTTGTTGGAATTGTGTCCAGTAATCTCGGTACTGTCTCTAGAAAGTAAGAGTATGTCAATGATCAGACATAAGTCATATAATACTGGGGGTCATGATGGCTTGCTAGAGTCCGCTCATGATCTATAAGTCTTGGACTTATTGCCTTTATTATATGATCCCATATGGGTCACACGCCTAAGCTAACAGGAAAATGTGTTGGAACGGCATAGCAGAAGTACGATAAAAGTGCCAGGCATTTGTCGTACTTAGAGAGAGATTAATGGGTCTGATTAAATCCAAGGGATTTAATTAGATTGGTATTTGGGCCCAAAAGCCCAAAAGGAAATAGACAAGTTTTATAATTAAAACTTAAGTCTGATTTTTCCTTCTAACCCTAAGCCCCCTGCGATTTTCTTCTCTCTTCCTGCGCCTCCCACAGCTTGGTCTAGCAGCCTCTCTTCCTGCTTGGTGTGCGTGTTTGAACCTCTGGAGGAGTTATCACTTGGTGGCTCTCTGATCTCTGACCTGTTCTCTCTTTCCGCTGCATAAACAGGTAAAAGGTGAGATCTTATTGTTTCTATTCAAGAGAACCTAGATCCGTATGTTTAGGACTGTTTAATCTGAAGAACTGAATCAGGATTAACACCAAAAACATCCTTCAGTGGTATCAGAGCTATTGGTTCTGGTTTTTCTTGTTTAGAATCTCGTTTAGGATTGTTTTTCTTGTTTAAGAAGTGTTTTGAATCAACTACTGATAAGAAAAATCACTTAAGCAACAAGGAATTGAAACCTAAACATATTTGAAATCGCAAAAACCAAGCTATATGATTTGGTATGCGTCGGTTTGATGATGCACGGACCGATCGCTAAAGGATCCAGTCGCGTGATCATCCGATCGCGAGAGAGATCGACGGCCCGAGCTTGCGTCGATCCGATCGACATGACGCAATCGTGTGGATGGGCCGATGATCGCATGGATCGTGCGATAGCCGATCGCATGGATCGCGTATCGTCCCGCTAGGCTCATCCCGATCGGTCATGACGCGCGAGAGAGAGATCGACCACGATCGCATGGCGATCACGTCCGTGATCTCTCGGCATCGTCCCGATCACACGGCCCGATCGTCCCACCTTCCCGTCCCGATCACACGGCCCAACCGTCCCGACCATTCATCCGCCGCGGAAGCATGATGGCTTGCGGCTGGACGATTGTAACTCGACCGGTTAGGGTTTTGGCATGTGATGTTTCGGTTCGGTTCGGTTTAAAATTTTAATTAAAATCATCGTCACGGTTTAATAAACAGATTTAATAATTTTATTAAATTCTGGTTAAACCGGGATAAGAAATCCAAAGTCGAAAAATTGGATTTTGTGCCTAAACCAGGATTTTCTAATTTGATTTGGTTTGACCAAATAAATTGAGAAAATCCGGTTTAGTAAATAACCGGTTGACAATTGTGGTCATCGTAGTAATTAATTTTGGTTAAACCAATTTTAATGAACCAGACCGGTTATGTCATTTAATTGGACAATTGGGTCATGTCTTGGACATGGACCAATTCTTGGGCCTCGGGCCAAGAAGTTAAAACAATTGGGCCAATTATTTGAGTCTTTTCTTCAGATTAATTTAAAATTTATTTTATAAAATTATAAATCGATTTTAAATTAAAGGTTCCGAAATTTTGAAATTAGAAAGTTTCTTAAAATAGAAGTTTCTAGATTTGCATGTTTTGGATTTTAAGAAATTTCTAAAGTTAGAAAGTTTCCGGTTTTAGAAAGTTTCCAATTTTAGAAAGTTTCCAAAAATAGTAGGTTTCCAAAAATGGAAAGTTTCCCAAAATAGTAATCTTCTATTTTGGGATGAAATTTTAATAAACCTACGAACCTCAAATAATATCAAGCGTTGGATGTCTTGTCCAGGCTATGTCAGCTGTCGAAGCCCATTCAATTGTATTCATGGCCTTACAGTGTGAGGGTGTCTACTTTTGCATGGATAAGACGGTTTGTGATTCATAAATGTCATTGGGAGTCCCAGACATTAATGATTACATGACTGTATAGTCTGGTTTTCTTGACTAGGCCATCGGGAGTCCCGGGCCTTGAGACATCAGAGTGGATTGGGCCTCGGGCCCAGATTCACAACCAAGAGTTATATCACGGATATAATTAGCCGACAAAGGGCTTACCGATATAAGCTAAGGTTGGGTGACGGCCAGTGGCCCACTTTGATCTTAGTTATATGTGGATCTTGGAATCATTATATTCTATTGAGGGTAACTGATGTTATTGAATATAATGCATGATTAATCATATTAAATTTAATACGAGATTAATCATATTGAACATTTTAACTAATAACCTTTTTATCTATGTATTTCAGCTATGACTACTACAAGCACACAAAATACATTCTCAATCCGGTCTGTTCTCGAGAAGGAGAAGCTGACTGGAACGAACTTCCTGACGTGGTCAAGGAACTTGAGGCTGGTCCTCAAGCAGGAGAAGAAGGATTATGTCCTTCGTGATCCTCTCCCCGAGAGGCCTGCTAACAATGCCGCCAGGACTCTGCATAATGCTTGGGAAAAGCATTCGTCAGATGAAAATGATGTGTATTGCCTTATGTCGGCGACAATGACTGCTGAGCTGCAAATGCAGTTCGAGAGTGTGTTGTCACCAATTGAGATAATGGCAAGCCTGAAATCGCTTTTTCAGGAGCAAGCAAGGACTGAGAGGTTTCAGACTGTTAAGAACCTCTTAGACTGTAAGTTGGCTGCAAATGCGGCAGTGAGTCCTCATGTCTTGAAGATGATGGGTTATCTCGATCATCTTCAGAAACTCGACTGCCCCATCAGCCAGGAACTTGCTTGCGACATCATTCTGCAGTCATTACCTGCAAGCTATGATCAGTTCATTCTGAACTTTAATATGCATGGCTTGAGTAAGACATTGCCTGAGCTTCACGGAATGCTCAAGACTGCAGAGCCCAACTTGAGGAAAACCGCCAAGGACCCCAATGTGCTTATGGTGCAAAAGGGAAAGGGGTTTAAGAAATCCTCTGCTAAGGATAAGGGAAAGGCCAAGGCTGTCCAAGTCGCGGACAAGGACACGCCAAAGCCCAAGCCCAAGTCCAAGGCTGGGCCAACTGACATATGCAGGTTCTGTAAAGAACCAGGGCATTGGAGGAGAGAATGTAAGAAATTCCAAGAAGGTCTAAAGGAATTGAAGAAAAAGACTCTCGAGACTTCTTCGACAGGTATTTTTGTTATAGAAGTTAATACAACTACTTCTGATAATACCTCATGGGTTATGGATACTGGTTGTGGGGCTCATATTTGTACTAATATGCAGGCACTCAGCAACAGTAGAAGGCTGAAGCAAGGACAAGTGGAGCTACGAGTTGGGAATGGAGCGAAAGTTCCAGCACTAGCTGTAGGCACATACTTGTTGTCTTTACCTTCGGGATTGGTTTTAGAACTCAATAATTGTTATTTTGTACCTGCTATAAGCAGAAATATTATTTCAATTTCTTTGTTGGATTTGGAAGGTTATGATTTTTCAGTTAAGAATAAATTATGTTCCTTCAATCGCAACAATTTGTTCTATGGTTCTGCCCCTCTTACAAATGGGCTTTACATACTCGATCAATCCGCGCCAATTTATAACATTAATACCACACGGTTCAAACCTAATGAGGAGAACCGAACGTTTCTATGGCATTGTCGTTTAGGGCACATCAGCGAGAAACGCATCAAGAGGCTCCATTCGAATGGACTTCTTGGCTCATTTGACTTTGAGTCATGTGAGAAATGCGAATCCTGCATGATGGGCAAAATGACACGGGCCCCCTTTAATAAACCTAACGAGAGGGCCAGTGACTTATTGGGCCTGATACACACTGATGTGTGTGGCCCAATGTCCACAAATGCAAGAGGAAACTATCAGTACTTCATTACCTTTACTGATGATTTCAGTAGGTATGGATATGTTTATTTGATGAAACATAAGTCTGAATCTTTTGAGAAGTTCAGAGAATTCCAAAATGAAGTACAGAACCAACTTGGCAAAAGCATTAAGGCTCTTCGGTCCGACCGAGGAGGAGAATACTTAAGCCAAGAATTCAGTGATCATCTAAGAGAGTGTGGGATCGTATCCCAACTCACTCCTCCCGGAACACCTCAATGGAACGGTGTGTCTGAGAGGAGAAATCGGACCTTATTGGATATGGTTCGATCTATGATGAGTCACACAGACCTTCCAATATCCCTTTGGGGATATGCTCTGCTAACAGCAGTGTTCACTCTAAATAGAGCGCCATCGAAAGCAGTAGCAAAGACACCATATGAATTATGGACTGGAGTGGCTCCAGTGCTGTCTTATCTTAGAATTTGGGGTTGTGAAGCCTATGTCAAGAGATTGATCTCAGACAAGCTTACACCAAAGTCTGATAAATGCTACTTCATTGGTTATCCGAAGGAAACCAAGGCTTATTACTTCTATCTACGTTCCGAGAACAAGATCTTTGTTGCCCGGGATTGTAACTTTCTTGAGAGAGAGTTTCTCTCTAAGAAAGACAGTGGGAGGAAGGTACTGCTTGAAGAAATTCAAGATGAACAGGATACTGCTCAACCTAATGAGGAAGAGCAGCAGGAGGACCTACAAGAAATTGTAGAGCCTGAACCTGTAGTACCTGAAGTTCGAAGATCCGGGAGGATCCGTCACGAACCCGAGAGATATCAAGGATTCCTCGTGACTAACTGTCATGATCTTTTGATCATTGATGGTGATGAACCATCGAACTTCAATCAAGCCATGATGGGCCCAGATTCCTCGAAGTGGCGCAAGGCCACTGATTCCGAAATGGACTCCATGTCGGTCAACCAAGTGTTTTCGTTGGTTGACTTACCCGCTGGTGTAAAAGCCATCGAGTGCAAATGGATCTTCAAGAAGAAGATTGACTTGGATGGAAATGTCCAGATTTATAAAGCCAGGTTGGTGGCAAAAGGTTTCAGACAAGTTCACGGTGTGGATTACGATGAAACCTATTCACCAGTGGCTATGATGAAATCAATTCGGATTTTACTAGCAACTGCAGCTTTTCATGATTATGAAATTTGGCAGATGGACGTAAAAACCGCCTTCCTGAATGGTATTCTGGAAGAGGATGTGTATATGACGCAACCTGACGGTTACATAGATCCAAAGAATGCTGGGAAAGTATGCAAGCTTCATAAATCCATTTATGGATTGAAGCAAGCATCGAGGAGCTGGAATCTTCGTTTTGATGAAGCGATCAAGCAATTTGACTTCATCAGAAACGAAGAAGAACAATGCGTGTATAAGAAAACTAGTGGGAGCAAGATAGTATTTCTTATTCTGTATGTTGATGACATACTGCTTCTCGGAAACGACGTTCCAATGCTGAAGTCGGTAAAGGACTGGCTTGGAAGTTGTTTTTCCATGAAAGACATGGGTGAAGCCGCATACGTTCTTGGAATCAGGATCTACCGGGATAGATCTAGAAGGCTGATAGGCTTGTGTCAAGACTCATACATTGACAAAGTCCTACAAAGATTCAGCATGAAAGATTCCAAGAAGGGCTTCACGCCAATGGTACATGGCACAACACTAAGCAAGAAGCAGAGCCCTACGACGGCTGCTGAGCTTGAGCGCATGAAGAATATTCCTTATGCATCTGCAATAGGATCTGTCATGTATGCCATGATCTGTACTCGTCCTGATGTTGCTTATGCATTGAGCATGACGAGTAGATACCAATCAAATCCAGGTGAAAACCATTGGATTGCCGTCAAGAATATCCTGAAGTATCTAAGACATACTAAGGATAAGTTCTTGGTATACGGTGGAAGTGATGTGCTTAAAGTCAGTGGATTCACGGACGCAAGTTTCCAGACAGACCAAGATGATTTCCGGTCACAGTCCGGTTATATCTTTTGTCTGAATGGCGGTGCAATAAGTTGGAGAAGCTCCAAGCAAGACACCGTTGCTGATTCCACTACAGAAACTGAATATATCGCCGCCTCAGAAGCAGCGAAGGAAGCTGTTTGGATACGAAAGTTCATTATTGAACTAGGTGTGATACCAGATGCGGCTGAGCCTCTGGCACTATTTTGTGATAACAATGGTGCTATTGCTCAGGCAAAGGAACCAAGATCACACCAGAAATCCAAACATGTTCTAAGAAGATTTCACTTGATACGTGATATCATAAATAGAAAGGAAGTCAAGATCAGCCGAGTTCAGACAGATGATAACGTCGCTGATCCGTTGACAAAGCCACTCCCAAGGCCTAAGCTCGAGTTCCTGACTGAAGCTGTAGGCATTAGAGACATTGAAATGTAATCTAAATTTGAGTGGGAGTTTGAGGGCTTTATTTAGTTATTTGATGTGTTCTTGTAAAAACATTTGATGTTTAATGAAATTATTATTTCAAGATTATTTTAACTGTGATGAAATAATCGTTCCAAAGTGATATAAACCATTTTATAGGTCATCGAAGTAAGTGACTTGATCTTGAGTCATCAAAGTCACTTAGCTTGATCATGAGACCCTATATTTGATAGATGGATTATATCATCCTGTCCCTAGTCGAAGGTTGTTGAAATTGGAACACCAACAAACCGTGAGAGACTGGATTGGTATGTGACTTATGACAAAGTCTCAGTGTGTCATAGATGCGCGGCATCAAAGTCAGTACATAGGTGTATGTTGGGAACATACGACCGGACATGACCCGCTTATGAGAACTCTTCAGGATATTTATATCTGTGTCATAAGAGATTCTCACTACGACTATAGAGTATAGTCCTTAGACCTGAGTTCGCATGCATGTGACTGCACATGGACTGATGCACTTTGATCATTGTCTAACGCTGTCGTTCTGCGATAGTTATAAGGACCTTGTTTGGGTACATTATGAAATGAGTAGTTTACAGTGATGGAACAAGACGGAATTTGTCCCTCCAATATAAATGGAGTGAATATCTCTAGGCCAATCGGAGATTTGAATACTGGAAAATGCATGGCCATGCTCAAACGGACTGTCCCGAGTCGTTTGGATTGTCAGTATCGAATCAGAGTCCGATGAACAAGATTAGGCTTTATAAGGATGACACTAATCTTGCCTTATGACTAATCGAGATATTGAGACAAAAGGATTATGTATACAGAGATTCCAGTACAAGTGGGAGATTGTTGGAATTGTGTCCAGTAATCTCGGTACTGTCTCTAGAAAGTAAGAGTATGTCAATGATCAGACATAAGTCATATAATACTGGGGGTCATGATGGCTTGCTAGAGTCCGCTCATGATCTATAAGTCTTGGACTTATTGCCTTTATTATATGATCCCATATGGGTCACACGCCTAAGCTAACAGGAAAATGTGTTGGAACGGCATAGCAGAAGTACGATAAAAGTGCCAGGCATTTGTCGTACTTAGAGAGAGATTAATGGGTCTGATTAAATCCAAGGGATTTAATTAGATTGGTATTTGGGCCCAAAAGCCCAAAAGGAAATAGACAAGTTTTATAATTAAAACTTAAGTCTGATTTTTCCTTCTAACCCTAAGCCCCCTGCGATTTTCTTCTCTCTTCCTGCGCCTCCCACAGCTTGGTCTAGCAGCCTCTCTTCCTGCTTGGTGTGCGTGTGTGAACCTCTGGAGGAGTTATCACTTGGTGGCTCTCTGATCTCTGACCTGTTCTCTCTTTCCGCTGCATAAACAGGTAAAAGGTGAGATCTTATTGTTTCTATTCAAGAGAACCTAGATCCGTATGTTTAGGACTGTTTAATCTGAAGAACTGAATCAGGATTAACACCAAAAACATCCTTCACTCGTATGAAGAAGTTACTCAAGTTCTAACCCAATGTTTTCTGGACTTGCATCTTTTGTAAGCTCACGGACTTGATGAACTTCAAACTTATATTTGGAGACTAGGAGGTCGTTGAAACATCTCTATGGGCCAAGGTTTATACTATTTTTCCCTTAGTGTGGTTTTATCCCAAATGGGTTTTCCCACTAAGGTTTTTAATGAGGTAATCCGAGGCTCGACCCATTAGCATAGAAGCATGGGCCATCCGACCAACAAGCCATACACGGCCTATTAGGTATTTGTCTTTTATTTTATTTCCTGTAAGGCCTTAAGGCCCATGTCTTTTTATTATGTCCTTGTCGAAACCTAGGCTATAAATCCCTTTGTAACTTTTAGTTAAAAGTTACGTTGAATGAAAGAAAAACTCTAAAGTCCTATTGTTTTCTGACAACCATGAGTCTCTTGCACTGAATGGTTTCCCCTTTATAACTCAAGCCAAACCTTTTTCCTGTTCGTGATCTCATCAGCTTCAATCCATCAAACCGCATCAGTAGAGAGCGACTTCAGTCCAGCTGGTCGTGCACCATCTCTATCGTGTCTGTGGTTTAAAGCAGAGCGACTTCAGTCCAGCCTTTGCACCATCCTCAGATCGGTTCAGTGTGAGCTTCCCCTGGAGCTTGCATCAGGCGGGCATCCTTTAAGGCTTTCTGTATGGCTCTATCATAACCGGCCCGCACCTTGTTCTTCTCCTCGGTAAGTCCAAGGCTCTCAGCCATGAACCGATCCCGATCGGCCTCCAACATCTTGAGCTTATCCTTGAGCCCCCTCAAAGCCGCATGTGCCTCCACCAGCTCCGACTTTTCCTCCCCGGTACTCTTCTTGGCCGTGTCCGCTTGAGACGTCTGGACAGCAAGCTCAGCCATCATCTTCTCGAGGAGGGACTCCATCTGTCCAGCCTCCCTTGCAGAGTCCCCCTCGCTCGACCGAGCCTCAGCCAGTACAGCATAGTTATTGATGTTCTCAATCGCCTATGGTACTTGTGTTGTGTGTTGCATGTGGCCGAGGGTGGTAACAAAGGACACCGCGGACCAGTTGATTGTGTTGTTCTAGGGCATGTGTGAGTCCTAGTTGTTGCATTCTAGAACTTGTGTGAGTGTTCTAGAATTAGTGTAGTCAGTGCTCCCATTGTGGTCGTTGCCTAAGAAAAGGTGACGAAGACTCGGAGGGACGGTATTGCAGCCTAGGGCCGAGTATTGTGTGACGACATGATCCCGATAGATAGAGATCTCTGTAATCGCGGGATAGAGATCCCTGTAATCGGGTGTGATACTCGGCTTATGAACCTTTGTGGTGATTAAGGCGCGGGTAGTCACGTGCATAGGAGGGAGTATCCGGTGCACTAGGAGGCATTCACATGCATGAGATTGAGGATTCTAGAGAGTTTAGACGTGTGTTGCATTCATGAGTGGAGTCATGTTTGCATTGTCATTTATATGCTTCCGCATTGTGCATATCTTTGATTGCTTGTATATGCCTGTGAGATGTTTATTTGATTGATATGCATTGTGCTTCGGCTATTGGGATGGGTTGGGGCACTAATTCATGTTAGAGGGTCGTGGACTCACTGGGTAACCCATATGGTTGCTCATTAAAACAAATTTTGCCTCGCAGGAAACCATAAACGGGCTAGAGGGCAAGTTCGGACTGTAGGCCGCCGGCGTAGTCTCGGGTTGTGAGTGTGAAGATCATGGAGTTTGTACTATGTAGGGTTTTCGCTTGGTGCACCATAAACTTAATTGTTTTCGGTAACGTTTCATAACAAATCCTTCTTAGTATTAATAAAAAGTGTTTTCTTTAACTCCACGGTTCCACGATATGAGTTTAGTCCGAACTAACACAACTCGAGGTCGTAGTACGGGTTGTCAAGCCTTAAGCTAGGACCGAGAGGTGGGTCGGATATAACGGATGGGCCGGCCTGACCTCGGGACGGCTGGAATGTTCGCGGTATTCGACACTTGTGACATCTCTGGCCGTCTATTGTACGTAGAACGGGTTGGGGGTGTTACAGTCGGTGTAGGCTTGCTTCTCGACCATGTCCTTAATGGCCGTAGAAAACAGTCGGCCCCTTCGACGTGCCACAAAAGGCGAGTTATCTCCTCGGGGCTCTCCATCATCTGCAGACCCTCATGATACTCAAATTACCAGTGGAAAAGGGAGCTCTCGGATGGCCCGACACTGACCTTGTTGGGTTCTTCATGACTCGCTTCGGTTGGTCTCGATAACTGGGATGAAAAAGACCGGAGCTCTTAAATAAGTGGCACAAAGGACGGGATCACACCTCCGTCCACCGAGTGAGCTCGACCCTCCATCTTCAAAGCAGAGGGAGCGGCTGAGTCCTCACCGGCAGCAACAGGTTGCGGAGTAGCGGGGTTCGGCTTGAAAATGCGCAAAATGCGAGCTGGTTGAGCAGCCATGAACACCACATCATTAGTGCGGGAGCTCTCGCCGACCTTCCTCTTCTTATGGAACGATGGCTTGATCATGCTTGGAGCTAGAGAATTAGCGGAGTCACTAGAATCTGAAATATTTACAATGTGAGCTGCCACAAGTTAGGCCCAACTTACTGATATATAAAAGAGGAACACACAACGAGCTCTTATTGCGTCGACACAACATACCTTTACCGCGACGAGACTGCCTTGCACGATCTAAAGTCGGGTGTCTCTGTCGGGGCGGGGATGGACGAGCAGCAGGGCCGAAGAGCTGGACTTCTAGGATAGGTATCCCGCTCCTTCTCGAAGAGCTATCAGTATAGATAGCAGGTTCTCAGCCAACGGGGCTCTAGGATCGCTAATGAAAAACAGAAAAAAAAAAAAAAAAAAAAAAAAAAAAAAAAAAAAAAAGGGTCACAACATGTCGAACCAGTTCACAACGTCAAAAACCCTACTCTAATAATAAAAATAAGCAGTGAAAGCAGGACGCATGATGCCAACGCGCAAATATGACCTTAGATATTTTTCCACACGGTGGGGATTGTCTCAAAAACGAAATCCCCAACCGTAGCAGGATAGACCCAAAAGATAAAATATCTCTAGTGCCAGTCGGAATCCCACCCCGGCAAGTCCGTCAGCACCCTCCTTCTTGGTCAGGGCGCATCATAGAACGTCCCGGTGAAATGGTTATTGCGTTTAATCAAGATCAAGTAGTAAAGCTCTCTGACTATGAGAATGCGAGCGGACTCCAAGCCCTGACCGACAGTCCGATAATTATCATGCCAAATTCAGGCACATCTGCGAAAACGTAATCCGAAGCTCAGCAAGAACCTCTAGTAACAATATTGGGATAGGAAAGGTGAGCCCGCATGAATCAAAGAAGGGAAGATATGAGAAATACCAATCATGGGTTCTCCCAATCGTACGGTACGTCGATCTCTACCTCAGCGCCCAACCCGTGCTTTGCTCATAGCTGCTGCAGGTCACTGCTCGTCACGACCAAAGGCTCAAAGTTACCAAACTGCGGATTGGCCAGCAGAATTAAAGCTCTGACGTCGTCACCGGGTTCTCAAGTAGCGTTTGACATTCTGTTGATTATATTCGGGAAAAAAAGATTGTGATATCGAAAAGGCAGAAATAGGAAACTCTCTTTTCTCGGATTTCTCTTAAGAATGAACCCTAGAAAATGCTTTGAAGTCTCTTAAAAGGTCGACTTAACAGTTATGGAGATTAGGAAAATAGCAGTTAAGGGGAGATATACCTTAAGAGAGAATGTGCGACGAGATAAAGGAAGCGTGGACGGTTCGCTAAAGGTATTAATCGACGCAGTTTTCGATACTAAGCGGGCCTCACTCTCGATCAATCTCAACCATTAGATTAGAGGTCACATTATGATCTCTACTCTTAATAGTTTTCAAGACTGTGTGGGCCCCACGATCCACGAGCTCACGACCGTCATATTTGATTTTTCGAAAACACATCGAATCTGAAGGGATACGGGATGACGTCAGCGGTTTAAAGACTTACAGTCGAAAGGGATGTTCACATTTCCCGCCAATTAATTATTATATTAAAAAAATTAATGGGTTGGGGCGATTTTGGTACTAAAATCAGCACCCGTATTTGGGCCGATAAGACCCATTGCCCTTATCTCATAAACCAGTCGACAGTAAGGACATTACTCTGGCCCAAACCGAAGCCCATCATATCTTTGCCTTATAAACTAGAAAACGATTGTGAATTAAAGACGTGCTCGATATTTTAGTCAATCGTCGAGCTGGTTTACTCAAACGGATCACTCAGAGATCAGCTCAACAGTCTGGAGATCACAGAGGTTGTTCCAACGAGAGGATCAAGAGATAAACATATGGATATCTCGTCACGAAGGCTTTAAAAGAAGTTCAATGACTTTAACTCGAGGACTTTCCTTTTTCCATTACTTTTACACACAAAAACAGTTCTATGAGCTCATTGTAAACTATCTCTTGAGATCTCATTTATAATAATTCTTTAATCAATACAAGATAATTATGAAACCCATTTTTAGATTTAGATAGTTATTTGAAGCATCGTGTGATATTTAAGGTGCTAGCCCTACGAAACTCCCCTTTACAAATCATAAATCTCTAATGTGAATTTCTCGATCCACGGATATTCTTTGCGAATGACCTTTCCTACGGAGTTGTCAGTTTAATGTCGTTATGGACCAGTCGTGGTACCTCTTCTTCACGCATGTGGCCTCGGTGGACCGGATCACGTAGTCGGTTGAGCGGTCGGTGGTTACGGTTCAGCGGGTCATGCATGTCCTCGACCATGTCCTCTAGCTGGTACACCCAGACGTGCTGACCTCTCCTGGCTGAAGCGATCGGTGGTGCTGGTCGAGGCTGTGGTTGGGGCGCAGGTGGTCGTTGAGAGTCAGTTTTTCGAGCCGGTCCAGATGAGCGCCGACGGCTTGGATCGCTCCGAGCAGCTGAGCAAAGTCGGTCTGTGCAGCTTGGTTATCGCCCATGAATGCTTATCCTGCATACTCAAAAAAAAATCAAGTGCAAAATGAAATAAAAGGAACAATCAAAGAAAAATGGTAAAAGAGCAATGTTGCAAACGAAATTCGAAAAGGGCAAAGATGAAAACAGAGTTGGAAAATATGCAAGCTCTACTCTCTTTTTTATTTTATTAACTATATGGCCGGTTTATTTTATTTTTTACTGATGAAGATGACAAATAAAAGGAAAAGTGAAAAAAAAAATTATGCAATGTTTTGAATAGAAGAGAGATAGAAGAATTTATGATGTTTATTCCAATGAATGAAAGCTCATTTATATAGGAGTACAAGAACTTGACGACCAAGTAAAACCTAGATTACAAGTAATGGGCCTTATAATGGCCATCTACTTATTATTCATAACACTCCCCCTTAGATGTCCATTATAATAGAATGGTTCGTAATGCGTTTAAGAAGTTGCCTGATTAAAAACCTTACCAGGAAAACCCAACGGGAAAAACCATGGTTAAGGGAAAAAGAGCACAACACGCAATTACTCCCCCTCATGAGTACATGTGTCGAGATCTTTGAGACGGCGTAATCCGATATGATGAATTAACTTCTTGAAAGTAGAAGTAGGTAGCGCCTTTGTAAATAAGTCAGCCAAATTATCGCTCGAACAGATCTGTAGAACATGTATATCGCCGTTCTTTTGTAGATCGTGTGTGAAGAAGAATTTTGATAGAATGTGCTTTGTTTTATCACCTTTAATGTATTTGTCTTTGAGTTGTGTGATGCATGCTGCATTGTCTTCATACATAATTGTCGGAGCTTCTTTCCCTACATAAATACCACAATCTTCTTATATATGATGAACGACAAATCTTTACCATACACACTCGCGACTAGCTTCATGGATGGCTAAAATCTCTGCATGGTTAGAAGAAGTGGCGGTGAGAGTTTGCTTCATAGATCGCCAAGAAATAGCAGTACCTCCGCAATTGAACACATATCCTATTTCCGATTTAGCAATATGGGGATCGGATAAGTATCCTGCGTCTGCAAAACCAATTAGGCCTTCCTTGGATAAGTTAGAAAAGAATAAGCCCATGTCTTTTGTACCTTGGAGGTAACGAAGTATATGCTTAATCCCATTCCAATGCCTTTGAGTTGGGCATGAGCTACACCTTGCTGACAAATTCACCGAGAATGAAATATCAGGTCTTGTGTGACTAGCAAGGTACATTAATGCTCATATTGCACTTAAGTATGGTACTTCAGGGCCAAGAACTTCTTATTGTTTTCCCGAGGGCGGAATGGATCCTTTGACACATCAAGTGTCAAGTTTTATTCATTAAAACTCCCTTTAGTTCTCGTGGGCTTTTGGGCCCAATTCTCAGTTCTAATTAAATCCCATGGATTTAATCAGGCCCTTTAGTCTCTCTTAGTACAGTAAATGCCTAGCACTTTTACCGTACTTCTGCTAAGCCGTTCCTACACATTTTCCTGTTAGCTTAGGCGTGTGACCCATATGGGATCATACAATAAAGGCAATAAGTCCAAGACTTATAGATCATGAGCGGACTCTAGCAAGCCATCATGACCCCCAGCATTGTATGACTTATGTCTGATCACTGACATACTCTTACTTTATAGAGACAGTACAGAGATTGCTGAACACAATTCCAACAATCTCCCACTTGAACTGGAATCTCTGTATTCATAATCCCTTTCGTCTCAATATCTCGATTAGTCATAAGGCAAGATTAGTGTCATCCTTATAAAGCCTAATCTTGTTCATCGGACTCTGATTTGATACTGACAATCCAAACGACTCGGGAAAGTCCGTTTGAGCATGGCCATGCGTTTTCCAGTATTCAAATCTCCGATTGGCCTAGAGATATTCACTCCATTTATATTGGAGGGACAAATCCCATCTTGTTCCATCACTGTAAACTACTCATTTCATGATGTACCCAAACAAGGTCCTTATAGCTATCGCAGAACGATAGCGTTAGACAATGATCAAAGTGCATCAGTCCATATGCAGTCACATGCATGCGAACTCAGGTCTAAGGACTATACTCTATAGTCGTAGTGAGAATCTCTTATGACACAGATATAAATATCCTGAAGAGTTCTCATAAGCGGGTCTTGTCCGGTCGTATGTTCCCAAACATACACCTATGTACTGACTTTGATGCCGCGCATCTATGACACACTGAGACTTTGTCATAAGTCACGTACCAATCCAGTCTCACACGGTTGTTGGTGTTCCAATTTCAACAACCTTCGACTAGGGACAGGGTGATATAAGCCATCTATCAAATATAGGGTCTCATGATCAAGCTAAATGACTTCGATGACTCAAGATCAAGTCATTTACTTCGATGACCTATAAAATGGTCCATATCATTTTGGAACGATTATTTCATCACAGTTAAAATAATCTTGAAATAATAATTTCATTATTAAACATCTCAAATGTTTTACAAGAACATATCAATAACTAAATAAAGCCCTTTACTAACTACCACTGAAATTAAGACTACATCTTAATTTCACTTATCCTACAGCTACACTCCGTGACTCGTGCTTAGGGCTAAGGGGTGGCTTCGTTAATAGATTAGCAACGTTCTCATTCTCTGAAACTTGCTGATCTACTTAACATCTCTGTCATTTATCTTACGGAATAGGTTATACCTATCCTCAAGTTGTTTGGACCTCTGATGTGCAGCTAGTCTCATCTATGCTGGGAATCACATCAAGTTCAGTGATGAACTATTCTTTCCAAACAACCTCTTTCGCCGCTTCCCAAGCTGCGAAACATTCAGTTTAAGTCATGGAGTCAGCAACAGTGCCGTGCACCGCCAGACAGACACAAGACATATCCGGACTGTGACCGGAAATCATCTTTGTCTGTTGGAAACTTGCCTTTCAGACTCTATCGACTTGTAGCACCTCACTTTCTTCTTTACCTAAAGAACTTATCCTTAGTATTCTGCAAATACTTTAGAATATTCTTTACGGCAATCCAGTGATTCTTTGCTGGATTAGACTGGTCTTTACTTGTTTTGCTTAATCATTAAAGCAATATCAAAACAAGTACGTGTCATGGCATACATGATAGATCCAATTGCCGTCGCATATGAATCCTATTCATGCATTCAAGCTCAGCAGTTATCGTAGGACACTGCTTCTTGCTTAACGTATTTCCATGTGATATTGGCTTAAAAACCCTTCTTGGAGTGCTGAAAACGTGTAGGACTTTGTCTGGATAAGAATCCTGACTTTGTCCTACCAGCTCTTCTGGATCTCTATCTTTAGATCCAGAATCCAAGACTTTCGTGGCTTTACCCATGTCAATCACTAAACCAACTCCCAAGCCAGTCCTTTACCGACTACAGCATTGGGACAATATTTCCGAGAATCAGTATGTCATCGACATACAATATGAGAAATGCAATATTGCTCCCATTTATCTATTAGTAAACGCATAGTTCCGTTTCGTTCCTGTTCAAGTCAAAACCTTGACTACTTCAACAGAATGAAGATTCCTATTCTGATATGCTTGCTTCCATCCATGAATGGATCGATGAAGTCAACATACACAAAATGTAATTTTCGGAGTCCGAGCTCACTTTCACTACTTTGAACTTCGCAGATTCGTCGCTTTCTATGATCATCAGATCATGCGAACTTTCAATGATCATCAGGTTCAACTAATGACGAGAAATCACTCTCGTATTAGTGACTGATTCTTTCATATCTGCGAACTTCAGGCTCTACAGGTGTAGATTCTACAGAAATCTGTAAATCCATTCGTTGCTCTCCCTCAACAGGTTGAGCAGCCTCCTGTATATCTCGAATTACTTCGAGTTATACTTTTACTCCCACTGTTCTTCTTGGAAAGTAACTTCCTTTCTTAGAAAACAGAATGGTCGTAAAAATACCGAGCCTTGGTTTCCCTAAGAAAACTTCGAGTTATGCTTTTACTCCCACTGTTCTTCTTGGAAAATAACTTCCCTTCTTAGAAAACAGATTGGACGTAAAAGTAACAAGCCTTAGTTTCTCTAGGACAACCAGCGAAGTAGCACAACTACAAATACTCAGTAAAGACAAATTTGGATCGATTCCAATCCACATTAACGTGGTGTCTTTCAACCGATATTTGTGGAACTATTTTAGCGTAAACTTAGATATTTCTAGAGCGTTATTCTTAAAATATCATGGAAGATTCGTGTGACTCATCTTTAATCATTTCTAATAAGATCTGATTCTTTCTCTTAGAAACACCTCAAGGTTTTCAGGAGAATTGAGCTGTGAAACAACTTCACACTCATTCAGATGATCACACCATTAATGACTCAAGTATTCTCACTCATGATCTAATCCAGAGTCTTAATACTTTTGTCACTCAGATTCCATACCTCATTCTGGAACTCTTTCGACCATGTCAAAGAATTCCGACTTGTGTCTCATCAAATGAACACAGTTATACTCACTGAAGTAATCAGTAGAGACAATGAAGTACAGGAAATTTTCTCTGGCATTACTGTTCATCGGACCACATACATGAGTATGTTCAATGTCCAATAAGCCTTTGGGCCTTTCTCTAGCTCGGCTAAGATGGGCCCTTTACTTTTGGTCCAGTAAGCAGAATTCAAGTCTCATAAGATATCCATTCAAATGAGCCCAAAAGTCCATAACTATGGGGTTTCTGAATCCGACTTACTCTATTTGACCAAAACATTTATGCCAAGAAAAATCAGGTTTAATACATCAGATTTAAACCAATTCGGTATTTATGTTACATTTAGGCACTCTTTGGTTTAAGATATAAAACCCATTCCATGAATAGGGTGCTACAATTAATATTTCATTAAGATCAAAAGAACAAAAACTTGTCTTTTATCAAAATGAAAAACATTCAAATTCTTACAAGAAAATGAAAGACAACTCTGCTTAAAGCAGATACATTGTAGCAATTACTTAATACAAAACCAAGCCTCGAAGGCATCTACAAGTGAAAAACCCTATGACTGAGGCAGCATCCATAGCTCCTTCCAGACATGCAGTTCCACTTGCCCTTCCTTCAACGTTCTACTGTTGCTTAGGCTCTGCATATTATAACAAATATCAGTGCCACAACCAGTATCCAATACCTGCAAGGTAGAACTTGAAGTAATAACATGAATACCTGAGGAAGTAGTCTCATACATTAACTTCAACTCCTCATCGTCTTCCATGAATTTTATGCAATCTCTCTTCCAATGCCCTGTCTCTTTACAGTAGCAGCACTTACCAACGTAAGAGGTATCTGACTTGGGCTCGGAAGACACACGCTTGCCATGATTCAAAATCTGGACAAATTTGTCTTCACCCTTGTCAATACTAGGTTTAATAAACCTACCCTTCACGTTTGGCTCAACCGTTTTGAGCATATCATGCAGTTCAGTCAACGTCTTCGTTAAGCCTTTCTTGATATAGTTCCTTACGAACTTATCATAGCTTGACGGCAGTGACTGCAGAATGATCTCAGTTGCCAATTCCTGGCTAACTGGATAATCCAGTTTCCTCAGGTTATCAATGTAACCCATCATTTTACTGACATGAGGACTTACTGGATGATCATTTGGTAGCTTGCAGCTAGTGAGAGATTTAACCAACTGGTATCTCTCCACTCTTATCTGCTCCTGAAATTTTAATTTCAGGCTGCTGATCATCTCTATTGGCGACTCCATGTTCTCATATTGCTTCCGCAAGTCTGAGTCCATTGTAGCCAATATCAGACCACGCACATCTACCTCATCATTATAATGCTTATTCCAAGCATCATATACTGCATGAGAAGCATTGGACCCGATTCTCACGGGGAGAGCTCTCTCAAGAACATAGTCCTTTCTCTCCTGTCTGAGGACTAGCCTCAGGTTCCGCGACCAAGTCAAGAAATTTGATCCGTTCAGCTTGTCCATCTTAAGGACAGACCGGATCGAGAAAGTGTTTTGATTGTTTGTGCTATTCATAACTGAAAATTAAGATAAAAGGATTTTAGTTAATATGTTCAATATGATTAATCCCGTATTAAATTTAATATGATTAATCATGCATTATATTCAATAACATAAGTTACCCTCAATAGAATATAATGATTCCAAGATCCACATATAACTAAGATTAAAGTGGGCCACTGGCCGTCACCCAATCTTAGCTTATATCGGTAAGCCCTATATCGGCTAATTATATCCGTGATATAACTCTTGGTTGTGAATTTGGGCCCGAGGCCCAATCCACTCTGATGTCTCAAGGCCCGGGACTCCCGATGGCCTAGTCAAGAAAACCGGACTATACAGTCATGTAATCATTAATGTCTGGGACTCCCAATGACATTTATGAATCACAAACCGTCTTACCCACGCAAAAGCAGACATCCTCACACTGTAAGGCCATGAATGCAATTGAATGGGCTTTGACAGCTGACATAGCCTGGACAAGACATCCAACGCTTGATATTATTTGAGGTTCGTAGGTTTATTAAAATCATTCCCAAAATAGAAGATTACTATTTCGGGAAACTTTCTATTTATGGAAACCTACTATTTTGGAAACTTTCTAAAATTGGAAACTTTCTAAAAACGGAAACTTTCTAACTTTAGAAATTTCTTAAAATCCAAAACCCGCAAATTCAGAAACTTCTATTTTAAGAAACTTTCTAATTTCAAAATTTCGGAAACTTTAATTTAAAACGACTT
Source organism: Orychophragmus violaceus (assembly GCA_030180135.1). NCBI lineage: Eukaryota > Viridiplantae > Streptophyta > Magnoliopsida > Brassicales > Brassicaceae > Orychophragmus > Orychophragmus violaceus. The sequence continues at coordinate 67,627,169 of CM058239.1, forward strand.
TATAATTTTATAAAATAGATTTTAAATTAATCTGAAGAAAGACTCAAATAACTGGCCCAATTGTTTTAACTTCTTGGCCCGAGGCCCAAGAATTGGTCCATGTCCAAGATATGACCCAATTGTCCAATTAATTGACATAACCGGTCTGGTTCATTAAAACTGGTTTAACCAAGTTTTAATTACTGCGATGACCACAATTGTCAACCGGTTATTTACTAAACCGGAATTTTTCAATTTATTTGGTCCAACCAAATCAAATTAGAAATTCCTGGTTTAGGCACTAAATCCAATAATTCTTTCGACATTGGATTTCTTATCCCGGTTTAACCAGACTTAATAAAATTATTAAATCTGTTTATTAAACCGAAACGTTGATTTTAATCAAGTTTTTTTAAACCGAACCACCTAACCGAAATCGAACCGGCCCATCACACCCAAAACCCTAACCGTTCGAAAATTGTCCAAGCCGCAAGCATCATGCTTGGCCGAGACGTGACCGGACGGTTTGGTGCGTGATCGGGACGGGTGGAACGAGCTCGGGTCAGGCGGGACGGCCGTGGGACGATGCTGGCGAGAGGAGAGGCAATCCATGCGATCGGCTGTTGCTCGACCCATGCGATCGTCGACTGCCCTTCTCCACGCGATCGTCCGGGACGATGCCGAGACCATCATGAGACGATCGTGGCTCGGTCCAACCGTTCCACTCGATCGCTCGCTCTCGGTCGATCATGCGATCGATCATGGATCGATCCATGCATCTAACTCGTCGGCCGATCAACAAAACACGAGTCATATAGCTCGGTTTTGTGATCCAATCAATGTGTTTAGAGTTCAATTCTGATTCTTAAGTGTTTTTCTTATCAGTAGTTGATTCAGAACACTTCTAAACAGATTAAACAACCTAAACATGAATCTAAAACGAGAAATCCTAAGAACCAATGGCTCTGATACCACTGAAGGAATTGTTTAGTGTCTCTTGATTCATTTCTCAGATTAGTTGAACCTACTAAACATACAGATCTAGGTTCTCTTGTAATAGAAACATTATGATCTCACCTTTTACCTGTTTGTTGCAGCGGAAGGAATAGAACAGGTCAATGATCAGGGAGATACACCAAGGGATGAATCCTCCAAAGGCTCACACACGCTTCACAAGGAAATGGCTGCTAGACCGAGCAGGAGAGAGGCGCAGGGAGAGGAGAAAAGAGGCGCAGATGGACTGAAGAATTAGAGAACTTTAGGTCAAGTTTTATTCATTAAAACTCCCTTTAGTTCTCGTGGGCTTTTGGGCCCAATTCTCAGTTCTAATTAAATCCCATGGATTTAATCAGGCCCTTTAGTCTCTCTTAGTACAGTAAATGCCTAGCACTTTTACCGTACTTCTGCTAAGCCGTTCCTACACATTTTCCTGTTAGCTTAGGCGTGTGACCCATATGGGATCATACAATAAAGGCAATAAGTCCAAGACTTATAGATCATGAGCGGACTCTAGCAAGCCATCATGACCCCCAGCATTGTATGACTTATGTCTGATCACTGACATACTCTTACTTTATAGAGACAGTACAGAGATTGCTGAACACAATTCCAACACTTACAACCATTGGACTGCTCAAAGGTGTGCATTATCCATATAGAACTTTTTGAGCACATTTTCTGTGTATGTCTCTTGATGTACTAGAATTCCATTCTTTACATGCTCAATTTGTAGTCACAAAAAAAAATTTGTTTTCCCAAGATCTTTCATCTCAAATTCTTTCTTCAAATACTCTACTTGTGTATGAAATCTCTGCAGGAGTTCCAATAATATTTAAATCATCAACATATACTGCAATTATCACAAATCCTTTCTCAAATCTCTTTATAAAGATGCATGGACTAACACGCTCATTCTTGTAGCCTTCTCTTAACAAGTACTCACTAAGACGATTATACCACAAACGCCCTGACTGTTTTAGTCCATAAAGAGATCGATTTAGTTTTATGCAGTATTGTTCTCGGGAATTCGAATTTACTACTTCAGGTAGTTTTAAATCCTTATGAGGTTTCCACTTTAAAAACTTCTGGAAATTTCACATAAATGTCATTGTCCAATGGCTCTCAGTTTCTTTTCTTGTTGCCAGACGAATAAGAAAATTTAAAGTAGTTGTTTCTACCACATGATAGTAGTTTCTTTATAATTCATTATAGATCTTTGTGAGAACCCTTTGTGCAACTACTGCTTTGCATCTCACAATTTCATCATCCTATATTCTTTCGTATAAAGACCTATTTATGTCTTTTGCATAAAAATATATTTATGCGCCCCTGGTATTACACCATTAGGTGTATGGACTACTGGTCCGAATACTCTTTTCTTTTAAAGAGATTTTAACTTTGCATCTACTGTCTCTTTCCCTTTTATCCAATCATCACTTTGTGTACACTTTTCAATAGATGGCTTATGATCCTCATTCTCATCAACTGCTATATTGCATGCATAACTATTAACGACGTCGATTTGATATCGGTTATATGACATAACTATTTGAGATTTCTTTATTCTCAGGTACCTGAATTTCTTTCTTGTCATGTTTACCATCTCTTCTTGAGATCCTTAATATCATTCATCGGTCCTGTCATTCTCATTCATGCTCTTTTTCTGAGGATTATTATATTTAGAACCGATATGTCTATCACGCTTCATGCGCTTTTTAGACTCACTGGCAGTTTGATATTGTCCTTCTAGGACATCCATTTAACTGGAGCATTTACAGCTGGTACATGTGACTTTGTCACTTTATTAGGGTCAGCAAAAGCGTCTGGCAACCGACTTGCTAATCTTTATAACTGAATTATCTTTTGTACTTATTTCACATCATCTGGACTTCTAATTCACATCTTAGTTAGAGGATCAATGATAATTCAACTCATTTTCTTTTCCAGCTGTTTATTTTCTCCCCCTAATGTTGGATAGAGTGACTCATTAAAAGAGTCTTTAAATAAATCTTATGGATTTTATCTTCAATGGAGATCCATATCCAACATATATTCATAACCTTCTTTAAGGTCCCATATTTTAGCCTTGTGGTGGATCAACCATAATATGTACCACTTATCCAATTTCTAGATGCGGATCTTTGGTTCCTGACCCAAAACCAATTTGATGGGGAGAGTTCTTAATTACTCTTTGGCATTATGCATATCAATGCTGCTGCATCTTGGGAATGAACATTAGCTACATGATGTTCAACACATATCCCAATAGACTTACAATAATAATCAAAGGCTTAGGATATGAGTTCACCAGCATTATCAACTAGTCTTGACAAGGATATACATACGGCATTCTAGTCGATGCATTAATTATACATATGGTGGATGATCAGTCCACCAATGGGTGATCAAGCCCACAAAAATCTCCTTGTATACTTTACATAAAGTAAATAAATTTCAAATCTATTTTTGGCTGGTGATAACCGTATTATCATATTGCCTTGTGAGCAAGCAGCATATAGAAGATCATTTATGAGAACCTCTGGTTCTTCAACAAATGTCGCATCATTACTAAACCGGAATGGCATAACCGGTTTGCCAAACATTAAACTTTTAGTAAACCTCTAGTTTACTATAACATTTATCTTCATTTTCTTTTGTATAGTACATTTAGTAGATAATATATGTATTTTCTCCAAAATACTTTTACTGCATTGGGCAATACTTGTTAATTGATATTCAACATTTCCCTTTACTTATCGTCTCAACATGATTATAATGGAAATCCCCTGGATTTTCTTTATAAATGTTCATTAAGTTTATTTTCAGTGTGAACATAATCATCTAGATGTTCCACTTACAATATATGTGGGATTCTCTAATTCTCCCCCTTGAGATAACGAAACTTCAAATAAATAATATTTTCCTTCACGAGAATGGCGACGAAAGAGGCGATCTAGGGTTCATGATTTGGAAAAGGGATAATCGATCAGAGGGTAAGGATGGCGACGAAGATTTGGATCGGTGTTGGACCACCGCAGAGATGGTGCTTGATTTGGTGTCAATTATTGGGCTTTTCGCTTGGATCTCGGGAGCATTCTGGGTGATATTCTCTGGCGATATGGATCGATCTTCGCGGCGATTTAGATTTTTGAAGATCCGGAAAAAAGATCTTCTATATCCGGTGATTTATGAGGAGATCAAGGGACGATTGATGAAGAAGACGAGCGAAATCACATACAAATTAAGGATCTTGATTTGGCAAGATAAGGAAACATCATCATCGATCATTGGTTTGTATTTTAGGAATCCGATGTTGTCAATTACGAATGCAATAAGGATTATATCAGGGATTTATGATATGATTTGGGAGATAACTATATTAGAGATCGTGATTTACATAACTTTATTTTACAGAAATATCGTGATCTCCAATCATTTTGATTATCGGTGCAGCTGCTTATGGAAACAAGGCAGGATTCGGGATCTGTCAAGAAGGACTCACCCTAGATGGGAAGTATATAAATTCATGGCACTCACCACTGGACTACTCACATTCTCAAGCAACAATCTTTCTTATACCAAGAACTTCTATCAAAGAGGTACGATGTCACAAAGCAACATCTCTTTATCCAAAAAGGAAGGCAAGATGGTGGCAACGTCGACACACAGATTGAAGGTCTCAGTGCCACGATTTGATAACACGGAGTTGATCAGGGCCTATGAGAAGACTTTGATAGGGCGATGCATGAACCCACGACGTCAAGACACAAAGCATCTGGTCAATATGTTTCCCAAAATTTGGAATATGGAGGAACGGATTGCGGGTGCAGATCTAGGCCTGGGAAGATTCCAGTTCAACTTCGACGAGGAGGAAGATATTGTGGAGGTACTGAGCTTGGGACCATTTCATTTCGATGGATGGATGCTTTCCTTGGTGAGGTGGGAACCGGTCGTTGATGTCAATTATCCATCAGAGATTACATTCTGGGTCAAAGTTCTGGATTTACCACTTCAATACTGGGCGGACTTGACTCTCAAAAGGATAGGAGATGGCATCGGCAAGGCAGGGACGGTAGATCTGGATAATGGAAGGGTTCGAGTGGTACTTAATGGTTTCAAGCCACTGGTGTTTGAGCTAACGGTAGATTTTGGTGCTGGAGAGGAGGTATTGGTTCAGCTGCGTTACGAGAGGTTACATGGTTATTGCAGAGTGTGCAAAAGCTTATGTCATGAGACTGAGGTTTGCCCAACCACAGACATACCGAAGCCAGAGGAGGGAAGATCAAAGAAACGAGGTGACTCGGATCCAAGAGACCCTACGGATAGGTCTGGAGGTGTGAGCTATAGAGGTGCGGTTATACAAGGAAGAGGGGAGGATGCACGGGATGCACGGGAGGGCAGGAAGGATCAAGGAAGCCACAAGAATGGACAGAGTAAGACTTATGAGGCAAAGATGAACCCCTGGTCTAGATGGGAAAGTGGATCAGGATCACACCGGTATGAGAAGGGTTATGGGGAAAGCTCCTCAGGTCAGAGATCAAAAGGTCAGCGATCATATTCACCGAAGCATTACAGACAGAAGCAAGCCTCCTCTGAAAGGAAAAATGAAGCAACTGACCAACTTAAGGGGCCAGTGTTCCTAACGAAAGAAGAACGGGCAGTCTTGGAGGCTTTCCGATCCAAGGGAGTAGGGTTTGATGGCAATGGGGCCAGTACATTCGCTGGAACACCTGAAAATGATGGTGTAACCCAAGAACATACATTGGGGAAGGAGGCGGATAATGTGGAGAACTCGCTCCCAGATAGTGATCCTTTGGGCATGGAGCTGCAGGGGCTGGGTAACATTGAAGATCTGATGGACTTGCTGGATGAAACAAACAACGAGGAAGAAGAGACAGGACAAACTGAGATCACTGAACATCGGGACCAGGCTGCAAGTTTATATCAGGGGGATAAGCAAATGAAACCAAAGGTGGATACTGGGAAGGATGGTGAGGTTAGGAAGGCACTGGGGAAGAAAAAAGGTACGGGTGGGGCACCTCTTATGATGGGTCGTCTCGGGAAGAAGAGGCTTGTTCAGACTTTGACCTCGCCAAGAAAGAAGCCGCCCGCAAGAGGAGCAGGAACTATGGAGAAGGAGGATACGGCGGGAGCTGCAAAGGAGGTTAGGATCGAACCAGATCATGATATGGCAGCCTAAGGTCTTAGGATCTAAGTACTTTTGATTTTGTTTATTTATGAATTCAATAAGCTTTCAAGTTCGGGGGAATCTGGTTAGTTATTGGAATCTCTTTCAAGCTAGGGGGAAGCAAGTTCTTTTTGTTATTGTCAGGTTTATTTCTACTATATTGATCTTGGAGTTATATGGTCTTGTACTATCGGTTAATCAAAGTAAGACTCTTATTTCTTGGAGTGCATTATTATTTCATTGGAACAAATGTACTACTGATGGAGATAGTGTAAAGTCTATAAGAGATTGTGAAGATTTTGGATATAGAGTCTCGATTAACATAAGGAAGACAATGAGGTTGAGTCTAAAGGCATGGATGACAGCCAATGGGCTACTTGTTGTTTTTGAGTATTTGTTTACATGGAAACTATGGAATATTGGTACAGGTGGAAGGTATTTGGAATATCGGATATGGGCATGGCTGAGAATCTGGTTGAAGCATAAAGATTGGATAGTTGAGACACTCATTGGAGTCATAACGAGAGCAAAGCTATGTCAATATCAGGTTCATCTTTTGAGATATTTATGGACTTTCAAGATTAAGGAAAACATCCAAGTTGGGATGTTGACGAGATGTCATCCATTCAGGAGGAAGGATTATACGAAGCAACACAAAATCCTAAATGGAAAGGAATGTATATGTCGCAGGCTCGAAGAAGACAGGATGAATATATGGTTCTTGATGGCCTGTATTGATTTAGTTGGTTACTCAGGACAGATGGTTCCTGATGGTCTAGATCGTCTAAATATTGGGATAAAGGTTTTGGGTTATAGATCATTCTATGGGTCTGTCTTACGGTGCTATTATTACAAGAATATTCACAAGATTTTGGATTGGCGGCTTATTTTGATAAATTGCTATAAAATGAGGCTTCGTTATAGAATGCTGGTTATCTGGTTGTATAATGAGATTTTAATGGATTTTTCTTGGAAACAATCTACACAAGACTCTGGGAGAAGATATACTGGATCTAGCACTTGGAATGATCAGGGCCAATATGATATTGATATAAGACGCTGGTGGCACTATCTGATTAATGAAGAATCACAGAGGGGTGGAGATATCTGGCATCGGGTGGACACACATAATGTGTATTTATTAAGGAAAAAGGTGGCTGAGATAAAGAGATATTACTTGGGGTGGCACAAGTGCTGGGGATGTAGTTACAACATGGGACAAAAGATATTATGGATGTTCACCTCTAACTCGAGACTACATCAATATAGAAAAGTATATGGTGTTCAGGGAATAAATTATAACATGGGAAGAAGGTTGATTCAGATTGTTTTTATAAAGGGAGGAAGAAGGCTGATGAGAAGTTTAGGCCTGTATGTGATATGCTATAATATATCAATACGAACAAGCTTTTTGACAGACTTATAATATGAGGATCATGAGTTGGAATTGTCAAGGGTTGGGGAGTAAATGGACAATTGGTTATCTTCGAGAAATATGGCATAAACATAGACCTGATTTTCTTTTTTTATCTGAAACAAAGCAAGAATTTGCATTTACACAAGGATTCCAAGGTCACTTTGGTTATGACAAGATACATACGGTGGAGCCAAGAGGATCGAGTGGAGGATTGGCACTTTACTACAATGATACAGAGAGTGTTAACATTCTATACTCAAGTAACAGAGTCATTGATATTGAGGCAGATGTACAGGGAAAAAGGGTTGCTATTTCCTTTGTTTATGGGGACCCAGTTCAGAAACTAAGAGATCAAGTGTGGGAAAGACTTACTCGGTTTGGCATTGTCAGGGACATCCCTTGGTTTATTATTGGAGATCTAAACGAAATTACTGGTAATCATGAGAAACAAGGGGGAAGTTTAAGACACGCCTCAACGTTTCTATCATTCAACAATATGATTCGGGATTGTGGTATGATAGAATTTCCACATTTGGGGGATGCGCTATCTTGGAGAGGACGCAGGGGGAAACAAGTTGTAAGATGTAAGCTGGATAGGGCCCTAGCAAATGAGGACTGGCACATACTGTTTCCTTTTTCATTTGTGGAGTATTTAGGATTGGTGGCCTCAGATCACCGACCTCTGGTTGCGACGATTGAGGAGTCAAAGAAAAAGAGAAGGAGCCAATTTCACTTTGACAAACGGTGGATAGGAAAGGAAGGATTAATGGACATAATTCAAGAAGGATGGGAGGATAGAGAGGATAATAGGGGGAATGACCTTTTCTCAAAGATTGGGAGATGTAGACATGAGCTCTCTAAATGGAGGAAAAATAATTTGCCATATGGTAAAGAGAAAATTATGGAGCTACAAAGGGAGCTAGACATAGCACAAAGAGACGACCAAACAACACAAGAAGAGATTTGGGAAATATCCAATAGATTGAAGGAAGCATATAAAGATGAGGAGTTTTATTGGCAACAGAAAAGTCGAACCAAATGGAATACATCGGGAGATAGATATACTAAGTTCTTCTTCGCACTGACCAAACAGAGGCGGGCAAGAAATAGGATTGTGGGCTTACACAACTCAGGAGGCGTGTGGGTGACCAAAGATTCAGAAATTGAAGGTGTGGCAGTAGATTATTTTATGAAACTTTTTGAAACAACAAATCCAACGGATTTTGACAGCTTCCTACACGAAGTACCTACATCGATAACGGACAGCATGAATAACAAGCTTATGGCTCAAGCATCGGAAGAGGAAGTGAGGAAAGCACTATTTATGATGCATCCGGAGAAAGCTCCAGGACCTGATGGTATGACAGCCCTCTTCTACCAACAGGCGTGGAATATTGTAAAGAAGGATTTAATCGAAGTGGTGAATGATTTCTTGACGAATGGCGAATTTGATAAAAGACTAAATGCTACAAACATTTGTCTGATCCCTAAAACGGACAGACCTACAAGGATGATAGAATTACGCCCAATAAGTCTCTGCAATGTGGGATATAAAATAATTTCCAAGGTGTTATGTCAAAGGCTAAAGGTTTTGTTGCCTCATCTTATATCAGAGACACAATCAGCATTTGTGGCAGGAAGATTAATTTCGGATAATATACTAATAGCACAGGAGATGTTCCATGGATTGAGGACAAATCCGGCATGCAAAGGAAAATTCATGGCAATCAAGACGGATATGAGTAAGGCATATGATAGGATTGAATGGAGATTCTTGGAAAAAGTCCTAGGAAAGATGGGTTTTGCTGAACAATGGATACAACGTATAATGCGTTGCATTACGACGGTTCAATATAAGGTATTAATTAATGGCCAACCTCAAGGACATATTGTTCCAGAGAGAGGCTTAAGACAGGGAGATCCACTCTCACCATATTTGTTCATACTATGCACGGAGGCTCTTATTGCAAACATAAAAAATGCGGAAAAAAGGAAGCAATTAACAGGGCTTAAGGTCGCAAGGAAAAGTCCGGCGATCTCTCACCTGCTGTTTGCGGATGATAGTCTATTTTTCTGTAAGGCGACGAAAGAGGAATGGCAGACGATTTTAGGGATCCTAAAGGATTATGAGAAGGTATCAGGTCAACAAATAAATTTTGAGAAATCATCTTTACAGTTTGGATATAAAGTAGAGGAGACAACGCGAACGGAGATGATAAATATTCTCGGAATTACTACGATGGGAGGAATGGGGTCATATTTAGGAATTCCAGAAAGTCTTGGAGGAGCAAAGACGCAGGTATTCAGCTTTCTCCAAGACCGACTACATGGTAGAGTGAATGGATGGACTACTAAATATTTGTCTCGAGGAGGGAAGGAGGTTGTGATTAAATCAGTGGCTACAGCTTTACCGAATCACGTAATGTCCTGCTTTCGATTACCGAAGACGGTGACAACAAAGTTAACAAGTGTGGTCTCCCACTTCTGGTGGAGTATGGGAGGAGGAAGGAAAGGAATGCATTGGATGGCATGGGATAAGCTATGTCAGGATAAAGAGGATGGAGGAATTGGATTTCGGGCTTTTGATGATACGAACACAGCTTTCCTAGCAAAGCAGCTTTGGCGACTCATTGACAAGCCCAATCTTTTATTCTCAAAAGTCTTCAAAGGGCGATATTTTAGGAATACGGATCCACTTGATCCAATACGATCATACTCACCTTCCTATGGTTGGAGAAGTATAATCTCAGCTAGATCTCTGGTTAATAAAGGACTAATTAAAAGGGTGGGTTCAGGAACAACCATTTCAATATGGAATGATCCTTGGATACCAGCCTATCGCCCGAGACCAGCAACCCGTAAACCTTGTTCGACTATTAACGTATATACGGTTGACCAATTGATTGATCAGCAGAGACGCACATGGAAAAAGTCATTGATTGAAGAATTGTTTGAGCCAGAGGATGCAATGCTGGTCACGAGTATGCCAATCAGTACAATTTCAAAGCCAGACACAATTGGGTGGCATTTTACTAAATCGGGACGATATACGGTGAAATCAGGGTATCATACGGAGAGAGAATTCAAAGATGCTGGTAATCATAGTCAGAATTTGGGTCCAAATATAAAGGGATTACAAGCACATTCATGGAAGTTAAAGTGCCCGCCAAAATTGAGACACTTTATGTGGCAGATACTTTCAGGATGTATTGCGGTATCAAAGAATTTAACATCAAGGGGTATCCGATGTGACACTTACTGTGTGAGGTGCGGAGCTAAGGAGTCAGTAAACCATGTCCTGTTTGAATGTCCTCCGGCCCTGCAGACATGGGCCTTATCAAGAATTCCTACGAACCCGATATGTTTTCCTACGGAGGCACTATACACAAATATGGATCATTTATTTTGGAGGCTTCCACCACATGATACTAATGACCAGTTTCCCTGGATACTATGGTATATCTGGAAAAGTAGAAATGATATGGTATTTAATAACATCGATCGGGACCCTAATGAGACTTTGCGATTGGCGGAAATGGAATGCTTGTCATGGGAAGGAGCCCAGGAAAGTAAAGCAGATTGTACTCAGAGGCATATGGGACAACAGGGAGCTGACATAATTACAGAGATATATAACGGCCAATGGTGCTTTGTAGATGGGTCTTGGAAGGAAGGAGATGTGTTTACTGGCCAGGGATGGTATAGCTGTTATGAAGGAGGTGTAAACATATTATTGGGAGCTAGGAATATAAGACATAGTCTCTCGCCACTCCATGCGGAGTTCGAGGCACTAATATGGGCTATGGAAAGTATGGAGTTCTTCAATCAAAGACATATAACTTTTGCAACAGACTGTTCAGAAGTGGTGAAGATAGTCTTTGACCCGGAGAACTGGCCAGCATTTTCTGTTTATACTGAAGAGTACGAGCGGAGGAGGTTATTCTTCACGACGTTTGCTCTCAAACATATATCCCGTACTAAGAATCAGACAGCAGACAGGCTAGCACGGAGTGCCAGGCTCAGGCAGTCATCAAGCACGCATATTGGGCAGGAACCACCGATATGGATGATAGGAAACTAGTGTTCTGTTGTATTTTGTTGTCAAAAAAAAAAAAAAAAAAAAAGATAACGAAACTTCATTTTCATCTATCTCAAATTGAATCCCACTTTAGAAATCGACAACATACCCAACTTGGGTCATGTGTATATCTTTTTGACCTTTGAGACTTGGGAAAGTATAACGCAATAATGATTTTAAATAGGGTTCCCATAGGGAACCATATATTGTACTCTCACTAGTTTCTTTACTGATCACATAAAAGAAATATCTCTTATTTGCAACAATTTTTATTTTCTCACTTCCTGTGAAAATATGATTTTTGAAAGAAACTCATGGGGTCGACCTTGACCATATCCATATTCATATCCACATATACGTCTACAACTATTTATATAGCTACTCCTCAGGTATTGTCATTACTGTGGTACTTTTCTTTTTCAATAAGATAAAATATAAAACTCATAGTACGTCTCAAACACTTTTCATGATATTGTGTCTCCATAACAACAATATTTGCATGAAACATAGAGCATGACTTCTATAACATCTCTATATGAGTACTTATTCACAGACTTAAAGTCTTATAATCTTATATTAACCAATCAAGATGAGTTTATGACTATATCACATTCTGGTGATCATATATTTCTTTCGCATTAATGTTCCAAAGAACATGTGGATATTTTACGTCAAGCCACTAATATCCAAAACCTCATGAAATTTGATGGCAAAACAATATGATCATGAACTTTAAACTTATAGTCAAACTACACATGCTACGAGATATTTGTTTGGAGTTGATATGCAAGTTAGCAAAAAGGAAAAATTGAAACTTAAATATTTTCCTTAAAACAAAAAGAGAATATATTGATATTTAAAAATAGAAACATAAATATTTTCCTTAAATCAGAATATAAAATTTCGGAAACAGTTAAAACAAAAGGGAATATATTGATATTTAAAAATAGAAACTTAAGCATTTTCCTAAAATCAGAATTTAAAAATTTGGAAACACAATGCAACATAATCTTTTACTATATGAAACATTAAAGCGTGTTAATCGAAAATAATTACTATAATTTAATGTAATATAATGTATGAGTATAAGTTATTGAACACGAGCAAAAATATAGAATTGAATCCATTAAGATAAACCATGAATTGATAATAAACATGGTTTAAACATAGGATTAAATCATGAGAAATATCAATAAATTATTATTCTAGATAATTATTGATAATCATCTCTATTATGAATAAGATCAGAGATCATAATCGTGAAGGCATAGCCTATCATAACGATATTCAGAGAAGACATCACTTATCATCCCAGAATAAGACATAAACTAAACATAAATTAAATCTCACCTTTTTCAGTGTAAGAAAATAGAAAAAAAGAGACTATCGTGCTGATAACGTGTTGTGAATAGAAGAGAGATAGAAGAATTGATGATGTTTATTCCAATGAATGAAAGCTACTTTATATAGGAGTACAAGAACTTGGCGACCAAGTAAAACCTAGATTATAAGTAATGGGCCTTATAATGGGCATCTACTTATTAATTATAACATGCAAGCTAAACATAAAGTTAATAAACTCAAACGATTCACACAAAAACAGCATGTCTAATGCGCAAGTCAACTTAACCGATATGTAATCAATGGTCTGTGAATGCAAACTTAAGTCCTATGATTGTTTTCAGTTCAGGGTGTTGATGCAAGTTTAAACAAATAGAATAGAGACCAAGCACAAACAAGCAAACCGCAAAGAATAAGACCGGACAAAGCAAACAAAACAACATAATATCCGCTTAGTACCGAATGTAGTCGGTTTAAACCTAGCAAGTTCTACTCTTTTTTAAAAAAATTATGATACAAAAGAAAGAATATCTAACTATCTAAGCAAATAAAACCGAAACAAATAGCTGATACAAGCTAAAACAGGCGGTAGCAAGCAACAACACAAATCGGTTTTCAAGTAACCCTAATATGATTGATATGCAGCCGATAGCAAACAACCTAACACACTTTTTTATTTTTATGCAGATATATGAATAAACTAACAACCTAGAGCAATCTAGAATCAAAAGCAACAGCTAAATCAAGAAAATCAGATCGAAAAAAAAGAAGCAAAATAACTAACGGTTCACGTAAACCCTAATAGAGATATGCAGACGTTCCTATTAAAACTCAACCTAGCTGAATCATTTTTATGATGATAATCTGCTAGAACAAAATCAAACGAGTAAATTAAAATAACTAATGCAACTTTCTTTTTATTTTCGATTTATGAAAGCAAACCAAGCAAACAACAATAATAAAAGGTGCAAGGTAAAGATGTAACTGATTAGTTTCAGGAGCCTATGCTCTGATACCAGATGATATAAGATCCTGGTAGGGTCCTACACATGTTTGGGAAGGTGGAACACAAGCCTGGCCGAAGGCGCTATCCTTGCTAGTTTGTGGATAGAGGATGTGTTAGGATTATGTCCTGAAATCATATTGTACTTACTATGCATGATAGTTGTATTGTCGAGATCGGACAATTCATGTGATACTAGGTGGTCATAACGTTTTGTTAGAAGCCGCTTATGACAAATGAGTTGTAACTCATTTGCTAGTATTATGTGAACCTACAGGGTCACACACCTAAGCAAGCTGGATACACTTCGTATGGGATTGATCATTGGTATATGGTCTGGTCAATGTGTATTGGATACACATTGAATTCGAGTTTTAAGATGTGTGTCGATCGACACAGTAGTGTGTCGATCGACACAAGCCGGGTTTCAAAACTGATGTTTCGATTTGATGACTTAAACGAATTGGAATTGGTACAATGATCGGTTTAGTCATTCCAGGTCTATATATAAGTTTATATGAACGACCTGGAACCCTAGTCGTTGTTTTTCGCAGCCACCTCTTGAAACACAGTTTTCCCAGGAGATCCGATTCCCGGCACTAACATCCCGGCGGATTTCAGCTTGTGTGCGTGTGGACTGCAGTAGAGGCGCAGCATCTGAGGCGCTCTCGATCTCACTTACATGTTCATTATTCCGCTGCAAATCTCCAGGTAAACACGAGAACCATCGGTGAGGATTCAATTACTTAAACCCAGATCCTAGGCTTATTAGAACTTGTGGAATTCTGAATCTGTTAGAATTAGCCCAAGTTCCTTCAGTGGTATCGGAGCCTTAGGGTTTTAATCATTGAATCAGAAGCATGGAATTCGAATAATGATGTATTTGAATAGGTTGATGCATGCTAGTTTTCGTTTTGATGAAAATAATCTCGGATTTTGTTTCTTATCGAAAACGAAGAACCTGTGTTTTCGCACACTGTCGATCGACACAAGTTTGTGTCGGTCGACACACCGCGAAAACGATCTTAAAACTTTAGGGTTTTCGCACAGTGTCGATCGACACTAAGCTTGTGTCGGTCGATGCACCGCGAATACGCTTATTAAAATTTGGGTATCGATCTTAGAGATCGCACTGTATCGATCGACACACTGGGTGCATCGATCGACACAGGCTGTGCGAAAGGATAGATCGGTTCAATTGGATTGAACCGGTTATCTCGCATGGTTGAAATTTCATGATACCCTACTGTGTCGATCGACACAGGTTAAGTATCGGTCAACACAGGCCTTGCGATTGGTTGATCGGTTCAATTGGATTGGACTGGTTATCAGTTTGATTGGATAAGATCAGTTTGATTGGATAAGTCGGTTCAATTGGATTGGAACGGTTATCACGATTAGTTAAAACTGATTGAATCGGTTCAATTGGATGGACCGGTTGAATTAGATTTGACCGGTATCTCAATTAGTCTAAAACCGGTTCATTTGGTCAATTACCGGTTCAATTGGATTGACCGGTTATCGGGTTTTGTTAAGGTTGGATGCGAACCGTAATCGTTTGGTTATTGAACCAAATGATTGAGAAACCGAACCCAATCAATTTAATCCACTTATTAGAACAATTAAAACTCAATTAAAATTAGAAGTTAAACATGTTCTAAACCTATCGAATACACATTCGATGTGTATTAGATCAAAGTTTAGTTTTCAATATGGTCAACTGTCAAGACTCATTTCGTTGTTTTGATACTCTTGCCAAGAGCTTGGTGTCCACAATTACATGAGTAAGACAGGTAGTTGTATTGATGGTCTTGCAGTGCTTGACATCAATAATTACATGACCTAAGAGATTGATTTACTAACCTTTTAAAGTTATGTTTCCTCAACTAATTAATATCAAGTGACCTTGATGTCCTGCCCAATCTTGTCTGCTGTCAAGACTCATTTAGTTGTTGGATAGTCTTGGAGTCCTTGGTATCTACAATTACATGAGTAAGGCAGGTGATCATTTGATGAGACACGAGTCAGTAAGTATGGATGTGTTCATTTGATGAGACACGAGTCAGAATCCTTTGAAATGGTCAAAGGAGTTCCAAAATGAAGTATAGAACCGATATGACAGAAGTATTAAAAATCCTCGATTAGATCGCGGAGGAGAATACTTGAGTCAAGAATTGAGTGATCATCTAACTGAGTGTGAAGTCTTCTCACATCTCATTTCTCCTAAAAAACCTGAATGGTGTTTCTGTGAGAATGAATCGGACCTTATTAGATAGGCTCCGAATAATGATGAGTCACATGAATCTTTCATTATCCTTTGAGGAATACGCTCTAAAATGTATGTGTTTACGCCAAATAGTTTTCTATCAGAATCAGTTGAAAGACATCACGTTGGATGTGGACTGGAAGTTTTCCAAGTATGTTTTCCTGATTAATTGGGATTGCAAGGTTTATGCAAAGCAGTTGTCAACAGACAAGCTTGAACCCAAATCTGATAAGTGCTGCTTTGCTGGTTGTCCTAGGGAAACCGAGGCTCATTGCTTTTGCAACCAATCCGAGAACAAAGTTTTGTTGTTCGGAACTCTGTTTTTCTAGATAGAAAGTTTCTTTCCAAAAAAAAAAAAAACAGTGGGAGTAGAAGTACAGCTCGAAGAAATTTGGGAAACACAGGAGGCTGCTCAACCTATTGAGGGAGAGCAGCGGTTGGATCCACAAAGTGATGTAGGACCTACACCTGTGGAGCCTGAAGTTCGCAGATCCAAATGGATTCGTCACTAACCCGAGAGTGATTTCTCGTAACCAATTGCCGTGATCTGTTGATCATTGAAAAGTGATGATCTTGCGAAATTCAAGGAGCGATGGTGAGCCCCAACTCCGAAAATTTGCTAGGGATGCATGTTAGCTTCACCGATCTATTTCTGGATTGAAGCAAACATCTTGGAGTTGGAATCGACGTTCTGTTAAAACGGTCAAAAGTTTTGACTTGATCAGGAACGAATAGGAACCGTGCGTTTACAAGTAGTCTAGTGGGAGCGTAATTGCATTTCTCACACTTAATCTCATAAATGACGTTCCGTCGCTTAAGTCTTATCAGGACTTGGGTCGGAAGTCATTTTAACGATAGACATGGGAGAAGCAATGTGAGTTCTTGGAATAAGGATCTATTGAAATGGATTGGGGTAGGCTAATTGGATCGTGTCAGAATCCTTATGTTGATAAGTTTTTGGACAGTTCCAATATGCATGATTCCAAGAATGGCTTCACACCAAAGGTCTTGTGGCAATAATCTTAGCAAGAAGAAGTGTCTTGGACATTGGCTGAGCTAGTATCTATGAGTGTGATTCCTTATGCTTCTGCAATAGAATCCATCATAAATGCCATGTTTTGCGCTCGTCTAGATGCAGCTTACGCATATAGCATGACGAGAAGATACCAATTTGTTCCGGTAAAAGTCATTGGACAGTTGTAAGGAATATCCCCAAGTGTTTGAGAAACACTAAGGATAGGTTCTTGTTCAACTGAGGAAGTGACGAATATGTTAAGAGCAGTTTGACGGACAAAGACGACTCCCGGTTCCCACCTGGTTATGTCTCTTTGTCTGTGTAACGGTGCTATCTGTTTGAAGGGCTCCAAGCAGGGGACCGTAGAATAGTGCTTATTAATGAATAGCGGTGTGGTTTGTTGGAATGGTTCCAAGCAAGAACACCGCAGCCTCTCTCACAACCTAAGCACGAGTTTCATATTGTTGTTGTAGGTATTAGATGTCTGAAGACGTGGTCTTGATTCCAGTGGGAGTTATGTTAGTTATGATGTTCACATAGACATGCTATGGTCATGTTTATGAAAAATTGACATCAGCATTATTTGATTATTGGATAATTAAATAATGGTCCCAAAGTATTTATGTTCACTTTATAGGTCATCAAGTTGAGGACTTGATCATGAAACCCTATAAGTGAAAGATGACATAAATATTATGTTTGTCCCTGGTCATAGGTTGTTAAAGTGGGACACTAACAACCGTTAAGACTAGTATGTGAGGTGACATATGACTAAGTTTCATGGAGTCATTGATATGAGTATCAACGTCAATCACATAGATATATGTTGGTGAACATATGATCGGAAATGACCCGCTAATGAGAACTCTACAGGATAGTTATATCAGTGTCATAAGAGGTTCTCATTACGACTATAGAGTATAGTCCTTAGACCTGAGTTCATCATGCTTTCTAGCATGTGAATTGGTGCGCTTTGACCTTGTCAAACGTTGTCCCGTAACTGGCGGCTATAAAGGCATTGCTTAGGCGTATCATGAAGTGTGTGTAGAAACAGGGATGGAACAAGAAGGGATTTGTCCCTCCTATATAACAGGAGATAAATATCTCAGGGCCCATCGAAGATTTGATACTGAGAAAATGCATGGCCGTGCTCAAACGAGGTGATTGTCAGTCGTTTGTTTTATCAGTATGGATCAGGAGTTCGATGAACATGATGTTGGCTATAATAAGGATGACACAGTTTCTTGCCTTATGCCATATCGAGATATAGCGATAAAGGGATTATGGGAATAGATGATTCCAATACAAGTGGGAGATTGTTGGGATTATGTCTTGAAATCATATTGTACTTACT
This sequence comes from Orychophragmus violaceus, assembly GCA_030180135.1. NCBI lineage: Eukaryota > Viridiplantae > Streptophyta > Magnoliopsida > Brassicales > Brassicaceae > Orychophragmus > Orychophragmus violaceus. The sequence goes on from CM058239.1 coordinate 67,645,809, forward strand.
CTGCATGATAGTTGTATTGTCGAGATCGGACAATTCATGTGATACTAGGTGGTCATAACGTTTTGCTAGAAGCTGCTTATGACAAATGAGTTGTAACTCATTTGCTAGTATTATGTGAACCTACAGGGTCACACACCTAAGCAAGCTGGATACACTTCGTATGGGATTGATCATTGGTATATGGTCTGGTCAATGTGTATTGGATACACATTGAATTCGAGTTTTAAGAGGTGTGTCAAGTGTGTCGATCGACACCAGCCGGGTTTCGAAACTGATGTTTCGATTTGATGACTTAAACGAATTGGAATTGGTCCAATGATCGGTTTAGTCATTCCAGGTCTATATATAAGTTTATATGAACGACCTGGAACCCCTAGTCGTTGTTTTTCGCAGCCACCTCTTGAAACACAGTTTTCCCAGGAGATCCGATTCCCGGCACTAGCATCCCGGCGGATTTCAGCTTGTGTGCGTGTGGACTGCAGTAGAGGCGCAGCATCTAAGGCGCTCTCGATCTCACTTACCTGTTCATTATTCCGCTGCAAATCTCCAGGTAAACACGAGAACCATCGGTGAGGATTCAATTACTTAAATCCAGATCCTAGGCTTATTAGAACTTGTGGAATTCTGAATCTGTTAGAATTGGCCCAAGTTCCTTCAGGATGGTCGGGCAATGGGCGATGGTGGTCGAGCGCGGGCAAGGATGGTCGATGGATCGAAGGTGGTCGAGGGCGGTAGATGGGAACCTTGAAACTGGCCGAAGGCGGTCTTTTATCAGCTCGGTGGATGGTCTCAAGATGGATTCGAACAAGGATTCAAGCAAGTAATAATGGACCTTCAAGAACGTGGAAACCACACAATCTTGCTAGGGCTGGCACCGTAAAAGGCAAAACAACACTTAGGTTTTATGTAAAAATAGACTTAAGAAATTACAAATCTTACAAGGTGGCTAAATAGACTTAGGTTTTAGGAAAGTACATAAGGTACAAATGGGCCTTGCGCCAACATAAAGAAAAATAAGACAAAAGAAACAATGGGCCGACCTTCCTCTTTCTCTTGAACGGGCCTAAGATTACCTCATTAAAAACCTTGCAAAGAAAATCCATTTGGGACAAAACCTTGCAAGGTAAAAAGAGTATAATCGTAGGCCCAAAGAGTCAACTCGGTCTAAGGCTCAACGGGCATGATGGTGAAGATCACAAACGGGCCGTTGATCTTAAGCATAAGCCATTCGGATGTTGGGTTTAACCAAATGGACGGACTGGATGTGGCGTATGGTCTTGATGGTCTTCAGCTCCAAAGTGTTCTCCTTGATGGAATTTTCCTTGAACTGGGTCAGATGGGTCGATAGCTTCGGTCGGTCTCGCCGCGGTCTTCTTCCGAGCCAATTAGTTTATGCAAGCTGATCATGAGCCAGCTAGTCCAAATTCTCTGTAATGTCTTCTATGCTGCTCCTGGTGATCAGGTGTTTCATGGCTCGGTTGAAGTCTTATGTGAGTTGCCTCTGACCTGATTTGGTTTGTGGTGCGGTCCTTATGGTCGGGAACGGTTTGGATGGTTCGGTCTAGTTCGACTAGTCTGGCTCGGTCGTGTTGTTTTCCTCATCAAAGTACATGGTGTTTTGGGTTCTGTTAGGTGATTTTTTTCATGTGACTTATTGATGTTATTGTTGATGTGGTGTTTCTAGGACGAAATAAGTTTCTAAGTTTTCCGTTCAGGTTTCGGTTTTTTATTTGCTAGAGGGCCAATAAAAGCTAAGTCTAAGGGAGTTGATATATCATGGTTTTTATGGGTATTTAACTATGATATAGGTTTTTTCTTATTGAGTCTTTTCAGTGTTTTTGGATTCCTTTGAGTCTTGTACAGGTTTATGCACGATTGGAGCTTAATTGGAGATTTGAGAACATTTGGACCAATTTGGAGAAGATGCAGAAAAAGAGAGTTCACTGCCCGATTTTAGGCTTGGTATCGATTGACACCAGTTGTGTATGAAGAATTCTCGCCTTTTTTAATGAGTTATGAAGATTTAAAAGTTGACCCTGAATTTTCCATATTTACAATAAAAGTCGAATGAAGGATGAGTATTGGCTTTCGCCTAATAATTTTTCATCTTTTGTCCACTAAAAGTGTTTTCCATGCCTCCTTCATGACTCATAAGGACAACAACACCATATGATCTCACTTTTTATTGTGAAAGGACTTGACCATAATTTTCCAAGAAACAATTGTAAATGAGAGTTATATAAAATAATTTGGTGATTTGGTTTGAAGTGTTGGGAGATGATCTTCTTATCATGATATGATTTGGTCCTTTTCTTTTAGAGCTTGAAATTCTCATATGCATGATGTCTGATCTCATCCATTTCATTCAGTTAAACCAATCTTCTCTCTATATCAGACTTGATGTCTAAATTCATCATTTTTACTGCCGATGATGCATTGTGATCGAGTTCCACTGGAAGGTGACATGCTTTCACATAAAGCAGATGGAATGGTGTAGTCCAAAGTGGCGTCTTGAAAGCAGTCATGTAAGTCTAAAGTGCATCATCTAGCTTTGCACACCAATCCTTCCTTGTCTACCCATTGTCCTTTCCAGAGTCTCCTTGAATGCATGTTTGAAACCTCAACTTGTCCACTTATCTGAGCATAACATGGAGCCGCCACACGATGATTCACACCATACTTCTTCAGCAGGTTCTCAAAGACCTTGTTAATAAAGTGAGATCTACCATCATTTATGACAATTTGAGGCACTCCAAATTGAGAGAACATAATGGTCTTAAACAGGTTAAGAACCACTGCAACATTATTGGTTGAACTAGCAATCGCTTCAATTCACTTGTACACATATTCCACATCAATCAGAATGTATTTATTCCCATAAGATGAGGGAAAACACCCATGAAATCTATGCCCAGCAATAAGAGACTTCAACCTCAAGGATGAAGTTTTGTGGCATATCATGTCTCTTATTGGTTTTCCCTCTTCTCTGACAGACATCACACTGAGAAATAAAGAGATGGGGCTCCTTGAACATTGTAGGCCACCAAAAGCCTGCTTGAAGAACCTTGGACATTGTCGTGAAATATTTAAAGTATCTCATATACTCATATCCATAACAATGAAACATCACATCACGAACTTTAGACTCCGTGATGCATCTCCTTTATATCCCATCAAAATAATGCTTGTGCAGTAGGGCTCATCCTGGTAGAACCTTCAGTACTCCCTTAATAATTTCTTCTTTGCATACCCCTCGAAGTCATCAGGTTCAGCCTTTGGAGCAAGGCAGTTGGCGATATCAGCATACCAAAGTCGATTAATAACAACTACATTAGTTTCTTACTCTTTGATCGAGACTTCAGAGGTTATGTGTTTGTCTGTGAAGGGTGTTTGTAACGCCCCTTTCCCATTCTCCGCTGACCGCCGAGCTGACCGGCCAACAATCAAACAAGAACATGACCGATCGAACCCGAGCAAGTCGAACAGGAAAGGTTCGCCACAGGACGAAGCCAAAGACGGATCGATTTGAGACAAAAGGCTCGCACCAACCTGTCTCCGACTCCGCTGTCCTCATATCCGTAGCGCAAGCAGTACTACTTGCACTACTTCAACGAGTTGTGTCGGTTCGGACCAAAACCTCATATCAGGGAAACAATTTCATTTTTAAGTAATCAAACGTTGAACACAACGTTTAACGAGTTTTACAATCAATCATCTTTATACATATATAAACAACCAAATCACAAAATAGCGCAGCTGCCGAACCGAATAAAACATCCCAAAATCATCGAATTAAAACTCCGCCACAAGCCATCCCGACACTACACCGAGGACCTCCCGCGTCCGTCATTATTATACCTGAAAACACCAACAGAGTCTAATGAGCGATCTAAGATCACCCAGTGAATCGGCACCCCACTAAGGCTTCTAATCTATCTACCATCTATAGATTCCCGCCCGAAACCCAAAATAACAATCAATCAACAAAACAGCCGATCACGCTCTACCACGTCGTGTCGAGCCCCCACACAATCAATTGCCAAAAGAAAGAGAAGGCGTTAGAGGAAATCGGGAGCACTGCGGCATATGTCCCCGATTGAGACTCGATCTATCTACCGCGCACTACCAACCCACCAACACACACACACACACTGGGCCCTTACGCACTTGGTAACTCCCACGGGTTCTCACCGTCACCGATATGGCAACTGACCCACGTGACTCCTAGCCGCCCACACAACAACTAGGACACTGTTCTCTGTCCATCGATACGCGGTGACTCCGGTTACCCCCGGCAACCCGAGCTTCCATGCAGTCCGGCCCTAGGACGCGACCCCGTATGCTCCGGACTACACCCTACAGACGTCACTCCATAGGTTCGCACCTGCCAGCACTAACTGACTAGGCTATCAACTCCCGAGGATCCAATCGGGATGGAAGTACCAGAACGTAATCACACACCTAGACTTGCGGGATCTAACGCACCCTAGAGTCCTAGTGCAGAAATTTAAACACGCAGACTCACATGGACTCTAGCAATCAATCATAATCAACACCACAACAGCAACACAACCCCGCACCCCGCAAGTCTACTTACACACACACCCCCGCTCTGACCCGGCACCGCGCCGAGTCAGCACCACAACTTAACCGGTCCCATTACCGCGTTAAGTATCTCCAAGGATCACTCGGCTCATCACCGAGACGATCTAACGGCCTGCACAAAAGGTTAACCACAACCACACAATAACCAGCATCACATAATCAACAGGCTACCCGGCCCAACACCAAAGTAGACTTACACAAACACCCACACAGGCCTTTTAGGGTTTCTACCATCTTTTAATCAATTCACACCCGCTACCTTGGGTTAACTGCTTGTTAGCCCGTAGACGGTTCACCAATCATACCATTTCTCATTTCTTAACCATTCCCAATCATCTTTTAACAACTCCTCGATCCGTCGGTTTAGAGCTAGCCGCTTGCTAAACTCCCCGACGTCTCATCATTCATTACTTCATTCAGTTAACCTCGGGTAATCCCGATACCGTTCACATTTCATACGTTTGTTCAGGTTCAACTTCGTATTTTAACTTGTATTAATTCCCGCATATATGTGCATTCCAATCTCGTCATTTACTTATATATATATGCATATAAAGTCCTGCTCATGCCACGACTATATGAATGCATCATACAACAACGCTATCAACTTAGCGGCACACAAACAGGTTTAATCCGTTTAAGCTTATCATGCTTCTTTAACCCTAACCGGTTTACCGTTAATTCAACCATTCCGTCAATCAATTCAATTCACAGTCTCGGGTATGCATTCTTATTACTACGGTTTCCCATTTGACGTCTATATGCTTCTATGGTGTGTTGAGCCGACTCACAGTGATTTGACGGAACGAATGGCACGGATGCGGATACGGATTCTCGAGACCCCGAACTAAACCCGAACCTTCTCCGAATACCCGAACACAAACTCCCGAACACTCCGAACAACCGTCACACGAACCGCACACAAGAACCGGCTGGAGTCAACGCGTTGACCGGCGTTGACCGCGACGTTGACCGGCGTTGACCAAGGCTGACCGTTGACCGCTGACCGTTGACCGTTGACCCACTAAACCGGTTGACCACCCTCTGAACCGGTTGACCAAATAACCAAGATCCAATTGACCGGTTTAGGTAAACCGGGTCAAAGTCAACCGTTGACCAAGCGTTGACCGGTTAACCTAAACCGATCCAAACCCAACCAAATCAATCCCAATTCTGCTCCAACCCATCTGAACCAACACCTTGAATAACCGGTTGAAGACACGGCGGCGAAGAAGGTTTCCCGGCGGTTGCTCCGGCATTGACCGCGGCGGCTCCGGCGTTGACCGCGGCGGCGATGGCTTTTCCGGCGACTTCCGACGGCGAACCACACACCAATCCACTTCTTTTGAGGAGATCTATCCACCCATGGTCTTAAATTACCAAGTTTTGTTGAAGAGAGAGAGAGTGACCCTAAAACCTTAACCGCGGCTACTTCTCTGCCGTTTTCCGGCGAGCTCCGGCGACGACTACGACGGTGGCTGGCTGGATCTTGAAGAGGAGGCTGAGATAAAGCTCCTGGACTTTACAGAGAAGGATTTGGGTCTAGAACAAGAAAGTTATGCACTTTCTTGCACACCAAGACATGAAGAACATCTTGAACATATGAAGAGATCTTTGAAGATTCAAGAGAGTTGGATGATTTTTGTTGAATGTTTCTGGAGAGATTTGGGGAGAGTTTCGACAGAGAGAGAGTAGAGTGAGAGATGCAGACCTCCAATAATCAAAAAGGGGATGAATAGTTCAAATTCTATGCATTATCCCTTTTTCTCCATCCATCAAACATGAGGATGACACCTATCCTCCAAAAGCTGTCGACCCAGGGAGCTCACACCTGTCCCAGATGATTATCTGAAGTCCACTGAGGCCCACTACACCGGCCCAAACCACAAAACCCTTCCCTTATCTCATTTTCTTCTTTTTGCTCGGTTTGACCATTTCCCCGATAATTGTTTTAATAAATATCTGGCTGTTCCCATAAATCTCCAAACCTACATAAACTGATTCTCCTTGCTTTTAGATGAATTTAGCAATTTGAATCACCTCATTTGGAGTTTCCTAGCTCCCGTTATGATTTTCCAAAGTTTTCCCGGCTTTACTCGGTTTTCACCCGATACTCCGAAAAATACATTTCTGCTCCGTTTCTTCGAATTCTGATCTTGTAAATGTTCTTTATGACTTAAAAGAAGAACATTTGGCCCGTCTCGTCTTCTATCTCGAACTTTGGCAAAATTACCATTTTGCCCCTATTGACTATTCTTTTGCCCGTTGACCATATTTTGAGATACGGGGTATCACATTCTTCCCCACTTACAGGAATTCGTCCCCGAATTCTCCATCACTACCAGACTTTGAATTGGTACCAACTCCTGTAAGTTGCTCCGTCACTCACTTCCAATGCGTCCTTACTCGAACACTGCTGCATCTCACTGACACATGTCATTACGACGACTCTTCCGTCTCATACCATTCTATCTTACTGATCCCATCAACCGTTTCACTCTCGCTTCCCGTCTTGGATTCCGTACTGTGTTTCACGCTCTTACTGTCTTTTCCCCCGTCCATCGATTTCGACCTTGACCTTGTTCTTGCTAGTTTCTCTACTTTGACTCGCATTCTGACTTCCCCACTTTGCTTTGATTTCCCCGTCTTTCACGATACTGGTCTGTCTCCCCCGAGACACTCTTCAAGACTCTGTCCTCCAGACATGTCAGCTTTTCAACTTCCAATTCCACGGACTAACAATTTCACGTCGCTTCTGACATGGTCTTTTCTCCACTCATTTTGACAACCCCACGCTAACATCGTCACAAACTTTTTCCCCCGCATTCTTGTTAACACATCGCTCTGGTTTCCATACGGCCATTGTCGCTAATACCCCCCACACTATCCGCTTTGCTTTGTCTACCGCTTGATACTGACACGTCTCGTTAACACTTCACACTGATCACTTTACTTCCCGGGTCAACTCAACTCGCGGCCTTCTTTCCCAGCCCATCTCGTTTTCGGGTTCGGATTCGGTCTCTTATTCGTATCGCATCGTCCATTCCGTCCTACATTCACACAACAATTTTCACTGGAGCGGTGAATTCAAACCAATCCAATCCCCGATATCACTTCCTCATAGAAATATAGTTAGTTAATCATGTACCCGATGGTCATCCATGATTAAGTAACGATACTCTATAATTCTGCTCCCTCGCGAATCGACAGTCGATTCCAACCATTCTCACGTTAGCTCAATACCTTAAACGAAAAGGTTCTAACACAACTATTCGCAATGACTAACGATTGCAAATAAATTTAAGCTATTCAACCAATAGCTTACCACCACCACTCACACTGCGCACATGCTAAGCATGTCACAACACTAGCACTCTTCCAGTGCTACACCACACACGAAACACAACCCCACAATAACTAATGCCCCACACGAGCATTAGATAAAAACACACAAGCAATGATACGCAAAATAACCAATTACCACACGCAATCAAGCAATCATCAGATCGCTCCGGATATGTCGTCAGTCTGGGTTTAGGTTATGATGAATGGTCATCAGTTCCGCTCATCATCAGACTTCACATGGTAATTCGTTTGCATAACAAAACCATCACACGCATGCAAACAATTACTACGAAAGTCATAACGATAAGCGAACAATCTGTTGGATCGTTTAGTGTTAATCCAGATTCAATTCTCAGATTCAACAGTCCTAAACATGCAGATCTAGGTTCTCTTATTTAGAAACTTAATGGATCTCACCTGTTACCTTGTTATGCAGCGGAAATATGAAGAACAGGTCAGAGATCAGCAGAACCACCAAGTGATAGCTCCTCCAAAGGTTCACACACGCACACCAAGCAGGAAGAAGGCTGCTAGACCGAGCTGAGGGAGGCCGCAGAGAGAGAGAGAAATCGGCGCAGGGGCTTAGGGTTAGGAAAGAGAGAATTAGGCTTGGTTTTATTTATAAAACCCTTCTCTAATTCTTTTGGGCTTTTGGGCCCAAATTCCCAGTCTAATTAAATTCCTCAGATTTAATCAGACCCATTAATCTCTCTTTATGTTCGGTAAATGCCTAGCACTTTTACCGTACTTCTGCTAAGCCGTTTCCTCATAGTTTCCTGTTAGCTTAGGCGTGTGACCCATATGGGATCATATAATAAAGGCAATAAGTCCAAGACTTATAGATCATGAGCGGACTCTAGCAAGCCATCATGACCCCCAGTATTATATGACTTATGTCTGATCATTGACATACTCTTACTTTCTAGAGACAGTACCGAGATTACTGGACACAATTCCAACAATCTCCCACTTGTACTGGAATCTCTGTATTCATAATCCTTTTGTCTCAATATCTCGATTAGTCATAAGGCAAGATGAGTGTCATCCTTATAAAGTCTAATCATGTTCATCGGACTCTGATTTGATACTGACAATCCAAACGACTCGGGACAGTCCGTTTGAGCATGGCCATGCATTTTCCAGTATTCAAATCTCCGATTGGCCTAGAGATATTCACTCCATTTATATTGAAGGGACAAATCCCGTCTTGTTCCATCACTGTAAACTACTCATTTCGTAATACACCCAAACAAGGTCCTTATAGCTATCGCATAACGACAGCGTTAGACAATGATCAAAGCGCATCAGTTTATGTGCAGTCACATGCATGCGAACTCAGGTCTAAGGACTATACTCTATAGTCGTAGTAAGAATCTCTTATGACACAGATATAAATATCCTGAAGAGTTCTTATAATCGGGTCTTGTCCGGTCGTATGTACCCTACATACACCTATGTACTGACTTTGATGCCGCGCATCTATGACACACCGAGACTTTGTCATAAGTCACATACCAATCTAGTCTCACACGGTTGTTGGTGTTCCAATTTCAACAACCTTCTGTTGGAATTGTGTCCAGTAATCTCGGTACTGTCTCTAGAAAGTAAGAGTATGTCAATGATCAGACATAAGTCATATAATACTGGGGGTCATGATGGCTTGCTAGAGTCCGCTCATGATCTATAAGTCTTGGACTTATTGCCTTTATTATATGATCCCATATGGGTCACACGCCTAAGCTAACAGGAAAATGTGTTGGAACGGCTTAGCAGAAGTACGGTAAAAGTGCTAGGCATTTGTCGTACTAAGAGAGAAAGATTAATGGGTCTGATTAAATGGGATTTAATCAGATTGGTATTTTGGGCCCAAAAGCCCAAAAGGGAAAGAGAAGGCTTTTATAAACTAAAAGCCAAATCTTTCCTCTCTAACTGAGAACCCTGGCCGCGATTTTCCTCTCCTCTCTGCGCCTCCCATCAGCTCGGTCTAGCAGCCGTTTTCTGTGATCGCGTGTGTGAGCCTTTGGAGGATTCATCCCTCGGTGTTTCTTTCTGATCTCTGACCTGTTCTATTCCTTCCGCTGCAACAAACAGGTAAAAGGTGAGATCATCTAATGTTTCTATTCAAGAGAACCTAGATCTGTATGTTTAGGTTGATATGAATCTGTGAATTGAATCAGGATCAACTAAACAGTTCCTACAGTGGTATCAGAGCCATTGGTTCTTAGGATTTCTTGTTTTAGATTCATGTTTAGGTTGTTTAATCTGTTTAGAAGTGTTTTGAATCAATTACTGATAAGAGAAAACACTTAAGAAACTGAATTGAATCCTGAACAAACATTTGAAATCGTAAACCGAGCTATATGACTCGGGATACGTCGGATCATCCGGATCGCAACGGACGCACGAACCGATCGCCGACGATCGTGTTGCGTGGTCGCGTTATGATCGTCGGATGGATCGCGATCGATGGCTGATCGATGGGCCGATCGAACGTGACGAACGGATGGATCATGTCGCGTGATCCGATCCGATCCGATCGGACGTGATCACACGATCGTCAGCCATCCCGGCCAATCCCGTCCCGCTCGGCGATCGTGGAAGCAACCGACCCGAACAACCCGTCCGCGAGCCGGACAACGTCCGTCCGTCCCGAGCATACCGAGCGTCTCGATCTCGGATCGTCGCGTGCGGCTTGACGGCTGACGTGATCGCGTGAAACTTACGATTAGGTCGTAATCGGTTCACGTGATCAATCGGTTCGGTTCGGTTAATGGTTCGGTTTAAAACTTGATTAAAATTGATTCGTCTCGGTTTAATAAACAGATTTAATAATTTTATTAAGTCTGGTTAAACCGGGATAAGAAATCCAATGTCGAAAGAAATATTGGATTTAGTGCCTAAACCAGGAATTTCTAATTTGATTTGGTTGGACCAAATAAATTGAGAAATTCCGGTTTAGTAAATAACCGGTTGACAATTGTGGTCATCGTAGTAATTAAAATTTGGTTAGACCAATTTTAATGAACCAGACCGGTTATGTCAAATAATTGGACAATTGGGTCATGTCTTGGACATGGACAAATTCTTGGGCCTCGGGCCAAGAAGTTAAAACAATTGGGCCAATTATTTGAGTCTTTCTTCAGATTAATTTAAAATTTATTTTATAAAATTATAAAATCGATTTTAAATTAAAGTTTCCGAAATTTTGAAATTAGAAAGTTTCTTAAATTAGAAGTTTCTGGATTTGCGGGTTTTGGATTTTAAAGAAATTTCTAAAGTTAGAAAGTTTCCAATTTTAGAAAGTTTCCAAAAATAGTAGGTTTCCAAAAATGGAAAGTTTCCCGAAATAGTAATCTTCTATTTTGGGAATGAATTTTTAAATAAACCTACGAACCTCAAACAATATCAAGCGTTGGATGTCTTGTCCATTCTATGTCAGCTGTCGAAGCCCATTCAATTGTATTCATGGCCTTACAGTGTGAGGGTGTCTGCTTTTGCGTGGATAAGACGGTTTGTGATTCATAAATGTCATTGGGAGTCCCAGACATTAATGATTACATGACTGTATAGTCTGGTTTTCTTGACTGGGCCATCGGGAGTCCCGGGCCTTGAGACATCAGAGTGGATTGGGCCTCGGGCCCAGATTCACAACCAAGAGTTATATCACGGATATAATTAGCCGATATAGGGCTTACCGATATAAGCTAAGGTGTGGTGACGGCCAGTGGCCCACTTTAATCTTAGTTATATGTGGATCTTGGAATCATTATATTCTATTGAGGGTAACTTATGTTATTGAATATAATGCGTGATTAATCATATTAAATTTAATACGAGATTAATCATATTGAACATATTAACTAAAATCCTTTTATCTTAATTTTCAGTTATGACTAGTACAAACCATCAAAACACTTTCTCGATCCGGTCTGTCCTTGAGATGGACAGGCTGAACGGATCAAATTTCTTGACTTGGTCGCGGAACCTGAGGCTAGTCCTCAGACAGGAGAGAAAGGACTATGTCCTTGAGAGAGCTCTCCCCGTGAGGATCGGGTCCAATGCTTCTCATGCAGTATATGATGCTTGGAATAAGCATTATAATGATGCGGTAGATGTGCGTGGTCTGATATTGGCTACCATGGACTCAGACTTGCGGAAGCAATATGAGAACATGGAGTCGCCAATAGAGATGATCAGCAGCCTGAAATTGAAATTTCAGGAGCAGATAAGAGTGGAGAGATACCAGTTGGTTAAATCTCTCACTAGCTGCAAGCTACCAAATGATCAACCAGTGAGTCCTCATGTCAGTAAAATGATGGGTTACATTGATAACCTGAGGAAACTGGATTATCCAGTTAGCCTAGAATTGGCAACTGAGATCATACTACAGTCACTGCCGTCAAGCTATGATAAGTTCAGAAAGAACTATATCAAGAAAGGCTTAACGAAGACGCTGACTGAACTGCATGATATGCTCAAGACAGTTGAGCCAAACGTGAAGAGTACCCTGAACAATCTCGTGAATGAGAAGGGTAGGTTTACTAAACCTAATGCTGACAAGGGTGAAGACAAAGTTGTCCAGATTTTGAATCATGGCAAGCGTGTGTCTTCTGAGCCCGAGTCAGATACCTCTTGCGTTGGTAAGTGCTGCTACTGTAAGGAGACAGGGCATTGGAAGAGAAATTGCATTAAATTCATGGAAGATGATGAGGAGTTAAAGTCGATGTATGAGACTACTTCCTCAGGTATTCATGTTATTACTTCAAGTTCTACCTTAAAGGTATTGGATACTGGTTGTGGCACTGATATTTGTGATAATATGCAGAGCCTAAGCAACAGTAGAACGTTGAAGGAAGGGCAAGTGAAACTACATGTCTGGAAGGAGCTTGGGATGCTGCCTCAGCCGTAGGGTTTTCACTTATAGATCCCTTTTAGGCTTGGTTTTGTATTAAGTAATTGCTACAATGTACCTGCTTTAAGCAGAATTGTCTTTCACTTTCTTGTAAGAATTTGAATGTTTTTCATTTTGATAAAAGACAAGTTTTGTTCTTTTGATCTTAATGAAATATTAATTGTAGCACCCTATTCATGGAATGGGTTTTATATCTTAAACCAAAGAGTGCCTAAATGTAACATAAATACCGAATTGGTTTAAATCTAATGAATTAAACCTGATTTTTCTTGGCATAAAAGTCTTGGTCACATAGAGTAAGTCGGATTCAGAAATCCCATAGTTATGGACTGTTGGGCTCATTTGATAAGATATCTTATGAGACTTGAATTCTGTTTACTGGACCAAAAGGAAAAGGGCCTATCTTAGCCGAGCTAGAGAAAGGCCCAAAGGCTTATTGGACCTAGAACATACTGATGTATGTGGCCCAATGAGCAGTAATGCCAGAGAAAATTTCCTGTACTTCATTGTCTCTACTGATTACTTCAGTGAGTGTGACTGTGTTCATAAGATGAGACACAAGTCGGAATTCTTTGACATGGTCGAAAGAGTTCCAGAATGAAGTATAGGATCTGAATGACAAAAGTATTAAGACTCTGGATTAAATCACGAGTGAGAATACTTAAGTCATTGATTGTGTGATCATCTTAATGAGTGTGAAATCGTTTCACAGCTCATTTCTCCTGAAAACCTGAAGGTGTTTCTGTGAGAAAGAATCAGATCTTATTAGAAATGATTAAAGATGAGTCACACGAATCTTCCATGATATTATTTAAGAATAACGCTCTAAAATATCTAAGTTTACGCTGAAATAGTTCCACAAATATCAGTTGAAAGACACCACGTTAATGTGGATTGGAATCGATCCAAATTTGTCTTTACTGAGTATTTGTAGTTGTGCTACTTCGCTGGTTGTCCTAGAGAAACTAAGGCTTGTTGCTTTTACGTCCAATCTGTTTTCTAAGAAGGGAAGTTATTTTCCAAGAAGAACAGTGGGAGCAAAAGTATAATCGAAGTTTTCTCAGGGAAACCAAGGCTCGGTACTTTTACGACCATTCTGTTTTCTAAGAAGGAAATTACTTTCCAAGAAGAACAGTGGGAGTAAAAGTACAACTCGAAGAAATTCGAGAAATACAGGAGGCTGCTTAACCTATTGAGGGAGAGCAGCGGAAGGATTTACAGACTTCTGTAGAATCTACACCTGTGGAGCCTGAAGTTCGCAGATATGAAAGAATCAGTCACTAATCCGAGAGTGAATTCTCGTCATTAGTTCAGCCTGATGATCATTGAATGTTCGCATGATCTGATGATCATTGAATGCGACAAATCTGCGAAATCCTAGGAAGCGAAAGTGAGCCCAGAATCCGAAGAATTACATTTTGTGTAAGTTGGCTTCATCGATCCATTTATGGATGGAAGCAAACATATCGGAGTTGGAATCTTCGTTCTGTTGAAGTAGTCAAGGTTCTGACTTGAACAGGAACGAAGCGGAACTGTGTGTTTACTAATAGATTAGTGGGAGCGATATTGCATTTCTCATAGTGTATGTCGATGACATACTGATTCTCGGATATAACGTCCCAACGCTGTAGTCGGTAAAGGACTAGCTTGGGAGTTGGTTTAATGAATGACATGGGTAAAGCCACGTAGTTCTTGGATTTTGGATCCAGAGATGGAGATCCAAAAGAGCTGGTAGGATAAAGTCAGGATTCTTAAATTGACAAAGTCCTACACGTTTTGAGCAATCCAAGAAGGGTTTTATGCCAATGTCACATGGCATTAAGTTAAGCAAGATACAGTATCCTACGATAACTGCTGAGCTTAAATGCATGGATGAGATTCCATATGCGTCGGCAATTGGATCTATCATGTATACCATGAAACGTACTTGTTTGATGTTGCTTTAATGTTAAGCAAGACAAGTAAAGACCAGTCAAATCCAGCAAAGAATCACTGGATTGCCGTAAAGAATATCCTAAAGTATTTTAGGAATACTAAGGATAAATTCTAGAGTTACGGAGAAAGTGAGGTGCTACGAGTCGGTAGAGTTTGAAAGGCAAGTTTCCAATAGACAAAGATGATTTCCGATCACAGTCCGGTTATATCTTGTGTCTATCTGGCGGTGCAAGGCACTGTTGCTGACTCAATGACTTAAGCTGAACATTTCGCAGCTTGGGAAGTGGCGAAAGAGGTTGTTTGGAAAGAAGAGTTCGTCACTGAACTTGATGTGATTCCCAGCATAGATGAGACTAGCTGCACATCAGAGGTCCAAACACCTTGAGGATAGGTATAACCTATTCCGTAAGATAAATGACAGAGATGTTAAGTAGATCAGCAAGTTTCAACGAATGAGAACGTTGCTAATCTATTAATGAAGCCACTCCTTAGGCCTAAGCACGAGTCGCGGACTGTTGCTGTAGGATAAGTGAAATTAAGATGTAGTCTTAATTTCAGTGGGAGTTATTAAAGGGCTTTATTTAGTTATTGGATATGTTCTTGAAATAACATTTAAGATGTTTAATGAAATTATTATTTCAAGATTATTTTAACTGTGATGAAATAATCGTTCCAAAGTGATATAAACCATTTTATAGGTCATCGAAGTAAATGACTTGATCTTGAGTCATCGAAGTCATTTAGCTTGATCATGAGACCCTATATTTGATAAATGTTTTATATCATCCTGTCCCTAGTCGAAGGTTGTTGAAATTGGAACACCAACAACCGTGTGAGACTGGATTGGTACGTGACTTATGACAAAGTCTCAGTGTGTCATAGATGCGCGGCATCAAAGTCAGTACATAGGTGTATGTTTGGGAACATACGACCGGACAAGACCCGCTCATAAGAACTCTTCAGGATATTTAT
The DNA here is from genome assembly GCA_030180135.1 of Orychophragmus violaceus. Taxonomy (NCBI): domain Eukaryota; kingdom Viridiplantae; phylum Streptophyta; class Magnoliopsida; order Brassicales; family Brassicaceae; genus Orychophragmus; species Orychophragmus violaceus. Next base: position 67,661,578 of record CM058239.1, read on the forward strand.
ATCTGTGTCATAAGAGATTCTTACTACGACTATAGAGTATAGTCCTTAGACCTGAGTTCACATGCATGTGACTGCACATGGACTGGTGTACTTTGATCATTGTCTAACGCTATCGTTCTGCGATAGCTATAAGGACCTTGTTTGGGTACATCATGAAATGAGTAGTTTACAGTGATGGAACAAGATGGGATTTGTCCCTCCAATATAAATGGAGTGAATATCTCTAGGCCAATCGGAGATTTGAATACTGGAAAACGCATGGCCATGCTCAAACGGACTTTCCCGAGTCGTTTGGATTGTCAGTATCAAATCAGAGTCCGATGAACAAGATTAGGCTTTATAAGGATGACACCAATCTTGCCTTATGACTAATCGAGATATTGAGACAAAAGGATTATGAATACAGAGATTCCAGTACAAGTGGGAGATTGTTGGAATTGTGTCCAGTAATCTCGGTACTGTCTCTAGAAAGTAAGAGTATGTCAAAGATCAGACATAAGTCATATAATACTGGGGATCATGATGGCTTGCTAGAGTCCGCTCATGATCTATAAGTCTTGGACTTATTGCCTTTATTATATGATCCCATATGGGTCACACGCCTAAGCTAACAGGAAAATGTGTTGGAACGGCTTAGCAGAAGTACGGTAAAAGTGCTAGGCATTTGTCGTACTAAGAGAGAAAGATTAATGGGTCTGATTAAATGGGATTTAATCAGATTGGTATTTTGGGCTCAAAAGCCCAAAAGGGAAAGAGAAGGCTTTTATAAACTAAAAGCCAAATCTTTCCTCTCTAACTGAGAACCCTGGCCGCGATTTTCCTCTCCTCTCTGCGCCTCCCATCAGCTCGGTCTAGCAGCCGTTTTCTGTGATCGCGTGTGTGAGCCTTTGGAGGATTCATCCCTCGGTGTTTCTTTCTGATCTCTGACCTGTTCTATTCCTTCCGCTGCAACAAACAGGTAAAAGGTGAGATCATCTAATGTTTCTATTCAAGAGAACCTAGATCTGTATGTTTAGGTTGATATGAATCTGTGAATTGAATCAGGATCAACTAAACAGTTCCTACACCTTCGACTAGGGACATGATGATATAAGCCATCTATCAAATATAGGGTCTCATGATCAAGCTAAATGACTTTGATAACTCAAGATCAAGTCACTTACTTCGATGACCTATAAAATGGTTCATATCATTTTGGAACGATTATTTCATCACAGTTAAAATAATCTTGAAATAATAATTTCATTAAACATAAAAATGTTTTACAAGAACATATCAAATAACTAAATAAAGCCCTCAAACTCCCACTCAAATTTAGATTACATTTCAATGTCTCTAATGCCTACAGCTTCAGTCAGGAACTCGAGCTTAGGCCTTGGGAGTGGCTTTGTCAACGGATCAGCGACATTATCATCTGTCTGAACTCGGCTGATTTTGACTTCCTTTCTATTAATGATGTCACGTATCAAGTGAAATCTTCTTAGAACATGCTTGGATTTCTGGTGTGATCTTGGTTCCTTTGCCTGAGCAATAGCACCATTGTTATCACAAAATAGTGCCAGAGGCTCAGCCGCATCTGGTATCACACCTAGTTCAATAATGAACTTTCGTATCCAAACAGCTTCCTTCGCTGCTTCTGAGGCGGCGATATATTCAGCTTCTGTAGTGGAATCAGCAACGGTGTCTTGCTTGGAGCTTCTCCAACTGATTGCACCGCCATTCAGACAAAAGATATAACCGGACTGTGACCGGAAATCATCTTGGTCTGTCTGGAAACTTGCGTCCGTGAATCCACTGACTTTAAGCACATCACTTCCACCGTATACCAAGAACTTGTCCTTAGTATGTCTTAGATACTTCAGGATGTTCTTGACGGCAATCCAATGGTTTTCACCTGGATTTGACTGGTATCTACTCGTCATGCTTAATGCATAAGCAACATCAGGACGAGTACAGATCATGGCATACATGACAGATCCTATTGCAGATGCATAAGGAATATTCTTCATGCGCTCAAGCTCAGCAGCCGTCGTAGGGCTCTGCTTCTTGCTTAGTGTTGTGCCATGTACCATTGGCGTGAAGCCCTTCTTGGAATCTTTCATGCTGAATCTTTGTAGGACTTTGTCAATGTATGAATCTTGACACAAGCCTATCAGCCTTCTAGATCTATCCCGGTAGATCCTGATTCCAAGAACGTATGCGGCTTCACCCATGTCTTTCATGGAAAAACAACTTCCAAGCCAGTCCTTTACTGACTTCAGCATTGGAACGTCGTTTCCGAGAAGCAGTATGTCATCGACATACAGAATGAGAAATACTATCTTGCTCCCACTAGTTTTCTTATACACGCATTGTTCTTCTTCGTTTCTGATGAAGTCAAATTGCTTGATCGCTTCATCAAAACGAAGATTCCAGCTCCTCGATGCTTGCTTCAATCCATAAATGGATTTATGAAGCTTGCATACTTTCCCAGCATTCTTTGGATCTATGTAACCGTCAGGTTGTGTCATATACACATCCTCTTCCAGAATTCCATTCAGGAAGGCGGTTTTCACGTCCATCTGCCAAATTTCATAATCATGAAAAGCTGCAGTTGCTAGTAGAATCCGAATAGATTTCATCATAGCCACTGGGGAATAGGTTTCATCATAATCCACACCGTGAACTTGTCTGAAACCTTTTGCCACCAACCTGGCTTTATAAATCTGGACATTTCCATCCACGTCAATCTTCTTCTTGAAGATCCATTTGCACTCGATGGCTTTTACACCAGCGGGTAAGTCAACCAACGAAAATACTTGGTTGACCGACATGGAGTCCATTTCGGAATCAGTGGCCTTACGCCACTTAGAGGAATCTGGGCCCATCATGGCTTGATTGAAATTCGATGGTTCATCACCATCAATGATCAGAAGATCATGACAGTTAGTCACGAGGAATCCTTGATATCTCTCGGGTTCGTGACGGATCCTCCCGGATCTTCGAACTTCAGGTACTACAGGTTCAGGCTCTACAATTTCTTGTAGGTCCTCCTGCTGCTCTTCCTCATTAGGTTGAGCAGTATCCTGTTCATCTTGAATTTCTTCAAGCAGTACCTTACTCCCACTGTCTTTCTTAGAGAGAAACTCCCTCTCAAGAAAGTTACAATCCCGGGCAACAAAGATCTTGTTCTCGGAACGTAGATAGAAGTAATAAGCCTTGGTTTCCTTCGGATAACCAATGAAGTAGCATTTATCAGACTTTGGTGTAAGCTTGTCTGAGATTAATCTCTTGACATAGGCTTCACAACCCCAAATTCTAAGATAAGACAGCACTGGAGCTACTCCAGTCCATAATTCATATGGTGTCTTTGCTACTGCTTTCGATGGCGCTCTATTTAGAGTGAACACTGCTGTTAGCAGAGCATATCCCCAAAGGGATATTGGAAGGTCTGTGTGACTCATCATAGATCGAACCGAGACTTGGACAGCCTTAGCCTTTCCCTTATCCTTAGCAGAGGATTTCTTAAACCCCTTGCCCTTTTGCACCATAAGCACATTGGGGTCCTTGGCGGTTTTCCTCAAGTTGGGCTCTGCAGTCTTGAGCATTCCGTGAAGCTCAGGCAATGTCTTACTCAAGCCATGCATATTGAAGTTCAGAATGAACTGATCATAGCTTGCAGGTAATGACTGCAGAATGATGTCGCAGGCAAGTTCCTGGCTGATAGGGCAGTCGAGTTTCTGAAGATGATCGAGATAACCCATCATCTTCAAGACATGAGGACTCACTGCCGCATTTGCAGCCAACTTACAGTCTAAGAGGTTCTTAACAGTCTGAAACCTCTCAGTCCTTGCTTGCTCCTGAAAAAGTGATTTCAGGCTTGCCATTATCTCGATGGGTGACAACACACTCTCGAACTGCATTTGCAGCTCAGCAGTCATTGTCGCCAACATCAGGCAATAGACATCATTTTCATCTGACGAATGCTTTTCCCAAGCATTATGCAGAGTCCTGGCGGCATTGGCAGGAGGCCTATCGGGGAGGGGATCACGAAGGACATAATCCTTCTTCTCCTGCTTGAGGACCAGCCTCAAGTTCCTTGACCACGTCAGGAAGTTCGTTCCAGTCAGCTTCTCCTTCTCGAGAACAGACCGGATTGAGAATGTGTTTTGTGTGCTTGGTAGTCATAGCTGAAATATATAAGATAAAAAGTTATTAGTTAATATGTTCAATATGATTAATCTTATATTATACTTAATATGATTAATCACGCATTATATTCAATAACATAAGTTACCCTCAATAGAATATAATGATTCCAAGATCCACATATAACTAAGATTAAAGTGGGCCACTGGCCGTCACCCAACCTTAGCTTATATCGGTAAGCCCTATATCGGCTAATTGTATCCGTGATATAACTCTTGGTTGTGAATCTGGGCCCGAGGCCCAATCCACTCTGATGTCTCAAGGCCCGGGACTCCCGATGGCCTAGTCAAGAAAACCAGACTATACAGTCATGTAATCATTAATGTCTGGGACTCCCAATGACATTTATGAATCACAAACCGTCTTATCCACGCAAAAGTAGACACCCTCACACTGTAAGGCCATGAATACAATTGAATGGGCTTCGACAGCTGACATAGACTGGACAAGACATCCAACGCTTGATATTATTTGAGGTTTGTAGGTTTATTAAAAATTCATCCCAAAATAGAAGATTACTATTTTGGGAAACTTTCCTTTTTGGGAAACCTACTAATTTTTTGGAAACTTTCTAAAATTAGAAACTTTTAATTATAGAAATTTCCTAAATTCCAAAACATGCAAATCTAGAAACTTCTATTTTAAGAAACTTTCTAATTTCAAAATTTTGGAAACTTATTAATTTAAAATCGATTTTTTATAATTTTATAAAATAAATTTTAAATTAAATCTGAAGAAAGACTCAAATAATTGGCCCAATTGTTTTAACTTCTTGGCCCGAGGCCCAAGAATTGGTCTATGTCCAAGACATAACCCAATTGCCCAATTAAATGACATAACCGGTCTGGTTCATTAAAATTGGTCTAACCAAATTTTAATTACTACGATGACCACAATTGTCAACCGGTTATTTACTAAACCGGATTTTCTCAATTTATTTGGTCCAACCAAATCAAATTAGAAAACCACTGGTTTAGGCACTAAATCCAATAATTATTTCGACATTGGATTTCTTATCCCGGTTTAACCAGAACTTAATAAATTTATTAAGTCTGTTTATTAAACCGTGACGATTAATTTTAATTGAAATTTTTAAACCGAAACGTCATGCAAAACCGAACCGATCAATTTTGACGTGAACCCTAGCTTCACACGACGATCGGGACAGCCGCAGCTGGTCGATGATCGAGGCGCGAAACCGGACGGGGCAGGACGATCGGGACGAGTGATCGGGACGGGACGGTCGGGTCGTTGGCTTCACGCGATCGCCGAGCGATCGGGACAGCAACACACGCGAGCGGGACGATGGCTTCACGCGATCGCCAAGCGATCGGGACAGCTCTCGGTCACGCGGGACGGGCAAGACGCGATGCAAGCATCTGCCTTGCGCCTCACGGTCGATCGATCCGACCGGCCAACGCGATCCATGCTATCGATCCGTGATCGATACATGCGATCAGCTTGGCCGATCGGTTCAACACTCGGCCGATCGCAATCCAAGTCATATAGCTTGGTTTTTGCGATTTCAAATATGTTTAGGTTTCAATTCCTTGTTGCTTAAGTGATTTCTCTTATCAGTAGATTGATTCAAAACACTTCTTAAACAATCCTAAACATGATTCTAAACAAGAAAAACCACAGAACCAATGGCTCTGATACCACTGTTGGATCGTTTAGTGTTAATCCAGATTCAATTCTCAGATTCAACAGTCCTAAACATGCAGATCTAGGTTCTCTTATTTAGAAACTTAATGGATCTCACCTGTTACCTTGTTATGCAGCGGAAATATGAAGAACAGGTCAGAGATCAGCAGAACCACCAAGTGATAGCTCCTCCAAAGGTTCACACACGCACACCAAGCAGGAAGAAGGCTGCTAGACCGAGCTGAGGGAGGCCACAGAGAGAGAGAGAAATCGGCGCAGGGGCTTAGGGTTAGGAAAGAGAGAATTAGGCTTGGTTTTATTTATAAAACCCTTCTCTAATTCTTTTGGGCTTTTGGGCCCAAATTCCCAGTCTAATTAAATTCCTCAGATTTAATCAGACCCATTAATCTCTCTTTATGTTCGGTAAATGCCTAGCACTTTTACCGTACTTCTGCTAAGCCGTTTCCTCATAGTTTCCTGTTAGCTTAGGCGTGTGACCCATATGGGATCATATAATAAAGGCAATAAGTCCAAGACTTATAGATCATGAGCGGACTCTAGCAAGCCATCATGACCCCCAGTATTATATGACTTATGTCTGATCATTGACATACTCTTACTTTCTAGAGACAGTACCGAGATTACTGGACACAATTCCAACACAATCTGCATCACATACATACACCAAAACAACAACATACATATGTTTCGAGGTTTATAGAAATACATAAGGAAACAGAAATACAACCATACGATGTCCGTCGTCAACAACCCAACCCACAACTGCATCGTCATATCCTGGAGATGTTCAAAACAACATACGAAAACAGACCGTTGATCTGATCACACACAAACAACAACATAGTTAGAGCCCATACTCACCCGGCCTAACTACTCAAATCCTAACAGCCCCAGCACGACCGAAATGCCATACACAACCGGCATCGCGGCTCGCGCCGGTAACCACTGGCAGGCGCGCCGGGAGGGTGTGGTGGGTGTGTATCTCTGGTCGGCGGCCCGACCTGCTGTGGCTCCGCTACTGGGCACAACTGCGCGACGTGACCTCTGCGACCACAAGTCTGACAAACCGGAACGGGCGCTGGGCGTGGCCCACGATGACACTCTGACGCCTGATGATATGTCGCTCCATACCACCGGCAAGAAGAGACTGATCCTGATGAAGGGTCCTGAAAACAGTCTGCGGCTCTATGTCCCTGTCCTCCACAAATCTGGCATCTGACAGGCGCTGAATGAGACCGACGAGCACTGGACCGCGAGTACTAGGTCGACGAGAACAAGCGGATGCTCTGTGTCCCTCATCTCCGCATCTCCTACAACTCCTAGATAATATCGGTGGCTGCTCCAATGGTGGCTGCGCTACTGGTGGCTGCGTGGCCGGCTACCGAATAGATGACTGTCGAATGAGCGCACCGTCTCGACGACTCGGACCAGGGCGATACTCCTCAGGTAACGGGGCACGGTGTGGCTCTGCGTCTGACATACGAGGTCCGGGCCCTGTGATCGGGCAAATGGGTGCAAGATGACCGTCTCTCCCGCACACCTGACAGTAATATGGGGCAGGCACTGACTGGTATGTCTCGTGATAGCGTGGATCCCCCGGTCGCGTACACCAATACAGATGGAAACCCTGGACTCCACAGGCACTACAAGTACGGTACACGGGCATCTGAGGCACGGACTCTGACGTGTCCGCTACTGGAATCTCCGATGGTACATCTGGCTCGGTCGGTGGTACCTCTGATGGCGTGAGTGGCTCGAACTGTACATCCGATCCTGATATCGACATCGGCTCGCCCCCTGACACTATCTCTGTCGCGGACTGTAACTCGGTGGGATCAGTAGATGGAGTTCCCGACTCCTGAGGTGACCCTGACTGACGCTGTGGTCCCATCTGTTGTGCTAACACATCCCCAAAAAGTGCCATCTGCTCATCCATGTGTTGTTCCCACTGTAGATGCTGCTCCGAATCTACCGGCTCCATATCCATATCGACAGCGTCGTGCAATGAATCCAATCGAAAGTCCTCTCCACCAAGCGGAACAAAGTCTGACACATGTAAACTGAAAGGTAATGGCGCCTCCTGCGTCCCATACATCGGCGGCTGCACCCCTGCTGGTACGATAGGTGCCTCCACTTGTGGTGGCAACCCATCATCGGCGAACCCCAAATATCCCATCACTCCCGCAGTCAGATCTGCGCTACCTGCATCGTCCTGAAGATAAGGTGGTAACGGGTCTGGTAATGGCCTCCAATCCACAGAGGCGGCTCTCGCTCCCTGATGCACCCGGGGAACAACTGGCGGTCGATCTGACACTCGCGAACCCTACCCTGCGGTCCTCTCCTCAGACCTGCCTGATGCTGGTCTACCAATGCCTGATACTCTGCTCGAGTCTTCCGTCTCTCACCCATACTGCTCACGATAACCTCACACACCCACTGCACGCACCCACACACACTCCGTCCAAGGACGCTCTGCTGCTGTCTGCAATCACAAAACACAAACAAAAATTAGTATGCATAATACAATTTTCTATCCCATCCCAACCCCGAATTTACGGACGCGGCTCGGTTTCCTAATGGATGCTTGGGTATGACACAATTTTGACTCGATAAAACCACGGAAAACACTCAAAAATGATATGTTTCGAACCCATGCAGAACCATGCTCTGATACCACCTTTCTGTAACGCCCCTTTCCCATTCTCCGCTGACCGCCGAGCTGACCGGCCAACAATCAAACAAGAACATGACCGATCGAACCCGAGCAAGTCGAACAGGAAAAGTTCGCCACAGGACGAAGCCAAAGACGGATCGATTTGAGACAAAAGGCTCGCACCAACCTGTCTCCGACTCCGCTGTCCTCATATCCGTAGCGCAAGCAGTACTACTTGCACTACTTCAACGAGTTGTGTCGGTTCGGACCAAAACCTCATATCAGGGAAACAATTTCATTTTTAAGTAATCAAACGTTGAACACAACGTTTAACGAGTTTTACAATCAATCATCTTTATACATATATAAACAACCAAATCACAAAAATAGCGCAGCTGCCGAACCGAATAAAACATCCCAAAATCATCGAATTAAAACTCTGCCACAAGCCATCCCGACACTACACCGAGGACCTCCCGCGTCCGTCATTATTATACCTGAAAACACCAACAGAGTCTAATGAGCGATCTAAGATCACCCAGTGAATCGGCACCCCACTAAGGCTTCTAATCTATCTACCATCTATAGATTCCCGCCCGAAACCCAAAATAACAATCAATCAACAAAACAGCCGATCATGCTCTACCACGTCGTGTCGAGCCCCCACACAATCAATTGCCAAAAGAAAGAGAAGGCGTTAGAGGAAATCGGGAGAACTGCGGCATATGTCCCCGATTGAGACTCGATCTATCTACCGCGCACTACCAACCCACCAACACACACACACACTGGGCCCTTACGCACTTGGTAACTCCCACGGGTTCTCACCGTCACCGATATGGCAACTGACCCACGTGACTCCTAGCCGCCCACACAACGACTAGGACACCGTTGTCTGTCCATCGATACGTGGTGACTCCGGTTACCCCCGGCAACCCGAGCTTCCATGCAGTCCGGCCCTAGGACGTGACCCCGTATTCTCCGGACTACACCCTACAGACGTCACTCCATAGGTTCGCACATGCCAGCACTAACTGACTAGGCTATCAACTCCCGAGGATCCAATCGGGATGGAAGTACCAGAACGTAATCACACACCTAGACTTGCGGGATCTAACGCACCCTAGAGTCCTAGTGCAGAAATGTAAACACGCAGACTCACATGGACTCCAGCAATCAATCATAATCAACACCACAACAGCAACACAACCCCGCACCCCGCAAGTCTACTTACACACACACCCCCGCTCTGACCCGGTACCGCGCCGAGTTAGCACCACAACTTAACCGGTCCCATTACCGCGTTAAGTATCTCCAAGGATCACTCGGCTCATCACCAAGACGATCTAACGGCCTGCACAAAAGGTTAACCACAACCACACAATAACCAGCTTCACATAATCAACAGGCTACCCGGCCCAACACCGAAGTAGACTTACACAAACACCCACACAGGCCTTTTAGGGTTTCTACCATCTTTTAATCAATTCACACCCGCTACCTTGGGTTAACTGCTTGTTAGCCCGTAGACGGTTCACCAATCATACCATTTCTCATTTCTTAACCATTCCCAATCATCTTTTAACAACTCCTCGATCCGTCGGTTTAGAGCTAGCCGCTTGCTAAACTCCCCGACGTCTCATCATTCATTACTTCATTCATTTAACCTCGGGTAATCCCGATACCGTTCACATTTCATACGTTTGTTCAGGTTCAACTTCGTATTTTAACTTGTCTTAATTCCCGCATATATGTGCATTCCAATCTCGTCATTTACTTATATATATGCATATAAAGTCCTGCTCATGCTACGACTATATGAATGCATCGTACAACAACGCTATCAACTTACCGGCACACAAACAGGTTTAATCCGTTTAAGCTTATCATGCTTCTTTAACCCTAACCGGTTTACCGTTAATTCAACCATTCCGTCAATCAATTCAATTCACAGTCTCGGGTATGCATTCTTATTACTACGGTTTCCCATTTGACGTCTATATGCTTCTATGGTGTTTGAGCCGTCTCACAGTGATTTGACGGAATGAATGGCACGGATGCGGATACGGATTCCCGAGTCCCCGAACTAAATCCGAACCTTCTCCGAATACCCGAACACGAACTCCTGAACACTCCGAACAACCGTCACACGAACCGCACACAAGAACCGGCCGGAGTCAACGCGTTGACCGGCGTTGACCGCGACGTTGACCGGCGTTGACCAAGGCTGACCAAGGCTGACCGTTGACCGCTGACCGTTGACCCACTAAACCGGTTGACCACCCTCTGAACCGGTTGACCAAACAACCAAGATCCAATTGACCGGTTTAGGTAAACCGGGTCAAAGTCAATCGTTGACCAAGCGTTGACCGGTTAACCTAAACCGATCCAAACCCAACCAAATCAATCCCAATTCTGCTCCAACCCATCTGAACCAACACCTTGAATAACCGGTTGAAGACACGGCGGCGAAGAAGGTTTCCCGGCGGTTGCTCCGGCGTTGACCGTGGCGGCTCCGGCGTTGACCGCGGCGGCGATGGCTTTTCCGGCGACTTCCGACGGAGAACCACACACAAATCCACTTCTTTTGAGGAGATCTATCCACCCATGGTCTTAAATTACCAAGTTTTGTTGAAGAGAGAGAGAGAGAGTAACCCTAAAACCTTAACCGCGGCTACTTCTCTGCCGTTTTCCGGCGAGCTCCGGCGACGACTACAACGGTGGCTGGATGGATCTTGAAGAGGAGGCTGAGATAAAGCTCCTGGACTTTACAGAGAAGGATTTGGGTCTAGAACAAGAAAGTTATGCACTTTCTTGCACACCAAGACATGAAGAACATCTTGAACATATGAAGAGATCTTTGAAGATTCAAGAGAGTTGGATGATTTTTGTTGAATGTTTCTGGAGAGATTTGGGGAGAGTTTCGACAGAGAGAGAGTAGAGTGAGAGATGCAGACCTCCAATAATCAAAAAGGGGATGAATAGTTCAAATTCTATGCATTATCCCTTTTTCTCCATGCATCAAACATGAGGATGACACCTATCCTCCAAAAGCTGTCGACCCAGGGAGCTCACACCTGTCCCATATGATTATCTGAAGTCCACTGAGGCCCACTACACCGGCCCAAACCACAAAACCCTTCCCTTATCTCATTTTCTTCTTTTTGCTCGGTTTGACCATTTCCCCGATAATTGTTTTAATAAATATCTGGCTGTTCCCATAAATCTCCAAACCTACATAAACTGATTCTCCTTGTTTTTAGATGAATTTAGAAATTTTAATCACCTCATTTGGAGTTTTCTAGCTCCCGTTATGATTTTCCGAAGTTTTCCCGGCTTTACTCGGTTTTCACCCGATACTCCGAAAAATACATTTCTGCTCCGTTTCTTCGAATTCTGATCTTGTAAATGTTCTTTATGACTTAAAAGAAGAACATTTGGCCCGTCTCATCTTCTATCTCGAACTTTGGCAAAATTACCATTTTGCCCCTATTGACTATTCTTTTGCCTGTTGACCATATTTTGAGATACGGGGTATCACAGTGTTGACTAACACCAGGGAATGTGTCGATAGACATTGAAATAATTTTTCGAAAACCAGGGTGTAACAAACCGATTTGTGGTACATGCGGAGACGCTTAAAAGAATTGTTTTGACTACATATGTTATCAAAGTGCACTTATATTTTAGGTTATTGGTCTGGAGAGAAATTAATAGTTAAGCGTGCTTGAGATGGAATAGTTGAAAGATGGATGACTTACTGAGAAGTGATTCGCTGTATCGTGTGAGTGAGAAAAAAAGCACAAGGAAAGAGAGTGTGGTGAATTCAGGGACAGTAACAAGTCTTTCGAGCTTCCCAGACTAACAATATGATCGTCGAACGAGGGTTGAAAACGGGCTGAGTGAGCAGGCGTGGGGCCCACAGACAGGTTCGGTCGGAGCGTTACAAGTGGTATCAGAGACGAATCCAAAAATTTGTGTGGAGTCAGTGAGAACTCATCCAGGTTGATCCTGGTTAGCAACGAGGGCAATGAGCTCTATGAGAGGGGGTGATTGTAACATCCCGGTTTTTGGTATATGCGGAGAGGCTTAAAAGAATTGATTTGACTACATATGTCGCTAAAGTACACTTATCCTTTCGGTAATTTGTCCGGATAGAAATCCACAATTAAGCGTGCTTGAGATGGAGTAGTTGAAGGATGGGTGATCTACTGGGAAGTTATTCGCGGTATTGTGCGAGTGAGGAAAAAGCACGAGAACATATTTTTGGTGATTGCAAGAACAGTAAACAAGTCTATCGAGCTTCCCAGACTAACATTCCGGCCATCGGACGAGTGTGGCCCATGAGCCGAGTGAGCGAGCATGGCGCCCATGGACGGGGGCGGACGGGGCATTACACAATGTTTAGGTGAGCATGGTCAGGTCGATTTTGGTTTGTAGCTTCAAGACGGGTGTCGACCGACCCCACCTTGTTGACCTACCTTGTGTCAGTAACATGATTTTCTGCAAATTTTTGACATAGTCTTCTTGCAAACTAATTTCTACCAAGTGCACATTCTCTTCAGGCAGAAAATCATCAATAGGGACGTCATTTACTATCATGATCCTTGAGAGATGATCATCAATTCTATTCCAATCATTTCTTGTCCATAACCTCAATGTCACACTCATGAAGCAGAAGAATCCATTTCAACAACACTATAATGCAAATGCTATTTTTGCTTGGTCAGATTTAAATTTGGGCAAACTCTTTTTAGAAAAGTAATATATATAGCTAGGGATGTGAAACGTAAGATTTCGTTTTCCCGACAAAAACGTAAAATTATGTTTTCCTGCCAAAAATTTTAAAATTTGTTTTGCCGCCAATAGCGTAAAATTTCGTTTTTCCTCCAAAAAAACGTAAAATTTCGTTTTCCGCCAAAAAACGTAAAATTTCGTTTTTCCACTAAAAACGTAAAATTTCTTTTCGTCGCCAAAAACATAAAATTCTTTATGTATGTATTAATTTTTCAAATTTAAATCATATATTTAATTGAAAATTAATTTAGAAAATTAATAATTCTAAATTATTAATATTGTATGAATAAAATTTAGGGTACCCGTAGATAACCCTAAAACTATATGATTTTGTTTGGGTTACCCTAAAGGGTATATGGTATATATAATGTTTTCAAAATAGAATTTTTACCCATGAACTTAGAATAGGGTAGGGTAATTTTACCATGACAACATCCCTATATATAGCACTGGGGAAAACGGTCAATTCGTACCCCCACATTTAGAACTGGTACCGATTAATACATATATAATTTTCCTGTGCGAATCCCTGCTTTGACCAGAACCCGTGACCTCAAACCTAATATAGGTAACGCACTACCAACTGAGCTAAACAATCATTTTGGTTATGCATATCAACATATTTTATATAATTTACAAATTTTATATCATCTTTATTTTATATACCTTTACAAATATAATCCTTCATTTTACAAACGAAATCTGTGTGATTTCTTTCCTGCATTACTCAAATGAAATTGGACTTTGATCAATAACTTAATTGCACCAAATCAATTTGACTGAAATGAAAATTGGAATCTTACCAGCCGGTGCTCGGCACTCTTGAAGGAAGCTTAAGGTAAGCCATGTTGTTCTCACTAGTCCCATAGAAACGACGTATGATGAATCCATCTATTCCTCGTTATTGACTGAGCATTTCCGCCAAAATTACGATCACCAAAAACATAATCTGGAAATCCGAAAAAAACGTAAACTTTCAATGTGTCTAGAAAACTAAAGACCGTCATCATTTTCCTGCAGACAAACCATTCTCTCGTAGCTGAAAATCGTCAATCCCATTAAAGACTTGACTATACAACGAACCACTCCAAGCCATGACTGAACGTGGATAAGGCTTGACACTAGGAACATCATTTCTATTGCAAATCAAACTCACAAACAGAGTGTTTTCGTCAACAATCACAGTTCCTTCTCCAGTAAACCGCTTTATAACCGGAATTCGATCTCTTATAACAGGTTCAAGCACAACAAGTTCACAAGGCTTCCTGCGTAAAGACCAAAACTTCAAATTCTCAAACATCACAGCTTTTGCAGTAGTTATAAGACCATCTCCAATGTATTCCTCTATTTTTACCTCTAAAATAGAAGAACTCTATGATAGAGGTGGGTTTTGTTCCAATGTATTCCTCTATATTTTCCTCTAAAAAGGAATATTATTTCTAATATTTTTTTTATTTTACTAATAGTACTTTTTATTTATAAAAGTTGCAATTTAGCCCATTTATTTTATTTTTACAATTATAAAATTATAATATTATTTAAATTATATATTAGTTATTAAAATATTAGAATTTATAATTTATTAATTTTATATTGTTAGTTATTAAAATATTAATATTTAATTATTTTGGTCATAAATAAAGTATTTGAAAGTTAATTGACTGATTTGTAAATTAAAAAGTTCACCTCTATTATAGAGGAAAAAATAGAATTCCTCTATATATATATATAGAGGAAAAAATAGAGATCTCTATTTTAAAAATGAAAATAGAGATAGGTTGGAGTAGATTTGCCTCTAAAATGGAATTTAGAGGCAAATATAAAAATGGGTTGGAGATGCCCTAATCACAATCTAAAAACATACTGTGGAAAGATCAAAACTTCACATTCTCAAAAAATCACATCTTTTAAAGTAATTGTAACATTTTAACCAAAGCATACCGTGTAAAGATCAAAACTTTCACATTCTCAAAGTCTCGTATTTGACATTGAGGCAAGGATTTTAAAACCAAAAGCTTTCTTACCCTGACATTTCCATGACAATGTTAGGTACATTGGTTTCATCGTTAACAATACATGAAGATGATATAAAATTTGTAAAGTTATATAAAATATGTTGATATGCATAACTAAAATGATTGTCTAGCTCAGTTGGTAGTGCGTTACCTATATTATGTTTGAAGTCATGAGTTCAAACCTTATTGGACTCATTTTTTATTTAATTCATCAAAACAACGTCGTTTTGATTTAATACTGCCAGCTCAGATTTATAATGCCAACGCGGATTATCCGTTAGTGATTTAACGGGGTTGACTAATGGGGATTTGGTCAAAGCAGTGATTCGCCAAAAAAAATTGTGTGTGTTTGGATATTCAAATAATCTAGAATGTGGGTATTGATTAGCACAGGAAAATTATACATGTATTTAGGGCTGGGCATAATATCCGGACCCGAAATACCGAACCGAACCCGAACCGAAAAAGTAGAACCGAACCCGAACCCGAAACGATAAAATACCCGAACGGGTCCTAAACTCCTATATCCGAAGAACCGAACCCGAACCCGACCCGAACCGAGAACCGAATGGGTACCCGAAATATCCGAATTACAATTATATACCTAAAATATTAATTATATTTAGACCTAATATAACAAAATTATCCAAAATTATAATTATAAACTTAAACATATTAGTTGTTTTTAGTCTAAAATAACTACATTATCAAAAATAAACAAAATATATGAAGGGTTTTGTTATATTTATCAAAATTTAACAAATTTTTATTTAAATATAACTAATTTTTATTTTTGTTTTATGTTTTTCGGGTACCCGAACCCGAACCGAACCCGAATAGAACCGAACCGAACCCGAACCGAAATTCCAAAATACCCGAATGGGTTTTATATCTCAGACCCGAAAACCCGAAAACCCGAAAGACCCGAACCGAACCCGAACGGGTACCCGAACGCCCAGGCCTACATGTATTAATCGGTACCAGTTTTAAATGTGCAGGTACGAATTGGCTGTTTTCCCTATATCACTGCTTTTATTTGAAAAGATATGCATA
Organism: Orychophragmus violaceus; assembly: GCA_030180135.1. NCBI lineage: Eukaryota > Viridiplantae > Streptophyta > Magnoliopsida > Brassicales > Brassicaceae > Orychophragmus > Orychophragmus violaceus. The sequence continues at coordinate 67,677,949 of CM058239.1, forward strand.
ATTTAGGCGGAAAACATTCATTTCCCGGCTAAGTACTAGTAAAAAAATGAAAAGCCATAAATATTTTTAGTAACGCCATCAAGCACTATTTTTTTTCCCTCTAACTTGTTTTTCTCCATCTCTGATCTTCCACCAAAGAAAAATAAGATGGTTTGATTGTCCTACCTTGGGTGGAATTGGGTTTGAAATAGTGAATCTCGCGAGTCTATGATTTGAAATTTTGTGCCTTGTTTGCAACTTATTGTTGAGAATTTGTTTGTGACGATTCATGGTTCTGTATATGTCGACGAATTAAAATCCGAATTAGGTTTTCTTTGTGAGTCTGTAAGTTCAGTGATGGTATTGGCTATGGGTTAACTTTTGGACTGTTTGAGAGTGTATATTATCTTTTGCTTCCTGTTTTTCATTACGAATCGGACTATATTTTATATGTTTGGGTGTTTGGGTTTTATCTATAAAAGTTTTCATAGATTCACAATATAAGACTCACTATGTTTGCTTGACCTTTTTATGTCATGGATGTCATGGTATAGGTTAAGTGTTGTAATATGTGAGAAGATGTTTCATATATCATCAAGGGGTGCAATACCCCGCTGCTCAGCAGATGCTGATCCACCAAGGGAAAGTTCTCAAGGACGGGACCACATTGGAAGAGAACAACGTTGTTGAGAACATTTTCATTGTCATCTTGTTGTTCAGGGTGTGGTGTTCTTTTCTTTTGGGACCACAGTTTCGCTAAGAGTAATAGTATACTAGTATTAGTAGCAGGCATTCTAGTAGTTTATGGATGCTAACTCAATGTACGATTGATTTTTAACTTACAGAGATCCTCGTTGGTAACCCTTGTGGGTTTGTGCAATCCGAAAAGCGGCTCATTCGCCGTACTGGGGGCTCCCACACCATCGCCATTGGTTCGCCGCCATAACAAAGACTAAAACAAAATATTTTGAAAATCAGAAATTTAAGGACAAGGAAATCACAGAAAAAAGTGGATTTCTATGATTAGACACGAAATCAAAAAAAATGTTTTTTTCAAAGAAACCTCAAAAAGCTTTGATCGCTCTGGAGAACTCGCTAACAAGGTGAACAGTTTTAGAGAGATGTTAAAAAAAATGAAAGGAAGGGAGAAGTTACCTTGATGTAGTGGGAGTGCGTAGTTAAATTGAGGGAGATGTGAACGGTTCTTTAAAAATTTCATTTACGACAGTTTTTAGATCACGAGGATCTCTCGCCTCGCACGATCTCAACCGTTGGACTCATGATCTTTTTATGATTATAAATCTTAACAGCTGCGAGGATGACTTCATCAAACTCGGGCTACACACCAGACAGTTCAGATTACTCCACCCATTAAATTTTATTTTCAAACATTTAGTGGGATGGGGAGCCAATTGTTGGTGCTAGAATCCACCCCGGATTCAGTCCAATTAAGCCCACAAAAACAATCAACCATATGACTTGTACTAAGGCCCAGGTCTCTCGGCCCAAGGAGACTCATCAGTTCTCGGCTTAGCAGCCCCTTATCTCGACTATGCCAAAATGGCCTCATTTTGGACACAATACTATAGACCATGAGATTGTGCAACGAGCTGACTTAATCAAAATCGATCAGCTCAAAATCAGGCCAACAACCCGAAGATCGCAGAGGTCGTTTGAGCACGTATAGCTCGAGATACGCGAGATATGGAGTTCAGCGCATGACTTTTTTTTGTCAACAAACATTTTTTATAAATATTTAGTCTCCATAAGAGGACTTAAAGTTTCAGAGATACAAGGCTATCATGGCAATACAAACAATCCTTAAAACAAAGCAAGGTAAATAACATAGAAAGATAATATCTACAAAGAACTTAAACAAATAAAAGTTGTGGAGAAGTCCTCTGAACTCAACGACGATCAAGTTGGTAAGTGATATGAAGCCATGGGGATTGGAGAACACATTTAGCAGTCTATCACCCGAGATTGGAATAGCAGCAAGTGCACAATTAACAATCTCCAAAGCGGTTGTAAAGCCTTTGGAACTCGAGACCAAAATCTCCATAATCTTCACCAGAACACTCTATGCACCAAACTCACTTGAAGAAGGAGTTGAACAAAGGAAGAAAGACATCTCTGACATGGGGGAAAATGGACAACTAATGTCCAAAAAGACCCGATTAATGAGACGAAAGAAAGTAACATCCTCATAAAGAGGCAATTGGGTAACATCCTCATAAAGAGGCAATTGGGTAACATCCATATAAAGAGGTAATTGAGTGACATCCTCATAAAGAGGTAATTGGATAGCATACTCATAAAGAGGTAATTGGGTAACATCCTCATGAAGAGGAATATGAGTAACATCGTCATGAAGAGGTAAATGGATTAAGTGAGACTCAACTCTAAGGAAATTAATAGTAACAACATGGACGAGAAGCACACAAAAGTAAACATTGGTCTGCTGGAACATAAATCATGAATGAGGAAGCTGGAATAGGCTTCAACCATGGAGAGAACCAGTGCGGTATCCAAACTGAGACGGGAATACGCGGCAGATGAATAAAGGCATACACTTCCGGCAAGGCGGAGAACACTGATTGCGGCAGATCCGAGATGCAAAACTCGCATAGGAGAAGCAACAAAGAAGCTGTTTTGCCGGAGCTTTTCACACCACCAGAGAAGATTACCCCTTCTGAAGGTAGTAAGGAAGGTGAGCGGCACGGCATGTAGAGGTTGACGTTGGTGGAGGGAAAATGGCGGCGAGGAAGAGTGGCGAGAAGGAGCGTAGCAAATATTTGTAACGAGCAGAGCGGAAGCAAAGGCGGCGGGTCTGGAGGCAAGGGAGTAGCTGGGGGATCTGGCGGTAGAGGAGAGGAGAGGCTCGGGTTTGACGGTTTGGACAGCGGAGGAGGAGGATCAACTTCAGCAAATGACGCCATAGAAGAGAGAGAAATACTTACAGTGGCGGAGGAGGACGTTTCAGGGGAGACAGATCGGCACGGCGGAGCTCAACATGGGTAGATCTATATCAGTGGTGGGCTCCCTTGGGGAAGGTTCCTAAGAGAATTAGGGCGAACCATCCTATCCGACCACACATTGTAGTTTGAAGTGTTGGGATTATGTCCTGAAATCATATTGTACTAACTCTGATAGATAGTTGTATTGTCGAGATTGGACAATCCATGTAACACTAGGTGGTCATAATGTTTTGCTAGAAGCCGCTTATGACTTATGAGTTGTAACTCATTGCTAGTATTATGTGACCCTACCGGGTCACACACCTAAGCAAGCTGGATACACTTTGTATGGGATTGATCATTGGTAAATGGTCTGGTCAATGTGTATTGGATACACATTGAATTCGAGTTTTAAGAGGTGTGTCGATCGACACCATTGGGTGTGTCGATCGACACTGATCGGGTTTCGAACTTGATGTTTCGGTTTGATGACTTAAACGAATTGGATTTATCCAATGATCAGTTTTAGTCATTTCAGGTCTATATATAAAGGCTTATATGGACGACCTGGAGTGCCAGCCGTGGTTGAGACTTTTCTTGACAGACCTCTAAAACACAGGGATTCCCAAGAGATCTAATTCCCGGCACTAGCATCCCGGCGGATTCCAGCTTGTGTGCGTGTGGACTGCAGTAGAGGCGCAGTATCTGAGGCGCTCTCGATCTCACTTACATGTTCTTATTCCGCTGCAAATCTCCAGGTAAACACGAGATCCATCGGTAAGGATTCAATCACTCAAACCCATATCCTAGGCTTAGAACTTGTGGAATTCTGAAACTGTTAGAATTGGCCCGAGTTCCTTCAAAGGTATCAGAGCCTTAGGGTTTTAATCATTGAATCAGAAGCATGGAATTCGAATAATGATGTATTTGAATAGGCTGATGCATGCTAGTTTTCGTTTTGATGAAAATAATCTCGGATTTTGTTTCTTATCGAAAACGAAGAACCTGTGTTTTCGCACAGTGTCGATCGACACAAGTTTGTGTCGGTCGACACACCGCGAAAACGATCATAAAACTTTAGGGTTTTCGCACAATGTCGATCGACACTAAGCTTGTGTCGGTCGATGCACCGCGAATACGCTTATTAAAATTTGGGTATCGATCTTAGAGATCGCACTGTGTCGATCGACACACCGGGTGCATCGATCGACACAGGCTGTGCGAAAGGATAGATCGGTTCAATTGGATTGAACCGGTTATCTCGCATGGTTAAAATTTACTGATACCCTACTATGTCGATCGACACAGGATAAGTGTCGGTCAACACAGGCCTTGCGATTGGCTTATCGGTTCAATTGGATTGAACTGGTTATCATGCTTGGTTAAGGTAGATCAGATCGGTTTAAATTGGATGGATTGGTTCAATTGGATTGGACTGGTTATCTCAATTAGTATAAACCGATTTGATTGGATAAGATCAGTTTGATTGGATAAGTCGGTTCAATTGGATTGGACCGGTTATCGCGATTAGTTAAAACTGATTGAATCGGTTCAATTGGATAGACCGGTTGAATTAGATTTGACCGGTATCTCAATTGGTCTAAAACCGGTTCATTTGGTCAATTACCGGTTTAATTGGATTGACCGGTTATCGGGTTTTTGTTAAGGTTGGATGCGAACCGTAATCGTTTGGTTATTGAACCAAATGATTGAGAAACCGAACCAAATGACCTAACCCACTTTTGTTAAAACAATTAAAACTCAATTAAAATTAACAGTTAAACATGTTCTAAACCCATTGAATACACATTGGATGTGTATTAGATCAAAGCTTAGTTTTCAATATGGTCAACTGTCAAGACTCATTTCGTTGTTGTGATACTCTTGCCAAGAGCTTGGTGTCCACAATTACATGAGTAAGGCAGGTAGTTGTGTTGATGGTCTTGCAGTGCTTGACATCAACAATTACATAACCTATGAGATTGATTCACTAACCTCTTAAATGTTCCGTTTCCTCAACTAAATATCAAGTGACCTTGATGTCTTGCCCAATCTTGTCTACTGTCAAGACTCATTTCATTGTTGGATAGTCTTGGAGTCCTTAGTATCCACAATTACATGAGTAAGGCAGGTGATCATTGATAGACTTGCAGTGCGACTCTCAATGATCACAAGACTGAAGAGATTGGTTTACTTGACTGGGCCATCAGAAGTTCTGGGCCCAGAGACATCAGAGTGGATGAGACAAGGATTGTCTTATCTGCGACCAAGAGTTGTACTGGGTACAATTAGCAATGATTTGCTTACCTAGATAACTAAAGTTTGGGTGATGGCGAGTCGTCCACTCAGATTTTGGTGAAGTATGGGTCTTGGATCATTATATTCATAGAGGAAACATTGTTTGAATATAATGCGAGTTTTCTTATTAGATAAGATTTCTCATTTCCTGAATTTCATAACTAAAAACTTTTCTTTTCTTAGTTTTCAGCCTATGTCTAAAAATACTTTCTCGTTGCGATCCGTCCTTGAGAAGGACAAGTTAAATAGATCAAATTTCCTGGATTGGTATCGTAATTTGAGATTTATTCTCAAGCAAGAGAGTAAGGACTATGTCCTTGAGAAAGCTCTCCCCGAAAGGCTTGGGACCAATGCCTCGCATGCAGTATATGATGCTTGGAATAAGCATTATATTGATGTGGTAGATGTGTGTGGTCTGATGTTGGCTACCATGAACTCGGACTTAAAAAGTCAATACGAGAACATGGAGTCGCCAATAGAGATGATCACCAGCCTGAAACTGAAGTTTCAGGATCAGGCACGAGTTGAGAGATACCAGATGGTTAAGTCTCTCATTGGGTGCAAGCTACCAAAGGATGCTCCAGTGAGTCCTCATGTCATTAAAATGATGGGTTACATTGATAACCTGGGGAAACTGGATTGTCCTGTTAGCCTAGAATTGGCTACTGAAATCATCTTGCAGTCACTGCCGTCAAGTTATGATAAGTTTATCAAGAGCTATATCAAGAATGGCTTGACGAAGACGTTGACTGAGCTGCATGGCATGCTCAAGACAGTTGAGCAAAACATCATAAAGGGTAAAAGGTTTGAGAAATCTTGTGTTGACAAGGGTAGAGGCAGGGCCATCCAGATTTGGAATCAGGATAAGCATGTGTCATCTTATAAGCCCAAGTTCGGCCCATCTGATGTTGGTAAGTGATGCTACTGTGATGAGTTTGAGCATTGGAAGAGAGATTGCATTAAATTCTTGGAAGATTCACAAGAGATGAAGGAGATGTACGGTACTTCTTCTTCAGGTATTATGTTATTACTTCAAGTTCTACGTATGTATTGGATACTAGTTGTGGTACTGATATTTTTGAAATATGCAGGGCCTAAACAACAGTAGAACGTTGAAGAAAGGACAAGTGGAACTGCGTGTCTGGTATGGAGCAATGGTTGCTGCATGAGCCGTAGAGATTCTCCACTTGTAGGAGCCTTTCAAGCTTGGTTTTTGAATTAAGTAATTTCTGCTATGTACCTGCTTTAAGCAGAGATGTCTTTCATTTTCTTGTAAGAATTTGAATGTTTTTCATTTTGATAAAAGACAAGTTTTGCTCTTTTGATCTTGATGAAATATTCTATGGTAGCACCCCTTTTGATAAATGGGTTTTATATCTTAAACCAATGTACGCCAGAATATAACATAAATACCAAACGGTTTAAGTCTGAAGACTCGAAATCGATTTTCCTAAGCATAGTCGTTTCAATCACATAGAGTGAAGCGGATTCAGAAGTTCCATAGTTATGGGCTTTAGGCTTATTTGATTATAAATCATATGAGATATGAATTCTGCTTACTGGGCCAAATGACTAAGGCTTCTTTAGCAGAGCTAAAGAAAAGGGCCAGAGGCTTATTGGGCCTTACACATACTGATGTATGTGGTCCGATGAGCATTAGTGCCAAAGGAAATCTTCAGTACTTCATTACCTTATTGATGGCTTCAGTAAGTATGGTTGTGTTCATTTGATGAGACACGAGTCAGAATCCTTTGAAATGGTCAAAGGAGTTCCAAAATGAAGTATAGAACCGATATGACAGAAGTATTGAAAATCCTCGATTAGATCGCGGAAGAGAATATTTGAGTCAAGAACTGAGTGATCATCTAACTGAGTATGAAGTCTTCTCACAGCTCATTTCTCCTGAAAAACTTGAATGGTGTTTCTGTGAGAATGAATCGGACCTTATTAGATAGGCTCCGAATAATGATGAGTCACATGAATCTTCCATTATCCTTTGAGGATTACGCTCTAAAATATATGTGTTTACGCCAAATAGTTTTCTATCAGAATCAGTTGAAAGACACCACATTGGATGTGGACTGGAATTTTTCCAAGTATGTTTTCCTGATTAATTGGGATTGCAAGGTTTGTATAAGGCAGTTGTCAACAAACAAGCTTGAACCCATATCTGATAAGTGCTGCTTCGCTGGTTGTCCTAGGGAAACCGAGGCTTATTACTTTTGCAACCAATCCGAGAATAAATTTTTGTTGTTCGGAACTCTGTTCTTCTAGATAGAAAGTTTATTTCCAAGAAGAACAGTGGGAGTAGAAGTACAGCTCGAAGAAATTCGAGAAACACAGGAGGCTGCTCAACCTGTTGAGGAAGAGCAGCAGTTAGATCTACAAAGTGTTGTAGGACCTACACCTGTGGAGCCTGAATTTCGCAGATCCGAATGGATCCGTCACTAACCCGAAAGTGATTTCTCATAAAGAATTGTCGTGATCTGTTGATCATTGAAAAGTGACGAGCTTGCGAAATTCAAGAAGCGATGGTGAGCCCCAACTCCGAAAATTTGCTAGGTATGCATGTTAGCTTCACCGATCCATTTCTGGATTGAAGCAAACATCTTGGAGTTGGAATCTACGTTCTGTTAAAACGGACAAAAGCTTTGACTTGATCAGGAACGAATAGGAACCATGCGTTCACAAGTAGACTAGTGGGAGCGTAGTTGCAATTCTCACATTGTATGTATATAACATACTAATTCTCATGAAAGACGTTCCGTCGCTTAAGTCTTATGTGATTTAGGTCGGAAGTCATTTTCAACGATAGACATGGGAGAAGCCGCGTGAGTTATTGGAATAAGGATATATTGAAATAGATTGGGTAGGCTAATTGGATCGTGTCAGAATCCTTATGTTGATAAGGTATTGGACAGTTCCAATATGCATGATTCCAAGAAAGGCTTCACACCAAAGGTCTTATGGCAATAATCTTAGCAAGAAGAAGTGTCTTGGACACTGGCTAAGCTAGTATCTATGAGTGTGATTCCTTATGCTTTTGAAATGGAATCCATCATGAATGCCGTAATTTACACTCATCCAGATGCAGCTTACGCATTACGAGTAGATACCAAGATGTTCCGGTAAAATTCACTGAACAGTTGCCAGAAATATCCCAAGTGTTTGAGTAACACTATGGATAGGTTTGTGGTGAACTGAGGAAGTGACGAACCAGTTTAGAGTAGTTAGACGGACAAAGACGAATTCCGGTTCCCACTTGGCTATGTCTCTTTGTCTGAATAACGGTACTATCTGTTGGAAGGGCTCCAAGCAGAGAACCGTAGAATAGTGCTTTTATCTGAATGGCGGTGTGGTTTGTTGGAATTGTTTCAAGCAAAAACACCGCAGTCTCTCCCACAACATAAGCACGAGATTTATTTTGTTGCTGTAGGTATTAGATATCTGAAGAGATGATCTTGATTCTAGTGGGAGTTATTTTAGTTATGTTATAATCTTTACATAGACATGCTATGGCAATGTTTGTGTAAGTTAAAACTGACATCGGTATTATTTAATTATTGGATGATTAAATAATGGTCCCAAAGTATTTTATGTTCATCTTATAGGTCATCAAGTTGAGGACTTGATCATGAAACCCTATAAGTAAAAGATGACATAAATTATGATTGTCCCTAGTCGAGGTTGTTGAAGTGGGACACCAACAACCGCGCGAGACTAGCATGTGAGGTGACTATTGGACTAAGTTTCATGGAGTCAATGATATTATTATCACAGTCAATCACATAGATATATGTTGGTGAACATATGATCGGACATGACCCGCTAATGAGAACTCTACAGGATAGTTATATCAGTGTCATGAGAGGTTCTCATTACGACTATAGAGTATAGTCCTTAGACCTGAGTTCATCATGCTTCCTAGCATGTGAATTGGTACTCTTTGACCTTGTCAAACGTCGTTCCGTAACTGGCGGCTATAAAGGCATTGCTTAGGCGTATCATGAAGTGTGTGTAGAAACAGGGATGGAACAAGAAGGGATTTGTCCCTCCTATATAACAGGAGATAAATATCTCAGGGCCCATCGAAGATTTGATACTGAGAAAATGCATGGCCGTGCTCAAACGAGGTGATTGTCAGTCGTTTGTTTTATCAGTATAGATCAGGAGTTCAATGAACATGATGTTGGCTATAATAAGGATGACACAGTTTCTTGCCTTATGCTATATCGAGATATAGTGACAAAGGGATTAGGGGAATATTTGATTCCAGTACAAGTGGGAGATTGTTGGGATTATGTCCTGAAATCATATTGTACTAACTCTGATAGATAGTTGTATTGTCGAGATCGGACAATCCATGTAACACTAGGTGGTCATAATGTTTTGCTAGAAGCCGCTTATGACTTATGAGTTGTAACTCATTGCTAGTATTATGTGGACCTACCGGGTCACACACCTAAGCAAGCTGGATACACTTTGTATGGGATTGATCATTGGTAAATGGTCTGGTCAATGTGTATTGGATACACATTGAATTCGAGTTTTAAGAGGTGTGTCGATCGACACCATTGGGTGTGTCGATCGACAAAGATCGGGTTTCGAACCTGATGTTTTGGTTTGATGACTTAAACGAATTGGATTTATCCAATGATCGGTTTTAGTCATTCCAGGTCTATATATAAAGGATTATATGGACGACCTGGAGTGCCAGCCGTGGTTGAGACTTTTCTTGACAAAACTCTAAAACATAGGGATTCCCAAGAGATCCGATTTCCGGCACTAGCATCCCGGCGGATTCCAGCTTGTGTGCGTGTGGACTGCAGTAGAGGCGCAGCATCTGAGGCGCTCTCGATCTCACTTACCTGTTCATTATTCCGCTGTAAATCTCCAGGTAAACACGAGATCCATCGGTAAGGATTCAATCACTCAAACCCAGATCCTAGGCTTAGAACTTGTGGAATTCTGAAACTGTTAGAATTGGCCCGAGTTCCTTCATGAAGAAGTTTGAAGCCTTAGTTTTAGAAACATTTTTCACTCATTTTTACACTAGAAATCGCTCTACGAGCTTTTGTAAAACATCTCATTTGAAATCATCTTGTTCATCGAATACAATTAGTCACAGAGATTCAATTCATTTAGATAATTCTTTAGTATATCGTGCGATTTCTTAGGTGATATCCCTGAATTTTTTCCCTTACTCATTACAAATGCTTATTAGTATGGATTTCTAGACCCACATCCACAAACCTAACTTCTCTATAGCGAAACAGAATTGACATTTTTGACATGGAAAAGATTACGAGCAAAACTTTATCTAGATACCCTGGAGGAGAACAGAAGCAGAACAATATTTGCAACTCTTGATCAATATTATCACTAACAAGCAAGAACATACCCGGAACGGTCAGATGAAGCAATGCGATTAGTTTAAAGACACAGTCCTGTAGAAAAAGAACAGAGTGGCAAAATCAATAGAAGAAATTTGATTATTGTTCTGGAAGTTGGTTAGGACTAAATATCATTTGTACACTTGAAGTAAGATCCATCAGCTACCACAATTAGCTACGCGATGTGAAGGTAGCATACCCTTCTCATTCCAGGACTAACACGCAAGATCGAAAACAAAAGAAGCCAGTTTATGTCTTTGTCTAAGCTCTTTTTTCTTATTGTAGGTACAGGATTTATTTATCTTTTGGTCTTTCCCCAAAAAGAGTAACGTTCAGAGCTTACAAAGACCCACTTGAGATCCAAAGATAAGGGAGAAGTGGAGAGGAAGGATTAGCTACAAGCTTTCAACATAATAAAATGGCCACAACATCAACTATGAAGGAGGCGGTGATCTAAAGCTCATTTTCTAATGCCGGGAAAAAAAACATGTCTTTCAACTCAGGGCTCTTTTTTTTTTGTCAACAACTCAGGGCTCTTGTTACTCAAATAAATACGATCGTAACTCACACCCAAATAGTCCGTTATTATTAAATCGAGAAGCTAGAGTATGCAACAATACATTGAGCAGGAATCAAACCCAAATCTTACAAACAGAAAAAAAAAAAAAAACAAAAACTTTTGGTCGAATTCTCCTTCACACTGTAAAGGATTTTATTGGAAAAACAACAGCAGATTAGAGATTCATAAACCTTATCATCGGTCGAGCAATAGTCCCTGAAATATACAAACAAAATCAATCGTTATTCTATAAAGATTGACACCAAACCACAAGAGAACAAATTTGTACCTTATCGAATTATGTGGATGGTGCAAGAAGTGGGCGAATCAAGTTAGGAACATGAGCTTGGTGATCCTCAAGACGACCCTTAACACTATCTCCATCCCAGCGAACAAGAGTTGGCACTCCGGTGACCTTAAATCGAGGATCAACTCTCCACGGATGCATCGGATTCCTCCACGTCAACCTATCTCCGGCGTAAGCCCGAATAAGATTCACTTCTTCCGGCGATTCCTCTAGAGTCTTGTAAATCACAGGCTCAGCTCTAACGCAATCTGATTGTGATATTAAAAAAAAAGAATGAAATCGATCGGTAAGGTTGATGAAAATTGGATGAAACTGAAAAATACCGGACCTGGACACCAGCTGCGATTGGTGGTGGGATCATTGTTGGCGAGGAACAGTACGAAATTGATCTTGCTACAGTTTGATTCGTCAGATTTCAATTCTTCCAACACCGATTCCAAGGTTGAGGGATCTGCGTCCAACTTCTTCAGAGTCATTTTTTCTTCTCCTTCGTTTCTACTAAACACAAGATTTCAATTTCTTTAGCAAATTTATTCGTTTTCTAGACCGCTCACCTTAAATTGAGCCCATCTTTGATTTTTCAAGGTAAGTGGACATTTACGTACCATGAATCTACTGAATATATCTTTTTATCTTTTTCAATTTTGTATTTTTTTTTTCTAGGGTCCACTATCTAAAAAACCATTTTATCCCCACATTCTCTTTCTTATTCATTTTTTAATTCTCTCCACCGAAAACCTATGGGTCTATTCTTCTTTTTTTTTTCTTTTTTTTTCTTTTTTTCTTCTCTTTCTTACTTTTACATTTATTTTCACCACATTTTTCTTGAACGGTGGATATCATGCAATGGGTGAGGTTACCAGTCATATAGACCACCGGAATGGAGTTAGAACTAGTCGATCTACCGGAATTCAAAAAAAAACGGATTTAATACGGAAATTGTGAATAGATAGTTGAGGCTCCAGCCATGTGGATACTACAGAAATTGCGAATGAATATCCATCAATGTGGATACTACAATAATCATATCACATGCAAAGTGCTTAGCATGGGTAGGAAGTAGCCAATGAAAATGTTGTTTTTGAATGGATAGTGTCTACACCTACTCTATGTCTACAAATTCACAATCATGTGAATTCTTAACCAACTTTTGTCCATTAGACCCGTACTTTGTGTCCACGGATCGCAATAATGTTAACTCTTGACCACCGATTGTCCATCATAAACGTTTACCCCATAGTAAGCATCTTGTTAACTATTGTCCATCATAAGCGTTTACCAATGGTAAGCATTTTGTTAAGCATCTTGTCCATCATATGTTAACACATCTTGTTAAACATGAGATGTGATCGTTCAACATACTTTTGTGTCCACGAATAATCATATGTTAAACCATCGTGTTAAGCATCTTGTCCATCATCATTCATGTTAAACCATCTTGTTAAGTATCTTGTACACGAATAATCATATGTTAAACGTTTACCCATGGTAAACATACTTTTGGTTGTTAAGCATATTGTCCACGAATAATAATATGTTAAACGTTTATCTATGGTAAAAATACTTTTGGATTCATCATTCATGTGATCGTCCAACATCATATGTTAAACCATCTTGTTAAGCATCTTGTCCATCATAAGTATCCACGTGGATGGATGTTGTGAACATCTACTCTAAACTATCCATTCGCAAATTCCGTATTATGTCCGAATCTTTTTTTTTTTTTGAATTCTGGTACATCGGCCTATTTTATCTCCATTCCATCGGTCTATATTGTCGGAATCATCATCTCCTATATCCTATCCACCGTCAAAAAATGAGGGGTAAAAAATAACTCATAAAGTAAGAAAGAGAGTGTAAGAGAAAAAAAAAATTAGGAAAAATAAGAAAATCGAATGAATAGCAGGTGAATTATGGATAGTAGGTGAATTGAGAATAAATTAACTATCTATAACTAAAAGATAAAAACTAAGGCTAAATGGTCATTAACCACCACTAAAAGACAAAAAAAATACACAAATGCAGTAAGAATTTGAAAGAGATAAAATTGCTATTACTTTTCAAAAAATGTATAGTGGGTGCAATTAACTCATCTATTGAGCCCATCTTTGATTTTTCCACTAATTATTATATATATACCATCTATTTTCCACCGTAACTATCAATGAAAATATTCACTTTGTCTATATATTTTGCTGTCTAGAATTAAAAATTCAAATTTTATTTTGAGCCATTACACTCCTGAGTTTAGTTGTTACTGATTTTGGTAAACAAAAGCATGACGCTATATGATTGAGTAATGATGTTGCTACCTATTTAATTAAAACTTCTCCTCCTTGTGATAAGAATTTTAATATTCATCCATTAATTCATTGTGGAGCTGATTATGAAGAAAATTGGAAATCAATGTTTTTCCCTTCCTACTCTCTAATATCACGATCTATGATACAAGTAAAAGTAATACTGATGAGTATCTTAATTGGGCTTCCGTTGGAATCTATTGGGGCATTTACTTATTATTGTGTAAGTGTGCTATTAAGTGTATTTAGTCTGAAGTTGTAAGAGGAGAACATTTTATCGAATTACGATCATTAACAAAAATTAGGGTTCTAATAAAATAGAACTGGTTTGGTTTGGGCTTACGAGCCCATTGTTAGTTTACTCTTTTAATTACATTAGTCCATGTCTGAAGCTAGTATATAGCTTCTACCTACCTTGCATAGAAACGGAAACGGATACGCGGAAGTGAAACGTTTGGAAACGCGGAAACGATTATTTTGAAAATTTTAAAAATGGAAACGCTTTGGAAACGTGTATATATATATAGTATATATATATATATATTACTAATAAAAATATATGATGAAACACCAAATATAAAAAAAAATCAAAGTTCAACATCTAATCTATTAAAACAGGAAGGTTTGCCATGGTACATAAATGTTGTTCCCGGAATTTGCCCTTGATATTATTAGGATTTGTAACCTTCATTAAGGGTAAAACTGTAAAACAATTTATATTTGATTTATTATCTCTACAATCCATGTTTCCAAACAAGAAAATTATTAAACATGTAGCCAAACAACCAAAATTTAATGGGTCCCACTTTCTTAATTAATTAAAATCAAAACAAATTAATTGATGAATATAATTAATAATTTGTACATCAACGATTATATATAAATTAAGATTCTATAATTTATGATTTAATTCAAAATATATTTATAATATATTTTAATATCTTTTTATTTTGTTTCAAATATATATATATATATATATATATATATATATATATATACATATTACAATTGATGTTTTTACGATTGTACTTTTTAGCAGGTTTTTTCATCAAACTAAAAAATATTTAATTAATTAAACGGGTTGAAAAATTAATTAGCCAATCTCGATTATAAATTTTCTAAAAAAAATTCGCATATAGTAAATAATTTCAGTTGATATATTTTAAAATTAATAAAATATTAAAATGATTTCATACTTATATTATTCAAATATTTGAAGCGTCAAATTATGCTTTATGTTTGAATGAAGTTTTTATCGGATAGTTCCATCAAATTTACAAATTATATATACGACTACAACATGTATTTTATAAAATAATATTTTAGATAAATAAAATAACAATTAAACATATACCAGATAACTTTTACAATAGTTGTTTTCACATATATATTTTTTCCAAACTATGATCTTACGATACAACACAAATTAAAATATATAATGCGAAATCGTTATTTTAATCTCTTAATTCTTACGATATATCTTCTCCAAATAACACATAATTCATTTAAAAAAAAACTAAATTGCTAACTCACTGTTTATAATGTTGGTTAAACAATTATAATCAAAATTACATTACATAATTAAAAATCTAAACTACTATTAACAAAATGAATAAAAAGTAAAATTTGTAAAAAAAATTATACCCGCACTTAGAAGTGCGGGTCAAAATCTAGTAATATTTAAAACAACATAAGTCCAAACTAATTTTAAGAAAAAAGTAGAAAATAAATACAATGCATAAATATTGAATTAAGCTAAAGATATGAAAAACTTTCTTCTTCTCTGTGTTTTGCTATTATATTTTTAAATTACGTTTGTGACTCTTTGATTTAGGAAAAACTTCTCATATTCCTATTAAGTTTTTTTCTTAAAAGATTTACAAATTATAAATTAAACCCGTATATTTATTAAAAAAAAATACATTTATATTTTCATATATAAAACAAAGTTTTCAAAAAAATAAAAATTTGGCGTTTCCAAAAATGGATACGCGTTTTCATCGCGTTTCCAAATAACCTTTTTTAAGAAACGCGTTTCCATCGCGTTTCTACGCGTTTCCGTCGCGTTTCCGTTTCCAAAACGTTTCGGAAACGGGAAACGGTCCTCAGACGGAGTTTCCATGCAACGTAGGCTTCTACTATGTCGTTGTAAACATTACCGAAGAACGATCAATTAGCAAAAATCTCTATCTTTCTCTCAATTCTTCTAAGTCACCTCTTCTCTCTTTTACTTTTGCCCCTTCTTTTGATCCTTTCCCCCATTTCTAGTTACAGATAAGCTTCGTGCTTATCATTGGTATCAGAGCCATGGCTCACTTCCTATCCGATCCGACCATAGCAGTGGCACAAACGGCGAGTTTAGCATCGGAACAGACGAAACTAAATTCGAGCATCGACAATCGTCCACCATGGATGAAAGAGCTGGAGAGAAGTCTACTGAAGTTCTGAAGTGAGTGCCGTGCTTATTTAAAGGATGCAGAACACGATCTCGAAAGTTCAACAAGGATTGAGTGAGTTATCTGCATCAACTCAAAACCTGAAGGTCATAAGTCTTCAGATGCAGGAGATGTCTCACGAGATCCATCAGGAACCTGATGAAGAGCTCAAAGAAGAGATTTAGGTGGAAAACTCAGAAGACCCACTGGAGCAACCGCCAAAACCAGAAAACCCACTGGAGAAATTGATCGAACATGTGGTGGGTGTGACAACTGACGAACAAGAGCTTTCAGAGGAGTTGTTCAAGTTATGTTGTCAGCCGTTTTTGGGTAAACTCTACCATAAGGTTCAGAAGAAAGATTTGAAACCCATTGTAGCTCCAGATTTTATAGCTTTTGCAAGCACTTCAAATAGATTTCTGGGTATAAACACAATCGGGATAAAGCGACGATCTGTTTGCGAGAAGACGGCAACACGTCTTTAGCTTTTACAAGCTTTCAAAGCAATGGTATGATTATCATTTCTCTAGGTTTTATAAAATGTAAAGAGCTTAACCGATTTCAAGTGGGAAAGAGATCGATTATGGACACTTGAATGAAACTTAAGACTCACCTCTTTGGTTATGGGACTACATCACATAAGCCTACCAAACCTTCTTTGAGTGATGAGCCGATGTGGGAGGAAGGTGATCTAAATTTCTCAACTAATGCAGTTTGCAAAACATTGGCGAGTCCACCAGAGAAGATTATGGCTAAAGCTATAGAGAAATCATAGGTGGTCCTTGGTAATAAAATTTGGGTCAACATTGATATTCTTATGACTCATGATGCTAGTGGACCTAGTGCTTTTGGTAACATAAAGAGAGAGTTCAGTGTTAAGGTTTTGAACTCAGAGAAACTTGACGTTTTCTCATGTTTTCTTGATGTGGGAAGAGTAACTCATTGCTTGTACAAAGACTCTGGGAATCACATTCAACGATAAACCTATGTTAATGACTCTGATGGTTACCTTGATCAACCAATGGAGCTTTTTGAGGAGAACTAGAAGCATATTATCCGGGAGGATCACATTCAGCCTTGTTCGTTGTTTATGGATAAACAAAGTGGCAGTGGTTTGCAAGGTGAGAACTTGTATGGGTTTGGGGAACTATTGCAGAAACAACATGCAGTTAAATGGACTTTGATTTTCTCAAGTTTATGCTCTATCAAGATTGGATCCAGGACATCTCTGGAAGCTGAGTGTGTCCCTATTCTACCTGATTTCGAGGATCAACTTTGGGAACATTTCAATCGTCTTCATGTTCGTTATGCTCTCGATGCTCAAGTGGTGAGGGCAGAAGATGTTCTCACACATCCAAGGTTACTGATATTGGCTGAAGGTCCGGAAACTAGGCATGTATTTGAAATTCATAGTTTACAACTTATTTCCGTGCTTGGTGATCATGGACTGAATATTCAAGAGGCTCATGCTTTCTCCATTGATGATGTTGATGTTGCTGATTTAACTAGTCGAAAGTTGATTTTGTTGGTATATCCTTGAGGAAATATCTAGAAGCAATTGGGATAGATGAAAATTGAAGACATTGGAGTATATACTTGATAGGTCAAAGTTTATTCCCTATTCTACTGCAAGTGCACAGCTATGCGAATGTAGTATTCAGGGTATCGTATCCACAAGGACTCAAGATTCACACGATAGATTAAGAGTAGTCGAATTAAGCTAAGCGAAACAGATTGTAAGGTAGTAAACGAGGAGCAAGTAAATGAGTGCAATGAGGCGAGTGTAGGCAATTAGCGAAGCGTCAGTTTTCGAGAAGATCTCAGGAAATCAGGTTATCAGATAACAAACAATCAGGATTCAATCTATTAGCGTTCTTGAACTAGAATCACAGAAGTAAAACTAACCAGCTCTCGCTGCGATAATTATCTATTTCTAACAACCTAGCAAGCCAACTCTCGTTGCGAATCCTAGAGTTCTAAACATGCATTAGTTCCAAGTTCGTTCGTTCACAATTCCTCTAGACCAAATCTCTTTGCGAATAGATAAATTGCTCACATAAATCCTTTCTAGCTAATTAACCAACTCTCGTTGTGAAAATCAACCTAATGATCAGTAATCTAAATGGCCAGTTCAGATTAAGTGTTAAGAATGATTTAGGTGAAGAACTAGATGACGAATCCAAATTAATCAATTACTCTAACATTCCTTGAAATCCTTAACGAGAATCCCTAACCTAACAAGAGATCTACTGAGACATATCAATCGCCACAAAAGACATAGTCGAAATAGATATCCTATATAAAACCAAAAGAGTAAGAACAGAGGTTCGAAATCAAGTCCCTCTCGAGAACAAGACCAGCCCCAAATCTCCTAATCTAATAGAATAATCTGTAGAATAAAACTTAGCCTCCACAATGGCTGAAAAACCTAATTAATAGTCTAAAACACGATTTGGGACTTCTTTTAAATATGGGAAACTTCTGGGTAAATATTGCAAATCTCCTAAATCTGATCCATGATCCAGCCTATCTTCAACCTGAACTGAGATGGCACTGACATGAGCATTCTAAGCATTATTCCCTTTGATTGAGCCTGAAATCTGACCCACTTAGCTTGTGTATCCAGCTGCCTCATATGAGTGTTCAAGGACTCAAACTTCCCATTCAGATCTTCATATACAGCATAAAGCTTCTTGTTGAAGTCCACAGTGGTCCTTGTCTGCCCCTCAAGTAACTTCTCCATCATAGCTTCCAATCTACTCTCATGAGCATTAGTAACAGGAGGCGTCTGATAAGAAGAAGCTCCATGGTTCCTTGTGAAGGAATTGTTTTGCTGTTGGAAAGACTTCTGGAATACAGACTTTTGAGTGAAAGAAGCATGATTTTGAGAACCATACTTCTGAAATCCAGACCCTCCAATGTAATTCACAGCTTCTTGTGCACACTCTCCAGCTTCAGATGCCTCATGGAGCTGCTTCTTCCCAAGCAGAATGCTGTGGACAGAATCGATCTTCTCATTCAACTCAGCTATCTGTGAGCTATCAGCCTTGCCACCATTTTTCTGTCTCTCCACATCAGCATTCTTGACACTATTGCTAGTTACCAAGTTATCAATAAGCTCCTTGGCTCCTTCTAGAGACTTAGTGTAGAAGTTACCATTACTTGCTGCGTCCATAGCCATCTGATACCACAAATCAACTCCTCGGAAAAAGATACATAATAGTTGCACCTCAGAGAAACCATGGTGTGGACAATCTCTTTGGTACCTCTTAAACCTCACCAAGCAGTTTTAAAAGGCTCTGTAGATCCCTGGTTGAAGGTCAAGAGCTCCTGTCTAAGCTGATCAGACTTAGCATCATCATAAAAATGTCGAAGGAATCCCCTCTTGACTGCATCCCAAGTGGTCAAAGATCCTGGTGGTAGCTGTTTCAACCAGTGAGCTGCTTCTCCATTATGAGAGAATGAGAAGTTTGCAGAAAAGATAATCAAATGAGACTCCCTCAGCCTTAATACTACTAGCCAATTCCTCAAAGGTCTCTATGTGATCCATATGATGCTCGCTAGAGAGACCATGAAACTGATGCTGCCCAACCAGTGCATAGTACTCTGGCTTCAGCTCAAATTCAGCTCTGGTAAATGGAGGTGGTCGAATCGCAGACCAATTAGCATAGAACTGATCCGGTCTGTTATAGTCAGCAAGTGTCTTCTTGTGACCAGCTTCCTGTTGTGCATGTTCCGTGCCCACGGCAACATCTGGCACGATGGGGTTTCCTACCCCATCCAGTTTATGTCCCTTTGCGTTGCATATATGACCCTCCTGGTCTCGTAAAATGCCGTCTTCACCGCGAATCAGAATCACATGTTCCATAAAAAGAATCCTGCTAAGTGTTCAAGCGCTTGGTATCTCTGGTCGCGCATGGTGTCGATCGATTCTTAGAATGTGTCGATCGACACTGAGCGGTTCCTGCAACACCAAAGAAACAAGAACGTGAGTAAAACAAGAAAAAAATACTTAGTCTAAATTCTAATACTGAATCTATCGGCGAACTCAGTTGAGTCCCCGGAAACGGCGCTAAAAACTTTATAGGCTCAGAGTTTTATTCTTATTCTACTGCAAGTGCACAGTTATGCGAATATAGTATTCAGGGTATCGTATCCACAAGGACTCAAGATTCACACGATAGATTATGAGTAGTCGAATTAAGCTAAGCGAACAGATTGTAAGGTAGTAAACAAGGAGCAAGTAAATGAGTGCAATGAGGCGAGTGTAGGCAATTAGCGAAGCGTCAGGTTTCGGGAAGTTCTCAGGAAATTAGAATATCAGATAACAAACAATCAGGATTCAATCTATTAGCGTTCTTGAACTAGAATCACAGAAGTAAAACTAACCAGCTCTCGATGCGATAATTATCTATGTCTAACAACCTAGCAAGCCAACTCTCGTTGCGAATCCTAGAGTTCTACACATGCATTAGTTCCAAGTTCGTTCGTTCACAATTCCTTTATACCAAATCTCTTTGCGAATATATAAATTGCTCACCTAAATCCTTTCTAGCTAATTAACCAACTCTCGTTGTGAAAATCAACCTAATGATCAGTAATCTAAATGGCCAGTTCAGATTAAGCGTTAAGAATGATTTAGATGAAGAACTAGATGACGAATCCAAATTAATCAATTACTCTAACATTCCTTGAAATCCTTAACGAGAATCCCTAACCTAACTGAAGGATTATGGTGTTTGTTCAAGGTTTAATTCCCAAATTACAACCTAACACATAATCTTAACAGATCTAGGTTCTTGCAAAACGAATCATAAAACCAACCTGATCTTTACCTTTTGCAGCGGAGTGATTGGTGGTAATGACAAGATCAGATTAGAGCTGATGAGAATCGGCTCCTCCTCAAGTATCCACACTCTTACAAGCAAGGGACGGCTGCTAGACCAAAGAGATGGATCATCAGAGAGAGAGGTTAGAGAGAGAGAGGAAGCTCGCGGCTGCCAGGAGGAAATCGCAGAAATGTCTGCTCTTCCTTAGGGTTTCTCATCCTTTTTCTCTCCTTAATGGGCCCAAGTCATTAGACTAATGGCTCATTAATCTTTTGGGCCCAAGACACAAATCAGGCAAAAGCCTGTATTCTGTCTGGCCCAATTCTCTGATCTAATACAGTAAATGCCATTGCATCTTACCGTATTAATTCCATTTAACTTTCCCGTTAGCTATGGTGTGTGACCCTTTGGGATCATACAATACTGGTAATAAGTCCTAAACTTATAGATCAAGAGCGGACTCTAGCAAGCCATCATGATCACCCAGTATTTATGACTTATGTCTGATCTCGACACTTATCATACTTTCTAGAGATAGTACGGTAGATTTCAGGACATTCCCAACAATCTCCCACTTGTACTGGAATCCTACACAGGACATTCCCAACAATCTCCCGATTGTACTGGAATCCTACATTCCCTAGTCCTTTTGTCTCAATATCTCGATCTGGCATAAGGCAAGATGCGTGTCATCCTTATATAGCCAGACCATGTTTATCGGACCAGATTTGATACTGACAATTCAAACGACTTGGGCAAGTCCGTTTGGGAATGGCCATTCTCTTACCAGCTATCAAATCTCCGATTGGCCTAGAGATATTACCTCCGTTAAACGGCAGGGACAAATCCCATCTTGTTCCATCACTATGAACTACACAATTCATAATACACCCAACCAAGGTCCGTATAGCTCCCAGTTACAAAACAGCGTTAGACAATGATCAAAGCGCATCACTCCATGTGCAGCCACATGCATGCGAACTCAGGTCTAAGGACTATACTCTATAGTCGTATATGAGAACCTCTCATGACACAGATATTAATATCTTGTAGAGTTCTCATCAGCGGGCCATGTCCGGTCATATGCTCCCCTACATATACCTATGTGTCGACTTTGATGCCGCGCATCTATGACCCCTCGAAACTTGGTCAAAAGTCTCAACACACTCTAGTCTCAAATGGTTGTTGGTGTTCCAATTTCAACAACCTTCGACTATGGACACTTTGATTTATGTCATTTCGTTAAATATGGGGTTTCAGGATCAAGTCTACTCATTTACTTCGATGGCCCATATATAATGACATGAATCATTTTGGAACGATTATTTATATCACAGTTAAAATAATCCAGAAATCATAGATTTCATAAACATAAAATATTATGTTTATATGAACTTTTCAAAACAACTAAGTAAAGCCCTTTACAAACTCCCACTGAAATTAAGACTACACCTTAATTTCACTCATCCTACAGCTACAGTCCGCGACTCGTGCTTAGGCATAAGGAGTGGCTTCGTTAATAGATTAGCAACGTTCTCATTCGATGAAACTTGCTTATCTACTTAACACCTCTGTCATTTATCTCACGGAATAGGTTATACCTACCCTCAAGGTGTTTGGATCTCTGATGTGCAGCTAGTCTCATCTACGCTGGGAATCACATCAAGTTCAGTGATGAACTCTTCTTTCCAAACAACCTCTTTCGCCGCTTCTCAAGCTGCGAAATGTTCAGCTTAAGTCATGGAGTCAGCAACAGTGCCTTGCACCGCCAGTCAGACACAAGATATAGCCGGACTGTGACCGGGAATTATCTTTGTCTATTGGAAACTTGCCTTTCAGACTCTATCGACTTGTAGCACCTCACTTTCTCCGTAAATCAAGAATTTATCCTTAGTATTCCTCAAATACTTTAGGATATTCTTTACGGCAATCCAGTGATTCTTCGCTGGATTTGACTGGTCTTTACTTGTCTTGCTTAACATTAAAACAACATCAAACAAGTACGTTTCATGGCACACATGATAGATCCAATTGCCGACGCATATGGAATCCCATCCATGCATTTAAGCTCAGCAGTTATCGTAGGACACTGTATCTTGCTTAACGTAATGCCATGTGACATTGGCATAAAACCCTTCTTGGAATGCTGAAAACGTGTAGGACTTTGTCAATTTAAGAATCCTGACTTCGTCCTACCAGCTCTTTTGGATCTCTATCTTTAGATCCAAAATCCAAGAACTACGTGGCTTTACCCATGTCAATCATAAAACCAACTCCCAAGCCAGTCCTTTACCGACTGCAGTATTGGGACGTTATTTCCGAGAATCAGTATGTCATCGACATACATTATGAGAAATGCAATATCGCTCCCACTAATCTATTAGTAAACGCACAGTTCCACTTCGTTCCTGTTCAAGTCAAAACTTTGACTACTTCAACAGAACGATGATTCCAACTCCGATGTGTTTGCTTCCATCCATGAATGGATCAATGCAGCTAACTTACACAAAATGTAATTTTTCGGAGTCCGGGCTCACTTTCGCTTCTTTGAATTTCGCAGATTCGTCGCTTTCAATGATCATCAGATCATGCGAACTTTCAATGATCATCAGGTTCAACTAATGACGAGAAATCACTCTCGGATTAGTGACTGATTCATTCATATCTGCGAACTTCAGGCTCTACAGGTGTAGATTCTACAGAAATCTGTAAATCCATCCGTTGCTCTCCCTCAACAGGTTGAGCAGCCTCCTGTATTTCTCGAATTTCTTCGAGTTATACTTTTACTCCCACTGTTCTTCTTGGAAAGTAACTTCCCTTCTTAGAAAACAGAATGGACGTAAAAGTAACAAGCCTTGGTTTCCCTAGGACAACCAGCGAAGTAGCACAACTACAAATACTCAGTAAAGACGAATTTGGATCGATTACAATCCACATTTACGTGGTGTCTTTCAACTGATATTGGTGGAACTATTTCAGCGTAAACTTAGATATTTCTAGAGCGTTATTCTTAAAGAATATCATGGAAGATTCGTGCGACTCATCTTTAATCATTTCTAATAAGATCTGATTCTTTCTCACAGAAACACCTCAAGGTTTTCAGGAGAAATGAGCTGTGAAACGACTTCACACTCATTCAGATGATCACACCATCAATGACTTAAGTATTCTCACTCGTGATCTAATCCAGAGTCTTAATACTTCTGTCATTCAGATTCTATACTTCATTCTGGAACTCTTTCGACCATGTCAAAGAATTCCGACTTGTGTCTCATCAAATGAACACAGTCACACTCACTGAAGTAATCAGTAGAGACAATGAAGTACAGGAAATTTTCTCTGGCATTACTGCTCATCGGACCACATACATGAGTATGTCCAATGTCCAATAAGCCTTTGGGATTTTCTCTAGCTCGGCTAAGATGGGCCCTTTGTGTTTTGGTCCAGTAAGAAGAATTCAAGTCTCATAAGATATCCATTCAAATGAGCCCAAAAGTCCATAACTATGGGGTTTCTGAATCCGACTTACTCTATGTGACCAAAACATTTATGCCAAGAAAAATCAGGTTTAATTCATCAGATTTAAACCAATTCGGTATTTATTTTATATTTAGGCACTCTTTGGTTTAAGATATAAAACCCATTCCTTGAATAGGGTGCTACAATTAACATTTCATTAAGATCAAAAGAACAAACTAGTCTTTTATCAAAATGAAAACATTCAAATTCTTTACAAGAAAATGAAAACAACTCTGCTTAAAGCAAGTACATTGTAGCAATTACTTAATTCAAAACCAAGCCTCAAAGGCATCTACAAGTGAAAACCCTACGGCTGAGGCAGCATCCCAAGCTCCTTCCAAACACGCAGTTCCACTTGCCCTTCCTTCAACGTTCTACTGTTGCTCAGGCTCTGCATATTATAACAAATATCAGTGCCACAACCAGTATCCAATACCTATAAGGTATAACTTGAAGTAATAACATGAATACCTGAGGAAGTAGTTTCATACATCAACTTCAACTCCTCATAATCTTCCATGAATTTAATGCAATCTCTCTTCCAATGCCCAGTCTCTTTACAGTAGCAGCACTTACCAACGTAAGAGGTATCTGACTCGGGCTCAGAAGATACACGCTTGCCATGATTCAAAATCTGGACAACTTTGTCTTCACCCTTGTCATCTTTAGGTTTAGTAAACCTACCCTTCTCCTTCATGAGATTGTACAGGGTGCTCTTCACGTTTGGCTCAACTGTTTTGAGCATGTCATGCAGTTCAGTCAACGTCTTCGTTAAGCCTTTCTTGATATAGTCCCTTACGAACTCATCATAGCTTGACTGCAGTGACTGCAGAATGATCTCAGTTGCCAATTCCTGGCTAACTGGATAATCCAGTTTCCTCAGGTTATCAATGTAACCCATCATTTTACTGATATGAAGACTTACTGGATGATCCATCGGTAGCTTGCAGCTAGTGAGAGATTTAACCAACTGGTATCTCTCCACTCTTATCTGCTCCGGAAATTTCAATTTCAGGCTGCTGATCATCTCTATTGGCGACTCCATGTTCTCATATTGCTTCCGCAAATCTGAGTCCATGGTAGCCAATATCAGACCACGCACATTTACCGCATCATTATAATGCTTATTCCAAGCATTATATACTGCATGACTGGCTTTGGATCCGATCCTCTCGGGGAGAGCTTTCTCAAGGACATAGTCCTTTCTCTCATGCCTGAGAACCAGCCTCAGGTTCCGCGACCAAGTCAAGAAATTTGATCCGTTCAGTTTGTCCATTTCAAGGACATACCGGATCGAGAAAGTGTTTTGATT
The DNA here is from genome assembly GCA_030180135.1 of Orychophragmus violaceus. Taxonomy (NCBI): domain Eukaryota; kingdom Viridiplantae; phylum Streptophyta; class Magnoliopsida; order Brassicales; family Brassicaceae; genus Orychophragmus; species Orychophragmus violaceus. The sequence goes on from CM058239.1 coordinate 67,703,837, forward strand.
GTTTGTGCTTGTCATAGCTGAAATTTAGAGATAAATAGAGTTTTAGTTATTTAGTTCATAAAAGAGCAATCTTAACAACTTATAAGAAAACTCGCATTGCATTCAAAATTTTTTTGTTTAACCTCATAAGAATGCAATGATTCCGAGACCCATGTTCAGCTAAATCCAAAGTGGGCCACTGGCCGTCACCCGGAATTAGCTTTACTTGGTAAGCATACACACAGCTAGTTATAACCAATAACTCTCGGTTGTGAATTTGGACCCAAGGCCCAATATCATCAGATGTCTCAAGGCCCGGGACTCCCGATGGCCCAGTCAAGGAAACCAATCTCTTACAGCCAAATAATCACTAAAATCTGGGACTCCCAATGAAATTAGTGACTATATACTACTTTACTTACGCGAAAACAGATACCTCACACTGTAAGCCATATCTGTAATCAAATAAGCGTTAAGTAGCTGACAAGATTGGAAAGACATCCAAGCTTGATATTGTTTTTGAGGATTTTTAAGTTTTATTTCCAAAAATAGAAGATAACTATTTTGGGAAACTTTCTTATTTTAGAAACTTTCTAAATTTAATAACTTACTAAAAATAGAAATTTCTAATTTAATATTTTATTAAATATTTTGGGTTGGGTCACAAATTATAGGCCCAATTCTTGGTCCAAGACCATAGAATTCCAGTTGGCCCAATAATTTGACATAACCGATCTGGTTTATTAATTCTGGTCTAAGACCAAATTAACTATCAAAACCATCGGTTATTTACTAAACCAGACCAGCTCTAAATTATTTGGTCCAACCAAATCAAACTTAGACCAGCCTTCGGTTTAGGTTAAAATTCAATTTTGAATTTCAATCCGGTTTAACCAGAAATTAAATAATACCATGTATTAAATTATTTCCAGCAAACCGCGATTTGGGTTAACCGCTTGAACCACCAATTAAATTGGATCGGTTCAGTTAAATCCAAAACCGGGAAGAAACACCTAGTGTTTTAGCCAATTTGATTTAACTTGCGGTTTAAGGCTTTAAACACACAATTAACCGCCAATAAATGGACCAGTTAAATCGGTGTGGTTTTGGGCAACGAACCGCGAAGCTCGGTTTAACCGATTGACTATTCGCGGGACGTAAAATTTTAATGGGCCAAACGAACGTCATGATCGATCCAAGATCGGATCATTGGCCCATTATCACACGGCCCATGATCCAAGATCGGAGCAAAATGGGTCACTCGATCCGTCTCGGCCCATCACGTGATTGATCATGCAACGATCGTTAACCGATCATGCATCACGCGATCCAAGCTGCGCCTCACGATTGAATAATCGACCTCGGCCAACTGATCACACGATCGATCATCGAGACCAAGCGATCATGCCGATGGTTTGTGGTACAAGCAACGAAAGCAACAATCAATGATCGGACCATTGATTTGCGATCGGCTCACAAGACCATAACGTATCATGCGATTAGGGTTTGATTACATTATCGCATCTCATTCGAATATCAACTCACGCGATTGCATCAAATTAGCAACGGCTTATCAATTGCGGCCATATCTCATTCAATTATTAACAAGATTACAAGCGATCGCATCACATGCTTTCACGGCCAAAGCGATAATCAAAACCTAATTGATTATCAGCTCTTCATACATACCGAGACCAAATCATATGATGAGGTTTTAATAACTTTAATCAATATTAATTTTCAATTGATTCAAAAACTATTAAACAACCTATGATCCAATTTTACAAGAAACCTAATGCCTAGGCTCTGATACCACTGATGGATTATGGTGTCTGTTCAAGGTTTAATTCCCAAATTACAACCTAACACATAATCTTAACAGATCTAGGTTCTTGCAAAACGAATCATAAAACCAACCTGATCTTTACCTTTTGCAGCGGAGTGATTGGTGGTAATGACAAGATCAGATTAGAGCTGATGAGAATCGGCTCCTCCTCAAGTATCCACACTCTTACAAGCAAGGGACGGCTGCTAGACCAAAGAGATGGATCATCAGAGAGAGGTTAGAGAGAGAGAGGAAGCTCGCGGCTGCCAGGAGGAAATCGCAAAAATGTCTGCTCTTCCTTAGGGTTTCTCATCCTTTTTCTCTCCTTAATGGGCCCAAGTCATTAGACTAATGGCTCATTAATCTTTTGGGCCCAAGACACAAATCAGGCAAAAGCCTGTATTCTGTCTGGCCCAATTCTCTGATCTAATACAGTAAATGCCATTGCATCTTACCGTATTAATTCCATTTAACTTTCCCGTTAGCTATGGTGTGTGACCCTTTGGGATCATACAATACTGGTAATAAGTCCTAAACTTATAGATCAAGAGCGGACTCTAGCAAGCCATCATGATCACCCAGTATTTATGACTTATGTCTGATCTCGACACTTATCATACTTTCTAGAGATAGTACGGTAGATTTCAGGACATTCCCAACACTAACAAGAGATCTACTCAGACATATTAATCGTCACAAAAGACATAGTCGAAATATATATCATATATAAAACCAAAAGAGTAAGAACAAGGGTTCAAAATCAAGTCTCTCTCGAGAACAAGACCAGACCCAAATCTCCTAATCTAATAGAATAATCTGTAGAATAAAACTTAGCCTCCACAATGGTTGAAAAACCTAATTAATAGTCTAAAACACGATTTGGGCCTTTTTGTAAATATGGGAAACTTCTGGGTAAATATTGCAAATCTCCAAAAGATGTATTTTTGACGCGCAGGAATTTCGTCTTTTAGTGGCGTCGGGCGACACCAACTTAGTGTCGGGCGACACTAAGTGCAGACGCACCCAGTGAACTCTGTGAAATCCATGTATGCTGCTAAATCCCTCCAAAAGCTCCCAGAATCTCCAGATAAGCTCCAAACGTGCTAAAACCTTTAAAACACCTAAAGGACTCGAAAGACTCTATAAAAGACTCGATTATGTACATATATCATAGCTCAAAACACCTAAAAACCATGATATATCAATACTCCTAAGGACTTGTTGATTGCCACGACTGGATCACAAGCAGAACCATGCGCCATTGTCTATCATGGAGATTTGGAAGAGGTTTTTAAAGGAGTGAAACCACAACTTTTTCTACCCATACCTGGAGAATCTTTTTATCACAAGGAGAATGAGTTGTTCTAAAAGTACACTGGGAGTCGACACACTACTGTTATAAAGAATGGAGAGATACTTGGAGTTGGCATAAAAGAGAAACTCTTCAGTCGATTGTTTCCAGACAACCATGTGTGGAAGCCGGGCTGACTATCTAGTTATGAAGTTCAAAGTGTATGGTTGGACAAGGATTAACAAGAGCTGATCAAGGTATACAAATTAAACTTATCTAATGGCAACTGAGTGTGGAAACCAGGGACTACTCATCGGGAAACACAAGCTAAAAGGGGTGGGATGTTTGTGTTGGCTACAAATGTCTTGTTGATCCGATGGTTAATTTCGCTCATTGGAAAATGGAATACAAGAGTGAATTTTATCACTGGAAGTATAAGGCACTGTTGCTGCTGCTTAGTGATCAGAGTTCGAAGTTCCACACTATGAGAACTCTGGAACATAAGGAGACTCTGATGAAATGACATATCTTGATTGGCTCGATGGAGATGAAATTGCCAGATTTTCAGCTCAGTTGCTAGACGACATAACCAAATTTGAAGAAGGTATCTGAATACTTCAAGTGAAGCTCTGAGTTTCAAAATATGGGTACAAGAGGAGAAATATTAGCAATGTCAGAAGGTTGATGGCGCTACACTTGGGAAGAAAAGCCGCATGAATTCTCTTATAACAAATAAGGTTGTGTTCAGCAGGATCAATCTCGAGCGACAGTGGAACAAGGTGGTTAAAGGGAACTTTGGTGCGATAGTGGTGATCATAATTAAGGGAAATTACAAGTCTCAACTAGTGACAATGTTGTTAAAAGAGTAACATCGTCACCTACGGAGACGTCACATAATGCTGGATTTTAAAGCTACAGTGGAGTTTATGGTATCACATTTGAGGACACAAAGGTAAAGAATGTTAAAGGAAAGGTTTCAGATCATGACAGTGGGGTTTTTCAGAGTTAGTGGCTGGATATTCTTTGTCGAGGAACGCGATATGCAATGCTTCTTCTCAACAATATCCCAAAGCACCATGACATCGAGAAACCTGAGCTACAAGAGAGTGCAGCCAACAAAATCACATTTGTCAAACTCGCCATTCTTTATTCTATGAACTTGCTGAAGGTAATTTTTGTCCATGGAGAGTGTCATTCTCCATGATTACAAGAAACATTGGCTATTTGCTGGGAGCAGAATACAAGTATGAATTCGGAAATTAAGTTTTCAACCTCATCAACCTTGCAGACAAGGTTGTTTTAACAGAGTTGTATTGATAAGATAGAATTGGATCTGGTTTGGGCTTACGAGCCCATCATTAATTAACTCTTTTAATTACATTAGCCCATGTCTAAAGCTAGTATATAGCTTCTTTGTCGTTGTAAACATTATGGAAGAACGATCAATTAACAAAAATCTCCATATTTGTCCCATTTCTTCTAAGTCACCTCTTCTCTCTTCTACTTATGCCCCTTCCTCTGATCCTTTCCCCCCATTTCTGGTTACATATTAGCTTTATGCTTATCAGGTTCTTCCCTAATTTTTTCCTCTCTCCCTTCTCTTCTAACTTTGCTCTTCCTCGCCTCCTCCGATCTGCCTACATGCATGACGGTTTTGCAGAGAGTTTCAAGAGATGATTAATAAGTCTCTTCTTAAACTTACACAAGCGATTTGTGATGCATTCACATGACACCCATTCCGCGAAGAAAATCGGAATCGTGAGGTAACAACCCAATACCAACCAGACATGACACCAGAGATTCAGCCATACACGGGGATGAAGGGTTCAGAGGAATCTGTAAGCTGGTGATGAGTGTGAAGTTGAATGGTCTGGTATTCGGTGGATTTGCAATTCCACCTACAGGAACATGGAAAATGGTAATCGATCAGAAGATGGAGACAACTTCAGACGAGTTATGCGAACTCGAGGTTGTGGAGGTCCAATACACTGCACAATCAAGGTACATTGGGTCTGATTGGTGACATTAAAATAAAAGCGTTAGAGGCTTACCGCTTTGCTTGTTACCAATCACGAAAACGTTATCAAAGCTACAGTAAAAGCGGTTACTCTCAGCTTTTTTGTTACCGCTTTCTCTAACAGCTTTCGCTTACAGCTTTCACTTACAGCTTTGCACTATTCAACCGCTTACCACTTCCGCTAACCGCTAATCTTACCGTTCCGCTTTTGTTCACCAATCGGACCCATTAAAAAATGGTTTGTGAGATGTTATCATAAGGTTAGAAAGAAGGATATCGATCTTTCATTTATGCGACGATCCGACTACAGTAAGAGTTTCTAGAGCTAATTAATGTGTTTCGGGTTACCTGGCTTTAGCGACCGTAAATATTTGAATTGGGAAAGATATTAATTAGGGACACGTGTACTCGTGTCTTTGGTTATGGAAATCAAGCAAAAGCTGACAATGAGGGGGGGATAAGAGAGTTTTTATGGATCAAGAGTTATATACTAAGGTTGCTACGGTATTGAAACATGAAGACTCAAGCGTTGAAAATTTGGTGGTGTCTGAATACAGGAGATTCATGGTTGATGGAGCTTACTATAAGTTTAGAAAGAAGAAAAGAATAAGAAGATTTGTGGAAGCTGATCTAAATTTGGGTGAGTATATTAGAGAAGAATAAGAGGATATTGAGCTTGAAAACTAGTACGATGAATAAACATTACGTTCGAGAAACACAACATGATTTGGCGCTAGCATGTAAGAGCTGTGGAATTTTCCCCACTTCTTCCACTACTAGAGAGTAAGTGATAATACAGGCGTAAGGTTTCATATCTTTGAATACCAGTTTCAATCACATGATACAACCAATGTTTTTAAACCCGATCCGGATAACGAACCGGACTGTCTACCGGATCACCGGGTCACCGGGTCAACCGTGGGTCAACCGCGGGTCAACCCCATGTCCAAAACTAATGAGATATATATATATATAGTTTTCTTAATCATACAATACACCATTTTATTAAAAATGTAAAAACCATACTTAAAAATTTTCAATATGATAACGTCTTAATGAAAAATAAAAACATCACATTCCAATAAATTTGGAAAAAGAAAATAGAAAAAAAGTTTCTTAACATAGTTATAACTAGTAACGTCTTATTGTTTCAGGTTTTCAATTAATAAATCTAAAACCCTATATTTTATCATAATAAAATCTTCTCTCTGCTTTAAAAGGTTTTAAAAAAATTCATTATCCGGATTGATCGGTCCGACCGGTCTATCGGGTCGCCAATAAACCGTGGGTTTTTATGATTTTTTCCGGGTTTTCAACTAAGCGGTTTTTGCACATAACCCGATCCGGAATGTTTACCGGGTCACCGGGTTTACCGGTTTGACCGCGGGTCCGGATCGGGTTTCAAAACACTGGATACAACTAAAACACTAAACCCTGAGAGGAATAGAACTTTGAGCAGATGAAATCCAGACTCTCCTTTGGAAACAAGGATGGAATGTAATGAGCATGGAGACTGAGGTGACATATGCAATCCAGAAGAGTGTGGATGAGTTCTGGCTTCCAAAGGATGATCAAATTATTAAACATGGTCCACTTAACTATCTTTGAAATTGTCAGGCCTATCTTGGGTAAGTTTGCGAGTGAAGAGAAACGCTCCTCTTGTCTATCGTGGACTGGTGGTCGTATATGGAAACCATGGGGCTCTGTTTTCGTGGCACTTAATGAGAACATCACATAAGAGCTTCTTGATCCTGACCTTGGTGAATCAGCTATTGGTGGTGTTGCTTATGAGAATTCTGCTTGGAGATGGATTATTCTCTTAAGTGCATGTGAAATGTCAACATGGAAGAAGATTACTGACAGAATGTTTGATCTCTTTCACAGAGAACCGTTACAGGATGACTCGTACCTGTCTGCTTTAAAGGCACCAAGGGACAACACTTGACTTGCTTGAGGGAGCTGGAAAATGAGAATGAAACTCACATACAGAAAGCGGAACAATTAGAACAAAGGCTTGTGCACTTTAGAACAGAAAATGAAGCTCGTATACAAGGTCATGTATTGTTAAAAGAAAAGCTCTTGCATTTGAGAAATGAGAATGAAGCTTGCACAAAAAAGACCCATGGTTAGAAGAAAGGCCCTTGAAATTGAGAATTGAGGAAGAAATAAACCACCGACGGAATCAACTTGTACTTTGGTTGACAAGCTTTACACTGAAGATGCTGGAATCTTCACCTCTGAAATGCTTTACTTGACCAAGTTTCTGAAGTTGTTTCTTAAAGAAGAAAGAGGTGGACCTGATTCCGTTGTCCGCAAAGGACAGTACGAGGTACTGAAGTGGGTTGTTAACAGTAAGAAGGAAAGCGCAACAATATTTGTTGGAGGAGCTCATCTTGAAAAAATAAAGAAAGGGAATTTTGTTGAACCTACTATAAATTCAGATTGGACTACTTCAATGGAAATCTGGAGTGACGAGGTCTTTGGTTCTGTTCTTTGCGTCATAACATTCTCTACTAAGGATGAGGCAATCATCGGATAAACGATTCCCATTATGGATCAGCTGGTGCAATATTGATGAACGACCTCTATAGTTGTAAGGTACGAGACTTTCACCAAGCTGGTTTTCTACAATATAGAAGCTCTGATCGATAAGCAACAAATCATTGCCACATTTCTCTCACTTGGAACTGATAGTGATGAGGACATCAAGTCATCATCAACCAAATAGAACACAAGAGGGCTCACCGAGCTGGTATACACCCTTGGAGAAAAGCAGCTTGATCGTATCAGGGACATACGTGAACGTTTTGGAGTATATCTATCTAACCAGGAAGAGTTAAGATACAAACCAACCTGTTTCAAAAACTTAATTCATCAAGGAATCATCATGAAGTGGAAGTGCTTCAAAAGAGTTTCCATGAGGAGGAACCCGCTGAAGACCATCTAACACTTATTGGAAAGCTCATAACGGACATAATCAATTAAGAAACAAAGTAACTTTTTCTGAAATCTCGACTCATAAGGTAATCCAGGAGAGTTGGAATCAGGCTAATCCCAATTCGGATAGAGAAGTTATTCAAGTTCTAATCCAATGGTTTTTGGACTTCGCTTATTTGGAAACTCATGGATTTAATGCACTTCAGACTTATACTTGGCGATCAGAAGAGACATTACAACATCTCTTTGGGCTAATGTTTATACTCTTTTTCTTTTAATGTTGTTTTATCCCAATGAGTTTTTAAACTAAGGTTATTAATGGGGAAAGCGGCCAATTCGTACCCGCACATTTAGAACTGGTACCGATTAATACCTGTGTAATTTTCATGTGCTAATCAATACCCACACTTTTGATTATTTGAATATCCAAACACACATAAATTTTTTTTGGCGAATCTCTACTTTGACCTAGACTCCGTTAGTCAACCCCGTTAAATCGTTAACGGATATTCCACGTTGACACGATAAATCTGAGCTGGTATTATTAAATTAAAGTGACGTCATTTTGATGGTTAAATAAAAAAAGAATCCAGTAAGAGTCGAACTCGTGACCTCTTACATTAATTGGAATGGCACAACCAACCGAGCTGAACAAACTTTTTAATTTATGTATAATAATATGTTTTATATAACTATACAAATTTTATATCATCATTCCGCAGTATCCACCATGTGTTACCTAGAAGCTGCCGATGATATAAAATTTGTAGCTTTACATCGTCCTCACGCAACCCTCTTTGATCTCTGAAAACTCTAATCCTCCTAAACTTCACCAGAAATTCAATACTTCTCGCCTGAGTTTTCATCAGCTTCCTCGGAAAAACAATCATCAGCACCGTCGCTTATCTACGAAATTCGAATCCAGACCCTGAATCTCCTCAAGGTCTCTCTTTCTCTATCTAAATTTAAAGTTTCTCACTTGACTTGTGCGACTAATTGGTTGGGTTCAGATGGTGAAGAGCTGGAGAGTGTGGGAGTCAAAGCAGCTTTAGCAATGCTGAGATTCTACAAGAGTAAATAAAAAGCTCCCATTTTTCAATTCCCATTCTTGTGTACGTGTTTCCATGGGTCGTTTATGGCGTTTCCCGGTTAAAACAAGGGAAGTATCGCCGGTGTTACCTAGAAGCTGCCGATAATATAAATTTGTAAAGCTATATATAATATATTGATATACATAAATTAAAAAGTTTGTTTAGACCAGCTGGTTTTGCCATTCCAATTAACGTAAGAGGTCACGAGTTCAATTCTTGTTGGATTCATTTTTTTATTTAACAATCAAAACGACGTCACTTTAATTTTATTGTGCCAACGTGGATTATCCGTTAGCGATTTAACGGAGTTGACTAACGGAGTCATGGTCAAAGTAGGGATTTGCCAAAAAAAAAATTATGTGGGTTTGAATATTCAAATAATCAAAAGTGTGGGTATTGATTAGCACATGAAAATTACACAGATATTAATCGGTACCAGTTCTAAATGTGCGGGTACGAATTAGCCGTTTTCCCTTATTAATGAGGTAATCCAAGGCTCGCTTCGTGAGAAAGAGATACAACATATTATCTTTCTTTTCTTCTTATTTTCATTTAGACCCGTTATGGCTTGTTTTTATTTGTTATTTTCGTGGCCTATATAAGCTACTTCGCATATTGTAAAACCCTAAGCAATTATTGACAAAGAAGTTTTAACGCAAGTTCCTAGCCCTTGACGGCTGCCATCTTGCATTGAACTTGTGTGGCTTCCTCCTATTTGTGTGAGACTTGTTACTGGTTCTACAAGCCCGCTGCGGTTTCTCCTTGCTTTCTAGATCCATTGTTACTTGTTGTTTGTTCCTGGTTCGAGTTCACAAACCACCTATCAACATCAACAGAGAGCGACCTGTCCAGCTGCTCGTGCACTGCCATATTGCGCCCATGGCCAAGGAGAGTGAATTCGGTCTAGCTCTTTGTGCAATCCAAACCAGTCTTTTGTGAGCTTCAATCTATGGAAATTACATCATCTGATATTGATATCAGAGCTTAAGACTCCTGAAAATCGGTTACATCTATCCCTTTGTCTTTTTTTTCGTGTGTTCATTGTTGTTTCTCTTAGTTTTACATCATAAAACCTAAAACCATATAAAATTTTGTTAGATCCTTCATATTGCTTCTGATTTGTTTATTTGCTTCAGAAAAAAGTGTTAGGGTTTGCAAGTTTAGTTGACGGCCGCTCATCTATGCTCGTTTGGGTTTGTTGAACAATTTGCTTTATTTGTTTGTTTAGAACTGTTTCGTTTGCATCTTTGTCTGGTCTCGTGTATAAATTTATTAAGAAAGCTTATGACCGTGTATGACACAGACCAACCACATAGTATATTTGAATTACTATGCTTAACGTGTTAAATGTATATATACTGTTCTTAAGAAAGGAAGCCCTAATTTTCCTCTCGCCCCCTTCTCTCTTTTCCTCTCGCGCCGCCAAGCTAAAGTCTTTCAGATCTAGACCATTTCCGGCGCCGGTGGCTTCCCTAGCACTGGCGCCGGACCTCTCTTCTTCCTCTGTTTTCTTTTCGTGTGTCTCTTCCCTCTCTCTTCGTGTTTTGGATTCCGGCGGTGTTGGTTGTTGCAGTGGTTGCGCTCGATGGGGTCCTCCGGTGTAGGTGGCTCGGATCCGCGGCGTCGCGGGTCTGTGGTGGAGGTGATGCGCTCCGCGCTCCGGTGGACAGTGTCTGCCTCTTCCACCTTGTCCTCCATCGAGCTCTGTTCCTCTGTCAGTCTCCGGCGTTTTCTTCCCGGCGGTTCTTCTCGGCGTGTCTCTCGTCAGGCAAGGCGTGCTCGTAGGCGTAGCGGTGACAGGTGGCTCATTCTAATCCGGTACGGTCTCTCTTGTTGGTTTGTTTCCTAGCAGCAGAGGGGCGGTGTAGGCAGATCAGAGCTTCTAGCTCTCGGCGTCGGAGGTCTGACTTTGAGGACGGGTCCGCCTCCGGTTCTGAGTATCGACGTGGCTTCTGGTCGTGTGGCAAGCTTCTATGAGGTGGCTCGCGTTCTCGCCTGAAGCGTGACCCTCTTGCGGTGCTTCCCTGCGGTGGTCAAGCGGGTGGCTCAGCGGTGTCTTCACACTCCGGTGGTGTTGCTCCGGTGCCGTAGTCCACCGACGGTGGCCTGGGTCCACTGTAAGTGTTTTTTTTCCTCCAATAAACGTGCGGCAGAATGCGTGAATGTTTAAGGCTTGTGTTCGGGTTAGCTCCGGGACTAAACCGGTGTGGTTAGTGAGATGGTTCAGACTTGAGATGTAGAGGCGCCGGTTTGTTGTTACGGCTAACTTGTATTTGTGGGGGCTGGTTCTTGAGAGATCCGTTCGATCGGGAATGGTAGTTGGAGGTGACTCTTCGATGGCCCGCTTGGGTTCCCTTGTCGACAGGTGCAAGCTAGTCCGTTAATGGACTCCGGAGATCCCGTTAGTTTTCGGAGAAGCTGTAGGTATCTCTCTACAAAGGTTTGAGGGCTGGCCTTATGAGGATGCTCGTGGCAACTATGATGTGGACTCTAGTTCTACGGAATTATGGCAAAAGCGGGGTGGTCCTCGCCTTAGGCGTGTGATTGCTGCTCTCTCGTCTGGATTTGTTTCGGTTATGAATTAATTTTCCCGAGACTTGCTCTTAGCTTTTCGTATCTGTTGTGTTTTTGTTGCGGATTTGTAGTTTTTTTTCTTTCCATTTTTCTGGTTTCTTTGTAATCTCTGTTCTTCTGTCAAAAATTCGAAAATCGGTAATAAATCTTAACATTTTTACCAAAAAAAAAAGTATATATACTGTTCTTTAGAATATATAAGTGTTTCCGAGAACACTGTCCAGCATATTAAATATATTTATATACAAGTATTGACTGCAAATATGAAACCAGTGTGACAAAAACAAAGAACCAAAATTGCTTTATTCTTTAAAAGAAAAAAAAAATCAAGACAGACTTTGATTAAAATGCTTAGCCCTACACTGGGCATAGTTTGTTATCTCTATCATCTAATCTACATTTTCTTAAACCATCGTCATCATCATCACATAAACGATGGAGGAGGCAGTTTCCAGAAATTCCATGTGTTAAAGTCCTCCTGTTTGTAAAAGTTCATCAAAAACCCGCAAGTAAAACATCGAAAAAACAGTAAACTTAGATATATTTATTTATACCCGTTCTGAAGAGGTTGTTGTAGCTGGGAACATTCTATTGACAAGAGCGTGAAGATTTGTGTACGACCTTGTATCCACCCTACGATTCACAGCTACTTCTCCCTGTAATTCTCACAAGTAAGTTTGCGATCTTTGAAACGCCAAATTGGCGTTTGCATTTTGGAAAAAAATAAATAATAATGAATACATTTTCAGTATTTCAGCAACGTAAATGACCAAGTGCAAACTTACAAAAGGGAAGTTTTTTATTACACTAAATTATGGTTTCTTTTGGCGCAAACTAGAATTAGAAAATGTTGCTAATGCATTTGCCATTTTAAGATAGAATACCTTTGGGTTAATAGTGAAGATCTTTCCCCGGGGGATTCCGACTTTGAGGTAGCTTATCTCATCCGTGTCTCTGTTTCCAAAACCAGCATAGAACGGGTTGTGTTCGGGAGGAAACAGCGCTCGTATTTCCTGTAAAAAAATTGGAAGACAAAAACATGTTTTCGAGTTTCAAGAGATAGAGAAACATCAAAAAACTAACCTCCAAGCAAGAAATCTTGAACTCATGAGGTGCTCTTCTAATTACTGCAGAGAAAGAAGCAAATCATGAGAACTCACCGTCTGAATATATTGCAGAGGAAACAGATTTACCTTCCCGAAACAGCGAAGGAAAGAGGCCATCGGGAGAAATAACAACAGGCCCATCCGGCAATGCTTTCCCGTCCTGCTTGAGATTAACTAGAAATTGTCTTGTGACTGAGGCCTGAGAAATTGCGCGTGCACTTAAAAAGATGAGCTGATATCCATTTTCCTGCAGGGCAGAGAAAATGAATCTTTTGATTTTGTAAAGCTCTAAGAACCAGCAACGCATATATTAACAGACCTTAACAGCCGAAAACAAATGTGTAACACCTGTTTGTGACCAATCTATTCCAACCAAAGGCATAAACTGGCCTAAGACGTCTGACCTAAGACAAACATAAAGAAAAAAAGGGAAATCAGAAATATGCAAACATACTAGAAAACCAAAGCTGCCTTACCTTGTGATGGTACCATCTACATCTGAAACAACTATCCGAGCATTCCATTTCCATAAGTAAATCCTCGCGTCTACCTGTTCAATTAATGAGTTTGTGAACACCTAGTGGGAACTCTAGACAGTTATAAGGCAATCATGTAGTAGCAAAAAGGATAAAATGACCTGTTGTGTACCCACAATATTTGTGGAGAACGTGAAATTCACAGTATTCATTCCTTCTTTCAGATCTAGCGAAGCCAATTGTCCAGAAGTTGGAGTTAGTGCCCTGACCGTCTTTTTCACTGCTCTTGGCGACGACTTTTCTTGTTTCTCCCCAGGTTCAGCAACGTCCTTAGAAGAAGCTTCACTATCGTTCCTTGATCTTCTCAGCGAGAAAGGCCAAAGCTTCCAGCTTCCACCGCCCGGAGCTAATGCATCACCAGGTTTCTCATTTCGCTCAACAGCTATCATGCCCTTGGGCTCAAATACATAGGCACTCCCAAATGATACCACTCCTAAGATAATAGGAGCTGCTGCATCCCATGGAAAATAGCATCCACCAATCTTCACGATAAGCTTATCATTCTCCAAGACTAATGGGCCCAAAGAAGCAAACTTTTCCATATCCAGTTTTTCGGAACTGAAGGTCTGAGAAGCCGCTTCTGCTCCCATTCCTTCACGTAACAAGTGCTTGCAGAGAGACAGTTCGACTGAGAATGGAGGTAGAAAAGTTAGATTATATCATCAGAATTTATAACAACCACATTTCAGCATCCCTCATCATATCTATGTAAATAAGTTTTACTTCCTTACCCACTTCAGGATTAGCAAGAACATGTTTGAATGCCTTTAAATCAGGGCTACTCTCAGCAACGGCTGCATCTAAACCCCTCGAGCTAGTTTCATCTTCTCTCAAATCCCACTTCAAAGTATTGGAACTTGGGTCAAATGATTGGCTCATAGGCTGACAAGGACTGGCATCCATATCATCGTTGTTGTGAAGCCGCATAATCGGTAATGATTCTACCAACCGCTCCATCTCTTCTCCGGTGATAGCCTTTTTTCCCTCTATGTCAATCGGCTCTGACAAGACCTTTGGATCCTCCACGCCATTTTCAGAACTAATTTCATTTTCAACTTTTATTGTATGAGGAAAACTTGACCCTCCAGAACTACTCTGAGCAGGTTTACAATCGTCAAGATCGCTAAAAGAAAATTGTTCCTCTTCCATCTCTGGTTGCAGGACGCTTGCTCCACTTGTTGACTGAGACTTTTCAAAATTATCTTCCACGGTGAATTTATTTTCATCTTGAACAGGAGAGCCTATGCTGCTCCCTTCTTGAGAAGAGCCAATGCTCCTTAAATCCGCTTGGCGAGTTAATCCCAACGTCACATTTTCAACAGATTCAGAATCACTTAACATTTCTTGCTTATAATCCAAATCGCATCCCGTTAGAGAATCCTAGTGGAGATACAATTTATACACGACATAAGCTTCTTAGTTTACTTCCAACACTATTCATCTACCATTTCCAGGAAAATGAGAATCATTCAAATGACTAACCTGTGCTAGCGGCGGCTCGGTTGGTTCGACACAGATGTCTACTTCACTAGTAATGGAGAAGACAGTACTGGACGAACCATTTCCAACAAGAATTGCATTCTCTTCACAATAATCTTCCACATAGTTGCTTTCACGAAAATCCTGCTCCTTCACATCAAGATACTGCAATGTAGGAGACGCAACAAGAGGAGTCTCCAATATCGAACCGCTATCTACTAACGTCTCCGAGCTTCCCTTGTTTGTTCCATCCACAACACAAGTCTCACCATCAACAGATTCTGAACCTTTACCTTTGATACGCGTATCAATATTTGTAGACCACTTAACATCCAACAGATCAGCAGCAATCTCAGCTCTCTCCATGGAGCTGACACCATCTTCTAGCCTGCTCTCACTGACCGATCTACCACCAAACACAAACCCTAGAATCCCAGGCTTACCAACAATCTTCCGATTACCACCACGAGGACTAGCAGAATCATAGTTACAGCTCTTAGACTTGAACGGTATCTTAATCTTATCAACATCATCACAACTCTTCGTCGTCTCAGCTTCATCACCAGAAGACAAAGTGTAAACTTCACCACTCTCGGCTTCTCCAATCACATCTTCAACTTCTCTGAGGAAATAAGCTTGCCCTGTATGAGCCAAATACATATTGAAACCTGGATCAACACCATTGACCTCGATCTTTATCAAATTCCTTCTGTTCTTCAAAACCCCTTGAAATTTCCCGAATCGGACGTACCAAGGAGACGATTTGAATGTACCGTCTGGTTGCTCGACGACGATAATGTCGATCGCACCACCGAATGGATGGAACGGACCTGAGACCGTGCCTACGCCTCGGTAGATGTAGCTCCCGATCCTACCGACGGCGTTCATTTTAATGAAAGACCCAAATTCGAAAAAGTCAATCAAACGATCTTGAAAACCCAAGCTAGGAAACTTGATTGATCATACGGATCGATCAATCATTTTGAAGAAGAAAGAAAAAGATTTTGAAACAGATAAACAAATTCGAGAAAATGGTTAAAGGAAGAAGGAGAAAATGGTTAAAGGGTATATTCCGTGAGAATGATCCAAAGGAGACAGAGACCAAAATCAATCATTAATTCTTGCCGCCGGACATTATTTTGCTTCGTTTCGTAGTGATCCAGTTTTTTTCCTGATTTTATTCAATTTCCCCTTATTAGCTTTTTGTGTATTTAATATCAATAAGTAGATAAAAAGCATTAATGTTTCCACCAACTTGAAGACTATACAAATCAATTAGAGAAAATTTTCTCAGCAAACCGCCACCAGATTTCACGTTTAAGGCCATGTTTGTTTCGCAGTCGCTAGTGACTAACGACAGCGACAATCACATTTATGGCCATGTTAGTTTCGCAGTCGCTAGCGACCAGCGACAGCGACAGTCGCTTCGACAATCACTGTGTTGTTTGTTTTAGAGTCGCTGCGACTGTGGCTGAATTATTTTTTAAAAAACTGTCGCACAATCGCCGTTAATATTAGTGACCGGATTTTGAGTCGCTAATCGCTAATTTGGAGTCGCTGCATGTAATTGGTAGAACTCTACATGGAAATCCAACCTTATGATTTTTTTTTTGCGACTTATGATTTCTTTTATCTAAAAATTACTTAAATATATTACACGTTAAAACAACTTAATTAGAAAAATTTATCTTACAAGAAGATGATTGATAAATGATTTTTTTAGCTTTTCTTATTCTGAATTATTCACTTACCAAAGAATGAGATCTTGAATTGAGAGTACACATCTTATGAAAGAGACAATTTTTTTATTTTTATTTTTTTGTGTGGACTATTCTCATTAAACAGGCCCAAAAGTAAATGGCCTAGCACAAATTACAGGTTACATGGGCTCAGAATCAAAATTAAAACTGGGAAGTTGGGCTAAAGGTCCAATACATATTCAAACATGACCAAAATTTGTTGGACACGTCTTAACACGTGGTCTTCTGTGGACATCTCTGATCCGAAAAAGACCACGTGGCTTGAGCAGAAGAAACTGACCATGCATGGCTGTGAACAACAATTCCGGTCGCCGGATAACTTCCACCACTGCATCCAACGTAACCTGCCGATCAAGAACCCGACTAAAGATCGGCGAAGACTTATGGATCATAAGAAGAATCACTTCACATCCACCACTCATATCGCCAAAATCGGGGACCGTTGAAGACCGACTAACCATTTCACGGATAGTTTTGTTAAATTGGAGATTTGTACGGCTCCATGCCCGTTCAACTCGATCGGGAGAAAGACAGAGCACCACTCCAAGCCACTGATGGCAGTAAGCGAGAGGAGGTGAGGGAGGACTACATCGCCGTCGTCGAATAGGAGCTCTGCGGATTCACGATCGTACGATTCCGGTAACGAAATCGGAAACCCGTTTTAAAAGTCGATTAAAAGAGCATATAGTTATAAAATCGAGATTTAAAACGGGACAAGTCTGGGGAACCCAGAAGCCAACAGTCCGATCGGAGATCAGAAGCAAAAGTCGTCGAGGACCGGCGAAGCAAAAAGGAAACAAAAACGGATCAAGTCCGGCTTTATTGAAGCAAAACAACAAAAGGTATGTACAGCCGGACCTCTGGCATGGCCGTGAAGCACACACCGGCGGCCGGAAAACGCGGTTGGAAATCGAAGAGGTCTTGTAGAGAGAAGTTAGAGAATTATCAGACCAGAATTTTTATGCTTAAAAAACCACAATGACAAAAGTTCTTTATTTCTCTTCTTCCTACTTTATATATTTTTCTTTATTTTTTTTTCATCTGAACTGATACCTTTTATTATTAAACACGGTAGGATGTGTTTTTGAAATACAAAAGCCGGCAGAAGACAAAACCTTCTCTGAAAAATAAGTCGGGGGAATAACGGAATATCCCCGAAAACCAAAACTGATATAAGATTGGAAATCACTCCACAACCTTATTCACAAATGGTTATCAAAGTGATCAACAAGCTTGATGTGCGGAAGAATGGAGGAGGTAATTGAGCAACTCTCTTGCTTAGTGGCTTTGATTGACTCTCTCAATCTAAGAACAAACTATTTGAATCACTCAAAAATAGTCTGAACCGAAACTTCTAAAGTATAGTGAACCACTCACTAAACTCTAAGAAGGAACAACTCTCTCTCAAAGAACAAACACTTTGAAAAGAAGAAATACTTAGATTAATTCTGAAATGATTGAAAGGTGATTTACAAATGAGACTAGGATGAGCTTATATAGTGCTCAATACAATTGAAAGATAAAAACTAAGCAAAGGAACAAATAATCTACATTTAAGCCATATGGCCGTTGGAGATGATTTAGCTTGCCAAATAAGAAAATTCGTTGGCTCTTGTATCTCGACAATTTGGGGAGATAATTTCGTGCCTTAGGGATATTCTGGATGATGTAGATCACGTCCAAAATGCAGCCACATTGAAGAGGAAAGAGCCGTTTGATATTAAAGCTGCGAGGCTCTAAATAAGGCAAGTGTAGCATCTCCTGGTTTAAAAGTTGAATAACTTTTAAACCATAATTCCTTTTGAACCGAATCCAATTCTCACTGAACCTCTGTTGGGTAAGGTTTCCAAAACAAATTGGTTTAGAACTTGATTCATCTTGGTCCGATCTGTACTCTCCAATAAGTGACAGTTGGTCTCCAGCGGGTTCCTTGGAAATCTTCTGAATTGTAACTTGCATATCTTCTTCATCTGGAAAGATTTTGAAACACTTCCACTTCGTGATGATTCCTTGATGAGTTAAATTTCTGGAACAAGTTGATTTGTTGCTTAAGTCTTCCTGGTTGGGTAGATATGCTCCAAGACATGCGCATATGTCTCTGGTGGGCTCAAACTGCTTCTCTCCAAGGATCTTGGTTGGTTGATTTATGTCCTCTCCATGCTCCTTGGTTGATGATGACTTGATGTCCTCATCAAAAACCCATCTAGAACCTACAACTAAACAAACAAAAAGAAGGACCAAAATCTAGCAATAACAAGGTAAACTCGTGAATCTAAACCCTTGCGAAGAATATTGAGCGAAAGATATCGAAGTTGCCCACGACCCACCAAACGATAACACCAGTTTCCTGAAAACACGACTGAGAGACACCCTCACAAACCCAAATAACCTAGATTTCATAACCCGACAAGTCGGAATTTCAGTAAGTTCCACAAACTCTTCCAGATACGGTCGCAACGCACACCTATGCGCTCAAATAACCCCTAGATAGAAGCCCAAAACCAAACCCGATTCTAACCAGAAAAGGGAAAACAAAGCCCAACCACCCGAATAGCACCGAAAACAAGACGAGACCGGTAAGAAACTGGACTAGAAAGTAATCACAGCAAACTCTGCAACGAATCTAGAACCCGCAAGCTAACAAGCTAGAACTAAGAATACATAGCCCAAATGGATCGACGACTGTCAAGGCATTCAACATAGTCGGAATCAGAATAACCAGTGATCTCGAGCTGGTTACCTTGTTTATAAACGAGCATAAGACCCCGAGTTTTCTGCAGATAATAAATCACCCGTTTGGATGCTTTCCAATGGTCAATCCCTGGGTTACTTACATATCTCCCCAACATCCCAAATGAAAAAGCCAAGTATGGTCGTGTACACAATGTTGCATACATCAAACTTCTAATTGTTGATGCATAGGGAACCTTTCCATTTTCTTAATCTCTAACTAAGTCTTAGGGCTCTGCTTTAAATTGAATTTATCACCTTTAAAAATTGGGGTATTCAATGACTTGCAATTCTTCATGCCATACCGTTCCAATACCTTATCGATGTAGCTCTTTTTTGATAAACCTAATATACCTCGCGAACGGTCTCGATGTATTCGTATACCTAATATAAAACAGGTTTCATCAAGATCTTTCATCTCAAACTGTTCAAAGAAAAATTTCTTGGTGTCATTCAACAAGCATACATCGTTGGTGACAATGAGAATATCATCGACATACATGAGCATGGAGATATATTTCCTCCCATTGATCCTCTGATATATGCAGTCTTCTACTTGATTCACTTCATAACCAGATGAAGTGACTACCTGATGATACTTGTGATACCATTGACGAGAAGCTTGCTTTAACTCATAGATGGACTTCTTTAATTTACGTACAACTTCCTTTGGATCATTGATCACAAAGTTTTCCAGTTTTTGCATGTAAATAGTTTCTTCAAGTAAAAGTTTTAAAAATGATTATTTGATTATAATGGTAATTCAGTCATTTCACACATCCTTAGTACTAACTTTGTAAACTTTGGGTAATGGATACTAAGTTAGTAACTATACAAAAGGTTAATACTACTTGGAGTAAATTTCACTATAAATTAAGTGAAATTTACTCTAAGTAGTATGAATCTTTAGAATAATTACTAACATAGTATCCTGAACCCTAAGTTTACTAACTTAGTGTTAAAGAGGTGTAAAATGACATAATTATCCATTTCAATATACTTACCATTTATAATACTTTTACCTAAAAAATCTTTAAAAATAAAAATACAAAACTTTATTTAATAAAAATTCGATTTAAAAAAAAAGGAAACAAAGAATATTTCCATTTTGAAAGAAAATAAGATTTTCATTTTTGAAATAATCATATAAGTTAATTGCCTTATAGAAATATTTTCAAAAATTGCCATAAAATCAATTAAAAATATTTCCTACACAAAGTCGCAAAGTAGTCGCAATTGTGTCTCTAAATGGTCACAAAATGTTACGACTACAAGTATAGTCGCAAGTTGTAGTCTCAAAAATGATGTTTTCTTGTAGTTTGATCTTAAAAATTACTTAATACTGATTATAAACGATCCCAATTACAAATGTAACAAGGAAAGAGATGCTAAACATAGGACGATCTCATAGCGACCGTATTGGATATATCATGTTGATAACCCATATTTTCCACTTCATTCATCATGAGAGAAGAGTACAGAAAGAGCGACTTATTTATTTGGTGAGGAAGAAGACTCTTGAGAAAAGCCTATTTGTTCCTCAAAGTCTTTGCTCACACTTCCAGCTAAGCCCGATACACCATCAGTGTTGACCAACTCCTTCTCTTCTGCAGAGTCCTTAGTTTTCTTCTTCTCACACATGCTCCTCTTAACTTCTGACACATCTCCACCATTTCTATCGCCTATCTTTTCATTAAAAAGAGTGTAATACAAATTCCAAATACAAACAATTTACAAACACCTGCTATATAACAAAATATACTAGAGAGATGAAAAAAAACAAAGCCTAAATGAAATACGGGAAACTGAAAGCTTAACGTTTAACAGAGACTAAATCTGGCATGAACACTTTCTTTGGAAACAAATAACCTTATAACGAGACTATTGATAGAAAACTTTCGAAAATTCAAGAAATGTGGAACATAGTAGCAGATGCGACATTACAAAACTCCAAAGGCCAAAAGGAACACCACCGAGACTAGAAGAGAACCGAGGCAAGGGAAAACTGCAAATTCTAAACCCAAATACAATGATTAACAGACGAATAAAAACCAAACGCGAATCTAACTCATTCACTCCTAATCTTCTACCTAAAAATTTGAAATCTAGTACTCCACATCCACACGAGGTTAGCCTTATAAGAACCAATAAATGAAATGACTGTAGGAGAATAATTATTATTCAACTAAACTAAAAAACGACATAAGGAGACTAATGATCAAATCCCTTTGACCCATGGACAACAAGTTGCATTCTCTCACCTGTTGAGATTCTGTTTAGAACAGCAAGCCATGATGTGACAGAGTATTTCGGTCTTTCGTATAAGCACCAAATCCCTTTGACCCGTGGAACTAACATCTGCTTTTCAAGGGTAAGCTTCCAAGTTTCTTCTGAACAGAATGAAGGAAAGTATTTGTCTCCGCCTCTTTTCCATAATCTGATATCCTCTTAATCATTTAGACCATGCTCTCACAGCTTATGCAGTTCAGTTTCAATGTTGTTTAGAATATCCACTCCGTGACGTCTGCGTCTTCTACTAGACGCTTGTTCCAATGTTGTGGTGACTTTTAAGCCCATGTCTATGCATCCTCGTTCTCATGTTTGATCAATGAGCCTTCCAAGAGGTGACCATATATCAAACCAAAAAGAAGTATTTGAACCACTATGAATTTTGACCTTAGTTAGCTCAGCCTCCATACTCCGGGATTTAAGAATCTTTCGCCACATCCATGAACCGAGAGATGTTTTCTTCTTACAGACCATAAAGAAGAATCCGTATGAGGTGACGATGTATCCATATGACCCATAATGAATTTGGTTCAGAAAATATTCTATTAATTTCAGGCAACTCACATTGTTAGCTTCTGAAACTGATTTTAGACCCAAACCTCCTTCTCTCGGCCTCGAGACATCTTTCCAAGATAATTTTTCCTTCTTTCTGTTTAGTTCAGGTCCGGTAAAATGGCTGCACACGGTTGATAAATATCCTTGATACATGCTTTTGGATGCCGAAAAGCCGAGATCCAACAGTTCATTAGGCTGTGAATTACCGAACTTTTCAATTAAGGGAGTGTAGTCATCAATACTCATTCTCTTGGTCATAAAAGGCAATCCCAAGTATTTTACTAGTAACTCTCTTGTATCAAAAGCAAAGTTGTCTACAATCTGACCCTTACCGCCATCCGTTAGACCAGCCATAGAGCTGGTTGATTTTTCCATGCTTATGTGTAAACCTGAAATCTTCTCAAAACGTTTGAATATGGCCAGAATACCCTCTACCGACTGGTTTTCCGTTCGGAAAAAATAAAAAGAATCATCCGCGAAACACAAATGTGTAATATGCAAATCCTTACAGTAGGGATGATAGCCAAAATTTTGGTCAAGTGCAGCTTTGTCCAACATCTTCGAAAGCACTTGCATAAAAATTACGAAGAGTTAAGGGGATAGAGAAAAACCTTGTTGAAGCCCTCTTTCACTCTTAAAATATCCAGCTAGTTCTCTGTTTACTTGAACAAAAAAACTTGCCAAAGTAATGCATCTTTTTCCATAAGATGAATTCGTCTGGAAATTTCAGAGCTGATAAGGTATTCAGTAAGAAAGAACTGTACCTAATCAAAGGCTTTAGAGATGTTGATCTTCAATTCACATCTCGAAGAAACGTTTTCCTTGTGGTAGCTCTTAACTAGTTCCAACGCAAGTAATACATTTTCCAACATTAGCAGATCTTTCAAAAATGCTGACTAATTCTGGGAGATAAACTTAAGTATCATTAGATTAAGACGATTAGCCAAGATTTTTTATATCACCTTGTGTATGACATTGCAACAAGATATAGGCCGTAATTCTTAATGTGTTTTGCTTCGTCCTTCTTGGGGATAAGAGCTGGAATGGTGGAGTTAATTCCAGTTGGTAAACATTCTTTGTAGAAAAATGATTGCTGTGACAAACTACTTACCTATTATTTCCCAAGAAGCTTTTTAGAATTCACAGGTAAATCCATCAAGCCCTGGGACTTGTTATTTTCCGTAGAGAAGATAACTTTCTTCACTTCCTCCTCAGAAATAGTTTTCGTGAGCATGTCCTTATCTCCCTGCTTGCATTCAAACCCCAATAATGACCGCAACTCGTATTCTGTGGCAGTCTCAAAATCGTCCATTTTATATGGTAGGAAGTTATGAAAATACTCAGTCGCATCCTTTTTAAGATCATCACGAGTTTCATCACATGTGCCATCATCTCGTTGAAGTTCTAGGACGGAATTTCTGCTTTTTCTAACTGTTGCCCCCTGATAGAATTGCTTATTGTTTCCATCGCCCACCTTCAACCAATGTAGCTTAGCCTTCTGACTTATAACCTTCTCTTCTGTACCAGAAAAAGCTGCAACCGATCATACGCCAACTCTTCTTATTTTAAGTTTTTTTTTTGTGATGTACTTATCATTGTATTCTGATGACATTCACATAGCTAGTGATGAGGGCATCAAGAAATCATCAAACAAGGAGCATGGAGAAGACAACCACCAAGCCAAAACAGCCCCTGTCCAAGCTACACTCCAAACTACTCAACTAGACCAGTTGGAGCCATTTAAAGAAAGAACCAGAACCAAGCATTTTGAATCATTGCAATATAAACAGTGGCGACCAGGAGAGTTCACTAGACCACCAGAAGCTTCAAAGGACAACATTCCATGCACCAGCAAGCAAATGATCAACCGAGACCAATCTGTCCATAACTTACCATATGTGGATTTGTTCACTTCAAGTCCATCAAGCAAGCCACGACCTTCCACTCATCAAAGCTACTGTGTTTTGATATCACTGCTTGAAGAACACACAGCCCTAAGATGCACTAAGATCCACCAGATCATCCAAAATCTCAACAAGTCATACTTGCCTAATTTGGAGTCAAATGAGATCAAATCCCAACACCTCTATTCTGATCAGCAAATACACTTTCTGAAGTCATATTCTTTGAACCTGGACACTCCTAAACAACATCTCTACATGCCAAAGTTATCAAGACTCAAGCAGATCCAGCTTTCCATTTATTACCAAATATTCCAATTAATCCCAACAGCCATATTCTTTAAATTTTGTGATTCTTTTCTTGTATTAGATCTTTCAGACCGTTGTCTATGAGCCTATAAAATCCCAGCTTCGAATTCATTGTAAATCATCCTTTTCAACCATTTTAAAGTTAATAGAATTATTCTGTTTTTCTTCCAAAGTTTGTGTTCTTTGTGAAGTCTTCCTTCTCTGAGTATTGTGAGTGATTCACCTTGTTCTTAGGAGTTTCAGATCAATCTATTTGAGTGATTTAGATAGCTTGTTCTTAGATTGAGAGAGTCAATCAAACCCACGTGTTGAGAGAGTCAATCACAAGTTCCACCACCACCTCTACCTTCAATCCATCTTCCGCAAGCTTGGCTTAAGAATCATCTGATCATCAAGTGATCTTAGCATTGGAGTGATTCCAGGGTTGTATCATCTGGTATCAGAGCTTCAAAATCTCTTATCCATCATGTTGTGTTCATCCAACCCTTATCTTTTTGTTTTGTTATTTCATTAGATTCAAAAAAGAAAACCATAAAAGAATTTGATTTTGTTTTAATTTGATTACGTTCTATTTTGTTTGATTTATTAAAACTAGAAAAGACCATAAGAAGTTTAACATGTGATTGTTTCATTCTGATTTTCATTTCATTGTTTGCATCTATAAAAGAAAAACCCAAAAGAAATTCCTTCATTGCATCATATAGTTTCTTAGCTCTTCATTAGTTCTTTAATTGAGTTCTTAAAACCAGAAAAACCAAAAGAAAAAAATTTGCTTGCTTTGATTCGATTTTTTCCTAATCTAAAAACCCAAAAGAAGTTTATTTACTTATTTAGCTTCGTGCAATTTGATTTTCGAAATTTTCCAAAAAAAGTATAAAACATATTTTGTACATAATTCTGCCTATCCACTCTTTCTTTTTCTTGTCCAAAACGAATTCTGTATCTTTTTCACTGTCTTCTTGCAAGGAATTACCCTAGCAGTCTCCATGGATGACTCAGAAGAAGACAGCCCCAACCAACAAGATTTTGAAAGTGATTGAAGCCAAGAGGAAGACTCCTATCAAGACTTGAATCCATATGAGTCAGACCAAGAAGAATCATGGTGTCAATATGAATCCTTCTCTGGTTTTGGAGAAGAACCAGATGGGGAAGAACTTGAGCCTGAACAACCAGACCTTTGTCCCACCAAAAGAAGCTACTCCAATGAATCACACTATGAGGAAGACACACCAACTAAAGATTCAAGGTCAAGACCATATTACTGTTTAGAATCAGATCATGATTAGGATCACCACACTTTGGTTACAAACCAAATACCAAGCTGCAACACTTTAGGAAAACCTAAGAAGGAAAGCTACAAGAGAAGTGTTTCCAGAACCAAGTCCTTAACCTTTTCAGGTTACAGCCAAAACCCTGAAGATTATCTCCAGTGGGAGACAAACATGAAGCAGTGGCTGAGATCCAACAATATTCCTAAGGAGGAGAAGCTATCATATGCTGTTGATGCACTCACCAGAGAAGCATATAAGTGGTGGCTAAGAGAGTGTACTCCAACCTTCTACAACAAGCCAATACTAGATTTGGGAAATCTTAAGGCAAGGATGTACAGAGAGTTTGCAAAGAAGCACCAGACACACAAGAAAATCATTTCAAAACCCCAATGCCAAACTACACCAAGAAGAGTGATGGTTTCACCAGTATTGCAGTCTACTTCCAAGCCTAAGAATGCTTACTGTCTTGAGCCCAAGAAAGTGTATGCAAATACTTGAACAAGTCCAGCATAAGCAAAGAAGACTGCTCATGCAAAAAAAGGATCATCAAAGGCTAACCTCCAAGCATACAAGAGCAGTGGCAAAAGGTAAAAGAGATGCTGCAACTAAAGGAGAAGAAAACAAAGACGAAGTAGAGTCATAAAGCCTTTATGAACATAGAAGAATCAAGAGTTTCTCCCAAGAAAACTGCATCCAGCTCCAACACTCTACCTAAGCTACAAGACACGCCAAGTAAAGGTAAGTCTTCTAACTTTGTGAATATCAAAGTTCAGACATGCTATAGATGTCATAAGTGAAGGATTCGTTTAGTATTTCCTGGTTCAATTATCAGATTAATTGATCCTACTAAACATGCCAGATCTAGGTTCTCTTGCAGAATCATAAAGGATCTCACCTGTTACCTTGTTATGCAGCGGAGAGGAGGTACGGGTCAGAGATCAGCAGAACCACCAAGAGATAGCTCCTCCAAAGGCTCACACACGCACGCACAGGAAATTGGCTGCTAGACCGAAGAGGAGGGAGGCCGCAGAGAGAGAGAGAGAGTTGGCGCAGAAGAGGCTCAGGGAAATAAGAGCTAGGTCAAGTTTTTAATTAAAAACCCTTGTCCAGTCTTGTTGGGCCTTTTGGGCCCAATTCCCAGTCTGATTAAATCCCTTAGATTTAATCAGGCCCTTTAATCTCTCTCTTAGTACAGTAAATGCCTAGCACTTTTACCGTACTTTTGCTAAACCGTTCCTTCGTATTTTCCCGTTAGCTTAGGCGTGTGACCCATATGGGATCATATAATAAAGGCAATAAATCCGAGATTTATCGATCATGAGCGGACTCTAGCAAGCCATCATGACCCCCAGTATTATATGACTTATGTCTGATCATTGACATACTCTTACTTTCTAGAGACAGTACAGAGATTACTGGACATAATTCCAACAATCTCCCACTTGAACTGGAATCTTTGTATTCATAATCCTTTTGTCTCAATATCTCGATTAGTCATAAGGCAAGATTAGTGTCATCCTTATAAAGCCTAATCTTGTTCATCGGACTCTGATTTGATACTGACAATCCAAACGACTCGGGACAGTCCGTTTGAGCATGGCCATGCATTTTCCAGTATTCAAATCTCCGATTGGCCTAGAGATATTCACTCCATTTATATTGGAGGGACAAATCCCGTCTTGTTCCATCACTGTAAACTACTCACTTCATGATGCACCCAAACAAGGTCCTTATAACTATCGCTAAACGACAGCTTTAGACAATGATCAAAGCGCATCAGTTCATGTGCAGTCACATGCATGCGAACTCAGGTCTAAGGACTATACTCTATAGTCGTAGTAAGAATCTCTTATGACACAGATATAAATATCCTGAAGAGTTCTTATAATCGGGTCATGTCCGGTCGTATGTACCCCAACATACACCTATGCACTGACTTTGATGCCGTGCATCTATGACATCCTGAGACTTTGTCATAAGTCACATACCAATCTAGTCTCACACGGTTGTTGGTGTTCCAATTTCAACAACCTTCGACTAGGGACAGGATGATATAAGCCATCTATCAAATATAGGGTCTCATGATCAAGCTAAATGACTTTGATGACTCAAGATCAAGTCACTTACTTCGATGACCTATAAAATGGTTCATATCATTTTGGAACGATTATTTCATCACAGTTAAAATAATCATAAAATAATTTTACTAAACATCTTAAAATGTTTTACAAGAACATATCAATAACTAAATAAAGCCCTTTACTAACTCCCACTGAAATTAAGACTACATCTTAATTTCACTTATCCTACAGCAACAGTCCGCGACTCGTGCTTAGGCCTAAGGAGTGGCTTCGTTAATAGATTAGCAACGTTCTCATTCGTTGAAACTTGCTGATCTACTTAACATCTCTGTCATTTATCTCACGGAATAGGTTATACCTACCCTCAAGGTGTTTGGACCTCTGATGTGCAGCTAGTCTCATCTATGCTGGGAATCACATCAAGTTCAGTGATGAACTCTTCTTTCCAAACAACCTCTTTCGCCGCTTCCCAAGCTGCGAAATGTTCAGCTTAAGTCATGGAGTCAGCAACAGTGCCTTGCACCGCCAGACAGACACAAGATATAACCGGACTGTGACCGGAAATCATCTTTGTCCGTTGGAAACTTGCCTTTCAGACTCTACCGACTCGTAGCACCTCACTTTCTCCGTAAATCAAGAACTTATCCTAAGTATTCCTCAAATACTTTAGGATATTCTTTACGGCAATCCAGTGATTCTTTGCTGGATTTGACTGGTCTTTACTTGTCTTGCTTAACATTAAAACAACATCAAACAAGTACGTTTCATGGCATACATGATAGATTCGATTGCCGACGCATATGGAATCTCATCCATGCATTTAAGCTCAGCAGATATCGTAGGACACTGCCTCTTGCTTAACGTATTGCCATGTGACATTGGCATAAAACCCTTCTTGGATTGCTGATTTCGTGTAGGACTTTGGTAACTTAAGAATCCTCTGATTTTGTCCTACCAGCTCTTTTGGATCTTTATCTTTAGATCCAAAATCCAAGAACTACGTGGCTTTACCCATGTCAATCACAAAACCAACTCCCAAGCCAGTCCTTTACCGACTGCAGCATTGGGACGTTATTTCCGAGAATCAGTATGTCATCGACATACACTATGAGAAATGCAATATTGCTCTCACTTATCTATTAGTAAACGCACAGTTCCATTTCGTTCCTGTTCAAGTCAAAACCTTGACTACTTCAACAGAACGAAGATTCCAACTCCGATATGTTTGCTTCCATCCATGAATGGATCGATGAAGCTAACTTACACAAAATGTAATTTTTCGGAGTCCGGGCTCACTTTCGCTTCTTTGAATTTCGCAGATTCGTCGCTTTCAATGATCATCAGATCATGCGAACTTTCAATGATCATCAGGTTCAACCAATGACGAGAAATCACTCTCGGATTAGTGACTGATTCATTCATATCTGCGAACTTCAGGCTCTACAGGTGTAGATTCTACAGAAATCTGTAAATCCATCCGTTGCTCTCCCTCAACAGGTTGAGCAGCCTCCTGTATTTCTCGAATTTCTTCGAGTTATACTTTTACTCCCACTGTTCTTCTTGGAAAGTAACTTCCCTTCTTAGAAAACAGAATGGTCGTAAAAGTAACAGGCCTTGGTTTCCCTAGGACAACCAGCAAAGTAGCACAACTACAAATACTCAGTAAAGACGAATTTGGATCGATTCCAATCCACATTTACGTGGTGTCTTTCAACTGATATTGGTGGAACTATTTCAGCGTAAACTTAGATATTTCTAGAGCGTTATTGATAAAGAATATCATGGAAGATTTGTGTGACTCATCTTTAATCATTTCTAATAAGATCTGATTCTTTCTCACAGAAATACCTCAAGGTTTTCAGGAGAATTGAGCTGTGAAACGACTTCACACTCATTGAGATGATCACACCATTAATGACTCAAGTATTTTCACTCGTGATCTAATCCAGAGTCTTAATACTTCTGTCACCCAGATTCTATACCTCATTCTGGAACTCTTTCGACCATGTCAAAGAATTCCGACTTGTGTCTCATCAAATGAACACAGTCTTACTCACTGAAGTAATCAGTAGAGACAATGAAGTACATGAAATTTTCTCTGGCATTACTGCTCATCGGACCACATACATGAGTATGTTCAATCTCCAATAAGCCTTTGGGCCTTTCTCTAGCTCGGCTAAGATGGGCCCTTTGCCTTTTGGTCCAGTAAGCAGAATTCAAGTCTCATAAGATATTGCATCAAATGAGCCCAACAGTCCATAACTATGGGATTTCTGAATCCGACTTACTCTATGTGACCAAGACTTTTATGCCAAGAAAAATCAGGTTTAATTCATCAGATTTAAACCAATTCGGTATTTATGTTACATTTAGGCACTCTTTGGTTTAAGATATAAAACCCATTCCTTGAATAGGGTGCTACAATTAATATTTCATTAAGATCAAAAGAACAAAAACTTTGTCTTTTATCAAAACAAAAACATTCAAATTCTTACAAGAAAATGAAAGCAACTCTGCTTAAAGCAGGTACATTGTAGCAATTACTTAATACAAAACCAAGCCTCGAAGGCATCTACAAGTGAAAACCCTACTGCTGAGGCAGCGTCCATAGCTCCTTCCAGACATGTAGATCCACTTGTCCTTCCTTCAACATTCTACTGTTGCTTAGGCTCTGCATATTTTCACAAATATCAGTGCCACAACCAGTATCCAATACCTATAAGGTAGAACTTGAAGTAATAACATGAATACCTGAGGAAGTAGTCTCATACATCAACTTCAACTCCTCATCATCTTCCATGAATTTAATGCAATCTCTCTTCCAATGCCCTGTCTCTTTACAGTAGCAGCACTTACCAACGTAAGAGGTATCTGACTTGGGCTCAGAAGACACACGCTTGCCATGATTCAAAATCTGGACAACTTTGTCTTCACCCTTGTCAGTACTAGGTTTAATAAACCTACCCTTCTCTATTATGAGATTATACTGGGTACTCTTCACGTTTGGCTCAACTGTCTTGAGCATATCATGCAGTTCAGTCAGCGTCTTCGTTAAGCCTTTCTTGATATAGTTCCTTCTGAACTTATCATAGCTTGACGGCAGTGACTGCAGAATGATCTCAGTTGCCAATTCTTGGCTAACTGGATAATCCAGTTTCCTCAGGTTATCAACGTAACCCATCATTTTACTGACATGAGGACTTACTGGATGATCATTTGGTAGCTTGCAGCTAGTGAGAGACTTAACCAACTGGTATCTCTCCACTCTTATCTACTCCTGAAATTTCAATTTCAGGCTGCTGATCATCTCTATTGGCGACTCCATGTTCTCATATTGCTTCAGCAAATCTGAGTCCATGGTAGCCAATATCAGACCACGCACATCTACCGCATCATTATAATGCTTATTCCAAGCATTATATACTGCATGAGAAGCATTGGACTCGATCCTCACGGGGAGAGCTTTCTCAAGGACATAGTCCTTTCTCTCCTGCCTGAGGACTAGCCTCAGGTTCCGCGACCAAGTCAAGAAATTTGATCCGTTCAGTTTGTCCTTCTCAAGGACAGACCGGATCGAGAAAGTGTTTTGATTGTTTGTGCTAGTCATAACTGAAATTTAAGATAAAAGGATTTTAGTTAATATGTTCAATATGATTAATCTCGTATTATACTTAATATGATTAATCTCGCATTATATTCAATAACATCAGTTACCCTCAATAGAATATAATGATTCCAAGATCCACATATAACTAAGATCAAAATGGGCCACTGGCCGTCACCCAACCTTAGCTTATATCGGTAAGCCCTATCTCGGCTAATTATATCCGTGATATAACTCTTGGTTGTGAATCTGGGCCCGAGGCCCAATCCACACTGATGTCTCAAGGCCCGGGACTCCCGATGGCCTAGTCAAGAAAACCAGACTATACAGTCATGTAATCACTAATGTCTGGGACTCCCAATGACATTTATGAATCACAAACCGTCTTACCCACGCAAAAATAGACACCCTCACACTGTAAGGCCATGAGTACAATTGAATGGGCTTCGACAGCTGGCATAGACTGGACAAGACATCCAACGCTTGATATTGTTTGAGGTTTGTAGGTTTATTAAAATTTTATCCCAAAATAGAAGATTACTATTTTGGGAAACTTTCCATTTTGGGAAACCTACTAATTTTGGAAACTTTCTAAAATTGGAAACTTCCTAAAATTGGAAACTTTCTAAAATTGGAAACTTCCTAAAATTGGAAACTTTCTAAATATAGAAATTTCCTAAAATCCAAAACATGCAAATCTAGAAACTTCTAATTTAAGAAACTTTCTAATTTCAGATTTTGGAAACTGATTAATTTTAAAATCAAATTTTAATAATTAAATGAATTTTAAAATAATCTGAAGAATAAGACTCAAATAATTGGCCCAATTGTTTTAACTTCTTGGCCCGAGGCCCAAGAATTTGGTCCATGTCCAAGACATAACCCAATTGTCCAATTAAATGACATAACCGGTCTGGTTCATTAAAATTGGTCTAACCAAAATTAATTACTACGATGACCACAATTGTCAACCGGTTATTTACTAAACCGGATTTTCTCAACTTATTTGGTCCAACCAAATCAAATTAGAAAACCACTGGTTTAGGCACTAAATCCAATTTTTCGACTTTGGATTTCTTATCCCGGCTCAACCAGAACTTAATAAATTTTATTAAGTCTGTTTATTAAACCGTGACGATTAAGTTTTAATCAAGTTTTAAACCGAACCAACACAAGCCAAAACCGAATCGACCATTAGGTCACGAACCGTCCACGATCCGACGCAAGCTTCACGCGAGACAGCCGCAATCAACACACGATCGGGACGGGACGGGACGCGGGACGGGATGGCTTGGGTCGAGACGCGAGACAGGCGGGACGTGCGATCGGGACGAGACGGGCCGAGAGGTGCAGGATGCGAGATCCATGCGATCACGGTCGATCTCTCGCGCGTCAAGGCCACGGATCGGGACGCGTCTCTCAGCTGATCGGATCGACCACGCGACGCGATCCTTGATCCGTCCGTGCGTCATGTCCGATCGACCCGTCGCTCGCCCATGTCGACGATCGTATCGACGACACAACCCGATCCATGATCGGTTTGTGCATCAAACGATCCGGACGTGTGATCCGAAACCGATCAACACTCCGACGCATACCGATTCATATAGATCGGATCATGCGATTTCTAGTTAGTTTAGGTTTTAATTCTTTGTTTCTTAAGTATTTTCTTATCATATATTGATTCAAATACTTCTAAACAACCTAAACATGATTCTAAAACAAGAAATCCTAACAGAACCAATGGCTCTGATACCACTGAAGGATTCGTTTAGTATTTCCTGGTTCAATTATCAGATTAATTGATCCTACTAAACATGCCAGATCTAGGTTCTCTTGCAGAATCATAAAGGATCTCACCTGTTACCTTGTTATGCAGCGGAGAGGAGGTACGGGTCAGAGATCAGCAGAACCACCAAGAGATAGCTCCTCCAAAGGCTCACACACGCACGCACAGGAAATTGGCTGCTAGACCGAAGAGGAGGGAGGCCGCAGAGAGAGAGAGAGAGAGTTGGCGCAGAAGAGGCTCAGGGAAATAAGAGCTAGGACAAGTTTTTAATTAAAAACCCTTGTCCAGTCTTGTTGGGCCTTTTGGGCCCAATTCCCAGTCTGATTAAATCCCTTAGATTTAATCAGGCCTTTTAATCTCTCTCTTAGTACAGTAAATGCCTAGCACTTTTACCGTACTTTTGCTAAACCGTTCCTTCGTATTTTCCCGTTAGCTTAGGCGTGTG
This sequence comes from Orychophragmus violaceus, assembly GCA_030180135.1. Lineage (NCBI taxonomy): Eukaryota > Viridiplantae > Streptophyta > Magnoliopsida > Brassicales > Brassicaceae > Orychophragmus > Orychophragmus violaceus. Next base: position 67,737,406 of record CM058239.1, read on the forward strand.
ACCCATATGGGATCATATAATAAAGGCAATAAATCCGAGATTTATAGATCATGAGCGGACTCTAGAAAGCCATCATGACCCCCAGTATTATATGACTTATGTCTGATCATTGACATACTCTTACTTTCTAGAGACAGTACAGAGATTACTGGACATAATTCCAACAATAAGAGAGGTCATTTTGCTGCTGCATGCCCTGCAAGAAAAGCTGATAGTCTAACATCACCTGAACTGAAATTGAATTCACTAAACTCAAGAGATTGTTTATCACAGCCTAGTTTTGAGATTTTCAATTCAAGATTGATGCGCTTGCCCTTTCCAAAGGTTAATGTTGCAGGTTTAGATCACAACATGGAGAACATTGCAAAGGAAGTAGACTCTAAGTCAAGCTGTTCACAACCTGAAGAAAAGGATGAACTCATTATTAACCACCTTTTATTCCAAGAGGAGCCCCTGGATCCCATAATGGCTACACAAAACGTGGCATCAAAAGGAACATAAATCAATTAGAGTTTTGATCAGATAAGTACATCTTTACCCAATCTAGTTCTTGAAAATTCTAAGACCAAGATCAAAACCTTGAGTGAACTAGCAGTAGTAAGCCAGAGTAGTTTGAGTATCAAAGAACCAACATGCTATAAGTGCCATAGGAATGGACATTTTTCTGCAAATTGTCCCCTTAAGAGATTGTTGAAAGAAACATCACTAGGACATAAAACTGCATTAGCTAAAACCAGTGATAGTTTAACTCATTCTGATTTGTTATTTCTCAATTCTAGTGTCATGCATTTGTCTTTGTCAAGAGGATTTGAAACAGGGAAAGAAGAACTGAACAGTAAAGAGCATGAGCAAACCAAAGTCAGTAGGGAAGATCAAAGACTAGAGCAACATGTTTTGGTGATTAGAAAAGAAGATGACCAGGTCCAAACCCTCATACAACCCCCTGAAACTGACAATGTAAGTACACGCATCATACAATATGTTTTTATAACTCCAAGAACAGATATAATGCACTTGTTCTTCCCAATGAGCATCTCTACATATATAAAGCACAAGGGAGAAGAAAATATGAAGAGAAGCTCAGAAACAGCCCTTACACTAAGTGATCAAATTGACCAAGGCAGTAGAGAGAACATCAAGGAGAAACCTAGAGACCAAAGAAAGGACACAACTTCTATTAACAAGTTAAGTCTTTCCTTGATACATTTCATTTCCAATGATTCAATAGCTGTTTTAAAGAACTTGTTAAGCTTGCAAGAAGATGAGATATCACAAGCACATGAATTTGACCCTAAGGAGAATGATACAAATTGTTTATTCTGTGATAAAGAGCCCATAATGCACTTGTCTCTTTGCCAAAGTATTGAACATATTTCAGGTTTTAAGGAGAGCAGAAGCAAGATAAGAAAAGGAGACGCCATATCAGCCCAAGGAAGATGAGTACTACTATCCTATCTGCTCAAAGGAGAACCACAGACACTCCACTCATCACCAGACCATATACACATCAAGGTAAGAACCTAAACTCCCAAAGGAGAATGAAACCTAACTTGCTTTCTCTTGGTGCAGATTATTCAGTTTCGAGGTCGAAACCTTTTCAAGAGAGAGAGTATGATGAGGGCATCAAGAAATCATCAAACAAGGAGCATGGAGAAGACAACCACCAAGCCAGAACAGCCCCTGTCCAAGCTACACTCCAAACTACTCAGCTAGACCAGTTGGAGCCATTTAAAGAAAGAACCAGAACCAAGCATTTTGAATCATTGCAATATAAACAGTGGTGACTAGGAGAGTTCACTAGACCACCAGAAGCTTCAAAGGACAACATTCCATGCACCAACAAGCAAATGATCAACCGAGACCAATCTGTCCATAACTTACCATATGTGGATTTGTTCACTTCAAGTCCATCAAGCAAGCCACGACCTTCCACTCATCAAAGCTACTGTGTTTTGATATCACTCCTTGAAGAACACACAGCCCTAAGATGCACTAAGATCCACCAGATCATCCAAAATCTCAACAAGTCATACTTGCCTAATTTGGAGTCAAAGGAGATCAAATCCCAACACCTCTATTCTGATCAGCAAATACACTTTCTGAAGCCATATTCTTTGAACCTGGACACTCCTAAACAACATCTCTACATGCCAAAGATATCAAGACTCAAGCAGATCCAGCTTTCCATTTCTGGCCAAATATTCCAATTAATCCCAACAGCCATATTCTTTAAATTTTGTGATTCTTTTCTTGTATTAGATCTTTCAGACCGTTGTCTATGAGCCTATAAAATCCCAGCTTCGAATTCATTGTAAATCATCCTTTTCAACCATTTTAAAGTTAATAGAATTATTCTGTTTTTCTTCCAAAGTTTGTGTTCTTTGTGAAGTCTTCCTTCTCTGAGTATTGTGAGTGATTCACCTTGTTCTTAGGAGTTTCAGATCAATCTATTTGAGTAATTTAGATAGCTTGTTCTTAGATTGAGAGAGTCAATCAAACCCACTGGTTGAGAGAGTCAATCACAAGTTGCACCACCACCTCTACCTTCAATCCATCTTCCGCAAGCTTGGCTTAAGAATCATCTGATCATCAAGTGATCTTAGCATTGGAGTGATTCCAGGGTTGTATCATCTGGTATCAGAGCTTCAAAAGCTCTTATCCATCATGTTGTGTTCATCCAACCCTTATCTTTTTGTTTTGTTATTTCATTTGATTCAAAAAAGAAAACCATAAAAGAATTTGATTTTGTTTTAATTTGATTACGTTCTATTTTGTTTGATTTATTAAAACTAGAAAAGACCATAAGAAGTTTAACATGTGATTGTTTCATTCTGATTTTCATTTCATTGTTTGCATCTATAAAAGAAAAACCCAAAAAAAATTCCTTCATTGCATCATATAGTTTCTTAGATCTTCATTAGTTCTTTAATTGAGTTCTTAAAACCAGAAAAACCAAAAGAAAAAAAATTTGCTTGCTTTGATTCGAATTTTTCCTAATCTAAAAACCCAAAAGAAGTTTATTTACTTATTTAGCTTCGTGCAATTTGATTTTCGAAATTTTCCAAAAAAGTATAAAACATATTTTGTACATAATTCTGCCTATCCACTCTTTCATTTTCTTGTCCAAAACGAATTTTGTATCTTTTTCACTGTCTTCTTGCAAGGAAATACCCTAGCAGTCTCCATGGATGACTCAGAAGAAGACAACCCCAACCAACAAGATTTTGAAAGTGATTGAAGCCAAGAGGAAGACTCCTATCAAGACTTGAATCCATATGAGTCAGACCAAGAAGAATCATGGTGTCAATATGAATCCTTCTCTGGTTTTGGAGAAGAACCAGATGGGGAAGAACTTGAGCCTGAACAACCAGACCTTTGTCCCACCAAAAGAAGCTACTCCAATGAATCACACTATGAGGAAGACACACCAACTAAAGATTCAAGGTCAAGACCATATTACTGTTTAGAATCAGATCATGATTAGGATCACCACACTTTGGTTACAAACCAAATACCAAGCTGCAACACTTCAGGAAAACCTAAAAAGGAAAGCTACAAGAGAAGTGTTTCCAGAACCAAGTCCTTAACCTTTTCAGGTTACAGCCAAAACCCTGAAGATTATCTCCAGTGGGAGACAAACATGAAGCAGTGGCTGAGATCCAACAATATTCCTAAGGAGGAGAAGCTATCATATGCTGTTGATGCACTCACCGGAGTGAAGGAATGTTTAGGGGTTAATCCAGATTCAATTCACTGATTCAGATTATCCTAAACATGCGGATCTAGGTTCTCTTGAATAGAAACAATATTGATCTCACCTTTTACCTGTTTTGTGCAGCGGAAAGGGAGAACAGGTCAGAGATCAGAGAGCCACCAAGGGATGGATCCTCCAAAGGTTCACACACGCACGCAAAGGAATCTGGCTGCTAGACCACGAGGAGGGAGGCGACAGAGAGAGAGAGAGAGAGGCGCAGACCCTTATGAGAATTAGAGAGCTAGGTCAGGTTTTATTCATTTAAAACCTGTCTTAGTTCTCATGGGCTTTCGGGCCCAATTCTCCGTCTTATTATTTCCTAGGCGTTCACGCACTGTGTCGATCGACACACCTTGTGTATCGATCGACACACGATTGCTGAACCCTTTAATCTCTAAGTACAGTAAATGCCTAGCACTTTTACCGTACTTCTGTCAATCCGTTCCTACACATTTTCCTGTAAGCTTAGGCGTGTGACCCATATGGGATCATATAATAAAGGTAATAAGTCCAAGACTTATAGATCATGAGCGGACTCTAGCAAGCCATCATGACCCCCAGTATTATATGACTTATGTCTGATCATTGACATACTCTTACTTTCTAGAGACAGTACCGAGATTACTGGACACAATTCCAACAATCTCCCACTTGTACTGGAATCTCTGTATTCATAATCCTTTTGTCTCAATATCTCGATTAGTCATAAGGCAAGATTGGTGTCATCCTTATAAAGCCTAATCTTGTTCATCGGACTCTGATTTGATACTGACAATCCAAACGACTCGGGACAGTCCGTTTGAGAATGGCCATGCATTTTCAGTATTCAAATCTCCGATTGGCCTAGAGATATTCACTCCATTTATATTGGAGGGACAAATTCCGTCTTGTTCCATCACTGTAAACTACTCATTTCATGATGTACCCAAACAAGGTCCTTATAACTATCGCAGAACGATAGTGTTAGACAATGATCAAAGTGCATCAGTCCATGTGCAGTCACATGCATGCGAACTCAGGTCTAAGGACTATACTCTATAGTCGTAGTGAGAATCTCTTATGACACAGATATAAATATCCTGAAGAGTTCTCATAATCGGGTCTTGTCCGGTCGTATGTTCCCAACATACACCTATGTATTGACTTTGATGCCGCGCATCTATGACACACTGAGACTTTGTCATAAGTCACATACCAATCCAGTCTCTCACGGTTGTTGGTGTTCCAATTGTTGGGAATGTCCTGAAATCTACTGTACTATCTCTAGAAAGTATGATAAGTGTCGAGATCAGACATAAGTCATAAATACTGGGTGATCATGATGACTTGCTAGAGCCCGCTCATGATCTATAAGTCTCGGATTTATTACCAGTATTGTATGATCCCAAAGGGTCACACACCATAGCTAACGGGAAAGTTAAATGGAAATAATACGGTAAGATGCAAATGCATTTACTGTATTTGTACAGAGAATTGGGCCAAGACAAAAACGGGCTTTTTGTCTGATTTGTGTTTTGGGCCCAAAAGCCTAATAGGCCATTAGTTAATAACTTGGGCCTATATAAGGCAGAAGGAGGCGCCAGAAACCCTAAGCCTTTGGCGATTTTCTGAGCTGAGCCGTCCTCTCTTTCTCTGTGATTTCCACCTCGGTCTAGCAGCCTAATCCGTAGCTTGTAAGCGTGTGGATACCTAGGAGGAGCCGGTGATAATCTGCTATAATCTGATCTTGCCATTACCACCAATTTCCGCTGCAAAGGTAAAGATCAGGTTTGTTTTATGATTCGTTTGCCAAGAACCTAGATCTGTTTAAGGATTTGTGTTAGGTTGCAATTGGGAATTGAACCTTGTAAAACCCATAATCCCACAGTGGTATCAGAGCCAGGCATTAGGTTTCTTGTGAAATTGGATCATATGAATGATTAATTGATTAATTGATTTTGATTGAAAATTGATTAATGAAAACGCTTGATTTAAGTCTCGGCCATGTTCATTTCGTAGCATGTGATGCTGTTTAATTAATTATCAGAACTTGTGTTGCTTGTGTGCGCTTGTGTTCATAATTAATAATCGAATTTTGTTCATATGCGCTTGCGGCCATGTGTTTCCATCGCTGAATCAAGTTAGGGTTTGGTTTCTTCTTCAAACGTTTGGTTTGGTTAAATTAATTAACAAGAATTCGAAAGCTAGGGTTTCATAAGAGGACAATGTAATCGTTTGATTATTAATGGAATGTTGTCTTTGTTTTGATTATTAATTGAATCTTTTGTCTTCTTGTGAAAGTCAAAACATGAATCGCATGTTATCAAGCAGAAAGCATATTGGAATTATGTATGGTTTATTTGAAATCGTTATCAAAAACGATTTCTTGATCGTGATCATAACAAACACTTTTTGTTTGAATTATTTAATTAATTATTTAATTAATTATTTAATTAATTGTGGTTCAAGCCGTTAACCCAAATCGCGGTTTGCTGGAAATAATTTAATACATGGTATTATTTAATTTCTGGTTAAACCGGATTTAAATTCAAAATTGAATTTAACCTAAACCGAAGGCTGGTCTAAGTTTGATTTGGTTGGACCAAATAATTTAGAGCTGGTCTGGTTTAGTGAATAACCGATGGTTTTGATAGTTAATTTGGTCTTGGACCAGAATTAATAAACCGGATCGGTTATGCCAAATTATTGGGCCAGCTGGAATTCTATGGTCTTGGGCCAAGAATTGGGCCTATAATTTGTGACCCAACCCAAAATATTTATAAAATATTAAAATTAGAAATTTCTATTTTTAGTAAGTTACTAAATTTAGAAAGTTTCTAAAATAAGAAAGTTTCCCAAAATAGTAATCTTCTATTTTTGGAAATAAAACTTAAAAATCCTCAAAAACAATATCAAGCTTGGATGTCTTTCCAATCTTGTCAGCTACTTAACGCTTATTCGATTACAGATATGGCTTACAGTGTGAGGTGTCTGTTTTCGCGTAAGTAAAGTAGTATATAGTCACTAATTTCATTGGGAGTCTCAGACTTTAGTGATTATTTGATTGTAAGAGATTGGTTTCCTTGACTGGGCCATCGGGAGTCCCGGGCCTTGAGACATCTGGTGTTTTGGGCCTTGGGCCCAATTCACAACCGAGAGTTATATGAGGTTATAACTAGCTGTGTGTATGCTTACCAAGTAAAGCTAATTCCGGGTGACGGCCAGTGGCCCACTTTGGATTTAGCTGAACATGGGTCTCGGAATCATTGCATTCTTATGAGGTTAAACAAAGAAATTTTGAATGCAATGCGAGTTTTCTTATAAGTTATTAAGATTACTATTTTATGAACTAAATAACTAAAACTCTATTTATCTCTAAATTTCAGCTATGACTAGCACAAACAATCAAAACACTTTCTCGATCCGGTCTGTCCTTAAGATGGACAAACTGAACGGATCAAATTTCTTGACTTGGTCGCGGAACCTGAGGCTAGTTCTCAGGCATGAGAGAAAGGACTATGTCCTTGAGAAAGCTCTCCCCGTGAGGATCGGGTCCAATGCCTCTCATGCAGTATATAATGCTTGGAATAAGCATTATAATGATGCGGTAGATGTGCGTGGTCTGATATTGGCTACCATGGACTCAGATTTGCGGAAGCAATATGAGAGCATGGAGTCGCCAATAGAGATGATCAGCAGCCTGAAATTGAAATTTCAGGAGCAGTTAAGAGTGGAGAGATACCAGTTGGTTAAATCTCTCACTAGCTGCAAGCTACCAAATGATCATCCAGTAAGTCCTCATGTCAGTAAAATGATGGGTTACGTTGATAACCTGAGGAAACTGGATTATCCAGTTAGCCAGGAATTGGCAACTGAGATCATTCTGCAGTCACTGCCGTCAAGCTATGATAAGTTCACAAAGAACTATATCAAGAAAGGCTTAACGAAGACGTTGACTGAACTGCATGATATGCTCAAGACAGTTGAGCCAAACGTGAAGAGTACCCTGTATCACCTCATGGAGGAGAAGGGTAGGTTTACTAAACCTAATGCTGACAAGGGTGAAGGCAAAGTTGTCCAGATTTTGAATCATGGCAAGCGTGTGTCTTCTGAGCCCGAGTCAGATACCTCTTACGTTGGTAAATGCTGCTACTGTAAAGAGACTGGGCATTGGAAGAGAGATTACATTAAATTCATGGAAGATTATGAGGAGTTGAAGTCGATGTATGAGACTACTTCCTCAGGTTTTCATGTTATTGTTGGAATTGTGTCCAGTAATCTCGGTACTGTCTCTAGAAAGTAAGAGTATGTCAATGATCAGACATAAGTCATATAATACTGGGGGTCATGATGACTTGCTAGAGTCCGCTCATGATCTATAAGTCTTGGACTTATTGCCTCTATTATATGATCCCATATGGGTCACACGCCTAAGCTAACAGGAAAATGTGTAGGAACGGTGTAGCAGAAGTACGGTAAAAGTGCTAGGCATTTACTGTACTTAGAGAGAATAATTGGGTTTGGCCACTGTGTGTCGATCGATACACAAGGAGTGTCGATCGACACAGTGCGCGAACGCCTCGGAGTTAATTGGCCTTTGGGCCAAATGGCCCAAAACGAATTGAACGAGTTATATAACTTAAGACGAGTTCAGGTCGAAAATAAGCCCTAGCCGCGAGCCTCCTCTCTCTTTCTGCGCCGATTTCCTCCTGGTCTAGCAGCCTCTTCCTGCTCGGTGTGCGTGTGTGAACCTCTGGAGGAGTTACCTCTCGGTGGCTCTTTGATCTCTGACATACCATCCCTTTCCGCTGCAATAAACAGGTATAAGGTGAGATCAACAATTGTTTCTATTCAAGAGAACCTAGATCCGCATGTTTAGGATAATCTGAATCTGAGAATTGAATCAGGATTGATCTAAACATTCCTTCAGTGGTATCAGAGCCTTTGGTTCTGGTTTTTCTTGTTTAGATTCAAGTTTAGGATTGTTTTTCTTGTTTAAAAGTGTTTTGAATCAACTACTGATAAGAGAAACCACTTAAGTAACAAGAATTGAAACCTAAACACACATAAAATCGCAGAAACCAAGCTATATGATTTGGTAGAATGCGATTTTCATAAGGCAGTATCGACTGCGATCGCATGGATCGATCGATACGATCGCATGGATCGGTCGATACAGTCTATCGGCAAAACCAGTTAACGCGTGAAAGCATCGATCGATGCAGGATCGATGCAGGTTCGATGTTGGTGCATCGACCGATGCGGTTGGTGCATCGATCGACACGGTTAGGGTTTTGGCTCGGTTCCGTGCATGCGTGAGAGCATCGATCGATACAGGATCGATGCACGATCGATGCAGGATCGATGCTGAGAGCATCGACCGATGTGGTTGATGGATCGATCGACACGGTTGGTTCATCGATCGACATGGTTGGTTTAAGGCTCGGTTTAATTTTGATTAAAATTAATTCGTCCTGGTTTAATAAACAGATTTAATAATTTTATTAAGTCTGGTTAAACCGGGACAAGAAATCCAATGTCGAAAGAATTATTGGATTTAGTGCCTAAACCAGGATTTTCTAATTTGATTTGGTTGGACCAAATAAATTGAGAAAATCCGGTTTAGTAAATAACCGGTTGACAATTGTGGTCATCGTAGTAATTAAAATTTGGTTAGGCCAATTTTAATGAACCAGACCGGTTATGTCATTTAATTGGACAATTGGGTCATGTCTTGGACATGGACCAATTCCTGGGCCTCGGGCCAAGAAGTTAAAATAATTGGGCCAATTATTTGAGTCTTTATTCAGATTAATTTAAAATTTATTTTATAAAATTATAAAGTCGATTTTAAATTAAAGTTTCCGAAATTTTGAAATTAGAAAGTTTCTTAAATTAGAAGTTTCTGGATTTGCGGGTTTTGGATTTTAAAGAAATTTCTAAAGTTAGAAAGTTTCCGTTTTTAGAAAGTTTCCAATTTTAGAAAGTTTCCAAAAATAGTAGGTTTCCAAAAATGGAAAGTTTCCCGAAATAGTAATCTTCTATTTTGGGAATAAATTTTTAAATAAACCTACGAACCTCAAATAATATCAAGCGTTGGATGTCTTGTCCATTCTATGTCAGCTGTCGAAGCCCATTCAATTGTATTCATGGCCTTACAGTGTGAGGGTGTCTGTTTTTGCGTGGGTAAGACGGTTTGTGATTCATAAATGTCATTGGGAGTCCCAGACATTAATGATTACATGACTGTATAGTCTGGTTTTCTTGACTAGGCCATCGGGAGTCCCGGGCCTTGAGACATCAGAGTGAATTGGGCCTCGGGCCCAGATTCACAACCAAGAGTTATATCACGGATATAATTAGCCGACATAGGGCTTACCGATATAAGCTAAGGTTGGGTGACGGCCAGTGGCCCACTTTAATCTTAGTTATATGTGGATCTTGGAATCATTATATTCTATTGAGGGTAACTGATGTTATTGAATATAATGCGTGATTAATCATATTAAATTTAATACGAGATTAATCATATTGAACATATTAACTAAAATCCTTTTATCTTATATTTCAGTTATGACTAGCACAAACAATCAAAACACTTTCTCGATCCGGTCTGTCCTTAAGATGGACAAGCTGAACGGATCAAATTTCTTGACTTGGTCGCGGAACCTGAGGCTAGTCCTCAGACAGGAGAGAAAGGACTATGTCCTTGAGAGAGCTATCCCCGTGAGGATCGGGTCCAATGCTTCTCATGCAGTATATGATGCTTGGAATAAGCATTATAATAATGCGGTAGATGTGCGTGGTCTGATATTGGCTACCATGGACTCAGACTTGCGGAAGCAATATGAGAACATGGAGTCGCCAATAGAGATGATCAGCAGCCTGAAATTGAAATTTCAGGAGCAGATAAGGGTGGAGAGATACCAGTTGGTTAAGTCTCTCACTGGCTGCAAGCTACCAAATGAAAATCCAGTGAGTCCTCATGTCAGTAAAATGATGGGTTACATTGATAACCTGAGGAAACTGAATTATCCAGTTAGCCAAGAGTTGGCAACTGAAATCATTCTGCAGTCACTGCCGTCAAGCTATGATAAGTTCAGAAAGAACTATATCAAGAAAGGCTTAACGAAGACGCTGACTGAACTGCATGATATGCTCAAGACAGTTGAGCCAAACGTGAAGAGTACCCTGTACAATCTCATGAATGAGAAGGGTAGGTTTACTAAACCTAATGCTGACAAGGGTGAAGACAAAGTTGTCCAGATTTTGAATCATGGCAAGCGTGTGTCTTCTGAGCCCGAGTCAGATACCTCTTACGTTGGTAAGTGCTGCTACTGTAAGGAGACAGGGCATTGGAAGAGAGATTGCATTAAATTCATGGAAGATGATGAGGAGTTAAAGTCGATGTATGAGACTACTTCCTCAGGTATTCATGTTATTACTTCAAGTTCTACCTTAAAGGTATTGGATACTGGTTGTGGCACTGATATTTGTGATAATATGCAGAGCCTAAGCAACAGTAGAACGTCCTTAAAGGTATTGAATACTGGTTGTGGCACTGATATTTGTGATAATATGCAGAGCCTAAGCAACAGTAGAACGTTGAAGGAAGGGCAAGTGAAACTACATGACTGGAAGGAGCTTGGGATGCTGCCTCAGCCGTAGGGTTTTTCACTTATAGATCCCTTTGAGGCTTGGTTTTGTATTAAGTAATTGCTACAATGTACCTGCTTTAAGTAGAGTTGTCTTTCATTTTCTTGTAAGAATTTGAATGTTTTTCATTTTGATAAAAGACAAGTTTTGTTCTTTTGATCTTAATGAAATATTAATTGTAGCACCCTATTCATGGAATGGGTTTTATATCTTAAACCAAAGAGTGCCTAAATGTAACATAAATACCGAATTGGTTTAAATCTGATGAATTAAACCTGATTTTTCTTGGCATAAAGTCTTGGTCACATAGAGTAAGTCGGATTCAGAAATCCCATAGTCATGGACTGTTGGGCTCATTTGATAAAATATCTTATGAGACTTGAATTCTGTTTACTAGACCAAAAGGTAAAGGGCCTATCCTAGCCGAGCTAGAGAAAGGCCCAAAGGCTTATTGGACCTGGAACATACTCATGTATGTGGCCCAATGAGCAGTAATGCCAGAGAAAATCTCCTGTACTTCATTGTCTCTACTGATTACTTCAGTGAGTGTGACTGTGTTCATTTGATGAGACACAAGTCGGAATTCTTTGACATGGTCGAAAGAGTTCCAGAATGAAGTATAGGATCTGAATGACAAAAGTATTAAGACTCTGGATTAAAATCACGAGTGAGAATACTTAAGTCATTGATTGTGTGATCATCTGAATGAGTGTGAAATCGTTTCACAGCTCATTTCTCCTGAAAAACCTGTAGGTGTTTTCTGTGAGAAAGAATCAGATCTTATTAGAAATGATTAAAGATGAGTCACACGAATCTTCCATGATATTATTTAAGAATAACGCTCTAAATTATCTAAGTTTACGCTGAAATAGTTCCACCAATATCAGTTGAAAGACACCACGTAAATGTGGATTGGAATCGATCCAAATTCGTCTTTACTGAGTATTTGTAGTTGTGCTACTTCGCTGGTTGTCCTAGGGAAACCAAGGCTTGTTACTTTTACGTCCATTCTGTTTTCTAAGAAGGGAAGTTAATTTCCAAGAAGAACAGTGGGAGTAAAAGTATAACTCGAAGAAATTCGAGAAACACAGGAGGCTGCTTAACCTGTTGAGGGAGAGCAGCGGAAGGATTTACAGATTTCTGTAGAATCTACACCTGTGGATTATGGAGTTCGCAGATATGAATGAATCAGTTGCTAATCCGAGAGTGATTTCTCGTCATTAGTTGAACCTGATAATCATTGATATCTGCACCTCTGGAGCCTGAAGTTCGCAGATATGAATGAATCAGTTACTAATCCGAGAGTGATTTCTCGTCATTAGTTGAACCTGATAATCATTGAAAGTTCGCATGATCTGATGATCATTGAAAGCGACGAATCTGCGAAATTCAAAGAAGCGATAGTAAGCCCGGACTCTCCGAAAAAAATTACATTTTATGTAAGTTAGCTTCATTGATCCATTCATGGATGGAAGCAAACATATCGGAGTTGGAATCTTCGTTCTGTTGAAGTAGTCAAGGTTTTGACTTGAACAGGAACGAAGCGGAACTGTGTGTTTACTAATAGATTAGTGGGAGCGATATTGCATTTCTCATATTGTATGTCGATGACATACTGATTCTCGAAAATGACGTCCCAACGCTATAGTCGGTAAAGGACTAGCTTGGGAGTTGGTATAATGATTGACATGGGTAAAGCCACGTAGTTCTTGGATTTTGGATCTAAAGATAGAGATCCAAAAGAGCTGATAGGACAAAGTCAGATTCTTAAATTGACAAAGTCCTACACGTTTTGAGCAATCCAAGAAGGGTTTTATGCCAATGTCACATGGCATTAAGTTAAGCAAGATACAGTATCCTACGATAACTGCTGAGCTTAAATGCATGGATGAGATTCCATATGCGTCGGCAATTGGATCTATCATGTATGCCATGAAACATACTTGTTTGATGTTGCTTTAATGTTAAGCAAGACAAATAAAGACCAGTCAAATCCAGCAAAGAATCAAGTTTCCTAAAGTATGTCCTAAAGTATTTGAGGAATACTAAGGATAAGTTCTTGATTTAGGGAGAAAGTGAGGTGCTATAAGTCGATAGAGTCTGAAAGGCAAGTTTCCAATAGACAAAGATGATTTCCGGTCACAGTCCGGTTATATCTTGTGTCTATCTGGCGGTGCAAGGCACTGTTGCTGACTCAATGACTTAAGCTGAACATTTCGCAGCTTGGGAAGTGGCGAAAGAGGTTGTTTGGAAAGAAGAGTTCGTCACTGAACTTGATGTGATTCCCAGCATAGATGAGACTAGCTGCACATCAGAGGTCCAAACACCTTGAGGATAGGTATAACCTATTCCGTAAGATAAATGACAGAGATGTTAAGTAGATCAGCAAGTTTCAACGAATGAGAACGTTGCTAATCTATTAACGAAGCCACTCCTTAGGCCTAAGCACGAGTCGCGGACTGTTGCTGTAGGATAAGTGAAATTAAGATGTAGTCTTAATTTCAGTGGGAGTTATTAAAGGGCTTTATTTAGTTATTGGATATGTTCTTGAAACAACATTTAAGATGTTTGATGAAATTATTATTTCAAGATTATTTTAACTGTGATGAAATAATCGTTCCAAAGTGATATAAACCATTTTATAGGTCATCGAAGTAAATGACTTGATCTTGAGTTATCAAAGTCATTTAGCTTGATCATGAGACCCTATATTTGATAAATGACTTATATCATTATGTCCCTAGTCGAAGGTTGTTGAAATTGGAACACCAACAACCGTGTGAGACTGGATTGGTACGTGACTTATGACAAAGTCTCAGTGTGTCATAGATGCGCGGCATCAAAGTCAGTACATAGGTGTATGTTGGGGAACATACGACCGGACAAGACCCGCTTATAAGAACTCTTCAGGATATTTATATCTGTGTCATAAGAGATTCTTACTACGACTATAGAGTATAGTCCTTAGACCTGAGTTCGCATGCATGTGACTGCACATGGACTGATGCACTTTGATCATTGTCTAACGCTGTCGTTCTGCGATAGTTATAAGGACCTTGTTTGGGTACATTATGAAATGAGTAGTTTACAGTGATGGAACAAGACGGGATTTGTCCCTCCAATATAAATGGAGTGAATATCTCTAGGCCAATCGGAGATTTGAATACTGGAAAATGCATGGCCATGCTCAAACGGACTGTCCCGAGTCGTTTGGATTGTCAGTATCGAATCAGAGTCCGATGAACAAGATTAGGCTTTATAAGGATGACACCAATCTTGCCTTATGACTAATCGAGATATTGTGACAAAAGGATTATGAATACAGAGATTCCAGTACAAGTGGGAGATTGTTGGAATTGTGTCCAGTAATCTCGGTACTGTCTCTAGAAAGTAAGAGTATGTCAATGATCAGACATAAGTCATATAATACTGGGGGTCATGATGGCTTGCTAGAGTCCGCTCATGATCTATAAGTCTTGGACTTATTGCCTCTATTATATGATCCCATATGGGTCACACGCCTAAGCTAACAGGAAAATGTGTAGGAACGGTGTAGCAGAAGTACGGTAAAAGTGCTAGGCATTTACTGTACTTAGAGAGAATAATTGGGTTTGGCCACTGTGTGTCGATCGATACACAAGGAGTGTCGATCGACACAGTGCGCGAACGCCTCGGAGTTAATTGGCCTTTGGGCCAAATGGCCCAAAACGAACTGAACGAGTTATATAACTTAAGACGAGTTCAGGTCGAAAATAAGCCCTAGCCGCGAGCCTCCTCTCTCTTTCTGCGCCGATTTCCTCCTGGTCTAGCAGCCTCTTCCTGCTCGGTGTGCGTGTGTGAACCTCTGGAGGAGTTACCTCTCGGTGGCTCTTTGATCTCTGACATACCATCCCTTTCCGCTGCAATAAACAGGTATAAGGTGAGATCAACAATTGTTTCTATTCAAGAGAACCTAGATCCGCATGTTTAGGATAATCTGAATCTGAGAATTGAATCAGGATTGATCTAAACATTCCTTCAGTTATTACTTCAAGTTATACCTTATAGGTATTGGATACTGGTTGTGGCACTGATATTTGTTATAATATGCAGAGCCTGAACAACAGTAGAACGTTGAAGGAAGGGCAAGTGGAACTGCGTGTCTGGAAGGAGCTTGGGATGCTGCCTCAGCCGTAGGGTTTTCACTTGTAGATGCCTTTGAGGCTTGGTTTTGTATTAAGTAATTGCTACAATGTACCTGCTTTAAGCAGAGTTGTTTTTCATTTTCTTGTAAAGAATTTGAATGTTTTTCATTTTGATAAAGACAAGTTTTGTTCTTTTGATCTTAATGAAATGTTAATTGTAGCACCCTATTCAAGGAATGGGTTTTATATCTTAAACCAAAGAGTGCCTAAATGTAACATAAATACCGAATTGGTTTAAATCTGATGAATTAAACCTGATTTTTCTTGGCATAAATGTTTTGGTCACATAGAGTAAGTCAGATTCAGAAACCCCATAGTTATGGACTTTTGGGCTCATTTGAATGGATATCTTATGAGACTTGAATTCTGCTTACTAGACCAAAAGACAAAGGGCCCATCTTAGCCGAGCTAGAGAAAGGCCCAAAGGATTATTGGAGATTGAACATACTCATGTATGTGGTCCGATGAGCAGTAATGCCAGAGAAAATTTCATGTGCTTCATTGTCTCTACTGATTACTTCAGTGAGTAAGACTGTGTTCATTTGATGAGACACAAGTCGGAATTCTTTGACATGGTCGAAAGAGTTCCAGAATGAAGTATAGAATCTAAGTGACAGAAGTATTGAGACTCTGGATTAGATCTCGAGTGAGAATACTTAAGTCATTGATGGTGTGATCATCTGAATGAGTGTGAAGTCGTTTCACAGCTCATTTCTCCTGAAAACCTAGAGGTGTTTCTGTGGGAAAGAATCAGATCTTAATGGAAATGATTAAAGATGAGTCACACGAATCTTCCATGATATTCTTTAAGAATAACGCTCTAGAAATATCTAAGTTTACGCTGAAATAGTTCCACCAATATCAGTTGAAAGACACCACGTAAATGTGGATTGGAATCGATCCAAATTCGTCTTTACTGAGTATTTGTAGTTGTGCTACTTCGCTGGTTGTCCTAGGGAAACCAAGGCTTGTTACTTTTACGTCCATTCTGTTTTCTAAGAAGGGAAGTTACTTTCCAAGAAGAACAGTGGGAGTAAAAGTGTAACTCGAAGAATTTCGAGAAATACAGGAGGCTGCTCAACCTGTTGAGGAAGAGCAGCGGGTGGATTTACAGATTTCTGTAGAATCTACACCTGTAGAGCCTGAAGTTCGCAGATATGAATGAATCAGTCACTAATCCGAGAGTGATTTCTCGTCATTAGTTGAACCTGATGATCATTGAAAGTTCGCATGATCCGATGATCATTGAAAGCGACGAATCTGCGAAATTCAAAGAAGCGAAAGTGAGCCCGAACTCCGAAAAATTACATTTTGTGTAAGTTAGCTTCATTGATCCATTCATGGATGGAAGCAAACATATCGGAGTTGGAATCTTCGTTCTGTTGAAGTAGTCAAGGTTTTGACTTGAACAGGAACGAAGCGGAACTGTGCGTTTACTAAAAGATAAGTGGGAGCAATATTGCATTTCTCATAGTGTATGTCGATGACATCCTGATTCTCGGATACAACGTCCCAATGCTGCAGTCGGTAAAGGACTGGTTTGGGAGTTGGTTTTATGATTGACATGGGTAAAGCCACGTAGTTCTTGGATTTTGGATCTAAAGATAGAGATCCAAAAGAGCTGGTAGGACAAAGTCAGGATTCTTAAATTGACAAAGTCCTACACGTTTTCAGCATTCCAAGAAGGGTTTTATGCCAATGTCACATGGCATTACGTTAAGCAAGACACAGTGTCCTACGATAACTGCTGAGCTTAAATGCATGGATGAGATTCCATATGCGTCGGCAATTGGATCTATCATGTATGCCATGAAACGTACTTGTTTGATGTTGTTTTAATGTTAAGCAAGACAAGTAAAGACCAGTCAAATCCAGCAAAGAATCACTGGATTGCCGTAAAGAATATCCTAAAGTATTCAAGGAATACTAAGGATAAATTCTTGATTTACGGAGAAAGTGAAGTGCTAAAAGTCGATAGAGTCTGAAAGGCAAGCTTCCAATAGACAAAGATAGTTCCTGGTCACAGTCCGGCTATATCTTGTGTCTGTCTGGCGGTGCAAGGCACTGTTGCTGACTCCATGACTTAAGCTGAACATTTCGCAGCTTGAGAAGCAGCGAAAGAGGTTGTTTGGAAAGAAAGAGTTCATCACTGAACTTGATGTGATTCACAGCATAGATGAGGCTAGCTGCACATCAGAGGTCCAAACACCTTGAGGGTAGGTATAACCTATTCCGTGAGATAAATGACAGAGGTGTTAAGTAGATAAGCAAGTTTCATCGAATGAGAACGTTGCTAATCTATTAACGAAGCCACTCCTTATGCCTAAGCACGAGTCGCGGACTGTAGCTGTAGGATGAGTGAAATTAAGATGTAGTCTTGATTTCAGTGGGAGTTTGTAAAGGGCTTTACTTAGTTGTTTTGAAAGGTTCATGTAAACATAATATTTTATGTTTATGAAATCTAATGATTTCTGGATTATTTTAACTGTGATATAAATAATCGTTCCAAAATGATTCATGTCATTATATATGGGCCATCGAAGTACATGAGTAGACTTGATCCTGAAACCCCATATTTAACGAAATGACATAAATCATAGTGTCCATAGTCGAAGGTTGTTGAAATTGGAACACCAACAACCTGTTAAGACTAGATTGTGTTGAGACTTATGACCAAGTTTCGAGGGGTCATAGATGCGCGGCATCAAAGTCGACACATAGGTATATGTAGGGGAGCATATGACCGGACATGGCCCGCTGATGAGAAACTCTGCAAGATATTAATATCTGTGTCATAAGAGGTTCTCATATACGACTATAGAGTATAGTCCTTAGACCTGAGTTCGCATGCATGTGGCTGCACATGGAGTGATGCGCTTTGATCATTGTCTAACGCTGTTTCGTAACTGGGAGCTATAAGGACCTTGGTTGGGTGTATTATAAAGTGTGTAGTTCATAGTGATGGAACAAGATGGGATTTGTCCCTGCCGTTTAACGGAGGTAATATCTCTAGGCCAATCGGAGACTTGATAGCTGGTAAGAGAGTGGCCACTCCCAAACGGACTTGCCCAAGTCGTTTGCATTGTCAGTATCAAATCTGTTCCGATAAACATGGTCTGGCTATATAAGGATGACACGCATCTTGCCTTATGCCAGATCGAGATATTGAGACAAAAGGATTAGGGAATGTAGGATTCCAGTACAATCGGGAGATTGTTGGGAAAGTCCTGTGTAGGATTCCAGTACAAGTGGGAGATTGTTGGGAATGTCCTGAAATCTACCGTACTATCTCTAGAAAGTATGATAAGTGTCGAGATCAGACATAAGTCATAAATACTGGGTGATCATGATGACTTGCTAGAGCCCGCTCATGATCTATAAGTCTCGGATTTATTACCAGTATTGTATGATCCCAAAGGGTCACACACCATAGCTAACGGGAAAGTTATATGGAAATAATACGGTAAGATGCAAATGCATTTACTGTATTTGTACAGAGAATTGGGCCAAGACAAAAACGGGCTTTTTGTCTGATTTGTGTTTTGGGCCCAAAAGCCTAATAGGCCATTAGTTAATAACTTGGGCCTATATAAGGCAGAAGGAGGCGCCAGAAACCCTAAGCCTTTGGCGATTTTCTGAGCTGAGCCGTCCTCTCTTTCTCTGTGATTTCCACCTCGGTCTAGCAGCCTAATCCGTAGCTTGTAAGCGTGTGGATACCTAGGAGGAGCCGGTGATAATCTGCTCTAATCTGATCTTGCCATTACCACCAATTTCCGCTGCAAAGGTAAAGATCAGGTTTGTTTTATGATTCGTTTGCCAAGAACCTAGATCTGTTTAAGGATTTGTGTTAGGTTGCAATTGGGAATTGAACCTTGTAAAACCCATAATCCCACACCAATTTCAACAACCTTCGACTAGGGACATGATGATTTAATCCATCTATCAAATATAGGGTCTGATGATCAAGCTAAATGACTTCGATGACTCAAGATCAAGTCACTTACTTCGATGACCTATAAAATGGTTTATATCACTTTGGAACGATTATTTCATCACAGTTAAAATAATCTTGAAATAATAATTTCATTAAACATCTTAAATGTTGTTTCAAGAACATATCCAATAACTAAATAAAGCCCTTTAATAACTCCCACTGAAATTAAGACTACATCTTAATTTCACTTATCCTACAGCAACAGTCCGCGACTCGTGCTTAGGCCTAAGGAGTGGCTTCGTTAATAGATTAGCAACGTTCTCATTCGTTGAAACTTGCTGATCTACTTAACATCTCTGTCATTTATCTCACGGAATAGGTTATACCTATCCTCAAGGTGTTTGGACCTCTGATGTGCAGCTAGTCTCATCTATGCTGGAAATCACATCAAGTTCAGTGACGAACTCTTCTTTCCAAACAACCTCTTTCGCCACTTCCCAAGCTGCGAAATGTTCAGCTTAAGTCATGGAGTCAGCAACAGTGCCTTGCACCGCCAGATAGACACAAGATATAACCGGACTGTGATCGGAAATCATCTTTGTCTATTGGAAAATTGCCTTTCAGACTCTACCGACTCGTAGCACCTCACTTTCTCCGTAACTCAAGAATTTATCCTTAGTATTCCTCAAATACTTTAGGATATTCTTTACGGCAATCCAGTGATTCTTTGCTGGATTTGACTGGTCTTTACTTGTCTTGCTTAACATTAAAGCAACATCAAACAAGTACATTTCATGGCATACATGATAGATCCAATTGCCGACGCATATGGAATCTTATCCATGCATTTAAGCTCAGCAGTTATCGTAGGACACTGTGTCTTGCTTAACGTAATGCCATGTGACATTTGCATAAAAACCCTTCTTGGAATGCTGAAAACCTGTAGGACTTTGTCGGGATAAGAATCCTGACTTTGTCTTACCAGCTCTTTCGGATCTCTATCTTTAGATCCAAAATCCAAGAACATACGTGGCTTTACTCATGTCAATCATTAGAACCAACTCCCAAGCCAGTCCTTTACTGACTGCAGCATTGGAACGTCATTTTCGAGAATCAGTATGTCATCGACATAAAATATGAGAAATGCAATATCGCTCCCACTAATCTATTAGTAAACACACAGTTCCGCTTCGTTCCTGTTCAAGTCAAAACCTTGACTACTTCAACAGAACGAAGATTCCAACTCCGATATGTTTGCTTCCATCCATGAATGGATCGATGAAGCTAACTTACATAAAATGTAATTTTTCGGAGTCCGGGCTCACTTTCGCTTCTTTGAATTTCGCAGATTCGTCGCTTTCAATGATCATCAGATCATGCGAACTTTCAATGATTATCAGGTTCAACTAATGACGAGAAATCACTCTCGGATTAGTAACTGATTCATTCATATCTGCGAACTTCAGGCTCCACAGGTGCAGATTTCAATGATTATCAGGTTCAACTAATGACAAGAAATCACTCTCGGATTAGTAACTGATTCATTCATATCTGCGAACTTCAGGCTCCACAGGTGTAGATTCTACAGAAATCTGTAAATCCATCCGTTGCTCTCCCTCAACAGGTTGAGCAGCCTCCTGTATGTCTCGAATTTCTTCGAGTTATACTTTTACTCCCACTGTTCTTCTTGGAAAATAACTTCCCTTCTTAGAAAACAGAATGGACGTAAAAGTAACAAGCCTTAGTTTCCCTAGGACAACCAGCGAAGTAGCTCAACTACAAATATTCAGTAAAGACGAATTTGGATCGATTCCAATCCACATTTACGTGGTGTCTTTCAACTGATATTGGTGGAACCTTTTCAGCGTAAACTTAGATATTTCTAGAGCGTTATTCTTAAATAATATCATGGAAGATTCGTGTGAATCATCTTTAATCATTTCTAATAAGATTTGATTCTTTCTCACAGAAAAACCTTCAGGTTTTCAGGAGAAATGAGCTGTGAAACGATTTCACACTCATTTAGATGATCACACAATCAATGACTTAAGTATTCTCACTCGTGATTTAATCCAGAGTCTTAATACTTTTGTCATTCAGATCCTATACTTCATTCTGGAACTCTTTCGACCATGTCAAAGAATTCCGACTTGTGTCTCATCAAATGAACACAGTCACACTCACTGAAGTAATCAGTAGAGACAATGAAGTACAGGAGATTTTCTCTGGCATTACTGCTCATTGGGCCACATACATGAGTATGTTCCAGGTCCAATAAGCCTTTGGGCCTTTCTCTAGCTCGGCTAAGATAGGCCCTTTACCTTTTGGTCTAGTAAACAGAATTCAAGTCTCATAAGATATTTTATCAAATGAGCCCAACAGTCCATGACTATGGGATTTCTGAATCCGACTTACTCTATGTGACCAAGACTTTTATGCCAAGGAAAATCAGGTTTAATTCATCAGATTTAAACCAATTCGGTATTTATGTTACATTTAGGCACTCTTTGGTTTAAGATATAAAACCCATTCCATGAATAGGGTGCTACAATTAATATTTCATTAAGATCAAAAGAACAAAACTTGTCTTTTATCAAAATGAAAAACATTCAAATTCTTACAAGAAAATGAAAGACAACTCTGCTTAAAGCAGGTACATTGTAGCAATTACTTAATACAAAACCAAGCCTAAAAGGGATCTATAAGTGAAAAACCCTACGGCTGAGGCAGCATCCCAAGCTCCTTCCAGACATGTAGTTTCACTTGCCCTTCCTTCAAAGTTCTACTGTTGCCCAGGCTCTGCATATTATAACAAATATCAGTGCCACAACCAGTATCCAATACCTATAAGGTAGAACTTGAAGCAATAACATGAATACCTGAGGAAGTAGTCGCATACATCAACTTCAACTCCTCATCATCTTCCATGAATTTAATGCAATCTCTCTTCCAATGCCCTGTCTCCTTACAGTAGCAGCACTTACCAACGTAAGAGATATCTGACTCGGGCTCAGAAGACACACGCTTGCCATGATTCAAAATCTGGACAACTTTGCCTTCACCCTTGTCAGCATTAGGTTTATTAAACCTACCCTTCTCATTCATGAGATTATTCAGGGTACTCTTCACGTTTGGCTCAACTGTCTTGAGCATATCATGCAGTTCAGTCAGCGTCTTCGTTAAGCCTTTCTTGATTCAGTTCCTTCTGAACTTATCATAGCTTGACGGCAGTGACTGTAGTATGATCTCAGTTGCCAATTCTTGGCTAACTGGATAATCCAGTTTCCTCAGGTTATCAATGTAACCCATCATTTTACTGACATGAGGACTCACTGGATGATCATTTGGTAGCTTGCAGCCAGTGAGAGACTTAACCAACTGGTATCTCTCCACCCTTATCTGCTCCTGAAATTTCAATTTCAGGCTGCTGATCATCTCTATTGGCGACTCCATGTTCTCATATTGCTTCCGCAAGTCTGAGTCCATGGTAGCCAATATCAGACCACGCACATCTACCGCATCATTATAATGCTTATTCCAAGCATCATATACTGCATGAGAAGCATTGGACCCGATCCTCACGGGGAGAGCTCTCTCAAGGACATAGTCCTTTCTCTCCGGTCTGAGAATTAGCCTCAGGTTCCGCGACCAAGTCAAGAAATTTGATCCGTTCAGCTTGTCCATCTTAAGGACAGACCGGATCGAGAAAGTGTTTGTGCTAGTCATAACTGAAAATTAAGATAAAAGGATTTTAGTTAATATGTTCAATATGATTAATCTCGTATTAAATTTAATATGATTAATCATGCATTATATTCAATAACATCAGTTACCCTCAATAGAATATAATGATTCCAAGATCCACATATAACTAAGATTAAAGTGGGCCACTGGCCGTCACCCAACCTTAGCTTATATCGGTAAGCCCTATCTCGGCTAATTATATCCGTGATATAACTCTTGGTTGTGAATCTGGGCCCGAGGCCCAATTCACTCTGATGTCTCAAGGCCCGGGATTCCCGATGGCCTAGTCAAGAAAACCAGACTATACAGTCATGTAATCATTAATGTCTGGGACTCCCAATGACATTTATGAATCACAAACCGTCTTATCCACGCAAAAGTAGACACCCTCACACTGTAAGGCCATGAATACAATTGAATGGGCTTCGACAGCTGACATAGACTAGACAAGACATCCAACGCTTGATATTATATGAGGTTCGTAGGTTTATTAAAATTTCATTCCCAAAATAGAAGATTACTATTTCGGGAAACTTTCTATTTTGGAAACCTACTATTTTAGGAAACTTTCTAAAATTGGAAACTTTCTAAAACCGGAAACTTTCTAACTTTAGAAATTTTTTTAAAATCCAAAACCCGCAAATCTAGAAACTTCTATTTTAAGAAACTTTCTAATTTCAAAATTTCGGAAACTTTAATTTAAAATCGACTTTATAATTTTATAAAATAAATTTTAAATTAATCTGAAGAAAGACTCAAATAATTGGCCCAATTGTTTTAACTTCTTGGCCCGAGGCCCAAGAATTGGTCCATGTCCAAGACATGACCCAATTGTCCAATTAAATGACATAACCGGTCTGGTTCATTAAAATTGGTCTAACCAAATTTTAATTACTACGATGACCACAATTGTCAACCGGTTATTTACTAAACCGGATTTTCTCAATTTATTTGGTCCAACCAAATCAAATTAGAAAATCCTGGTTTAGGCACTAAATCCAATAATTATTTCGACATTGGATTTCTTATCCCGGTTTAACCAGAACTTAATAAAATTATTAATTCTGTTTATTGAACCGCGACGATTATAATTTTAATAAAAATTTTAAACCGAGCCTTAAACCCAACCGTATCGATCGATGAACCAACCGCATCGATCGATTCATCAATCGCATCGGTCGATGCTCTCAGCATCGATCGATGCGTTCACGCGTTGAGCAGGCTTGGCCGAGATATGAGAAATCCATGCGATCGTTCGATCGATCCATGCGATTGCAGTCGATCTCTCGCAGTTGTATCGACCGATCCATGCGATCGTATCGATCGATCCATGCGATCACAGCCGATACTTCTTTATGAAAATCGCATTCCAAATCAATATAGCTTGGATTTGCGATTTCAAGTGTGTTTAGGTTTCAATTCCTTGTTGCTTAAGTGATTTCTCTTATCAGTAGTTGATTCAAAACACTTCTTAAACAAGAAAACAATCCTAAACTTGAATCTAAACAAGAAAAACCAGAACCAATAGCTCTGATACCACTGAAAGAATGTTTAGGGGTTAATCCAGATTCAATTCACTGATTCAGATTATCCTAAACATGCGGATCTAGGTTCTCTTGAATAGAAACAATATTGATCTCACCTTTTACCTGTTTTGTGCAGCGGAAAGGGAGAACAGGTCAGAGATCAGAGAGCCACCAAGGGATGGATCCTCCAAAGGTTCACACACGCACGCAAAGGAATCTGGCTGCTAGACCACGAGGAGGGAGGCGACAGAGAGAGAGAGAGAGGCGCAGACCCTTATGAGAATTAGAGAGCTAGGTCAGGTTTTATTCATTTAAAACCTGTCTTAGTTCTCATGGGCTTTCGGGCCCAATTCTCGGTCTTATTATTTCCTAGGCGTTCACGCACTGTGTCGATCGACACACCTTGTGTATCGATCGACACACGATTGCTGAACCCTTTAATCTCTAAGTACAGTAAATGCCTAGCACTTTTACCGTACTTCTGTCAATCCGTTCCTACACATTTTCCTGTAAGCTTAGGCGTGTGACCCATATGGGATCATATAATAAAGGTAATAAGTCCAAGACTTATAGATCATGAGCGGACTCTAGCAAGACCCCCAGTATTATATGACTTATGTCTGATCATTGACATACTCTTACTTTCTAGAGACAGTACCGAGATTACTGGACACAATTCCAACACGGAGAAGCATATAAGTGGTGGCTAAGAGAGTGTACTCCAACCTTCTACAACAAGCCAATACTAGATTTGGGAAATCTTAAGGCAAGGATGTACAGAGAGTTTGCAAAGAAGCACCAGACACACAAGAAAATCATTTCAAAACCCCAATGCCAAACTACACCAAGAAGAGTGATGGTTTCACCAGTATTGCAGTCTACTTCCAAGCCTAAGAATGCTTACTGTCTTGATCCCAAGAAAGTGTATGCAAATACTTGAACAAGTCCAGCATAAGAAAAGAAGACTGCTCATGCAAAAAAAGGATCATCAAAGGCTAACCTACAAGCATACAAGAGCAGTGGCAAAAGGTAAAAGAGATGCTGCAACTAAAGGAGAAGAAAACAAAGACGAAGTAGAGTCATAAAGCCTTTATGAACATAGAAGAATCAAGAGTTTCTCCCAAGAAAACTGCATCCAGCTCCAACACTCTACCTAAGCTACAAGACACGCCAAGTAAAGGTAAGTCTTCTAACTTTGTGAATATCAAAGTTCAGACATGCTATAGATGTCATAAGAGAGGTCATTTTGCTGATGCATGCCCTGCAAGAAAAGTTGATAGTCTAACATCACCTGAACTGAAATTGAATTCACTAAACTCAAGAGATTGTTTATCACAACCTAGTTTTGAGATTTCAATTCAAGATTGATGCGCTTGCCCTTTCCAAAGGTTAATGTTGCAGGTTTAGATCACAACATGGAGAACATGGCAAAGGAAGTAGACTCTAAGTCAAGCTGTTCACAACCTGAAGAAAAGGATGAACTCATTATTAACCACATTTTGTTCCAAGAGGAGCCCATGGATCCCATAATGGCTACACAAAACGTGGCATCAAAAGGAACATAAATCAATCAGAGTTTTGATCAGATAAGTACATCTTTACCCAATCTAGTTCTTGAAAATTCTAAGACCAAGATCAAAACCTTGAGTGAACTAGCAGTAGTAAGCCAGAGTAGTTTGAGTATCAAAGAACCAACATGCTATAAGTGCCATAGGAATGGACATTTTTCTGCAAATTGTCCCCTTAAGAGATTGTTGAAAGAAACATCACTAGGACATAAAACTGCATTAGCTAAAACCAGTGATAGTTTAACTCATTATGATTTGTTATTTCTCAATTCTAGTGTCATGCATTTGTCTTTGTCAAGAGGATTTGAAACAGGGAAAGAAGAACTGAACAGTAAAGAGCATGAGCAAACCAAAGTCAGTAGGGAAGATCAAAGACTAGAGCAACATGTTTTGGTGATTAGAAAAGAAGATGACCAGGTCCAAACCCTCATACAACCCCCTGAAACTGACAATGTAAGTACAAGCATCATACAATATGTTTTTATAACTCCAAGAACAGATATAATGCACTTGTTCTTCCCAATGAGCATCTCTACAGATATAAAGCACAAGGGAGAAGAAAATATGAAGAGAAGCTCAGAAACAGCCCTTACACTAAGTGATCAAATTGACCAAGGCAGTAGAGAGAACATCAAGGAGAAACCTAGAGACCAAAGAAAGGACACAACTTCTATTAACAAGTTAAGTCTTTCCTTGATACATTTCATTTCCAATGATTCAATAGCTGTTTTAAAGAACTTGTTAAGCTTGCAAGAAGATGAGATATCACAAGCACATGAATTTGACCCTAAGGAGAATGATACAAATTGTTTATTCTGTGATAAAGAGCCCATAATGCACTTGTCTCTTTGCCAAAGTATTGAACATATTTCAGGTTTTAAGGAGAGCAGAAGCAAGATAAGAAAAGGAGACGCCATATCAGCCCAAGGAAGATGAGTACTACTATCCTATCTGCTCAAAGGAGAACCACAGACACTCCACTCATCACCAGACCATATACACATCAAGGTAAGAACCTAAACTCCCAAAGGAGAATGAAACCTAACTTGCTTTCTCTTGGTGCAGATTATTCAGTTTCGAGGTCGAAACCTTTTCAAGAGAGAGAGTATGATGAGGGCATCAAGAAATCATCAAACAAGGAGCATGGAGAAGACAACCACCAAGCCAGAACAGCCCCTGTCCAAGCTACACTCCAAACTACTCAGCCAGACCAGTTGGAGCCATTTAAAGAAAGAACCAGAACCAAGCATTTTGAATCATTGCAATATAAACAGTGGCGACCAGGAGAGTTCACTAGACCACCAGAAGCTTCAAAGGACAACATTCCATGCACCAACAAGCAAATGATCAACCGAGACCAATCTGTCCATAACTTACCATATGTGGATTTGTTCACTTCAAGTCCATCAAGCAAGCCACGACCTTCCACTCATCAAAGCTACTGTGTTTTGATACCACTCCTTGAAGAACACACAGCCCTAAGATGCACTAAGATCCACCAGATCATCCAAAATCTCAACAAGTCATACTTGCCTAATTTGGAGTCAAAGGAGATCAAATCTCAACACCTCTATTCTGATCAGCAAATACACTTTCTGAAGTCATATTCTTTGAACCTGGACACTCCTAAACAACATCTCTACATGCCAAAGATATCAAGATCAAGCAGATCCAGCTTTCCATTTCTGGCCAAATATTCCAATTAATCCCAACAACCATATTCTTTAAATTTTGTGATTCTTTTCTTGTATTAGATCTTTCAGACCGTTGTCTATGAGCCTATAAAATCCCAGCTTCGAATTCATTGTAAATCATCCTTTTCAACCATTTTAAAGTTAATAGAATTATTCTGTTTTTCTTCCAAAGTTTGTGTTCTTTGTGAAGTCTTCCTTCTCTGAGTATTGTGAGTGATTCACCTTGTTCTTAGGAGTTTCAGATCAATCTATTTGAGTGATTTAGATAGCTTGTTCTTAGATTGAGAGAGTCAATCAAACCCACTGGCTGAGAGAGTCAATCACAAGTTCCACCACCACCTCTACCTTCAATCCATCTTCCGCAAGCTTGGCTTAAGAATCATCTGATCATCAAGTGATCTTAGCATTGTAGTGATTCCAGGGTTGTATCATCTGGTATCAGAGCTTCAAAAGCTCTTATCCATCATGTTGTGTTCATCCAACCCTTATCTTTTTGTTTTGTTATTTCATTTGATTCAAAAAAGAAAACCATAAAAAGAATTTGATTTTGTTTTAATTTGATTACGTTCTATTTTGTTTGATTTATTAAAACTAGAAAAGACCATAAGAAGTTTAACATGTGATTGTTTCATTCTGATTTTCATTTCATTGTTTGCATCTATAAAAGTAAAACCCAAAAGAAATTCCTTCATTGCATCATATAGTTCTTAGCTCTTCATTAGTTCTTCAATTGAGTTCTTAAAACCAGAAAAACCAAAAGAAAAAAATTTGCTTGCTTTGATTCGAATTTTTCCTAATCTAAAAACCCAAAAGAAGTTTATTTACTTATTTAGCTTTGTGCAATTTGATTTTCGAAATTTTCCACAAAAAAGTACAAAACAGATTTTGTACATAATTCTGCCTATCCACTCTTTCCTTTTCTTGTCCAAAACGAATTCTGTATCTTTTTCATTGTCTTCTTGCAAGGAAATACCCTAGCAGCCTCCATGGATGACTCAGAAGAAGACAGCCCCAACCAACACGATTTTGAAAGTGATTGAAGCCAAGAGGAAGACTCCTATCACGACTTGAATCCATATGAGTCAGACCAAGAAGAATCATGGTGTCAATATGAATCCTTCTCTGGTTTTGGAGAAGAACCAGATGGGGAAGAACTTGAGCCTGAACCACCAGACCTTTGTCCCACCAAAAGAAGCTACTCAACTAGCCCGAACCACCAGTTCATCGTCTCATTGAAGTTCTAGGACGGAATTTCTGCTTTTTGTAACTGTTGCCCCCTGATAGAAATGTTTATTGTTTTCATCGCCCACCTTCAGCCAATGTAGCTTAGCCTTCTGACTTATAACCTTCTCTTATGTACCAGAAAATAGCTGCAGCCAACTCTTCTTATTTTAAGTTGTTTTGTGATGTACTTATCATTGTATTCTGCTGACATTCACATAGCTAGTGATGAGGGCATCAAGCCATCATCAACAAAGGAGCATGGAGAAGACAACCACCAAGCCATAACAGCCCCTGTCTAAGCTACACTCCAAACTACTCAGCTAGACCAGTTGGAGCCATTTAAGGAAAGAACTAGAACCAAGCATTTTGAATCATTGCAATATTAACAATGGCGACCAGGAGAGTTCACTAGACCACCATAAGCTTCAAAGGACAACATTCCATGCACCAGCAAGTAAATGATCAATCGAGACCAATCTGTCCACAACTTACCATATGTGGATTTGTTCACTTCAAGTCCATCAAGAAAGCCACGACCTTCCACTCATCAAAGCTACTGTGTTTTGATATCACTCCCTGAAGAACACACATCCCTAAGATGCACCAAGCTCCACCAGATCATCCAGAATCTCAACAAGTCATACTTGCCTAATTTGGAGTCAAAGGAGATCAAATCCCAACAGCTCTATTCTGATCAGCATATACACTTTCTGAAGTCATATTCTTTGAACCTGGACACTCCTAAACAACATCTCTACATGCCAAAGTTATCAAGACTCAAGCAGATCCATATTTCCATTTCTTGCCAAATATTCCAATTAATCCTAACGACCATATTCTTTAAATTTTGTGATTCTTTTCTTGTATTAGATATTTCAGACCGTTGTCTATGAGCCTATAAAATCTCAGATTTGAATTCATTGTAAATTACCCTTTTCAACCATTTTAAAGTTAATAGACTTATTCTATTTTTCTTCCAAAGTTTGTGTTCTTTGAGAAGTCTTTCTTCTCTGAATATTGTGAGTGATTCACCTTGTTCTTAGGAGTTTCAGATCAATCTATTTGAGTGATTTAGATAGCTTGTTCTTAGATTGGGAGAGTCAATCAAACCCACTGGTTGAGAGAGTCAATCACAAGTTCCACCACCACCTCTACCTTCAATCCATCTTCCGCAATCTTGGCTTAGGAATCATCTGCTCATCAAGTGATCTTAGCATTAGAGTGATTCCAGGGCTGTATCAGCTAGGCATATGCATCTTTAGTCTTCTTTGCTATCCCTCCAATCTTTTCCTTACTCAACTCCCGAAGTAAAGGTTTGACGGTCTTTAGTTTTTTTGAAAATCTGTATAACACGGATGTTGAGTTGTATATCGCCTCCTTTTCTTTCCAGAATGATTCCACTAATGGAAGAATTTTTGGGCTCTCTAAAACCACATTTGTAAACTTGTAGGATCTTATAGGCTTCATTGGCTCAGATTGAATATGAATACGACATCGCAAATGATAAGAACATCCCCCTGATTCAAAAACGTTGTAAGCTTGAGGATAGCGAGTTACCCACACTTGGTTCATCAACATTCAATCAAGTTTTTACAGATGATCCCCTCTTCTCTTTTATTACACCAGGTCATACGAGGACCACGAAAGCTCATGTCCATGAGAGAGCAATATCTAGTTATCTCATGAAAGTCCCACATACCCGGAGGGATGGAACCATATCTATAAAATATAGAATCCTCCTCAGTCGCCATAATCTCATTGAAGTCATCTATGACAATCCAAGGTTTTGATTGAAACAGTGGAGAGTCTTGATGATTCTTTATGTCTGCCCATAGTTCCTTTCTTTCATCCACCGAATTCTCTGCGTAAAAAAATGAACACACAAACTCTTCCTCCATTCCATCCATCAAAAAGAAGCAAGCCATTATTTGTCCACTCTTAAAGCAAGGGGTGATCCTTGCTTTTGGACTCCACACTAACAAAATTCTTCCTAGTTGATTGTTTTCGTAATTTAACATGGAAGACCAATTTTTGAAAACCGATGCTGCGATACGCGAGGCCTTATTCTCCTTCAACCTTGTTTCAAGCAAACACCCAAAACAGAATGCACCTTTTTAATCCATTCCCGAATCACATTGTGTAACGCCGCCTTCTTGTTTATCCGCTGACTAACAAACTGACTGACTAACAATCAAACAAGAACATGACCGGCCGAACCTATGCATGTCAAATGAGAAGGGTTCGCTACATATGAAATCCGGAGACGGTCCGGTTTGAGATAAAATGCTTGAACCAATCCATCCTCGACTCCATTTACCTCGCTTCCACGATACAAGGCTTTTCAACCCATACCGCTTCCACGAGTTGTATTGGTTCGGACTAAACCGTATATCAGAAAACAAGGCCGTTGTTAGTCTTTTAAATCTTTTAGCCTTTTAGTTAAATATTTTAATCTAATTTAAAGGTTTTCTAAAATATTTTACGGTCCCAAAAATTTGAAACCAAAAATAGTGAAAACGCTTTCGAAAAAAAAAATCCAAATGCAACCCGAATCTACTCCGAGGGGCCTACGCGTCCGCCGAGCTACTCTGATACCTTAAAAAGAGGAAAAAGAGTTGGATGAGAAATCTAAGATCACTCAGTGAGCTGGATCCCAACTACAAAGGCTAAAACCCCACCCAGCAAAACTAAAATAACAAGCAATAACAATCAACAAAATAAAACAACTGATCACGTACTACCACGACTTAATGGGATCCACACAACACACAAGCATAAAAAAACAACACATATTATCAACGAAGGAAATCGAAAACAGTTCTGCACATGCCCTTGATTGGACTCAATCTATACCAAACACATATCTAACGCAATTTCAACACCATGGGCCCATAATGCGAACTCGGTAAACTTCCTCGGAAACACTTAGCTACCCCATTTTTATGATAACTAAACCTCTCACGACTCCTAGACCTAAACACAAAATCTTAAAACTAGAACACCATTCTATGTCCATCGAAACGCGGTGACTCGGACTACCCCATGTTAGCCAAAGTTTCCATGCAGCCCCGCCCTAGGACATGAACCCTATACTGCAAACCACACACCTACCGGCGTCACCCGTGTAGGTTACCGCCCAACCACAAACACTATTAGAAGATACGTGAACATACCAGGATCTCCCGAGGATCTGATCTGGAAGGAAGAACCGGAACGCCACACCAGACTCGTGGGATCTAACGCACAGTAAGAAATCTTAACCATAATAAAAAAACTATACGACACGCATGCAGACTCAGTGAGACTCTACGACTCAACACAAGATTGTTAAAGTCAAACAATCAATAACAACTTAACCCAAAAACCTGAAAGGTATCCCGCAAGTCCTAACCACAACATTACCACTAACACAATATCACTAACTCAACCCGACCTATCCGGCCCCACCTGGAATAGGTAACCACGACCAAAACCTATCCGACCCCACGCCTGAATGATATCAATCAACACAACCCACCTGCCCAATACCGGAATAGGTAAAACAACAATCAATACCACGATAACAGACCATACACTACCAATGCAATAATTCTACTCAAGTTATTAATTCTAATTTAATTATTTAAACGCTAGATTGAAGCTAGTAAACTTACTAACTCCCTAGCCAATTTTAACCCTATTTTCTAACTCTTTTAATTCCCTACATCTTTAATTATAATTCCAATTACTAGTTGATTGATGACCCCCGCGCACACGAGGGGGGTTTTGTATTCTTTTTTTTTAATTTAGATTTTGTACCATATTTTTTTTAGGGAAATATGATTTTATATGCACAAAAACCTTAATAATTAGGTGTAGATTCTGACAAAAATTTAATTGTGTTCACACTAGTTAAATTACTAAATAACCCTCTTATTTTGTTAACTTCTAACAGTTATCTATTATTGTTATCATATATAAAAACTAGAGTTAGCACAATAACTTAATTAACACGATAATTTTTTATCTGATAACTAGTGTGTTAACCGATTTAACTTGGTAACTCATTATAATAATAACATGCTAACGATAATATCCAATATCTATAACATGCTAACATAGAATTTTTTAAATAATATGTGTTAACATTGTTTACATAAGGGGGATAATATTGTTATCATGCTATAAATGTTCGTTATTTTTGTTAACGTATAAACAATGTTGATTGTAATTGATAAATAGTGGTCAATGGCAATTGTGTAATTAAATAAAAAGAAAAGGATGTATATGACATACAATTTGTTTCTCTCTGTTAGTTTGTTAATTTTTAAATTATTAATGTTAAAAAGTTAATTTTTTGGTCAATGATGTATATTAACTTAACTCACCCTTTTTTTAATGCATGTCTTCCATCAAAGACCATAAATTAGTTTTGTAATTAGTGAGAGTCTTTGCTCCTCATATGTGGTATTTAAATATGTTTTGTTCTGTTATTTGTTGTTATAATTTTTAAAAAATTTATTAGACATAAAGATTTGTCTCGCAGCATTAGAATCCATAATTAACCCTTGTTCGAAAACGCGCTAGACATTGTGTTGTTGTTGTTGTTTTTTTTTTTTTTTTTTTTGTTAATCCAGGGAGGATCCCAGACCGTGGTCCAGATTAATCTTCCTGGGCCCAATTAGGCCGCAGGCCAGCTTCACCTGAGAGGGTTTTCCCTAGGCCTTAAGCCCAGCGCCCGCGTTATAAGCAAAGGAGGCATTTTTGTTTCCGCGTGGAGTCGAATCCGGGTGGTGGTTGCCATCTCGGATCCTTCTACCACTTGGACTACCTCAACCGCTCAAAGTTGTTGTTGTTGTTGTTTGGTTTATTGGATATGTAATGAGGTGTCAAATTTGTTATTAGCTTTTACCATTTGTTTTGTTTTTAAGAGAATAAATCACATCTTTTATTTGCTGCGAATTTGTCGTTATGTTTCTCGAGAGAAATAGTGAGTTCTAGAAAAATATGTTTATTTATTATTGTGAGGCGTATCATATATGTTTTTCCAAAAGGGAAATATATTTCTATCTATTCTATTAAAACAGGAAGGTTTGCCATGGTACATAAATGTTGTTACCGAAATTTGCCCTTGAATTTATTAGGATTTGTAACCTTCATTAAGGGTAAAACTGTAAAACAATTTATATTTAATTTATTCATAATATCTTATAATATCTTTTGTTTTTCTTTTTCTATCCTAATCATACCTAACAAAAAAAAATTTCAAAAATTTAGAAATTAATATTAAAATAAATATTATAAATTATTCTTAACTAAATTTTAACTTAAAAATAAAATCAAGCATAATTAAGTTACTAAATCAATTGGTACATATAATTATATAATTTAATACATAATTATTTTATAAATTATATAATCATTAAAATTAATAAATTATTATTAAAATAAGAAAATAGAATATAATATTGAAATAATAGTTTAAACTCAATAATAATATTGATAATCGATATATTTAACATAATCTATTATATTTTATTTATTTTATTACAATAAATGTAACCATGTATTGTTAATATTCTTTTCTATATCTACATATATATATTTTAATTTAACTATAACTTTATATAAATTCGATATAGTAATGTTATCTATATTATTAAAACATGTGACCTTTTTTGAAACTACCCTTGGTCTTACGGGGGATATTATTTTTTGTGTCATTGGTTTTATCTTAATTATAAAAACACATCAAAATGAACTTAATCGATCCAAAATGTTAAATGAACGGGTTATTATATATTAGTTACATTTTGATTTATAAAATAAACATAAAAATCTTTATATTTAGACCATTATTAAACGGGTCAAAAATAGATGAACCAAATTTAATTATCAAATGGGTCAAAAATAGATGATAGAAAACATAACCCGCGCTTCATTAGCGCGGGTCAAAATCTAGTTAGTAAATTACTAAATTTTGAATGTAATCTATATGATATATATTCTTAATTTTCAAATGTTTTGTACGTCAATTTCCCTTCTTATGATCAAGTGCTATATTAAGAGGTGCTAACTTTTCCACATACGTGTCATACGAATACCTTAATTTGAAAAATAGATTTTTTAAAATAATAAAACAATGCACAATTAATGGCAAATTTGTTTGCTAACTACAACATTCTATGTAATAGTCTTATATATATATATATATATATATATATATATATTGTGTTCCTCGTACGTGAGTTTGTTTTTTTTCCTACAATTGTTATATCGTTTACATTGTGTATTTTTCTTTCTTAATACATATTATTTTTTGTATTTTAGTTATTTTTTTATTATTGTTTATTTTTAATGTCTGACTAAACAGTATTTGTTTGATTGGATTATTATCCTTATATATTTTAAATTATTTATATTCTGCATGTACTTAAGACACACTTTAATAAAATCAGTGTTGTGTTGTACCAAATAAAACCATTTAGTTATGTAAACTATAACTTATTAAAGTAAAAATTTATAATATGTCTTGTACCATGAGTAGTTTAATTTGTAAATAAATCAGATCGCTCAACTTTTATTCATATTTTAAGTCTAAGTCGGATTTTTATGATGATGAAGACGTGGTCTATTTTGTGGCATCATGATGAGTTTGATATGCATACTGTATTGTTTACAAATAATAAATGTTTTCTGAATTTTCTAGTTTCATCGAAACAATTCAATATTTTTTGAAACATTACTAATCTGTAATTAAATAGTTTTTAAAATAGAATGAGTTGGAAATATAGGTATCCATAACTAAAGTTAGATAAAGTTAACATAATGTGGATAAAACTTATTGAAAACTAAATGCTCTTTTTAAACATATAAAATGTCAAAATTTCTGAAAATTTGTGACTATTTTGAAAATTAAAATATCTTCTATGCTTAGAATATTTCTTTAGTTTTTTTGATTAGTTGTATTATATATACATATTTAAATTAAAGTTGATGTTTATTTTAATGAGTGTGTATAGTAAATAATTTTGGTCTCCATATCTTTTGTTTTGATGTTTGGAAAATATAATTTTTTACACATCAATTAGATATGAAGTACATGATATAAACTGGGATTAAAAATCAAAACTCTAGTTACATGTTCTTTAGTTGATCCTTTATAGCTACAGGTTTAAGAAAATCATTTGAATTTTTAAATATAAAGAAATAAATGTATAGAAATAAGAGTTTGATGGACACTTAGGGACAAATCTGATTTGTGGCCGAATCGAATAAGGGCTTAAAAAAAAACGCATGAACACTCTATACGGGCCAGATTAATGAATTGAGTTGCCCATATTCTTAAAATCAGAAAATGGTGACGTGCTGCTCTAATTATATAATAGATTTATCTACCAAATTGAAGTTAGTGAATTCCTAAATTCTTGGACCCAATTTTAATTATTTAATTCTCCAAGTCTTTTAGTCCAACTATTTAATTCTAATCCTAGCCCGGTTTATTTAATATTTTAAAATTTGTTAAGTTTTCATTCATATTTTTAATTATCATCTCTTATTTCCTTTATATAGATTAGTTTATATGGTTCTTATACTTTATATTTATATATATGTACTATATTTTCCTAATCATACCATTTTATATGCAATGCATTAATCAACGATCAAAAAATCATGCAACAATCAATTCTATCTACGCAACAATCAATATACGATTTACGGAATTTAAACGTGCTTTGCTAACTAGTGTATATAATTTCCCGGTTATTTATTCCAGCTAAACGCATACTACCAAATTCAATTTTCGGGTATTAATTTCTAGGACTCTCTACGGTTATCAATTTTCCTTGGTCTATATGCAGATTCAATATATCCCAATGCACACGCAGTCAAAACATAACCAACTCTCATTGATTTAAGGATGAACGGATGCAACCTGGGTGCGACTAAACAGATCTCTGAGACCCCGTACACTGAACCCGACGAACTCCGACACACCATTGACCAAGGTTGACCCGTAGTGTTGACCAAGACCTCACTGCTTCACTAACCCCCCAGAGTTGACTGAGATCGGCCGGTGTTGATTGGAGGTATTGACTGGTCTAACCACGTTGATTCCGCCGATTTTATCCGGTCAAAGTCCCCGGCGAGATTCCTGAGACCGAAGGAAGAGATCGGCGAGGCTTAGGGCGATCCGACGAATTCTACAGCGGATCTATGGCGAGATTCCATCGACAGAAGGAGGAGTTCCAGTGATGGTTTAGGGAGAGTGTTTAAGGATTTATTTAAGTGGTTAAGGGATTTGTAGTATTTAGGGAAGTGATTAAAGCTACTTTAAGTGTTTAAGGATGTTTAGGAAGTGTTTAGGGATTTTGGAAAGTGTTTAGGGTTTTTGGAAAGTTTTAAGTGATTTTTGGGGGTATTTCTTGCAAAACAAGAAAGTAAGGAAGTGAGGAGAGGTGGTAGATGACGTCGGGAGGAGAGGAGGAAGTGGGTTTTGTTGTGAATAGAAGAGAGATAGAAGAATTGGTGATATTTATTTCAATGAATGAAGGCTCCTTTATATAGGAGTACAAGAACTTGGAGACCAAGTAAAACCTAGTGTACAAGTAATTCTAGAAGCTACTACGAGATGGGCCTTATAATGGGCATCCATCTTATTATTCATAACACTCCCCCTTGGATGTCCATTATAATGGAATGGTTCGTAATGCGTTTAAGATGTTGCCTCATTAAAAACCTTACCAGGAAAACCCAATGGAAAAAACCATGGTTAAGGGAAAAAGAGTGCAACACGCAATTACTCCCCCTCTTGAGTACACGTGTCGAGATCTTTGAGACGGCGTAGCCCGATCTGATGAACTAACTTCTTGAAAGTAGAAGTAGGTAGCGCCTTTGTAAATAAGTCAGCCAAATTATCGCTCGAACGGATCTGTAGAACATGTATATCGCCGTTCTTCTGTAGATCGTGTGTGAAGAAGAATTTTGGTACAATGTGCTTTGTTCTATCACCTTTAATGTATCCGTCTTTGAGTTGTGCGATGCATGCTGCATTGTCTTCATACATAATTGTTGGAGCTTCTTTCCCTCCAGAAATACCACAATCTTCTTTTATATGATGAACGACCGATCTTAACCATACACACTCGCGACTAGCTTCATGGATGGCTAAAATCTCTGCATGGTTAGAAGAAGTAGCGGTGAGAGTTTGCTTCATAGATCGCCAAGAAATGGCAGTACCTCCGCAAGTGAACACATATCCTGTTTGCGATTTAGCAGTATGTGGATCGGATAAGTATCCTGCGTCTGCAAAACCAATTAGGCCTTCCTTGGATAAGTTAGAAAAGAATAAGCCCATGTCTTTTGTACCTTGGAGGTAACGAAGTATATGCTTAATCCCATTCCAATGCCTTTGAGTTGGGCATGAGCTAAACCTTGCTAACAAATTCACCGAAAATGATATATCTGGTCTTGTGTGACTAGCAAGGTACATTAATGCTCTTATTGCACTTAAGTTTGGTACTTCAGTGCCAAGAACTTCTTCATTGTTTTTTCGAGGATGGAATGGATCCTTTGACACATCAAGTGATCTTACAACCATTGGACTACTCAAGGGGTGTGCTTTATCCATATAGAACTTTTTGAGCACATTTTCTGTGTATGTTTCTTGATGTACTAGAATTCCATTCTTTACATGTTCAATTTGTAGTCCCAAACAAAATTTTGTTTTCCCAAGATCTTTCATCTCAATTCTTTCTTCAAATACTCTACTTGTGTCTGGAATCTCTGCAGGAGTTCCAATAATATTTAAATCATCAACATATACTGCAATTATCACAAATTCTTTCTCAAATCTCTTTATAAAGATGCATGGACTAACACGGTCATTCTTGTAGCCTTCTCTTAACAAGTACTCACTAAGGCGATTATACCACATACGCCCTAACTGTTTTAGTCCATAAAGAGATCGATTTAGTTTTATGCAGTATTGTTCTCGTGAGTTCGAATTTACTACTTCAGGTAGTTTAAATCCTTATGAGGTTTCCACTTTAAAAACTTCTGGAACTTTCACATAAATGTCATTGTCCAATGGCTCTCAATTTGTTTTCTTGTTGCCAGACTAATAAGAAACTTTAAAGTAATTGCTTCAACCACATGATAATAGTTTCTCTATAATTCACTCTAGGTCTTTGTGAACCCTTTGCGCAACTACTGCTTTACATCTCACAGTTTCATCATCTCATATATTCTTTCATATAAATACCTATATATGTGCCACTGGTATTACACTATCAGGTGTATGGACTACTGGTCATAATACTCTTTTCTTTCAAAGAGATTTTAACTTTGCATCTATTGTGTCTTTCCCTTTTGGCCAATCATTCCTTTGTGTACACTTTTCAATAGATATATTTGATCCTCATTTTCATCAACTGCTACATTGCATGCATAATTATTAACGACGTCGATTTTATATCGGTTTCATATTGTTCCATACATGACATAGCTATTTGAGATTTCTTTATTATCAGGTACCTGAATTTCTTTCTTGTCATGTTTACATCATTTTCTTGAGATCCTTAATATCATTCCTCGGTCTTGCCATTCCCATTCATGCTCCTTTTCTTTTCCGAGGATTATTATTTTAGAACCGATATGTCTATCACGCTTCATGCGCTTTTTAGACTCACTAGCAGTTTGATATTGTCCTTCTAGGACATCCATTTTAAATGGAGCATTTACAGCTGGTACATGTGACTTTGTCACTTTATTAGGTCATCAAAAGTGTCTGGCAACCGACTTACTAATCTTTATAACTGGATTATCTTTTGTACTTCTTTCATATCATTTGGACTTTTAATTCACATCTTAGTCCGAGGATCAATAATAATTCAACTCATTTCTTTTTCCAGCTGTTTATTTTCTCCCCCTAATGTTGGATAGAGTGACTCATTAAAAGAGTCTCTAAATAAATCTTATAGATTTTATCTTCAATGGAGATCCATATCCAACATATATTCATAACCTTCTTTAAGGTCCCATCTTTTAGCTTTGTGGTGGATATACCATAATATACCACTTATCCAATTTCTAGATGTGGATCTTTGGTTCCTGACCCAAAACCAATTTGATGGGGAGAGCTATTTTACTTTTTGGCTATATGCGAATCAATGCTGCTCAGTTTCACCAGTATTACCAATTAGTCTCGCACACTTTAAGTTGCAGATTTATGACAAGGATACATACATACGACAATCTTATCGATGTGTTAATATATAAACATATGGTGGATGATCAGTCCACCAGTGGGTGATCAAGCCCACAAACATTTCCTTGTATACTTTCCATAAATTAAATAGATTCCAAATCTATTTTGGCTGGTGAAATCGTTTTATCGTATTGCCTTGTGAGCAAGCAGCATATAACAGATCATTCGTAAGAATCTCTGGTTCTTCAACGAATGCTGCATCATTACAAAACCGGGATG
Source organism: Orychophragmus violaceus (assembly GCA_030180135.1). Classification (NCBI taxonomy): domain Eukaryota; kingdom Viridiplantae; phylum Streptophyta; class Magnoliopsida; order Brassicales; family Brassicaceae; genus Orychophragmus; species Orychophragmus violaceus. The sequence continues at coordinate 67,778,136 of CM058239.1, forward strand.
GCATAACCGGTTTGCCAAAAATTAAACTTTCAGTAAACTTCTGGTTTACTATAATATTTATCTCCATTTTAATAATCTGTGTGTAGTAGTGTAGTACAATTCAATAGATAATGCATGTATTTTCTCCAAAATACATTTATTGCCTCGGGTATTACTTCTGTTGAAGGCATTCAACATTTCCCTTATTGTCTCAACATGATTAAATTTAAAATCCCTTTGGATTTCTTTATAAATGATTCATCAAGTCTATTTTCAGTGTGAACATAATCTTCAGGATGTTCCACTTAGTACTTAGAATGGATGTGGGATTCTCTAGTTCTCCCCCTCGAGATAGTAACACTCCAGGTTCATCTATCTCGAATTGAATCCCACGAAATCAACAACATACCCAACTTAGGTCATGTGTATCTTAGATTCTTTTGACCTTTGAGACTTGGGAAAATATAACGCATTAATGATTTCAAATTGCGTTTCCATAGGAAATTCGCTCTTCTAGAGCTGTCAATAATCTTTATAAAACCTGACATTGTACTCACACAAATTTCTTTCATCATCACATATTGCTACCATCATTATTTTCTCATTTCCGGTGAGGATATGATTTCTTGAAAGAAACTCATTGGGGCTCGACCTTGACCATATCCATATTCATATCCACATATACGTCTACAACTACTTATATAGCTACTCCTCGGGTATTGTCATTACTGTGGTACTTTTCTTTTTCAAAATAAAATAAAATATAAACTCATAGTACGTCACAAACACTTTTCATGATATTGTGTCTCCAGAACAACAATATTTGCATGAAAGATAGAGCATGACTTCTATAACATCTCTATATGAGTACTTATTCACAGACTTAAAGTCTTATAATCTTATATTAACCAATCAAGATGAGTTTATGACTATATCACATTCTGGTGATCATATATTTCTTTCGCATTAATGTTCCAAAGAACATATGGATATTTTACGTCAAGCCACCAATATCCAAAACCTCATGAAATTTGATGGCAAAACAATATGATCATGAACTTTAAACTTATAATCAAATTACACATGCTATAAAACTACATAACTTAATCAATCAACATCATTCACCAGTTCGTACCAAAAGGATTTCACCAGTTCGTTACTATTATGTTATTGAAATATTAAGAAAATAAATCAAATTTCATAAAATCTGGAATATAAACTATATATAAAGTATATTTATAAAAAAAAATTTCTCACAAAGAGGAAAAGTGTATATAAACTTGCCATATATTTATATTATAAAAATATACTTATCGCCACTTGTATAAAATATGTTAAATATTTTAGAAATAGAAATTTACCATCTTATTAAATAAGGATTTAAAAGTTTGGAAACTCGATGCAAACAATATCTTTTATTTTAATAGGTAATATAGCATAATATAGATATGATTCCATTCAGATGAACCATGAGTTGATAATAAACATGATTTAAATACATGATTAAATCATGACAAATATCAATAAATTATTATTCTAGATAAGTATTGATAATCATCTCTATTATGAATAAGATCAGAGATCATAATCGTGAAGGCATAGCCTATCATAACGATATTCAGAGAAGATATCACTTATCATCCCAGAATAAGACATAAACATAAAAATAAATAAAGAACAAGATACTATCGTGCTATCGATAAATAATATTTTGATTAAGTATCGATAGAACTGAATCCATTCTTACGAATCATGAGTTGATAATAAACATGATTCGAAAAAGGACTAGACTAGAAGAAAAAAATGATTACTTTAAAACTGCCTACCTTCTAACTCTAGTGATTAGAGAATTGTGATGATAACGTGTTGTGAATAGAAGAGAGATAGAAGAATTAGTGATATTTATTTCAATGAATGAAGGCTCCTTTATATAGGAGTACAAGAACTTGGAGACCAAGTAAAACCTAGTGTACAAGTAATTCTAGAAGCTACTACGAGATGGGCCTTATAATGGGCATCCATCTTATTATTCATAACAGGTTTTACTTTTTTGTGTTACTTTTCTTGTTAGCCAAGGTTTCCTTTTATAGCCTCACCAAGACTTGCATCCCAAGCTTCTTAGTGACAAATGTCACTTTGCACAAATCACCCATATGGTGAATCGAATCTGAGTGGTTCATTTAACCAACTCTAGAAAATGCCAAGTGTCCTCAAGCCAATTGGAAATCGCCACCTTATCCTGATTCTCGATCCGGGATTCCCGTTTAATCTATAATTTTCGAAATCGCTAAAATCCTCTAATGCCATTTTTACTTCTCGCAACCTCGTAAATAATTTTACACAATTATTTTAACCCGCCTTGACCTCCCGTAGCTTCTAAAACTCCAAAAATACGCTTCGTGGGATTTTTCCAATTTATCGGTTTCCTTTCTCGATAAACTCTAAATGGCTTCTAAAAATATGTCTTCTACATTTCCGTCTTACATATAATCCTCAATAAATAATTAAAGATTATTTTTTCTTTAGTTGCTTTCAGACTCCCAAGTTTTTCAAATTTACCAAAATGCTCTTCTTCTTCAGAATTACTAAAGTGCCCTTGTGTCAAAAATCTTCGATCTCGAAACTGCCCGTCAATGATGTTGTTGAGATGAGGTATTACATTTTTCCATCTGTTTGATTAAATCTTGAATTTGGAAACGAATCTCCTGACTTGTCGCTCCATTCTAAATTTGACTCCACAAACCGCTGTTTCACTCCATACTGACTCTGCAATGCTTCTTCCCAATCGTCTTATCTCTGATCTCAAAAATCCACTGCTCCATCTGAACCGGTTAACTCTGATTCTATAATTCCGCTGCTCTACTCGAACCTCTTATATATGATCTCAAAACTCCGCTGCGCCACTCTGATATATTCACAAAATCGCAAAACGAATTTCCCGCCAACACCGATTTCTTAATCACTGATACCCAAGATATCTCGCACCCATACAAATCTCTAAATCGCCCAAATAATTCCCATCTTGAACTGATGCCTATGACCCTTTTATGATAACCACTGATACCCATAACTCCTTTTTGAACCCAAACTGAAACGCTTCACTTAACCAATTCTGCTCTGACTGCCACAACGAACCGAAATAAACATGAACCGATGCATTTCCCTAACGACTTACATATCTCAAATCTTCCGGATTCGGGTTTGGTCTCATGTTCACATTACGCGGTCACAATCATGTCGTGCATAAGTGATCTATCTAACCGATTCTCAACTTAACTCTAACCTAAATCGAATCTCTAACCAATTCCTCAAACCAATACTAATTGATAACTTACAATTTATCTAATGCAACGATACCAAACACTTATTTCCCGACTTATGCAATACTACTAAACCACCAATCAAATTAATTATCGACTACCCCAAGCTCTAACCAAAAATTCTTAATTCCTAATTTCATGCACATGCCTAACACCCTAACCAACCAATTAACCAATCGATCTAACGCAATGCAATGAATCTACCCTACCATGATGCAAAAATGCAATGCAAAATGGTTAACTTTACGGGTCCTGATAGAAATGTCTATTAGAACCACCATTCGTTTTGACATTGTAATGGTATTTCATGGTCAACCACTCATCATCGTAAATATATGCATGCAATATAGTTACCCCGTTACTCGAAATGATAAACCCGAAATCAACCAACATCCACCACATATATAAAATATCCACATATCATATTAACTTAAATATGTACGTAGAATATTTTATACATATGTCATGTCTGGTATATAGAGCGGTCGCACATCCATAAAAGAATCACGGCTAAATAAAGCCGCTCGTCAGCGACGACAAAATATATACCGCTACTATATATACACAAAAGTCAAGTTAGAGCTCTTACTTATCTGGGCCTAACCTAAAAATCTCCAACACAAATGATATGTTCCACACAGAGTGCAAAACGGCTCGTCGTGTGGAATAAAACCGGCAGGTGCCATTGGAGAGTGTGTCTAGTGTGGTGCGGCGCAACTCTGACTGAAAGGACCGTCGGTGCATGACGGGGTAAGGGGTCCCACACGGTCGCAAATGAGACATGCTGATGGCGGCGGGGGTGTGGTGAAAAAGGCGGGATGACAATGTGGCGGAACTGGCACCATGAGAAGTGGAAGGCTCCGCACACTAGGCAAGATTGATCCGACCCGTAGACGATAGGTAGGAAAGGCGGTGAGGGCATACTGATGGCACAAGGAGGAGGGTACTGCTGCATATCTCTCATGAACTCTTGGGGGACATAAGAACCTCCGCTCGGGGCAAGGACTCGACTAATCAATGATTCTGGTAAGCCATTAGATCCTCCTAGTGAAGATGTTGCGATGGTTCGATCGGCTCCATCGAAATGTCAAACCCCGAAAACGATGGAAGGGGTAGCTCGCCAGGATTGTAAGGGTCTGGCAGAATCTGGATCTCTTGTGGTGGAAAAGGACCCATATGTAGTGGTTCCCGGAGATGGTAGCGCCGAAAAGATGCCGACGGAGACATGCGACATGTGCAGGTTCCCAAGGTAGAGTACACTTGAGGTAGGGGTGTCGTACAGACTCGAAGGAGCTGAGGGAACCGGCGGAGCTGCTACTGGGTTCCTGACTATCGGAGCTAGTGTCATGATCGGCATAGAGATGCAAGAACTCTCGGCCGACTAAAAGTACGCTCTAGGACTGGCAGGGAGCTAGGCAACTGGCTCGCGGGACATTTAATCGTCGCTAATACTGCCACTGTTGGGCACCCACACACACACTTGCCGGGGCCAGACCGCTGCAAGACTGCAAAAAAAACACAAAAGTGGTCAGTTTACACTCATAACAAAACTTCTAACTTTACTCCTCACTAGGATGGGCGCGGCTCAGATTCCTAATGGTTGCGTTTGCGACATAATTTTAAATCGATAAATCTGTGAAAATATTGAAAATAAATTAGGATGTTTGAATCCATTTCGAACCATGCTCTGATACCACCTCTTTGTAATGCGTCCTTCTCGTTTATCCGCTGACCGACGGGCTGACCGGCCAACAATCAAACAAGAATATGATTGGCCGAACCCGTACAGGTCAAACGAGAAGGATTCGCTTCATACAAAAGTTGGATAGGGTCCTGTTTGAGACAAAAGGCTTGAACCAATCCATTCTCGACTCCATTTACCTCGCTTCTACGATACAAGGCTTTTGAACCTGTACCGCTTCCACGAGTTGTGTTTTGTTCGGACTAAGCCATATATCAGGGAACTAGACCATTTTTAGTCTTTTAAATCTTTAGTCTTCTAGTTAAATATTTTTATCTAATTTAAGGGATTTATAAAATATTTTTGGTCCCAGGAATCCAAAACTAAAAATAGTGAAAACGCTTTCGAAAACAAACCGTAGCCAAATGCAACCTGAATCTACTCCGAGGGGCCTACGCGTCCACCGAGCTACTCCGAAACCTCAAAAAGAGGAAAAGAGTTGGATGAGCAATCTAAGATCACTCAGAGAGCTGGCTCCCAACTACAAAGGCTAAAACCCCACCCGACAAATCCAAAATAACAATCAATAACAATCAACAAAATAAAACAGCCGATCACTACTACCACGACGTAATGGGCTCTACACAACACACAAGCATACAATAACAACACATATCATTAACGAAGGAAATCGATAAAACTACGGCTCATGCCCTCGATTAAACTTGATTTATACTAAAAGCATATCTAAAGCAATCTCAACACCATGGGCCCCTAATGCGAACTCGGTATACTTCCTCGGAAACACTTAGCTACCTCTTTTTCATGTTAACTAAAACCTCCCACGACTTCTAGACGTAAACACAAAGTCCTACGACTAGAACGCCGTTCAGTATCCATCGATACACAATAACTCGGACTATCCCACGATAAATAAAGTTTCCATGCAGCCCAGCCCTAGGACATGACCCCGTTACTCCGGGCCACACATCTACCGGCGTCACCAGTGTAGGTTAATGCCCAGCCAGAACCACTACCCAAAGTTACGTTATTGACAAGGATCTCCCGAGGATCCGATCGGGAAGGAAGCACCAGAACGCCACACCAGACTCGCGGGATCTAACGCACTAAGCAATCTTAACCATAATAACAAATTCTAAGATAAACATGCATACTCATTGAGACTCTAAGACTCAACACAAGATTAATAAAGTCAAACAATCAATAACAGCTCAACCCAAGAACCTCAAAGATATCCTGGAAGTTATAACAACAACATTACCACTAACACAATATCACTAACTCAGCCCGACCTGTTGGGATAGTGTCCTGAAATCACACTTGTACTCACTCCTGATGATAGTTATGTGTCGAGATCAGACATTCGTATAATACTGGGCGGTTGCAATGTTTTGCTAGAAGCCTCTTGCAATCTGTAAGTTGTAGACTTACTGGCAGTATTATATGATCCTATAGGGTCACACACCTAAGCAATCTGGAAGCTACGACATGGGAATGATCATTATGGTAATGATCATATTAATGTGTATTGGATACACATTATTATCGACAAAATGGTGTTGTGTCGATCGACACAGCTTGTGTGTCGGTCGACACAGTTCGGGTTTTCGGAAAGGGCTTTTCGAATTAAGACTTAATCAAGTCTGGTCCGTTAAGTATGTTTAGGTCGAATAAAACTCGAGAGTTTTGACCTAAACAATAGAGCCGTCGAGTTTTCTTGGTAAGAAAAGGCAGAAACACCAAAACAGTTGATTCCCATTGATCCGGCACTAGCATCCCGTTTCCAGCTTGTGTGCGTGTGTATCTGGTAGAGGCAAGGCACCTGCGTTGCTCCACTGATCTCGTTCACCATTCTCATTCCGCTGCCAGTCCAAAGGTAAGAACGAGGTTGGTTTAATTCAATATATCAAACCCTAGATCCTAGGAGATCCAACAGTGGTATCAGAGCGTGTTAGGGTTTAGACTATTGAATCTGATGCAATTAATTCGAAACTTGTTGTTGTTGAATTGAAAAATTGCCTGTTAAAATCGTTTTTCTTATGTTAATCTCGGATTGTATGCATGTTGAAAATCGATGAACTGTTGAAATCGCACTGTGTCGATCGACACGCCGCGAAATAACGCGTAAAATATTTAGGGTTTGTCGCAGAGTGTCGATCGACACAAAGCGTGTGTCGGTCGATACAGAGCGAAAACTCGCAAATAATTTTAGGGTTTTGATCTGAGATCGAGTACCCGTATTCCTGCTGTGTCGATCGATACACTGGGTGTGTCGGTCGACACAGGCAAATCGATTAGATAGATCGGTTCAATTGGATTGAACCGGTTATCTCGCTCGGTTAATTTTAATTAACCAATTGGTTCTGGTTTGGTAATGTCGATCGACACAGAGTTGTGTGACGATCGACATGGACCATTAAACCGAACCGGTTCAATTGGATTGAATCGGTTAAGTAAATTCGATCCGGTCTGACCGGTTATCGAAGACCGGTTTAAGTTGGGTTGCGTCGACCGATGCCAATGGTTGGCGTCGATCGACACGACATTCGCAAATATGCTGGTTGGACCACAAATTTGCATATACCAGAACAATTTAATCCTAAAAGTTCTAGATGAATCTAAACTTAATAAAACTGAATGTTTTAAATAAATTAATTAATTCTTGGATGTATATTGGATATGCATCAAGATAAAACGGTTCTTTCCTCAACTAAATATCAAGTGATCTTGATGTCTTGCCCGACCTTGTCTACTGTCAAGACTCGTGTCATTTTTTGGATAGTCTTGGAGTCCTTGGTATCCACTGAAACATGAGTAAGGCAGGTGGTCATTGACAGACTTGCAGTGCAGCTGTCAGTGATCACAAGACAGAAAAAGATTGGTTTTACTTGACTGGGCTAACAGAAGTTCTGGGCCCAGAGACATCAGAGTGGATTAGGCATAGTTTGTCTTATCCACGACCAAGAGTTGTACTGGGTACAATTAGCAATGATTTGCTTACCTAGATAACTAAAGTTTGAGTAACGGCGAGTCGCCCACTCGAATTTTAGTAATCTGAGGATCTTGGCTCATTGTATTCATCTGAGGAAACATAGTTTTGAATACAATGCGAGTTTTTCTTATTAGATAAGAATTTTCATTTCTTGAGCATTATAACTAAAACTCTACCTCTTTTTAATTACAGCAATGTCTGTCTCAAATCACATCAACACTTTCTCACTAAGATCCGTCCTTGAGAAGGACAAGTTAAATGGATCTAATTTCTTGGAATGGTATCGGAACCTGAGAATAGTTCTCAGGCAGGAGAACAAGGAATATGTCCTTGAAAGAGTTCTCCCCGAGAGGCCACGTTCCAATGCCCCGCAGACAGAAAAGAATGCTTGGGATAAGCATTCAGCAGATGTCAAAGATGTTAATTGTCTAATGCTGGTGACTATGAACTCTGAGCTGCAGAAGCAATATGAGAACGTGATGTCACCCATTGAGATGATTAACAGCCTGAAAGCTTTGTTTCAGGAGCAAGCTTGCACAGAGAGATACTAGACGGTTAAGTCTCTCATGGATTGCAAGATGGCTAAGGACAGTCCAGTAAGTCCTCATGTCCTTAAAATGATGGGTTACATTGATAACCTGGGGAAACTGGACTGTGCCATTAGCCAGGAGCTAGCCACTGACATGATTCTGCAGTCTTTGCCGTCGTGTTTTGATCAGTTCATTATGAACTACAACATGCAAAACATGACTAAGACATTGACTGAGTTGCACGGCATGCTGAAGACAGCAAAGCCGAATCTCAAGAAGGCAACTCCCAGTGTACTGATGGTACAAGGGGGTAAAAGGTTTAAGAAACCTAAGAAGGGTAAGGGAAAGGCCCAGGTTGTCCAGAGTGAAAGTCAGGACAAGCCCAAGCCGAAGCCCAAATCCGGGCCTTCTCCTGAGGATAAGTGCAACTACTGCAAGCAGTTGGGGCATTGGAAGAAAGACTGCAAGAAGTTCATGGAAGATTACAAGAAGCTGAAGAAGACGTATGATGCGTCTGACTCAGGTATTTATGTTATCGAACTTAATGTTATGTCTTTTAGTTCTACTTCGTGGGTATTGGATACCGGCTGCGGTGCTCATATTTGTACTGATGTGCAGGCACTAAGAAATAGTAGGACGCTGAAGAAAGGACAAGTGGAGCTACGGGTCGGGAATGGAGCTAAGGTTGCTGCACTGACCGTAGGCACCTACGAGTTGTCCTTACCTTCGGGCATGGTTTTAATTTTAAATAATTGCTACTTTGTACCTGCGATAAGCAGAAACATAATTTCAGTTTCCGTTTTGGATTTGGAAGGTTTTGATTTTGCTGTTAAGAATAAAGTTTGTTCTTTTAATCGTGATGGTACGTATTATGGTAGCGCCCCATTACATAATGGGTTATATGTTTTAAACCAAGAAATGCCTGTCTTTAACATAAATACAAAGCGGTTTAAGTCCAATGACGAAAACCCGACCTTCTTATGGCATTGTCGTTTGGGCCATATCAATGAGAAACACATCCAAAGGCTCCATCGAAATGGGCTTCTAGGCTCATTTGATTTTGAATCATGTGAGAAATGCGAATCTTGTTTGATGGACAAAATGGCTAGAGCTCCTTTCAACAAACCAAATGAAAGGGCCAGTGATTTATTGGGCCTCGTTCATACTGATGTATGTGGGCCGGTGAGTACTGTTGCCAGAGGAAATTACAAGTACTTCATTACCTTCACTGATGATTTCAGTAGGTATGGATATGTCTATTTGATGAGACACAAGTCAGAATCCTTTGATAGATTCAAGGAATTCAAGAATGAAGTACAAAACCAACTTGGGAAAAGTATCAAAGTTCTGCGATCGGATCGCGGAGGAGAATACTTGAGTCAAGAGTTCAACGACTATCTGAGCGAGTGTGGAATTATTTCACAACTCACTCCTCCTGGTACACCCCAATGGAATGAAGTGTCAGAGAGGAGGAATCGAACCTTATTGGATATGGTTCGGTCTATGATGAGTCATTCAAATCTTCCATTATCCTTTTGGGGATACGCTCTAGAAACGTCTGCGTTTACACTAAATAGGGTACCATCTAAATCAGTGGAAAAGACACCACATGAACTGTGGACCGGGAATGTTCCTAGTCTGTCTTTCCTGAGGATTTGGGGTTGTGAAGCTTATGTCAAACGCTTAATCTCTGACAAGCTTGCACCCAAATCAGATAAATGCTACTTCGTTGGTTATCCTAGGGAAACCAAGGCATACTACTTTTACAACCAATCTGAGAACAAAGTATTTGTTGCTCGGGACTGTTCTTTTCTTGAGAGGGAGTTTCTCTCTAAGAAAAACAGTGGAAGTAAAGTACATCTTGAAGAAATTCGAGATGCACAGGAGACTGCTCAACTAGCTGAGGAAGAGCAGCAGTTGGATCCACAGAGTTTTGTGGAACCGGCGCCTGTGGAGCCTGAAATTCGCAGATCCGGAAGGATCCGTCACGAACCCGAGAGATACTATGGATTTCTCGTGACCAATTCAAATGATCTGATGATCATTGATAGTGACGAACCAGCGACCTTCGCGGAAGCAATGATGGGCCCGGATTCCGAAAAGTGGCTTGGAGCCTCTGAATCCGAAATGGGATCCATGTCAGAAAACCAAGTATGGTCCTTGGTCGATTTACCTAATGGTGCAAAAGCCATTGAGTGTAAATGGATCTTCAAGAAGAAGATTGACGTGGATGGCAATGTACAGATTTACAAAGCGAGGTTGGTGGCTAAAGGTTTCAAGTAAATTCATGGTATTGACTATGATGAAACCTATTCCCCAGTCGCTATGCTTAAATCCACTCGGATTCTTCTAGCAATTGCCGCTCGTTATGACTATGAGATTTGGCAAATGGATGTCAAAACCGCATTCCTGAATGGTATTCTGGAAGAGGATGTGTATATGACACAGCCTGAAGGTTTTGTCGATCCTGAGAATGCTGGGAAGGTATGCAAGCTTCATAAATCCATTTATGGATTGAAGCAAGCATCACGGAGTTGGAATCTTCGTTTTGATGAAGCAGTAAAACAATTTGGTTTCATCAAGAACGAAGAGGAACCATGTGTTTACAAGAAGACTAGTGGGAGCAAAATTGCATTTCTTGTATTGTATGTCGATGACATACTCCTCCTCGGTAATGACGTTCCGTTGCTTCAGTCTGTTAAGACTTGGCTCGGAAGTTGTTTTTCCATGAAAGACATGGGAGAAGCCGCGTATATTCTTGGAATCAGAATCTACAGAGATAGAGTGAACATGCTGATTGGATTGTGCCAGGTCACTTATATTGATAAGGTGCTGCACAGATTTAGGATGCATGATTCCAATAAGGGCTTCATACCGATTTCTCATGGCATTAGTCTCAGCAAGAAGCAGTGTCCGGCGACACCTGCTGAGCGAGAACGCATGAATAGGATTCCTTATGCTTCTGCAATAGGATCTATTATGTATGCCATGCTCTGCACTCGTCCAGATGTAGCTTACGCATTAAGCATGACGAGTAGATACCAATCTGATCCAGGTGAAGTTCACTGGACAGCTGTCAAGAATATTCTCAAGTATTTGAGACATAATAAGGATAAACTCCTGGTGTATGGAGGAAGTGAAGAACTTGTGGTGAATGGATTCACCAATGCGAGTTTTCAGACGGACAGAGACAATTTTCGATCACAGTCTGGATATGTCTTATGTCTAAATGGCGGTGCAGTGAGCTGGAAGAGCTCTAAGCAGAATACCGTAGCTGATTTCACGACGGAAGCTGAATATGTTGCTGCTTCAGAAGCGGCAAAGGAAGCTGTTTGGATCAAGAAGTTCATGACTGAACTAGGTGTGGTTCCGAGTATCTTGGAGCCAGTGGCTTTGTTTTGTGACAACAATGGAGCCATTGCTCAGGCGAAAAAACCTAGATCACACCAGAAGTCCAAACACGTAGAGAGGAGATATCACCTGATTCGTGATATCGTCAATAGAGGTGATGTGAAGATCAGCCGAGTTCCGACATATGAGAATGTCGCTGATCCTCTGACTAAGTCACTCCCAAGGCCTAAGCATGAGAGTCATACGACTGCTGTAGGCATTAGAGATCTTAAGATGTAATCTTGATTCTAGTGGGAGTTTTAGTTTTGTTTTAGTTATAATAAGACGCTCTTGTAAACATTCTTTTGGAAATGTTTAATGAAATTTGATTTCAGCATTATTTATTGTGATCTAAATAATGGTCCCAAAATAAGTTTATGACATATTATAGGTCATCAAGTTGAGGACTTGATCATGAAACCCTGTAAGTTAAATATGACATAAATTATGTTTTGTCCCTGGTCGAGGTTGTCAAAGTGGGACACTGACAACCGTGAGAGACTAGATTGTGAGGTGACTGTTGGCTAAGTTTCATGGAGCCAATGATATGATTATCGCAGTCAGTCACATAGATATATGTTAGTGAACATATGATCGGACATGACCCGCTAATGAGAAGTCTACAAGATAGTTATATCTGTGTCATAAGAGGTTCTCATTACGACTATAGAGTATAGTCCTTAGACCTGAGTTCATCATGCTTTCTTGCATATGAATTGGTACACTTTGACTTTGTCAAACATCGACCCGTAACTGGCGACTATAGCGGCACTGTTCAAGTATATCATGAAGTGTGCGTTGAAACAGGGATGGAACAAGATGGGATTTGTCCCTCCTGTATAACGGGAGATAAATATCTCAGGGCCTATCGAAGATTGAATACTGAGAGAATGTGTGGCTGCACTCAAATGAACTGTAGTTCAGTTGTTTGTAATGTTTCAGTATGAGATCAGGAGTTCGATAAACACGATGTTGGCTTAATAAGGATGAGACCAATCTTGCCTTATGCCAAATCGAGATATAGAGACAAAAGGATTATAAGAATAGATGATTCCAGTACAAGTGGGAGATTGTTGGGATAGTGTCCTGAAATCACACTTGTACTCACTCCTGATGATAGTTGTGTGTCGAGATCAGACATTCGTATAATACTGGGCGGTTGCAATATTTTACTAGAAGCCTCTTGCAATCTGTAAGTTGTAGACTTACTGCCAGTATTATATGATCCTATAGGGTCACACACCTAAGCAATCTGGAAGCTACGACATGGGAATGATCATTATGGTAATGATCATATTAATGTGTATTGGATACACATTATTATCGACAAAATGGTGTTGTGTCGATCGACACAGCTTGTGTGTCGGTCGACACAGTTCGGGTTTTCGGAAAGGGCTTTTCGAATTAAGACTTAATCAAGTCTGGCCCGTTAAGTATGTTTAGGTCGAATAAAACTCGAGAGTTTCGACCTAAACAATAGAGCCGTCGAGTTTTCTTGCTAAGAAAAGGCAGAAACACCAAAACAGTTGATTCCCATTGATCCGACACTAGCATCCCGTTTCCAGCTTGTGTGCGTGTGTATCTGGTAGAGGCAAGGCACCTGCGTTTCTCCACTGATCTCGTTCACCATTCTCATTCCGCTGCCAGTCCAAAGGTAAGAACGAGGTTGGTTTAATTCAATATATCAAACCCTAGATCCTAGGAGATCCAACACGACCTATCCGGACCCACCCGGAATAGGTAACCACAGCCAAAACTTATCCGGTCCCACACCAGAATATATATCAATCAACACTGTTGGGATTATGTCCTGAAATCACATTGTACTCACTCTAAAGATAGTTGTATTGTCGAGATCGGACAATTTATGTGATACTGGGTAGTCATAATGTTTTGCTAGAAACCGCTTATGACAAATGAGTTGTAACTCATTTCTAGTATCGTGTGAACCTAAAGGGTCACACACCTAAGCAAGTTGGATACGCTTCTGTAGGGAATTGATCATTGGCATATGGTCCGATCAATGTGTATTGGATACACATTGAATTCGTGTGTTAAGAGGTGTGTCGATCGATGCCATTGGTGCAACGATCGACACAAGGTCGATACCGTAACTGATGTTACGGTTTGTAAACCATGGGCCTATTTATAAGGGCCAGGTTACACGACCTAAAAGTAGAGCCGTCGCAGACAGTTTTCCTTGACAGAAAACAGACCCTCTTCCTCGAGAAACACGTAGAGAATCCCAGGAGATCCGATCACCGGTACTAGCATCCCGGCGGATTCCAGCTTGTGTGCGTGTGGACTACAATAGAGGCGCAGCGATTGAGGCGCTCCAGATCTCGTTTACCTGCTCCAATTTCCGCTGCCAATCTACAGGTAATCACGAGGTCAGTTCTTAGATTCAATCACCTAGACCCTGGATCCTAGGGACTCCAACAGTGGTATCAGAGCCATAGGGTTTAATAGATTGAATCAGTTGCCTGGAATTCGATTAGAATGGTTTTTAATTGAATTGATGCTAGCTAGGATTCGTTTTGATAATTAGAATCTCGGATTTGTTAGTTATCGAAAACAAAGAACTGTGTTTTCGTACAACATCGATCGGTGCACTGGGTGTGTCGATCGTTGCAATGCGAAAACGACAAACCTGATTTAGGGTTTTCGCACGGCATCGGTGCATCGATCGATGCAGAGCGAAAATGCAAAAGCGATTGTGTTTTCGCATAGCGTCGATCGACACAAACTTGTGTCGATCGATGCACTGCGAATTCGCTTAATTAAAGCAATGGGTTTCGATTTAGAAATCGCACTGCGTCGATCGACACACTGGGTGCATCGATCGACACAGGCTATGCGAAAGGATATATCGGTTCAATTGGATTGAACCGGTTGTCTCGCATGATTATGTCGGTTTAATTCGATTAAAATTCCCCGATACCCAACTGTATCGATCGGCACAAGTTTGGTGTTAGTCGACACATGCCTTGCGATTGGTTAATCGGTTCAATTGGATTGAACTAGTTATCATGCTTGGTAAAGGTAGATTTAAACGGTTTAAATTGGATGAATTGGTTCAATTGGATTGAACTGATTATCTTAAATTGGTATAAACCGATTTGAATGATTAAGATCAGTTTGACCTAATAAGTCGGTTTAATTGGATTGGACCGATTATCAAAACTGTCTTCGGTTTAGGTCTATGTCGACTGTCACACACGGGTTGTGTCGATCGACATGACCAGTTCGATGAACCAGGTTAATTGGATTAACCGGTTATTGAAATCCGTTTGTGTTTAGTGTTGTCGATCGACAGACAGAGTCTACGTCGATCGACACAGTGCTCGAAATTCTGGTTATTGAACCTTGAATGTACAGAAACCAAACTCGACCTAAACCTTGATCAAAGCTTAGCTTCAATATGGTCAACTGTCAAGACTCGTTTCATTGTGTGATGGTCTAGCCAAGTGCTTGGTGTCCACAATTAGGTGAGTAAGACAGGTAATTATGTTGATGGACTTGCGGTGCTTGACATCAACAATTACATGACACAATAGATTTATTTGCTAACCTTTCAGAGTTTAGTTTCCTCAACTAAACGTCAAGTGACCTTGATGTCTTGCCCAATCTAGTCTACTGTCAAGACTCGGTTCGTTGTTGGATAGTCTTGGAGTCCTTGGTATCCACAGTGATCTGATCAAGGCAGGTGATCATTGATAGACTCGCAGTGCGACTGTCAATGATCGCAAGACAGAAAAGATTGGTTTACTTGACTGGGCTATCAGAAGTTCTGGGCCCAGAGACGTCAGAGTGGATGAGACATGGATTATCTCATCTACGACCAAGAGTTGTGCTGGGTACAATTAGCAAGGGTTTTCTTACCTAGATTACTAAACTCTGGGTGATGACGAGTCGTCCACTCAGATATTAGTGATGTATGGATCTTGGATCATTATATTCATAGAGGAAACATTGTTTGAATATAATGCGAGTTTTCTTATTAGATAAGATTTCTCATCATACACATAACTAAATCTTTGTTTTTCTTGGATTTCAGATTATGTCTATGACTACTTTCTCGTTGCGATCCGTCCTTGAGAAGGACAAGTTAAATTGATCCAACTTCCTGGATTGGTATCGGAATCTGAGATTCATTCTCAAGCAGGAGAGCAAGGACTATGTCCTTGAAAAGGCTCTTCCAGAAAGGCTTGGGACCAATCGCTCGCATGCAGCATATAAGGCTTGGAATAAGCATTATATTGATGTGGTAGATGTGCGTGGTCTGATGTTTTCTACCATGAACTAGGACTTGAAAGGTCAATACGAGAACATGGAGTCGCCAATAGAGATGATCACCAGCCTGAAACTGAAGTTTCAGGATCTGGCACGAGTTGAGAGATTCCAGATGGTGAAGTATCTAATTGAGTGCAAGCTACCAGAGGATGCTCCAGTAAGTCCTAATGTCATTAAACTGATGGGTTACATTGATAACCTGGGGAGACTGGAATGTCCTGTCAGCTTAGAGTTGGCCACTGACATCATTCTGCAGTCACTGCCGTCAAGCTATGATAAGTTCATTAAGAACTATATTAAGAAAGGCTTGATGAAGACGTTGACTGAGCTGCATGGCATGCTCAAAGCAGTAGAGCAAGACATCATAAAGGGCAAAAGATTTGAGAAATCTTGTGCTGGCAAGGGTAGAGACAGGGCCGTCCAGATTTGGAATCAGGATAAGCCTGTGTCATCTTATAAGCCCAAGTCAGGCCCGTCTGGTGTTAGAAAGTGCTTCTACTGCGATGAGTCAGGGCATTGGAAGAGAGATTGCATTAAATTCTTGGAAGATTCACAAGAGATGAAGGAGATGTATAGTACTTCTTTTTCAGGTATTGTGTTATTAATTCAAGTTCTACATAAGTATTGGATACTAGTTGTGGTACTGATATTTTTGAAATATGCAGGACCTAAGCGACAGTAGAATGTTGAAGAAAGGACAAGTGGAAATGCGTGTTTGGTATGAAGCAATGGTTGCTACATGAGCCGTAGAGATTCTCCACTTGTAGAAGCTTTTCATACTTGGTTTTAGAAATTAAGTAATTGCTACTATGTATCTGCCTTGTGCAGAGATGTCTTTCATTTTCTTGTAAAGAATTTGAATGTTTTTCATTTTGATAAAAGACAAGTTTTGTTCTTTAGATCTTAATGAAATATCATATGGTAGCACCCCGTTTGGAATGGGTTTTATATCTTAAACCAGCGTGAGTTTGAATATAACACAAATACTAAAGGTTTAAGTCTGATGACTCGAACTCGACTTTTCTTTGGCATAGTCGTTTAACCACATAAAGTGAAGCGGACTCAGAAGTTCCATAGTATTGGACTCATTTGATTATTAATCGTTTGAGATATGAATTCTGCTCACTGGGCCAAATGACCAAGGTCCTTTTAGCAGAGCTAAAGGATACGGGCCAAAGGCTTATTGGGCTTTACACATGCTGATGTATGCTGCCCGATGAGCATTAGTGCCAAAGGAAATCTTCTATACTTCATTACCTTATTGATAGCATCAATAAGTATGGCTGTGTTCATTTGATGAAACACGAGCAGGAATCCCTTGAGGAGTTCCAAGATGAAGTGAAGAACCGATTTGACAGAAGTATTGAGATCCTCGATTGGATCGCGGAGGGAAATACTTGAGTCATGAATTGGGTGATCATCTGACAGAATGAATCGGATCTTATTAGATATGCTCCGACCGATGATGAGTCACATGAATCTTCCATAATCATTTAAGAATTCGTTCTAAAATGTCTGTCTTTGCGCAGAAAAGGGTTTCTATCAGAATCAGTGAAAAACACCACATTGGATGTGGACTGGGTGATTTCCAAATTTGTTTTTCTGATTAATTGGGATTGCAAGGTTTGTGTAAGACAGTAGTCAACAAACAAACTTGAACCCATATTTGATAAGTTCTACCTCGCTGGTTGTCCTATGGAAACCAAGGCTTGCTACTTTTGCAACCAATCCGAGGACAAAGTATTGTTGTTCGGAACTGTGTCTTTTGAGAAAGATCGTACTTTCAAAAGGAACAGTGGGAGTAAAAGTGCCCATCGAAGAAATTCGATAAACACAGGAGGCTGCTCAACCTGTTGAGGGAAAGCAGCGGTGAGATCTACAAAGTACTGTAGGATCTGCACCTGTGGAGCCTGAGATTCGCAGATCCGAAAGGATCCGTCACTAACTCGAGAGTGATTTCTCGTAACCAATTGTCGTGATCTGTTGATCATTGAAAAGTGACGAGCATGCGAAATTCAAAGAAGCGATGGTGAGCCCCAACTCCGAAAATTGGCTGGGTATGCATGTTAGCTTCACCGATCCATTTCTGGATTGAAGCAAACATCTTGGAGTTGAAATCAACATTCTGATAGTGTGGTCAAAAGTTTTGTCTTGATCAGAAAGAAAGAAACCATGCGTTTACAAGAAGACTAGTGGGAGCGTAATTGCAATTCTCACACTGTATGTAGTTAACATACTTAATCTCATAAACGACGTTCTGACACTAAAGTCTCATAAAGATTTGGGTCGGAAGTCAAGTTTAACGATGGACATGGGAGAAGGCCATAAAAGTTCTTGGAATAAGGATCCATTGGAATGGATCATGTCAAAATCCTTATGGTAATAAGTTATTAGACAGTTCAAATGTGCTTGATTCCAAGAATGGCTTCATACCAAAAGTCTTATGGCAATAATATAAGCGAGATGCAGTGTCTTGGACACTGGCTGAGCTAATAACAATATCAGCAAGATGAAGTGTTTTGAACACTGGCTGAACTAATATTAATGAGTGTGATTGCTAATGCTGCTGCAACAGAATCCATCATGAATGCCATATTTTGCGCTCGTCTAGATGCAGCTTACGCATTTAGGAGGACGAGAAAATACCAATATGTTCCGATAATAGTCACTGAACAGTTACCAGAAATATCCCAAGTGTTTGAGGAACACAAAGGATAGGTTCGTGGTGAACTAAGAAAGTGACAAACCAGTTGAAGGTAGTCAGACGGACAAAAACGAATCTCGGTTCCCACCTGGATATGTCTCTTTGTCTGAATAGCGGTGCCAACTGTTGGAAAGGCTCCAAGCAGTAGACCGTAGAATAGTGCTTTTATATGAATGGCGGTGTGGTTTGTTGAAATTGTTTCAAGCAATAACACCGCAGTCTCTCCCACAACCTAAGCACGGAATTTATTCTGAGTGCTGTAGGTATAAGAATTCTGAAGAGATGATCTTGATTCCAGTGGTAGTTATTTTAGTTATGTTGTAAAACTTACATAGACATGCTTTGGTAGTGTTTATGTAAGTCAAACTGACATCAGCATTGTTTGGTTATTGGATAATTGAATAATAGTCCCAAGTATTTTATGTTCATTTTATAGGTCATCAAGTTGAGGACTTGATCATGAAACCCTATAAGTAAAAGATGACATAAATTATGATTGTCCCTAGTCGAGATTGTCAAAGTGGGACACTGACAACCGCGAGAGACTAGATTGTGAGGTGACTGTTGACTAAATTTCATGGAGTCAATGATATGAGTATCACAATCAGTCACATAGATATGTGTTGGTGAACATATGATCGGACATGACCCGCTAATGAGAACTCTACAGGATGGTTATATCTGTGTCATGAGAGTTTCTCATTACGACTATAGAGTATAGTCCTTAGACCTGAGTTCATCATGCTTTCTAGCATATGAATTGGTGCGTTTTGACCTTGTCAAACGTCGTTCCGTAACTGGCGGCTATAACGGCATTGCTTGTGCGTATCATGAAGTATGTGTAGAAACAGGGATGGAACAAGATGGGATTTGTTCCTCCTATAAAAGGAGATAAATATCTCAGGGCCTATCGAAGATTTGATACTGAGAAAATGCATGGCCGTGCTCAAACGAGGTGATTGTCAGTCATTTGTTTTTATCAGTATAGATCAGGAGTTCGATGAACATGATGTCGGCTATAATAAGGATGACACAGTCTCTTGCCTTATGCTACATCGAGATATAGTGACGAAGGGATTATGGGAATAGATGATTCCAGTACAAGTGGGAGATTGTTGGGATTATGTCCTGAAATCACATTGTACTCACTCTAAAGATAGTTGTATTGTCGAGATCGGACAATTCATGTGATACTGGGTAGTCATAATGTTTTGCTAGAAACCGCTTATGACAAATGAGTTGTAACTCATTTCTAGTATCGTGTGAACCTAAAGGGTCACACACCTAAGCAAGTTGGATACGCTTCTGTAGGGAATTGATCATTGGCATATGGTCCGATCAATGTGTATTGGATACACATTGAATTCGTGTGTTAAGAGGTGTGTCGATCGATGCCATTGGTGCAACGATCGACACAAGGTCGATACCGTAATTGATGTTACGGTTTGTAAACCATTGGCCTATTTATAAGGGCCAGGTTACACGACCTAAAAGTAGAGCCGTCGCAGACAGTTTTCCTTGACAGAAAACAGACCCTCTTCCTCGAGAAACACGTAGAGAATCCCAGGAGATCCGATCACCGGTACTAGCATCCCGGCGGATTCCAGCTTGTGTGCGTGTGGACTACAATAGAGGCGCAGCGATTGAGGCACTCCAGATCTCGTTTACCTGCTCCAATTTCCGCTGCCAATCTACAGGTAATCACGAGGTCAGTTCTTAGATTCAATCACCTAGACCCTGGATCCTAGGGACTCCAACAAACACAACCTACCCGGCCCAATACCGGAATAGGTAAATCAACAATCAACACAACAATAACAGATCATACACTCAACCAATGCAATATCTCTTCTCAAGCAAAACTTAGATTCAATTATTTCATTTAATTAACTTAGATTTAATTCTCAGTATCAATTCAAGTTATTTAATTCCGCTACTTTGGAGTTAGTAAACTTACTAACCCGGTAGCCCCTTTTAACTATTTAAATTCATTACTAATTCTTAGGTTTTAATTCAAATTCATTACTAACTTCCTAGTGCTATTTTAACCCTATTTTTCTAAGTCTTTTAATTCCCAAGATCTTTAATTCTAATTCCAATTATTTATCTGTCACATTGAAGTTAGTAATTGAAGTTAGTAAGTTTACTAACTTCTTGGCTCCAATTTTAATTATTTAATTCTCTAAGTCTTTTAGTCCGATTAATTAATTCTGTTTAACCCTAACCTGATTTATTAAATATTTAAAGGTTTGTAAAGTTTTAGTTCATATTTTTAACTAACATCTCTTAATTCCTTCATATATATTTTTATACTCTACATATATTTATATATTTTCCTAATCATGCCATTTTATATGCAATGCATTAATCAACGATCAAACAATCATGAAGCAATCAATTATATATACGCAAAAATCAACATGCGATTTACATAAATTAAATGTACTATGCATATTATCACCCTAACCATTTTATTTAATTTCCTGATTATATAATTAACATAATCGCATATTACCAAATTCAATTTTCGAGTATTAATTCTTAGGACTCTCTACGGTTATCAGTTTTTGGGGTCTATATCAAACTCACAGGGATTTAACGGATGAACAGATGCGACCCAGGAAATGGTAGAACAGAACTCCGAGACCCCGAACACTGAACACGACTAACCCCGACACAATCCCAAACCGTTGACTAAGGTTTACTAGAAGCACTGACCAAGATCTGACCGGATAACTAGACATTCGGCGTTGACTGAGAATCAGTCGGCATTGACTCCAGCGTTTACCGGTCAAACCGCATTGACTACGGCGGTTTTCTCCGGTCAAATTCGCCAGCGAGATTCCTGCGACTGAAGGAGGCGGCCGGCGAGGCTTATGCCATTCCGGTGAATCTCCGACGAGATTTTGGCGATCCAGCATAGCTCTAGTGAGGGTTTAAGGAGAGTGTTTAAGGTTTAATTTGGGTGGTTAAGGGTTTAATAGTATTTAGGGAAGTGATTAAAGCTAATTTAAGTGTTTAAGGGTGTTTAGGGATTTAGGAAAGTGTTTAGAGTTTTGGGAAGGTTTAAAGTATTTTGGGGATATTTTTTTGCAAAACAAGAAAGTAAGGAAGGGAGGAGAGGTGGTGGCTCATGAAGGGAGGAGAGGAGGAAGTGGTTTTTGGTGTGATTTTTATGGTTAGACAAGGTCTCCTTTTATAGCCTCGCCAAGAATCTCATCCCAAGCTTCTTAGTGACAAATGTCACTTTGCATATTTTGCATGCTTTTCTTGCATGCATGCATGCCAACAAATCATCCATATGGTGAATTGAATCTGAATAATTCATTGAACTAACTCCAGCAAATGCCAAGTGTCCTCCAACGAATCTTAAATTGCCACCTCATCTCTCTTCTCGATCCGATTCCCGTTTAACCGATAATTCCTGAAAGCCGCTAAAAATCATCTAATGCCTTTTTTACTTCATGAAACCTTCATAATTAATTTTCCACAATTTTCTTAACCCGTCTTGACCTCCCGTAGGTTCTAAAAATTGAAAAATACGCTTCCCGTAAATTTTCCAAATTATTGGTTTCCTTTCTTGATAATTTCTAAATGCCTTCTAAAACCCTTCTTCTGCGTTTCTGCCTTTTAGATAATCATCAAAGATTATTTTTTCCTCTATTGCTTTACTCCCAAGTTCTTTAAATTTACCAAAATGCTCTTCTTCTCAGAATTATAAAAATGCTCTTTCCGTCAAAATCTCCGATCTCAAAACTGCATGTCGATGATGATGCTAAGACGGGGTATTACAAATTATGTTTTGAAACTTTGTTAAACCCTCTTATATTCTAGAAGAAACCCGTCATTAATGATGTTTCTTGGCGTTCCTTCTATTCAAATTGCTAGGAACATTGTCCTTTGCCTTTTGAACATTTGAATCGGAGATAAACTTGTGGTTTTCCTTCGAACTCCTAGGGAGAGATGGCACTGAAGTTATACTTTCCAAACCTTTGATTTTCACTTTACCTTCAACCTCAATATCCTTTCCGTAAGACATACCAATAACATTTTTAGTGTTACTGTTGTTTCCATCCACCTCCTTCGTAATTGCATACTCAACTTTTTCCTCCTTTGTTTCATTAATGTTCTCGTTTTGATATAGTATTTTCCTTATTCTCATGTGATAATCAAGACAGAGAACCGTGAGCTCGCTAGAATTGAGAGCTGACCGTATTCCAAAGAATTCTTTCTTAATGGTGTTTTCCCTGCCTTTCCTGGGGATACTATCGACTATGGATTTTATCCTCATCTTTAGTATTAGCCACCAAGGTCATTAACTCATCTGTTTGAATTCGATCACCTTTATTTTTCTTACTTGCTTCAGTTTCCACCACTACAATATCTGTGTAACCTGAGCTCTAATTCAACTCAAACTCAGAAGAATCTAAAGTGATCAATAGAAACTATGAAACTCGGAAATGAAAGAGATGCACACAAGACTTTGTTCACCCGGTGTTCACCACACCATTCGATGCGAATGGCTGCTATACTCACCGGGGTTGACTATGTCAGCAATTCACTAGAACAGCTCAAACTCGAGCTCTCGATCTCTCTCTACAATGGCTAAAGAACGCCTGTTACAACTTGTTCAGATCGTCTTGCTTACTTTACACAGAGGAAGAAGACTCAGATTTATATCAGCTGATTACAACAAGTATGAGTCACGTGTATATCACATGACTCAGGTCAACACCAAGGAACGGTCAAGACCTTCTCCTTCATCTATTGTCTTTAGCCTTTGAGTGAGATCTCTTAATAAGATGGACATCATCTCAACAAATCTCCACCTTGTCCACTTATTGTAACTTAGTTCTAGTTTCTCTTGGATATCACTCATCCTAAAGAGACCATGAAAACACAAACTGTCCCATGCTTTCATATGCACAGAACCGTGCACACCACTACAAAACCCTGCAGTCTCTGGATCTTCTTCCAGCTTCATATCTTCCTGAGAAAACCCTCTCAGCTTCATGTCTTCCTGAGATAACCCTCTCAGCTGTTTGGGGTGAACTCCACCTCGCTTAATTCTCTGTAACTCTAAGAAGCTGCAGAGCTTCTTAAAACTTTCCAACTGGCAACACATTTGTGAAGATATCTGCTGGATTGTAAGCTGTAGGAATCTTTAGAACCTGAATAATCTTGTCTGTGATCAAGTCTCAGATGAAATGGAATTTGACTGCCACATGTTTAGTACATTCGTGATATACTGCATTCTTGGCTAGTGCAATAGCACTCTGAGAATCACAGTATATGTCCACTGATTCTTGAGAGAATCCAAGTTCATTCACAAAACCTCCTAACCATATAGCTTCTTTAGCTGATTCTGTTAGCGCCATATACTCTGCCTCGGTAGTGGAGAGAGCCACTACCTTTTGTAAACTGGATCTCCAACTTACTACATTTCCTCCAACTGTGAAAACTACACCTGAGATTGATCTTCGTCTGTCCAAGTCAGCTGCATAGTCTGAATCGCAATATCCTCTCAC
Organism: Orychophragmus violaceus; assembly: GCA_030180135.1. NCBI lineage: Eukaryota > Viridiplantae > Streptophyta > Magnoliopsida > Brassicales > Brassicaceae > Orychophragmus > Orychophragmus violaceus. The sequence continues at coordinate 67,802,574 of CM058239.1, forward strand.
AAAGAAGTCCTTATTCTTTTTGAAACTGAGTTTAACGTCTAGTGAACCTTTTATATATCTTAGAATCCATTTCACTGCTTGCCAGTGTTCCTTCAAAGGCCCACTCATGAATCTGCAAACCATACCCACAACGAAGACAAGATCTAGTCTGGTTCCTACCATTGCGTACATTAAGCTTCCTACAGCACTTTGATAAGGTACTGTTCTCATCTTGTCTCCCTGTTCTTGAAGTTCTTTCTCTGTAGCTGACTTTAGTTTGAAATGGATACCTAATGGTGTAGCAACTGACTTTTCTTGATCCATTCCAAGATTTCCCAGTACCTTGAGAAGATAACTTCTCTGTGATATAGACAGTGTCCCCACTGATCAATCTCTGCAAATTTCCATTCCAAGAATCTTCTTTGAATCTCCCAAGTCCTTCATATCAAACTCAGAACTCAGAAGATTTTTAACTCAGTGACTGACCTCTTGTTCTTAGCAGCTATTAGGATATCATCTACGTACATAAGAAGGTAGATATATCCTTCTGTTGCTGATTCCTTATAGTATACGCAGACATCATATTCACTTCTTCTAAACTTGTTTATCTTCATGAATTCATCAAACCTGGTGTTCCATTGCCTAGGAGATTGCTTCAATCCGTAGAGTGATTTCTTCAGCAAACAAACTTTCTCTGGATGCTTCTTACTGATGTATCCCTGAGGCTGCTCCATGTATATCTCCTCGTCCAAGTAGCCGTGCAGAAACGCTATTTTGACGCCCATTTGTTGAAGTTCAGGAACATGGTGAGCTACTGCAGACAGGAGAAGTCTTATGGAGACATGCTTTGCGACTGGTGAGAAGATCTCTTGGTAATATACTCCTTCCTTTTGAGAGTACCCTTTTGCAACTAACCGAGCTTTGAACCTGGGAGCTTCAACTCCACTGATGTCTGCCTTTTTCTTGAAGACCCATTTGCATCCTATGGGTTTGTGACCCTTTACTCTATCAACAAGCACCCATGTTTTATTCTTGGCTAGTGAGGTAATTTCCTCATCTGCAGCTTCCAGCCATTTGTCTTTATCAGGGTCCACTAGTGCTTCTTCAAAGTCCTTTGGCTCTGGATTCCCACCATCCTCTATCATGAGGTATGCATAGCCAGCTATTTCATCATCATCATCATCATCTGCATAACCTTGCAGGCTTTGAATCTGACTGGTAGCTTTGATTCTCTCCTTGGTCTGCTCCTAGGAGACTTAGGTTCTGACGGATTTTGATCATCTGTGGATTCAACTGAACTATTGTCTTCTAAAGCTTCAGTATGAGATTCTCCACCTTGAACTTGAGCATTCTCATTATCTTCTTCTTCAGTGTGATTTGGTAACTTGTTTTTACCTGCATCATCAAAACTTGAGAGTCTGTTAGTTAAAATATTATTGAATTTGATAGCTAATTGAGTCTCTGACTTTAACTCTTTGTACATCACATCTTCTTTGAAAACGACATTTCGACTGATGATAACTCTTTCTTCATAAAGTAACCATACTCTGAAACCTTTTCCCCATCTGGATACCCTGTAAGTATGCCCTTCTTAGCTCTAGGATTCAGCTTTCCATCTGATGAATGAATATAGACCAAACATCCAAAACGTTTTAGGCCTGATATATTTGGTACTGCTGAGGACCATCTTTCTTCTGGTATCTCAAAGTTGATTGCTGATAAAGGGGTTCTGTTTAGCAGGTATACTGCTGTTGATACAGCTTCTGCCCAGAAGCGTTGTTCAAGACCACTTTCACTTAACATACTCCTCACTTTCTCCATCAATGTCCTGTTAAGTCGTTCAGCTATACCATTCTGTTCTGGAGTGTACGTACAAGTCTTGTGTCTGACTATTCCTTCTTGTTTGCAGTATGTATCAAACCTCATGTTGCAGAACTCGAGATCGTTGTCAGTTCTCAGCCTCTTAACCTTTCTTACTGATTGAGTCTCAACCAGTTGTTTCCATTCAAGAAACTTATCGAAAGCCTCATCCTTGGTTTTGAGAAAATACACCCAAACCTTTCTTGACCAATCGTCTATAAACGATATGTAGTACAAACATCTTCCAAGACTCATGGGAACGTTTGGAGAACCCCAAAGATCTGAGTGAATGTAGTCTAGCTTGGCTTTTGTTGTATGCTGACCTTGACTGAAACCAACTTTGTGGGGTTTTCCCATGATACAGTCCTCATAGAATGAGACCTCCGTCATTCTATCCTTTTCTAAACAGCCTTTCTTAGCAAGTTCACTCATTTCCTTCTGTCCAATATGTCCCATACGACTATGCCATAGCTTTGTATAGTCTTCTTCTTTATCCTGCTTATTAGTCTTAGATGCTGCAATATGAACTTCTGCTTTCTTTGCTGATACTTGTAGCATATATAGAGTATCAACTCCTTTCCTTGATCCTTTCATTATCACAGTACATCCTTTCACTATCTTCAGAGTTCCCTGTGATCCTTTAAACTCATAGCCCTTCTTCTCTAATGCACCTAGTGAAATTAGATTCCTCCCTATACTAGGCATATATCTAACTTCACTAAGTACGAAGGTTGAGCCATCCGAGTTTAAGAACCTTACCGATCCTATTCCTTTTACCTCGGAGCTAGAATCATTAGCCATTCTGACTTTTCCACCAGAAGTTTCTTCAAACTCGAAAAACACTTCTCTTCTTGGTGTCATGTGGAAGGAACATCCAGTGTCCATTACCCATTCTTCAAGATCACTAGCTTCCTGTGATACGTTGACTTCCATAGCTATCAGTCCTACTAAGTCTTGAGCATCATCTCTTGCGTGTGATGATTCCCCTGAACCGTGTGTGTGACCTTTTCCATGAGAGTTGTTGTGGTTTTTGCATTTTTTCCTCTCAATCCATTTATAACACTGTTTCTTGTAATGCCCCTCTTTACCGCAGATCCAACATATCTTCTTCCCATCCTTAGACTTAGATCTTGACTTGTTTCCTTTACCTTTTCCTTGATATGATTCACGATTCTCAGTTCTGCCTCTGACATAATGTTCTTCTGAGCTTTATTTGGTACTTGAGCTCGTACGTAGCTCCTTTTCTTTTGATTGAGCAGCACTGGTGACATCTTCAAGTAGTATAGACTCTCTAGCATACATAAGAGTTTCTTTCAACTAATCGTACTTAGATGGTAGAGAGTTCAATAGCAGTATAGCTTGTACCTCTTCCAGGATGTCTATACCGAGATGACTCAGATCATTTACCAGCTTAAGGAAGTTGTCAACGTTCTCGTCGATAGATCGTTGTTCCTGCATCTTGAATCCATACAGTTGTAGCTGACCATGGACTCGATTTGGAAGAGATTTAGGCATGTCCAACTTATCCAGAAGATCCCAAGTTTCAGCTGCAGTCTTGCATCTTTCGATCTTCCTCAGAACATGATCCCCAACGTTAAGGAAGATTGTGTTCATCGTGTTGTCACATCGCTCCAATCTTTCTTCTTCGTCTTTGATTCGCTTCTTCTCCTTCTCCGGATCTTTGTCGTCGTCTTCTTTCTTTTCTGGATCTGGATCTTTCTTTACAAGAACATTCTTCAATCTAGTAACACTTAGAAGCGCGTACATTCTTTTCCGCCACATCGAGAAGTCTCCTTGTTCGTCGAATTTGTCGATCTGAACTTTCGGTCCTCCAATCTTTCTCCGATCTCAAACCCTTGATATCTGATTCTTGACTTCTCGCTGAATAACCTTCAGCTCTGATACCAATTTATGTAACCTGAGCTCTAATTCAACTCAAACTCAGAAAATCTAAAGCGATCAACATAAACTATGAAACTCGGAAATGAAAGAGATGCACACAAGACTTTGTTCACCCGGTGTTCACCACACCATTAAATGCGAATGGCTGCTATACTCACCGGGGCTGACTATGTCAGCAATTCACTAGAACAGCTCAAACTCGAGCTCTCGATCTCTCTCTACAATGGCTCAAGAACGTCTGTTACAACTTGTTCAGATCGTCTTGCTTACTTTACACATATGAAGAAGACTCAGCTTTATATCAGCTGATTAGAACAAGTATGAGTCACGTGTATAGCACATGACTCGGGTCAACACCAAGGAACGTGTAGGATTATGTGTGTTCATTGGTGTAATTGTCAGGTTACAACCTAGCACATAATCAACTAGGATCTAGGTGATTTGCAGTTGAATCATAAACAGATCAGAATCATTACCTTATGATTGCAGCGGATTGATCAAAGGAATGAAGAGATCACAAAGAGCTGATGATAACCGGCTCCTCCTAGGTATCCACACGCTTACAAGCTACTGGATCAGGCTGCTAGACCAAGTTGGAATCAACAGAGAGAGAGAGGAACGGCTGGGTCTGTAAAATCGCAGATGGGGTGTATACTTGCCCTAGGCTGCGCCTCCTCCTCAATTATATGGGCCCAAGTTATTAAACTAATGGCCTATTAGGCTTTTGGGCCCAAGACCCAAATCAGACAAAAACCTGTATTTGTCTGGCCCAATTCTCTGTACAAATACAGTAAATGCCTTGCATCTTACCGTATTAATTCCTTGTTAACTTTCCCGTTAGCTATGGTGTGTGACCCTTAGGGATCATACAATACTGGTTATAAGTCCTAAACTTATAGATCATGAGCGGGCTCTAGCAAGTCATCATGATCACCCAGTATTTATGACTTATGTCTGATCTCGACACTTATCATACTTTCTAGAGATAGTACGGTAGATTTCAGGACATTCCCAACAATCTCCCACTTGTACTGGAATCCTACATTCCCTAATCCTTTTGTCTCAATATCTCGATCTGGCATAAGGCAAGATGCGTGTCATCCTTATATAGCCAGACCATGTTCATCGGACCAGATTTGATACTGACAATGCAAACGACTTGGGCAAGTCCGTTTGGGAGTGGCCACTCTCTTACCAGCTATCAAGTCTCCGATTGGCCTAGAGATATTACCTCCGTTAAACGGCAGGGACAAATCCCATCTTGTTCCATCACTATGAACTACACACTTTATAATACACCCAACCAAGGTCCTTATAGCTCCCAGTTACGAAACAGCGTTAGACAATGATCAAAGCGCATCACTCCATGTGCAGCCACATGCATGCAAACTCAGGTCTAAGGACTATACTCTATAGTCGTATATGAGAACCTCTTATGACACAGATATTAATATCTTGTAGAGTTCTCATCAGCGGGCCATGTCCGGTCATATGCTCCCCTACATATACCTATGTGTCGACTTTGATGCCGCGCATCTATGACCCCTCGAAACTTGGTCATAAGTCTCAACACAATCTAGTCTCAAGTGGTTGTTGGTGTTCCAATTTCAACAACCTTCGACTATGGACATTATGATTTATGTCATTTCGTTAAATATGGGGTTTCAGGATCAAGTCTACTCATGTACTTCGATGGCCCATATATAATGACATGAATCATTTTGGAACAATTATTTATATCACAGTTAAAATAATCCAGAAATCATAAATTTCATAAACATAAAATATTATGTTTACATGAACCTTTCAAAACAACTAAATAAAGCCCTTTACAAACTCCCACTGAAATTAAGACTACATCTTAATTTCACTTATCCTACAGCTACAGTCCGCGACTCGTGCTTAGGCCTAAGGAGTGGCTTCGTTAATAGATTAGCAACGTTCTCATTCGTTGAAACTTGCTGATCTACTTAACACCTCTGTCATTTATCTCACGGAATAGGTTATACCTACCCTCAAGGTGTTTGGACCTCTGATGTGCAGCTAGCCTCATCTATGCTGGGAATCACATCAAGTTCAGTGATGAACTCTTCTTTCCAAACAACCTCTTTTGCCGCTACCCAAGCTGCGAAATGTTCAGCTTAAGTCATGGAGTCAGCAACAGTGCCTTGCACCGCCAGACAGACACAAGATTTAACCGGACTGTGACCGGAAATCATCTTTGTCTGCTGGAAACTTGCCTTTCAGACTCTACCGACTTGTAGCACCTCACTTTCTCCGTAAATCAAGAACTTATCCTAAGTATTTTCCAAATACTTGAGGATATTCATTACGTCTATCCAGTGATTCTTTGCTGGATTTGACTGGTCTTTACTTGTCTTGCTTAACATTAAAGCAACATCAAAACAAGTACGTGTCATGGCATACATGATAGATCCAATTGCCGACGCATATGGAATCTCATCCATGCATTCAAGCTCAGCAGTTATCGTAGGACACTGTTTCTTGCTTAACGTAATGCCATGTGACATTGGCATAAAACCCTTCTTGGAATGCTGAAAACGTGTAGGACTTTGTCAATATAAGAATCCTGACTTTGTCCTATCAGCTCTTTTGGATCTCTATCTTTAGATCCAAAATCCAAGAACATACGTGGCTTTACCCATGTCAATCATGGAGAAACAACTTCCCAGCCAGTCTTTAACAGACTTCATCATTGGAACGTTATTTCCGAGAATCAGTATGTCATCGACATACACTATGAGAAATGCAACATCGCTCCCACTTATCTATTAGTAAACGCACAGTTCCACTTCGTTCCTGTTCAAGTCAAAACCTTGACTACTTCAACAGAACGAAGATTCCAACTCCGATATGCTTGCTTCTATCCATGAATGGATCGATGAAGCTAACTTACATACAGTATAATTTTTCGGAGTCCGGGCTCACTTTCGCTTCTGTGAATTTCGCAGGTTCGTCACTTTCAATGATCATCAGATCATGGCAACTAATCACGAGAAATCACTCTCGGATTAGTGACGGATTCATTCAGATCTGCGAACTTCAGGCTCTACAGGTGTAGATTCTACAGAAATCTGTAAATCCATCCGCTGCTCTCCCTCAACAGGTTGAGCAGCCTCCTGTATTTTTCGAATTTCTTCGAGTTATACTTTTACTCCCACTGTTCTTCTTGGAAAGCAACTTCCCTTTTAGAAAACAGAATTCCGAACAACCTAACTTCGTTTTCGGAATGGACGTAAAAGTAACAAGCCTTGGTTTCTCTAGGACAACCAGCGAAGTAGCACAACTACAAATACTCAGTAAAGACGAATTTGGATCATTTCCAGTCCACATTTATGTGGTGTCTTTCAACTGATATTGGTGGAACTATTTCAGCGTAAACTTAGATATTTCTAGAGCTTTATTCTTAAAGAATATCATGGAAGATTCGTGTGACTCATCTTTAATCATTTCTAGTAAGATCTGATTCTTTCTCACAGAAACACCTCCAGGTTTTCAGGAGAAATGAGCTGTGAAACGACTTCACACTCATTTAGATGATCACACCATCAATGACTTAAGTATTCTCACTCGTGATCTAATCCAGAGTCTCAATACTTCTGTCACTCAGATTCTATACCTCATTCTGGAACTCTTTCGACCATTTCAAAGAATTCTGACTCGTGTCTCATCAAATGAACACAGTCATACTCACTGAAGTAATCAGTAAAGATAATGAAGTACAAGAAATTTTCTCTGGCATTACTGCTCATCGGGCCACATACATGAGTATGTTTAAGGTCCAATAAGCCTTTGGGCCTTTCTCTAGCTCGGCTAAGATGGGCCCTTTGTCTTTTGGTCCAGTAAGCAGAATTCAAGTCTCATAAGATATCCAATCAAATGAGCCCAAAAGTCCATAACTATGGGATTTCTGAATCCGACTCACTCTATGTGACCAAAACATTTACGCCAAGAAAAATCAGGTTTAATTCATCAGATTTAAACCAATTCGGTATTTATGTTACATTTAGGCACTCTTTGGTTTAAGATATAAAACCCATTCCTTGAATAGGGTGCTACAATTAATATTTCATTAAGATCAAAAGAACAAAACTTGTCTTTTATGAAAATGAAAAACATTCAAATTCTTACAAGAAAATGAAAGACAACTCTGCTTAAAGCAGGTACATTGTAGCAATTACTTAATAAAACCAAGCCTCAAAGGCATCTACAAGTGAAAACCCTACGGCTGAGGCAGCATCTATAGCTCCTTCCAGACATGCAGTTCCACTTGCCCTTCCTTCAACGTTCTACTGTTGCTTAGGCTCTGCATATTATAACAAATATCAGTGCCACAACCAGTATCCAATACCTATATGGTAGAACTTGAAGTAATAACATGAATACCTGAGGAAGTAGTCTCATACATCAACTTCAACTCCTCATAATCTTCCATGAATTTAATGCAATCTCTCTTCCAATGCCCAACCTCTTTACAGTAGCAGCACTTACCAACGTAAGATGTATCTGACTCGGGCTCAGAAGACACAGGCTTGCCATGATTCAAAATCTGGACAACTTTGTCTTCACCCTTGTCAGCACTAGGTTTAGTAAACCTACCCTTCTCCATTATGAGATTATACAGGGTACTCTTCACGTTTGGCTCAACTGTCTTGAGCATATCATGCAGTTCAGTCAGCGTCTTCGTTAAGCCTTTCTTGATATAGTTCCTTCTGAACTTATCATAGCTTGACGGCAGTGACTGCAGAATGATCTCAGTTGCCAATTCTTGGCTAACTGGATAATCCAGTTTCCTCAGGTTATCAATGTAACCCATCATTTTACTGACATGAGGACTCACTGGATGATCATTTGGTAGCTTGCAGCTAGTGAGAGACTTAACCAACTGGTATCTCTCCACTCTTACCTGCTCCTGAAATTTCAATTTCAGGCTGCTGATCATCTCTATTGGCGACTCCATGTTCTCATATTGCTTCAGCAAATCTGAGTCCATGGTAGCCAATATCAGATCACGCACATCTACCGCATCATTATAATGCTTATTCCAAGCATCATATACTGCATGAGAGGCATTGGACCCGATCCTCTCGGGGAGAGCTCTTTCAAGGACATAGTCCTTTCTCTCCTGCCTGAGGACTAGCCTCAGGTTCCGCGACCAAGTCAAGAAATTTGATCCGTTCAGTTTGTCCATCTCAAGGACAGACCGGATCGAGAAAGTGTTTTGATTGTTTGTGCTAGTCATAACTGAAATTTAGAGATAAATAGAGTTTTAGTTATTCAGTTCATAAAAGAGTAATCTTAATAACTTATAAGAAAACTCGCATTGCATTCAAAATTTCTTTGTTTAACCTCATAAGAATGCAATGATTCCGAGACCCATGTTCAGCTAAATCCAAAGTGGGCCACTGGCCGTCACCCAGAAGTAGCTTTACTTGGTAAGCATACACACAGCTAGTTATATCCATATAACTCTCGGTTGTGGATTGGGCCCAAGGCCCAATACACCAGATGTCTCAAGGCCCGGGACTCCCGATGGCCCAGTCAAGGAAACCAATCTCTTACAGCCAAATAATCACTAAAGTCTGGGACTCCCAATGAAATTAGTGACTATATACTACTTTACTTACGCAAAAACAGACACCTCACACTGTAAGCCATATCTGTAATTGAATAAGCGTTAAGTAGCTGACAAGATTGGGCAAGACATCCAAGCTTGATATTGGTTTTGAGGATTTTAGGTTTCAATAGATTTCCTCCCAAAATAGAAGATTACTATTTTGGGAAACTTTCCATTTCAGGTAACTTACTAAATTTGGAAACTTTCTATTTAGGGAAACCTACTATTTTAGAAACTTTCTAAATCGGAAACATACTATTTTTAGAAGTTTCCTAACATGCCAAAATTAGAAACTTCTAATATTAGAAGCTCTCTAATTTAATGTTTTATTAAAGTTTTCGGTTGGGTCACAAATTATAGGCCCAATTCTTGGCCCAAGACCACAGAATTCCAATTGGCCCAATAATTTGACATAACCGAGTCGGTTCATTAATTCTGGTCCAAGACCAAATTAACTACTAAATCCAACTGGTTATTTACTAAACCAGACCAGCTCTAAATTATTTGGTCCAACCAAATCAAACTTAGACCAGCCTTCGGTTTAGGTTAAAATTCAATTTTGAATTTAAATCCGGTCTAACCAGAAATTAAATAATACCAATTGTATTAAATAATTTCCAGCAAACCGCGATTTGGGTTAACCGCTTGAACCACCAATTAAATTGGATCGGTTCGGTTAAGTCCAAAATCAGGAAGAAACACCTTGTGTTTTAGCCAATTTTGACCTAACTTGCGGTTTTGGCTAAAGCAGACAATGAACCACAATCGGTTTGATCGGTTCATTGTCGCGGGTTTGGGAAAAACGAACCACAATTATCAAGGCTTTGAATTGTTTTTGTCTTTAGCTTAAAAACAAAAACTTGATGATCGCTAACCTAAACCTTATACAAATCGTTTGATAATTAACTCACCTAAAGTCAAAATGCGAGCGTGATATTCACTTAAAGACAAAAAGAATTTGTATAAGGTTTTCCAAATCGTTTAATACATAATTCAATAATTGCTTATCCCAACATCATGACATAATCGATCGCTTATTGCTTATTTAACAAAACGATCATGTTCTTCACTTAAAGACAAAAAAACGATTCTTAAACATTAACAATTCACACAAAACGTTTCTTTATAATAAAGCAAAGTCAACATCCGATTGATTTGATAACGATTCATACAATAAACGATAATTGATTATTCAATTCAAAATCGATTCATACGATTCTAGGTTTTCAAAGTTTCAATCAATTTTACTCATTAAAATCGATTCATCAAACTAATAAACAACCTAGTATGATCCAAAAAGCAAAAACCTAACGACCTAGGCTCTGATACCACTGTAGGATTATGTGTGTTCATTGGTGTAATTGTCAGGTTACAACCTAGCACATAATCAACTAGGATCTAGGTGATTTGCAGTTGAATCATAAACAGATCAGAATCATTACCTTATGATTGCAGCGGATTGATCAAAGGAATGAAGAGATCACAGAGAGCTGATGATAACCGGCTCCTCCTAGGTATCCACACGCTTACAAGCTACTGGATCAGGCTGCTAGACCAAGTTGGAATCAACAGAGAGAGAGAGGAACGGCTGGGTCTGTAAAATCGCAGATGGGGTGTATACTTGCCCTAGGCTGCGCCTCCTCCTCACTTATATGGGCCCAAGTTATTAAACTAATGGCCTATTAGGCTTTTGGGCCCAAGACCCAAATCAGACAAAAACCTGTATTTGTCTGGCCCAATTCTCTGTACAAATACAGTAAATGCCTTGCATCTTACCGTATTAATTCCTTGTTAACTTTCCCGTTAGCTATGGTGTGTGACCCTTAGGGATCATACAATACTGGTTATAAGTCCTAAACTTATAGATCATGAGCGGGCTCTAGCAAGTCATCATGATCACCCAGTATTTATGACTTATGTCTGATCTCGACACTTATCATACTTTCTAGAGATAGTACGGTAGATTTCAGGACATTCCCAACAGAACGGTCAAGACCTTCTCCTTCATCTAGTGTCTTTAGCCTTTGAGTGAGATCTCTTAATAAGATGGACATCAGCTCAACAATATCATTGATTGCTACTTATTCGGCCCCTACCATCTCACATTCTTCATTTACTAGTTCAGATTCCACCCCAACCATAGTGGTTTCTTTCGAAGCTACTTATTCTATCAATTCCTTATGCTTTTTCTCCCTGATTTTCATCAATTTCCCCTCTTTTTTTGAGACAAGCTCTACTGAGATGTCCCCAGTTTCTACAGGTTAAGAACTTGGATGGAAGCCATGTATAAGAAGAATTTTTAACCACATTTTCCTTTCCTTTGATGTTGAATTTAATAGACCTTAGCAACTCTTTTTTTAAATCTGCCTTAACAAAAATATTTGTCACTTTAAAGTCCGAGCATTGAGCTGTTTCTGGGTGGAGTCTATCGGGAATACCAACTGGACTTGACACGAAACTTAGACCTTTCCACAAATACATTTTCATCGGGACTATGCTCAAATGGACCCATAACACAACTGACTTCCCTTCGGGTTGAACGTCTTCTTCGAACGGAGTCCACTTATACATCAGAACTGGAACATCCGTCAAATTCCACATACCTCTTCTCATCACTCTAGTTCGATCCAGAGGGTCACATATTCTGAATTTCATTCTCGTTGCATTGACAATAAACACATTAAATCATCTGAGTCTTTATCTTAAAGACCAAATTTTGTTCACAATGGCATGGACATTTGCTATGTGAGGAGCTTTGGCTAAGAACCTCCCTATTAAGAAATCCTCCCAGAGTGGTTAAGAATCCTTGAAAATCTCGCCTTGAAAATCTTGACATAAAGATTATTTCCCTTGATCACCTCAGACTCCCTCGACGGCCATGATACCCATCGAAGGCATTTGACGGCGCCGAAAAGCTACCTTGCTGAAGCCGTTAATCTGGAAGCCCAAATTGCCACTTTTGTTTTGCCTCAGAGTAAAAATCACTGTTTTATTTATCCAAACTAATTGTTGATCATGATCCATATCCTGATCCTAAACTAAGAATAAATATTCAACGAATAAACAGATAATACTAATCGAAGAAAGCCAACGCTCGACACCACTACTACTATCGCACTTCCCAGAAAATAAGAGAGAAATACCGACTATCAAGACAAAGATAACATCTTTAGACAAAAAAATCCCAAACTCAATCCGACAAACATGAAAACAAAAATGGAAAAGGCACTAACGGCGTACCGTTACCGACAATCAGAAACGACCAAGAACACCCGGAAATTCAGAGAGTACCAAAGCCAGTAAAACACCACGGCCATCATAGACTGGAAATCATCGCCTCACCTTTGTAGCAAACATAATCGCAAAACTTGGGCTTACAATCTCACTGAATAAACCCAAACATGCTCACATAATAGGAGACCCACTTGAAATCTAAAACTGTTAACCTTTGACAGAGAGGGGGGATATGCAAAAGTACGACGCTGGAAAATCTGAACGCCGGCGACAACCTTGGACAAGTTGTATATGGAACTACCACCATGATATTCCGAAGGAAGAAACCGAGATTGAGAGACGAAACAACAACCAAAATATGACTGACCACTACCACGAAGCAGGAACCAAGAGAGAAACAAGATTTCTTCCGTTTGATAAAGAAACCGCGTCGCCACACACCATCTCAGAGCCACCACATAGAGATTCCGCCGAGAAGGAACCGTACTGCATCAAAAAAACCTTTGCACTGAAGACCAAAGAAGGCACATAAGGAAACAAGAAAAACGAAGGAGTGCATCATAACTTAGTTTTGGGAGAGAACATCTTCTTTGCACTACAAAAAACAGCGTTTTTGCGACTGCACTTTTAATTGCAGAATAGTCGCTAATCGCTGTTTATGACTAGTTTACGAATAATTATGGTAGTTGTAAATCCATAGTCGCTAAATTGTATAGCCGTATTAATAGTCGGCGAGTTACAACTATTTATACGACTAATAATAGTAGTCGGCAATTAGACGTAGCTTAATCGCAATATATAAGGACTAACGTCAGACTACACGGCGACAACTATGTGACTAAAGGATGTGTCCACACATAGTCGGAGAAAAATAGTCATCAAATATTCATTAAAATAAGTGACTATTGGGAGATTAATATGTGACTGTCTAATATAGTCACCAAGTAGTCGTAACAATTGGCCACTATGTACCGACTATGGAACAACCATATTAACAACTATCCATGGACGAATCAGAAAATTCATATACGATTATGGTACTTATTCAGACACTACTTGTCGACTATTACGTGATAACAAGGATTTTGCAATCCTTTGAGGTACCAATTCCTCAAGCTTATCGTGTAGCCTTGAAGTATCGAACCTTTTTGGGACGGATAAAACCAATAAGAACACACTAAACCTCTAGAGTCAAATCACCCAATTAAGTTTTAGTTCTAACAATCCTAGCGAAAACAATTCAAATAGAAGTAAACAAAAAGGCAAATAAATGAAATGAAATCAATCAATGATAAAGATAAGGCCTAAAGGTTAAGGTCAACGGACAGGTGACTCGGGATGATCATAGATCCGAATTCAAACTTCATAGAAGCTAACCTCCTAGCATGGAACACAACAAGTCGATCAGTTTAATCTCTTAATACTAACCTCTTTACTTAATCCTAATCCAAGAACAAATTCTCATTTGTGAATTAAAATCATGCAAGCATTCAAACAGGTTCCAAACAACCAACAATCAATCTAAACATACATTTTCATGTGCTAGAATGTGAAAGTTCTATCAAATCTAGAAACTGGAATTTCATCGAAAACAAGGTGATCAAGAAATCCTAAACATCCTAATCAACGCGATCAAGGTTAATTAGGCACTAAACACACTTTGATAGACGATATTTTAAACAATTAAACATTAGAAATCTATTGATCACCCCTAATCAACCTAATCCTACCTAACCCATAAGCCCTATGAAGAACTACTCACTAATCATCATATGAACAACAAAATCCATAGAAATAGTGTTGATCATTGAGAATTAGAGATAGATTGGGAAATCAAAGGAAGAAATCACAAGAAAAGAGTACTAGATTAATCCAAAATCAAACTTGTTCTTACAAAAGGGTTTTTAGCAACAAAACAAGCTTAAGAAACAAATGAAAATAGGTTTTTGGCTTAAATAGTCAATATGGTGCGAACCGGGTCAACCCGGAACAAACCAGGTGTTGACCTGGCTCCGAAACAGTTTCTGGGGCGCGTATCGGTCTGGTCGGTCGATACACCGACCGATACGAGCTATCGGATTTCCTGGGCAAGAAGTGTATCGGTCCACCTGGCCGATATCATGGCCGATATGCGTGCACAAAAATTAATCCGAGACCCTGTATCGGTCTGCCAATCAATATGCATGCCGATACGGTCTCCTGGGTTTTGGTCGAGGAACTGTATCGGCTTGCCTGGCCGATATCCAAGCCGATATGAGTCCTAGGATTTTCTTCCGAGAGTGTGTATCGGCCACCCCAACCGATATGGTGGCCGATATGCCTTCCAGCTGCTTCTTCCTTAGTCTTTCGAGCTCTAGACTCCACTTCCAAGCTCACCAATGCGCCTAGACACCTCCAATCACCTGCAAAACACAAGAAACACTCCAAATGCAAGCCTAAAGTGCCTACTCCTAGTCCTAAACAACTCTATACTCTAGATGCGAAAATGACTCGACAAAATGGCATGAATGATGGTGAAATGGAGTCAAAACAAGAACTATATACAAGCCTAAATGCATGAAAATGTATGAATATCAATTCCCCCAAACTTGAATATTGCTTGTCCACAAGCAAGCATAAGTCAATCAAAATAAATTGGGGAAAAGTTTTGAAGGTGGGAGCTCATATCCAAAGGTTCAATCAAGTTTCAAACTTCATTTCAAGTCTATACAACTAAAGTGCAACCGAGAAAATGCCTACTCCAAGGATATAGCCATACTCATCAAGACAATACTTTGAGCTTAACCTTCAACCTTCACAAGCATTCAAATCAACTAGCTCTTTGACATTGATTAAGCATTTCAAGTGGATCTTACTCACAGCAAAGTGTGATCAAACTCATTTGGCAAGGGTTAAGGTCTTGAGATAAAGATGATCTCAATCAAAAAGAGGGGTTTCTCCATAAGCCTTTAGGTTCTCTCAAGAAGAAATGAATGAGCACATAGTAAAAGGCTAAGAGTATAGAAGCAATTGGTGCATACTAGAATCGATTTCTGTCTACCCATTTCCTAATGACTTCTACTCTTACTCTAGCCCACCTAGTTTGAGTCTACCCTTTGTCAAGGCTACTTTTGCCTCATCCCTCTTTCTCAACCAAACACTTCCCAAGAATACTCCCAAGGATCATTCAAAACCTTTCAAAACAGTGGCAATTCTTTTCTTTAGACTTAGCTCAAATACTTCTTTCTTTAGCAATGGCCTCTTTTCACAAACTTTCTTTTTCTTTAAGTTGAGCACTTTGGCTTCTTTTCATTTTCAAAACATGAGGCACTTTTTCTTTTAAAACACTTAAGCGCTTTTCTCTTAAAACACTTTTGCCAACAACATAAGATCCCAAATCAAACTCCCTTTTGTTCTTTCCCTTTCAAAACCCTTCCCCCCAAACTTCAATCTTAGCCTAGTGCAAGCTAAAGGTGGTCAAGCTTGCATCTACACAGAAAATTTCAACTAGTCGCCTCAAACTCAACACCATTTACTTAGCTCATTCCAAGAGGCCTACCTCCAAAAGAGTGTTTATGGGCGGAAAAGAAGGTGGTTAAGGGCGTGGAAGCTATTCAAGCCAGCAAGTGTGGTAAAAGGGAAAAGAATGCTTGAATATTTTGGAGGTATCCATGAGTTTAAAACACTAAGAAGGAGCAAGATAATTGTAAGTCAAGTTAAGGTTCTCACTTTTAAATAGAGCTAGCATCAATTCAAAACAAGTTCTAGCATCGAATCAAGGTTCAAAGCAAGCTATCCAAGTAGGTTCGTTCTAGCTTTCAAGCATTTTTGGGTTACAACCTTAGTGTGATCTATCTAGCAAAGCTAGCGTATGAAACAAGTTTTACTCGCTTAAACCTTATGAGGAAATTAAATCATTTCTCCCTATGCAAACACATCCTATATGATGCAACTAGACTCGATCCTAAGATGCTTTCTTTTTGTGAAAATTTTTCAATTTTTTTTTTAATTTTTTTGGTTTTTCTATGCCTTAGATGCAATGCATGCGACTCAAAGACAACAAAAATAAGATGAAAAGAAAACATGATTAGCAACTAGTCTCTCCCCCAAACTTAAATCACACGGTCCCTTGTGTGATCTATGAAAGGAGAAGAGACCGAAAACACACAAAATGCAAACAAAGAAAAGAAAAGAAAAGAAGTATGTACAAAGATGGAGTGTTACCTTGCTAATTGTGGAATGATGGAGCTGATGATTCCCCCATGGAGTATGTCGGGTTTGATGAAGAGCAGGATGGTGTCCTCATGGCTCTTCTCTTTCGCCTTTTGTCCTCTCGTGCGGAGTGGCGGTGAGGCTCGTAGTAGGAATCGGCAGCCATGCGCGCAGCTCCTCCCGTCTCATGTCCAGCAACTGAGTACCTCCCCTGCTCTAACTCTGTCTGCTCAACCAGATCATCGGCTTCACCGATCACTTCCTCAGTCGCTGCCCGTAGCTCCTCATCCAAACCAGTCGGGGCCTCTCGGGATGTGGAAGTCTGTCCCGTAGCGCCACTCTTATCTTTCTTTCCCGCTATCATCTTCAGAACCTTGGTGACTTTCTTCAGGCAGCTAGCTAATTTCTTAATGTTTCTTCCATGCCATTTACTCTGCCTTTGGAGGTCCCTGTTCTGGTCCCTTAGCGCACTGACCGTCCGGTTCGCGATCGGATCATCCAATGGCTTGATGTAGTACCTGTGCAGCCCATACACCCCAGCAGGTGCGTTGGAAGAATCTGAACCGGCTGCAGGTGCTCTCCGCGGTCCGCGAGGCTCGAATTGGTGTTCCATAGCCGGGAGAAACCTCACGTTAGCCTGGTTTGTTGCAAGGCTTGTGATGGTGGGGTTCGGAAGCAGGTACTTCTCTTCCATTGGCAAATCTGAGCACATCCTGTAGATTTGGCGACCCGGAGGCGGTCTAGAACCCAGAATGTGGTATCTGATCAGCTGAGGCACGTCTAACCATCCCACCGGCGTAGGCTGTCCAAATGTCTTCTCCTCCACACTGCCTTCCAGTTTAATCTTCTTTGCCTTAAGTAAAGGCGTGATTAAACCACCCATGGTGAACTTGGGGTCAGAGTCCTTGACGGAAGTTGCCCAATCTCGGTGAACCCCAAACTGCTCTACTAGAATGGCTGTGAAGCTCGGTGGGCGTTCAACGGGTGGTATCTTCGTACCGTTGGGGAACGTGCGCAGAAGTGGCTGTAATCCGATGTACAGAAGATTCATATCCAGTTCAGTGACTTGGCTTGTCTCCTTTCTAGCACACAGAGTGTGGGCTAATGCCTTGTGCACGTACCTAATAGCCGGGTGTCGGATCCTTGCAGATTTCATGGCTCCCAACTTGAATGGTCCATCGGCTATCATGTGCCACAATCCCTCGAGGTATTCCTTTTCAATGGGAATGGAAGGGCCTAGCTGAGCACCATTCTCCTCAAAACCGAAGATGGAACTTATCTCCTCAAAAGTTATAGAGTACTTCTTCCTGCCCATCGTGAACTCTATCTTTCCACGGCGCACTTTGTTGGATCGTTTAGTGTTTCCTGATTCAATTCTCAATTGATTCATCCTACTAAACATGCAGATCTAGGTTCTCTTATTTAGAAACTTAATGGATCTCACCTTTTACCTTGTTTATGCAGCGGAATGGGAGGTAAGGTCAGAGATCAGCAGAACCACCAAGAGATGGATCCTCCAAAGGCTCACACACGCACACCGGGAATTTGGCTGCTAGACCGAGCAAGAAGGAGGCCCAGAGAGAGAGAGTTGGCGGCGCAGGGGAGAAGGGTTAGAGGAGAAAAGACTTGGTTTTAGTTTATAAAACCCTTCTTTAACTCTATTGGGCTTTTAGGCCCAATTCCCAGTCTGATTAAATCCCTTGGATTTAATCAGGCCCTTTAGTCTCTCTAAGCACAGTAAATGCCTAGCACTTTTACCGTACTTCTGCTAAACCGTTCTTTTCGTATTTTCCCGTTAGCTTAGGCGTGTGACCCATATGGGATCATATAATAAAGGCAATAAGTCCAAGACTTATAGATCATGAGCGGACTCTAGCAAGCCATCATGACCCCCAGTATTATATGACTTATGTCTGATCATTGACATACTCTTACTTTCTAGGGACAGTACCGAGATTACTGGACACAATTCCAACAATCTCCCACTTGTACTGGAATCTCTGTATTCATAATCCTTTTGTCTCAATATCTTGATTAGTCATAAGGCAAGATTAGTGTCATCCTTATAAAGCCTAATCTTGTTCATCGGACTCTGATTTGATACTGACAATCCAAACGACTCGGGAAAGTCCGTTTGAGCATGGCCATGCATTTTCCAGTATTCAAATCTCCGATTGGCCTAGAGATATTCACTCCATTTATATTGGAGGGACAAATCCCGTCTTGTTCCATCACTGTAAACTACTCACTTCATAATACACCCAATCAAGGTCCTTATAACTATCGCTTAACGACATCATTAGACAAAGATCAAAGCGCATTAGTTCATGTGCAGTCACATGCATGCGAACTCAGGTCTAAGGACTATACTCTATAGTCGTAGTAAGAATCTCTTATGACACAGATATAAATATCCTGAAGAGTTCTTATAATCGGGTCTTGTCCGGTCGTATGTACCCTACATACACCTATGTACTGACTTTGATGCCGCGCATCTATGACACACTGAGACTTTGTCATAAGTCACATACCAATCTAGTCTCACACGGTTGTTGGTGTTCCAATTTCAGCAACCTTTGACTAGGGACATGATGATATAAGCCATCTATCAAATATAGGATCTCATGATCAAGCTAAATGACTTTGATAACTCAAGATCAAGTCACTTACTTCGATGACCTATAAAATGGTTCATATCATTTTGGAACGATTATTTCATCACAGTTAAAATAATCTTGAAATAATAATTTCATTAAACATAAGAAAAATGTTTTACAAGAACATATGAAATAACTAAATAAAGCCCTCAAACTCCCACTCAAATTTAGATTACATTTCAATGTCTCTAATGCCTACAGCTTCAGTCAGAAACTCGAGCTTAGGCCTTGGGAGTGGCTTTGTCAACGGATCAGCGACGTTATCATCAGTCTGAACTCGGCTGATCTTGACTTCCTTTCTATTAATGATGTCACGTATCAAGTGAAATCTTCTTAGAACATGCTTGGATTTCTGGTGTGATCTTGGTTCCTTTGCCTGAGCAATAGCACCATTGTTATCACAAAACAGTGCCAGAGGCTCAGCCGCATTTGGTATCACACCTAGTTCAATAATGAACTTTCGTATCCAAACAGCTTCCTTCGCTGCTTCTGAGGCGGCGATATATTCAGCTTCTGTAGTGGAATCAGCAACGGTGTCTTGCTTGGAGCTTCTCCAACTGATTGCACCGCCATTCAGACAAAAGATATAACCGGACTGTGACCGGAAATCATCTTGGTCTGTCTGGAAACTTGCGTCCGTGAATCCACTGACTTTAAGCACATCACTTCCACCGTATACCAAGAACTTGTCCTTAGTATGTCTTAGATACTTCAGGATGTTCTTGACGGCAATCCAATGGTTTTCACCTGGATTTGACTGGTATCTACTCGTCATGCTCAATGCATAAGCAACATCAGGACGAGTACAGATCATGGCATACATGATAGATCCTTTGCAGATGCATAAGGAATATTCTTCATGCGCTCAAGCTCAGCAGCCGACGTAGGGCTCTGCTTCTTGCTTAGCGTTGTGTCATGTACCATTGGCGTGAAGCCCTTCTTGGAATCTTTCATGCTGAATCTTTGTAGGACTTTGTCAATGTATGAATCTTGACACAAGCCTATCAGCCTTCTAGATCTATCCCGGTAGATCCTGATTCCAAGAACGTATGCGGCTTCACCCATGTCTTTCATGGAAAAACAACTTCCAAGCCAGTCCTTTACCGACTTCAGCATTGGAACGTCGTTTCCGAGAAGCAGTATGTCATCGACATACAGAATAAGAAATACTATCTTGCTCCCACTAGTTTTCTTATACACGCATTGTTCTTCTTCGTTTCTGATGAAGTCAAATTGCTTGATCGCTTCATCAAAACGAAGATTCCAGCTCCTCGATGCTTGCTTCAATCCATAAATGGATTTATGAAGCTTGCATACTTTCCCAGCATTCTTTGGATCTATGTAACCGTCAGGTTGTGTCATATACACATCCTCTTCCAGAATTCCATTCAGGAAGGCGGTTTTCACGTCCATCTGCCAAATTTCATAATCATGAAAAGCTGCAGTTGCTAGTAGAATCCGAATAGATTTCATCATAGCCACTGGGGAATAGGTTTCATCATAATCCACACCGTGAACTTGTCTGAAACTTTTTGCCACCAACCTGGCTTTATAAATCTGGACATTTCCATCCACGTCAATCTTCTTCTTGAAGATCCATTTGCACTCGATGGCTTTTACACCAGCGGGTAAGTCAACCAACGAAAACACTTGGTTGACCGACATGGAGTCCATTTCGGAATCAGTGGCCTTGCGCCACTTCGAGGAATCTGGGCCCATCATGGCTTGATTGAAGTTCGATGGTTCATCACCATCAATGATCAAAAGATCATGACAGTTAGTCACGAGGAATCCTTGATATCTCTCGGGTTCGTGACGGATCCTCCCGGATCTTCGAACTTCAGGTACTACAGGTTCAGGCACTACAATTTCTTGTAGGTCCTCCTGCTGCTCTTCCTCTTCAGGTTGAGCAGTATCCTGCTCATCTTGAATTTCTTCAAGCAGTACCTTACTCCCATTGTCTTTCTTAGAGAGAAACTCCCTCTCAAGAAAGTTACAATCCCGGGCAACAAAGATCTTGTTCTCGGAACGTAGATAGAAGTAATAAGCCTTGGTTTCCTTCGGATAACCAATGAAGTAGCATTTATCAGACTTTGGTGTAAGCTTGTCTGAGATTAATCTCTTGACATATGCTTCACAACCCCAAATTCTAAGATAAGACAGCACTGGAGCCACTCCAGTCCATAATTCATATGGTGTCTTTGCTACTGCTTTCGATGGCGCTCTATTTAGAGTGAACACTGCTGTTAGCAGAGCATATCCCCAAAGGGATATTGGAAGGTCTGTATGACTCATCATAGATCGAACCATATCCAATAAGGTCCGATTTCTCCTCTCAGACACACCATTCCATTGAGGTGTTCCAGGAGGAGTGAGTTGGGACACGATCCCACACTCTCTTAGATGATCACTGAATTCTTGGCTTAAGTATTCTCCTCCTCGGTCGGACCGAAGAGCCTTAATGCTTTTGCCAAGTTGGTCTGTACTTCATTTTGGAATTCTCTGAACTTCTCAAAAGATTCAGACTTATGTTTCATTAAATAAACATATCCATACCTACTGAAATCATCAGTGAAGGTAATGAAGTACTGATAGTTTCCTCTTGCATTTGTGGACATTGGGCCACACACATCAGTGTGTATCAGGCCCAATAAGTCACTGGCCCTCTCGTTAGGTTTATTAAAGGGGGCCCGGGTCATTTTGCCCATCATGCAGGATTCGCATTTCTCACATGACTCAAAGTCAAATGAGCCAAGAAGTCCATTCGAATGGAGCCTCTTGATGCGTTTCTCGCTGATGTGCCCTAAACGACAATGCCATAGAAACGTTCGGTTCTCCTCATTAGGTTTGAACCGTTTGGTATCAATGTTATAAATTGGCGCGGATTGATCAAGTATGTAAAGCCCATTCGTAAGAGGGGCACAACCATAGAACAAATTGTTGCGATTGAAGGAACATAATTTATTCTTAACTGAAAAATCATAACCTTCCAAATCCAACAAAGAAATTGAAATAATATTTCTGCTTATCGCAGGTACAAAATAACAATTATTGAGTTCTAAAATCAATCCCGAAGGTAAAGACAACAAGTATGTGCCTACAGCTAGTGCAGGAACTTTCGCTCCATTCCCAACTCGTAGCTCCACTTGTCCTTGCTTCAGCCTTCTACTGTTGCTGAGTGCCTGCATATTAGTACAAATATGAGCCCCACAACCAGTATCCATAACCCATGAGGTATTATCAGAAGTAGTTGTATTAACTTCTATAACAAAAATACCTGATGAAGAAGTCTCGAGAGTCTTCTTCTTCAATTCCTTTAGACCTTCTTGGAATTTCTTACATTCTCTCCTCCAATGCCCTGGTTCTTTACAGAACCTGCAGATGTCAGTAGGCCCAGCCTTAGACTTGGGCTTGGGCTTTGGCGTGTCCTTGTCCGAGACTTGGACAGCCTTAGCCTTTCCTTTATCCTTAGCAGAGGATTTCTTAAACCCCTTGCCCTTTTGCACCATAAGCACATTGGGGTCCTTGGCGGTTTTCCTCAAGTTGGGCTCTGCAGTCTTGAGCATTCCGTGAAGCTCAGGCAATGTCTTACTCAAGCCATGCATATTAAAGTTCAGAATGAACTGATCATAGCTTGCAGGTAAAGACTGCAGAACGATGTCGCAGGCAAGTTCCTGGCTGATAGGGCAGTCGAGTTTCTGAAGATGATCGAGATAACCCATCATCTTCAAGACATGAGGACTCACTGCCGCATTTGCAGCCAACTTACAGTCTAAGAGGTTCTTAACTGTCTGAAACCTCTCAGTCCTTGCTTGCTCCTGAAAAAGCGATTTCAGGCTTGCCATTATCTCGATGGGTGACAACACACTCTCGAACTGCATTTGCAGCTCAGCAGTCATTGTCGCCAACATCAGGCAATAGACATCATTTTCATCTGACGAATGCTTTTCCCAAGCATTATGCAGGGTCCTGGCAGCATTGTTAGGAGGCCTCTCGGGGAGGGGATCACGAAGGACATAATCCTTCTTCTCCTGCTTGAGGACCAGCCTCAAGTTCCTTGACCACGTCAGGAAGTTCGTTCCAGTCAGCTTCTCCTTCTCGAGAACAGACCGGATTGAGAATGTGTTTTGAGTGCTTGTAGTAGTCATAGCTGAAATATAATATAAAAAGGTTATTAGTTAATATGTTCAATATGATTAATCTTGTATTATACTTAATATGATTAATCACGCATTATATTCAATAACATAAGTTACCCTCAATAGAATATAATGATTCCAAGATCCACATATAACTAAGATCAAAGTGGGCCACTGGCCATCACCCAACCTTAGCTTATATCGGTAAGCCCTATGTCGGCTAATTATATCCGTGATATAACTCTTGGTTGTGAATCTGGGCCCGAGGCCCAATCCACTCTGATGTCTCAAGGCCCGGGACTCCCGATGGCCTAGTCAAGAAAACCAGACTATACAGTCATGTAATCATTAATGTCTGGGACTCCCAATGACATTTATGAATCACAAACCGTCTTATCCACGCAAAAGTAGACACCCTCACACTGTAAGGCCATGAATACAATTGAATGGGCTTCGACAGCTGACATAGACTGGACAAGACATCCAACGCTTGATATTATTTGAGGTTTGTAGGTTTATTAAAATTCATCCCAAAATAGAAGATTACTATTTTGGGAAACTTTCCTTTTTGGGAAACCTACTAATTTTGGAAACTTTCTAAAATTGGAAACTTCCTAAAATTGGAAACTTTCTAATAATGGAAATTTCCTAAAATCCAAAACATGCAAATCTAGAAAATTCTAATTTAAGAAACTTTCTAATTTCAAAATTTTGGAAACTTATTAATTTTAAAAATCGATTTTTATAATTATTTTATAAAAATAAATTTTAAATTAATCTGATGAAAAGACTCAAATAATTGGCCCAATTGTTTTAACTTCTTGGCCCGAGGCCCAAGAATTGGTTCATGTCCAAGACATAACCCAATTGCCCAATTAAATGACATAACCGATCTGGTTCATTAAAATTGGTCTTAACCAAAATTAATTACTACGATGACCACAATTGTCAACCGGTTATTTACTAAACCGGATTTTCTCAATTTATTTGGTCCAACCAAATCAAATTAGAAAATCACTGGTTTAGGTACAAAATCCAATTTTTCGACTTTGGATTTCTTATCCCGGTTTAACCAGAACTTAATAAAAATTATTAAATCTGTTTATTAAACCGCGACGTTTAATTTTAATAAAATTTTAAACCGAACCGAACCGAATTGGTCACGAACCAATCATGGTTGTGACCTAGCTCCACGATCACCATCGCCCAGCCGCACGCGATCCACGATCCACACGATCCACGATCCACGCGATCCACGATCAGCCGGACGGCCGAGCCTCAAGCTTGACGGGACGGTGATCGGACGAGCTCGGGCCGGTTGCTTCACGCGATCGCCGAGCGATCGGGACAGCCTTGGTCGAGACTCGATCCATCCGATCGGTCGGCCCTTGATCATGCGATCGCGGCCGAGAGATGCATGACGAGCTCGGTTTTTGATCGGGACAGGAGGTGAGCGGGTCGATCCATGCGATCGATTGATCCATGCGATCGGTTCACCTCTCGTCTGACGATCCGACGCATACCAATTCATATAGATTGGATCATGCGATTTCTTGTTTGTTTAGGTTTTTAATTCTTTGTTTCTTAAGTGTTTTTCCTTATCAGTAGATTGATTCAAAAACACTTCTTAAACAATCCTAAACAAGATTCTAAACAAGAAAAACCACAGAACCTGGCTCTGATACCACTGTTGTATCGTTTAGTGTTTCCTGATTCAATTCTCAATTGATTCATCCTACTAAACATGCAGATCTAGGTTCTCTTATTTAGAAACTTAATGGATCTCACCTTTTACCTTGTTTATGCAGCGGAATGGGAGGTAAGGTCAGAGATCAGCAGAACCACCAAGAGATGGATCCTCCAAAGGCTCACACACGCACACCGGGAATTTGGCTGCTAGACCGAGCCAGAAGGAGGCGCAGAGAGAGAGAGTTGGCGGCGCAGGGGAGAAGGGTTAGAGGAGAAAAGACTTGGTTTTAGTTTATAAAACCCTTCTTTAACTCTATTGGGCTTTTAGGCCCAATTCCCAGTCGGATTTAATCAGGCCCTTTAGTCTCTCTAAGCACAGTAAATGCCTAGCACTTTTACCGTACTTCTGCTAAACCGTTCTTTTCGTATTTTCCCGTTAGCTTAGGCGTGTGACCCATATGGGATCATATAATAAAGGCAATAAGTCCAAGACTTATAGATCATGAGCGGACTCTAGCAAGCCATCATGACCACTTTCTAGGGACAGTACCGAGATTACTGGACACAATTCCAACACACTTCTCCTCTCAAGGCTGCCTTTCTCAGGTTTATTGTCGCTTTCATGGTTTCAAGGAACTGGCAGGCCGAGCTCTGGTAGCCGTCACTGGTAATGCTGAAGAATTTGTTAAGGCCCATGTTCTCCACGATCTGATCGTAGTCTTCTAGCAGTCCAAGAGCTGTAAGGGTTGGGACGTAAGGATACCGTGTTGGCCAAAACTGTATCTTCTCCACCTTGTCATTGATCTCAGAAGGAGTATATTGCATTGGTGACGCATGAATCACCATCCCTCTGATCTTTGGAGCTTCTTCCTCGGCAGCTATCCCTTTTCCCTTCGAGGATGTTCCCACGTCTTGTCGCGGTGCTTTTGCTTTCGGTTGCGTGTTGGCTCGTGTTTTAGTCATTGTCCTACAATAGACAACTCAAGCAAAGAATGAGCACATAACACAATCCACCAACACAATCAATAATAACTTGAGACATCCATGATCAACAATTGAAAGCTTAACAATTTCATGAATTTTCGTTTTCAATGGAGCAAACAAGCTAAAACACCTCAACCATTCTCAATTCAAGCTCATCATAGGCATAATTCACCAACAAGTCAATCACATTCATAAGCAACTCACATTCTCAACAAACAAAGGTTCTCAACATGGATTTTGAAATTTTTTGTGAAACGAAACTCAATTAAATCGAGTAGTATCACAAACTTAAGCTTTTAACAACTCAACACAACATTAGAAACCATCAAATTAGAAACCCCCCAAAATTTTCGGAATCCAAATTTCTCAAGAACCCTAATTCACCAAAAATCAAATTCCTTCAATCCTAGGGCGAAATTGGCTATGGGCATTAATTCAAACACATATTGGGGAGGATTTCAAGCAATATCAATCATCAACAACCGAAAAATTCAAGTTCAAAATTTCCGGGTTTTTCAATCCGAAAATCTTGAGAAAGTTTGAGATGAAGGATGATGGTGGAGAGTGAAAGCAAGTGAAAAAGCTAATAGAATCGTGAGTTTAGAGCTTGGAATCACTGAAAACCGAGTTGAATTGAGAGAGAAATGGAGTTTCAAAGCCTTTGTGTTCTTGAGGGAAAAGAGTGGATTTGGGAAGGTGAAAGCATGAAGAATCGTGATGGGGAGGAGAAAACAAGGGAGAAAATCGGTCCAAACCGGTTTAATTTGGTTCATTAAATCAATTTTGGTCAAAATCCGGTTTGAAATCGGTTTAGGATCGAGAGAACTTACCTGGGCGAAGGGGCATATCGGCTTGGCAGACCGATATGCAACCCGATATGAAGTCTCGGATTATTTCTGTGAACGCACGTATCGGCCTGGCCAGCCGATACTGTGGCCGATATCATTTCTTCCTGAGAATCCGTATCGGCCTGGCCAGCCGATACGGTGACCGATATGAAGTCTCGGATTAAATTGCCCAAAACCGTATCGGCCTGGCCAGCCAATACGGAACCCGATACCGATTCCTGTATCCTTTTCCTTTATTCCTGTGGCCTTTACTCAACACCAACTGGTCCACAACCTCACCTAAAGACCAAAACCTGATAAAACTCAAAGCAAAACATCAAAAACAACAAGCGAAACATAATATGTACAGGGATAAACATGGGAATGTCTCCCAAGTGCGCTTTTGTTTAAAGTCGTTAAGCTCAACTTTTGCAAACCGTGATCTTAAGCTGAGGGAGGGCTAGAGAGTGGAATCGAAGTTCCTTCCTCTATAGCTTCTGAGACGGAGTAATGCTTGAGTCGTTGGCCATTGACCGTGAACTCTTCATCGGATTTTCCCAAAAGTACTACTGCTCCATATGGTCTCACCTCCTTCACTCTAAACGGTCCCGACCATCTAGACTTGAGCTTCGCGGGAAAGAGTTTCAACCGGGAATTAAAGAGCAACACAAGATCTCCTTCTTTAAACTCCTTCTGGATCAGCTTATCATGAAAAAGCTTGGTCCTCTCCTTATAGATCTTTGAGCTCTCAAAAGCCTCAAGCCTTATCTCGTCAAGTTCGTTCAGCTGAATCAATCTCTTCTCAGTCGCGGTTTTGATGTCAAAGTTCAGCAACTTGACAGCCCACATAGCCTTATATTCCACCTCCACCGGTAAATGACATGACTTCCCATACAGCATGGTGAACGGTGTAGTGCCCAACGGAGTCTTGAAAGCAGTCCTATACGCCCACAGTGCGTCATCAAGCTTTCTAGACCAATTTTTCCTTAAGGCTCCAACAGTCTTCTCCAAGATAGCCTTGATTTGCCTATTGGACACTTCAACTTGCCCGCTTGTTTGAGGATGATATGGTGTTGCAACCTTATGATTTACTCCATACTTCTTCAAAAGACTCTCAAATAGTTTGTTGATGAAGTGCGAGCCTCCATCACTAATCACAATCCTCGGAATTCCAAACCTTGGGAAGATGATGCTCTTGAATAGCTTTATCACAACCTTGGCGTCATTCGTCGGACTCGCCACTGCTTCTACCCATTTGGAAACATAATCCACAGCTACTAATGTCCTACTAGCATAGTATATGACATGGAGTTTCTTGTCTTTCCTCTGTCCAAGGACTGCTCCAACTGCGTAGTCACTTGCATCGCACATGATCTCAAAAGGCAACTCCCAGTCAGGAGCTTGGACAATCGGAGCACTAATCAAAGCTTCCTTAATCCTGTGAAACGCAGTCACACACTTATCATCAAACACAAAGTCTGTCTCCTTACACAGCAGACGTGTAAGTGGTCTAGCGATCTTGGAGAAGTCCTTGATAAAACGTCTGTAAAACCCTGCATGACCCAAGAAGCTTCGGAATCCTTTCACTGAGTTCGGCGGCTGAAGACTTGTCATCACCTCTATCTTTGCCTTATCCACTTCAATGCCATTCTCTGAAATCTTGTGACCCAACACAATCCCTTCTGTTACCATGAAGTGGCATTTTTCCCAATTGAGCACGAGGTTCGTCTCTTCACATCACCTTAAGACCCTGCACAAGTTCAGCAAACAGGAAGAGAAGGAAGAGCCATACACAGAGAAATCATCCATGAAAACTTCTACAATATCCTCGATAAGATCCGAGAAAATAGACATAATGCACCGCTGAAAGGTAGCCGGTGCATTACACAAGCCAAATGGCATCCTTCGATAAGCAAATGTACCATAAGGACAAGTGAATGTCGTTTTCTCTTGATCATTCGGATGTATCGGGATCTGGATAAACCCACTGTATCCATCGAGAAAGCAATAAAAAGGATGGTTAGCAAGACGCTCAAGTATTTGATCAATGAATGGCAATGGGAAGTGATATTTCCTAGATGCGGCATTTAGCTTTCTATAATCGATACACATCCTATGCCCGGTGATAGTCCTAGTGGGAATCAATTCATTATTGTCATTTTTAACCACAGTAATCCCCCCCTTTCTTCGGGACACAATGCACGGGAGAAACCCAAGTGCTGTCCGAGATAGGGTAGATTATCCCTGCATCAAGCAATTTAAGAATCTCTTTCTTGACTACCTCCTTAAGATTAGGATTCAATCTTCTTTAATAATTCAGTGGTCAAAGCAATCAATTCATCATCACTCAGCAACTCATTCACAATGACAGGATAAGTAGAGTTAGGGTCAAGAAATGCATACCGAAGCCCCCGCGGAAGGGGCTTTAACTCTACCTTTGGCGCTTTGAGCTCACTCCAATCATCAGCTACAAGCTTCTCCTTGCACAACTCAACTTCCTTTGCGCCATCAAAATCTATATCCATAGCAAAGACCTCTAGCTCCTTACCCACTGAATCTGATCCAAGCTCAATGAATTCAACCTCTCCTAGCAAAGGCTTGTGCGAATCAAGCGCTCTCATATAAGCCCAGCTTTCCTCTTGAAGGTACCCATACTCCCCACATTCCTTGTTCATAGTCACTTAAAACGGATCATCCATGTTTAACTCCTCAAGGAGTTCATCAGCTAGCTCCTCCATAGTCTCAATATAGAACATCTGCCCTTGTATGGTTGGCTTCTTCATTACCTTATTGATGTCAAAGTTGAGCACTATGTCTTTACCAAGGTTGAGGTCTATCTTCCCTCTCTTGACATCTATGATTGCACCAGCTGTGGCAAGAAAAGGCCTCCCAAGGATTAGAGGATCCTTTGGTTCTTCATCCATCTCCAATACAATAAAATCTGTCGGTACTTCAAATCCTCCTACTTTCACCGGAAGATCTTCTAGGAGACCAATTGGGTATCTCACTGATCTATCTGCTAGAACCAAGGAGATCCTACAAGCCTTGTAGGTGGAGAAGCCTAGCCTTTTAGCTACCGAGAAAGGCATCAAACTTCCTCTTGCTCCAAGATCACATAAACAACCTTCAAACCTAAAAGGACCGATAGCACATGGAAGAGTGAAACTGCCCGGATCTTCAAGTTTCCTTGGTACAATATTCCTTTGGATGATCGCACTACACTCATGAGACAACACAACCATACCTTGCACTTCCTTGGTTCTTTCCTTGATTGCGTCCTTGAGAAACTTGCTATATTGAGGAACTAGCAAGAAGGCATCAATCAAAGGCATGGTTAACTCAACATTCTTCATATGCTTTTCAAAGAGAGCTTTGTACTTCTCTAGTAGTTGCTTCTTGAATCTGCCCGGAAAGGGTAGCTTGGGCTCATAAGGTGGTGGCACAAACACACCATCCTTCTTCTTGAGTGTATCCTTCACTACAGCCTTTCCTTTCCTCTTAGCCATCTCACTATCACTCTCTTTGTTGAGAGCAGAATTTTCAGAATTCTCCTCCCCTTCTTGAACTTCAATGTCCTCATTGAGTGGAATCAGCCTAGGCGTGGGTACTTGACGTTGTTGCAGCTCCTTACCACTTCTCAATGTGATAACGTTGATGTATTCCTTCGGGTTTTGCTCAGATTTTCCGGGTAAAGTACCATGAGTTCGGGATGTAGAGGCATTATTGTTTTCCATGTTTGTGACCCTTGAAGTCAAGTTCTAAAGCTCACTCTTTAGATCCCTAACCTCCATAGCTCCTGAGACTTGCCCTTGAAGAAGTTGCTGCATCATACTCTTCAGCTCATTATCCACTCCCGAGGAAGAAGAAGTTTGTGGTTGTTGTTGTCCAAATCCGGGTGGGTATTGTTGCTTTGGAGCATAGCCTTGTTGACCTTGAAACTGAGGCTTATTACCAAACCCTTGTTGGTTAGTGTAAGGGACAAATGGCTTTGGTTGCTGAGCTTGTGAAAAGGCTTGTTACCCTTGTTGAGTAGCTTGTGCTTGAGATGGAGCTTGAGGATAGACTTGGTCTTGAGGATTGGCTACATTGGGGTTGCGGTATGAGAAGTTTGGGTGGTTTCTATAGTTTTGGTTGAAGCCCTTGTTGAAACCACCCTGTCCCGCAATGAAGTTAATCTCCTCTTGTGTCATATCTTCGTCCACACCATAGAGGAGTGGCTGAGAATCCTCATAGTTGCCCACAAAGCTGATTTGCTTTTGGCTTGAAGAAATCATCTTGTCTAGCTTCTCATGTAAGGACTTGATTTCCTTATCATACTTCTCATCCGTAGGAGATGATACTCTATTAGTCTGCTCGTAATCCTCATTGTAGTTCCCATTGCTTGTAGCAAGATTTTCAATTAGCTCCATAGCCTCGTCAACTCCCTTGCCTAGGAAGTGTCCATTGCTAGAAGAGTCTAGCATCGCCCTCATTCTAGGAAGCACTCCGCGATAGAGGTTACTGAGTAGTGTATCCTTAGTGAAACCATGGTGGGGGCACTGAGTAGTTAGCTTATTGAACCTCTCCCAAGCTTCAGCAAAGCTCTCTTTGTTGTGTTGCACAAACCCGGATAGCTCATTGCGAAAACGGGCAGTCCTAGTAGCTGAGAAAAACTTCTTCAAGAAAGCCTTCTTAAGGTCTCCCCAAGTAGTAATGGATCCTGGAAGGATGGTGCTTTCCCAATCCTTGGCTCTATCCGCCTAAGAGAAGAATAAGAGACACATCTTCAATCCATCATCAGTCACACCATTGAGCCGTGTAGTAGCACAAATCTTGTCAAATGTGTCCAAGTGCTGCAGTGGATCCTCAGATGCAAGCCCATGAAACTGATTGTTTTGCACCATGTTCATCACCATAGCCCGGATCTCGAAGTTGTTGTTGTTGACCGGTGGTGGAATGATCCCTTGCCGGTTTGCATTTGTATCCGGTGCATCTCCATCACCAATGGCCCTAGCTGGCCTTTGTTGCTCTTGCTGCTGTTGTTGATCCTGATTATTATCCATATCCGGCTGCTCAAAACCCACAAAGTCTTATTGAACTTCTACAACTTGTTCCAACCCAAGTCTCTCTACGTGAGCAGCTCTCTCTTGTGTGCGTCGTTCCTTTTCTAATCTCCTCTCGTGTGCTTTGATGTCTTCAACTCTTGCAACTAAGTTTGTTGTCCCTCGGCTGCGCAAGTTCATACACCTAACATCAAAGAGAAAGGAAGAAGCAAATTAGTAAAAAAGACTTGAACTAAAAAGGAATAGAAATCGAATTGATATATCCAGAATCCCAAAATGGCAACGGCGCCAAATTGATAACAAGGATTTTGCAATCCTTTGAGGTACCAATTCCTCAAGCTTATCGTGTAGCCTTGAGGTATCGAACCTTTTTGGGACGGATAAAACCAATAACAACACACTAAACCTCTAGAGTCAAATCACCCAATTAAGTTTTAGTTCTAACAATCCTAGCGAAAACAATTCAAATAGAAGTAAACAAAAAGGCAAATAAACGAAATGAATTCAATCAATGATAAAGATAAGGCCTAAAGGTTAAGGTCAACGGACAGGTAACTCGGGATGATCATAGATCCTAATTCAAACTTCATAGAAGCTAACCTCCTAGCATGGAACACAACAAGTCGATCAGTTTAATCTCTTAATACTAACCTCTTTACTTAATCCTAATACAAGAACAAATTCTCATTTGTGAATTAAAATCAAGCAAGCATTCAAACAGGTTCCAAACAACCAACAATCAATCTAAACATACATTTTCATGTGCTAGAATGTGAAAGTTCTATCAAAGCTAGAAACTGGAATTTCATCGAACAAAAGGTGAGCAAGAAATCCTAAACATCCTAATCAACGCGATCAAGGTTAATTAGGCACTAAACACACTTTGATAGACGAGATTTTAAACAATTAAACATTAGAAATCTATTGATCACCCCTAATCAACCTAATCCTACCTAACCCATAAGCCCTATGAAGAACTACTCACTAATCATCATATGAACAACAAAATCCATATAAATAGTGTTGATCATTGAGAATTAGAGATAGATTGGAAAATCAAAGGAAGAAATCACAAGAAAAGAGTACTAGATTAATCCAAAATCAAACTTGTTCTTACAAAAGTGTTTTTAGCAACAAAACAAGCTTAAGAAACAAATGAAAATAGGTTTTTGGCTTAAATAGTCAATATGGTGCGAACCGGGTCAACCTGGAACAAACCGGGTGTTGACCCGGCTCCGAAACAGTTTCTGGGGCGCGTATCGGTCTGGTCAGTCGATACACTGACCGATACGAGCTCTCGGATTTCCTGGGCAAGAAGTGTATCGGCCCACCTGGCCGATATCATGGCCGATATGCGTGCACAAAAATAAATCCGAGACCTTGTATCAGTCTGCCAGTCGATATGCATGCCGATACGGTCTCCTGGGTTTTGGTCGAGGAACTGTATCAGCTTGCCTGGCCGATATCCAAGCCGATATGAGTCCTCGGATTTTCTTCCGAGAGTGTGTATCGGCAACCCCAACCGATATGGTGGCCGATATGCCTTCCAGGTGCTTCTTCCTTAGTCTTTCGAGCTATAGGCAGGGTGTTTTGAAAAGGTTGCACCAGGTATCAGATCAATCTTATGTTCAAATCCTCTTAATGGTGGGAGTCCAACTGGTATGTCCTCTGGAAATACATCATTGAGATTCTCCAATTGCTCAAGTATCTTGGTTGGTTGCTCCTTCTCTAATGGTCTTGAAATCAACCCTTCTCTAAGGATCATGAGTAGCACCTGCTCTTAATGATTTATGGATTTCAAAAAATTGTTTGGTGAAATGTATAGGTTTGTTTTACTTACCTTAGATACTCTTTCCACTGCATTCTCCATTTCATGAACTTCTTGTGGTGTGAATGAAGTTAGATTTGTCTTGCGGTTGTTGTGGGTGAAGCAAACTAAGTTGGTACCACCATTGTGGATTATCTCTTTGTTAAAATGACAATGCCTACCTAGAAATAAATGTCATGCTTGCATTGGTACCATAAAAGATTTGACTTGACCACTATATTTGCCCACATTGAATGGCATCATGACTTGTTCAGCAATCCTTAGCTTAGTCTCATCATCGGAGCCACTTTAACCGGTATGGTCTACTTAAGTCCTAGCTTATCTTCAAAATATTTGCTAGAAACATTTTATCAAGACCCATTGTATATAATTAAACTACAATATGTTTTCTATTTGGACATTCTTTGGTTCAAACATGTCACTAGGAGATCTCCTTGTCATCAAGATCTCTCCAACCTCTTGATAATCGGTGATCACTTCTTTTGACTCAGCTTTCTCTTCTTCTGCCTCATTTTGTGACTCATAGTCTCCATTATCCTTGAGAATCATGATACTCTTGTTTGGACATTCCTTTGATAATTTTCCTTTCCCTTGACCCTTCAAGGAAGCTTCAAGTAATTTGTCGGGTCTTTATAGTGGAGCTTTGTTGTTCCTCAGGACTAGTTTTGATTACTTTGTCTTTTCATAGGCTGGCTTCTTGAATCGTGGCTCTACTTCTGTTTCCTTTCCCTTTTATTGACTCCTATGTGGTTGAGTCAAAGATGGTTTACTTCTGCTGGTGGATACCACCTTTCTTTTTATGTATTGCTCGGCTTGGATATCCAAGTGAAACAATCCTTCAAGGTTTTCATAAGGTTATATCTCTACATTGTGTGTTATGCGGTCTTGGAGTCCATCCAAGAATTGTTCCATCAAGGTTTCCTCTGAATATTCTACTTCCAGCCAGTTCTTAAGAGTTTTAAACTCTTCAAAATACTCTTCCTCTGGTTTGTTGCCACGTGATAGCTTTATGAACCTGTTTTGAAGGTATCTATTGTGAGCTAAGCAGATGCTAAAGAGTCCCTTCTTGTCTCTGAGTATTGGTAGTTGGTGTAAAATCCTAGGAAGAGAATCTCACACGAACTGGCTGAGAACAAAGATCTAGCCAAAGGGCACTCTCACTTTGATCCGTGGATAGAAGGTGGAAGCTTCACAACTGGCCGATGGTCTCTCTTTTCTCAACTCAATGGATATACGATGGATGTAACTCAGGAACAAGGTGGCTTTTCTCAAGAAAAAGGGGAATCCTCACAAGTTCGAACAAGACCGGCGGCCGCTAGGGTTTAGTCAACTTTTATCTGAAAATAAGATTGTAAGAAATTGCTTCATGATTTAGAAGACATACAAGGTGTTAACTAACCTTAGGGTTTTTGAAAATAATTAAAGGCATAATGGGCCTCTCAAAAACACAAGAAAATAAGACAAGGAAGTGAAGTGGTCCCTGTATCTCTTCTCGTGAAGTGAGCCTTGGATTATCTCATTAAAAATGTTAGTAGGAAAACCCTTTGGGAAAAAACAACACTAATGGAAAAAGTATAAAACTTGGTCCAAAAGATTTGCACGGTCTAAGTATCGACGACTTGAATGGTGAAGATCATAGATGGGCTGTTGGTTTTGATTATGGGCCATTCGGCTGTTGGGCTGAGCCAAATGGTTGGGCCTGGAGTAGGCTTGTGGACTTGGAAATCTCCTGCTCCAAAATGGTCTTCTTCATTGAAAAGGATTTGGGCTTGTCGAATGGCCCAATAGCTTCTCTATGGCTCATCTCGTCAATTGTCATGGCTAGCTGGTTCAGCACGGGATGATCATGGGCAAGTTGGTCCAAATGATCCATAATGTCCCCTCTCTTCTTTGTGTGATCAATTTCTTGTTGGAATTATGTCCAGTAATCTCTGTACTGTCTCTAGAAAGTAAGAGTATGTCAATGATCAGACATAAGTCATATAATACTGGGGGTCATGATGGCTTGCTAGAGTCCGCTCATGATCTATAAATCTCGGATTTATTGCCTTTATTATATGATCCCATATGGGTCACACGCCTAAGCTAACGGGAAAATACGAAGGAACGGTTTAGCAAAAGGTACGGTAAAAGTGCTAGGCATTTACTGTACTAAGAGAGAGATTAAAGGGCCTGATTGAATCCAAGGGATTTAATCAGACTGGGAATTGGGCCCAAAAGCCCAAAAGGAACTAGGCATAAGTTTTATGATTAAAACTTAACCTAGCCACCTTTCTACCCATGCCTCCTGCGCCAACTCTCTCTCTCTCTGCGGCCTCCCTCCTCTTCGGTCTAGCAGCCAATTTCCTGTGCGTGCGTGTGTGAGCCTTTGGAGGAGCTATCTCTTGGTGGTTCTGCTGATCTCTGACCCGTACCTCCTCTTTCCGCTGCAAAACAAGGTAACAGGTGAGATCCTTTATGATTCTGCAAGAGAACCTAGATCTGGCATGTTTAGTAGGATCAATTAATCTGATGAATTGAACCAGGAAATACTAAACGAATCCTTCAGTGGTATCAGAGCCATTGGTTCTGTTAGGATTTCTTGTTTAGAATCATGTTTAGGTTGTTTAGAAGTGTTTGAATCAATCTATTGATAAGAAAAACACTTAAGAAACAAAGAATTAAAACCTAAACTAAATCGAAATCGCATGATCCGATCTATAGTGAATCGGTATGCGTCGGAGTGTTGATCAGTTTCGGATCACACGTCCGGATCGTTTGGCGCAAGAGATCGCATGGATCGACCGAGAACGATCGCATGGATCCGATCGGTACGATCGCATGGATCGAAGCCGTACGCGTCCCATCCGATCGCGAGAGATGAAGCACGCGATCGCGTGGATGGACCGAGCGGATCGAATGGATCGATCGCTGCGATCGTCCCGCCATCGTCCCGCTCTCGACCCGACCGTCCCGTCCCGTCAAGCTCTCGGCCGATCGATCGCGTGAGGCTCTCGGCCGTCCCGATCGTGTGTTGCCCGCAGCCATCCCGAACGTGATCGTTTCACGTGACCTAATTGGTCGGTTCGGTTTGGCTCGAGCCGGTTTGGTTTGGCTTGTGATGGTTCGGTTTAAGACAATTAAAAATCTTAATCGTCACGGTTTAATAAACAGACTTAATAAAATTTATTAAAGTTCTGGTTAAACCGGGATAAGAAATCCAAAGTCGAAAAATTGGATTTAGTGCCTAAACCAGTGATTTTCTAATTTGATTTGGTTGGACCAAATAAATTGAGAAAATCCGGTTTAGTAAATAACCGGTTGACAATTGTGGTCATCGTAGTAATTAATTTTGGTTAGACCAATTTTAATGAACCAGACCGGTTATGTCATTTAATTGGGCAATTGGGTTATGTCTTGGACATGGACCAATTCTTGGGCCTCGGGCCAAGAAGTTAAAACAATTGGGCCAATTATTTGAGTCTTTTCTTCAGATTTAATTTAAAATTTATTTATATAAAATCAAAATCGATTTTAAATTAATCTGTTTTCAAAATCTGAAATTAGAAAGTTTCTTAAATTAGAAGTTTCTAGATTTGCATGTTTTGGATTTTAGGAAATTTCTATATTTAGAAAGTTTCCAATTTTAGGAAGTTTCCAATTTTAGAAAGTTTCCTATTTTAGGAAGTTTCAAATTTTAGAAAGTTTCCAAAATTAGTAGGTTTCCCAAAATGGAAAGTTTCCCAAAATAGTAATCTTCTATTTTGGGATGAAATTTTAATAAACCTACAAACCTCAAAAAAAAATATCAAGCGTTGGATGTCTTGTCCAGTCTATGTCAGCTGTCGAAGCCCATTCAATTGTACTCATGGCCTTACAGTGTGAGGGTGTCTACTTTTGCGTGGGTAAGACGGTTTGTGATTCATAAATGTCATTGGGAGTCCCAGACATTAGTGATTACATGACTGTATAGTCTGGTTTTCTTGACTAGGCCATCGGGAGTCCCGGGCCTTGAGACATCAGAGTGGATTGGGCCTCGGGCCCAGATTCACAACCAAGAGTTATATCACGGATATAATTAGCCGAGATAGGGCTTACCGATATAAGCTAAGGTTGAGTGACGGCCAGTGGCCCACTTTGATCTTAGTTATATGTGGATCTTGGAATCATTATATTCTATTGAGGGTAACTGATGTTATTGAATATAATGCGAGATTAATCATATTAAGTATAATGCGAGATTAATCATATTGAACATATTAACTAAAATCCTTTTATCTTAATTTTCAGTTATGACTAGCACAAACAATCAAAACACTTTCTCGATCCGGTCTGTCCTTGAGATGGACAAACTGAACGGATCAAATTTCTTGACTTGGTCGCGGAACCTGAGGCTAGTCCTCAGGCAGGAGAGAAAGGACTATGTCCTTGAGAGAGCTCTCCCCGCAAGGATCGGGTCCAATGCCTCTCATGCAGTATATGATGCTTGGAATAAGCATTATAATGATGCGGTAGATGTGCGTGGTCTGATGTTGGCTACCATGGACTCAGATTTGCGGAAGCAATATGAAAACATGGAGTCGCCAATAGAGATGATCAGCAGCCTGAAATTGAAATTTCAGGAGCAGGTAAGAGTGGAGAGATACCAGTTGGTTAAGTCTCTCACTAGCTGCAAGCTACCAAATGATCATCCAGTAAGTCCTCATATCAGTAAAATGATAGGTTATATTGATAACCTGAGGAAACTGGATTATCCAGTTAGCCAAGAATTGGCAACTGAGATCATTCTGCAGTCACTGCCGTCAAGCTATGATAAGTTCAGAAGGAACTATATCAAGAAAGGCTTAACGAAGACGCTGACTGAACTGCATGATATGCTCAAGACAGTTGAGCCAAACGTGAAGAGTACCCAGTATAATCTCATAATGGAGAAGGGTGGGTTTATTAAACCTAGTGCTGACAAGGGTGAAGACAAAGTTGTCCAGATTTTGAATCATGGCAAGCGTGTGTCTTCTGAGCCCAAGTCAGATACCTCTTACGTTGGTAAGTGCTGCTACTGTAAAGAGACTGGGCATTGGAAGAGAGATTGCATTAAATTCATGGAAGATGATGAGGAGTTGAAGTTGATGTATGAGACTACTTCCTCAGGTATTCATGTTATTACTTCAAGTTCTACCTTATAGGTATTGGATACTGGTTGTGGCACTGATATTTGTTGTAATATGCAGAGCCTAAGCAACAGTAGAACGTTGAAGGAAGGGCAAGTGGAACTGCATGTCTGGAAGGAGCTATGGATGCTGCCTCAGCCGTAGGGTTTTCACTTGTAGATGCCTTTGAGGCTTGGTTTTATTAAGTAATTGCTACAATGTACCTGCTTTAAGCAGAGTTGTTTTCATTTTCTTGTAAGAATTTGAATGTTTTTGTTTTGATAAAAGACAAAGTTTTTGTTCTTTTGATCTTAATGAAATATTAATTGTAGCACCCTATTCAAGGAATGGGTTTTATATCTTAAACCAAAGAGTGCCTAAATGTAACATAAATACCGAATTGGTTTAAATCTGATGAATTAAACCTGATTTTTCTTGGCATAAAAGTCTTGGTCACATTGAGTAAGTCGGATTCAGAAATCCCATAGTTATGGACTGTTGGGCTTATTTGATACGATATCTTATGAGACTTGAATTCTGCTTACTGGACCAAAAGGCAAAGGGCCCATCTTAGCCGAGCTAGAGAAAGGCCCAAAGGCTTATTGGAGATTGAACATACTCATGTATGTGGTCCGATGAGCAGTAATGCCAGAGAAAATTTCCTGTACTTCATTGTCTCTACTGATTACTTCAGTGAGTAAGACTGTGTTCATTTGATGAGACACAAGTCGGAATTCTTTGACATGGTCGAAAGAGTTCCAGAATGAGGTATAGAATCTGAGTGACAGAAGTATTAAGACTCTGGATTAGATCACGAGTGAAAATACTTGAGTCATTAATGGTGTGATCATCTGAATGAGTGTGAAGTTGTTTCACAGCTCAATTCTCCTGAAAACCTTGAGGTATTTCTGTGAGAAAGAATCAGATCTTATTAGAAATGATTAAAGATGAGTCACACAAATCTTCCATGATATTCTTTATGAATAACGCTCTAGAAATATCTAAGTTTACGCTGAAATAGTTCCACCAATATCAGTTGAAAGACACCACGTAAATGTGGATTGGAATCGATCCAAATTCGTCTTTACTGAGTATTTGTAGTTGTGCTACTTTGCTGGTTGTCCTAGGGAAACCAAGGCTTGTTACTTTTACGACCATTCTGTTTTCTAAGAAGGTAAGTTACTTTCCAAGAAGAACAGTGGGAGTAAAAGTATAACTCGAAGAAATTCGAGAAATACAGGAGGCTGCTCAACCTGTTGAGGGAGAGCAACGGATGGATTTACAGATTTCTGTACAATCTACACCTGTAGAGCCTGAAGTTCGCAGATATGAATGAATCAGTCACTAATCCGAGAGTGATTTCTCGTCATTGGTTGAACCTGATGATCATTGAAAGTTCGCATGATCTGATGATCATTGAAAGCGACGAATCTGCGAAATTCAAAGAAGCGAAAGTGAGCCCGGACTCCAAAAAATTACATTTTGTGTAAGTTAGCTTCATCGATCCATTCATGGATGGATGCAAACATATCGGAGTTGGAATCTTCGTTCTGTTGAAGTAGTCAAGGTTTTGACTTGAACAGGAACGAAATGGAACTGTGCGTTTACTAATAGATAAGTGGGAGCAATATTGCATTTCTCATAGTGTATGTCGATGACATACTGATTCTCGGAAATAACGTCCCAATGCTGCAGTCGGTAAAGGACTGGCTTGGGAGTTAGTTTTGTGATTGACATGGGTAAAGCCACGTAGTTCTTGGATTTTGGATCTAAAGATAAAGATCCAAAAGAGCTGGTAGGACAAAATCAGAGGATTCTTAAGTTACCAAAGTCCTACACGAAATCAGCAATCCAAGAAGGGTTTTATGCCAATGTCACATGGCAATACGTTAAGCAAGAGGCAGTGTCCTACGATATCTGCTGAGCTTAAATGCATGGATGAGATTCCATATGCGTCGGCAATTGAATCTATCATGTATGCCATGAAACGTACTTGTTTCATGTTGTTTTAATGTTAAGCAAGACAAGTAAAGACCAGTCAAATCCAGCAAAGAATCACTGGATTGCCGTAAAGAATATCCTAAAGTATTTGAGGAATACTTAGGATAAGTTCTTGATTTACGGAGAAAGTGAGGTGCTACGAGTCGGTAGAGTCTGAAAGGCAAGTTTCCAACGGACAAAGATGATTTCCGGTCACAGTCCGGTTATATCTTGTGTCTGTCTGGCGGTGCAAGGCACTGTTGCTGACTCCATGACTTAAGCTGAACATTTCGCAGCTTGGGAAGCAGCGAAAGAGGTTGTTTGAAAAGAAGAGTTCATCACTGAACTTGATGTGATTCCCAGCATAGATGAGACTAGCTGCACATCAGAGGTCCAAACACCTTGAGGGTAGGTATAACCTATTCCGTGAGATAAATGACAGAGATGTTAAGTAGATCAGCAAGTTTCAACGAATGAGAACGTTGCTAATCTATTAACGAAGCCACTCCTTAGGCCTAAGCACGAGTCGCGGACTGTTGTTGTAGGATAAGTGAAATTAAGATGTAGTCTTAATTTCAGTGGGAGTTAGTAAAGGGCTTTATTTAGTTATTGATATGTTCTTGTAAAACATTTTATGATGTTTAATGAAATTATTATTTCAAGATTATTTTAACTGTGATGAAATAATCGTTCCAAAATGATATGAACCATTTTATAGGTCATCGAAGTAAGTGACTTGATCTTGAGTCATCAAAGTCATTTAGCTTGATCATGAGACCCTATATTTGATAGATGGCTTATATCATCTTGTCCCTGGTCGAAGGTTGTTGAAATTGGAACACCAACAACCGTGTGAGACTAGATTGGTATGTGACTTATGACAAAGTCTCAGTGTGTCATAGATGCGCGGCATCAAAGTCAGTACATAGGTGTATGTTGGGTACATACGACCGGACATGACCCGATTATAAGAACTCTTCAGGATATTTATATCTGTGTCATAAGAGATTCTTACTACGACTATAGAGTATAGTCCTTAGACCTGAGTTCGCATGCATGTGACTGCACATGAACTAATGCGCTTTGATCATTGTCTAATGCTGTCGTTAAGCGATAGTTATAAGGACCTTGTTTGGGTGTATTATGAAATGAGTAGTTTACAGTGATGGAACAAGACGGGATTTGTCCCTCCAATATAAATGGAGTGAATATCTCTAGGCCAATCGGAGATTTGAATACTGGAAAATGCATGGCCATGCTCAAACGGACTTTCCCGAGTCGTTTGGATTGTCAGTATCAAATCAGAGTCCGATGAACAAGATTAGGCTTTATAAGGATGACACTAATCTTGCCTTATGACTAATCGAGATTTTGAGACAAAAGGATTATGAATACAGAGATTCCAGTTCAAGTGGGAGATTGTTGGAATTATGTCCAGTAATCTCTGTACTGTCTCTAGAAAGTAATAGTATGTCAATGATCAGACATAAGTCATATAATACTGGGGGTCATGATGGCTTGCTAGAGTCCGCTCATGATCTATAAATCTCGGATTTATTGCCTTTATTATATGATCCCATATGGGTCACACGCCTAAGCTAACGGGAAAATACGAAGGAACGGTTTAGCAAAAGGTACGGTAAAAGTGCTAGGCATTTACTGTACTAAGAGAGAGATTAAAGGGCCTGATTGAATCCAAGGGATTTAATCAGACTGGGAATTGGGCCCAAAAGCCCAAAAGGAACTAGGCATAAGTTTTATGATTAAAACTTAACCTAGCCACCTTTTTACCCATGCCTCCTGCGCCAACTCTCTCTCTCTCTGCGGCCTCCCTCCTCTTCGGTCTAGCAGCCAATTTCCTGTGCGTGCGTGTGTGAGCCTTTGGAGGAGCTATCTCTTGGTGGTTCTGCTGATCTCTGACCCGTACCTCCTCTTTCCGCTGCAAAACAAGGTAACAGGTGAGATCCTTTATGATTCTGCAAGAGAACCTAGATCTGGCATGTTTAGTAGGATCAATTAATCTGATGAATTGAACCAGGAAATACTAAACGAATCCTTCATTTCTCCATGGCACGGATAATATCTTCTTGGAGCTTCTTGTAGCCTGATGCATTCTTGGTACATTCTTCATTGCCGCGAATGGCTCGGGCTGATCGATAGCGCTGGCATGGGCTAGCTACGTCTGTTCGGGATTGGAATGACTCGGCATCACTTGCATTGCTCGTATAGCCTGGCTCAGTTATGACCTTAAAACAACATCATGTGTACAAAGGAGATAAATCAGTAACATTAAAGTTTAGTGAAATGTTTAACTCACCTGGAAGTACAAGTCTATAGGAATTGTTGTTGATACTCTCCGAATCTCGGAACGGCCCGTCTCCACTGGGTGCTAGTTTTGAAGTTTT
The DNA here is from genome assembly GCA_030180135.1 of Orychophragmus violaceus. Taxonomy (NCBI): domain Eukaryota; kingdom Viridiplantae; phylum Streptophyta; class Magnoliopsida; order Brassicales; family Brassicaceae; genus Orychophragmus; species Orychophragmus violaceus. Next base: position 67,846,055 of record CM058239.1, read on the forward strand.
CATTGGGTCATCTTCTTCTGCAGATTGTCCTTAGTTTTCTGATTCAACTTCTGTATGATTTTTTCCTTGCTTCCTCTGTCCTAACTGGCATGCTCCAGTGGCGGCAATGTCATCAAATCGAAGGGGGTCTCGCCTTAAATCCACAGACAATCTCAAACGGTGACAACTTACTAGCAGAGTATTTAACGTAGTTATAAGAAAAGTCAATATAAGAAAGACTATCTAACCATTTACTTATTTTATATAACATTTGTGGCCCTTAATAGGGTAGATAAGGTTATGTTGACAACCTTGGTTTGGCCATTTTTGGATGGCACATGGTATAGAAGAGCAGCTTGGTTCCAAATTTTCTCCAAAGTGTTCTCCAAAAATGGCTCAGGCACTTCCTGTCTCTGTCTGATACTATGGACTGTGGTAGTCCAAGTAACCTCACCACTTCCCTGAAAAACAGATATTCGGTCAATGCATACAACTCCTTGTCATAGGTGGAAAGTTGAGAGTGGCCCCATAGAGTTTCTCACTATAGTAAGCTACGGGCCTGCCTCTTTGAGTGAGAACAACTCCAATTTCTAAACCTAAAGAATCACATTTAATATCAAAGTTTTTTGTCAAATTGAAGCAATGTCAAAATATAAGCGTTAGTTAAGTGATCTTTGAGCTTCTGAAACGCCTCCTCTTGATATGGTCCCCATATGCAGCTACTGTGCTGAAATCCTTGACAAATAGTCTGTAGAAGGAAGCCAAGCCGTGGATTCTCCTGACATGTCCAATGCTGATTGGCGTGTGCCATTCTTTGATGGCCTTCACCTTCTTTTAATCCACATGTGATCCCTGAGAACTTAAAACAAAAACTAGGAAAACAAGCTGATCAGTGCAGAAGTTGCACTTCTTGAGATTAGCATAAATACCTTCTTAAAGAAGAGTCTATAAAATTGCTTAAAATGCACAATGTGGTCGGAAAAGCATTTCCTGAAAATTAAAATGTCATCAAGGTAAACGACAACAAACCTGCTGATGTAGGCCCTTAAGACATTGTTCATGAGCCGCATGAATGAGAACGACGCGTTTCTACGACCAAATGGCATTACGAGCCATTCGTATAAACCTTTCTTGTATTAGAGAGGTAGCATGAAAGGAGAAGGTGAGGAAGAAGTATTGAAGACAAGGACGAGACTCTCTCCTTGTTGAAGCTTTGGTGTAGCATAACATATTGAAATGGAGATCATGGAATGCACAACTCAACATTGTGCACATATTGTGCATTTTGTGATAAGGTGACCTAATGGTATCAATGCACAAGGTTGGAGTTGATCACTCTAAGGATGAATGAATCCTTTCTATCTCGGTCCACACCTATTTAAGGAAAGTCTTAAGGTCCAGAACATCATGCCCATACCTCTGAACTGCAGACCAGAAAAGTCACTATCAGCTTGGGACATAACAATGACCTGTCACTATCCATTGAGACCGTTGAACCTCTCTCTCTCTTCTGCCGAGCTTGTTTTGGATTTTACCTCTTAATACTTGTTTATTCTTTTGTTTCCCTATTTGTATACCTTATTTAAACTCTTGTAAACACTTTTTTGAATATACATTGAGAAATATTCTTCTCAAAACCGTCTCTCTCTCAACTCTCACTATAACGGCTCACAAGAACCCTAATCGGTTGCTTGTGAGTTCTCTCTTATTCTCTCATATTCTCTCACTCTAAACTCAATAATCTAACATGGTATCAGAGCATTAAGCTCATGTACCTTCATTACTTTCGCAAATCTCTGTTCTAAAAGCTTGAAATCTTTTCTTTAATTTGTTCGTGAAGTTCTTGAGAAATCGTTTCTATCCTTGAGAGTATTCTGTTCTTAAACTCTCTCCTTTGGTCTCTAAACTTCTGTTTGTACTTTTCCATCTTGAATACTCCCTCCTATTGCTATACATCAGGCACCAACTACCTAGTTTGGGCAAGGATTGTGAAGTCTGCTCTTGGAGGCCGTGGGCTTTGGAAGTTTGTTCTTGGCAGTGAAGCTCCAGTCCAGCAAGTGCAAGCTGAAGGCGTGGATGTGGTTCCGGCAGATGAAGAGGCTTGGACTCAAGGAGACCAGAACGTGTCGTTTATACTCCAAAGTTCTCTTGAGTCCTCTCTCTTGGAAGCTTACTCTTATTGTGAAACCTCTAAGGACTTGTGGGATACTCTCAAGAAGGTTTATGGGAATATGTCCAACCTGAGCAGGGTGTTTGAGGTTAAGCTTGCCATCAACAACCTTCATCAAGAAGACATGGAGTTCAAACAACACTTTGGGAAGTTCAGATCTTTGTGGGCAGAGTTGGAGATGTTGAGACCAGCTACTGTTGATCCACTTGTTCTCCATGAAAGAAGGGAACATGATAAGGTGTCTGCCCTTCTATTGACCCTAAATTCATCCTACAATAGTCTGATTCAGCATATGCTAAGGGCAGAGACACTCCCAACCTTGGATGATGTTTGTGCTCAAATTCAAAAGGAGCAGGGATCATTTGGGCCCTTTGGTGGAAAGCGTGACCTTGTAACTGCCAACAAGAGCACATTCAGACATGAAGAAAGGCAAGGCAATGGTGGTGAAAAGAGAGCTATTTTGTTTTGTGAGTATTGCAAGAAGAGTGGACACCTCAAAGAGAAATGCTGGCGCCTTCATCCTCACCTCAGGCCATCATCATTCAACCGGTTCAAAGATCAAAGAGCAAACCTCTCCAATGAAGTTTCTGAACCCGGTTCATCTTCAATGCAGTCTGGTGAGGAAGGTAGGGCAATGTTGGTTCATCAAGCTCCTGCCATGGCTGTCCAGAATGATGTGGTAAGAAGGTCAGACCTTGAAACTCTTATCAAAGCTCTCAAGGAGAACTCTGGTTTGACTCTTGGTAACTCTACCTTTGCTTCAAATAGAACCAGACCTTTAATTGTTGATTCGGAGCATCCCATCATATGATAAGTTACTCTAAATTGATAGACAATATTAAACCTGTTCTTGGTAATGTTGTGATTGCAAATGGTGATAAGATTCCAATTCAAGGCATATAAAATCTTAAGTTGTTTAGCAAAGAATCAAAAGCTTTCTTATGCCTAGTTTTACATCAAACCTTTTATCTGTAAAGAAAGTAGCTACTGATCTCAATTGCAATGTTATTTTCAGTCCTAATGATGTGGTTTTTCAGGATATTGAGACAAGTAAGTTGCTTGGGAAAGGTTTGACAAAGGATGAGCTTTACATGCTTGAAGACATTAACCCATCTTCTGAATTATCTACTGCTTTATCTACTTATGTTGGTGTGGATAATTCTGTTTGGCATGCTAGGCTAGGACATCCACACTCTAGGGCTTTAGGACTCTTATTACCTTCTATTTCTTTCAAAAATGATGATTGTGAGGCTTGTATTCTTGGAAAACATTCCAAGTCTGTCTTTCCTACTTCTAAAACTATTTATGATAATGCTTTGATCTTGTTCATTCTGATGTTTGGACTGCTCCTTGTGTATCTAGAGAAACCCTTAAGTACTTTATGACATTCATTGATAAAAAATCTAAATACACTTGGATAACTTTGTTGCAAACTAAGAATAGAGTGTTAGAAGCTTTCATGAACTTTCAGAACCATGTTACTAACCATTTCAATGCTAAGATCAAAAAATTTAGATCAGATAATGGTGGAGAGTACACCAGTCATCCATTCAAACAACATCTATCCAAGAATGGGATTATTCACCAAACAAGTTTTCCCTACACTCCACAACAGAATGGGGTAGCTGAGAGAAAGAACATGCACTTGATGGAGGTGGAAAGGTTCATGATGTTCTATAAGAATGTCCCTAAGAGGTTTTGGGGAGATGCAGTCATGACAGCTTGTTACTTGATCAATAGAACTCCTACAAGATTTCTTCATGATCAATCCCCGTTTCAGGTACTAAACAAATCCAATCCATCAGTTGATCACTTACGTGTGTTTGGGTGCATTTGTTTTTTGTTGATACCAGGAGAACAAAGAGATAAGCTAGATGCTAAGAGTACTAAAGCCATATTCATTGGATACTCCATCACACAAAAATGGTATACGTGTTATGTTCCTGAGACTAGAAAGGTGTTGATATCAAGAGAAGTCAAGTTTATGGAATCCAAGAGCTTTTATGAGGAGAAGAATTGGGATAACTTGAAGGATCTTCCCAATTCTCAATCAGACCGAGCCACTAACCTAAGGATGATCATGGAAAGTCTTGGTATTAGTCAACCAAAGGAACCGGCCAAGACAGTTCATACTCTTCCAGTACCTGAGTCACCATGAAGTAGCCCCTGGGCAGAAGCTTGAGTGATGGACTGATGGAGATTTAACCACTGGCTTAAGAGGTCTCTTGGTTGGATTGGTTTGGATGGATTATGAGTAGAGATGAGATTGTTCCTGCTGGCTTAAGAGCTCTATCAGAAGCAATCAATGGATGAAATGGATTGAGGTCACCACAAGATCCTCTGAGTCTGAATCTTTATAAGACAGAAGCTTTCTCTATGTTTAAATCACACAAGACAAGAGAGAAAACAGATTTGCGGTTTCTTTGCTTGAAGAAAACACTCGTTGTACTTTATTGATCTAGGGTGAATGATACACGGCTGTGAGAGGGGACTTGATAAATAGTCCAAACAGCTATACCCTTCTAGGGGACTTGAAGCAAATAAAACACATAAGGAAAGTGCAGACACGCTTGGACCTAATGAAATAAAGATTACAACGGCTAATTTTCTTATTGAAACTAATAAAGGAAACAAATAATTACCCTGCAAAACAAAGGATCAACGGTCATATAATGTGTATAAATGAAACTCATACCTTAGCTTATGTTTGGTATGTCCTTGGCTGTTGATCAGAAGCCTTCTTCACTCGTAGCATTCTGGTCTTGACATCCTGAGCTAGTTGTGATGTTACTTCCTGAGCTAGTTGTGACGTTACTTCTTCAGCTAGTTGCGATGCTACATATGGTTAGCCCCTTTTGAGTTGAGTTGAATAGTGTTGGGATGACTTTTTCTTGCTCTTGTACTTGGTCAGTAGCTTGACTCAGTATACATTGCACAACTTCATTGACTTGGTTTCTCAAAGCCTTTGTTGCTGATCTTGTCAATGGATCTTTCCTTATGATGGGCATTGGATCTTCTGCTTCTGGTTCAATGGCCTCATCATTCCCTCCCCCTTGAAGAGGTTCTGACTTCAGAACTGATTGACCTGCATCATAAGGAGCCAAATCAGAGACATTGAATGTTGGAGAAATGTTTAACTCACATGGCAGCTCCAGCTTGTATGTGCTGTTGTTGATCTTCTCCAAGACTCGGAATGGTCCATCTCCTCTTGGTGTTAGCTTTGACTTCCTTTGATTGGGAAACCTTTCTTGCCTCATGTGTAGCCAGACCCAATCTCCTGGTTCAAATATCACCTCATTTCTTCCCTGGTTAGCTTTCTGCCTATGCTTCTCAGTCTTCTTCTCCACATTCTCCTTAACTCTTTTGTGCAGCTTCTTGACAAAGTCTGCTTTTGCTTCCCCTTATGTACTTGTATAGAAAGCTTGAGGTAAAGGGGTAAAGATCTAAAGGAGCTAAAGGATTAAACCCATACACAACTTCAAAAGGAGAATGGTTAGTAACCGAATACTTAGCATGATTTTGAATAATTGGCCAGCAAGATAACCAGTTTCTTATATTCTTACCAACCGTGGCTCTTAGGAGTGTTGAGAGAGTCCGGTTTACTACCTCAGTTTGTCCATCTGTTTGGGGATGAAAAGTGGTGGAATAGAGCAGATTGGTACCAAGCTTCCTCCAAAGTACCCTCCAAAAGTGGCTCAAGAACTTTGTGTCCCTGTCTGAGACAATAGTTCTTGGAAGACCATGCAACATGACCACTTCATTAAAGAATAGATCAGCTATCTGCACAGCATCATTAGTCTTGTTGCAAGCAATGAAATGAGCCATTTTAGAAAACTTATCAACAACTACAAATATGGAATCCTTGTTGTTGATCTTGGGCATTCCTAAAACAAAATCCATTGAAATACCCATGGTGTGTTAGGACTTGGTAAAGGCATATATAAACAATGTGGATGTAACCTGGACTTGGCCTTTAGGCACATGATGCATTTGGCACAGAACCATTCCACATCTCTCTTCAAGTGTGGCCAAAATAAATGCTCCTTCAAGACACTGTTAGTCTTGTCTCTGCCAAAATGCCCCATCAAACATCCTCCATGAGCTTCTCTAGTGATCAACTCCCTCATGGAACCTTGTGGAATGCACAACCTCTTCTCCTTGAACAGAAAACCATCTTGCTGATAGAATACTCCAAATGCTGCCTTAAATGTCTCTTGGTACACATCCTTGAAGTCTGGATCATCAGTATACATGTCTTTGATATGCTCAAATCCCATGATCTTAGATTCCATTGTTGTTATGAGAGCATGGCGCCATGATAGTGCATCTGCCACAATGTTTTCTTTCCCCTTCTTGTACTTGATCACATAGGGAAAAGTTTCTACGAACTCCAACCACTTTGCATGCCTTTTCGTAAGAGTAGTCTATCCTCTTAGGTGCTTTAGAGTCTCATGATCTGTATGTATCACAAACTATTTAGAAAGCTAGTAATGTTGCCAAGTTTCCAGTGATCTTACCAGAGCATACAACTCTTTGTCATATGTTGGGTAGTTGAGTGTTGCACCACTCAGCTTCTCACTAATGTAAGCTACTGGTCTGCCTCCTTGTATTAGTACTGCACCTTTTCCTGTACAAGAAGCATCACACTCAATCTCAAACATTTTATCAAGTTATGAAGTACCAATACGGGTGCATTGGTGAGACTGGTTTTGAGCCAGGTGAATGCTTGTTCCTGAGCCTCTCCCCATTCAAATGCTTTGTCCTTCTTGATCACTGAGGTAAGGGGTGATGCTATGGTGCTTAAGTCTTTGAAAAATCTCCTGTAGAAGCTTGCTATACCATGGAAACTCCGGACATGTCCTATTGTTGTACGTGTTGGCCAATCTTGTATTGCCTTGATCATCTCATCATCCACCTTAAGTCCCTGTGAACTTACAAAAAAATCCTAGGAAAACAAAATGATCAGTGCAAAAGATGCATTTCTTTAAGTTTGCATAAAGACCTTCTGATCTAAGTGTTTGCATAACATGTTCTAGATGCTTAACATGATCATCTAAGTAGTGGCTATAAATCAGTATGTCATCAAAATATACTACCACAAACTTGCATATAAAAGCTCTTAGAACCTGGTTCATTAGCCTCATGAATGTGCTGGGAGCATTGGTGAGGCCAAATGGCATGACAAGCCATTCATAAAGTCCTTGCTTGGTTTTGAAGGCTGTTTTCCACTCATCTCCTTCTTATTAGAGAGGAAGATGAAATGGAAGAGAAGAGGCTGAAGAAGCTGAGCCTCATTCCATGAAGAAGCCTTGGTGTTGAGAACAAGCAAGCAAAGCAAAGCAAAGCAATGCTTAAGTGAGCAACAAAGGCAGCAATGAATATATATCAATGTGCAAAAGAGGGGCAGAATCATGTCCTACATTGATCAAGTTCAGAATGTGCAAGAGTGTGATCAAGAAGGAGTCACATGGGGAGTTAAGGTCTGAGCAGAAGCGAAGACATGTCACTATCACCATTTGGGAGTGTGTTCTCTCTCTCCTCAGGTCTGAACATATCACTCTCACCACTTGGGAGTGTGCTCTCTCTTTCCTCAGGTCTGCACACGCCAATTAAGAGTGAGGACAAGTCACTTTCAAGTCTGAACTCACTAGAACCGAAATGAAGAGGAGAAGATCCAACAATCCATTCAAAACTCTGATTTCCCTCCTATGAATCAATGGCTGAGATGTCATCTTGGTTTATCTTTGTTTATTCTGAGTTTAACCTAATTGTAAGCCTATATAAAGGCCACTCACGACATTGTAATGTTTGCTAAGTCACTTGACAAGAAATCAACAAGATTCTTGATACAAACTCTTATCTCTTTCTCTCTTATTCTTGTAACTAGTTCCACTCTTTATCTTCATTGTATATACAAGTTCATATGCAATGTAGACCTTAAAGAACCAAGGTTATGGCTGCTTAAGGCAGCCTCTCATCATGCTTGGATAACTCTGCCATAGTTAGTCCAAGTATGATGAGAGAATCATTCATAGATAGTTCTTTATGTTCTCTTGGATGTTCTCTTAGCTAATTGCTTATTCTCTTCCATGTTTCAGAGTAGACTTTCCTTGGTGAGATGTTAAGCTCTTGGAAGTGTTTCGATATAGCTAAGGATTCCTTTATTCAACTAGATTAATGGCTTTCTTAAGCACAAACTAGTTGTCTTTGTTGAGCAGAACCGGTTGCATTGTTCTTCCTTAATGTGTTTCTGTTCTTGTTATGAGTTATGGTTCAGAGCTTCTTATGGATGTCTCATGAACCAAACTAGATGATCAGAGCTTCCTCATGGATGCCTCTGAAATTCTAACATGGTATCAGAGCAGCAAGTTCTTAGCTGCAAATCTTTTTAAGATAGAGAGCAAAACTATGTCTTGTTTAATCTTTTACTTCCGCATTGTTTCTATGGACCAAGCTCCTGGTTGTTACTGGTTCCTGTTTCTAAAGTCTTGTGCTCTTTCTTGTTGAAGAGTTAACAAGTTGTTGTTAAGAAATCAGAGAAGAACAAGAGCATATGATTGTGTCTTTCTTTGTTGCTTCTCTGGTTCTTGTTGCTTGTTTCAAACTAAGCAAACTCAGTCCCTGGACTTTTGAAATGTTTATTAGTTAAACTGAGCAAGAAACTCAGTCCCTGAACCTTAAACATATTCTCTAACATTTTTATTTTCTGTGTTTCAGGTTCATTCTCCAATTCTCCCATTCTACTATTCTCTAATTTTGGTTTACATGCTCTTAATCTGAGTTTTTGTATTCTAAAATCACATACTCTCATTCTCTGATGCACACTATCATAATCTGAGTTTTGTGACATACATAATTGCATTCTTCATTATACTTCTGGTTACTTATATGTCACTCTAAAGTTCACTCCTACAGAACTCTCTTATACTTACACATGAACTTAATTCAAGCTCATTAGTCCTGATCAAACTTGTGTTGCTTGAATATTGTTTTGTGTTTAGGTGTTCTTAGGAGGAATGGCGAGTGTTTGGCAGTGAGGATCAGTCACAAAGGAGCTGGTGCAGACTAAGTGGCGGTTCATCTTGATGTTGAAGGGCTGTGTGGTTCAGGAGCTGAAGAAGTCTCCAACAAAATCAGTGAGCTCATGTAGTTGTGGATTAGCTGAAATCCTCACTTGTTGCTTCTCAAGAAGGGAAGGCAATATGGTTTCAGTTGGTGTTAAAACCATGGTTCAACTAGTGGAGTAAGACCACAAGGCTAGCCCAACCTAGCTTAATCCAGACTGTCTTGAAGATGGATGACCAAAGAGGCATACATGAAGAAAGCAGTCCAAAAGAGATGGCTATGGTGGAAGATCTAGTGGATATGCAAGCTGGTGACATGATGAATCAGCCCAACTCGTTTTGTGATCTTGTGTTTGAAGATTGTATGTGCAAAGTCAGATTGCACAAGTTGTGAAGTCATGGTGTAAAGTCATGGGAAAGTCAAGAGTGCGGGGGAGTTCAAGTTCAAATCCAAACCGCAACTCAAAGGACTATGATAAGGCTACTTCTAAAACTCTCTCATTTCATTTCATTTACCATTACCTTAGATTGACTAAAGACTTGATTGTGTTTGATTGTGTTTGAAGTGTTGAAAATGTTTTCAATCAATTCTCAAAACGTTTTGCAACCTATTGAAGTTCAAAATCTTGTGATTCTCTTGATTATAAGTATGTTTCATTTCAAAGTCAAAAACATTTTAAACCTTATTCTCAAAACGTTTTCAGACTTGATTTCTTCATTTCTATCTTGTTGTGATCATGTGTCTTATATATAAAACGTTCAAACTTAAAGGTTTCATTCATAGCTAATGTTCCTAAATGCCATTGCATATACTTTAACAATTTTCCTTTAAACCTTTGTGTTGAAGGTTTATAAGGAGAGAAGAAAGGCATGGACATTCTTAAGGAGCATTAGGAAATGAAGGAGCCATAAGGAGCATCCAAACGCCTTGAAGTCTATCCAAAAGGAAGATGAGACCGACTTGAAGTTCTTCCAAGAAGAGAAGGATGATGGAAGTTGGGGTTAAAGTGATGTAAGATCAGAATGGAGGCTGATCTCACAAGGTTTTGATGGAAACATGCTGCTGGTTGTGTAACTCTTTCAGCGGGTTCAGAAGATGGATTGAAGTGATATGAAGATGGATCCTTTGCAACTGGTTGTGTAACTCTCTTTGCAATGGACAGGAAATGGTATGGAAGTGATGATAGATCGAAGTCGCCACAAAACTCTATGGACAGGAGCTTTGATAAGACAGAATCTCTCTAACGCTTGAATCTCACAAACACTAAAAAGACAGAGAAAAGTTCTTGCTTTGAAGAAAACTTGTGTGCTTTATTGATAAGGTAAAAATGATACACACCTGACAATGGGACTTTATATTAATAGTCCAAGCATGTTTGCCCTTCTAGGGGTCTTGGAAACAAAGTAAAATTTCAAAAATTACAAAAGAAAAGCTAAGGAAACAAAACAGATTGCAAGGAATTAAAAGTGCTGAATCAAAGGTGCTAAATGAAATGAGCTGAAATAAGACAAGTTCACAAGTTAATCTGATATAATTGAAATGATTCTTACCTTGTTTACCTCTTTATGGACGTTGGGGACTGATTTAGGAAGGTCTAAAGTAGGCTCCTCTTGAATTGCTTGTTGTTTCTGGTTTAGAGAAGCCTTCCTTGCCGTTTTGCTTTTAAGTGGCTGAATTGCTTAACAAGGTAAGTTCTTGTTTATATTTTATTAAGGGCCATTCATGTATGTATTTATTTGGACCATCCTTCACTGCCTTTCCATCTTGGTTTAGCTTCTGGTGTGCTTTCTTGGTTTGATGTTGCTTGTGATCTCCAAGTGTTTCTGCCATAACAACTTCAGTTGGTGTGATGGTGAGTTGATCAAGCTGGCTGGTGATGTCTTCAAGCTCTGTTTGGTTGATTAAACTCTCCACAGTTTGATTAAACTCTCTTTATAACACTCTTGTACCAGACCTTGTCCTTAGTGCAACTCTCACTGTTGGAACTTGCTCAATTGTATCTTGACTAGGATCCATGTCCTCATCATCTCCTCCCTCTTGAGAAGGTTCTGACCTTGGAACTGGTTCCTCTGCATCATAAGGAGCTAAATCAGATACATTGAAGCTTGAGGAAATGTTAAACGCACCAGGCAGCTCAAGTTGATAAGCATTTTCATTGTTGCGCTTTAGGACTTTGAATGGGCCATCTCCCCTTGGTGCAAGCTTGGATTTCCTCTGATTTGGAAACCTCTCAGTCCTCATATGAAGCCAAACCCAGTCTCCTGGTTCAAAGGTAACTTCTTTCCTCCCCTTGTCTGCATACTTCTTGTATTGAATGGTTTTCTTCTCAATGTTCTCCTTGACCTTCTGGTGGATCTTGTTGACTATCTCTGCCTTGCTTTCTCCATCTTGGTTTGCTTGCTCATGTTGTGGTAGTGGTGTAAGATCTAAAGGAGTAATAGGCTTAAAACCATAGACAATCTCAAATGGTGAGAGTTTAGTAGCAGAATGAGGCACACGGTTATAAGCAAATTCAATAAAAGGTAAACAATCAAGCCAGTTCTTTAAGTTTCTACCAACCGTGGCCCTTAACAGGGTGGAGAGTGTGCGGTTCACAACCTCAGTCTGCCCATCAGTTTGCGGATGATAGGTTGTTGAGAAGAGGAGCTTTGTTCCTAACTTTCTCCACAATGTTCTCCAAAAGTGGCTGAGGAATTTGGTGTCCCTGTCAGATACAATGGTTCTCCAAAAGACGCACTACCTCTTTGAAGAATAGATCAGCAGTTTGTGTATCATCATTTGTTTTGGCACAAGGGATGAAATGAGCCATTTTTTAAAACATGTCTACTACTACAAAGATAGAATCCTTGTGTCTGATCTTTGGAAGCCCTAGAACAAAATCCATTGAAACATCTACCCAAGGCATGTTAGGAATAGGTAAAGGAATGTAGAGACCATGAGGATGTGACCTAGATTTAGCCTTAAGGCAAATGATGCATCTGGAGCAGAACTTTTCTACAGCTCTTCTAAGATGTGGCCAGAATAAATGTTCAGTGATGATGCTTAAGGTTTTATCCACACCAAAATGCCCCCATCAGTCCACCACCATGAGTTTCCTTAAGAGCAAAGCAAAGCCTCTTATCTCTGAACAGGTACCCTTCATGTTAATAGAATAAGCCCACGGCTCCCTTTGTGCTATCTTTGAATGTTTCTGAAAAATCAGGGTCAGTAGCATACTGATCTTTTAGATGTTCAAAACCCATTACCTTTGCCTCCATGGTTGTGATCAGTGTATATCTCCTTGACAAAGCATAAGCTAAAATGTTTTCTTTCCCCTTTTTGTATTTGATTACATAGGGAAAAGATTCAACAAACTCCAGCCATATTGCTTGCCTTCTCTTCAGTGTTGTCTGCCTCTAAGGTGTTTGAGTGTCTCATGGTCAGTATGAATGATGAACTCTTTGGAAAACAGGTAGTGTTGCCATGTCTCAATTGATCTAACAAGTGCATAGAGCTCCTTGTTATAGGTGGTGTGAGATCCGGGATTCACACTAAGAATTTGTATTCGTGAATTTGGACTTTTGGATATAGAAATGGTATAGTTTCCTATGAGTCAAAGACTTTATTGAGATTGATCGTCGAGATAGAACAAACACAGTCGAGAAGAGAGTACAAAATATAAATCGAGCTATCTAATCGAAGTGTTCCTAGACTAGGTTGGAATTGTCTTTAATGAGCCGCCACTTCTCTTCTTAAATAGCCTCGATTCTGATCTCTTCGTTCCGATCTTTCGGCCTCGTCGTTGTAACGATCTCCGAGATTTATGCGGATCAGTTGAACTGGCGAAGACCGAGTTGCTCTATCTCCACATCATCCTCAGCTGAGCTCGAGCTCGATTGTCTCTGGCTTCGGCATCGTCTGGGCCTCTCAAAGGCGCTTGCTTCGCTTGGGCCCAACAAGAGAGTTGGCTCTCCCGTCTATCTTTGATTCTGGAATGGGCTCGTAATTACGGGTCTTTGTCTTGTCTGTTAATGGGCCGGATTTCCTAGGGGGAAATCCAGTACCAACAATAGCCCCACAGCCCATTGAATTCGAGAAGTCGAGGTTAATGGGCGGTGGACGTTCTTGGGAAGAGGCGCGTGCCTCGGATGTGACAAATCTAATGATTATTTTTGCCCCATCCGTGGATCTTGTTTTAATCCGATGGTTAGGAATGAGCGCGTGGAACGGACTGAACTGCTTTTCAGCGCGTCTGCAGTCGTTGCGTGTATTTGTTTGAGAATTTCATCTCCCACCGTAAATTCGGTTGGTAATCAACGGCTCAGGCTCGAAGGTCGCGAAGAGTCTTTTCGGGCTCACTCTTTTGATGATGTGACCTAATTACTGCGTGCTTTGTAGCCGTTGATCTCAGATCAACGGCTGGCGAGAGGGAAGCGAGGGGTCCAAGTCATCTCGATCCTATCAGCATTTAATGCGAGTAAGGAGTCGTACGGGCGATACTGCGCACAATATTTGATATAAATAATCATTCGCATTGTTTGAAGGAAGTCCTTTGCTTTCCTACTCTTAACCTGTTCGAACTTTTTCTCCATACTTCCTTTGTCGTTAGAGAAAAAGTTTTCTTTCAGAAACTTTCCCTTTTCCCTCATGGCTTCTACGGATCCTGCGGGAGCAAGTACGAGTGCGGCGGAGGGGTCGTTTGGACCGCACCCGCCGTCTTCGTTAACCGTGGACCGTATCCAGCAATTGAGGGTGCTCTGCCGGATTCTGACGGAGGTCGAAATCGTCATCCCTTCTTCGGCGGTATCCCCCGAAACGGTCATAGAGGGCTACTGCTGTGCCTCCTATACGTATTTCGAAAAATGTGGGCTTTTCTTTCCCATTCCTCGCCTCGTCTTCTTGGTGCTGGCCCAACTCCAGATGGCTTTCTACCAGATGACGCCGAATTTCGTTCGGTACGTTATCGGACTCGGAGTTAGGGCTGCGGAGAAAGGGATTGAATTCGGTCCTGAGGAGTTAATGCGGGTTTGCTCGGTGAAGCAAGATTCCCGCTTTCCGGGGTCCTACCGTCTTTCCCCCCGGTTTGGGAGGATCTTGGACGGTCTCCCGCCGAGGGAAGGGAGGGACCAATATTTTTTCTTTAGGACGACTCACCACTCGGTCGGAGAGTTTGATTGCTCGGTCGTTCCCTCGCGGTGGGCTTCCGACGTTGGTGAGGCTTTCTTACTGCTATTTTGGTTATTATTTCTTGTGTCAGTTTGATCCCTGACCTGCTTCGTTCTATATTGCAGAGTTCCCTGAATCGCTTGACCTTAATCCTGTCACGGTGGCCTAAATAGCCCGTCTGAGGAGAGGTTCCGTTAACTGGGACAGTTTCACGGTCGAGCGTATACAGGCTGCCTTGAGGGTCAATCCGAGAGGGGTCCCACAGGGTCGGTCCCGGGTCTTTCAGGAGCAAACCTTTCCTCCTGTACCTCGCGGGACTTCTCTGAGTCGAACCGTGCGACCTCCGCTTCGTATATTCGAACGGGCAAGAGAAGGTGAGTTTTCTGTTCGTGACATTCGGTTCGTCATTATTTGGGAAGAGTCTAAAGACTTCTCCCCCTTTTTTTTTATTCTACAGGTCGTCCTTCCTCGGGCGTGGGTTCGAATGCCAGCACCCCATCTCACGAGAAGCTAACTCGTAGGTCGAGGAGTCGCTGAGACGGAAAAGATCCCATAGATCTGGCAAAGGGGGTGGAGGATGGGATTCTGAGCAATGCGCTCTTTTTTGCCATGTGTGATTCTCCTCTCCCTTCCATGGTTGTCCCCCCGAGCTTCGGGGCCCGTGATGCGTCCGCGGAGGCAGGGGGGTCTCCTCCTCTCCGGTTATTCGGAGGGCGGACTCGGTTCCGTCCAGGGAGCCGGCTTTGCGCGATCCTTGCCCCGACGATCAGGACGTGGGCAGGGATCCTTCCCCCGTACCGAAGCGTCGAAGGATCGGTACGGAGACGAGCTCGAGTAGTTCGAGCGAGAGTGTCGGGATGCCCCAGGGTGCGGCCCGTTCGTCGAGTCGCGTCAGACCCGCAGGGGTTCCGCTTCCAGTTACCGGGGACCTGGCCTTCGGCGATTTGTATGCCAGGATGGCCGAAGCCACTGGAAAGGTATCAACCATAGTTCTTGTTTTTGGCTTTCTTTGGTAAGAAGGATATTTGAAATTCGTGTCGTTATGTAGTTTCTGGAGGCTACGAGCAGACTTATGGTCCGGTTCGAACGCGAGCTTCGTGAGCGATCGCGGGAAGATAAGCTCGAGGCCGCTAGGAGGTCGGCTCGTACTTGGACCGCATAGTTGCAGGATTCCTTTGCTCGGGAGGAGGAGCTCGAGAGGAAACTGGCTCGGTATGAGGGGATCGAGGCCCGGCTATTGGTTCTCGAGAATCGCGAGGAGGACCTTTCCCAGAGGCTTCGCGCGGCCGAAGGCCGGGCGTTGGCTGCCGAAGAAACGAGTCGAGTCGCCACAGCGCAAGCTGCCCAAGATCGGATCGACCTGGAGAGAGTTCTTGCGGGGAGAGACTTCTACATAAAGGTCGCGTCCCACGAGGCGAGGAAGAAGATGAGCGGGGAATATTTGGAGATCCATAAAGGGATCAAGGAGAAGAGCGAGAAGCGGAAGCTCGAGACCGACGCTGAGATTCGCCTCCAAGAAACCCTGGCCAATATCGAACTCGTCGCGGAGTTTGCTTCCGGCGAGCTTGACTTGACTCGGGAAGTTCTGAGGTTAGCCGACCAGAAGAGGACGGTCATGGAAGAGATGAACGCCGCGGCGGTCTCTGACTTTAGTGTCGGCAAGTTGAACTTGCCGGCCGTGTCGAGTGACTCGGTCATATTGGCGCACGCTCCGCCACCGGTTGTTCCCTGCCTTGATCAATATGGATCGAGCCTCCCGACTGGGATTGCATCTACCGGTGATCAGGAGGAGGACGGAGACGAGGCTTCTTCGCGCTCGCGACAATGATGTGGCCTCTAGGGTCTCTTTTTCTTTGATATGTACATTCTTTGTTTTTTGTTTTGGAAAAAACATTTATTCGCCCAAGCGGGCTTTGTTCGAGGACATTGTGTCCTTCTTTTAACGAATTTCTTTTGGAGTCTTACATGCCTTAGCATAGACTTTACTGTTTTAGTACCTTCACGGTTTGATCGTTCGTACTTGAGTTCGGGTCCCTTCGTAATGTGCAGTACGAGTTTAATGTTTTAACGGGAAAGATAAATCAAGTAAACTTACAAAGGCTCGCTGTGCGCGGAGGTCTTTCTGTGTGATCGGTTGCTTTGACTTCGACGTTTTCGTTTAACGGGAGAGGGTGGCCCTTTAGTTTGTTCGAGCTGTATCAGGTCGGGAGAATTGATTTTGGGAGAGGCCGTTTCAGGTCGCTCGGAAGGGATATTTTCATATCGCTTTGGCTTAGGAGAGATAATTTCATATCTTTCACTTTGGGAGAGATAATTTCATATCTTTTGTTTTGGAAGAGATAATTTCATATCTTTTGTTTTGGGAATGTTATGACAAGGTATTTCGCAATGGATCTAACTTTTACGACAGAAAGAAACATTGGATTAAGAGACTTATTTTGATTTCACAAAGATAAGTTGGGGTAACTTCCTCGGAAGTTGCTGAGCTCGGCGTGAGCTTTTTTTTTTTTTTTGGGGGGCGGCTGCGCTCGAAGTCGAGCTGCCTACGTACCCTTTTTAAGGGGATCAAGCCATTTCTTAGTTCGATTATGTTGATGTACTCCTAGTGGAAATAGTTTTTGAGGTTGATGATGTTCCAAGGTCGTAGTTCAAGCTTCTGGGTTTCCACCGACTTGAGTCGGTAGACCCCGTCCTTTACGATGTCGGTGACCTGGTAAGGACCTTCCCACTTTGCTCCTAATTTTCCAGCGTGTTCTTCCTTTTTATGGTCGAACACTTTCCGCAAGACGAGCTCTCCTACTTGAAACCTTCGAGTTTTGATTCGGGAATCATAGTAGAGAGCTGCGGCTTGTTGGTAATTCTGGAGTCGAGCTAATGCGAGGTTCCTCCTTTCGTCGACGAGGTCGAGCTCGTCAGTTATCATCTTGTTGTTAAGCTCCTCTTGTCGTGGGCATTCTTCTTTGCGAATGCTTGACACGAGAATTTCAGCTGGTACTACCGCCTCGATTCCGTAAGCCAGCGAGAAGGCAGTCTTGCCAGTGGATTTGCGGGGGGTAGTCCGGTAGGCCCAGAGTACGGCTGGGAGTTCGTCACTCCAGGTTGTTTTGTACTCGTTGAGCCTTTTCTTGAGGCCGATCATAATCGCTTTGTTAGCTGCTTCTGCTAGCCCGTTCCCTTGGGGGTAGCGTGGCGTTGAGTAAGTCAGCTTTATGTTCCAAGTTCTGCAGAACTCTTTGAACGTGTTTGATATGAACTGAGACCCGTTATTGGTGACGATCTCGTGGGGTAGCCCATGTCGGCAAACGATGTTTCGCCAGACGAACTCCTTAACGTGAACGTCCTTGATTTTCTGGTATGACTCTACTTCAATCCATTTGGTGAAGTAGTCCGTCATTACCAACAGGTGTGTGGCTTTCTTTTTGCCAGATGCGATCAGCGGTCCAACGATGTCCATTCCCCACCGCATGAATGGGTATGGTGATGAGATAGAGGAGAGTTTCTCCGACGCTTGGTGGATAATTGGGGCATGCTTTTGGCATTTATCGCACTTGTTGGAGAAAGATTGGCATTCGGCGGCCATTTTAGGCCAATAGTAGCCTTGCCTTTTGATTCGCACGGCCAATGCTCGTCCTCCGGAATGGCTTCCGCAGGATCCGTCATGTGTTTGTGTAATCACGGCCAGGGCTTGCTTTTTGTCAAGGCATTTAAGGTAAGGTCCGGAGAGGCTCCTTTTAAAGAGCTCTCCTTGTGTGACACAGTACCTCGCACTCTGCGTTTTAAGTTTTCGCACCTCCCATTTGCCGTCGGGAACTTCGCCGTTTGTGATGTATCGAATGATCGGAGTTCTCTAATCTTCGCCGTTGTTAGGCTCAGGTCCCTGACTAGTGGATGCGGTCTGAATTGGTCCGTCGGGGACGTTCGCGACGTAAACGGTGCTTCTAGGATCAAGATCATCATCAATCTCGATGATGTCACTATTAGTGTTTCCGGGACACTCTTTGCGTTTGACATCGTCCTTCGCAGCGGGCTCGTCCTCTTTCAAGGACAGAGCTTTGAGAGCTATGTCGATGCTTGGTTTTTCTATCCCTTCGACTGGTATGATCCGTTTGAGGTTAGGATCAGATGTCGATGCTAATGCGGCTAACGCGTCGGCTGAGGTATTTTCACCTCGTGGGATTCGTGTTAGATCGAAGGATTCGATCTGTTCGGCCAGTGTATGGACTACCCGTAGGTATGCTTCCATTCGTTCGTCTTTGGCCTCGTAGTCGCCATGATATTGGCTCGTGATTAGTTGGGAATCGCTGAAGGCGTTTACTTCCCGGGCTCCTATGGCTATCGCGAGTCTGAGCCCGGCTATTAACGCTTCATATTCAGCCTCGTTATTCGATGCGGCGAAGCCCAATCTGAACGATTGTTCTAGTACTTCACCCTTTGGGGAGACTAATTTCACTCCGACTCTGGACCCTTGTCTTGAGGAAGCTCCATCGACGTAGAGTTTCCATCTTTGGGCCGAAGTCGGGTCGAGTTCCATAGTCGGAGGGAGCTCGATTATGAAATCTGCCAGTACTTGTGCTTTTAGGCATGTTCGAGCTTTGTATTCAATGTCGTACTCGCTAAGTTCGATAGCCCATTTGACCAATCGACCTTATTGGCTCGGACTGTGAAGAATGGTTCTCAGTGGTTGAGAGGTCATCACTATGATCGAGTGCGATTGAAAGTACGGTCGGAGTTTCCGAGCCGATGTTACTAGCGCTAAGGCGAGTTTTTCCATGGCGGGGTATCTGGTTTCAGCGTCGATCAAGGTCTTACTGATGTAATACACCGTCCGTTGTTCGTTCTGTTCCTCGCGAACCAGGACTCCACTTACTGCTGCCGTCGAGACAGCTAGGTAGAGGTAAAGGGGTTCTCCTTCTACTGGTTTCGCCAGTATGGGTGGTTCGCTTAAGTAGGCTTTGAGCTGAGTGAATGCCTCTTCGCACTTTTCTTCCCAGAGGAACTTTTTGTTTGCTTTTAACAAGTGATAGAAGGGTAGACATTTATCAGTCGACCTTGAGATGAAGCGATTCAGAGCAGCTATTTTGCCGGTTAGGCGCTGGACTTCTCGCGTCGTTCTGGGAGATTTCATCTCTATGAACATTGCGATCTGTTTGGGGTTCGCCTCGATCCCTCTTTCGTAACCAAGTAACCGAGGAATTCTCCTGAAGGGACCCCGAAGGTACATTTAGCTGGGTTGAGTTTCATCCCATACTTGTTAAGAATGGTAAAGCATTCTTTTAGTTGGGGGATGTGATCCTCGTACCTGGAATATTTTACCAGCATATCATCGATGTAGACCTCCATGGTTTTGCCTAGGGGTCCTGAAAACATCTTGTTGACGAGGCGCTGGTAAGTTGCTCCTGCGTTTTTCAGTCCGAAGGGCATGACTTTGTAGCAGTACGTGCCTCGATCCATTATGAACGAAGTCTTTTCTTGGTCTTCAGGGTTCATCAATATTTGATTGTACCCTGAGAACGCGTCCATAAAGGATAGCATCTGATGTCCAGCGGTAGCCTCGACCAGTCGGTCGATGTGCGGGAGTGGGAAGATGTCCTTTGGACATGCTTTGTTGAGATCCGTGAAGTCTACACAGACCCTCCACTTTCCGTTCTTTTTCTTAACCACCACGGGGTTCGCGAGCCAGTCGGGGTACTTGACCTCTCTGATCGATCCGATTTTTAGTAACCGATCGACCTCGTCATTGACAGCTTTGGCCCACTCAGGGCCTAGTTTTCGACGTTTCTGTCTTATCGGTTTGTAGGTTGGGTCGACATTCAGCTCGTGGCTGGTTACATCGATGTTTATCCCTTTCATGTCTGCTGAAGACTAGGCGAAGGAGTCGACGTTCTGTTTGAGAAAAGAGACCAGTTCGTTCTTAACCGGCTCTGATATGTCGATTCCGATGCCAACGAGTCTTTCGGGATGAGCCTCGTCTATGCAGACCTGAGTCGTGAGGTCCTTTAGAGGTCCTATTTGACTGGGATTGTTCGACCTTTTGGTCTGCATGGTGGCGAGCTCCTCTTTCTGTAATTGCTACGCAGGGGATTTCTCGATCTGCTTGTATCCGTTCATGTAGCAATGACGGTAAATCTTTTGACTTCCGTAAATGGTTTTGATCCCTTTGGGAGTTGGGAACTTTATGCATTGGTGGTAGGTCGATGGTACCGCTTTCATGTCGTATATCCATGGTCGACCTAGGATTGCGTTATAGGGAGCTGGCCGATCTACTATGACGAACTCCGTCATTCTCCGAACTCCTCCAGCAATTACTGGGGCGAAGACAGAGCCCATCGAGTATGTCGTTTCGCCAGCAAAACCTACTAGTGGTGTCTTCTCTTCCACAATCTCGGAGTCGTTGAAGTCCATCTTTTTGAACGCGTCGTAAAAGAGGACATCTACCGAACTTCCTGTGTCAATCATTATCCTTGAGAGTTCGACATCTCCCACTACTAGACAAACGAGGAGAGCGTCGTCGTGTGGTTTGTCGAGATTACTTGTCTCGCTCTCGTAGAAAATGATTTCGTGGTCTGGACCCAACATTGGGGTTTTCCCCCCTCTGTCGGTCTTGACTCTTCTTTGAAGAGCTTTGATCGAATTGACCGAGTCGCGGCAAAGCTTGGAGCCACCGAAGATGAAGTCGATTCTTTTAGGGGGTATAGCCCGTACACCCCCCCCCCCCCCCCCCGCGTAAACTCTTGGCAGGAGCCGGAGGCGGGGAGAGCGCCGAACCTCTCGGAGTGCCGCTTAGGTTGAGCTCGCCGAGGATGAACTCAACTCGCTTCCGCGACCCATGAGGGAGAGTTTCGGGGGATTCCGGCTCTTTTGACCGTTCCCGTTTGTTTTGGGAGTGCTTTTTGGAGTTCGACTCCTTGGTCTGTTTGTTTTCCTTTTTGTCGGACAGAGTTTCCTCCTCGACCTCGGAGTCTTTTTTGCTTTCGGACTCCTGTTTTTGAGCCTCTGCTTTAGCTTGAGTATAACAATCCTCGGTCGAGTGCCCTCTCTTATTGTGGAAATCATAGAATTTTTCCTTGTCGAACTCGAATTTCTTCGAGCTCTTTGGGCTCTCGACTGCGTTGACGTTCCCTGATTTACGGGAATCCTTTTTCGAGTTCGGATTTTGCGAGCCCGACGGGTTCCTTTCTTTCCGGTGTTTTTCCCTGAGGGCCATGGTTTCGTCCTCGAGGCGAGCAAAGGCCGATGCGCGATGGAGGGCGTCATCGAGCGTTTGAGGTTCGCGGACTGTTATTTCCTCGCGGAATCTGGTTGAGAACCATAGTCCCCGTCTTAACGCTTCTATAGCTACCTCATCTCGTGGGTTCGCGATTTTGGATTTTATTTCCTTAAATCGGTCGATGTACGAGCGAAGTGTTTTGTCGGGTTTTTGAGAGACGCCAAATAAGGCTGCCTCTGTAGTCTTTTCCTCGATGAAAACGGAGTATTGTTTGAGGAAAGCCGTCATGAACTGGGTGAAGTTGTCAATGGACCTTTCTTCCAGTCCGGCAAACAATTCTAAAGCAGAACCTGATAGGTTTTCCGCGAAGAGCCTGCAGAAGGCTGGCTCCCTCTCCTCATCGGTAAGGTACACCCTTGCCATCGCTAGTCGGAATGCCCTGATGTGGGCTTTCGGGTCTGATTTCCCAGAGAATTCTGGAAACTTAGTTTTCTTGATTTCTCAGATCCTTGAAGCGCAATCCGGTCTGTGAATGGCGTTTTTTGTGTTTCTTCGATCACTCGATCGATGTCAGGAGCCGCGCTCATCGCCATGTGAACTTTCGAGCTCAGACTGTTAAACTGGGCTTTAGCCTGTTCGATGTATTGTCTAAGCATATCGTGTTCATCGCCCTCTGCGGGTGCGAACTGGACTTGTGCCTGACCCGACGTTTGTTCTGGAAAAATAGGGTCGAGGAGATCGATCGTTGGGATCGACCTCGTCTGGTCGACCTGGGGTGTTCGGAACTGAACTGAGTTTGATCCGTTAAGGAGTCCTGAGCTCGAGGCGAAGGCAGAACCTCCTAGTTGCCTCGGTCGGATGTTAGAGTTACTCGGGAAAGGTGGTGGCCCGGGTAATGGTCGGTTTCTTTATCCGGTCGGGTCTGTGACCATTGAACTCGAACCAAATGGGGTCGGTATTGTGATAGGGGTCATTATAGGGTGGAAGCCGCTATTTGACGTACTACCGAAATTTCCCGACGTTCCCGGAGGAGTTACTACCTGGGAGAAGTCCAAGCGGGTACACGGTGGAGGACTTATGGGAGTTCGCGTTGGTCTACCCCCTTGGCTTTGACTGGCGAGCTCTTCAAGGCGTCGAGCTGCGCTGCCAGAGAACGGTTTGCGATCTCTTGGCCCTTGCGCTTGCCTCGTTGTTTCTCGTTCGATCTACCAACAGGCTTAACATCGAACGGATCTCGGCAAGATCGCTTGGCCCTTGTCTCTGTGGAGCAGAAGGTAGTGGTGAATTGGGTCTGGTTACTCCAGATCCTCCTCCTGGGGTGGGTATTGAGTCATTTCTCATCCACACCCAGTTTCTGCTCGGATCATTAGTTCCTGACAAAACATTTGTCGGAGTCTGGCTTGTCGCGATTGTTTGAGCGACGGAGCCGGCTGGTGCCGAGGTCGTGGAGACTGAGGCAGAGCTCGTCAACACGCCGCCGGTCTGACCCATGTTTCTTACCCCGGTAGTGTTCTGAGGAACGTTGTCGACCGTTTGAGGGCGGTCAACCGGCGGTGTGGCGCTGGGAGAGCCAGTTTGGTCGGGATTCATCTCGATCTATCGGATCTAGGATCTGATTCTTAAGATAGGAAAGGCTATAGAATGTCCCCACAGCCGGCGCCAAATGTGAGATCCGGGATTCACACTAAGAAATTGTATTCGTGGATTTGGACTTTTGGATATAGAAATGGTATAGTTTCCTATGAATCAAAGACTTTATTGAGATTGATCGTCGAGATAGAACAAACACAGCCGAGAAGAGAGTACAAAATATAAATCGAGCTATCTAATCGAAGTGTTCTTAGCCTAGGTTGGAATTGTCTTTAATGAGCCGCCACTTCTCTTCTTAAATAGCCTCGATTCTGATCTCTTCGTCCCGATCTTTCGGCCTCGTCGTTGTAACGATCTCCGAGATTTATGCAGATCAGTTGAACTGGCGAAGACCGAGTTGCTCTATCTCCACGTCATCCTCAGCCGAGCTCGAGCTCGATTGTCTCCGGCTTCGGCATCGTCTGGGCCTCTCAAAGGCGCTTGCTTCGCTTGGGCCCAACAAGAGAGTTGGCTCTCCCGTCTATCTTTGATTCTGGAATGGGCTCGTAATTACGGGCCTTTGTCTTGTCTGTTAATGGGCCGGATTTCCTAGGGGGAAATCCAGTACCAACAGGTGGGATACTTGAGAGCTGCTCCATTGACCTTCTCACTGAAATATGCTACTGGTTTTCCACCTTGTGTCAAGACTGCTCCAGTGCCTGTACGTGATGTGTCACACTCAATCTCAAATATTTTATCAAAATTTGTAAGTACCAGAATAGGTGCATGCGTGAGGCTGTCCTTGAGCTTGTTAAAGGCTGCTTCCTAAGCTGGTCCCCAACTAAAGGCAGTGTCCTTCTTGATGATTGAAGTTACTGGAGCAGCTATAGTACTAAAGTCTTTAACAAATCTCCTGTAGAAGCTTGCTAATCCGTGGAAGCTTTTGACATGTCCAATGGTGGATGGAGTGGGCCATTATTATATGGCTTTGATATTCTCCTCATCCACTCAAAGTCCTTGTGAACTAACAACAAAGCCTAGAAATACTAATTGATTAGTACAAAACGTACACTTCTTCATGTTACCATATAATCCTTATGTCCTAAGTGTTGTCATAACTTGTTCCAAATGCACTAGATGATCAGAGAAGCATTGACTGTAAATAAGTATATCATCAAAGTATACCACTACAAACTTACAGATGTATGCTCTCAAGACATGGTTCATGAGTCTCATGATTGTGCTTGGTGCATTGGTGAGTCCAAATGGCATGACCAGCCATTCATAAAGTCCTCTCTTGGTTTTGAAGGCTGTCTTCCATTCATCTCCTTCTTTCATCCTGACTTGGTGGTATCCACTCTTCAAATCTATCTTGGAGAAGATTGTTACCCCACTAAGCTCATCTAGAATGTCATCTAGGCGTGGAATGGGATGCATGTACTTGATGGTAATGTTGTGTATTGCTCTACAATCCACACACATCCTCCATGTTCCATCTTTCTTAGGCACTAACAAGACTGGTACTGCACAAGGGCTTAAGCTCTCTCTGATGTAACCCTTGGACATGAGCTCTTGAACCTGTTTTCTAACTCTTTAGCTTCATCAGGATTGACCCTATACGCTGTTCTATTTGGAAGAGGAGCTCCTAGTACTAGATCAATCTGATGCTCTATGCCACGTATAGGAGGAAGTCCTCCTGGAATCTCATCAGAAAAAACATCAGAAAACTTGGTTAGTAGTTCAAGTATCTCAGATGGTAGCTCCTGTTCTCCTTCTGGTCATGTGAACAAGCTTTCTTTGTAAACCATTAGTAACACCTTTGCATTTGCTTCTAATGATTTAAGCAGTAGTGGGTGTTACATACAAATTGGTTTTACTTACCTTGCCTTCTTAATCCATAGCCTTCTGCATCTCAAAGACCTCATGTGGGGTAAGTGGTGCAAAGCTGTGCTTTTTGTTGTTATGCATGAAGTTGTAGTAGTTGGTGCGGCCATTGTGGAATGTCTCCTTATCAAATTTCCAAGGTCTCCCCAATAGAATGTGACCTGCCTGCATAGGAATAACATCACAAACAACCTGATCTGCATACTTCCCTATACTGAATGGTATGGTCACTTGTTCTCCAATCTGAAGCTCTGTTTCATCATTAAGCCATTTCAGCTTATATGGCATGGGATGCTTGGTTGTCTTGGGCCCTAACTTCTGCACCAAATACTTACTAGCAACATTAGTACACGAGCCTCCATCAATAATGAGACTACATACCTTGGATGCCACAGTGCATCTAGAGTGAAAGATGTTCTCTCTTTATAGAGTTTCTGGTTCAAACATTGCACTTAAAGACCTCCTGGTTACTAAGAGCTCTCCAACATCAGGATAATCAATGGCTTCTTCTTCTGAATCCACTGGTTCTACTTAATCTTGAGATTCATACTCTCTGTTGTCTTTGAGAATCATAATTCTCTGTTTAAGATAGTCCCTTGCGTAATGCCTTTTTCCTTGGCACTTGAAGCAGGTGATATCTCTGGCTCTCTGGTTTTGAGGTTTGTTTTGCTCAGCTTTGCCTTTAGCAGCTTCTGTGGTGGTTGATTTGAACTTGGATGTCTCACCAGCCTTGTTTCTGTCAAAACTCTTCTGTGGCTGAGGCGTCTGTGGTGCTCTGCTTCTAGTTGTTGAGGATGTCTTCCTCTTAATGTGCTGCTCTGCTTGAACAACCAAATGCAGAAGCTCTTCAAGATCTCCATAGGGCTGCCTTTCAACCTTCCTAGCAATCCTATCATGTAATCCATCCAGAAATTGAGCCATTAGAGTCTCTTCTGAATCTTTAAGCTCCAAACGGTTCTTCAGTGTCTCAAATTCTTCAAAGTATTCTTCCACTGACTTGGTTCCTTGAGCAAGCTTTCTGAACCTCTTCTGCAAGTCTCTGTGGTAATATGCAAGCACATATCTCTTCCTCAGCTGGTACCTCATGTCTTCCCAAGAATTTATCTGTCCATGTCTAGGCATGATCCTCTCAGCAGCTTCTCTATTCCACCAGGTCAGAGCATTATCCGTGAGTTGTGCTGCAGCTAATGCCACTTTCTTGGCATTTGAGTATTGGTAATATTCAAAAATATACTCCATCCTCATTTCCCAATCCAAGTATGCTTCTGGATTAACCTTTCCAGCAAAGGTTGGAGGTGAAAATTTGAGCTCTTTTCCTCCACGTCTATCTTCACCAGAATCTCTGTCTCTGGACCTCGCTCTGTGTCTGCCTCTATCATGTCTTCTGTGTAGGTTAGGATCACGTGGTGGATGATCAGCATCATCTTCCAAACTTGGCATATCATCATCAGTTTCTTCCTCAGTTCTTCTCTGGTTCTGTCCAATAGATGCACCACGGATTGGACCTCTTCTGGGTGGTGCTTGTCTCCGCTCTAGTGCAGTCATGCGTGCACTGATGCTCTGGAGTGCTTCCAGCATTTGAGTCATGGTGAGTTGGGAAGTGTTAGCTTCTTCTCCCATTGTACTTATGCTCCTCTGCCTCTGCCATGGTTGTTAAATCCTCTGCCTCCTTGGTTTGGATCAGGAGGTAGCTCATCTTCTTCTAACTCATGCATCTATTCATCGGTTGTCTCTTCTTCTTGCTGCCTCTTGTTTCTGTTCGGGTTGCAAATTGGTTCTCTTGGTGCTCGGGGAATAGTTCTCTGCTCCAGTTGGGTGATCCTGTCACTGATGCCTCTCATGGCTACAAGAAGTTGATTCTTGGTGATCTGATCGTGTCCAGCCTCTTATGCCAAGAGTCTTTGTACCTGAAAGTTGATACAAGAGCAGACAAGTATCAATAGGCTCTGAACTTTCTTCCTAAGAGTTTGGGAAAGCTATGCACGGTTGTGAGTGATGCACACATTCTTCTCAAACGCTTTAGAAGACCTAATCACATAACCACACGGTTTGAGCTAATGTAATTCAGAATCCTTGAAACAAGTTTTAGTAATCCGGTTTGGTATACTCGAAAACACAAACTTTTGGTTCTGAAATTGGACTTTAGGGTTTTGGTAACAGTTTTAAGGTGTAAAACTTTTTGAAATAGTAATAACCGGCTGGTTTGTTTGAAAATCTTAAACTTTCCTTCTTGTAGACGGTTTAGGTGTTAGAAAAGGAAACAAAATTTTCTTGCAATCAAGGGGGGTCTTTAAACAAAATTTTCGAAATTTAAAAGAGAAAATAACACTTTTTGGCTTTTGGTTTTTTTTATAGAAATCGGATCAAACAACAGAAACTCTTCTTTTTCTTTTAGGGTTTATGAAAAAAATAACGAAATAAGAACACTCTGAAAAAAAATCAACAGAAACAAAAAAAACTTGGATTCTTTTTCTTTTGGTTTTTGATGCAAAACTGAAAAAAGTAACTATAAGCTATGAAATATGATGAAACAAACAATTTTATGGGTTTTTGATTGAAGATGCAATGAAAACAAAAATATGAATCTAGATGCAATTGAAAACCGAAAGGATATAGATTATACCTGATCTAAGAACCTTTCGGCTATGATACAAGATGATGTAGCCCCTGGGCAGAAGCTTGAGTAATGGACTAATGGAGATCTAACCACTGGATTAAGAGCTCTCTTGGTTGGATCGGTTTGGATGGATTGTGAGTAGAGATGGGATTGTTCCTGCTGGCTTAAGAGCTCTCTCAGAAGCAATCAATGGATGGAATGGATTGAGGTCGCCACAAGATCCTATGAGTCTGAATCTTGATAAGACAAAAGCTTTCTCTATGTTTGAATCACACAAGACAAGAGAGAAAACAGATTTGCGGTTTCTTTGCTTGAAGAAAACACTCGGTGTACTTTATTGATCTAGGGTGAATGATACACGGCTGTGAGAGGGGACTTTATAAACAGTCGAAACAGCCATGCCCTTCTAGGGGACTTGAAGCAAATAAAACACAAAAGGAAAATGCAGACACGCTTAGACCTAATGAAATAAAGATTAAAACAGCTACTTTTCTTATTGAAACTACTAAAGGAAACAAAGAATTACCCTGCAAAACAAAGGATCAACGGTCATATAATGTGTATAAATGAAACTCATACCTTAGCTTATGTTTTGTATGTCCTTGGCCGTTGATCAGAAGCCTTCTTCACTCGTAGCATTCTTGTCTTGACATCCTGAGCTAGTTGTGATGTTACTTCCTGAGCTAGTTGTGACGTTACTTCGTGAGCTAGTTGTGATGCTACATATGGTTAGCCCCTTTTGAGTTGAGTTGAATAGTGTTGGGCTGACTTGTTCTTGCTCTTGTACTTGGTCAGTAGCTTGACTTAGTATACATTGCATTACTTCATTGACTTGGTTTCTCAAAGACTGTGTTGCTGATCTTGTTAATGGACCTTTCCTTATGATGGGCATTTGATCTTCTGCTTCTTGTTCTATGGCCTCATCACATCATCAGAAGTTGTGCAAGAACACCATCTTGATCATGAGGGGGACACTCAAGAATCAGGACAACCGCAGCAATCTGATTCTGTTACACATAATCAAGATGGTGTTGAGGAGCATGAGATAGAATCTGACGAGTTGGATCAGCAGAATGGAGAGACTGAGCAGCCAACTAACCAGCCAATTCAAGTGCTAAGAAGAAGCACAAGAGAGAAGAAGGATCCTTCAGAATGGAAGAAGACAAGAGTTTACTTCAACAGCAATGCAATGGCCCATCCTACTCAAGCAATGTGTACACTAGCTCATGTACCCTTGGAACATCAAGTGTTCTTTGGGAAGTTGGATCACGAACATGTGCCAACAACCTATGAAGAAGCCAAGAGAGATAAAAGATGGATGGAAGCTTCGAATGAAGAAACCAAATCAATGGAAAACAATGAGACTTGGTATGAGGAAGAACTTCCCAAAGGAAAGAAGGCAATGAGTTCTAAGTGGGTATTCACTATCAAGTACAGAAGTAATGGGGAAGTTGAGAGATATAAGGCAAGGCTGTTTGCAAGAGGTTTTACTCAAACCTATGGAAAGGATTACTTGGATACTTTTGCACCAATAGCTAAGCCTCATACAGTTAGGATCATCTTGTCTTTGGCAACAAACCTTGTTGGGAACCTTAGCAAATGGATGTCAAGAATGCATTTCTTCAAGGGGAGCTTGAAGATGAAGTGTATATGACACCACCTTCTGGTCTTGAAGACATTGTTAAACCAGGGAAGGTGCTAAGAGTCAAGAAGGCTATCTATGGACTGAAACAATCAGCTAGAGCTTGGTATCATCAGCTGAGTTCAACACTCATGCAAAGAGGATTCAAGAAATCTGAGGCAGATCACACCTTGTTCACTCTTCAAGATCAGGAAGGTATCATTGTCTTTCTTGTGTATGTTGATGATATTATCATATCAGGAAGCAACAAGTCAGGTATACAAGACACTAAGGCTTACCTCAAATCTGTTTTTGATATAAAAGACCTTGGTGCTCTAAAGTACTTTCTTGGGATAGAGGTTTGTCGATCGAAGGATGGACTCTTCTTATCTCAAAGGAAGTACACACTTGATTTGTTATCTGAAGCATGAAAGCTAGGATCAAAACCAGCTAAGACGCCCCTTGATGAAGGCTACAAAGTCATAAGAGAGGGTGATATTGAAGATAGACCATTTGAGGACATCACACAATATATGAGGATGGTTGGTAAACTCATTTATCTAACCATAACAAGACATGATTTATGTTTTGCAATAAACCAAGTGAGCCAATATATGCAATCCCCCAAAATGCATCACTGGAGTATGGTTGAGAGGATAATAAGGTACCTAAGTGGAGCTCCTGGTCAAGGCGTTTGGATGGGATGCAATGGAAGCACAGAAGTGGTTGGGTATTGTGATGCTGATTGGACAGGAGATAGAGTGGATAGGAGGTCTACCACAGGATATTGCACATTCATTGGAGGTAATCTAGTTACTTGGAAGAGCAAGAAGCAGAAGGTAGTCTCTTGTTCAAGTGCTGAAGCTGAATATAGAGCAATGAGGAATCTAGCAACCGAGTTGGCATGGATCAAAGCTCTTCTTAAGGATTTGGGGATTGAATCACCAAAGCCAATTACCATGCATTGTGACAATCAAGCAGCCATTCACATTGCCTCAAACTCAGTATTTCATGAAAGAACCAAGCACATAAAAGTGGATTGCCATATAGTTAGGCAGATGATTGAGCAAGGAGTGGTGCTGCCATGTTTTACAAGAAGTGAAGATCAACTTGCTGATGTCTTCACTAAGGCAGCAAGCTTGAAGGTGTGTGAGTCCATTCACAAAAAGCTTGGACTCATTACCCTTTCTGAATCCTATAAGACCGTGGAGACTAGACTCTATTTTCCTTCATGAAGTTTTATCCCATGTGGTGTTCTTTATGAAGGTTTTTAATGAGGTAGATCTCCATTGTCATTCCAAGCTTGATTCAATCCCTGAATTCAAGCTTGAGGGGGAGTATTGAAATGGAGATCATGGAATGCACAACTCAACATTGTGCACATATTGTGCATTTTGTGATAAGGTGCCCGAATGGTATCAATGCACAAGGTTGGAGTTTATCACTCTAAGGATGAATGAATCCTTTCTATCTCGGTCCACACCTATTTAAGGAAAGTCTTAAGGTCCAGAACATCATTCCCATACCTCTGAACCACAGACAGGTCACTATCAGCTTGGGACAGAACAATGACCTGTCACTATCCATTGAGACCGTTGTACCTCTCTCTCTCTCTTCTGCCAAGTTTGTTTTGGATTTTACCACTTAATACTTGTTTATTCTTTTGTTTCCCTAGTTGTATACCTTATTTAAACTCTTCTAAACACTTCTGTGAATATACATTGAGAATTATTCTTCTCAAAACCGCCTCTCTCTCAACTCTCACTCTAACGGCTCACAAGAACCCTAACCGGTTTCTTGTGAGTTCTCTCTTATTCTCTCCTATTCTCTCACTGTAAACTCAATAATCTAACACAACAAAGCCTGAAGATGGATCAATCACTTAGGAAAAGCTAAGATGAAGGCATCTAGAAGGCTGGTAATGTTAAAGAAGCATCCATGTAGACAACATGTGAAGTCTGGTTGTGAAGACTGAACCATTCTATGGAGAAGCTGTCCTCTAAACAAATGGAGCGTTCATCTATATATCAGTCGTATAGCCAGCTATATGCGAGAGCTATGTCAAGAAACAAGGCATATGGTAGCTGACTATATCAGGAGGATATAGTCAGCTACATAGGCAAGCTATATCTTCTTTCCAATAATGAGTTTCCAGTACTTACTGCTTGCCGTATTTAAAATATATCCGTTACATAAAGAGCCGT
This sequence comes from Orychophragmus violaceus, assembly GCA_030180135.1. Taxonomy (NCBI): domain Eukaryota; kingdom Viridiplantae; phylum Streptophyta; class Magnoliopsida; order Brassicales; family Brassicaceae; genus Orychophragmus; species Orychophragmus violaceus. The sequence goes on from CM058239.1 coordinate 67,877,516, forward strand.
TAGACCATCTTATGTAACAAATCAGATATAGAAAATAATAAGAAATATAGAAAAACACTCCTCCACGATTTTTAGTTTCTCTCTCTAGTTCTTCATCACTTTCTCTCTCTTGTTCTTCATTATTCTTTAGTTCTGTTGAAGAACACAATGTAAAGGGTATAGAGCCACGATTTAGGCTGCTAAGGCAGCCTGATTACATGCTTGGATAACTCTTTCATAGTTAATCCAAGTATGATAAACAGATTCAGCTCCTACTCTTCGTTTTTATGGATAACACTTAGCTAATTGGGGTGATTGCAAAAATGCCCCTGAAATTGAAGTCAACCCTGATTATACCCTCGGCCCTCTCCTTCCTCTCTCGCGCTAATTTATCCCCTTAGTTATCTTAGTTATTCACGAGAATGCCATCGTCAGACTTCATATGAAGTCTGACATTTTAGGTAAAAGACAAAAGGGCCCGAAATTTGTTTGGATATTCACGAAAATGCCATCACCATCAATGCTCAACAACCACGACACCCACCATCGCCGACGAGTTAATGTGTAATCCAGCTCGTTTTCCCACCATTAAAGCTCAATTAAAGCTCAAGAATAGAGCTTGGACGTTATCCCGACCGATTTCTCCCTTTTCCCCTTTGATTTTTCGATTCAAAAGTTGCGAAATCGTGGATCATCTTATAAAAACAGCTAAACACGTCTCGGATTCGTGTTTCCGGTGATATTAGACGTTCTGGGAAATCGTCGAGGCTAAGAACAAACTAAAAACGGACATTGGTAAGAATTTTTTTCATATCGTCGATTTTCAGATCTGAATTGTACTTTCAGTCTGCCGTTTATGTCTTATCTTTTTTCGTAAACTTCAATATGGTCAACGTGAGGGTAGTTTTGCAATTGACTTTCAATTGCCAGACCTCTATAGAGGTCTGTCAAAATCCTTTGCAAAAAAAAAAAAAAAAAATCAGACTTCACTAAAAAGTCTAAATAAGAAAAGGGTAGATTTGCAATTGATTGTAATTTGATTTTTTCGTCAGACTTCTTATGTTGTCTGGCAAAAAATTGACCGATTGTTGACTTTTTGTCAGACAGACTCCGATGTCTGACAAAAAGGAGGGGTAGAAATAGCAATTGACCCAAATTTTCAGATGTTGACCAGGATTAGCGAAAAAATCATCAGACATCTAAAGCTGTCTGAAAATAAGCAAAAAAAGTATCAGACGGCTATAGACATCTGAAATTCTAAACTTTTGCCAGACGGCTATAGACATCTGAAAATCCGAATTTTGGTCAACGATGGATAAAAACCGTAAATGCGATGTTTTATGTCAGACTTCCATAGCTGTCTGAAAGTTTTCAGACTTCTTGTTGAAGTCTGACATTTCAAAATCAATTGCAAAACTACCCTCGACTACTTGTCAGACTTCCCCGAGAAGTCTGAAAGGTTTCAGACTTCTTTAAGAAGTCTGACATTTCAAATTCAATTGCAAAACTACCCTTTTTTTTCAGACTTCATAAGATGTCTGACAAAATTTCCAAAGCAGACAGCTGACGCTGTCTGATAGATTTCAGACTGCATCCGCTGTCTGACATTTCGATTTCAATTGCAAAAATACCCCTTTTTTCAGACAGCCATAGAGGTCTGGTTTCACTTTTAACAGACAGCTATAGCCGTCTGAAATGTTAAAAACTTAAAAAATGCATTTTATTTTATATTTGTGATTAATTTCGCTGATTTTAAATTTTATAAATGTGTGTTAGTTTTATATGTTCCTCCTGCGTTAGTTTTACATTGTTATATATGGTAATTATTTTTAAATCAATTTTTGAATAATATTGGCAAGATAGCGAATTGCATCAGACTTCGCCAAGAAGTCTGGCTTTAACCAAAAGATCTCTAATGTGTTTTATGTGTATGTTTATATAGATAATGGTTCAGTTACCTGTTAACTTTGGTGAATGGGTCGTGAGAGACCAGATTTGGCATTTTGTGGTTGATAAGGTGAAAGGAGGGCGGTTTATCACTTTGCGCCATGGTTCTACACATCAAGAACTTGTTGAGATTGTACAAGATGATTATATGCTGGACAGGACAACCGAGTTGGTGGTGTTATCATATCAATTGCCGGAAGCACTCTTGAAACTAATGGATCCGGATAGCCCTCCGGTTTATGTCACAAATGATAGACAAGTAAGGAGCATGGTCGAGTTAGCTAATACGCATTTAATCCGTCTTTGTGTCTCGAGCCGATCCGCTATGGAAGTTGATGATGCGGTGAATTGTGATGAAAAATATGAAGTTGAAGTTGAAGTTGAAGATGTGGACGAAGATGACGTAGATGATGAAGTCAAGGATGAGGAAGATGTGGACTCAATCTCGGATGATTCTGTTTGTGGTGGTGGTGGAAACGATGGTGTTGGAAATTTGGATGTGCCTGAAAATGTTTTCAGGAAACACGCTGAGGCTTACCATGACGATGATGATTATAGCTTATATGGGAAAGTGAAACATGAAGATGTAGATGTGGAAGAAGATGAAGATTATAAGAAATATGAGTTGGAGGATACTAGTAAACGGTGTTGTGGCAAAAGGGACTTGTCTGAGGGTATCTTTCTCCATAAGTGTTTTGATAGCAAAGATGACCTAATATCAGAGATACGTTTGACGGCGATATTGAAGAAATTCGCATTCATGACTGAGAAGTCTGACAAGACACGTTTTGTGGCTAAATGTCGTGTGGAAGGATGCAAGTGGATGGTTCGAGCGTGTGTGAAGAGCGAACCAAACAAGTATTGGGTGATGAGCTATTCAAAAACCCATACATGTTCGATGGTGGACCGGATGTCTACGCGCAAACGTTATACTCCAGTTTATATTGGTTGGTTGTTTACTGAATCTTTTGGTATAATTGAGGGTATAACACCAAAGCATGTTAAAGTATCAATGAAGAAGCCGTTTGGGATTAGGATGAGCTACACAACCGCATACAGAGCATTGTTACATGCTCAAAAGATTGTGAGAGGAACAGCGGAGGATGGGTACGAGAGACTTCCTTCTTTTTTGCATGGAATCAGGCAAACCAACCCGGGAACAGTAACTGCTCTTGAACTAGATGAGAAGAATAGATTTAAATATCTATTTATAGCATTTGGAGCTTCCATATATGGGTTTACGTTTCTTAGAAGAGTCATTGTGGTGGATGGTACTCATCTTAATGGAAAGTATGGGGGTGTTATGCTAGTGGCGGCCGCACAAGACGGAAATTTTCAAATATTTCCGTTGGCCATCGGAATTGTAGACTCTGAGAATGATGACTCGTGGGAATGGTTTTTCACAAAGCTGAAAGAATGCAACAAAATGCCCTCAAGATGATCGGGATGATAATAATAGCACCAGCAAACATCAGATACTCATACTTGACGCCATTTGTCGGAGTAGATGGTTTTTCAGCCAACAGCTCCTTTAATTGAGCTATCTCTGCCTGCAATTTTTTGAGCTCGTCGTCCAAGTGGGTAACACAAGCAATTTCAGCATAACTAAGGAAGATGTAATCAATTTGTTCACCATGTTGGTTCACTCTCGGCGTGAGGTCGTTAAACTCCTCCATCATAGCCTCATCCCACCACTTCATAATATGGTAGCCACCATCCTATACAGCCACATTTTAAATTTACAATCCTCTTCGGATTTCCAATGAGTAAAGATAAAATAAAACTGGCTACATAACAGAGAAAGGTAATTACATCCCAGTTACGACATCCAAAGAATCTTCTTCCCGGATTATCGGCAGTAGTGGAGGTTCGCATGACAGGCTCCAGACCGCAGAAACATTTCTTGGGGAATCCATTGCATGATCCGGATCGTTGTCGAAATGTGGAAGTTGCGTATGAACTACTACTCGACGTTGGAACCTGACTGAATCGTCCCATCCTGTGTACCATGGAACAATTGAAAACAGAGACTAGTTTCAGACTTCTAATAGAGTCTAATTATAAATCAAATCCAAGATTCAGACTTCTAATAGAGTCTAATTAAAAAAAAATCTAAGCTTCAGACTTCATAGAGTCTAAATCAAAAACAAAACCGTATGGATCTAAAACGAGAAACCTATATTTTTTTCCAGATCTAGACTAAGAAAATACGGAGAATCGTATGGATCTAAAACGAGAATTTTATAATTTTTGTTCAGATCTAGACAAAGTAGATACGGAGAAGAGGTTTACTCGGACTTAAAACCGTATGGATATAAAAGGAAAAATATATAAAACCTATAATTTTTGTTCAGATCTTTACTAAGAAAATACGGAGAAGGGACTAACTCAAAAAAATGTATGGATCTAAAACGAGAAACCTATATTTTTGTTCAAATCTAGAAAAAGTAGATACGGAGAAGAGGTTAACTCGGACTCAAAGCCGTCTGGATATAAAAGGAAAATATATAAAATCTATATTTTTGTTCAGATCTAGACAAAGTAAATACAGAGAAGGGGCTAACTCAAAAACAAAACCGTATGGATCTAAAACGAGAAAGTACATAGACAAAGTACATAGGGAGAAGGGGATGACTCGGACTAAAAACCGTACAGATCTCAAAAAATTTCTGAAAGAAGAGTTTAGAAATATGACGACGGCGGTGTAGGGATTGGTAAGGAGAGACGAAAAAGGAGAGGTAATTACACGTTTGAAGAAGATGAAGACGGCGGTGGCGGTGGCGGTGGCGGTGGCTAGGAGGATTATCGGAGATTTTTTAGAGAGTGTTTAGAGAGAGAGAGCGAGTATCCGTTTTAGAGAGAGAAATTTGATAATGACTTTTACAGACTAATTTTGGTAACTTTCGTTTATATATGGGGTACAATCCCAAGTAGGGTAACTTATTGGTGGTCAACTTCTTCGGTAAGTCTAACAAAACATATACGTGAATCAGACTAAAATGGAAGTCTGATATACCCTAAATATACTAATTACTACTAAAATACAATCATATTATATAGAAAACCTACAAAAAACATCAAACTCGTTTAATATAGTCACAACCTAGCCAGTATATGCAAATGTAACAATATGGATGAAAATACACAAACCCTCAGCTTAACCCTACATATGAAAATATGACATCCAACTTCATATGTCATGCATAGATAAAGATACATGGTGTATTTAACCAAATATACCTTAAGTGGTTAGATTTGACTAAAGTATATGTGCTTTAAATTTACAAATGTCCAAAAATCCCATGTTTAATTTATGGATCCAAAATTTCCCTAAAAATATTTTTTTATAATTTTATAAATTAAATTTCTAAATTTAATATCTCTCAGACTTCTCGAGAAATACTTTAAAGCACATATACTTTAGTCAAATCTAACCACTTAAGGTATATTTGATTAAAAGTATTTTTTTGGGGGGCTAGTTAAATACTTATCAGACTTCTCTCGGAAGTCTACGAAACCCCAAAATTCAGACTTCTCATAGAAGTCTGAGAAACCCTAAATCTAATATTATTCACTAAACAGTGAAAAATATTTAAAGAAAACACATAGAAACATCAAATTGTTTAATATATGCGCATTATAACATACATGTGCAAATATAATTTTTTCAAATGTAAATTTCGTGAACCTTGAATCTAAACCCTAAAGTTAAATGTTAGTCATATGTAAATGTTCCACCAGTTCCATTACAAAGCATGTTCTAAGGGTTAGAAACTACTAAACCACTTTATATATTTTTAATCTGATTAAAATTTACCCAATTTAATTTATATACTACTTAATTGAATATATTTAATTTATGTATATAAATTTTGTGACAAAATATTTTTTTATAATTTTAAAATTAAAATTTTCAAACTTATTCTGTATCAGACTTCAATGCGATGTCTGAGAACGTCATTTAGACTTCGCTTAGAGTCTAACTGGTCAGACGTCAATAGACGTCTGACAAAGGCAAAGGTTATAATGGTAATTGCGTTTTCCGGTTTTTTGATTGGTCGTAAGGGCTTCGCGGTAATTTCTGTAGTCCGCAAAACCAGTTTTTCATTTGATTCAAATTCAGGGGTACACTTTTATTTAAAACCAATTTTGAGGGCATTTTTAGCAATTCCCCCTAGCTAATTAAGGATTCTGTCCAGATTCATTAGTAAACACTCTTGATGAGTAGTTAAGCTTCTGGATATGTTGTCACATATCTAAAGTGCTCCTGTTACTGGCTCAGATCCTCTAGAGTACAAAGCTCCAATAGGGTTGAATATGAGACCAAACTAGTTGTTCTCTTCTTTAAACATAATCCTTTCATTCTTCTTACTCTGTTTCTATTCTTGTTTCTTGTTTCTGGTTCAATGATTCCTCATGTTGTCTTATGAACCTAACTTGATAATCAGAGCTTCCTCATAGATGCCTTTGAAATTCCAACCTGGTATTACAGCCATGTTGATTCTTGGCTGCAAAATACTTTTCAAAAACAGAGGAAAAATCTGTCTATTTGTTACTCTTGCTTCCGCAAATCTCTGCGGACCAAGCCTTCTGTTTTTACTTGGTACTTGTCTCTAAAGACTTGTTGTTCTATCTTGTTTCAGAGCCAACAAGCTGTTGTTGAAAAATCAGAGGTGAACAAGAGAAATCTTGGTTTCTTTCATTCTTGTCTCTTTGATTCTGTTTTGATGGACCAAGATTTTGTTTTACTTGGTTCCATTCTGTTCTTGCTTGTTGCTCCATTATTTTTGGGAGGCAACAAGTTCTTGTTGAAAAATCAGAGAAGTCCAGGAGCAAATATTTGTTTCTTTCACTCTTGACTTCTTTGTTTCTCTTGAACCAGATGCAAAAATAAAGCTTCGCTGATATAGTTAGCTATATGAGTGAGCTATATGGAGGGATTCATGTTCTTTTTGCTTCCTCTTGTTTATTAGTTAAACTGAGGAAATCTCAGTACATGAACCTTAAACATGTTTTGTTTCTGAGTTAAACTAAGCCAAAGTCTTAGTCCCTGAACCTGAAACACTTTTCTTTTCAGTTCATTCTCCCATTCTCTGATTTTGGTTCACATTCTCTTAATCTGAGTTTTGTTTCCAAAATCAGATAGTCTCTACACTCTCATCCTCTGATGCACACACTCTTAATCTAAGCTTGTGTGACATCCCATACTTCCATTCTATATTATACTTCTGGTTACCTAAATCTTTCTCTAAAGTTCACTCCTAAAGAGCCCTTTCATTCTTTCACAGAAACTGAAATCAAGCTCATTGGTTCTGATCAAACTTGTGTTGCTTGAATATTGTTTTTTGTTTTTGGTGTTCTTAGGAGGAATGGAGAGTGTTTGAGCAGTGTGGATCAGTCTAAAAGGTGGTTCATACTGATGTTGAAGGAGCTGTGTGGTTGAAGAGCTAAAGAAGTCTCCAACAAAACTAGTGAGCTGCTATGTGGGTTGTGGATCAGCCTAAATCCTCATTTGGGTTGTGGATCAACCTAAATCATCATGTGGGTTGTGGATTATGAAGGAATTTCTAGCGGTTCTAATCATATTAGGCAGTGTTCTAAAAATCGGTTTAGGCGGCCGCCTAGGCGGGGCCTATGCGCTAGGCGGTCCTTGACCGTGGCGATTTCCTCCTAGGCGTTCGAATTAGGCGTTTATGTTATTAAGCGGATTTAAACGGTCCTAGGCGGTCCTAGGCGGGTCTAGGCGGTCCTAGGCGGCGACACACAATCTTTAACCAATTATCATTTGATTTTTAATTTTCATGTTTGTTTCGGTATAATTTTAAAAATTTATTACATATAACTAAATTTATAAGTTCTTACTTCATAAATTAATGGTTATTAATAAAAAATATTGTAAATTTAACAGATTTGATAGTAAATGTCGTGTGCTGATAAATTTAGCTAATATTCTTTTTGTTATTTCGATGTACTTTGAGTTTTAATCGACTAAGAATATGTGAATTATATGACATATATTATATAATATATCTAATATATATCATTTTCTTTTATAAATACATATAACGCCTAGGCGCCGACTAGACCCCGACTAGGCGTTCTAGGCGCTAGGCGGTGGGTCACCGCCCGACTAGCGCCTAGCGCTTTTTTGAACACTGATATTAGGCAACCCTAAGTATAAATTCCATAGCCTAGGATCTAGGGTTTAGGTTTATTGAATCATTAGGATCTCGAATTTACCTGGAGATTAGAAGCGGAAGATGAACAAGTATTCGAGATTCACAAGCGCCTCAATTGCTTTGCCTTTACTTGTATCCACAGGCACACAAACTGGAACGGACGGGATGCTAGTACCGTAGAGATCGGATCTCTCAGGGATTTCTTAGTTTCTCAAAGGTGGCTGTGAATTGAGTTCGGTCGCTCTAAAAGTCGTGCATATATCTCATATATATATACTTTTATCACGACCTAATTAACCAAGGAACAAACCGCAGTTAATTAAGTCATAAACCAAAATCGATATTTTGATTCGCGATATGTGTCGATCGATGCACCTGTTGTGTCGATCGACACTACCTCAGAAACTCGTTATTGAATGTATATCAAATATACATTCACCAGATCATTACACTAATGATCAACCCCATATAAGACATCTAGTTTGCTTAGGTGTGTGACCCTGTAGGATCATATAATACTAGCAATGAGTTATAAACTCATTGATCATAAGTGGTTTCTAGCAAAGCATTATGATTGCCCAGTATCATATGACTGTCTCATCTCGACAATACAACTTTCACTTAGAGTAAGTACAATTGATTTCAGGACATTCCCAACAATCTTCCACTTGTACTGGAATCATCTATTCCCATAATCCCTTCGTCTCTATATCTCGATCTGGCATAAGGCAAGAACTGTGTCATCCTTATTAAGCTAGATCATGTTCATCGAACTCTGATTTATACTGACAAGACAAACGACTGATAATCACCTCGTTTGAGTTCGGCCACACATTTCTCAGTATCAAATCTTCGATGGGCCCTGAGATATTTATCTCCTGTTATATAGGAGGGACAAATCCCATCTTGTTTCATCCCTATTTCTTCACACACTTCATAGTCACCTGTTACGGCTGACGTTTGACAAAGTTAAAGCGGACCAATTCACATGTAAGAAAACATGATGAACTCAGGTCTAAGGACTATACTCTATAGTCGTAATGAAAACTCTCATGACACTTATATAACTATCCTGTAGAGTTCTCATTAGCTATCCGATCCCGTGTTCTCCAACACATATCTATGTGATTGACTTTAATACTCTTATTAATGACTCCATGAAACTTAGTCATCAGTCACCTCATATACTAGTCTCACGCGGTTTTTAATGTCCCACTTTAACAATCTTGACCAGGGACCAACATAATCTATGTCATTTATTACTTATAGGGTTTCATGATCAAGTCACGTACTTGATGACCTATAAAATGTCATAAATTACTTTGGGACTATTATTTAATAACATTATTAAATAATACTGAAACAAATTTCATTAAAATAACATAACCATAATATGTCTATATGAACATCATAACATAACTAAAACCAAAACAACTCCCACTAAAACCAAGATCACATCTTTAGAAATCTAATGCCTATAGCACTATTCTGACTCTCATGTGCTCTTGCTCAGCACGTGTCGAAGGACACTGCGTCTTGCTAAGAGTAATGCCATGAGACATTGGTATGAAGCCCTTCTTGGAATCATGCATACTGAACTTGTGTAAGTTCTTATCAATATAAGTATCTTGACACAATCCAATTAGCTTGTCCAATCTATCTCTATAGATTCTTATTCCAAGAATGTATGCGGCTTCATTAAAAACAACCTCCCAGCCAAATCTTAACAGACTGAAGCAATAGAACGTCATTTCCGAGAAGGAGTATGTCATCTACATACTGTATGAGAAATGCAACTACGCTCCCACTAGTCTTCTTGTAAACACACGGCTCCTCTTCGTTCCTGATGAAGTCAAACTTTTGACCTCTTCATCAAAACGAAGATTCCAACTCCGAGATGATTGCTTCAATCCATAAATGGATCGATGAAGCTTGCATACTTTCCTAGCAGCATTAGGATCAATGAAACCTTCAGGTTGTGTCATGTACACATCCTCTTCTAGAATTCCATTAAGGAAAACTGTTTTCACATCCATCTGCCCGATCTCATAATCATAATGAGCGGCGGTTGCTAGGAGAATCCGAATGGACTTAAGCATAGTGACTGGGGAATAGGTTTCTTCATAGTCAATACCATGAATTTGCTTGAAACCTTTTGCCACCAACCTTGCTTTGTATATCTGAATATTACCATCCACATCAACTTTTCTTCTTGAAAATCCATTTACACCAATGGCTTTTACACCATCGGGTAAGTCAACCCAAGTCCATACTTGGTTCTGTGACATGGATCCCATTTCGGAATCAGCGGCTTTCAGCCATTTTCGGAGTCAGGGCCCATCATTGCTTCTTCAAAATTCGCAGGCTCGTCACTTTCAATGATCAACAGACAATTGGTCACGAGAAATCCAAATCTCTCGGGTTCGTGACGAATCCTTTCGGATCTGCGAACTTCAGGCTCCACAGGTGTGGTTTCTACAACTCTTTGTAGATCCAACTGATTCTCTTCCTCAATGGGTTGAGCGGTCTCCTGTGGTTCTCGAACTTCTTCGAGTTGTACTTTACTCCCACTGTTCTTCTTGGAAAGAAAATCTCTTTCAAGAAAGACGCAGTTCCGAGCAACAAACACTTTGTTCTCGAATTGGTTGTAAAAGTAATAAGCCTTGGTTTCCTTAGGATAACCAACGAAGTAGCATTTATCAGATTTGGGTTCGAGCTTATCAGTGATTAACCGCTTAACATAAGCCTCACAACCCCAAATCTTCAGGAAAGACAAGCTTGGAACATTTCCAGTCCACGTCTCATGTGGTGTCTTTGAAACTGATTTTGATGGAACCCAATTTAGTGTAAACGCAGACGTTTCTAGAGCGTATCCCCATATGGATAATGGAAGATCTGAGTGACTCATCATTGATCGAACCATATCTAATAAAGTCTGATTCTTCCTCTCGGAAACTCCATTCCATTGGGGCGTTCCAGGAGGAGTGATTTGTGAAACAATTCCACAGTCTCTCAGATGATCACTCAATTCTTGACTTAAGTATTCACCTCCACGATCTTATCGTAGAGCCTTAATACCTTTGCCAAGTTGTTTCTGTACTTCATTCTGGAACTCTTTGAACTTTTCAAAAGATTCCGACTTATGTCTCATTAAATAGACATAACCATACCTACTGAAATCATCAGTGAAGGTAATGAAATACTGAAATATTCCTCTAGTACTTGTGCTCATCAGGCCACACACATCATGAAGGATTGTTTAGTTGATCCTGATTCAATTCTTAGATTCATATCAACCTAAACATGCGGATCTAGGTTCTTCTTGATTAGAAACAATGATTAGATCTCACCTTTTACCTGTTAATTGCAGCGGAAGGAGATAGAACAGGTCAGAGATCAGAGAAACACCGAGAGATGAATCCTCCAAAGGCTCACACACGCGATCACAGAAAACGGCTGCTAGACCGAGCTGATAGGAGGCGCAGGGAGAGAGAGAGTTGGCGGCTCAGTTAGGGTTAGGGTTAAAGAAGAAAACAGACTCGAGTTTTATTTATAAAACTCGTCCGGTTCCTCTTGGGCCATTTGGCCATTCGCGCACTGTGTCGATCGACACATCATGTGTATCGATCGACACACAGTGGCTAAAACCTTTTATTCTCTCTAAGTACAGTAAATGCCTGGCACTTTTACCGTACTTCTGCTAAGCCATTCCTACACATTTTCCTGTTAGCTTAGGCGTGTGACCCATATGGGATCATATAATAGAGGCAATAAGTCCAAGACTTATAGATCATGAGCGGACTCTAGCAAGCCATCATGACCCCCAGTATTATATGACTTATGTTTGATCATTGACATACTCTTACTTTCTAGAGACAGTACCGAGATTACCGGACACAATTCCAACAATCTCCCACTTGTACTGGAATCTCTGTATTCATAATCCTTTTGTCACAATATCTCGATTAGTCATAAGGCAAGATTGGTGTCATCCTTATAAAGCCTAATCTTGTTCATCGGACTCTGATTCGATACTGACAATCCAAACGACTCGGGACAGTCCGTTTGAGCATGGCCATGCATTTTCCAGTATTCAAATCTCCGATTGGCCTAGAGATATTCACTCCATTTATATTGGAGGGACAAATTCCGTCTTATTCCATCACTGTAAACTACTCATTTCATAATGTACCCAAACAAGGTCCTTATAACTATCGCAGAACGATAGCGTTAGACAATGATCAAAGTGCATCAGTCCATGTGCAGTCACATGCATGCGAACTCAGGTCTAAGGACTATACTCTATAGTCGTAGTGAGAATCTCTTATGACACAGATATAAATATCCTGAAGAGTTCTCATAATCGGGTCTTGTCCGGTCGTATGTTCCCAACATACACCTATGTATTGACTTTGATGCCGCGCATCTATGACACACTGAGACTTTGTCATAAGTCACATATCAATCCAGTCTCTCACGGTTGTTGGTGTTCCAATTTCAACAACCTTCGACTAGGGACAGGATGATATAATCCATCTATCAAATATAGGGTCTCATGATCAAGCTAAATGACTTTGATGACTCAAGATCAAGTCACTTACTTCGATGACCTATAAAATGGTTTATATCACTTTGGAACGATTATTTCATCACAATTAAAATAATCTTGAAATAATAATTTCATTAAACATAAGAATGTTTTACAAGAACATATCAAATAACTAAATAAAAGCCCTCAAACTCCCACTCAAATTTAGATTACATTTCAATGTCTCTAATGCCTACAGCTTCAGTCAGAAACTCGAGCTTAGGCCTTGGGAGTGGCTTTGTCAACGGATCAGCGACGTTATCATCTGTCTGAACTCGGCTGATCTTGACTTCCTTTCTATTAATGATGTCACGTATCAAGTGAAATCTTCTTAGAACATGCTTGGATTTCTGGTGTGATCTTGGTTCCTTGCCTGAGCAATAGCACCATTGTTATCACAAAACAGTGCCAGAGGCTCAGCCGCATCTGGTATCACACCTAGTTCAATAATGAACTTTCGTATCCAAACAGCTTCCTTCGCAGCTTCTGAGGCGGCGATATATTCAGCTTCCGTAGTGGAATCAGCAACGGTGTCTTGCTTGGAGCTTCTCCAACTGATTGCACCGCCATTCAGACAAAAGATATAACCGGACTGTGACCGGAAATCATCTTGGTCTGTCTGGAAACTTGCGTCCGTGAATCCACTGACTTTAAGCACATCACTTCCACCGTACACTAAGAACTTATCCTTAGTATGTCTTAGATACTTCAAGATATTCTTTACGGCAATCCAATGGTTTTCACCTGGATTTGACTGGTATCTACTCGTCATGCTCAATGCATAAGCAACATCAGGACGAGTACAGATCATGGCATACATGACAGATCCTATTGCAGATGCATAAGGAATATTCTTCATGCGCTCAAGCTCAGCAGCCGTCGTAGGGCTCTGCTTCTTGCTTAGCGTTGTGCCATGTACCATTGGTGTGAAGCCCTTCTTGGAATTTTTCATGCTGAATCTTTGTAGGACTTTGTCAATGTATGAGTCTTGACACAAGCCTATCAGCCTTCTAGATCTATCCCGGTAGATCCTGATTCCAAGAACGTATGCGGCTTCACCCATGTCTTTCATGGAGAAACAACTTCCAAGCCAGTCCTTTACGGACTTCAGCATTGGAATGTCGTTTCCGAGAAGCAATATGTCATCGACATACAGAATAAGAAATACTATCTTGCTCCCACTAGTTTTCTTATACACGCATTGTTCTTCTTCGTTTCTGATGAAGTCAAATTGCTTGATCGCTTCATCAAAACGAAGATTCCAGCTCCTCGATGCTTGCTTCAATCCATAAATGGATTTATGAAGTTTGCATACTTTCCCAGCATTCTTTGGATCTATGTAACCGTCAGGTTGTGTCATATACACATCCTCTTCCAGAATACCATTCAGGAAGGCGGTTTTCACGTCCATCTGCCAAATTTCATAATCATGAAAAGCTGCAGTTGCTAGTAGAATCCGAATAGATTTCATCATAGCCACTGGTGAATAGGTTTCATCGTAATCCACTCCGTGAACTTGTCTGAAACCTTTTGCCACCAACCTGGCTTTATAAATCTGGACATTTCCATCCACGTCAATCTTCTTCTTGAAGATCCATTTGCACTCGATGGCTTTTACACCAGCAGGCAAATCAACCAACGAAAACACTTGGTTGACTGACATGGAGTCCATTTCGGAATCAGTGGCCTTGCGCCACTTAGAGGAATCTGGGCCCATCATGGCTTGATTGAAGTTCGATGGTTCATCACCATCAATGATCAAAAGATCATGACAGTCAGTCACGAGGAATCCTTGATATCTCTCGGGTTCGTGACGGATCCTCCCGGATCTTCGAACTTCAGGTACTACAGGTTCAGGCTCTACAATTTCTTGTAGGTCCTCCTGCTGCTCTTCCTCATTAGGTTGAGCAGTATCCTGTTCATCTTGAATTTCTTCAAGCAGTACCTTACTCCCACTGTCTTTCTTAGAGAGAAACTCCCTCTCAAGAAAGTTACAATCCCGGGCAACAAAGATCTTGTTCTCGGAACGTAGATAGAAGTAATAAGCCTTGGTTTCCCGTGGATAACCAATGAAGTAGCATTTGTCAGATTTTGGTGTAAGCTTATCTGAGATCAATCTCTTGACATAGGCTTCACAACCCCAAATTCTGAGATAAGACAGCACTGGAGCTTCTCCAGTCCATAATTCATATGGTGTCTTTGCTACTGCTTTCGATGGCGCTCTATTTAGAGTGAACACTGCTGTTAGCAGAGCATATCCCCAAAGGGATATTGGAAGGTCTGTGTGACTCATCATAGATCGAACCATATCCAATAAGGTCCGATTTCTCCTCTCAGACACACCATTCCATTGAGGTGTTCCGGGAGGAGTGAGTTGGGACACGATCCCACACTCTCTTAGATGATCACTGAATTCTTGGCTTAAGTATTCTCCTCCTCGGTCGGACCGAAGAGCCTTAATGCTTTTGCCAAGTTGGTTCTGTACTTCATTTTGGAATTCTCTGAACTTCTCAAAAGATTCAGACTTATGTTTCATTAAATAAACATATCCATACCTACTGAAATCATCAGTGAAGGTAATGAAGTATTGATAATTTCCTCTTGCATTAGTGGACATTGGGCCACACACATCAGTGTGTATCAGGCCCAACAAGTCACTGGCCCTCTCGTTAGGTTTATTAAAGGGGGCCCGTGTCATTTTGCCCATCATGCAGGATTCGCATTTCTCACATGACTCAAAGTCAAATGAGCCAAGAAGTCCATTCGAATGGAGCCTCTTGATGCGTTTCTCGCTGATGTGCCCTAAACGACAATGCCATAGAAACGTTCGGTTCTCCTCATTAGGTTTGAACCGTTTGGTATTAATGTTATAAATTGGCGCGGATTGATCGAGTATGTAAAGCCCATTCATAAGAGGGGCAGAACCATAGAACAAATTGTTGCGATTGAAGGAACATAATTTATTCTTAACTGAAAAATCATAACCTTCCAAATCCAACAAAGAAATTGAAATAATATTTCTGCTTATAGCAGGTACAAAATAACAATTATTGAGTTCTAAAATCAATCCCGAAGGTAAAGACAACAAGTATGTGCCTACAACTAGTGCTGGAACTTTCGCTCCATTCCCAACTCGTAGCTCCACTTGTCCTTGCTTCAGCCTTCTACTGTTGCTGAGTGCCTGCATATTAGTACAAATATGAGCCCCACAACCAGTATCCATAACCCATGAGGTATTATCAGAAGTAGTTGTATTAACTTCTATAACAAAAATACCTGTCGAAGAAGTCTCGAGAGTCTTCTTCTTCAATTCCTTTAGACCTTCTTGGAATTTCTTACATTCTCTCCTCCAATGCCCTGGTTCTTTACAGAACCTGCATATGTCAGTTGGCCCAGCCTTGGACTTGGGCTTGGGCTTTGGCGTGTCCTTGTCCGCGACTTGGACAGCCTTGGCTTTTCCCTTATCCTTAGCAGAGGATTTCTTAAACCCCTTGCCCTTTTGCACCATAAGCACATTGGGGTCCTTGGCGGTTTTCCTCAAGTTGGGCTCTGCAGTCTTGAGCATTCCGTGAAGCTCAGGCAATGTCTTACTCAAGCCATGCATGTTAAAGTTCAGAATGAACTGATCATAGCTTGCAGGTAATGACTGCAGAATGATGTCGCAGGCAAGTTCTTGGCTGATTGGGCAGTCGAGTTTCTGAAGATGATCGAGATAACCCATCATCTTCAAGACATGAGGACTCACTGCCGCATTCGCAGCCAACTTACAGTCTAAGAGGTTCTTAACAGTTTGAAACCTCTCAGTCCTTGCTTGCTCCTGAAAAAGCGATTTCAGGCTTGCCATTATCTCAATTGGTGACAACACACTCTCGAACTGCATTTGCAGCTCAGCAGTCATTGTCGCCAACATAAGGCAATACACATCATTTTCATCTGACGAATGCTTTTCCCAAGCATTATGCAGAGTCCTGGCGGCATTGTTAGCAGGCCTCTCGGGGAGAGGATCACGAAGGACATAATCCTTCTTCTCCTGCTTGAGGACCAGCCTCAAGTTCCTTGACCACGTCAGGAAGTTCGTTCCAGTCAGCTTCTCCTTCTCGAGAACATACCGGATTGAGAATGTGTTTTGTGTGCTTGTAGTAGTCATAGCTGAAATATATAGATAAAAAGGTTATTAGTTAAAATGTTCAATATGATTAATCTCGTATTAAATTTAATATGATTAATCACGCATTATATTCAATAACATAAGTTACCCTCAATAGAATATAATGATTCCAAGATCCACATATAACTAAGATCAAAGTGGGCCACTGGCCATCACCCAACCTTAGCTTATATCGGTAAGCCCTATATCGGCTAATTATATCCGTGATATAACTCTTGGTTGTGAATCTGGGCCCGAGGCCCAATCCACTCTGATGTCTCAAGGCCCGGGACTCCCGATGGCCCAGTCAAGAAAACCAGACTATACAGTCATGTAATCATTAATGTCTGGGACTCCCAATGACATTTATGAATCACAAACCGTCTTATCCACGCAAAAGCAGACACCCTCACACTGTAAGGCCATGAATACAATTGAATGGGCTTCGACAGCTGACATAGAATGGACAAGACATCCAACGCTTGATATTATTTGAGGTTCGTAGGTTTATTTAAAAAATTCATTCCCAAAATAGAAGATTACTATTTCGGGAAACTTTCCATTTTTGGAAACCTACTATTTTTGGAAACTTTCTAAAATTGGAAACTTTCTAAAAACGGAAACTTTCTAACTTTAGAAATTTCTTTAAAATCCAAAACCCGCAAATCCAGAAACTTCTAATTTAAGAAACTTTCTAATTTCAAAATTTCGGAAACTTTAATTTAAAATCGACTTTATAATTTTATAAAATAAATTTTAAATTAATCTGAAGAAAGACTCAAATAATTGGCCCAATTGTTTTAACTTCTTGGCCCGAGGCCCAAGAATTGGTCCATGTCCAAGACATGACCCAATTGTCCAATTAAATGACATAACCGGTCTGGTTCATTAAAATTGGTCTAACCAAATTTTAATTACTACGATGACCACAATTGTCAACCGGTTATTTACTAAACCGGATTTTCTCAATTTATTTGGTCCAACCAAATCAAATTAGAAAATCCTGGTTTAGGCACAAAATCCAATTTACGACTTTGGATTTCTTATCCCGGTTTAACCAGAACTTAATAAATTTATTAAGTCTGTTTATTAAACCGTGACGTTTATAATTTTAATAAAATCATTAAACCGAGCCTTAAACCAACCATATCGGTCGATGAACCAACCGCATCGATCGATCCATCAACCGCATCGGTCGATGCTCTAAGCATCAATCCTGCATCGATCGTGCATCGATCCTGTATCGATCGATGCTCTCACGCATGCACGGACGGTTATCAGGTTTGGCCGAGATATTCTCGGATTGTGTCGACCGATCCATGCGATCGTATCGATCGATCCATGCGATCACAGCCGATTCTCACTTTTGAAAAATCGCATTCCAAATCAATATAGTTTGGTTTTTGCGATTTCAAATGTGTTTAGGTTTCAATTCCTTGTTGCTTAAGTGATTTCTCTTATCAGTAGTTGATTCAAAACACTTCTTAAACAAGAAAACAATCCTAAACTTGAATCTAAACAAGAAAAACCAGAACCAATAGCTCTGATACCACTGAAGGATTGTTTAGTTGATCCTGATTCAATTCTTAGATTCATATCAACCTAAACATGCGGATCTAGGTTCTTCTTGATTAGAAACAATGATTAGATCTCACCTTTTACCTGTTAATTGCAGCGGAAGGAGATAGAACAGGTCAGAGATCAGAGAAACACCGAGAGATGAATCCTCCAAAGGCTCACACACGCGATCACAGAAAACGGCTGCTAGACCGAGCTGATAGGAGGCGCAGGGAGAGAGAGAGTTGGCGGCTCAGTTAGGGTTAGGGTTAAAGAAGAAAACAGACTCGAGTTTTATTTATAAAACTCGTCCGGTTCCTCTTGGGCCATTTGGCCATTCGCGCACTGTGTCGATCGACACATCATGTGTATCGATCGACACACAGTGGCTAAAACCTTTTATTCTCTCTAAGTACAGTAAATGCCTGGCACTTTTACCGTACTTCTGCTAAGCCATTCCTACACATTTTCCTGTTAGCTTAGGCGTGTGACCCATATGGGATCATATAATAGAGGCAATAAGTCCAAGACTTATAGATCATGAGCGGACTCTAGCAAGCCATCATGACCCCCAGTATTATATGACTTATGTCTGATCATTGACATACTTTTACTTTCTAGAGACAGTACCGAGATTACTGGACACAATTCCAACACATCAGTATGTATAAGGCCCAATAAGTCACTGGCCCTTTCTTTGTTTGTTAAAAAAGGCCTTAGTCATTTTGCCTAATAAACAAGATTCGCATTTCTCAGATGATTCATGATCAAATGAGCCCAAAAGCCCATCACTATGGAGCTTCTGAATCTGTTTCTCATTTATGTGGCCCAAACGACAATGCAAGAGAAACGTTTGATTCGTGTCTTCTGACTTGAATCTCTTAGTACTAATGTTATAGACTGGCACACTTTAGTTTAGAACATAAAGTCCATTCTATAATGGACAGCTACCATAAAATATATCATTGTAATAAAATGAACAACATTTATTCATAATTGAAAACTGATATCCTTCTAAATCAAAACAAGGAATAGAAATAATATCTCTTGCTCCATTTCCACCGCGCAGGTCCACTTGTCCTTTCTCCAAAATCCTAATGTTGCTTAGGCCCTGCATATTTGTACAAAATATGAGCACCACAGCTGGTATCCAATACCGAAGAAGTAGGACCAGAGATAGTAACATTTACTTCTATAACATAAATACCTGAAGAAGAAGTCTCGTACGTCTTCTTCAGCTTCTCATAATCTTCCAGGAATTTATTGCAGTTTCTTTTCAAATGCCCATAACCATTACGATAATGGCACTTATCATCTTTAGAAGGACCAGTTTTAAACTTAGGAGCATGGTTAGACTCGCTTGGATTCACAATCGAGCTCGTCTTGCCATCACCTTTGTTCTTACCAAGTTTCTTAAACTTTTTACCCTTTTGTACCATAAGGACATTTGGGGTGTCCTTCTTGATGTTAGGTTCAGAAGTTTTGAGCATCCCATGCAACTCAGTCAAAGTCTTTGTCAAGTTGTTCATGTTGTAGTTCATAACAAAATGATCATAGCTTGACGGCAGTGACTGCAAAATGATGTCAGTATCCAACTCTTGGCTAATGGGACAATCCAGTTTCACCAGGTTATCAATATAACCCATCATCTTAATGACATGAGGACTAACTGGTCCGTCCTTTGGTAGCTTGCACTCAATTAGAGACTTAACCATCTGGTATCTCTGAGTTCGTGCCTGCTCCTGAAAAATACTTTTCAGGCTAGTGATCATCTCTATTGGCGACTCCACGTTCTCAAATTGCTTCTGCAAATCCGAGTTCATGGTAGCCAACATGAGATAACACACATCGACAACATCATTAGAATGCTTATCCCAAGCATCCTTCTCTGACTGCCAGGCATTGGCTCGGTACTTCTTGGGGAGAACTTTCTCAAGGACATAGTCCTTTTTCTCCTGTTTGAGAACAATTCTGAAGTTCCGATACCATTCCAGAAAGTTAGATCCATTTAGCTTGTCCTTCTCAAGGACGGATCTCGGGTAGAAATTGTTGTGATGGTTTGTGCTAGACATAGCTGGAGTAAGAAAGGAAAGAGTTTTAGTTATGATGTTCAAGAAATGAGAAATCTTAACTATTAAGAAAACTCGCATTATATTCAAAACAATGTTTCCTCAAATGAATATAATGATCCAAGACCCATACTTTACTAAAACTTGAGTGAGCTTTGGCTCATCGCCCAAATTTCAGCTATCTAGGTAAGCAACAACTTTGCTAGTTATATCCAATATAACTCTTGGTTGTGGATTGACATCTCATGTCAAATCCACCCGATGTCTCTGGGCCCAAAACGATTTTGATAGCCCAGTCAAGTAAACCAATCTCTTAAGCCATGTAATCGTTGACGCCTTGCAGTGAAAGCCTATCAACTCGATTACCTACTGCCTTACTCATGTAATTGTGGACACCTTGCACAGTAAGTCTATCGCACAATGAAACGAGTCTTGACAGTTGACAAGATTGGGAAGACATCAAGGATTACTTGATATTTAGTTTGAGGAATGAAACTTTTAATTTAATATATACATATCATATATGTATCTTAGAAGGATTATAATTAATTAAAACAACTAATCTAATTGAGTTTTAATTATTCTAAGAAAAGGGATAAGTCTTTGGTTTGGTTTTTGCGATTTCAGGTTCAATAACCAAAAACTCGAGTGGTGTGTCGACCGACACAACTCCGTGTCGATCGACACTACCAAACCTAAAACCATTGCGATAACCGGTCAATCAAATTAAACCGGTTCGATAACCGGTTAGTGTCGATCGACACAACACTTGTGTCGGTCGACATCAACCCAATTCAATCAAACCGCAGTTAACCGGTCAAACCGGTTTAAACCAATTGCGATAACCGGTCCAATCCAATTGAACCAATTCATCCAATTGAACCGATTTAGCCAATTTTAACCAAGCGCAATAACCGGTCCAATCCAATTGAACCGATTAAACCATTCGCAAGGTCCGTGTCGACCGACACAACACTTGTGTCGATCGACACGATGGGGTATCAGGAACTTTGATCTTTATGATCAAAACCTAAAATTTTATTCGGGTTTCCATACTGGGTCGATCGATACCAGTTTGGTGTCGATCGACACTATGCGAAACCACATAATCGTTCATGAACAAGAACCCTAAAACGCGATTACCTTGAACAAAACACAATCTAGCATGCATATATCACATATATCGATTCAAATTCATCTAATTCGAATATCATGTTGTTAGATTCAATAGGATAAACCCTAAGGCTCTGATACCACTGAAGGAATTTCTAGCGGTTCTAATCACATTAGGCAACCCTAAGTATAAATTCCATAGCTTAGGATCTAGGGTTTAGGTTTATTGAATCATTAGGATCTCGAATTTACCTGGAGATTAGCAGCGGAAGATGAACAAGTATTCGAGATTCACAAGCGCCTCAAGTGCTGCGCCTCTACTGGTATCCACACGCACACAAACTGGAACGGACAGGATGCTAGTGTCGTAGAGATCTGATCTCTCAGGGATTTCTTAGTTTCTCAAAGGTGGCTGTGAATTGAGTTCGGTCGCTCTAAAAGTCGTGCATATATCTCATATATATATACTTTTATCACGACCTAATTAACCAAGGAACAAACCGCAGTTAATTAAGTCATAAACCAAAATCGATATTTTGATTCGCGATATGTGTCGATCGATGCACCTGTTGTGTCGATCGACACTACCTCAGAAACTCGTTATTGAATGTATATCAAATATACATTCACCAGATCATTACACTAATGATCAACCCCATATAAGACATCCAGTTTTCTTAGGTGTGTGACCCTGTAGGATCATATAATACTAGCAATGAGTTCTAAACTCATTGATCATAAGTGGTTTCTAGCAAAGCATTATGATTGCCCAGTATCATATGACTGTCTCATCTCGACAATACAACTTTCACTTAGAGTAAGTACAATTGATTTCAGGACATTCCCAACAGATTAGCCTAAATCCTCACATGGGTTGTGGATTAGCCTTAAATCCTCATGTGTTGGAACCATTCATACGGGCTGGAAGTCTGCTGGTGGATAGGTTAAAATCTTTGGTGTTTCCCAAGAACCCAAGAAGGGAATGTGAGCATTCATAAAGGCTGGAAGTTAGCTGGTGGATGTATTAAGTGTTGAAGGATCTCCCAAAAAGGAATGGCAGTTCACAAGCTGTCCATTCAAGAAGGGAAGCTCAGATAATCTCTATTAGAGAGGATGATGAAATGGAAGAGGAGAGGCTGAAGTCATGAAGACAAAGCCGAGCCTCATTCCACGAAGAAGCCTTGGTGTTGATCACAAGCAAGCAAAGCAATGCTTAAGTGAGCAACAAAGGCAACTATCAAGATGTGCAATGTGCAAAGTTGGGCACACAGACACAGAGACAGACAGATGATCATTGTGCAAAGTTGGGGCAAGATCATCTTGTGCAAAGTCAGGGCCAAAGTTGTGAAGTGCAAAGATGGGGCACTTAGATAATCAGAAGATAAGTATGTGCAAAGTTGGGGCCAAACAGATGTCTGTCAAAATCAGACTCAAGAAGAGTCACATGTGTGTTTAAAGGAG
This sequence comes from Orychophragmus violaceus, assembly GCA_030180135.1. Taxonomy (NCBI): domain Eukaryota; kingdom Viridiplantae; phylum Streptophyta; class Magnoliopsida; order Brassicales; family Brassicaceae; genus Orychophragmus; species Orychophragmus violaceus. Next base: position 67,900,556 of record CM058239.1, read on the forward strand.
AAAGTGGTTATGAAGACATGTCACTCTCACCACTTGGGAGTGTGCTCTCTCTCTCCTCAGGTCTGCACACGCCAATTAAGAGTGAGTACAAGTCACTTTCAAGACTGAACTCACTAAAACCGAAATGAAGAGGAGAAGATCCAACCATCCATTCAAAACTCGTTTTCCCTCCTATGAATCAATGGTTGAGATGTAATCTTGGTTTATATTTGTTTATTCTGAGTTTAACTTAATTGTAAGCCTATATAAAGGCCACTCACGACATTGTAAACATTTGCTAAGTCACTTGACAAGAAATCAACAAGATTCTTGATACAAACTCTTATCTCTTTCTCTCTTCTTCTTGTAACCGGTTCCACTCTTTCTCTTCATTGTATATACAAGTTCATATACAATGTAGACCCTAAAGAGCCATGGTTATGGCTGATTAAGGCAGCCTCTTATCATGCTTGGATAACTCTTCATAGTTAGTCCAAGTATGATGAGAGAATCGCTCATAGATAGTTCTTTACTTCTCTCTTGGATGTTCTCTTAGTTAATTACTGATTCTCTTCCATGTTATGAGTAGACTCTCCTTGGTGAGATGTTAATCTCTTGAAAGTGTTTTCATATAGCTAAGGACTCCTTTATTCAAATAGATTAATGGCTTTCTTAAGTACAAACTAGTTGTAACATCCCCGACCCGTTCTATAAATATAGACGACTCGGACGGGTTACAATGTGATAGTCGGGCATGACAAATGCGTAATATTCAAAAGGGATCCGAACACAAGACAAATGCTGACCACGACTACCACGCCTCTTAGCTTCAGCCTAAGGCTTTACAACCCGTACCTCGACCTTGAGTTGTGTTAGTTTGGACAAAACAAATACCATGAACACAAGCTGAATCTTTTCAACAAAACATATCTTATTTATATATTAACTTGCAGAAAGTACGAGATTCCAAACATGTTTGTATACAACGGCCATGGCCTAGAGCCTAAAGGATAATGTACATAGATTCACAAACCGTTTTACAACTTCCAACAAAACTACTCTGGTATCCTAACGTTCCGTTCCACTCCCCTGCAACCTGCCTACTGGTTACCTACAAAACAAATGAGTCTGAGTATTCTAGTAATACTCAGTGAATTCCGGGCCCGCTAAGCATACGTTAGTTCCCTTCCCACCCCAAATACAGAGAACAAACAAGCCTAACGCATTAACGGTAGCAACATAGATAACATGCCATAACTCATTATATGCATTTATCTATACTCATTCATTTTCAAATTTCGAGACCTCTAGATGCATCGGCCACTCCCTTTCCACTTTCTCTCGTGACCATTCACGATTAATCACCACTAAGGATCATAATCTGAACGTCACACCGACTACCAGGACGTCTATCCCTCGGGTTCGTGTCGACGCACGATGCTCGGCCAAGGGAGCGACCCAAATACCGTCCGTGCTTACTCCTTTCACACAATGAGGTACACACAAAGGGAGTGCCGCATACACCATCCTAGACAATATTACACATGTCCTAGGATGCATCACCTAGAATATCACCGAATTCTAGACCTTTACATTTAGAACAATATTACACATGTTCATAAACGTAATTACTCACATCAACTGGTCCGTAGAGTCCGAAGACCTCAAACGGCTACATGCATCTCACACACAATGCATAATCAATTCCATCGTGCATTAACAACTCAAAAGCACTTAGGAAGTTAAATCATACACAATCCGCAAACCCCCATCCGTGGTTTATTTATTATCAGAAAAGAGATAGCACCACAGCTCATCTCTTTATCAACCTGCATCAAACGTGTTAACACAACATACAACCGGAACTCACCCTTTTCTCAAGCTTTTCTCCTTAACTCTGAACTTTCCCGCTAGATCTAGAACCGGAGATCCAAATAAGTGGAAGACTTAAGGAAAATAAGGTTATAGGTGACGGAAATACTTAGACTACAACTTACCGACTTCCCGTAGTGTAACCCGTTTGTTCCGTCCCGATCGCCCGTATTGTCCCGAGCTTAAATCGCTAAAACCCACTTACTCTCTCTAAACCGTGGTTTTATCTCTCTAGAAATTTTGTCTAAGTTCAGAAAAGGTGAAAATAGCTTAGGGGAGTCTTCTATTTATAGCTGAGCATGGGGAGGATGGTTTATGACAAGTGGCAGCCATGTGGCCTCCATGCGACCAACTTGTACGTGCGTGGGAACAAATGTGATCCTTCATCCATGCATGGCGCCATCTGGCTTGGTCATGCACAAAGACAAGTGGTCTGATCATGCATAGTGACAAGTGGTCTGATCATGCACTCGACAAGTGGTCCGTTCATGCACTGCGACAAGTGGCCTGTTCGTTCGCTCGACCACTCGACCAGCCCGACCGCTCGACAACCCGACCACGCTCGACCACTCGATCACCCGACCACGCTCGACCATTTCGTCCCTCCTCGACCATTCTCGACCAAACGTTCCTTTTTATCAACCCAATCATAACTTGCCTCGACCAAACTTCACCCAATACCCAAAAAACGATTATCCACATTCTTTTCTAACCATTAATCATCCTTGGGGAAGGTCCTTATCCATCTGTCACAACTTTAACCCGCCTTTCGGTCGTTCCGAACATCCTATGTCATTAGTCGGGTCATTACATTCTCCCCCTCTTATTCAAAATTTGTCCCAAATTCTAGCGTGTTTGCGATGTTTCGCCTTGCTCGTAAATTGTATCGTCCACAAAGAACTCTGGGTGCTCTCCTCGGAATCTCCCTTCGTCTTCCCATTTGACGACCATCCGGTTTTGCCTACCCCAAAGTACTTGAATCTGTGGAATCTCACGGTTTTTGAGTTTCCTTATCCGTCTTGATCCAACTCTGATGAATCCTTCAGGGTAAGTAAGATCTTTACGCAATTCTTCTATCCTTTCTGGAATAATCGCATCCGGATCGGGTACGTGCTTCCGTAGCATCGATACATAACATATCGAATGTATGATCATGTCCGACAGCAATTTCAACCTATAGGCTACTTCTCCAACTTTTCCCAACACACGATACGGACCAATATATCTAACAACCAACTTACCAATCTTTCCAAAATGGTCTTTACCCTTTTGCGCCGCTACTTTTAGATAAACGAGGTCTCCAACCTCAAAGGTCACCTCCCTTCTACCTTGGTCCGCATACTTCTTTTGCCTATCTTGTGCCTTCTTCATGTTGGTGTGGATGACTTGCAATCTTTACAAGGTCTCTTCTACCATAGGTGGCATAAACATCCGTCGTTCCCCAACCACAGTCCAATATAACGGTGTTCGACATGGTCGTCCATACAGGGCTTCGTATGGAGACATGTCAATACTTACATGGAAGCTGTTGTTATATGAGAATTCTACTAGAGGTAGGTAGTCTTCCCATATACCCATCCAGTCCATAATACATGCTCGTAACATGTCTTCTATAGTTCGGATTGTCCTTTCCGTCTGGCCGTCTGTCTCAGGATGGAAGGCCGTACTCATGTTCAACTCAGTTCCCATAGCTCCTTGTAGTGCTTTCCAAAATGTAGCCGTAAATCTTGGATCACGGTCTGATACAATGGATACGGGCACTCCATGTAGTTTCACAATCTCACGAACGTAGAGATCCGCTAAGGTCTCCACCTTATATGTATCTCGTACCGCCAACAATAGTGCTACTTTGGTTAAACGATCAACAATTACCCAAATAGAATTATTTGACCGTCCTCGTGCAATAGGAAGTCCTGAGATGAAATCCATTGCCAACGAGTCCCACTTCCACTCTGGTATGGGTAAACTTTGTAATTATCCTCCTGGCACTTGGTGTTCCGCCTTGACCTGCTGACACACTTGACACTTGGCCGGGCCAATGATAATACGGCCGAATATCTATGTACATCTTGGTGCTTCCGGGGTGAATGCTCAATACCGACTGATGCGCGGTCCGTAAGATTTCTTTTCGTAGCTCTCCACATTCTGGTACTGTGATCCTTCCTTTCAGTAGTAATGTTCCATCTTCAGCTCGGTGGAACTCACTTACACTTACTTCATCAGGGTTCTCTAATTTCTCGATGATCTTCCGCGTCTTCTCGTCCTTCCTTTGTTCTTCCTTGATCCGTTGTATCAATCCAACTTTGTTCACCGCGTGAAGTCCTCTTGGCTCGCTTGTCTCTCTTTCTAGTACTGATAAACTTACTTTCTTTAATTCTTGGTCCAAGGCTTCTAGTTCTTTTTCCATGTTCATAGTTGTCTTCCGCCGGCTTAGTGCATCTGCTACAATGTTGGCTTTTCCCGGATTGTACTGAATCTTAATGTTGTAGTCCGTGATGAACTCCATTCATCTTCTTTGTCGTAAATTCAGATCAGCTTGAGTGAAGAGGTATTTCAAGCTTTTGTGATTCGTGAACACTTGTACACTCTCTCCGTACAAGTAAGATCTCCATATCTTATGTGCAAAAACCACAGCCGCCATTTCTAGATCATGAGTGGGGTAGTTTTCCTCGTGCTTCCTTAGCTGACGTGAGGCATATGCGATCGTTCTCCCTTCTTGCAAGAGAACGCATCCAATCCTATTCGTGATGCATCTGTGTATACTGATATACCATGCATTTTAGGATTTTAACCATGGTATATGTCTTATTTATCGAGTCTTTTACTATGTTTTAGATTCATTACAGGTGTTTATCAGGTCTAAGTACGTTTGGAGCGGATTTGGAGTTTATGGCGCATTCTGGAGCATTAACCCGAGTGATAGAGTTCACTGTCCAAAACAGAGGAGTGCATTGATCGACATATCTTGTGGCATCGATCGATGCATACGCGAGTCAGACAATTCTCGGCGAGTTTAATGAAGAGTTTGGAATTTGCACCAAAGCCCAGAAGTTTCTCATAATTACAAAGAAGCCCCAGCCGACTTTAGATCATTATAGTAGGGTTTTTAAGCCATTGTTTAGGCTATGCTTTCATTCGCTTTCAGACTTACGCTTTGTTTTACTTTAGAGAGAGTTAGGGGCTGATCTTGTACTCGAAAGAGAAAAGATTTTGAACCCCAGTTCTTTATTTTATTATATGATATTTGGTTTTCTATTCATGATGTCTTCTGTTTCAATGATCATGTATGAGTAGTTTACCTTTTAGGTTTAGGGATTTTCACATGGGATTTCATGAAATTATAGGTTGATCAATCTGTAGGGATTCATATCTGTTAGTTCTTCATCTAGGGTTGTTCTTAATGCTTGATCTGAATTGGCCACTTAGATTATTGATGTTAGGTTGATTTCCGCAACGACAGTTGGTTGATTAACTAGAAAGAACCTAGATGAGCAATTTGACTATTCGCAAAGAAATTTGGCTTAGGAGAACTGTGAACGAAAGAACTTGAGATTAATGCTTGTTTAGAACTCTAGGATTCGCAATGAAAGTTGGCTTGCTAGGTTGTTAGACATAGATAATATTCGCAACGAAAGTTGGTCTGTTATAATTCTGTGATTCTAGTTCTAGAACAGTTCTTAATTAGATCCCGATTGATTGATTAGCCTGTGTTCCTGATTTCCTGAGAACTCCCTTGACCTGACGCTTTTCCTGATTGCTTACAAACCTCGATCTATTTACTTTTCTGCTGTTTGATTTACTGCTTTCTCTATTGCTACCTAGCTTAACCTGACATTCTACAATCTATCGCAAGATCCAGAGTCTCTGTGGATTCGATACCCTATATACTACTGGTTCACGTCTGTGCACTTGCAGTGTAGATCTAGGTATTAAAACTCTGATCGTATCAAGTTTTTAGCGCCGTTGCTTGGGACTCTTTTGAGTCTTCGATAGATTTGAATTTAAAGTTTAGACTAGGTTTTTTGTTTTTGTTTTTGTTACTAATTTTCTCTGTTTTTCTATGTCGCAGGTCTGATTTTCGCTTTGCATCGATCGACGCACTCTTTTGAATCGATCGACACAAGGCGACTCGAGTTGAATCGATCTTTGCATCCTAGCATCGATCGTTGCACTGCGATTACCGATGGTTTATGCAGACGCGTGAGACCAGAAGTTATCTGAACACTAATCTCATGAATCTCAGACTTTAGGAGCTTGCTAGACTAGAGAGAACAAACAGAAAAGGTCAACGAGCAGTGATGGTGAAAAACCGCTTGATTCTTATACCTAATGCTCAGGGTGTTCTGAGAGACCAACAGAACAACATGTACAATGCTGCTGGGCAAAGGATTGATGCTGAGGGACGTGTGATCCCTGAACCTGAACCTGAAGGTCAGAGGCAGATGGTTGCTGCTGAGAGGACTCTTGCTGACTACAACCGACCGGATGAGTTCTATGCTAACCGGTCAACAATTGTACCTTCTGGATTTGAGAGGAATGACTTTGAGACCAAGACTGTCTACTACACTCTTCTGAGGCAGAATCCTTTCCATGGTCTCCCACAAGAGCAATCCATGGACCATATTGATGATTTTGAGGACTTCATCACTGGAATGAAGTATAATGGGGTAAACTATGACTACTTGTATCTCAAGCTTTTCCCATATTCTCTCGCTGGAGAGGCTGCAGCTTGGCTGAAACAACTTCCAACTGGGAAGTTTACTACTTGGGATGGTTTGAAGAGAGAGTTCTTGGGGCACTTTTATGATGATGCTCGCTCTGATCAGTCGAGACAGGTTATTCTCACCTTCACCAAAGGTCCTATAGAGCCTCTTAAGTCTGCTTGGATGAGGTTTAAGAAGTACCAATGTGACTGTCCTCATCATGGATTCTCTGAAGTGACGCTGCTGGGCATATTCTTCAGAGGGATTGATCTACATTATCAGTCTGCATTGGATAATGCCAGCAATGGCAATTTCAATACAAGGACTCCTGAACAGGCTAGGACGCTGATTGATAACCTGGTGAGCAGTAATAGCACCAAGAGTGCTGATAGAAGAAGGATAGAGTCTGGTGGAAAGATCGATAATCTGGAGATTGCTGATATCAGGAACAAGCTGGACACTATTCACAGTTTGTTGACTGGAAAGAAAGCTGTCCACTTTGCTCAGGAAGTTGAGGTGTTTAAGGCTGAAGAGGACAACAAAGAAGAGGTTGTGAACTACATTAGTGGCTCTGGATTTCAAGGAAACAGGTTTGGAAATCAGCAAGGTAATTCTTACCAGAGGACTTATGGATTATCCTCCTATCAGACACCTCCTGCTGCTAGTGCTCATGAGAGCAAGATGGAAGCAATGATGGAGCAGTTGCTGGAATGTCATACTAAGACTGATGTAGACTTTAACAGGAAGATTGATGATGTGTATGAAAATCTGAATGGGAACTTTGAGACCTTGAGCACACATGTGAAGAAGCTGGATGTTCAAATCCAACAGACATCTCAAGCAGTGCAAAGGCAAAATGGAGCTGGGAAAGCTGAACAGAACAGATCCGTCAATGCTGTGATCATAAGAGATGAGATTGACTTGCTAGGAGAAGAAGAGAGCATAATCTCGGATTTTTTGGAAGAATTCTGTATGTGTGAGACATGCATTGATCGACACAACTCGTGCATCGATCGATGCATCCCCGATACGTCTAATGAAATTGAACATAATCGCCTTGTGTCGATCGACACACACTTCGCATCGATCGACACAGATCACAGACGGGAGCAGAAACCTGCAACAGTCCTAGAACGCGTCTACAAGCCACCTGTGCCATATCCTAAGGTTCCTAAATTGTCTAAACAGGAGCTATAAGTGGCTAACTGCATGAAAGTTATGGAAAAGAAGCTGATTCAAATTACAGAGAAGATACCAGACCCAGGAGCCTTTGTGCTCGACTGTTCCATCTCTAAGGACAGATTCAAGCGTTCTCTGTGTGACTTAGGATCTTGTGTGAATCTCATGCCATACTCTGTGGCTGTGAGATTAGGACTGACGAATTTCCAGCCTACTAGGATCTCTCTTATCCTAGCTGATCGATCAAAGAAGTATCCATAAGGTGTTCTTGAGGACATTCATGTCAGAGTTGGAAACTACTTGATTCCAACATATTTTGTGGTGCTGAAGTATAACATTGAGCCAGATGATCCTTTGTTACTTGGTAGACCTTTCTTAGCTACTGCTGGAGCTGTGATTAATGTGAGACATGGACTGATTGATCTCCATCTGGGAGATGAGCCATTGAGGTTTAAGATGGATAAGCTGCAGAAATCCACCATTGATGGACAAAGCTTCAGTGTGGAAGTGGAACCAGAGATTCCTATTGGAGAAGAGAAGATGGATGTTCGTTCTGAACATGCTCTAACATCTTCAGTACCTGTAACTGCTCTTAAGCAGAAAGCTCCAGACATCTCATTCCCACCAAAGCAAAGGTATCGGTCCTCTAAGCTTAAAACTACTAATCAATTTGCTGTGAATGCAGGAAAACGCAGTATCCCACCCACGCTTCACTCCCGCCCTGGTTTTGTTCGCTCTTTCCTTGGGAGATCTCATGATCTGAAAGCTTATACGCCACCTTGGCTGAAGAGACATTCAAAGTCTTTGTTGAATCCCCCATAAGTCCGATCTCCTATCCATAGTCAAGCTATTGACTTTAAACAAGCGCTGAGTGGGAGGCAACCCACTGTTAGGTTCGTTTTTCTTTTCATTTTTCATTTTGATTTGGTGTTTTTGATTTTCCTTTTTGTGTGTTCAAAGGCGTGAGAAACAGGCACAATCGCACTGCATCGATCGACACACATTGTGCATCGGTCGACACAGTTGCGATATACGGTGTTAAGGTCGACACAATCGCCTTGCATCAATCGACACACCTCGTGCATCGATCGACGCAGGCCGACGACAGGTAAGTGTCCTGACTCTTTTTCGGTCTATTTATTCCGATTTATTTTTCTCACCAATCCTAGCTTGACACTACTGGGGACAGTGTGTTTTAAGTGTGAGGGAGGTAGCTACTGACGCACGCTTTTGTTTTCTTAGAGTCAGTCCAAACATTTTTTTTATCGAGTCAAAACAGTCTAAGTAGGAAACAATGAATTTTTGAGAAGTTAAGAACACTTGTAGGAACTTAAGTAACCATTGGGATGACTATTAGAAAACCCAATGCAGATCAACCTACTGAGAACATCCACATCACTTCAGGTATCAGAGGATCCTTAACTGACTTCACCCCTAATTTTGACTTACTTTTCTCACATAAGGGCTTGGTATACCTTGAGTCGGATTCCTCTGTTAGTTCTGTCATAGCTTGTAAACTTTTCCAAGTAAGGTTCCCTTCTCCCCTTCTTTAAAGTAAAAAAAAAAAGAGAATAATAAACTGAGGATGAGCTAGTAGCTCCGAAGTGGTCGCGGGAGTGGTAGAGACCCCTATTACCTCCTTTGCATCCATGGAATGTGTCCAAAGTACACCCCATAACAGGAAGAGCACTGATAAAAAAAAATGATACACAATGGGGAAAAATCAGTTGCTAAGGAAGGGAAAAGAGAAGAAAGGAACCAGAAAAAGATAGTATGGTGGTCTAGATCTAACAGAGTAAGAATCCATGTGCCCTTTGATCGATAATCCTTAGGTGAGAACGCACTTAATAGCTTATAGAAGTCAGTAAGGTGAATTTGAATGCTTTGGATTGATTGTGGAGTTTACTCAGGACAGTTTCTAAGTGTGGGGGAAGTATATGTTGGTCTTGATGTCTTACAGGTGAAATCTTTCAGTGGCTTACTAAGGGGAATCTGAGTGTTGTTGCTTCTAAGATGAAAAGAGTTTCTGAAAGTTTTCAAACCTCTTCACCATATTCTAGTTCTCTGTTTTGCTTGAGGGCAAGCAAAGGCTAAGTGTGGGGGAGTTGATATTCCATGGATTTTAGGGTTTTTAACCATGGTATATGTCTTATTTATCGAGTCTTTTACTATGTTTTAGAGTCATTACAGGTGTTTATCAGGTCTATGTACGTTTGGAGCGGATTTGGAGTTTATGGCGCATTCTGGAGCATTTTGGAACATTAACCCGAGAGATAGAGTTCACTGTCCAAAACAGAGGAGTGCATCGATCGACACATCTTATTGCATCGATCGATGCATACGCGAGTCAGACAATTCTCGGCGAGTTTAATGAAGAGTTTGGAATTTGCACCAAAGCCCAGAAGTTTCTCATAATTACAAAGAAGCCCCAGCCGACTTTAGATCATTATATTAGGGTTTTTAAACCATTGTTTAGGCTACGCTTTTATACGCTTTCAGACTTACATTTTATTTTACTTTAGAGAGAGTTAGGGGATGATCTTGTACTCGAAAGAGAAGAGATTTTGAACCTCAGTTCTTTATTTTATTATATGCTATTTGGTTTTCTATTCATGATGTCTTCTGTTTCGATGATCATGTCTGAGTAGTTTACCTGTTAGGTTTAGGGATTCTCACATGGGATTTCATGAAATTATAGGTTGATCAATATGTAGGGATTCATATCTGTTAGTTCTTCATCTAGGGTTGTTCTTAATGCTTGATCTGAATTGGCCACTTAGATTATTGATGTTAGGTTGATTTCCGCAACGACAGTTGGTTGATTAACTAGAAAGAACCTAGATGAGCAATTTGACTATTCGCAAAGAAATTTGGCTTAGGAGAACTCTGAACGAAAGAACTTGAGATTAATGCTTGTTTAGAACTCTAGGATTCGCAACGAAAGTTGGCTTGCTAGGTTGTTAGACATAGATAATATTCGCAACGAAAGTTGGTCTGTTATAATTCTATGATTCTAGTTCTAGAACAGTTCTTAATTAGATCTCGATTGATTGATTAGCCTGTGTTCCTGATTTCCTGAGAACTCTCTTGACCTGACGCTTTTCCTGATTGCTTACAAACCTCGATCTATTTACTTTTCTGCCGTTTGATTTACTGCTTTCTCTATTGCTACCTAGCTTAACCTGACATTCTACATTCTATCGCAAGATCCAGAGTTTATGTGGATTCGATACCCTATATACTACTGGTTCACGTCTGTGCACTTGCAGTGTAGATCTAGGGATTAAAACTCTGATCGTATCATATACTTCGTAAGGCTTACCAGTTTCAGGTAGCGTCAACACCGGCGCAGATAATAAGGCTTCCTTAAGTTTCCTGAACGCATCTTGTGTCTTGTCAACCCAAACAAAGGGTACCCCTTTACCGGTGAGTTTGGTCAAAGGCTTGGCGATTTTCGAGAAACCTTTCATAAACTTCCGGTAATAACCGGCCAATCCGAGAAAACTTCTCACCTCCATTACGATGGTTGGTTGCGGCAATTCTTGCACCATCGCGATCTTCTCTGGATCCACGGACACACCTTGTCCGGATACTCTATGTCCTAGGAAACCTATCTCCCGTTTCCAGAACCGGCATTTACTAAATTTAGCATATAACTTCCTCTCTTTTAATCTCTCCAATACTTTCTCTAAATGTTCCGCGTGCTCCTCCTTCGTTTTTGAATAAATCAGAATGGCATCAATGAAGACAATCACGAACCTATCCAAGTAGTCGTGGAACACTTCGTTCATTAATCGCATGAACACCACTGGAGCGTTGGTCAATCCTAAGGGCATAACAACAAACTCGTATTGCTCAAACCGAGTGTTGAATGATGTCTTTACTATATCCTTCTCTGCGATGGGGATTTGGTGATACCCTGACGCCAAATCTATCTTGGAGAACTAACTAGCTCCACACAGCTGGTCCAACAATTCATCGATCCTAGGAAGAGGGTATTTATCCTTGATCGTGACGTTGTTTCTCCCGCGGTAATCAATGCATAGCCTCATACTGCCGTCCTTTTTCCTGACAAACAATATTGGGGCTCCCCATGGTGATGAACTTGGACGAATAAAACCTTTACTCATCAGATCTTCCAATTGCGTTTTTAATTCCGCTAACTCGGCTGGGGCCATCCGATATGGTGCCTTGGCGATGGGGCCCGTCCCCTAACCACTGGGATGTCCTCTACCTTTAACTCATTATCGCCATCCTCCATCCGAACACTAATGGCCACCAATATGCCACCCCGCTTTCCAGTTCTTTCTCACTTTGCAATGCTGAAATCAAAGCCGTCGATGTACTTTGTTTGATTCCATGAAACGTTACGGTTGATGGTTGGTCTTCCTCGAAGATGATCCTACCTCGACCATAATCTAGATGAACTCTATATCTAGATAACCAATCCATTCCAAGGATTACGTCGAACCGTCGAAGAGGTAATATGATGAGGACATCAGCTTGGCCGACACTGAGTTAGATGAGCAAGACGGACCAGGCTCTACCAAGAAGCTGGCCGACCTGTTTCCGACCATGCGAGATGTACCAAGGACGCGTTCGGGACAGCGACAGATACAGGCTGAATTTAACAATGCCATGGAGCAGCTGATCTCGAGGACAAGCCTAGAAGACATCACAACCCAGCTAGGCCATCTCGACTAAGGACAACCTGTCCTGAACCTGTTGGCCCGGAGGTTGATCCATACTGATGTTGGCGGCCCATTTGATCAGACCACGCCATGGCCCATACTCCGGATGCACGGACCGACTATTATCTTCTGCATCGAGCCAGATGATTCTTTGACCGGTCTGCCTCTGGGATAAAGATCATACTCTTTTTCCCTTGTGGAGTTTTGTCCCTAACGGGTTTTCTTCACAAGGTTTTTAACGAGGTGATCCGAGGCCCATTCATTAGAGAGACAGACCAGCCTCTTCTCTGTTTTCGACCAAGACTTTCCTTTCTCATTTAAAGTCTTATTTCTCTTGTTTTTTCTTAGCATTTTCGATGGCCCACTGTTTTCTGGCCCATTTGCTTTCAGTTTTAGTTACTTAAACATTCTTTTGGTTTTATGAAACATTAAGCAAGTTTAAACCAAGAAAACCCTAAGGTTTCTCGATCTGTCTCTCTCACTCTGCGCGGCTTCCCCTTTGAAGAGCAGATCTCCTGGCTTTTGCTTGCTGTCTCGATCATCCTATGTGTTCCTAAGGTTCAGTAGCTCACAAACCATCATTCAACCATTCCTTGACGAGAAGTGATGCAATATCAAAAAGTGAGTCAAGTTCTTCAATACATGGGTTTATTCTGAGAATCTCAGCCTCATAACTTCATTAAAAAAAAGTCAAGGATTCTCATTCAATGACAATGGCTAAATTGGTGGCAAGAAGACTAATATTTGATTTAGCTAATTTTCTTCTTTTTGTATAAATGTAAATCATTTCTTTTAATGTATTTTATTGTAAAGATCATCTTGTAAGAGCTATAAAAATCTCAATTGCTATATTGTAAATAATATAGAAATTTTTGGAAAATAAAAGAGTTCTCTCTTCTAAAGCTTTTATGCTTTGTTCTTTGTTTCTCTAAGTTGTGTGGATTCCCCTTCTTAGAAAACATTATGAATTTATGTCTTATGTGTGGATTCACTAAGGCTTAGATTCTTGAGCTTATCACAAGGGCTTTCACACCCTTGAGTGGCGTTCTTCGATCCATCATCTATTCCATCTCCATCCACTTTCTATTCAAGGAGAGACCTTAGTCCAATTGAAAGAACCATCAAGCCATCAACGACCATCTTTTGTCTTAGAAGAGAGTGACCTTAGTCCAACTTCTTAGATCCACATCTATCCTTGTGAGATCGGTCCCGATCTTACATCAAGAAGAGAGTTCCCTCGGCCAGCTTCTCGTTCCACTCGATCACCACCCGCGCCAGCTTCCAACTCTCGGCCGGCCATCGACCCATCTCTCTCTACCATCCATAGCATCTCACATCATCTGGTATCAGAGCTTTAAAGCTCCTGACCAGTCTGGTTATCTCTCTCCTTTGTTTAGTTTCAGTTTTTGTTTGCTTGTGTTCTTTTTAAAACCGAAAATCAAAAAAAAAAACAGTTTTCTTCTAGTTGCTTGAATCTCATCCGGCCTAGTCTAGGTTGTCTTGATCTAATCTCTCTTGTAAACTGTGAATTGAGTTGTGATCTTGCAATCATCTAGTAGTAAGAAGAAGTTTACAAAAATAAAATTCGGCTGCTAGAGTAGTAAAACCAAACCGGCCGCTTGCTAGCTAGGGTTTCTCTTGCGGTTTGTTTGAGTCTCGGTTTGCTGCTTAGCTTCTGGTCTGATTTAAGTGAACTTTCTATTTCTTCTATCGGTTTAGTAATTCCTTTTGTGGTTCTTTAGTTAAAAAAAAACAAAAAAACAAAAAAGAATAGGTTGATAGGAGATAGAAACCGGCTGCATTGTTTCTTTTGCTTGTCTTGATCGTTGCGTTGAGTATTGCGGTTTGTTGCTTGATTACTAATCTAATTTAAGTGAGATTTTCATTCTTGTTTTTGGTTTAGTGTTTACTTTCAGTTTATTAGTGCTTTGTTCTCTTTCCGATTTGGTTGCATTTGTTTGTTTCCTTTTAGTTCTGCCCGTTCCTCTTCTTTGGTGCGTTTTATTTGTTTGTTGAGTGTGCAGGCATAATGGCCAATGAGCAAGTCCATCAAGGCGGCCCAACTGACCTCACTCAGATCCTAGCTTCTATCCAGACGATCGGAGCCCGACTGGACCGTTTGGAGCATCCCGGCGAGCATCAACCTTGGCCGGAAGATCACAGCCTCGACCCGGCGCTTTCCAGCCTCGACCAGGAGAGCGTCAGCACGGACCAGATGCTCCACATCTTTGGAACGACCAGCAACGTCGACCTGATCAGCACCATGGGCGAGTTGAGCAGCTTGGGCGCTTCCAGGACGTCCGACTGGACGACACAGACGAAGAGACGGATGAGTTTGAAGACGGAAGCCACAGGCCTCGACCACCATACCAGCGTGACCCTATTCACCGAGGGCGCATACGAGAACAAGAGGTACAACATCCCTATCCTAATGATATCAAACTAAAGCCTCCTACTTTTGCAGGAAAAGTGGACCCGGAGGCATATCTAGACTGGGAGCGGAGAATGGAGCATATCTTCGACCATTACGGATATCCCGAAGCCAGGAAGCTTTCTTTAGCAGTGGCCCAGTTCACAGGACATGCACTATCATGGTGGGACCGGGACGCTGCGGAATGAAGGCGTCATCGGTACGAGCCGATCACTACATGGACTGACATGAAGTTCCAGCTAAGGCGCAGGTATGTTCCTACCCATTTCCACAGAGATTTGCAGAAACGTTTTCGTAAGTTGATGCAGGAAACTAATACGGTCGAAGAATATTTCGAAGACTTCGAGCAATTGCGGAATAGACTTGAGCTGGACGACTCCAAAGAGACCCTGATGGCCCAGTTCGTGGATAGACTGAACGAGAGGATCGCGCGAAAGGTAGAAATTCAACCTTATCACGATATGCCTGAATTGTTGCATTTGTGTATACAGGTTGAGCATCACAACAAACGGAAGTCAGCGACCACAACCCGGCCTAGGACCAACATGCCTTGGACTGCACCAGCTCCACGGCCCATTGACAAAGGTAAGTCGGTTGAGGTCGAGTCCAGGTTCAAGAAGCCGACCATTGAGACGTCTAAGCCCAACCGACCAGACCCAAGTAAGTTCACTAGTACGTCCCGTTCTAGAGATATCACCTGTTTTAAGTGTTAGGGTAAAGGACATATGGCTCGAGACTGTCCAAACCGGAGGGTCATGATCTTTAACGAAGCCGGTGAGTACGAGTCTCAGGATGAACAGGAGGATGAATACATGGAAGAACTTGATACAGGGACGCCCATATAGTACCCCGACTCTGGAGAGCTATTGGTGATTAGGAGAGCTCTCAGTGCGCTTGTTGATCCCGAGACAGTTTAACGCGAGAACATCTTCCACATTCGTTGTACCGTGAATAGCAAGGTATGTAGTCTTATTATTGATGGTGGATCTTGTACTAACGTGGCCAGCAGGAACTTAGTCGATAAGCTCGGTCTTCAAGTGACTAAGCACCCGCGACCGTACCGACTTCGGTGGCTGAACGATGACACGGAGATCCGGATCGCAGATCAAGTAACCGTACCTTTCAGCATTGGGCGATATCACGATCAGGTAGTATGCGACGTGGTTCCTATGCAGGTTGGACACCTATTGCTCGGCCGACCATGGCAGTTCGATAAGGAGTCCTTGCATAACGGACGTACCAATCATTACTCGTTCATGCACGACAAGCGAAAGTACCAGCTCGCGCCTCTTACACCGCAGGAAGTGCATGAGATGCAACTACACCTTGCCAAGGATAAGAAGAACCGTAAGACCAATCTTATTATTTCTTCACATTCTGTTTCTAGAGCTATTGTTCAGAACACGCAGGTGCTACTAATGATCTTGAGGGAGGCTTTACATTCGTGTTCAAGCGATGTTGAGCTGCCCCGGGAAGTTGTTTCTTTGTTGGACAGGTTTAAGGATGTTTTTCCGGACAAGATACCAGCCGGCCTACCGCCCATACGAGGCATTGAGAATCAGATCGATCTCGTGCCAGGAGCGGCTCTGCCCAACCGGCCTGCATACAGGGTGAATCCGACCGAGTCCAAGGAACTGGAGAAACAAGTGCAGGCCCTCATGTCCAAGGGATACATTCGCGAGACCTCAGTCCGTGTGCGGTACCAGTCTTGTTGGTTCCTAAGAAAGACGGATCTTGGAGGATGTGCGTCGACTGTCGGGCCATCAACAATATCACCATCAAGTACCGGCACCCTATACCCCGACTGGGCGACATGTTAGATGAGCTGCATGGAGCGTCCGTGTTCTCTAAGATCGATTTACGGAGTGGATACCACCAGGTCCGAATGAAGGAAGGCGACGAATGTAAAACGGCCTTCAAGACCAAGCAAGGCCTGTATGAGTGACTGGTCATGCCGTTCGGCCTTACAAACGCACCCAGTACGTTTATGCGCCTCATGAACCAGGTCTTAAGGGCCTACATCAGTAAGTTCGTTGTTGTTTAGTTCGACGATATTTTGATTTATAGTCAATGTTTTGCTGACCATCTGGTGCACCTTGAGCAAGTGATAGATACTCTTCGACAGGAGGGTCTTTAGGCGAACCTCAAGAAGTGCACCTTCTGCACTGATAAGCTTGTCTTTTTAGGTTTTGTTGTGAGTTCGCAGGGCTTACAAGTTGATCAAGAAAAGATCAAAACAATTGAGGAATGGCCGACTCCGACCACGATCGACCATGTTAGGAGCTTCTACGGTTTAGCCAGCTTCTATAGACGGTTTGTGAAGGATTTTAGCACAGTGGCCGTCCCACCTACAGCCGTGATCAAGAAAGACGTCCCGTTCAAATGGGGCCAGTCGCAGGAGACCGCAATTCAGAAACTCAAGGATTTATTAACCCATGCTCCTATTTTTGTTTTGCCTAATTTTGATAAGATGTTTGAGATTGAGTGTGATGCTTCAGGTTTAGGGATTGGAGCTGTTCTGACGCAAGGTGGGCGACCGGTCGCCTACTGCAGGATTATGGGTGTTTTCCATGGTTTAATTCTCAATTACAACCTAACACAAATCCTTAAACAGATCTAGGTTCTTGTCAAATGAATCATAAAGCAAACCTGATCACTACCTTTCAGATTGCAGCGGATGATGGATGGTAATGATGAGATCAGCTAGAACAGATGGCAACACCTATTCCTCCTCGAGTATCCACACTCTTACAAGCACGGGACGGCTGCTAGACCAAAGAGTTGGAAGAATCAGAGAGAGAGATTTCAGAGAGAGAGAGCTCGCGGCTAGAGGAAGAAAAACGCAGGGAGATTGCTTCCTTAGGGTTTTTCTAATTCTCTTATATCTCATTAATGGGCCCAAGTCATTAGACTAATGGCTCATTAATCTTTTGGGCCCAAACACAAATCAGACAAAAAGCCTGTATTTTGTCTGGCCCAAAACTCTGATCCAATACAGTAAATGCCATTGCATCTTACCGTATTATTTCCATTTAACTTTCCCGTTAGCTATGGTGTGTGACCCTTCGGGATCATACAATACTGGTAATAAGTCCTAAACTTATAGATCAAGAGCGGACTCTAGCAAGCCATCATGATCACCCAGTATTTATGACTTATGTCTGATCTCGACACTTATCATACTTTCTAGAGATAGTACGGTAGATTTCAGGACATTCCCAACACCTACTTCAGCGAGAAGTTGAGTGGAGCCACGCTCAACTATCCTACCTATGACAAGGAGTTGTATGCGTGGGTTAGATCCCTGGAGACTTGGCAGCATTACTTACTGGCCAAGGAGTTTGTTATTCACACCGACCACGAGACGCTCAAGCATCTGAGAGGACAGAAGAATCTGAAGAGGAGGCACGCCAAGTGGCTTGAGTTCGTGGAGACCTTTCCATACAACATCAAGTACAAGAAGGGAAATGAGAACGTGGTAGCTGATGCACTGTCCAGGAGATACACACTGATTAGCACCATGGAGGCCAAAGTCTTGGGGTTTGAACTTATTAAAGAAGATTATGATACTGACCCTGATTTTGGTGAAATTTTACAGGATGTATCAAAGGACCGAAAGGAGTTTTCTACTTGCATAACGGGTTCCTGTTCAGGGGCAAGGGGCTGTGCATCCCTCAGGGATCGATGAGGGAGCTTCTGATCCGAGAATCCCATGGAGGAGGACTGATGGGACACTTTGGCGTGGACAAGACACTGAGTGTCCTAGTAGAGCACTTCTATTGGCCACATCAGAAACGAGACACAGAGCGTTTCTGCTCCAAGTGCATCACATGCCTTAAGTCCAAGTCCAGGTCACATCCTCACGGTCTCTACTTTACTTTGCGTATACGTAACCGACCATGGGCTGATATTTCTATGGATTTTGTGCTTGGTTTGCCTAAGATCAGTACCAAGGATGCGATCTTCGTTGTGGTCGACCGGTTTTCAAAGATGGCTCACTTCATACCGTGTTCTAAGACGAATGATGCGACCCAGACAGCCAACCTCTTCTTCAAAGAAGTGGTCAGATTGCACGGACTGCCACGGACCATCGTCTCGGACCGTGACCCGACCTTCCTAGGTCACTTCTGGAGGACGTTGTGGAGGAAGCTTGGTACCCAACTACTGTTTTCGACCACTTGTCATCCACAGACAGATGGACAGACCGAGGTCGTGAACCGTACTCTCTCAGCCCTATTAAGGGCCACGGTTGGTAAAAATTTGTCACATTTGTTGGATTGCATTCCTTTTGTTGAGTTTGCGTATAATGGTGCCAAACACTCTGCTACTAAGATGTCTCCTTTTGAGGTTGTTTATGGATTTAAGCCAGTTACGCCACTTTATCTGAAGCCACTGCCATCATTGGAGTTCATCAATCTTGATGGAGAGCGCAAGGTTGAGGCCGTCGCCAAGCTACACCAGGAAGTCAAGGAGAACATCGAGAAGAGGACGGAGCAGTACAAGAAGCAAGCCGACAAACACAGGAAGGAGGTCGACATTAGGCCAGGCGACTGGGTTTGGGTTTACCTGCGACCCGAGCGGTTCAGAAACAAGAGGAAGTCCAAGCTTGCCCCACGTGGAGATGGACCATTCCGGGTCCTAAAGAAGATCAACGAAAACTCCTACCAATTGGAACTCCCAGGTGAGATGAGCATATCGTCGAGTTTTAATGTTGCTGATTTGTCTCCTTATTGCGCAGGTGTTACCGTTCTGAGGCCAGAACCTGTTCAAGAGGGTGGGAAGGATGAGGATATCAGCTTGGCCGGCACTGAGTTGGACGATCAAGACGGACCAGGCTCTACCAAGAAGTTGGCCAACCCTTTTCCGACCATGCGAGATGTACCAAGGACGCGTTCGGGACAGCGAAAGATACAGGCTGAATTCAACAATGCCATGGAGCAGCTGATCTCGAGGACAAGCCTAGAAGACATCACGACCCAGCTAGGCCATCTCGACCAAGGACAACCTGTCCTGAACCAGTTGACCCAGAGGATGATCCATACTGAAGCTGGCGGCCCATTTGATCGAACCACGCCCTGGCCCATGCTCCGGACGCACGGACCGACTATGATATTCTGCATCGAGCCAGATGATTCTTTGACCGGTCTGCCTTTGGGATAAAGATCATACTCTTTTTCCCTTGTGAAGCTTTGTCCCAAATGGGTTTTCTTCACATGGTTTTTAACGAGGTGATCCGAGGCCCATTCATTAGAGAGACAGACCGGCTTCTTCTCTATTTTCGACCAAGACTTTCCTTTCTCGTTTTAAGTCTTATTTCTCTTGTTTTTTCTTAGCATTTTCGATGGCCCACTGTTTTCTGACCCATTTGCTTTCAGTTGTAGTCACTTAAACATTCTTTTGGTTTTATGAAACATTAAGGAAGTTTAAACCAAGAAACCCTAAGGTTTCTCGATCTATCTCTCTCTCTGCGCGGCTTCCCCTTTGAAGAGCAGATCTCTTGGCTTTTGCTTGCTGTCTCGATCATCCTAAATGTTCCTAAGGTTCAGTAGCTCACAAAACATAATTCAACCATTCCTTGACGAGAAGAGAGTGCCCTCGGCCAGCTTCTCGTTCCACTCATCACCACCCGCGCCAGCTTCCTACTCTTGGCCGGCCATCGACCCATCTCTCTCTACCATCCATAGCATCTCACATCATAATACAATGAGATCCACGAGAAAAAATCTTCCCCGGAACTCAAGGGGTACACCTATTAACTCCCGTGAGGCTGCTAAGGTCTGGTTTCCTGGGGTTAATACTGAAACCCTCACGTTTCTTACCCCATAACCCGTTACAAACCTCATTACCACCTCGGGAGTCAAAAACTATGTGTTGCTCCCGAATCGAATAAAACATGCGTGGGAATACCACAAACATGTAATGTCCCTACCACAACATATATTCATACGGAATATAACTCAACCGCACAAACAATCACACAAACAAGAATAATAAATATGAGAGAGGTTAGAACCCAAACATACCTGTAATGGGACTTTTTCCAGAGCCTGAAGGTCTAACATAATCTACTTCTAAAGCATACACCCTCTCTGAAAATGCTTGCTTCTTGGCCAGGGGTTCTCTTGTAGTCTTTGCATACTGCTTTCCGAAAGCTTTGGATGTCATAGCTCCTTTGGTTGGGCAGGATGTTTCGTAGTGTCCTTGTTCCCCGATTTTTCGTATTCTGTATTTACCGCTTTCTCAATCATATGGTGCAGACCAGTATATGTTCCCGCAACCATTCTGCTAGCTATCTTAGGATTTAGTCCGCCTAAGAATTTCCTCATCAATGCTGCCTCGTCTCCCCGGCTGAAGTAAATGTATCTCTGAAGTCTTGTAAACTCAGCCTCGTACTCTCGCATTGTCCGTTACCCTTGTTTTAACTGTAAGAACTCGTTTTCTAATCGTTCCCGAGCTTCTGGTGGTAGATACTTTTGCATGAATTCCCGTTTAAAACCTTCCCACGTGTAAACTAGATAACGAGTATTCTTCTCCACGCTCATCCACCAACCGAGAGCTTCTCTCTCCAGGAAATACACGGCAATGTCTCGCTTAAGGTGATCTGGACATCCCACAGCCACAAAGTTCCCCTCCATGGATTGCAACCACGCATCCGCCTCATATGGGTCGGTACTTCCTCCGTATTGCTGGGTGCCCAATTTCTTCATTGTGGTTACGACCTTAAGAAAATCTGGTGGCGCACTGGCTGGTGCATTAGATACTCCGTTGGTTCCTCTCTGAACCACTTGCGATAGAAAGTCATGTACCATCGAAAGGGTCGGATCAGCACGTCATTGCTCGTGTCGTTCTGGTGCTGTGGCATTTCAATGGTTTGGTGGGTGAGCTTGTTCATTAAAGTGAGGGTTAGGTGGTGCGGCTACTCCTTCGTTACCGTAACCAGCCTGAACCATCGGCATCCCGTGTGGGGTATCGTGTAGGAAGCTTGATCCCAACGAGAAAGGTGATGGCTCATGCGGTGGAGGTATGGGATAATCCCATAATCCCGGGTTTCCTTGCTCGTCAAACCATTGCTCATTCCCCGAGTCTTCTACTAACAAATCGTCCAATAGGTAGTCATCTTCTCCCGACCAAGGTGACGCATGCGGCGACGCGTGCCCATGACCATACCCAACTCCATCTCGTCCTGACGAAGAACTCCACGACCTGGTCGCGTTCGAACAATTCCCAGACATCTGCACCGAACACAAGGGTAAGTCCTAACCCATCTTAACTACAACGGCACATACCGGATTTCCCTAGTTGGAAAATGCGACTTAATAACTCGATAAAACCGATTAAAATGCTTGGCCCGTGAGCATGATCATGAACCATGCTCTGATACCACCATTTGTAACACCCCCGACCCATTCTATAAATATAGACGACTCGAACGGGTTACAATGAGATAGCCGGGGACGACAAATGCCTAATATTCAAAAGGGATCCGAACACAAGACAAATGTTGACCACGACTACAACGCCTCTTAGATTCGGCGTAAGGCTTTACAACCCGTACCTCGACCTTGAGTTGTGTTAATTCGGACTAAACTAATACCCTGAACACAAGCTGAATCTTTTCAAGAAAACATATCTTATTTATATATTAACTTGCGGAAAGTACGAGATTCCAAACACGTTTGTATACAACGGCCATGGCCTAGAGCCCAAAAGATAATGTACATAGATTCACAAACCGTTTTACAACTGCCAACAAAACTACTCCGGTCTCCTAACGTTTCGTTCTCCCTTGCAACTCGCCTACTAGTTACCTGCAAAACAAATGAATCTGAGTATTCTTGTAATACTCAGTGAATTTCGGGCCTGCTAAGCATACGTTAGTTCCCTTCCCATCCCATAGACAGAGAATAAACAAGCCTAACGCATAAACGGTAGCAACATAGATAACATGCCATAACTCACTATATGCAATTATCTATACTCATTCATTTTCACATTTCGAGGCCTCTAGATGCATCGGCAACTCCCTTTCCACTTTCTCTTGTGACCATTCACGATTAATCACCACTAAGGATCATAATCTGAACGTCACACCCGACTACAGGGACGTCTATCCCTTGGGTTCGTGTCGACGCACGATGCTCGGCCAAGGGAGCGACCCAAGTACCATATGAGCTGCTCGGCCAAGGGAGCGACCCAAGTACCGTCCGAGCTTACTCCTTTCACTCAAGGAGGTACACACATAGGGAGTGCCGCATACACCATCCTAGACAATATTACACATGTCCTAGGATGCATCACCTAGAATATCACCGAATTCTAGACCCTTACATTTTATACAATATTACACATGTTCATAAACGTAATTACTCACATCAACGGGTCCGTAGATTCTGAAGACCTCAAACGGCCACATGCATATCACACACAATGCATAATCAATTCCATCGTGCATTAACAACTCAAAAGCACTTAGGAAGTTAAATCATACACAATCCGCAAACCTCCATCCGTGGTTTATTTATTATCAGAAAAGAGATAGCACCACAGCTCATCTCTTTATCAACTTCCATCAAACGTGTTAACACAACATACAACCGAAACTCACCTTTTTCCCAAGCATTTCTCCTTAACTCCGAACTTTCCCGCTAGATCTAGAAACGGAGATCCATATAAGTGGAAGACTTAATGAAAATAAGGTTATAGGTGACAGAAATACTTAGACTACAGCTTACCGACTTCCCGTAGTGTAACCCGTTTGTTCCGTCCCGAGCTTAAATCGCTAAAACCCACTTTCTCTCTCTAAACTGTGGTTCTCTCTCTCTAGAATTTTTGTCTAAGTTCTGAAAAGGTGAAAATAGCTTAGGGGAGTCTTCTATTTATAGTTGAGCATGGGGAGGATGGTTTATGATAAGTGGCCGCCATATGGCCTCCATGCGACCAACTTGTACATGCATGGGAACAAATGTGATCCTTCAGCCATGCATGGCGCTATCTGGCCTGGTCATGCACAGCGACAAGTGGTCTGATCATGCATAGTGAGAAGTGGTCTGATCATGCACTGCAACAAGTGGTCCGTTCATGCACTGCGACAAGTGGCATGTCCATCCGCTCGTCCACTCGACCAGCCCGACCATCCGACCGCTCGACCACCCGACCACGCTCGACCACCCGACCACTCGTGACAAGTGGTCTGATCATGCACAGTGATAAGTGGTCTGATCATGCACTCGACAAGTGGTTCATTCATGCACTGCGACAAGTGGCATGTCCGTTCGCTCGACCACTCGACCAGCCCGACCGCTCGACAACCTGACCACGCTCGACCACTCGATCACCCAACCACGCTCGACCATTTCGTCCGTCCTCGACCATTCTCGACCAAACGTTCCTTTTTCTCGACCCAATCATAACTTACATTGACCAAACTTCACCCAATACCCAAAAATGATTATCCACATCCTTTTCTAACCATTAATCATCCTTGGGGAAGGTCCTTATCCATCCGTCACAACTTTAACCCGTCTTTCGGTCGTTCCGAACATCCTATGTCATTAGTCGGGTCACTACACTAGTTGTCTTTGTTTGAGCAGAACCGGTTTCCTTCTTCTTCTTTAATGTGTTTTTGTTCTTGTTATGAGTTATGGTTCAGAGCTTCTTATGAATGTCTCATTAACCAAACTAGATGATCAGAGCTTCCTCATGGATGCCTCTAAAATTCTAACATGGTATCAGAGCAGCAAGTTCTTGGCTGCAAATCGTTTTAAGATAGAGAGAAAAATCTGTCATGTTTAATCTTTTACTTCCGCAATGTTTCTATGGACCAAGCTCCTGTTTGTTGATGGTTCCTGATTCTAAAGTCTTGTTGCTCTTTCTAGTTGGAGAGTTAACAAGTTTTTTTTTAAGAATGCAGAGAAGAACAAGAGCATATGATTGTGTCTTTCTTTGTTGCTTCTCTGGTTCTTGTTGCAAACTGAGCAAACTCAGTCCCTGAACTATTGAAATGTTTATGAGTTAAACTGAGCAAGAAACTCAGTCCCTGAACCTTAAACATGTGTTTGTTTCTGAGTTATACTAAACTATCTTAGTCCCTGAACCAGAAACATATTCTCTAACACTTTTATTTTATGTGTTTCAGGTTCATTCTCCCATTCTCCCATTCTTCTATACTCTGATTTTGGTTTACATGCTCTTAATCTGAGTTTTTGTATTCCAAAATCACATACTCTCATTCTCTGATGCACACTCTCTTAATCTGAGTTGTGTGACATCCATACTTGCATTCTTCATTATACTTCTGGTTACTTATATATTACTCTAAATTTCACTCCTAAAGAACTCTCTTATTCTTGCACATAAACTTAATTCAAGCTCATTAGTCCTGATCAAACTTGTGTTGCTTGAGTATTGTTTTGTGTTTAAGTGTTCTCAGGAGGAATGGCGACTGTTTGGGCAGTGTGGATCAGTCTAAAGGTGGTTCATACTGAGTTTTAAAGGAGCTGTGTGGTTGAGGAGCTGAAGAAGTCTCCAACAAAATCAGTGAGCTCAAGTTTGGTTGTGGGTTAGCCTAAATCCTCATGTAGTTGTGGATTAGCTGAAATCCTCAAGTTTGGTTGTGGGTTAGCCTAAATCCTCATGGAGTTGTGGATAAACTGAAATCCTCATTTGTTGGAGCATTCATCAAGTTGGAAGTCAGCTTGTGGATGTGCTTATTGTTGAAGGATCTTCCCAAGGAGTAATGGCGGCTCATAAGCTGGTTCATTCAAGAAGGGGAGGTCTTGCTTTGCTGTTTGTTGTTTCCCAAGAAGGAAAAGCAATATGGTTTGAGTTGGTGTTAGAACCATGGTTCAACTAGTGGAGTAAGACCACAAGACAAGCTTAACCTAGTTTAATCCGGATTGTCTTGAAGATGGATGACTAAAGAGGTATACATGAAGACAGCAGACCCAAAGAGATGACTATGGTGGAAGATCTAGTGGATATGCAAGCTGGTGACATGATGAATCAGCCCAACTCGTTTTGTGAAGTCATGGTGTAAAGCCATGGGCAAGTCAAGAGTGCGGGGGAGTTCAAGTTCAAAACCAAACCGCAACTCAAAGGACTATGATCAGGCTACTTCTAAAACCCTCTCATTTCATTACCATTTACCATTGCCTAAAGACTTGATTGTGTTTGATTGTGTTTGATTGTGTTGAAGTGTTGAAAACGTTTTCAATCAATTCTCAAAAAGTTTTGCAACCTATTGAAGTTCAAACTCTTTTGATTCTCTTGATTATGATTATGTTTCATCTTAGAGTCAAAAACGTTTTAAAACTCATTCTCAAAACGTTTTTAAACTTGAATCTTTCATTTGTATCTTGTTGTGATCATGTGTCTAAAAGTGAAAACGTTTTACAATATATGCTCTAAAACGTTTCAAACTTAAAGGTTTCTCTTAAAGCTAATGATCCTAAATGCCATCGCATATACTTTAACAAGTTTCCTTTAAACCTTTGTGTTGAAGGTTTATAAGGAAAGGAGAAAGGCATGAACATTCTAAGGAGCATTAGGAAATCAAGAAGCCATAAGGAGCATACATAAGCCTTGAAGTCTATCCAAAAGGAAGATGAGACCGACTTGAAGTTCTTCCAGGAAGAGAAGGATGATGGAAGTTGGAGTTAAAGGCCGAAGCCCTATGGATTCCAAATTTCAAAAGACACATCAAGATCAAGTATCAAGAGAAGTCAAGTCAAGGAATGCTAAGGAATGAAATAGTTATGGAAAGGAGTAGCCCTGGTTCAAGATGTTTATATGCCAAGGTCAAGTTACATCTTGAGTATGTGGGCTATACTTTTTTTTTCCTCCTTAAGGTTTTATCCCAAAGAGATTTTCCTTAAGGAGATTTTTAATGAGGTAGTTCCACAGCTCCAAGCTTGGCCTTTGGTCCTCTTCTCCCTTTGGTCCTTTTGGAGTCCCAATGACCAAGCTTGCGGGGGAGTATTAGAGAGGATGATGAAATGGAAGAGGAGAGGTTGAAGTCATGAAGACAAAGCCGAGCCTCATTCCATGAAGAAGCTTTGGTGTTGATCACAAGCAAGCAAAGCAATGCTTAAGTGAGCAACAAAGGCAACTATCAAGATGTGCAATGTGCAAAGATGGGGCACACAGACACAGAGACATACACAGACACAGACATATACAGATGATCATTGTGCAAAGTTGGGGCAAGATCATCTTGTGCAAAGTCATGGCCAAAGTTGTGAAGTGCAAAGATGGGGCACTTAGATAATCCGAAGATAAGTATATGCAAAGTTGGGCCCAAACAGATGTCTGTCAAGAATCAGACTCAAGAAGAGTCACATGTGTGTTTAAATGAGATAGTGGTTATAAACACATGTCACTCTCACCACTTGGGAGTGTGCTCTATCTCTCCTAAGGTATGCACACGCCAATTAAGAATAAGGACAAGTCACTTTCAAGACTGAACTCACTAAAGCCGAAATGAATAGGAGAAGATCCAACCATCCATTCAAAACTCGTTTTCCCTCCTATGAATCAATGGTTGAGATGTAATCTTGGTTTATATTTGTTTATTCTGAGTTTAACCTAATTATAAGCCTATATAAAGGCCACTCACGACATTGTAAACATTTGCTAAGTCACTTGACAAGAAATCAACAAGATTCTTAATACAAACTATTATCTCTTTCTCTCTTCTTCTTGTACCCGGTTCCACTCTTTCTCTTCATTGTATATACAAGTTCATATATAATTTAGACCCTAAAGAGCCACGGTTACGGCTGCTTAAGGCAGCCTCTTATCATGTTTGGATAACTCTTTCTTGGATGTTCCTTTACCTAATTTCTGATTCTCTTCCATGTTTATGAGTAGACTCTCCTTGGTGAGATGTTAAGCTCTTGGAAGTGTTTTCATATAGCTAAGGACTCCTTTATACAACTAGACTAATGGATTTCTTAAGTACAAACTAGTTGTCTTTGTTTGAGCAGAACCGGTTGCATTGTTCTTCTTTAATCCGTTTCTGTTCTTGATATGAGTTATGGTTCAGAGCTTCTTATGAATGTCTCATGAACCAAACTAGATGATCAGAGCTTCCTCATGGATGCTTCTGAAATTCTAACACTCTCTAGAATACAAAGCTCCAATAGGGTTGAATGTGAGACCAAACTAGTTGTTCTCTTCTTTAAACAAAATCGTTTCATTCTTCTTACTCTGTTTCTGTTCTTGTTTCTTGTTTCTGGTTGAATGATTCCTCATGGTTGTCTCATGAACCTAACTTGATAATCAGAGCTTCCTCATAGATTCCTCTGAAATTCCAACATCTTGGTCTTCAATGTAGTCTTCCATTCTTCTCCTTCTTTCATCCTCACTAATGATATCCACTTCTTAAGTCCACTTTGATGAAGGCTGAGGAACCATGTATGATGCAAGCACGGAATCACTCCAATACTAGATTACTCGGCGATCGAGAGATTCCAAGCTTAAGCTCACAGAAGGTGGTCGAAGTGAAGGTGGAAGGTGGAGATAGGATGATTGACTCTCTCAATCAGTGATCGAACAAGGTCGTTTGAGTCTCACAAACAATATGATTTGTCACCTCAATAGAAAGGAAGTGAATCACACACTTAGTTTCTAAAGAACAAGAACAAACTCAAAGACTCGGGTTAGAAAAGAGAAACGATTTAATCTGTTTTTTACTAAAAATGTTGGGTGATTTGTACAATGCACGAAATGAGCTTATATAGGCTCTAAAATGAAGATATCCTAAGGCTAGAAATCAGAAACAAATCATTAAAAATCAAAGAACTATCCGTTGGAGGCTTTGTGACCCAAATCAACCAAATAAGGCAAGTTGATGATGCTCGAGTCTTGAAAGCTTGGGGCCAAAGGTGGGATATCTAGGCACGTCCTGGATGATGTATAGGACCTCCAAAATGCAGCATGTTGATGCAAATATAGCTGTTGGAGTTTATATACAAAAAACTCTAAAGAAGGCAAATAAGGCAAGTTCGGCTCCATATATGGAACGCGAAGATGTGAGAGGATCCGCCTGATTCCATGGCTGGTAATGAAGCTTGAGATGTTCTTATGATACTCTAGTTTCAGTAGATAATCTCCTGGTCGCCAAATATAAGATTGAAGGCTCTCAAATCCAGAATGTTCCAAATAAGGCAAGTTGGGAATCCATTGGTTTAAAAGTTGAATAACTTTTAAACCATAATTATTTTGAACCGAATCCAATTCCCCCTGAGCATATGATGAATAAAGTTTCCAAAATAAGTTGGTTTACAACTTTTTCATCCTGGTTTGATCTGAATTCTTCAGTAATTGGTCGTTGGTCTCCAGCGGGTTCCTTGAAAGTCTGCCCAGTTGTAACTTGAATATCTTCTTCATGTGGAAATCATTTGAACCAATTCCACTTCTCTGTGACTCCTTGATGAGTTAGGTCTCTAGAACAATTTTCCTTGTGTCTTAAAACCTCCTGGTTAGGAAGATATGCTTCAAGATATGAACATATGTCTCTGGTGTGTTCGGGTTGATTTTCTCCATGGGTCTTGGTTGGTTTATTTATGTCCTCTCCATGCTCCTGGGTTGATTTTGACTTGAAGACCTCATCATAATCTCCCTCTTGAAAAGTTTTTGACCTCGAGACTGAATAACCTTGATATGGTTGTTGTTGGGTAATGTATGGGACATCTGATGGTTCTTCCTTGATCAGCAACGAACCAATGACTACTCTGCTATGATTATGACTGGTTGACTTGAGATGTAAGTTTTTGGACCCTCCTTGTATGATCTTGGTCTGACATCTTCTTCTCCATCGTTGAAGCTTCTTCTTGATCCGTAATGATATCCTTAGCACCTGAAACTTTCTCAACACTTTTGGAACTAGACAAGTGTATTAAAATTTCCTTTGTAATGTCACAGACAGACGAGGATAAATGCATGATACTAGAATTGGAAGATTTAAAATTGGACCTAACTAGGTTATCACTTTCTTCATGGTTATTCGTTTTAGGTTCTAGAGATGTGGGGATTACCAATTTTCTAGTTGGGCATGTTACAAAAAAATCACCTCTTTGGTTATACCTATAACATATTATCTCTAATGAACTTTTAGTAGAAGAACTCTTACGTTGATCCTTGACTTGTTTAAAGTTTTCGTTTTGCACATGTCTAGGAATTGGGTCCTCTCGGCTTGGTTCCTTTCGAAGGTAAGTGGTTTTTCCAGATGGTGCAAGGCTCCGTGGTGAATATATCTCACACATACTGAACTTTAAACTCTCCCACGTTCTGATCCTTGGCTCCTTATAGTACCATCGTTCATGCTCTTCTTTCTCCCACCATTTTAGAGCTTCGCCGATGAGTTGTCCAAGAGAGATGGAAAGTTTGTAATCAGTGGGAATGGAATAATACATAAAGTATTTGTCCATATTTTCTTACTGTTGGGAATGTCCTGAAATCTACTGTGCTATCTCTAGAAAGTATGATAAGTGTCGAGATCAGACATAAGTCATAAATACTGGGAGGTCATGATGACTTGCTAGAGCCCGCTCTTGATCTATAAGTTGAGTACTTATTACCAGTATTGTATGATCCCAAAGGGTCACACACCATAGCTAACGGGAAAGTTAAAAAGGAATTAATACAGTAAGATGCAAGACATTTACTGTATTTGTACAGAGAATTGGGCCAGACAAAATACAGTCTTTTTGTCTGATTTGGGTCTTGGGCCCAAAAGCCTGATAAGCCATTAGTTTAATTACTTGGGCCCATATAAGGAAAGAGGGGCGCCAGTTAGCCTAAGCTTCTGCGATTTTAGGTCTGGCCGTCCTCCTCTCTCTCTGTTGTTCCAGCTTGGTCTAGCAGCCTGATCCAGTAGCTTGTAAGCGTGTGGATACCTAGGAGGAGCCGGTAATCATCAGCTCTTGCAGATCTCGATATTCCCTTGATCAATCCGCTGCAATCACAAGGTAATGATCCTGATATGTTTATGATTCAACTGCAAATCACCTAGATCCTAGTTGATTATGTGATAGGTTGTAATCTGATAATTAAACCTATGAACCAACATAATCCAACAGTGGTATCAGAGCCTAGGTCGTTAGGTTTTTGCTGTTTGGATCATATTTAGGTTGTTTTTAAATGTTTAGAATCGAATTTGTGTTAAGAAATTTGATTAGAAAACTTGAAAACCTAATATGCAAATCGCATAAACCGATTGAAACCCATCGGTATGCGAAGCGGATGCGAGTATCGATCGACGAGGGAGCGTGATATCGATCGATATCAATCGGATTGATTGCTTCTCGCTGTCCCGATGACCCGATCGCAACGAGCTGATGCACGCGAGTATCGATCGACGAGGGAGCGTGATATCGATCGATATCGATCGGATCGATTGCTTCTCGCTGTCCCGATGACCCAATCGCAACGAGCTGATGCGCCTGTCCCGATCGTATCGCGCGAGGTCCCGAAAGCGAGCTTGGCTCGTCTTCTCGATCCGGCGATGCGTGATCCGGCTGGCGAGACATACGTTCCGCGAGTAGCCATTCGGTTAAGCCGAGCCTCGCGGTTCGTCCCACCTAACCCGAGACGCGAACCAATCGTGCCATTGGGCCATTGCGGTTCGTCGTTGGTTTTGCCTTATCCCGCAAGTTAGGTCAAAATCAGCTAAAATTGATTGGTTTGACCAATCTATTTCTTCCTGATTTTGGACTTAACCGAACCGATCCAATTTAATTGGTGGTTCAAGCGGTTAACCAAATCGCGGTTTGCTGGAAATTATTTAATACAATTGGTATTATTTAATTTCTGGTTAAACCGGATTTAAATTCAAAAATTGAATTTTAACCTAAACCGAAGGCTGGTCTAAGTTTGATTTGGTTGGACCAAATAATTTAGAGCTGGTCTGGTTTAGTAAATAACCAGTTGAATTTAGTAGTTAATTTGGTCTTGGACTAGAATTAATGAACCGACTCGGTTATGTCAAATTATTGGGCCAATTGGAATTCTGTGGTCTTGGGCCAAGAATTGGGCCTATAATTTGTGACCCAACCGAAAACTTTAATAAAATATTAAATTAGAAATTTCTATTTTTAGCATGTTTCTAGATTTAGAAAGTTTCTAAAATAAGTAAGTTTCCCAAAATAGTAATCTTCTATTTTTGGAAAGAAAACCTAAAATCCTCAAAACCAATATCAAGCTTGGATGTCTTGCCCAATCTTGTCAGCTACTTAACGCTTATTCAATTACAGATATGGCTTACAGTGTGAGGTGTCTGTTTTTGCGTAAGTAAAGTAGTATATAGTCACTAATTTCATTGGGAGTCCCAGACTTTAGTGATTATTTGGCTGTAAGAGATTGGTTTCCTTGACTGGGCCATCGGGAGTCCCGGGCCTTGAGACATCTGGTGAATTGGGCCTTGGGCCCAATCCACAACCGAGAGTTATATAGATATAACTAGCTGTATGCATGCTTACCAAGTAAAGCTAATTCTGGGTGACGGCCAGTGGCCCACTTTGGTTTTGGTTGAACATGGGTCTCGGAATCATTGCATTCTTATGAGGTTAAACAAAGAAATTTTGAATGCAATGCGAGTTTTCTTATAAGTTATTAAGATTACTCTTTTATGAACTAAATAACTAAAACTCTATTGTCTCATAATTTCAGCTATATCAAGCACAACAACACAAAACACTTTCTCGATCCGGTCTGCCCTTGAGAAGGACAAACTGAACGGATCAAACTTCCTGAACTGGTTCAGGAACCTGAGACTTGTGCTCAGGCAGGAGAAGAAGGCTTATGTCCTTGAAAGAGTTCTCCCCCCTAGACCTGCGAATAATGCCACACAAGCTGTGAAGAATGCTTGGGATACGCATTCTTCAGATGCTAATGACGTGGTTTGCCTAATGTTGGCGACAATGGTTCCCGAACTGCAGATGCAGTGGGAAGGCCTAACTTGTCCCATGGAACTGATGGCAAACCTGAAAGCGTTGTTTCAGGAGCAGGCTCGTACAGAGAGATTCCAAACTGTAAAGAATCTCTTGGACTGTAAAATGGCTAAGGATGCAGCAGTGAGTCCACATGTTCTGAAAATGATGGGTTATCTCGATCATTTGACTAGACTCGACTGTCCTATAAGCCAAGAGCTTGCTTGTGATATCGTTCTGCAGTCTCTTACTCCTGCATATGACCAGTTCACCTTGAACTATAATATGCATGGGTTGACAAAGACTTTGCCTGAGCTACATGGTATGCTCAAGACTGCAGAACCTAATCTGAAGAAGGCCAAGGACCCGTCTGTACTCATGGTGCAGAAGGGCAAGGGTTTCAAGAAATCCGCTGCAGACAAAGGAAAGGGCAAGGCAGTCCACAAAGAAAAGGCCAAGCCCAAGCCCGTGTCTAAAGCTGGGCCTTCTGATATCTGCCACTTTTGCAAAGAGGCAGGGCATTATCGCAGGGACTGTAAGAAATACCAAGAAAGTCTGAAGGAGAAGAAGAAGTCCTTCGCGACTACTGCTTCAGGTATTTTTGTTATTGAAGTAAATACTACTACTTCAGATAATACCACTTGGGTATTAGATACTGGATGTGGGACTCATATTTGTACTAATGTGCAGGCACTCAGCAACAGTAGAAGGTTGAAGCAAGGGCAAGTAGAGTTGCGGGTTGGCAATGGAGCGAAGGTTCCAGCACTGGCCGTTGGCACTTACTTGTTATCTTTACCTTCTGGATTGATTTTAGAACTTGAGAATTGTTATTTTGTACCTGCTATAAGCAGAAATATCATTTCAGTTTCATTATTGGATTTACAAGCATTTGATTTTTCTATTAAGAATAAATTGTGTTCCTTTAATCTCAATGATATGTTCTATGGCTGTGCCCCTCTTATTAATGGGCTGTACATGCTGGATCAATCTACTCCAGTATATAACATTAATACAAAACGGTTCAAATCTAACGAAGAAAATGAAACGTTTCTCTGGCATTGTCGTTTGGGGCACATTAGTGAGAAACACGTCAAGAGGCTCCATTCAAATGGACTCTTGGGCTCATTTGACTTTGAGTCTTGTGAGCAATGCGAATCTTGCCTAATGGGAAAATGACACGGGCCCCTTTTAATAAACCCACAGAAAGGGCCAGTGAACTATTGGGCCTGATACATACTGACGTGTGTGGCCCAATGTCCACAAATGCTAGAGGAAACTATCAGTACTTCATTACATTCACTGATGATTTCAGTAGATATGGATATGTCTACTTGATGAAACATAAGTCGAAAACCTTTGAGAAGTTCAAAGAATTCCAGAATGAAGTACAGAACCAGCTTGGTAAAAGTATTAAGCCTCTTCGGTCGGACCGAGGAGTAGAATACTTGAGCCAGGAATTCCGTGATCATCTGAGTGAGTGTGGGATCATCTCCCAACTCACACCTCCTGGAACACCTCAGTGGAATGGTGTGTCTGAGAGAAGGAATCGGACATTGTTAGATATGGTCCGATCCATGATGAGTCACACAGACCTTCCTATATCCCTTTGGGGATATGCTTTGCTGACCGCAACGTTCACACTGAACAGAGTGCCATCAAAAGCAGTAGCAAAGACACCATATGAATTATGGACTGGAAAGGCTCCAGTAATGTCTTTTCTCAGAATTTGGGGTTGTGAAGCCTATGTCAAAAGATTAATCTCAGACAAGCTTACACCAAAATCTGACAAGTGCTACTTCATTGGTTATCCTAGGGATACCAAGGCTTATTACTTCTATCTGCGATCCGAGAACAAGATCTTTGTTGCTCGGGATTGTACTTTTCTTGAGAGGGAATTTCTCTCTAAGAAAGATAGTGGGAGTAAGGTACAACTTGATGAAATTCAAGAAGGACAGGAACCTGTTCAACCTAATGAGGAAGAACAGCAGGATGAATTACATGAAGTTGTAATAGAACCTGAACCTGAAGTACCTGAAGTTCGAAGATCCGGAAGGATCCGTCACGAACCCGATAGATATCAGGGATTCCTCGTGACTAATTGCCATGATCTTTTGATCATTGACGGTGATGAACCCTCGAACTTTGCAGAAGCCATGATAGGCCCTGACTCCTTAAAGTGGCGTGAAGCCACTGAATCCGAGATGGACTCCATGTCTGTCAACCGAGTGTTTTCACTGGTTGACTTACCCGCTGGTGCTAAATCCATCGAGTGTAAATGGATCTTCAAGAAGAAGATTGACATGGATGGAAATGTCCAGATTTACAAGGCCAGGTTGGTGGCAAAAGGTTTCAAACAAATTCATGGTATAGACTATGATGAAACCTATTCACCAGTGGCCATGATGAAATCAATTCGGATTCTCCTAGCAACTGCCGCTTATTATGATTATGAGATTTGGCAGATGGATGTGAAAACCGCCTTCCTGAATGGAATCTTGGAGGAGGATGTGTATATGACACAGCCTGACGGTTACATTGATCCTAAGAATGCTGGGAAAGTATGCAAAATTCATAAATCCATTTATGGATTGAAGCAAGCATCCAGGAGTTGGAATCTTCGTTTTGATGAGGCAATAAAGAATTTTGACTTCATCAGAAACAAGGAAGAACAATATGTGTATAAGAAAACTAGTGGGAGCAAAGTGGCGTTTCTTATCCTATATGTCGATGACATATTGCTTCTTGGAAATGATATTCCAATGCTGAAGTCTGTTAAAGACTGGCTGGGAAGTTGTTTTTTCATGAAGGACATGGGTGAAGCCGCGTATGTTCTTGGAATCCGAATCTTTAGAGACAGATCTAAAAGGCTGATTGGACTTTGTCAAGATTCTTATATAGACAAAATCCTGCATCGATTCGGAATGGATAAATCCAAGAAGGGATTCACGCCAATGATACATGGTGCTACACTAAGCAAGACTCAGTGTCCTAAAACACCTGATGAGCTTAAGCGCATGAGTAGGATACCTTATGCTTCGGCTATAGGATCTATCATGTATGCCATGATCTGTACTCGTCCTGATGTTGCTTATGCACTAAGCATGACGAGTAGGTACCAGTCTAATCCAGGTGAGAATCACTGGATTGCCGTAAAGAATATCCTGAAGTATTTGAGGAATACTAAGGATAAGTTCTTGGTTTACGGAGGAAGTGAAGTGCTTGAAATGAGTGGATTCACGGATGCAAGTTTTCAGACAGATAAAGATGATTTCCGGTCACAGTCTGGTTACATCTTCTGTCTGAATGGCGGTGCAGTAAGTTGGAAGAGCTCCAAGCAGAGCACCGTGGCAGATTCCACAACTGAAGCTGAATACATCGCTGCTTCAGAAGCTGCGAAGGAAGGAGTTTGGATAAGGAACTTCATGATTGAACTCGGTGTATTCCCAAATGCCACTGAGCCTCTAACACTGTATTGTGACAACAATGGTGCAATTGCTCAAGCTAAGGAACCGA
The DNA here is from genome assembly GCA_030180135.1 of Orychophragmus violaceus. Taxonomy (NCBI): domain Eukaryota; kingdom Viridiplantae; phylum Streptophyta; class Magnoliopsida; order Brassicales; family Brassicaceae; genus Orychophragmus; species Orychophragmus violaceus. The sequence goes on from CM058239.1 coordinate 67,936,851, forward strand.
GACATCATCAGAAATCAAAACATATTATGAGAAGGTATCACCTGATTCGTGATATAGTGAATAGAGGTGAAGTGATGGTCAGCAGAGTTCCCACTGATGAGAACGTGGCTGACCCGTTGACAAAGCCACTCCCGAAACCTAAGCACGAGTTGCATACTGCTGCTGTAGGAATTAGAGATATTCATATGTAATCTCTTTTTGAGTGGGAGTTATGAGGGCTTTATTTTAGTTATTTTGATTGGTTCATGTAAACATTTTAATGTTAATGAAATTTTATTTCTGGATTATTTTTAACTGTGATATAAAATAATCGTTCCAAAATGATTCATGTCGTAATATATGGGCCATCGAAGTACATGAGAAAGACTTGATCATGAAACCCCATATTTAACGAAATGACATAAATCATAATGTCCATAGTCGAAGGTTGTTGAAATTGGAACACCAACAACCACTTGAGACTATAGTGTGTTGAGACTTATGACCAAGTTTCATGGGTCATGGATGCGCGGCATCAAAGTCAACACATAGGTATATGTAGGGAGCATATGACCGGACATGGCCCGCTGATGAGAACTCTACAAGATATTGATATCTGTGTCATAAAAGGTTCTCATTTACGACTATAGAGTATAGTCCTTAGACCTGAGTTCGCATGCATGTGGCTGCACATGGATTGATGCGCTTTGATCATTGTCTAACGCTGTTTCGTAACTGGGAGCTATAAGGACCTTGGTTGGGTGTATTATAAAGTGTGTAGTTCATAGTGATGGAACAAGATGGGATTTGTCCCTGCCGTTTAACGGAGGTAATATCTCTAGGCCAATCGGAGACTTGATAGCTGGTAAGAGAGTGGCCACTCCCAAACGGACTTGCCCAAGTCGTTTGCATTGTGAGTATCAAATCTGGTCCGATGAACATGGTCTGGCTATATAAGGATGACACGCATATTGCCTTATACCAGATCGAGATATTGAGACAAAAGGATTAGGGAATGTAGAATTCCAGTACAAGTGGGAGATTGTTGGGAATGTCCTGAAATCTACTGTGCTATCTCTAGAAAGTATGATAAGTGTCGAGATCAGACATAAGTCATAAATACTGGGAGGTCATTATGACTTGCTAGAGCCCGCTCTTGATCTATAAGTTGAGTACTTATTACCATTATTGTATGATCCCAAAGGGTCACACACCATAGCTAACGGGAAAGTTAAAAAGGAATTAATACAGTAAGATGCAAGACATTTACTGTATTTGTACAGAGAATTGGGCCAGACAAAATACAGTCTTTTTGTCTGATTTGGGTCTTGGGCCCAAAAGCCTGATAAGCCATTAGTTTAATTACTTGGGCCCATATAAGGAAAGAGGGGCGCCAGTTAGCCTAAGCTTCTGCGATTTTAGGTCTGGCCGTCCTCCTCTCTCTCTGTTGTTCCAGCTTGGTCTAGCAGCCTGATCCAGTAGCTTGTAAGCGTGTGGATACCTAGGAGGAGCCGGTAATCATCAGCTCTTGCAGATCTCGATATTCCCTTGATCAATCCGCTGCAATCATAAGGTAATGATCCTGATCTGTTTATGATTCAACTGCAAATCACCTAGATCCTAGTTGATTATGTGATAGGTTGTAATCTGATAATTAAACCTATGAACCAACATAATCCAACACTTACCATTGTAGGTAATCTTCTCCTTTTTCTGAAAACTCAAAACATTCAGGCCCATAATATTCATAACCATCATATAAACATAACCTGAGTTTGGATTTGATGGTGGCTCGGAATGTGGCTAAGGGTGGGGAACTCCATGGAATCTTTTGTGTGATATTTGGTGGTCTTCTTTCAGCTCGTCTTGTGCTTCTTCGTTGATGGTCAGGTGGTTCTGGATAATAGCTTTATACCCATTATGTTCTACCGACCGATCTCCTTCAATCCGATCTAAGGATTTTTCAAACGATGAAAGGTTGGTTTGAATTGTCTTGATCATGTCGAAGATGGCTTGTTGGCTCATATCTTATGGATTTTGTTTTGATACCCTGGAAAATAAAGAATAAAAACTCAGAATCGTTTAGGTTCAAGAAGAAAGAAAAGATTGAGAAAGGAAAAATGAAGGAAATATTGAATTACGACAAAACTCAAAACAAGCAAGTTCCCTAATTGTTTTTTGAATTTTTGTTTAATATAGAACCAAACTAAAAAGAAAACAAAGCAAAACAATTTTTATAGGATTTTTAGTTTTATAAAACGAATTAAACAAACAGAAACAATTTTATGTTTTTTCGATTTAGATGAAGAAAATTTGCAAAATAGAAATGACAAAGAGATAAAGGTTGAATAGAAACAACGTAGATAGATAGGAGCTTTGAAGCTCTGATACCAAATGATGCAAGCACGAAATCACTCCAATACTAGATCACTTGACGATCGAGAGATTCCAAACTTAACCTCGCGGAAGGTGGTCGAAGTGAAGGTGGAAGATGGAGATAGGATGATTGACTCTCTCAATCAGTGATCAAACAGGGTCGTTTGAGTCTCACAAACAATATGATTCGTGGCCTCAATAGAAAGGAAGTGAATCACACACTTAGTTTCTAAAGAACAAGAACAAACTCAAAGACTCGGCTTTGAAAAGAGAAACGATTTAATCTGTTTTTTTTACTAAAAATGTTGGGTGATTTGTAAAATGCAAGAAATGAGCTTATATAGGCTCTAAAATGAAGATATCCTAATGCTAGAAATCAGAAACAAATCATTAAAAATCAAAGAACTAGTCGTTGGAGGCTTTATGACCCAAATCAGCCAAATAAGGCAAGTTGATGATGCTTGAGTCTTGAAAGCTTGGGGCCAAAGGTGGGATATCTAGGCACGTCCTGGATGATATATAGGACCTCCAAAATGCAGCATGATTGATGCAAATATAGCTGTTGGAGTATATACAAATAACTCCAAAGAAGGTAAAAGAAGGCAAGTTCGGCTCCATATATGGAAAGCGAAGATGTGAGAGGATCCGCCTGATCCCATGGCTGGTAATGAAGCTTTAGATGTTCTTCTGATACTCTAGTTTTCGTAGATATCCTCCTGGTCATCAAATATAAGATTGAAGGCTCTCAAATCCAGAAGGTTCCAAATAAGGCAAGTTGGGAATCCATTGGTTTAAAAGTCTAATAACATTTTAAACCATTAATTATTTTGAACCGAATCCAATTCCCCCTGAGCATCTGATGAGTAAAGTTTACAACTTGTTTCATCCTGGTTTGATCTAAATTCTTCAATAATTGATTGTTGGTCTCCAGCGGGTTCCTTGAAAGTCTGCCCCGTTGTAACTTGAATATCTTCTTCATGTGGAAAGCTTTTGAACCAATTCCACTTCTCTGTGACTCCTTGATGAGTTAGGTATCTGGAACATTTTTTCTTGTGTCTTAACACCTTCTGGTTAGAAAGATATGCTTCAAGATATGAACATATGTCTCTGGTGTGCTCGGGTTGATTTTCTCCATGGGTCTTGGTTGGTTTATTTATGTCCTCTCCATGCTCCTGGGTTGATGTTGACTTGATATCTTAATCAATGTAGCTCGTCCAACATGTCATCAATCTTTGGTATTGGATTTACTCGATGGTGATGTTGTTGATGGCTCGGCACTCTAGGCACATTCTCCACGTTCCATCTTTCTTAGCACCAAGAGAACATGAACTGCACACGGGTTGAGTCTTTCACGGATGTAACCCTTAGATATTAATTTTTTAATCTGCTTCTCCAACTCCTTAGAATAAGTGGGATTCATCATGTAGGTCGGGCGGTTTGGTAGGGCAGAACTGGGCACTAGAGCAATCTGATGCTCAATGCCTCTGATCGGTGGAAGCCCAACTGGTCTCTCTTCTGGAAACACGTTCTTGATCATGTTCAACAAAGAAACCACTTCTCGGGGAAACTCCAGATCACTAGGACTAGAAAGTAATTACTCTTTAAATACCATTAGTAGCACCTTCATGTTATGACTAATAGATTTAGAAATGAAATTTAAATGAACAAGTTAGTCTTACTTACCTTGATATCCTTGAAAAATATCAGTTGAATTTCTTGGATCTCCAAAGGTCTAAGTGTTGTGAGCTGGTACTTGTTGTTTTCATGATTGAAGGAGTAATGATTAGTACGTCCATGGTTTATATTATGTTTTTCCAACTGTGATACATGAGTGGAATCACTCCAAATCTTGTAAATCACAAGTTCTCAATAGAAACAAGTTTGTTGCAAAAGTGGGTGTTGATTGAGAGGGAAGATGGAATGGTTGATCGAATCACACGACCAGAGGCAGGAACCAGAGAGTATGCTTCTCAAAAGCACTTTAAATCCTAAGCAATTAAGAGGAAAAATGAATCACTCACTTGGCTCAATGATCAAATAAAAGAACAATTCAAAGACAAACTTTGAAGAAGAAACGACTTTTGTTTATTACTAAGATGACAGGTGCTTTTTAAAAATGACCTACTTGGCTTTTATAAGCTCTTAAAGAATGATTATAACTCGAAAACTAAGAAACAAATCAAGAGAAATAAACTAAAAGAGCTGTTGGAAGATATTTCGCTTGATTTGTGATGCAAAGAAGGAAAGAGTGAAGCTGCTTGTATCTGGTCAGCTTAGGGAGATAGATGCAGTTTCTTCAGATCCTTTGGTTGTCTTGGTGAGCTTTAATGATGAGGAATTCTCTAGATTCTGATCAGGTGAGGTGAGGTGCAGCTAAAGTTCATTGAGGACGTCTCCAGTGTTAGAATTTCAGAAGCATCCATGAGGAAGTTCTGATCATCTAGTTTGGTTCATGAGACATTCATAAGAAGCTCTGAACCATAACTCATAACAAGAACATAAACGGATTAAAGAAGAACAATGCAACTAGTTATGCTTAAAGAAAGACAACTAGTTTGTACTTAAGAAAGCCATTAATCTAGTTTTATAAAGGAGTCCTTAGCTATATGAAGACACTTCCAAGAGCTTAACATCTCACCAAGGAGAGTCTACTCATAAACATGGAAGAGAATCGGTAATTAACTAAAGGAACATCCAAGAGAAGCTAAAGAACTATCTATGAATGATTCTCTCATCATACTTGGACTAACTATGGAAGAGTTATCCAAGCATGATAAGAGGTTGTCTTAAGCAGCCATAACCGTGGCTCTTTAAGGTCTACATTGTATATGAACTTGTATATACAATGAAGACAAAGAGTGGAACCGGTTACAAGAAGAAGAGAGAAAGAGATAAGAGTTTCTTGTAACAAATGAGTTCTGAATTGTATTGAGACTTAGCAAACATTATAATATCGTGTGAGGCCTTTATATAGGCTTAAAATTAGGTTAAACTCAGAATAAACAAAGATAAACCAAGATTACATCTCAGCCATTGATTGAAAGGAGGGAAAACCGAGTTTGAATGGATGGTTGGATCTTCTCCTCTTCATTTCGGTTCTAGTGTGTTCAGACCTCGAATGTTACTTGTCCTTACTCTTATTCACGTGTTGCAGGTCTGGAGAGAGAGAGAGAACACACTCCCAAATGGTGAGAGTGACATGTTCAGACATGAGGAGAGAGAGAGCACACTCCCAAATGGTGAGAGTGACATGTCTTCGCTTCTGCTCAAACCTTAACTCCCCATGTGACTCCTTCTTGATCACACTTCCACATTCCGAACTTAATCAATGTAGGACTTGATTCTGCCCCTCTTTTGCACATTGATTCCAACATCTTCTCATTGATCTTTGGCCCTGATTTTGCACAGCCTTGCTTGTGCCCCAACTTTGCACATTTCCATATCTTGATTGCTGCCTTTGTTGCTCACTTAAGCATTGCTTTGCTTACTTGTGATCAACACCAAGGCTTCTTCATGGAATGAGACTCGGCTTCTTCAGCCTCTCCTCTTCCATTTCATCTTCCCCTCTAATACTCCCCCGCAAGCTTAGTCGTCGGGACTCCAAAAGGACCAAAGGGAGAAGAGGACCAAAGGCCAAGCTTGGAGCTGTGGAACTACCTCATTAAAAACCTCCTTAAGGAAAACCTTAAGGAGGATAAAAAGAGTATAGCCCACATACTCAAGATGTAACTTGACCTTGGCATATGAACATCTTGAACCACAATTACTCCTTTCCATAACTCTTTCATTCCTTAGCATTCCTTGACTTAACTTCTCTTGATATGGAGTTCTTGATCTTGTTGTGTCTTTTGAAATTTGGAATCCATAGGGCGGACTTTAACCCCAACTTCCATCATCCTTCTCTTCTTGGAAAAACTTCAAGTAGGTCTCATCTTCCTTTTGGATAGACTTCAAGGCTTATGGATGCACCTTATGGCTCCTTCACTTCCTAATGCTCCTTAAGAATGTCCATGCCTTTCTCCTCTCCTTATAAACCTTCAACACAAAGTTTTAAAGGAAACTTGTTAAGTATATGCAATGGCATTTATGAACATTAGTTATGAATGAACCTTTAAGTTTGAAACGTTTTAAAGAATAGATTGTAAAACGTTTTATCTTTGAGACACATGATCACAACAAGATACAAATGAAAGATTCAAGTTTGAAATCGTTTTGAGAAACAAACACATGTTTAAGGTTCAGGTACTGAGTTTCTTGCTCAGTTTAACTCATAAACACTTCAATAGTTTAGGGACTGAGTTTGCTCAGTTTGAAACAAGCGGAAGCAACATGAACCAGAGAAGCAACAAAGAAAGACACAACCATATCCTCTTGTACGTCTCTGATTTCCTAACAACAACTTGTTAACTCTCCAACTAGAAAGAGCAACAAGACTTTAGAAACAGGAACTAAGTACAAACAGGAGTTTGGTCCATAGAAACATTGCGGAAGTAAAAGATTAAATAAGACAGAGTTTTTCTCTCTATCTTAAAACGATTTGTAGCCAAGAACTTGCTGCTCTGATACCATGTTAGAATTTCAGAAGCATCCATGAGGAAGTTCTGATCATCTAGTTTGGTTCATGAGACATTCATAAGAAGCTCTGAACTATAACTCGTAACAAGAACATAAACGGATTAAAAAAGAACAACGCAACCGGTTCAGCTCAAAGAAAGACAAGTAGTTTGTAATTAAGAAAGCCATTAATCTAGTTGTATAAAAGAGTCCTTAGATATATGAAAACACTTCCAAGAGCCTAACATCTCAACAAGGAGAGTCTACTCATAAACCTGGAAGAGAATCAGTAATTAACTAAAGGAACATCCAAGAGAAGCTAAAGAACTATCTATGAATGATTCTCTCATCATACTTGGACTAACTTTGGAAGAGTTATCCAAGCATGATAAGAGGCTGCCTTAAGCAGCCATAACCGTGGCTCTTTAAGGTATACATTGTTGGATTGAGGATTCAATAATAGGCGGTTTCTAGGGTTTCTAGAGAGAGAGAGCCGCAAAGTATAATGAAGAATAGAATCCTTCAAGTGTATTCATATTCTCGGTTACAAGGCTTTATATAGGAGACTCATACAAGGGTTTGTCTAACCTAAAAAGGAAAACAAACAAAAGAGTAAAAAGGAAAAGAAGGACAGCCTGGTTTGTACTATGTGGTCCCTCCTTTACACGCTCTCTTTGATCCGTTTGTATTCTCCAACGGTCTAGTCCCCAAACTTGCACAACCCTTGAATATCTCTTACACTGCCTTAGCAAATTGTTGTATCATGATTTATACTCCCCCTCAAGTTCAGACTTTGGAATCACCCTAAAGACTGAACTTGGAATGATCATGGCAACAGCTCATTAAAAACCTTGATGTGGAAAACCACTTGGGACAAAACCACATCAAGGGAAAAAGAGTATGTTGCATATGAATCAGGAGAGTTCTAATCATTAATGGCCACAAGCCCTAGTTTGCTGAATACATGATTGCAAACCTTAAGGCTGGCGGCTTTAGTGAAGATGTCTGCAAGCTGATCTTCACTCTTTGTGTAGCAAGGAAGAACGGTTCCATCTTCAATCTTCTCCCTGACCTTGTGACAATCAATCTCTATGTGCTTGGTCCTCTCATGAAACACAGAGTTGGTTGCAATGTGAATAGCAGCCTGGTTGTCACAATGAAAGGTGATTGGACTTGATTGCTCTATGCCAAAGTCTTTGAGTAGAGCCTTCAGCCAAGTCAACTCAGTTGCAAGCTTTCTCATGGCCCTATACTCAGCTTCAGCACTTGAACAGGAGACCACCTTCTGCTTCTTTGTCTTCCAAGTCACTAAGTTGCCTCCAATGAATGTGCAATAACCGGTTGTTGATCTCCTATCACTCTTATCACCAGCCCAATCTGCATCACAATAGCCAACAATCTCAGTGCTATCATTCTTACCCATCAAAATGCCTTGTCCTGTTGAGCCTTTGAGATATCTAAGGATCCTCTGAATCAAACTCCAATGATAAACCGTGGGTGATTTCATATGCTGGCTAACTTGATTCACAGCAAAACATAGATCTGGTCTAGTGAGAGTGAGGTAGATAAGCTTCCCAACCAGTCTTCTATACAAGGAGATATCCTTGAACTTTGCTTCATCTGATTTCTCCCCCTTTCTATTGGCTTGGTAACCATCTTCAAGAGGAGTCTTTGATATCTTGCAATCATGCATACTTGTTTCCGTCAACAAGTCTTTAACATACTTTCTTTGGGACAGAAAAAATCCATCATTGAATCTGCACACTTCAATGCCTAAGAAATACTTCAACTCACCAAGGTCTTTAATATCAAAGGAACTCTTGAGATATGCCTTTGTGGATTGATTCCCATCATTATCACTTCCTGTGATGATCAAATCATCCACATAGATCAGAACTACCACCACTCCTTGGGCACTTTGAAATGTGAATAATGTATGATCAGATTGAGACTTCTTGAAACCATGGTCCATGAGTGTATGACTGAGCTTGTGGTACCATGCCCTTGGGGGTTGCTTTAAGCCATAGATCGCCCTCCTTAGTCTCAATACCTCATCATCTTCACATAAGTGTTCCAATCCTGGTGGTGGAGTCATATACACTTCCTGTTCAAGTTCTCCTTGTAGAAAGGCATTCTTTACATCCATTTGCCATAGATTCCATGAAAGGTTTGAAGCTAAGCTCAATGTGACTTTTACTGTATGAAGTTTAGGCACTGGTGCAAAGGTGTCAGTATAGTCTTCTCCATAGGTTTGCGTGAATCCCCTTGCTACTAGCCTTACCTTGTATCTTTCTATGTCTCCATTGCTTTTATACTTGATTGTGAAGACCCATTTGGAGCTAACGGACTTTTTACCCTTTGGCAGCTTCTCCACATTCCAAGTGTGATTCCTCTCCATAGCTTCTTTCTCATCCTTTACTGAATCCATCCAGACTTGATATCCTTAGCCTCTTCATAAGTCTTAGGAACCTGATTTAGCTCAATCTTTCCAAGAAAGGCTTGGTGACTAGATGGTAGCAAGTCAATAGAACAAGTAGACTGACTAGGATGGGCTACTGCTTGGTTGTTGTAGTAGACTCTTGTCTTCATCCATTCTGATGGATCTTTCCTTTCCCTTGTGCTTATCCTGAGTTGTTGAACCGGTTGATCAGCCACTTCCACAGTACCCTCTTCTTCTTGATAGACCATCTCAACCTCACTCATGTCCAAGTTCACTTGGTTCTGACCTTGAGGTAGAGTGTCTTCTTGAGCTTGAGCCGGTTCATGTGTATGTGTTGCTGGTTCAACATCTTCTAGTGGAGCTTCTTGTGTGGTTGTATTAGGCTATGTTTGCCTTGGAGGATCATTACCCAAATGATCCAATAAGTACTTCAAACTTGTGGCCAAATCAGAAGGTGATCTTGAGAGATCCTGTAAACCTTCCCAATCTCTTTTCTCACAGTATCCATGCCCCTCAATGAACTTAACATCCCTTGACACATAGGTTCGGTTGTTGCTTGGATCAAGACATTTGTAGCCCTTCTGAGTTGTAGAGTATCCAAGGAACATACACTTTGTGCTCTTAGCTTCTAGCTTATTCCTTTGATCTCATGTGATATGTACAAAACAAACACAACCAAACTTACGTAAGTGTTCAATAAATGGTTTAGTTTTGTTCAATACCTCATATGGTGAAATGTCTTGAAGGACTTTAGTTGGGATCCTATTGATGAGATAGCATGCTGCCAAGACTGCATCTCCCCAAAACCTCTTAGGAACATTGGTATGGAACATCATTGACCTAGAAACTTCCATTAGATGTCTGTACTTTCTTTCAGCCACACCATTTTGTTGAGGTGTATGGGGGCAGCTTGTTTGATGTAGGATCCCATACTTGTTCAAGTGAGCTTTGAATCTTTGGCTTGTATACTCTCCTCCATTATCTGATCTGAACACTTTAATCTTGGCATTAAATTAATTAGTAACATATTTTTGAAAGTTCAGAAATGCATTATACACCCTATCTTTAGATGGAAGCAATGTTACCCAAGTGTATTTTGATTTTTCGTCTATGAAAGTCACAAAATTAATACTTGTTCCTATCTCTAGAATGACAAGGTTAGGTCCATACATCAGAGTGCACAAGATCAAAGAAATGTTCATAGATAGTAGTTGATTTAGGAAAGATAGTTCTACAATGTTTTCCAAGAATACAAGCCTCACAAGATGAATGATCAAAGCTAACATTAGGCAACATTAAGTTCAAAGCACGAGCATGAGGATGTCCTAGTCTAGCATTCCATAGGACATTTTGATTAAAGAAAAACAGGATTTAAAAGCTAAGGTATCCGGGTTGCTGGGAGAAGTGTCTTTAAGAAGGTAGAGCTCATCTTGTGTTCCACCTCTGCCAATAACCTTTCCATTCTTAATATCCTGAAAACAAACTTCATTAGGACCAAAGATAACATTGCAATTCAAGTCTTTAGTGATCTTTTTTACAGACAGCAAGTTAGATTTAAACTTAGGAACATAGAATGCATCACTTTCCTTGTTAAACAATCTTAACTTTCCTACCTATTATAGGAATCCCTTGACCATCAGCAATAGTTACTCTTCCTAGGGCAGGTTTAATGTCTTTTAACAACTTAGCATTACTAATCATGTGGTGAAAAGCTCCTGAATCTACTACCAAGTCTTGATCAGTTTTAGCAAGTAATTTATGAGACAATAAAGTGATACCAGAGAGCTTAGAGGCATAAGCCTTGATGAGGTCCTCCAAGTCACTCTTCCTCACATACTCAGTGTTGGTGAAGAGTGCTAGCTCTCCTCCTTGAGCGGAAGAAGTAGCCTGCTCATTCACAGCCTCTTGAGAGATGTTTGCATTTGCCTTTGAGTCTTTGAACTTGGCTGGTTTGAGATGGGGATGAAGAATCCAGAATTTATCCTTGGAGTGGCCTTTCTTCTTGCAATGATCACAAGATGCAGCCTTCCTCTCCTCTGGTTTGAAGACGCCTTTGTTGGCAGTAACCAACTCCCCTTTTCCTCCAAACAAGCCAATGTTTCCTTGCTCTTTGTGGATCCTTGAACACACCTCTTCAAAATCAGGAAGTGTAATATCTCTTAGGATCTTCATGATGACATCATTATAAACCGGGTTCAGGTTGAGTAGAAGGCAAAAAATCTTGTCTTGCTCCTTTCTCTCAATAAGAGCCTTAGGGTCCATTGTACTTGGCCTCAGCATATAAAGCTCAGACCATGCTGAAGAAAACTTCCCAAGGTATGTGGTGAACTCATGATCCTCTTGGTGAAGCTCACTTATGGTTTTCTTCACCTCATACACTGTGCTGAGATTAGAAACATCACCATATACCTTCTTGAGAGTGTCCCACAGTGACTTGGCTGTCTCACAATGAGAGTAGGCTTCAAGAATGGATGGGTCAAGAGAGTTTTGGAGGAAGCCAAGCACGGATTGATCTTCCTGGAACCATCTCGCCTCTTCCTTCTTGGTCTGCTCATCCTTCTTCTTGGTTGCATCTTCTTCACTTGGGGTTTTGTCTTCCAAGATGTGATCCCACAGCCCTCTTCCGCAAATGGCAGTCTTAGTGGTTCTCTGCCATGTCCTATAGTTGAGACCTTTGAGCACAACTGGGATGACCGTAGGCCTCAAGCTTGAACTGAGTTGCACCGTGTCTTCCATGAAAGCAGTGTTGAATAAGCTTAAGAACAAGGAGAAGAGCTGAAGATACTATATGAAAGATGAAAGGTGAAGAACCGAGAGAATGGAGGAGTATTAGGGTTTTAGGGCCGAGAGAGTATTAGGGTTTTGGAACCGTGAGATTGATGATTAGAACCGAGAGATTGATGATTAGAAACAAGAAAAGAATTAAGAGAATCAAAGATTATGAACACTAATGCTCTGATACCATGTTGGATTGAGGATTCAATAATAGGCGGTTTCTAGGGTTTCTAGAGAGAGAGAGCCGAAAAGTATAATGAAGAAGAGAATCCTTCAAGTGTATTCATATTCTCGGTTACAAGACTTTATATAGGAACCTCATACAAGGGTTTGTCTAACCTAAAAAAGAAAACAAACAAAAGAGTAAAAAGGAAAAGAAGGACAGCCTGGTTTGTACTATGTGGTCCCTCCTTTACACGCTCTCTTTGATCCGTTTGTATTCTCCAACGGTCTTGATGAGGACATCCAACCCAGCACCCATCCACAAGCCATACCTGAGGTCAAGGAAGCTCCAATGACTCGATCTAGGACAAGGAGGCTCAGGGAAGGATTCAACACTGCAGTAGAGAACCTCATGAACTCAATGGAACTTGGAGACTACCTCAAGAATGAGCCCAAGAAGCGAGAGGCGATAGAAGACTTGGGCTGTGTAAGCAATATGGATAACACAGGAGATTTTGACCGTGTAAGCGACGTGGATAGCACAGGGGACGTGGACTGTGTAAGCAACAAAGGAGTTGGACCTTCTCATCCAAAGACACGGGCCGGACACTGCCAAGTCTTTACCATCCGGCTCGGCCCATGCTAAGTCCGAGAGTTGGTGGACTCTCTTGCACTCTTTTTCCCTTGGGTGGTTTTATCCCAAAGTGGTTTTACTCCCAAGGTTTTTAACGAGGCAAGTCGGCCCACCCACACCCATAACTCAAGGATTGGCTGCCAAGGAAAGATTACACACTTTCCTTTTCTGTGTAACTCGGCGATTCTCATTCAAGGCCGAGATATTTGTTTTTCCTTTTTGTTATTCTTTGTTTCTGTACTTAAACAACTTTGTATCATTGTGTTAGTCAGCTTTAGACATCAATAAACCCTTTTGCGATTTTCGCCCTTCTTGAGCAGCAGCCGCCTGTTCTTGTTTTACTTGTTGTTCCTTGTGTGTGATTCACAAAGAGGACAAGTGTTTGTGCAGTATCAGAGACCCGTTCATCATCTCTGTGGTGCCTTCGATCCACCAGCCTTACCATCAACTGATTCAACAGGAGAGAGCGTCCAAGCCAGCCTGTTCAATCCCATCCCTTACACACGACCATTCCTTGAGTAACAGGAGAGAGCGACATAGCCAACCTGTTCCTTCCATCAACCACCGAGTGAGGCTCCATTGTCTGAGTCTTACATCATCTGGTATCAGAGCCAAAGGTTCCTACCTTTGGTTTTCTATCCCTTATCTTTTTGTTTTGTTTTGCTATTGCTTTGATTGAATCTAAAATCCAAAAAAAAAAAAAAAATTAGGTTTGTTTTGTTCTTGCTTCTTTTTTTGTTTAACTTATAAGAAAAACCCATAAAAATCTTGTTCTTAGCTCCCTGGTCGAATTTCTTTTTGAGAATTAGTAGATTTCCTGTTTTTGATTCTATCTTGCTAGTTGTTACTCCATAAAACCCAGAAAAGCCAAAAAAATTTGTCAATTTTCCAATTCTGTCGATTGCACTGATTTCCGTCTTGTGTTACACAACCCTGTCTCTGTTCTTGTTTTACACAATTATCTATTCTGTGGTACCTTGATAGCTTGTTGTTTTTGTTGAGTGCAATAAGAACCGGTTTACAACAAGGATAGACACCATGGGAGATGAAGGAAGACAGCCCGTTGATCCTATCATACAAATGATGACTGCTATTAGAGAAGAGATGAGTAACATAAACCAGCAAGTTGGCACAATGCGCCAAGAGTTTGGTGAGCGTATAGGACGCATAGAAGCTCCACCGAGGAGAGGACCAATCCGAGAAGCACCTATACCACCAAGATATCAAGCTGGAGATGAAGATGATGATATGCCCAACTTAGAGGAGGATAGGCAACCGCCTGACCCCTTTAGGCGTCCACAGCCAAGGCGTCAAGATCCTTTATGGAGGAACCCAGCCCGGGAAGGTGAGGCTAGAGAAACAAACCGTGATATCAAAGTAACCCCTCCACTTTTTGCAGGAAAGTCAGACCCAGAGGCGTACATGGACTGGGAAAGAAGGTTGGAGCATATCTTTGAGTGTTATGGCTATGGAGAACGCAAGAAGATTGCTGTTGCTGCTGCACAACTCACTGAGAACGCGTTAGCTTGGTGGGACAGAACTATAGCTGAAAGGAGAAGGCAACGCTTTGGAGCAGTAGCCACTTGGAGTGACATGAAATACCTTCTACGACTTAGGTATGTCCCTGAACATTATTATAGAGACTTACAAAAGCGGTTCCGTAAGTTGTCACAGGGTACAAGAAGTGTGGATGAGTATTTTGAGGAGTTTGAGAAGCTCATGAACTCGCTGGAGTTAGAAGAATCCGAGGAAGCTCTCATGGCACAGTTCATTGATGGTCTACAAGAACGCATTGCTAGGAAGGTGGAGAGAGCTCAGTATGGTGGGCTACATGAGTTGTTGCATCTTGCTGTCCAAGTGGAACAACAGATCAAGCGTAAGACAGCCATGACAAGTCGCAGCAAACCAACACAACTGTGGGCTGCAAGTAGCTCCAGACCATTTGAGAAAGGGAAGACCGTGGAGATTGACTCACGGTTCAAAGGCAAAACAGCCGAGGCTCCCAAGCCCAACCGGCCAGAACAAGGTAAGTTCCCTAGCACTAATCAGAGAACTCGTGACATCACTTGTTTTAAGTGTCAAGGCAGGGGACACATGGCTAGAGAGTGCCCAAACCAGAGAGTAATGATTATCCACAACGATGGAGAGTATGAATCACAAGATGAGCTCGAGGATGATCCAAACGAACCAGAAGAAGAGCTTGCATATCCTGACGTTGGAGAGTTGCTTGTAACCAGGAGGATGTTAAGTGTCATGATCAACCCTGAGGCAGCTCAAAGGGAAAACATCTTCCACACTAGATGCACTGTCAAGGACAAGGTATGTAATCTGATCATTGATGGAGGTTCATGCACTAACGTGGCTAGCAAGCATATGGTAGACAGGTTAGGTCTTATTAAGACCAAACACCCAAGACCATACAGGCTGAGATGGCTCAATGATGAGACAGAGCTGAAGATTTCGGAGCAAGTCATTGTTCCATTCAGTGTGGGGAAGTACCAAGACCAAGTTACTTGTGATGTAGTACCCATGCAAGCTGGACATCTCTTGCTTGGCCGACCCTGGCAGTATGACCGGGCTACAAGTCATAATGGGCGTACTAACCAGTACACCTTCTTACACAAGGATCGTAAGTTCACTCTTGCACCTCTTACACCAACTGAGGTACATGATTTACAAGTAAATATGAGCAAGGAAGTTGAGTCTAGAAAATCCAGTCTCTATATATCTCGTGGGGCTGTTTGTAAAACTCTTAGTGCCAAGCGCACTGTGCTACTAATGTTGTTTAAGGAGTGTTTAAGTTCAGGTTCAGGTGAGCTTGTGTTACCCACAGGAGTACAGGCTGTGTTAGACAGGTTTCAGGACATCTTCCTTGAAGAGCTTCCGCCTGTCTTACCTCCAATCCGTGGGATTGAACACCAAATCGATCTTGTCCCTGGCGCAGCCTTACCTAACAAGCCAGCATACATGATGAACCAGGAGGAGACTAAGGAGCTCGAGAGGCAAGTGAGAGACCTCATGGACAGAGGGTACATTAGGGAGAGCCTCAGCCCTTGTGCTGTGCCAGTACTCTTAGTACCCAAGAAGGATGGATCATGGAGGATGTGTGTGGACTGCCGTGCAATCAACAACATCACGATCAAATACAGGCACCCTATACCCCGCTTAGACGACATGCTGGATGAGCTAAGTGGTTCTACCATCTTCTCAAAGGTGGACTTGAAGAGTGGATACCATCAAGTTAGGATGCGAGAAGGAGATGAGTGGAAAACCGCATTCAAGACAAAGCAAGGATTGTATGAGTGGCTGGTTATGCCTTTTGGTTTAACTAATGCCCCAAGTACATTCATGCGACTCATGAACCAGGTTCTTCGTGCTTACATAAGTAAATTTGTAGTTGTCTATTTCGATGACATACTTATATATAGTAAGAACCTAGATGATCATATCTCACATCTTGAACTAGTGCTCAAATCACTTCGGAAGGAAGGCCTTTATGCTAACCTAAAGAAGTGCACCTTCTGTACTAACAAACTTGTTTTCTTAGGCTTTGTAGTAAGTGAACAGGGACTACAAGTGGACGAGGAGAAGGTCAAAGCCATCCGTGAGTGGCCTACACCAACAACCGTTGGTCATGTAAGGAGTTTTCATGGCTTAGCTAGCTTCTATAGGAGGTTTGTGAGGGACTTCAGTACGGTGGCCTCACCTCTTACCGCCGTGATAAAGAAGAATGTGCCATTCTCATGGGGTCCAGCGCAAGAATCAGCCTTCAAACTGCTCAAAGAAAGGCTTACACAGGCGCCGGTTCTGGCCTTACCCGACTTTGAAGAGGTCTTTGAGGTAGAGTGTGATGCGTCTGGCATAGGAATCGGAGCTGTGTTACACCAGAGGAAGAAACCAGTGGCCTTCTTCAGTGAAAAGCTCAGTGGTGCTTCTCTGAACTACCCAACCTACGACAAAGAATTGTATGCCTTAGTGCGAGCTCTAGAGACATGGCAGCACTACTTGTTATCCAAGGAGTTCATCATCCATACTGATCACGAGACACTTAAGCACCTAAGAGGTCAGACATCACTCAAGAGGAGACATGCTAAGTGGTTGGAGTTTGTAGAGACATTTCCCTATGTGATCAAGTACAAGAAGGGAAAGGAGAATGTGGTAGCTGATGCCTTGTCAAGGAGGCATGCCCTGATAGCTACCATGGAAGCCAAGGTTCTAGGATTTGAACACATCAAAGAGCTATACAAAGATGATTCAGAACTAGGAGAGGCTTACCAAGCATGTGGGAGAGGAGCGTTCGGATCATACTATCTTCATGAGGGGTTCCTATTCCGAGACAAGAGGCTGTGCATTCCTCAATGCTCAATGCGTGAGCTACTGCTTAAGGAGGCACACGGAGGAGGTCTTATGGGCCATTTTGGAGTGGACAAGACACTAGCTGTGGTGGCTGATCACTTCTTCTGGCCGCACCTCAAGCGGGACGTTGAAAGGCATTGTGAAAGATGTGTAACTTGTCACAAAGCAAAATCCAGGTTACATCCTCATGGACTTTACCTACCTTTACCTATTCCTAACGCCCCATGGGTGGATATTTCTATGGACTTTGTGCTAGGGTTTCCTAAGATCAAACACAAAGACTCTGTCTTTGTTGTTGTGGATCGATTTTCCAAGATGGCTCACTTCTTTCCATGTGACAAAACCAATGATGCCACACAAGTTGCTGATCTATTCTTCAAGGAGGTGGTACGCTTACATGGTATACCAAGGACCATAGTCTCTGACCGAGACACAAAATTCTTGAGCCATTTGTGGAAGACATTGTGGAGGAAGCTCGGGACAAAACTTCTATTCTCCACAACATGTCATCCTCAAACGGATGGTCAAACCGAAGTGGTAAACCGTACTTTATCTACTTTACTCAGGGTAACTCTTGGTAGGAACTTAAACACATGGTTAGATTGTTTGCCATTCATTGAGTTTGCCTATAACCATGCTACACATTCTGCTACTAAAATGTCTCCATTTGAAATTGTGTATGGTTTTAACCCACTAACACCTCTTGATTTGTCGCCAATTCCCCAAGTTGAGCAAGTTAATCTAGATGGTCTCAGGAAAGGAGAGTTTGTTAAGAAGCTACACCAGAAAGCAAGAGACAACATTCTTAAGAAGACTGAAGAGTACAAGAGGCGAGCAGACAAGGGCCGCAAGGAGTTAGTCTTTGAGCCAGGAGAGTGGGTTTGGCTCCACATGAGACCTGAGAGGTTTCCACAAAAGAGAAGCTCGAAGCTGGCGCCTAGGGGAGATGGTCCCTTCAAAGTTCTAGAACGGATCAACAACAATGCCTACAAACTAGAACTCCCGGGTGAGCTCAATATTTCACATAGCTTCAATGTGACTGATTTGTCTCCATATGATGCAGATGATCCATTTTTTAGGACAAAACCTTCTGAAGAGAGTGGGAATGATGAGGACATCCAACCCAGCACCCATCCACAAGCCATACCTGAGGTCAAGGAAGCTCCAATGACTCGATCTAGGACAAGGAGGCTCAGGGAATGATTCAACACTGCAGTAGAGAACCTCATGAACTCAATGGAACTTGGAGACTACCTCAAGAATGAGCCCAAGAAGCGAGAGGCGATAGAAGACTTGGGCTGTGTAAGCAATATGGATAACACAGGAGATTTGGACCGTGTAAGCGACGTGGATAGCACAGGGGACGTGGACTGTGTAAGCAACAAAGGAGTTGGACCTTCTCATCCAAAGACACGGGCCGGACACTGCCAAGTCTTTACCATCCGGCTCGGCCCATGCTAAGTCCGAGAGTTGGTGGACTCTCTTGCACTATTTTTCCCTTGGGTGGTTTTATCCCAAAGTGGTTTTACTCCCAAGGTTTTTAACGAGGCAAGTCGGCCCACCCACACCCATAACTCAAGGATTGGCTGCCAAGGAAAGATTACACACTTTCCTTTTCTGTGTAACTCGGCGATTCTCATTCAAGGCCGAGATATTTGTTTTTCCTTTTTGTTATGTTTCTGTACTTAAACAACTTTGTATCATTGTGTTAGTCAGCTTTAGACATCAATAAACCCTTTTGCGATTTTCGCCCTTCTTGAGCAGCAGCCGCCTGTTCTTGTTTTACTTGTTGTTCCTTGTCTGTGATTCACAAAGAGGACAAGTGTTTGTGCAGTATCAGAGACCCGTTCATCATCTCTGTGGTGCCTTCGATCCACCAGCCTTACCATCAACTGATTCAACAGGAGAGAGCGTCCAAGCCAGCCTGTTCAATCCCATCCCTTACACACGACCATTCCTTGAGTAACAGGAGAGAGCGACATAGCCAACCTGTTCCTTCTATCAACCACCGAGTGAGGCTCCATTGTCTGAGTCTTACATCAGGTCTAGTCCCCAAACTTGCACAACCCTTGAATATCTCTTACACTGCCTTAGCACATTGTTGTATCATGATCAATATACATTGTATATGAACTTGTATATACAATGAAGACAAAGAGTAAAACCGGTTACAAGAAGAAGAGAGAAAGAGATAAGAGTTTCTTGTAACAAATGAGTTCTGAATTGTATTGAGACTTAGCAAACATTACAATGTCGTGTGAGGCCTTTATATCGGCTTACAATTAGGTCAAAGTCAGAATAAATAAATATAAACCAAGATTACATCTCATCCATTAATTCATAGGAGGGAAAACCGAGTTTGAATGGATGGTTGGATCTTCTCGTCTTCATTTCGGTTCTAGTATGTTCAGACCTTGAAAGTGACTTGTTCTCACTCTTATTCACGTGTTGCAGGTCTGGAGAGAGAGAGAACACACTCCCAAATGGTGAGAGTGACATGTTCAGACCTGAGGAGAGAGAGAGCACACTCCCAAATGGTGAGAGTGACATGTTTTCGCTTCTGCTCAAACCTTAACTCCCCATTTGACTCCTTCTTGATCACACTCTTGCACATTCCGAACTTGATCAATGTAGGACTTGATTCTGCCCCTCTTTTGCACATTGATTCCAACGTCTTCTCATTGATCTTTGGCATTGATTTTCACAGCCTTGCTTGTGCCCCAACTTTTCACATTTCCATATCTTGATTGCTGCCTTTTTTGCTCACTTAAGCATTGCCTTGCTTGCTTGTGATAAACACCAAGGCTTCTTCATGGAATGAGGCTTGGCTTCTCCAGCCTCTCCTCTTCCATTTCATCTTCCCCTATAATATCCAGATTGTGAATAAACTCTCTTGGTTTCCATATATAGTTATGGGGTGCACTGGACTGAGAAAGAGTCCAATTTCCTTTAGGTTGTCTTGATAGATAAATTAAGTCTGATCAGTGAGATTTCAATCTAGCGTGCTGGTTAATGTTTTTAGATTGATCATTAGTCTTCTTAGAGGTGATTTTCTTATGTACAATCAACCCTAGTCCTGATGCTGGTTCCAAGCTTGTTTTCATCAGAATCTCTCCAAGTTGCTTTGGTGGTTGGTCTTACACTTGGGCTTGTTGATTTAGTGTGCTTCTGTTTTGATGATGACTTGATTTCCTCATCATACTCTCGCTCTTGAAAAGGTTTCGACTTCCAATCTTTGTAGCTTTGGGGTTTGGCCTTGTGTGGCTGATCATGTAGGTTGCCTTTAAGTAGAAAAGGCATGATTAATCCCCTGCTCTTATCTGGTGTGATGGTGTTATCCATAGGCTGATAAGTAGTTGCAGCATCCTCTCCTTTGGTAGCCTCTTCTTTGGTTAATGTGTACGGCGATGCCTCCGAATTTTTAGCTTGTAAGGGTGTTGCCTCTGCTAGCGAAACTTCTTGGTTCTTCAAATCCTTAGTACCTGAAACATTTTGAACACTTTGGACAAGAAACAAATGCATTATAGATTCATTTTGAGGAGATAAACAATTTAAATCGATTTTCTTGGTATCAACTTCTGGTGCTTGTTGTGGTTGTGTATTAAGAGCTGATATATCATATTTTTGTAAGTTTAACAAGTTCTTTAATCCGATGTTGAATCCTTGGAAATGAAATGGATCAAAGAAAGACTTCCATTGTTAACAGTTGTAGTGTCATTTCTTTGTTCTGGTGGTTCTTTTTTAAGTTTTCCTTTGATTTTAGCATTCTTGGCTTCTTGTCCTATCTCAACATTTGACTATAGGGACAAGTGTTTCATACCAATAAATTGATAGTCAAGAATACTCAACTCAAGTTTAGAAATAACCCCATCTTTGGTTTAGAATAGATCTCTTTCAAGTCTTTAACTTTTTGTTGATAATATGTGGGAAGATTGCTTGGTTCCAATCTCTCTTTCAGGATTCCTTCTGCCTTATGTTTCATGATCCTTATGAGGCTTGTACCTGAGTCAACTCTTAAGGACAAGATCAACTAGATTATATATGAGTTTGAGACTCCAACAACTATTGAGATGAAGACCTAACAAGATTCATCAAAGTGCAAAGTAGGGGACACAGACACAGACGTGCAAAACCAGGGCACAAAGTGAACACTCCGAATATGTTTGGTCAACACAACCGTTGGCAAGTAAGGGCTAAAGAATGAAGGATCAGAAGCATTTATGAGAGATCAGGAGTAAGAGCAGGGTCTGAGGGATCAGAAGTAGCCAGTAGGACATGTCACTTTCACCAAGAAACAAGCGCAGACCTGTCCTTGTCCAATATAGCCGTTTTGTCCTCTCTCTCCTCTGGGTTATTTTGTCCTCTTTCCATTTGTATATTTCGAATTCCTCTTTGTTAAACCTAGTATCTCAGTCTATTTAAAGACTTGTAAAGCTTATGAATGAATTACACTTTGGGAGTATTTCCCACACACTTTTCATTCTCTCTCTCTTGCTAACCCTAAATCTCTCTCTCTTGCGATTCTAGTTTGTTCTTCATTTCTATCTAAGTTAATCTTCACATTCTTACATGGTATCAGAGCTTAAAATCTCATGTACCTAATCTCTACTTCCGCAAAACTCTTTAATCTCTCATTCTCCTTTAATCTTGTTCTTGTTCTTGTTCTTGAAGCGATTCTGTCCCATCTCTTTAAAAGTCTCTTAAAACAGTTTCTTCTTGATATTACCTCCTGTCTAAGTTATGGAGAACTCTAGAGTGTTGATACCAGTTACTCTTAAAGAAGGTAACTATTTGGTATGGGCTAGGATGGCCAAGTCTGCCCTTGGTGGTAGAGGATTGTGGAAGCATGTCATGAGTAGTACTGCTCCACAGAAGATGATTAAGGCTGATGCTGAAGCCGGAGCTAAGGCTGGAGCTGAAGCAGGAGCTGAATCAGAAGCTAAGGCTGGTGCAGAAGCTAATGAAGAAGCGGTTCATGTTGATGAATATATGTGGGTTCAAGGAGACCAGAATGTACTCTCCATTCTGAAAACCTCTCTTGAACCGTCAATCTTGGAAGGCTACTCCTATTGTGAGACCGCTAAAGACCTTTGGGATACCCTTGAGAAGTTGTATGGAAACAAGTATAATCTGACCAGGGTGTTTGAAGTCAAGTTTTCCCTTAGTAACCTCCATCAAGAAGACATGGAGTTCAAGGCTCACTTTGGCAAGTTCAGGTCCTTATGGGTTGAGTTGGAGATGCTGAGGCCAATTTTTGTGGATCCTATGGTCTTAAGTGAGAGGCGTGAGCAAGAAAAGGTTTTTGCTCTCTTACTCACTCTTAATCCCTCTTATCATAGCCTCATTCAACACATCTTGAGGTCAGAAACACTTCCATCTTTGGATGATGTATGTTCACAGATTCAGAAGGAGCATAGTTCCTTTGGACTGTTTGGTGGAAAAGGAGAACTTGTCACAAAAAACAAAGGTGTGTACAAGCAGGAAGATGGAAAGGTGGTGGTGTGTGATCACTGCAAAATGAGAGGGCATCTCAGGAACAAGTTCTGGACTCTCTATCCTCATCTAAAGCCTAAGAACTTCAATGGCATAAACAACAACAACCGGTTCAGGGAGCAGAGAGCACACTACTCCAATGGAGCAGCTGAGCAGGATGGTCCCGGTTCTTCAAGGGCTTGTGTTGCTGCTGGTAATGGAGAGGGCAAAGCCATGGTTGTCTCAACTCATAACCCATGGATGGTGGTTCATGATGATGTGTCAGGAGATCAGACCTTGATGCACTCATCAAAGCTCTCAAAGACAATTCTGGTAATGCACTTGGTAACTCTCTTCATGCATCAACTAGTTCTAGGCCTTTAATTGTGGATTCAGGAGCTTCACATCATATGATTAGTGACTCTAACTTGATCAGAAATGTTAAACCGGCCTTAGGAAATGTTGTTATTGCAAATGGAGATAGAGTACATGTTAAAGGCATATGAAACCTTAAGCTATTTGAGAAAGAGTCTAAAGCATTCTACATGCCTAGTTTCACCTACCTATTATCTGTTAACCGTGTTGCTACTGACCTTGATTGCAATGATATTTTTAGCCCTAATGATGTGGTGTTTCAGGATATTAAGACTAGTAGGTTGCTTGGAAGAGGTGTGACAAAGGATGAGCTATACATGCTTGAAGACACTTCTCTTGCTTCTGAATTATCCCCATTTGCTTATGAACTTGTTTCTGCATTTAGTTTCAATTCTGATTTAGTTAATGACTCTATTTGGCATGCTAGGCTAGGCCATCCTCACTCTATGGCCTTAGGATTGTTAATGCCTAATGTTTCTTTTAAGAATGATGAGTGTGAGGCTTGTATACGTGGTAAGCATTGCAAGTCTGTATTTTCATCTTCTAAAACTATCTATGAAAGTTGCTTTGATCTTGTTCACTCTGATGTATGGACTGCACCATGTGTATCTAGAGAAAACCATAAATACTTTGTTACATTTATTGATGAAAAATGAAAATACACATGGATAACTCTGATTCAATCAAAGGATATGGTGTTAGAAGCGTTTGTGAACTTTCAGAACTATATCACTAACCATTTCAATGCCAAGATCAAAATTTTTAGATTAGATAATGGGGGGGAGTACACTGGTCATGCCTTCAAACAACACCTATCCAAGCATGGAATCCTTCATCAAACAAGTTGTCCATACACTCCACAATAGAATGGAGTGGCTGAGAGAAAGAACAGACATCTAATAGAGGTTGCAATATCCATGATGTTTCATACCAATGTTCCCAAAAGGTTTTGGCGAGATGCTGTCATGGCAGCATGCTATTTGATCAATAGGATTCCAACTAAAATCCTCCATGATGTCTCTCCATATCAGGTATTAAACAAAACCAATCCCTCCATTAATCACTTGATAGTGTTTGGTTGCGTGTGTTTTGTTTTGATCCCAGGAGAATAAAGGAATAAGCTTGAGGCAAAGAGTACAAGAGCTATGTTCATTGGGTATTCAACAACTCAGAAAAGATACAAATGTTATGTAACAGAAACAAGAAGGGTTGTGGTATCAAGGGATGTGTAGTTCATGGAAAACAAGAGCTTCTACAATGATAAAAGATGGGATGACTTGAAGGATCTCTCCCAAAACCCTTCTGACCGGGCAATCAACCTAAGGATCATATTGGAACACTTGGGTATTGGTCAAGATAAGGGTAATGCTGAATGTCAGAAGAAGGATGTGGCTGTTGCACCCTTATAAGCTACCAATCTTGATCATGAGGGAGGCAATCAAGAACCAGAGATGGTACAAGAAGACTTGGATCAAGCCGGTTCTATCATTCATGATCAAGATGCAGTAGCAAGTGATGTAGAGGATCATGTGGATATAGAGCAGGAGCAAGAGCCACAACAAGAGCCACAGCCGGTTCAAGTCCTAAGAAGGAGTACAGGAATGAAGAAAGACCCTTCTGAATGGAAGAACACAAGAGTATACATCAACAACAATGCAGTAGCTCATCCTATCCAAGTAGTTTGTTCCATGGCTCACTTTCCTCAAGAACATCAAGTGTTTGTTGGCAAGTTGGATCAAGGACAAACCCCAACAACTTATGAAGAAGCTAAGGGGCATAAGGAATGGATGGATGTTGTGATTGATGAAACAAAAGCAATGGAGCATAATCAGACTTGGTATGAGGCAGATCTTCCAAAGGGAAAGGAGGCTGTGAGTTCTAAATGGGTCTTCACCATCAAGTACAAGAGTGATGGGGAGATTGAAAGGTACAAAGCAAGGTTGGTTGCAAGAGGGTTTACCCAAACCTATGGGAAGGATTACTTGGACACTTTTGCACCAGTAGCTAAGTTACATACGGTTAGGATCATTCTCTCCTTGGCAGCAAATCTAGAGTGAGATCTTTGGCAAATGGATGTCAAGAATGCTTTCCTTCAAGGTGAACTAGAAGATGAAGTGTACATGACACCTCCTCCTGGTCTTGAAGACACGGTTACACCAGGAAAGGTTCTTAGACTCAAGAAGGCCACCTATGGATTGAAACAATCACCTAGATCTTGGTACCACAAGATGAGCTCAACCCTAAAGGATAGAGGATTTCAAAAATCAGAAGCTGATCACACTCTCTTCACCATTCAAAGCCAAGAAGGTATAGTTGTCATCCTTGTATATGTTGATGATATCATCATATCAGGAAGTGACAACAAAGGTATTCAAGACACGAGAGACATTCTTAAATCAGTATTTGATATTAAGGATCTTGGTGAGCTAAAGTACTTTCTAGGGATAGAAGTGTGTCGATATAAAGATGGACTCTTCTTGTCCCAAAGAAAGTACACACTTGATCTATTGTCTAAAACAGGAAAGCTAGGATGCAAATCTGCAAAAACACCTCTTGAAGATGGCTAAAAACTCATGAGAGAGGGGGAGATTGAAGACAGCAAACCGTTTGATGATATCACACAATACAGAAGGATGGTTGGTAAGTTGATCTATTTGACAATTACTAGACCTGATATTTGTTTTGCTGTGAATCAGGTGAGTCAAGACATGCAAGATCCGAAGTTGCACCATTGGAACATGGTAGAAAGGGTATTGAAGTATCTTAAAGGAGCTCCTGGCCAAGGCATATGGATGGGATGCAATGGAAGCTCAGACATTTTTGGATATTGTGATGTTTATTGGGCTGGAGATAGAGTTGATAGGAGATCAACAACAGGCTATTGCACCTTCATTGGAGACAACTTAATAACTTGGAAGAGCAAGAAGCTTTGTCTCATGTTCTTTTCTGAAGCTGAGTATAGAGCCATGAGAAAACTCACAACTGAGTTGATATGGATCAAGGCGCTTCTTAAGGACTTGGGGATTGAGTCATCAGAACCGATCATAATGCATTGTGATAATCAAGCTGCTATCCACATTGCATCTAACTCAGTGTTCCATGAGAGGACCAAGCATATTGAAGTTGATTGTCACAAAGTTAGACATATGGTGGAGCTAGGAGTGATCTTACCTTGTTACACAAGAAGTGAGGAGCAGTTGGCTGATATCTTCACTAAGGAAGCAAGTCAGAGGGTTTGTGAGTCCATCCATTCAAATCTAGGGCTCATGGACATTCCTCAATCATGTTCTCCTAAACCTTGAAGACACTCTTTTTGCCTAAGTATAGTTTTATCCCAAGAGGTTTTCTATACTTAGGTTTATAATGAGGTAAGTCTTCATTGTTCCAAGCTTGATCTCAATTCTTGTGATTCAAGCTTGAGGGGGAGTATTGAGATGACGACCTAACAATATTCATCAAAGTGCAAAGTTGGGGACACAGACACAGACGTGCAAAACCAGAGCACAAAGTGAAGACTCCGAATATGTTTTGTCAACACAACCGTTGGCAATTATGGGCTAAAGAATTAATGATCAGAAGCATTTATGAGAGATCAGGAGTAAGAGGAGGGTCTGAGGGATCAGAAGTAGCCAGTAGGACAGGTCACTTTCACCAAGAAACAAGCGCAGACCTGTCATTGTCCAATATAGCCGTTTTGTCCTCTCTCTCTCTCCTCTGAGTTGGTTTGTCCTCTTTCCATTTGTATATTTCTAATTCCTCTTTGTTAAACCTAGTATCTCAGTCTATTTAAAGACTTGTAAAGCTTATGAATGAATTACACTTTGGGAGTCTTTCCCATACACTTCTCTTTCTCTCTCTCTCTCGCTAACCCTAATTATCTCTCTCTTGCGATTCTTGTTCTTCATTTCTATCTAAGTTAATCTTTAAATTCTTACAACAACAAGTTGTGTAAGGTTTCATCTTACCATTAAGTCTTTGACAAGTTGGTTCAGGGTCTCCACTCTTCTGGTGCGTGCACCACTGGTGTTTTTGTTCCATATCCCATCATTGGCTATAGCTCCATGATATTTCTCAACTAGAGTCTCTTTTGTTGTCGTTTCTGCCCAAGGCTTGAATTTCTGACCCATACCTTTACCAATATCTTTTGGACAAGATAAATGCATTATCATATCCATGGAATCAGTAGGAACAATTTGATTAAGATCATTACTTACCTTATCTTGTTCAGCTCGTGGTTAAACAAGATTGATGGTACCTTGTATGTACTCTTGCTCATTGTTGTTGCTTTCTTGTAGACACTTCTTCTTGTACTATTCCAGAATCAATGCTCCTTAGCAAAGACAAGTGTATGACACTAGAATTCGGAGCTATAAAATCAGTTTGCATCAAACTATCTCTAGTTTCTAATTCTTTTCCTAAGGAAGTGGCTTTCAATAACTTGCTAGATGGGCAAGTAGCAGCAAAATTTCCTACCTTTTTACATTTATAGCAGGTCGGTTCTCTTAGTTTATGAGCATTAGGAAACTTACATTGCGTTGGTGTGACTCCTAGTGTTTGTGAAGTGTTGGAACCGGATATAGTTGCTTTGGCTGCAACTAGTGGCTCTCCTAAGCTTATGAAGGAGACACAATGGCTCTGTTTCTATTCTGACTTCACTTTCTTTTGTTGCAGAACATTTTCCTGATGACATGTAACTTGCATGTTCTGTGGTTTGAGCTCTTGTAAGGAACTCATTTTTTAACCCATCTTCTGTAGAGTCTTTTCCTTATGTGCAGTTGGTTTTGTCTTTCGTTTCTTCTCCATATTTGTCTTGATCAAATTTGGTGGCTTATGTCTAACTTTCTTTTCCACATCCTTGTAACTAGTTGGGGCGTGTCCATTAATCCTTGCATAAGAGTGGCCATGTTCTGGAGTCTTCATTACAAACTCCCCATACATATCCAATCTGAAATTTTCTCAAGTATGAATTGGTTCATTGTAGTAGATTTAGGATGCTTTGCTCCCACTAGTCATATGCTGCTCCTGTGAGTGTGTTTATGGCACATGAAAGCTTCTCCTTCTCTGGTACTTGGCTAGATTAGAACCAAGTCTCCAAATCTTCGGTCCATCTTAAGTAAACTTATGTAGTTTGACCATAATCTGAATAGCTAATAAGTTGTGGTTCATGGTTTGCATCAGCTTCATGGTTCCATGGCTCTGTATTGAACTGTCCAATGGCCTCTCCAAAGATGTTTTGGGATTCATTCTCATTTGTCCATTATGTTCCTTGGTGACTGCTGCTCCTTTCCAGATCACCTTCAAGCTAATGTATGTATCCATTACCACACGTGGGTTCCTCAGATGGCTCTTCAAATCTGGTGCTGGGATTACCTCTTCTTCATGGTAACCATATTCAACGTCTAGGCTTCTCCATGGTGCCAATCTCTATCTCCATATGATTCTTCATCTTTTATGATCTCTGAATCTACTTCTTCACACCATAGCTTGTCTACACAATTCTCATCTCCTTGTCTGAAATTTGATTCAACTTCTGCCTTCTAAAAGCCATACTCATAGTAGCTTTGAGAACCAGTTTCGTGGGCAGCCTCCTCTTCAAGGTGGTGTTGCACTGCCTCATGATGTAATTCACTCTCAGGGCCGGTTTTTTTATATTCATCCTCCTCACAATATTGGTACTGCTCCATGTTACATGGGTAAAATTCTGGAGGTTCTTGTTCAAGCTCTTCTTCATCCGGTTCTTCTTCATAGCCATTCTTCATGCTGGTACCATGATTCATCTGGGTCAGACTCATATGAATCTATTCTTGGTTCTGATCCTTCGTCTTGACTCAAATCTCCTTTATAGACTTGATGATAAGAGTTTCTTCTTTGTAATCTTCTATTGCTTAAGTTCTGTCTTGAAACAATTTAAACTCTAAGTGTATACATGGAGTCTTTGTCAAATAAAGAAGAAAAGGGAATCAAAGAAAATTTGGTGAACCTTTTCCCTTTCTAGAACCAGGCAAACACGGTTGTAAACAAATAAGGAAACATAATTTCGTTGATACAAGTTTAAAGAGGAGACTACTATTTTTTGTTTTTGAAATTCGAATTGGATGAAGCACAAAAGGGAACAAAAAAACTTTTAAATTTAGAAACCAAGTGAAACTGGATCAAACTGAATAAAACTTTGTCTTCTGATTTTCAAGAACTAGTGCAAAGCTGCAAGAACAAACTAATGAAAATAAACTTTTCTTTTGATTTTTGTTTTTGGAATGCAAAACTAATGCTAGTAAACTAAGTAGGACAACTTTTTATGGGTTTTAGATGATGAACATAAAGAAAAAAAAAACTAGATGAATGCAAACCAATTTTTTTTTTTTGACTACATATGACTTAGAACATAAGCTATATGGATGCAATCTTCTTTTTATTTTTGGTTTTCGAATTTAGATGCTAAGAGCTGAGAAAAAAATAAATGAACAAAACAAGAAAAATGAAACAAACAATTTTTATGCATTTTCTTTTGAAAGCAAATGGAATTGACAAAGCAAAATATAAAGAAAACACCACCTTGATAGGAACTTGTGCTCTGATACCAAATGATTCAAGACTGGAATCAGTCCAAATCTTGTAAATCACAAGTTCTCAAGAGAAACAACGCGAAAGTGGGTGATGATTGCGATGATGGTTGATTGAATCACCCGTCCAAGGACAGGAACCAGAGAGTATGCTTCTCACAAACACTCTAAATCCTAAGCAATCAAGAGGAAAAATGAACCACTCACTTGTCTCAATGATTAAAGACAAAACAACTAAAAGACAAACTTTGAAGAAGAAACAATTTATGTATATTACTAAGATGAAGGGTGCTTTTTACAAATGATCTACAGATATATCATGGTTTTTACAGGTTTTCAAGCCATGATATAAATCATTATCTAGAGTCTTTTAGTTGTTTTGGAGTCTTTTGAGTCCTTTGCATGTCTAGGGAAGTTTCAAGCTTATTTGGAGATTTTGGGAGCTTTTGGAGTGATTCTGCAACATACATGGATTTCACA
This sequence comes from Orychophragmus violaceus, assembly GCA_030180135.1. Classification (NCBI taxonomy): domain Eukaryota; kingdom Viridiplantae; phylum Streptophyta; class Magnoliopsida; order Brassicales; family Brassicaceae; genus Orychophragmus; species Orychophragmus violaceus. Next base: position 67,967,014 of record CM058239.1, read on the forward strand.
AAGTTAACTGACTACGTCTGCACTTTGTGTCGGTTGACACTACTTTGGTGTCGGTTGACACCACTAGAGGACGAAAAATCGTGGGCGTCAAAAATAGAGATTTTGGAGTTTTGCAAGATTGACCTTGAAATATCTCATATTTACAAGAAGAACCAAAACATGTTTTAGACTTTATATTAGGGTTTCAGCCACTGTTTAGGCTATATTGAGATGAAGACTTAAGCATCTTATCAATGTGCAAAGTTGGGGACTTAAGTCAACAAGGTCCGAGACATAAAAGGGAAACAAAAAGAATGTTGGTTACCTTAACCAAGATGAAGTATGGGAAAAGTATGGAGGTTCAGATGCATTTAAGAATGAGCAGAGGTCATGGCAGGGTCTGAACCATCAGAGAAGACCAGTAGGACAGGTCACAATCACCAAGAAACCAAGCGCAGACCTGTCCCTTTCAAAGAGAGCCGTTGGAGCCTTCTCTCTCTTCTAAGTAGTCTTTTGTCTTCTTTCCACTTTCAGATTTTGGTTTCTACTTGTTTAACCTAGAGTTCAGTCTATTTAAGACTTGTAAATGTTCATTTGAATACACACACTTTGGGAAAGCTTTTCCCTTATACTCTTAGGCGTAAAACCCTAATTCTCTCTCTCTAGATTCTATTCGGGTTCAACCCTTCTTTTTTCATTCTCTCTTGCTCAATCTCTCATACAAATCTCTCAATCTCATATTCTTACATGGTATCAGAGCTTAGAAGCTCCTATACCTAATCACTCTTCCGCAAATCTCTCTTCTTTAAGTTCTTGATTTTTGTTGTTGAAGTCTTTGTTCTTGAGCGGTTCTTGTTCTAAACTCTCTGAAGCTCTTCTTCTCTTACTATTATCTCTACTTTCAGTCATGGAAAACTCTAGAGTGTTGATACCTGTTACTCTTAAGGGAGCTAACTACTTGGTATGGGCTAGAATGGCCAAATCTGCTCTTGATGGCAGAGAATTGTGGAAGCATGTCATGAGTAGTACTGCTCCACAGAAGATGGTTAAGGCTGATGTTGATGCTGAAGCTAAAGCTGGAGCTGAAGCAGGAGCTGAAGCAGGAGCTAAGGCTGGTGTTGAAGCTAGTGAAGAAGCGGTTCAGGCTGATGAAGAGCTGTGGGTTCAAGGAGACCAGAATGTGCTCTCTATCCTTCAAAGCTCTCTTGATCCGTCTATCTTGGAAGGCCACTCCTACTGTGAGACTGCTAAAGATCTTTGGGATACACTTGAGAAGGTGTATGGCAACAAATCAAATCTGACCAGAGTGTTTGAAGTTAAACTTTCTCTCAGCAATCTCCATCAAGAAGACATGGAGTTTAAGGCTCACTTTGGAAAGTTCAGATCCTTATGGGCTGAGTTAGAGATGCTGAGACCAAGTTCTGTGGATCCTATGGTCTTGAGTGAGAGGCGTGAGCAAGACAAGGTCTTTGCTCTTTTGCTCACTCTTAACCCTTCTTACCACAGCCTCATTCAGCACATCTTGAGGTCAGAAACACTTCCATCTTTGGATGATGTGTGTTCACAAATTCAGAAGGAGTGTGGTTCCTTTGGACTGTTTGGAGGTAAAGGAGAACTTGTCACAGCAAACAAAGGACTGTACAAGCATGAAGATGGGAAGGTGGTAATGTGTGATCACTGAAAAATGAAAGGCCACCTCAGAAACAAGTGCTGGACTCTCTACCCTCATCTCAAGCCTAAGAACTTTAATGGCAGAAACAACAACAACCGGTTCAGGGAGCAGAGAGCACACTACTCCAATAGAGCAGATGAGCAGAATGGTCCCGGTTCTTCAAGGGCTTGTGTTGCTGATGGTGAAGGAGAAGTCCGAGCCATGGTTGTATCTACTCCAGCTCCAATAAGGATGATTCAAGATGATGTGGTCAGGAGATCAGACCTTGATGCACTCATCAAAGCCCTCAAAGACAATTCTGGTAATGCACTTGGTAACTCTCTTCATGCATCAACTAGTTCTAGGCCTTTAATTGTGGATTCAGGAGCTTCACATCATATGATTAGTGACTCTAACTTGATCAGAAATGTTAAACCGGTCTTAGGAAATGTTGTTATTGCAAATGGAGATAGAGTACATGTTAAAGTCATATGAAACCTTAAGCTATTTGATAAAGAGTCTAAAGCATTCTACATGCCTAGTTTCACCTACCTATTATTTGTTAACCGTGTTGCTACTGACCTTGATTGCAATGATATTTTTAGCCCTAATGATGTGGTGTTTCAGGATATTAAGACTAGTAGGTTGCTTGGAAGAGGTGTGACAAAGGATGAGCTATACATGCTTGAAGACACTTCTCTTGCTTCTGAATTATCTCCATTTGCTTCTGAACTTGTTTCTGCGTTTAGTTCCAATTCTGATTTAGTTAATGACTCTATTTGGCATGCTAGGCTAGGCCATCCTCACTCTAGGGCCTTAGGATTGTTAATGCCTAATGTTTCTTTTAAGAATGATGAGTGTGAGGCTTGTATACGTGGTAAGCATTGCAAGTCTGTATTTTCATCTTCTAAAACTATCTATGAAAGTTGCTTTGATCTTGTTCACTCTGATGTATGGACTGCACCATGTGTATCTAGAGAAAACCATAAATACTTTGTTACATTTATTGATGAAAAATCAAAATACACATGGATAACTCTGATTCAATCAAAGGATATGGTGTTGGAAGCGTTTGTGAACTTTCAGAACTATATCACTAACCATTTCAATGCCAAGATCAAAAATTTTAGATCAGATAATGGTGGGGAGTACACTGGTCATGCCTTCAAACAACACCTATCCAAGCATGGAATCCTTCATCAAACAAGTTGTCCATACACTCCACAACAGAATGGAGTGGCTGAGAGAAAGAACAGACATCTAATGGAGGTTGCAATATCCATGATGTTTCATACCAATGTTCACAAAAGGTTTTGGGGAGATGCTGTCATGGCAGCATGCTATTTGATCAATAGGATTCCAACTAAAATCCTCCATGATGTCTCTCCATATCAGGTATTAAACAAAACCAATCCCTCCATTAATCACTTGAGAGTGTTTGATTGCGTGTGTTTTGTTTTGATCCCAGGAAAATAAAGGAATAAGCTTGAGGCAAAGAGTACAAGAGCTATGTTCATTGGGTATTCAACAACTCAGAAAAGATACAAATGTTATGTAAAAGAAACAAGAAGGGTTGTGGTATCAAGGGATGTGTAGTTCGGGAGTGTTTGTTTTTTTTGATCCGAGGAGAACAAAGAAACAAGCATGATGCAAAGAGTACTACAGCTATGTTCATTGGGTATTCAACAACTCAGAAAGGATACAAGTGTTATGTACCATAAACAAGAAGAGTTTTGGTATCAAGGGATGTGAAGTTCATTGAAAACAAGAGCTTCTACACTGACAAGAAGTGGGATGACTTGAAGGATCTATCCCAAAACCCTTCTGACCGAGCAATCAACATGAGAATCATCTTGGAAAACTTGGGTATTGGACAAGACAAGAGCAAGACTGATTCTACAAAGAAGGATGTGGTTGTGGAAAACTCAGAAGCTACTGATCTTGATCATGAAGGGGGCAATCAAGAACCAGAAATGGCACAAGAAGACTTGGATCAAGCTGGTTCTATCTTTCATGACCAAGAAGCAGTAGAGGATCATGTGAATGAGAATGTGGAGCAGGAACAAGAACCAGAGCCACAACAAGAACCACAGCCGGTTGTCCTAAGAAGAAGTACAAGAGAGAAGAAGGATCCTTCTGAATGGAGGAACACAAGGGTTTATTATAACAGCAATGCAGTAGCTCATCCTATCCAAGCTGTTTGTTCCATGGCTCACTTTCCTCAAGAACATCAAGTGTTTGTTGGCAAGTTGGATCAAGGACAAACTCCAACAACTTATGAAGAAGCTAAGGGACATAAGGAATGGATGGAGGCTGTGAAGGATGAAACCAACGCAATGGAGCATAATCAGACTTGGTATGAGACAGACCTTCCAAAGGGAAAGAGGGCAGTTAGTTTCAAATGGGTTTTCACCATCAAATACAAGAGTGATTGGGAGATTGAAAGGTACAAAGCAAGGCTGGTAGCAAGAGGGTTTACTCAAACCTATGGGAAGGATTACTTGGACACTTTTGCACCAGTAGCCAAGTTACATACAGTGAGGATCATTCTCTCCTTGGCAGCCAACTTAGAATGGGATCTTTGGCAAATGGATGTCTAGAATGCATTCCTTCAAGGTGAACAAGAAGATGAAGTGTACATGACACCTCCTCCTGGTCTTGAAGACACAGTACACCAGGAAAGGTCCTTAGACTCAAGAAAGCCATTTATGGATTGAAACAATCACCAAGAGCTTGGTACCACAAGCTGAGCTCAACACTCAAGGATAGAGGATTTCAAAAATCAGAAGCTGATCACACTCTATTCACCATTCAAAGCTAAGAAGGTATAGTTGTCATTCTTGTATATGTTGATGATATCATCATATCAGGAAGTGATAACAAAGGTATTCAAGATACTAAAGACTTCCTTAAATCAGTGTTTGATATTAAGGATCTTGGTGAACTAAAGTACTTTCTAGGGATTGAAGTATGTAGATCCAAGGATGGACTCTTCTTATCCCAAAGAAAGTACACACTTGATTTATTGACTGAAACAGGAAAGCTAGGATGCAAACCTGGAAAAACACCTCTTGAAGATGGCTACAAAGTCATGAGAGAGGGGGAGATTGAAGATAGCAAACCTTTTGAGGATATCACACAATACAGAACGATGGTTGGTAAGTTGATCTATTTGACAATTACTAGGCCTGATATTTGTTTTGCTGTGAATCAGGTGAGTCAACACATGCAAGCTCCTAAGATGCACCATTGGAACATGGTGGAAAGGGTATTGAAGTACCTTAACGGAGCTCCGGGTCAGGGTATATGGATGGGTTGCAATGGAAGCCCAGACATTGTTGGTTATTGTGATGCTGATTGGGCTGGAGATAGGATTGATAGAAGATCAACAACCGGCTATTGCACCTTCATTGGAGGTAATCTAGTCACTTGGAAGAGCAAGAAGAAGAAGATTGTCTCATGTTCTAGTGCTGAAGCTGAGTATAGAGCCATGAGGAAGCTTACAACCGAGTTGATATGGATCAAGGCTCTTCTTAAAGATTTGGGGATTGAGTCATTAAAGCCTATCACAATGCATTGTGATAATCAAGAAGCCATTCACATTGCATCTAATTCAGTTTTCCATGAGAGGACAAAACACATTGAAGTGGATTGTCACAAGGTTAGACAAATGGTGGAACAAGGAGTGGTCTTACCTTGTTATACAAGGCGTGAGGAGCAGCTTGCTGATATCTTTACTAAGGCAGCAAGTCAGAAGGTCTGTGAGTCAATTCATTCAAAGCTAGGGCTTATGGACATTCCTCAAACGCATTCTCCACAACCTTGAAGCTTACACTCTTTTTCCCTTAGTATGGTTTTATCCCAAGAGGTTTTCTATTCTTAGGTTTTTAATGAGGTAAGCCTTCATTGTTCCAAGCTTGATCACAATACTTGGGATTCAAGCTTGAGGGGGAGTATTGAGATGAAGAATTAAGCATCTTATCAATGTGCAAAGTTGGGGACTTAAGTCAACAAGGTTCGAAACATAAAAGGGAAACAAAAATAATGTTGGTTACCTTAACCAAGATGAAGTGTGGGCAAAAGTATGGAGGTTCAGATGCATTTAAGAATGATCAGAGGTCAAGTAAGGGTCTGAACCATCAGAGAAGACCAGTAGGACAGGTCACAATCACCAAGAAACCAAGCGCAGACTTGTCCCTTTCAAAGAGAGCCGTTGGAGCCTTCTCTCTCTTCTAAGTAGTCTTTTGTCTTCTTTCCACTTTTAGATTTCGGCTTCTACTTTTTTAACCTAGAGTTCAGTCTATTTAAGACTTGTAAATGTTCATTTGAATACACACACTTTGGGAAAGCTTTTCCCTTATACTCTTAGGCGTAAAACCCTAATTCTCTCTCTCTAGATTCTATCCGGGTTCAACCCTTCTTCTTCCATTCTCTCTTGCTCAATCTCTCATACAACTCTCTCAATCTCATATTCTTACAGGCTAAGCATTATTTTATCAGAGTTTAGAAGTATTTGGGGCTGGTCTTGTACTCGAGAGAGAAGAGATTTTGAAACCATGTTTCTTTACCTCTTTTATGTTAATGAATTTTCTGTTCATCATGTCTTGTGTTCCATTCACTATGTCTGAGTAGTTTACTTGTTAGGTTAAGGGATTCTCATTAGGGATTTCATGGAATTGTATATTGATTAATTAATTGGGATTCACAACTTCTAGTTCTTTATATAAGTTGTTCTGAACGTTTAATCTGATTTAGCTAATTAAATTATTGATATCAGGTTGATTAGCGCAGAGAGAGTTGGTTAATTAGCTAGAAAAGAACGTAGGTGAGAAATTTGTCTATTCGCAAAGAGATTTGTTTTAGGGAAATTGTGAACATACTTGAATTTAATGCATGTTTAGAACTCGAGAACTTACAAAGAGATTTGGTTTTCAAGGTTGTTAGACATAGTTAATATTCGCAACGTGAGTTGGTTTGTTATATGTTAGTGATGTAGTTATTTCTGAGGGAAAACATAAACTATCAATTTTTTGGCGCCGTTTCCGGGGTCTTCTGTGATTTGTCAATATATTTAAGTTTGGGATTGAAACTAAGCATTATTTTATTTTGCACTAACATTCTCGTCTCATTTTTCGGTGCAGGAACCGTTCGTGAGAATTTAGTGTCGATCGACACTAAGAGGGAATCGATCGACACCGTCTTTGATAGCAGAGAGACAAGACGCAGAACACTTAGTTTGGGCTTATCTGCATGCCTAATCGTTACACCATAGGCAACCCAGACGATGAGCTTTTGTTTTTCTCAAATCAGGAGCTTGCTAAGTTGTAACGCACAAGCTAAAAAGCAAGGAAACTAGTGAATATGCTGCAACCCGTGATCGTGACTCTGCACGAGCAAGGTGTTCTTCGTTGACAAAAGGGTCAGGCGTACAAACACGAACATAAATTAGACGATGCAGGAAACATTATTCATGCACCTGTCATTGAATCCACTGCGGGCATAGGGCTTATTCACCAAGGGGTGGTGATACGCAAGCTGCTGCGCAAGTTGTTGTAGCACAAGCAGGTATGACTCTTGCTGATTACAACATAAGAGATGAGTTCTATGCGAACAAGTCTACGATCAGACCTCCTCTGATTAAGAGGAATGACTTTGAGCTGAAGACTTGCTACGACACTCTTGTAGGACAGCATATGTTCCATGGTCTTCCTAATAAGCACCCAATGGACCATATCGAGTGATTCTTGGATATGGTAACCAGCATGAAGCACATTGGATTCAGCTATGATTTTCTACACTGCAAGCTATTCCCACATTCTCTGAGTGGGGAGGCTGTGGGCTGGTTGAAGCAGGTACCAACAGATACTCTTACAAATTGGATGCTACCAAGAAGGCTTTTCTGCGAAACTTCAATGATGATGGCAGATCATACCAGCTGAGAAATCAGATTAGCCAGTTCAAACAGGGTCTTGCTAAAGCCTTCAAGGCTGTTTGGGTATGCTTTATACCGTATTAAAGTGATTGTCCACACCATGGCTTTTCACAAGTTCAACTGCTGAACATCTTCTTTAGTGGTGTGGATTGGAGGTATCAAATGGTGTTGGATGCTTCTAGGAATGGAAACTTCAAAACGAGTTCTCCTGACCAAGAAAGTGAGTTAATTGAGAACTTGGTAACTTGCAGTAGTACGAAGAATTCTGAATTTGAGAGGAAGCAACTTGCAGGAAGCGTGGATGGAGCTCAAATTGCTGAAATGCAGAAGAAGTTGGACCTTATGCACAATATTTTGGTGGGTAAGAAGCAGGTTAACTTTGTTGCAGAAGTTGAGACCATTCAGCCAGTCAATGAGTGTGAGAAGCAGATTGTCGACTACATTGCTAGAACTGGAATTCACAGTCACATATATGGTAATTAGCAGGGGAATCAGAACTCTTCTGGCTACCACTACAAGAAAAAGCTCTATTCTTAGCACACGAAAAACGCCATCGTATGTATATGATGGCGTTTGTGATAATGCTATGTCTGCCCCAGCTATAATAGGTAGGCCATATATGATAGCGTTTTCGTCCGTGCTATTATATCGTTTACCTATGATAGCAATATTTTCTTCTTGCTATTACTAGGCTTACTATAACACATTATATGTATCGTAATATATTTTATTATAGCTTTATATCAATGCTATGTATTTTTAAGTAGTATTATTCAATTGTTTTGATTCCTATTTTTACATATTATTAATTAATTATAATTTTATATTTGATTAAAAAGATATTTCATAAATTATTAAAAGTTACATAAATATAATATTACATTACAAATACCAAAGACAAACCTACAAAATTCTAACATATTCATAACATTGTTCCATTGATTATTAAACACTTAGAGTTGCTTCTCACTTGATATTCTCTTCTTTGCTTTGAGTCTCGACTTCACATGTAGGAGACTCTTGATCAGAATTCACATAAGTGCTCTATTCCTCAGTGTCAATAGACACGAGCCGGTAGATTTTTGTCTGTAAAGGGGAAGAAAGAGGACAACAATAAGCTTTTAATAATTCACCACCAAACAAACCAATAAAATGAAACTCTGAAAGAACACATAAAGAATCTGTCTATCAAGTGATATGTATCTTTACGATGCTTATCAAATACCTGCAGCCTCTAAAACAAAACTTACATAATGAAACTCTAAAAGAACATGCAAAGAATCTGCCTATCAAGTGTGTATCTTTACGATGCTTATCAAATATCTGCAGCTTCTAAAACAAAACTTACATCATTTGGACGAGCAACTTAGCTGAGGACTAGTTCACCTGAAAGTAAACGGCACAAGATGATCAAAGAATGTGTTCAACTTACAATAAAAGAGATACATGTGTTGCAGAGAAGCTAACTTAACTAACTAACCAGGAATAGATGGATGAAAATATCCAAAGCATCGACGACCTATTCCAATCTTCTCTTGAGATCCAAGAGGTTGTTGATTGGATATTTGGCTACACCACCTTTATGAATAACACGTTATTAAATCAAACACAATTATTTTAACCATCTCACAACTATTTTAACCATCTCAAATAGCTGAGATCTATGGTAATGGAAACGACTAATGCAATGTGAGATAGTTTTACCTCTTGAATGTCATTTTGCAACATCAGCCAGCAGGTTTCTCTCTGCCGTGACATGTTCCACCTACAAAATGTATATTAATTTAACCAAATACTAGGTAGAGAAAGACCCAAATACAGAGGCTTTGTTGGAAAAACTTGCCTGGTGAATGCAAGGCCTACATTGTGCGGGAAAATGGTGACGCCATAGACGTTGTTGTGACCGTGAACAGCATCAATCCCATAGATAATGGGGGTCCCAAGGCCGGTGGAAAGTGACGCCTTTTGAATCTCATTGGCCATGTTCACCCAAGATCCATGAGTGGCCTTTGGCGCAGGCACACTTCCTCCACCGCTCAACACACTCCCTACACATACACAAAAGATAAAACCCACAGTGTCAACTCACTTAGACAATCTATCGAACATTTAACAAACACAAATCCTCATATTTCTTCTCCTTACCAATGAAGTACTTCTTCATGACTTCAGGTGTGGCGATGCTGCGTTCGATCTGAACCATTTGACCAATCTTCTCTTGGAGATTCATACGGTTCATCAAATCTACGATTCTTGCACCCAAAGGCTGCTTTGGGTCATTGTACTTTGGAGAACCCTCAGTAGCAGCAGCAGCGGCCAGGGTACAGAACAGCAGAAGAAGACATAAAGCCCTACTCAAAGTCCCCATTTTTCTTCAACACAACTGCAGATAATCAGATCTAAGCTCTTAGTCAGAGGAACTGTTCCATTGTCTATCATATAATGAATAACATAACATATTGCTAGAAAACTATGGTCAAGCTGGAGGAAACAAGAACAAAAATCTAAAGAATGAAACAACTTCGCAAAACCGAAAACTTGGATGAATTTAAGAAAGTAGCATCACCAGAAACATCTGTAAAATCAAAACTTTTGCTTTTTTTTATGTTGGTCGGTTTTAGAAAATCAGATCTTAGAGTACAAAGAAGAAACCCAGATGAGAATGTTAAAAATGGGAATAGTTAAGAATCTTTATTGGTGTTGGTACAGACCAAGAAGAAGAAAAGAATAAAATTACGATTGGATTGGAGAAGACAAAGAAACTTACAGTCTTGGAAATGGGGTAGGGAGAGATCGAAGAAGAAGAAAGATGATACTTAGTGAATTGAAATAGTCAACAGTTTCACCAAATCCTGTAAACAATCCGACATAGATTAACAACAACCGCTTATTGTGTTTCTATAGCTTGCATATTAAAATCAGACGAAAGTGCTCCATGCCTGTGAATGTTGTGGCATAAACATAATGTTTCAACAGAAGAGGAATGCTAAAAAGTGGGACAAAGGGACTTACTTGAGTAGCATTGTTCAAATCGAGCTCACCAGGCGAGCAAGGGCGATCAGTGAGGTCATGGTTAAAGGGATTGCAGAGCAAAGGAAGCAATGGTCCAGATTGGTTGTAGTACATTGGGACAAAGACTGGAGAGAAGTTGATGTTGGAGACATTTGTAATGACTGTGTTGATGAGCTCTTTAGGATGCAAGCAATTGTAACATCATCAAGCAGCCTCTTTAGGATACAGTAACAAAGCAACCGAACCCAAATCTAATGAAACATTGGTAAGAAACTTGAAGAATCAGATGATGGAAACAAAACAAGTTGCAATATGGAAGAATCAAAGTATCATTCGATAACAACAAAAAGCTTCCAGATTTGAGGTCTACTAAAATCAGTCAAAAGAATAAGCTTAAACCCAAAATTAGTTTTACTTGTCCACATGAAAGAAGGACTTACCAAGATCTACAGAATGTTATATAGCAGACATATGACTCTCTCTACCATTTTGCTGTACCCAAAGCTGCGTGGAATAATTCTCTAATCCACAAACTATAAGCAGATTCCATTCTGAAAATCCAAGAACAGAAGAAGAAAAGGTCATATCAGATTTGGTATTACACAAGCATTACCAACAGTTTATACACCTAATCAAATCAAATATCCCAATTTTGTTGCTGCTGCGGCGGAGGTAAACAACTGCCACCACCGAATTCAGGAGGGAAAGTGAAATTTCCGCCATTGTTGGGGCCGACAGCGAGCTCTATGGAAGAGTGGTGGTGATGGTGACCAAGGAATTTACCTGTTAGGTTACAGGCGCGATAGAGCTCATCTTTCAAGGGAGCGTTTTCGATACGGAGATGATGTTCTTCTAGAGTGACATCGCCGAGCATGGCAGGTCCACCACAATGGGTGCAGATTGGAGTCCTCTTTGAACATGCTGAAACCAAAAACAAACTCAGAAATTAATTCTTCAGATCGAACGAAAGAGATAATATTATGGATTGGATAGAAGAAAGAGAAAGAAGGGATTACGATTCGAGCTCTTGGATTTGTTATCACTTCCAGATCTGCTCTCATGCTCTTCTTCTCGGTTTCTCCTGTTCCCACTCCCATCAAAATTATCGCCTCCTCCTCCGTTTTTGTTCCTCATCGATGCTTCTCCACGGTATCATTCCGATTTTGAAACTTTTTCCATTGACCAGATATGAAATTTTATACAGATAGAGGTAGAGAGATCGAGATTCGTTTTTAGGGTTTGGGTGAGGATGAAGAAAGGAGGAAGAAGATCTAGGTCGAGAAAGAAGAAAGAAGAAAGACATTGGAGGCTATGAATGAAGGTTCGGATTGAGGGAGGAGACGGTGGGAGAAAGGAGAGAGGAGGAAGATGAGAGAAGAGAAACAAAGTTTGTGTCCATGAGAAAGAGGGGAAAAAATCTGCAAAACTCAAAAAAAAAAATTCTAAGCCTAAAACTTAGTGTTGGAGCCACAAGAAATTTTGAGTTCCCGCTAGGAGAGAGTGAGCTAGAATCAGATTTTTTCTAAGGGTTTTGGAGAAAGAGGGAAATGAAAACAAGATCCAAAAAATTGTAAAATTTTGTTAAATGTTTGGCGGACAAGTGAATTCAGCTTCCCGCTAAGTGAAATTATGGCATAGCATTTATAGAAAGCTATGATAGAATATCAAAACTTCCAAATTCATATACGATAGCAGTTCAGTAAACCGTGCTATAATAATCTGCTATTAATGTGGATTTTTTTTGTAGTGTACATTCAGAAGCCTTTCCAGCATCAAAACAATTCCTTCGCAATGAACTATGGTGCATGTTCTTACCAAGAACTTCATGCATCAACTAATGCAAGCAGACTAGAAGATATGATGGAGCAGATTTGTGAGGGACAACAGCAGGCCACTGTGGACTTTAACAAGAAGATTGATGCCTTAAACACTGATCTGAATGGGAAATTTGAGACTTTGAACACTCATATGAAGCAGCTAGATACACAAGTGGCTCAGTTTTGTTGTCCAGTCAAGGGAAAGATGGGTCAGAATGCACAAGTCAATGCCATCTCGGTTCAGACTGATGATGAGCGTGATCAGGAACAAGAATTTGGGTTAAAGGCTGTGGAAATCTCAGGAACTGTCATAAAGCCAAGGCTGCTGACTTACTGTTCGGTCGACACCTCTGACTTGTGTAAGTCGACACCTCTACGGATACCGAGTTTTCGAGCTTTGACGAATCAGAATCGACCGAGATCAAAATCGAACTACTCTTGTCGACACTCAATGTTGATCGATACTCTCATGATGTCGGTCGACACCCTCTTATTCCAGCCACGATCTCGAGCTTTCATGATGGACAGAAATCGACCCTGTCTGATTCCAAGGTCGACATAATTGGAAAATCTACAAAAGAGTCGACAAATACAGACAACATCAACCGACACCTCTTCGGTGTCGATCGAAACTATGAGCGTACAAAGCCAGAATTTTCAAAGACTCAGATAGATGCGGAGGCAAGGGTCAACAAGCCTCCAATACCCTTCTCTAGAGCCTCTAAGAAGTCTACACACGAGATAAAAGAGGCCAAATGCATGACAATGATGGATAAGCAGCTGAATGAGATTCCACTACTTGATGTTATGCGAATTCACCCTTATCTACACAGAGGTATGAGAAGAAGATGATCTCCACATATGGAGATTTGAAGAAGGGTGGTGATGGTATCTAAACATGTCAGATTTTTGCTGCTAAATAAGATTCCAAAGAAGCTTCCAGATCCAGGAGTCTTTGTGCTTGACTCTTCCATCTTCAAGGACAGCTTCAAGTGTTCTCTTTGTGACTTAGGATCTGGTGTGAATCTATTGCCATACTCATTGCTGTGAGGATGGGACTTTTGGATTTTTAGAAAACTAGGATCTCTCTGATCCTAGTTTTTCGATCGAAGAAGATTCCATAAGGAGTTCTAAAGGACATCCCTTTTAGATTGGGAAATTACTTGATTCCAACATACTTTGTGGTGCTGAAATATGATGTTGAACCAGATGATGCTCTGCTACTTGGTAGATCATTCTTGGCTACAGCTGGAGCAATGATTGATGTGAGGTGAACTCTGATTGATCTCCATGTGGGAGATAAGACTTTTCACTTCAAGATGGACAAGCTGCAAAGATCCACGATTGATGGTCAAACATTCAAATTTGAGGTGGAAAAAGAAGTTCATATTGGTGAGGTTAAAGTGTCTGATATTGGAGAAGAGCATGGCTCGAACATCTTCAGAGCATGACTCCGCTCATAAGCAAAAAGCTCCAGACATCAAAACTCCACCAAAGCGAATGTATGCATCCTCTAAACTTAAACCTCATAACTGCAATGTAGTGAATGCAAGAAACGCTCTATCCCACCCAAGCTTCGCTCCCCTACTGGTTCTCTTCCCTCATTCCTTGGTAGATCACATGGTCATACTGCCTACATACCACTTGGATGAGGAGACTTTCACAGAGGCACTCTTTGTGGCCCCTAGGAGCCTAATCTCCTACCCATACTCAAGCCAAAGACTAAAAACAAGCGCTTGGTGGGAGGCACCCATTGGTGAGTCTGTCTTTACTTTATTTTTCGTTTGTTTTCTTTGATTTTTGTGTCTTTGGTGTGTCAAAAGTGTGAAGAACATGTCACAAACATTCAGTATCGGTCGACACTCCACTCGAAATTAACCATAATCGAGGACGCTCGACATGGATCAGATTATGTCGACCTAAGACTAGTGTCACCGCTCTATCTGGTAAGGTTTCCGATTTTCTCATTTCACTCGTCTATACCTTGTTCTCCTGAACCCAAGCTTCTATAACACTGCGGACAATGTTGTTTAAGTGTGGGTGAGGTCGTTTATTGTCACACCGTTTTATGTTTTTTATAGCCAGTCCATTGTTTTGTGTTGATTTATTGAGTCAAAACTAGTATGAAACTATGATTTTTCGAGGAAAATTTTACACTCACAGGAATCTAAGTGACTGTTGGACAGTCTTGCAGCAGATATATGCCTATTAGAAAACCTTACTCTTATCAACCTGCCGAGGACACTCATATCACCTCAGGTATTCAAAGGATCCATTACTGACTTCACCACTAACCTGATCTGAATTTTCTCACCCAGGGGCTTGATATACATTGGATCGGATTGCTCTTTCAGTCCTAAAAGACTTGTAAATCAGTCTGATTACGGTTCCCCTCTCTCTTCCCTTCAAGCTAATAAATAAAAATGAATAACTCTACGGATAAGCTAATAACTTCGAAGCGAACATGGAAGTGGTAGAGACCCATATTACCTTATGTGCATCATGGGAATGTGTCCAAAGTAATACCCTGAATAAGAAGGGAAGAGCAGCTGATAAAAAATGATACCCACTCGGGAAAAATCAGTTGCGGAAGCGAGAAAAGGGAGAGGAAAGGAACTGCAAGTGCGACGTCTTTGAATAGGGTACTGATTGAGTAAGAGTCCATGAGTCCTCTGATTAATACTCCCTTAGTGAGATCGCACATAATTGTTTACAGAGGTCAGTATGGTGATTTTGAATGTCTTGATTTGATTGTGGAGTTTACTTGGGACATTTGCTAAGTGTGGAGTACATTTTGGTCTCGATATCTGCAGCATGTTTTCATGTGGCTTACTAAGGTGAATGTGAATCAGATGTTCTTAGGACGAACTGAGTATTTGTGTTTTCAAACCTCTTTTCATATTTTGGTTTTCTGTTTGCTTGAGGGCAAGCAAAGGGTAATTGTGGGGGAGTTGATATATCTTGGTTTTCAAGCCTTGATATAAGTCCTTATCTAGAGTGTTTTAGTCGTTTGGATTCTTTTGAGTCCTTTGCAGGTCTAGGTATGTTTGGAGCTTATTTGGAGATTATGGCAGCTTTTGGAGTGATAGTGCAACATACATGGATTTCACAAAGTTCACTGGATGCGTCTACACTTAGTGATGGTCGACACTACTTTTGGTGTTTGTCGACACCACTACAAGACTAAAAATAATGGGCGTCAAAAATAGAGATTTTGGAGATTTGCAGGATTGACCCTGAAATGTCTCATAATTACAAGAAGACTCAAAACATGTTTTAGACTCTATATTACGAAAAATGGTCATAAAAATCCTGAACTTTAAAATATCAGACATGTGAAGCTTCAACTTTTGGCTCAGCTATTTCAAGCATGAAGTTACAGTTGACTGTTCAATTTAATATTAAACGTACATTGACTAAGCCTAATTAGGCACGACGTTTAAGTCATTTAACGGAGAGACTACACATTGTTAAATGTTAATCAAACATTAATGGGCTTATGTTAGTCACAAAATGACGCCTTTTTGACTAATATATAAATGGAAAAATGTCAAAATAATTCTGAACTTTCAAATTTCGGCAATTTAAAGCTCCAACTTTCAAATTTAGGCCATTTAATGAATTTAACTCTTGAATTTCAATAGTCCATACCCTTGTTCGACTCTTAAATTATTTCTTTCAATCTATTTCATAACATCGGCATGTATGCCTCTACCTTGCCCATCTTGAAGCCCTTCCACTTTCAGCCTCACACTACAAGAAAACAGCGTTTTTGCGACTGGATCTTGCGACTATACTTGTAGTCGTAACATTTGGCCACAACGGATATATGGACGTGTATTAGTCGCTTATATACGACCAAAAATTATTGTCGCCAATTTAGTCGTTGATTCACAATTGATTAACGACCATTGTCGAGACCGGGAACAATAGTCGCAGGCTAGCCGGTGATATGGCGACTATTTTTTGCATCTGATGTTAAGAGTCGTACAACAATTAAGTATTTGTCAGTACATGGGCGAGTAATTCGCTACTTCGGGTATAGTAGTATTTTTTGGATTTAGAAATAATAATATGAGATAGTTTGGTTATATTTTACATGTTTGTGGTAGGTGTACGGCTTTCAAAGCTAATCTATACTTGCAATATGTAAAGTGTATAATCGCTTTTTCCAACTTCTAATAAACATGTATAAGTTACAATATTATATATTAACTAAAATTTATTGTAAAGTTAATTAACCCTTAAAATAAAAATCAAACGCTTAGCAATCTTTACACTGGTTTTAAGGAATCAAAAACTAAAAATTCATAAGTTCTTAATAGTTATAGAATAAGAGTGAATGAGAGTTAGTAGCGATCGAGAGTCTGGTGCTCGTTTTAGTACCATGTCGAAAGAGGATTAGGGTACCTACACGAAGTCAAAGAGGGAAATACGTTAGATGTTGTTAATAATTTATCTGATCATAAGATGTTCAATATGACAATTACAAAATATTCATACTGTTCCATCAAACTGTTCAACTAATCCAAAGATACTCGATGACAGTCAATTGAAAAAGACCCTTATATTCCTCTAAGCCAAGTAACCCCAATAATAATTTATCTGATCATAGTAGCAACAGTGTGTATGACAAACTCCTTTGGCCATAAGTAGTGCTGCCATGTCTGCAATGCTCTCACCATTGCATAGAGTTCCTTATCATAAGTTGGATAATTCAGTGTTGCTCCTCCTAGATTCTCACTAAAGTAGGCAATTGGTCTCTTTTCCTGCATAAGCACAGCACCTATACCAATACCAGAAGCATCACATTCGATTTCAAAAGTCTTAGTAAAATCAGGAAGTGAAAGAACAGGTGAATGAGTAAGCTTCTCTTTCAAGGTTTGGAATGCTTGTTCCTGAGCTTGCTCCCACTTAAAACCCACGTTTTTCTTGATAACCTCAGTGAGTGGAGCTGCTAGAGTGCTAAAATCCTTCACAAATCTCCTATAGAAACCGGCTAGGCCATGGAAGCTTCTCACTTCTCCAACTGTCTTTGGGCTTGGCCATGTTAGAATTTCAGAAGCATCCATGAGGAAGCTCTGATCATCTAGTTTGGTTCATGAGACATTCATAAGAAGCTCTGAACCATAACTTATATCAAGAACAAAAACACATTAAAGAAGAAGAAGGAAACTGGTTCTTTTCAAAGAAAGACAACTAGTTTGTACTTAAGAAAGCCATTAATCTAGTTGTATAAAGGAGTCCTTAGCTATATGAAAACACTTCTAAGAGCTTAACATCTCACCAAGGAGAGTCTACTCATAAACATAGAAGAGAATCAGTAATTAGCTAAAAGAACATCCAAGAGAAGAAGAGTGTAAGAGCCGACTGTTCTCACACTTTGATTAGCTATTGAATGAACTATCCAAGCATGATCTAAGGCTGCCTTAAGCAGCCTAAAACGTGTCTCTTAGGCACCTACATTGTGTTTACTTGAAGAACACAATGGGAAAAGTAAAACAGAACCTAAAAGAGAAGAGAGAAGGAGATAAGAGTTTGTATCAAGAATCTTGTTGATTTCTTGTCAAGTGACTTAGCAAGGTATTACAAGGTCTTATGTGGCCTTTATATAGGCTCACAATTAGGTTAAGACAACAATAAACAAAGATAAATCATGAACACATCTCAACCATGTATTCATTGGAGGGAAAACTGATTTTGAATGGATGGTTGGATCTTCTCCTCTTCAGTTTGGTTTCTAGTGAGTTCAGACATGAAAGTGACTTGTCCTCACTCTTAATGGCGTGTTCAGACCTGAGGAGAGAGAGAGAGAGAGAGAGCACACTCCCAAGAGTGAGTGTGACATGTACTTGTAACCACTTTCCTCCTTAAACACACATGTGACTCTTCTTGAGTCTGATTCTTGACAGACTTCTGTTTGGCCCCAACTTTGCACATTCTTGATTGTCTGATTATATAAGTGCCCCAACTTTGCACTTCACAACTTTGGCCCTGACTTTGCACAAGATGATCTTGCCCCAACTGTGCACATTGATCATCTGTCTGTGTCTGTGTTTGTGTCTGTCTCTTTGTCTGTGTCTGTGTGCCCCAACTTTGCACATTGCACATCTTGATAGTTGTCTTTGTTGCTCACTTAAGCATTGCTTTGCTTTGCTTTTCTTGCTTGTTCCCAACACCAAGGCTTCTTCATGGAATGAGGCTCGGCTTTTTCAGTCTCTCCTCTTCCATTTCATCTTCCTCTCTAATAGGCCATTCTTGGATAGCTTTCACTTTCTCTTTATCAACCTTGATTCCATCTGTACTCACAACAAAACCTAAGAACATAAGGTTATCTGTTCCAAAAGTACATTTCTTATAGTTGGCATAAAGGCTTTCTTTCCTTAACACTTCAAAGACCAACCTAAGATGCCTAACATACTCTCGTAGGTTCTGACTATACACTAGGATGTCATCAAAGTACACAACAACAAAATACCCAATGAATGATCTAAGAACATGATTCATCATTGTCATGAATGTACTAAGTGCATTAGTTAATCCAAATGGCATCACTAACCATTCATATAGCCCTTGTTTAGTTTTAAATGCAGTTATCCATTCATCACCCTCTTTCATTCTAATATGATGATATCCACTCTTAAGATCAACCTTAGAAAAGATGCTAGAACCATGCAATTCATCTAACATATCATCTAATATAGGTATAGGGTGGCGATACTTCACTGTTATGTTGTTGATGGCTCTGCAATCTACACACATCCTCCAGCTACCATCTTTCTTTGGCACCATAAGACAGGAACAGCACTGGGACTCATGCTCTCACGGATATGACCTTTCTCCATAAGTTCAGTGACTTTCTTCTCTAGTTCTTTGGTCTCCACTGGATTGGTTCTGTATGCAGGTCTATTTGGCAAGGAGGCTCCTGGGATGAAGTCTATTTGATGCTTTATGCCTCTAATGGGAGGTAAGCCTTCTGGCCTCAGGGAATACATCCTGGAACTTCTGCAAAAGTAATTCAATCTCGCTAGGCACAGCCTGCTTTGGGACGGTTAAGTTCATATAACAACCTTTAAAAACAAGAAGTAAGGTTGTAGTGTAACTTCCCTTTGGTTTCTGAAGCATGAGGTTGTTTGTTTGTTTGGTGGCAGGGGCTGATTGAGCTTTGCTTTTCTTCATGCTAATCTGATCTTGATGCACTTCACTAGGAGTTAAAGGTACCAAGATTGTCTTTCTGCCCTTGAACTCAAATGAATGGCAATTGGTGTAGCCATCATGAGTTGCTTTCCTATCAGATTGCCATGGTCTCCCAAGTAGTATATGACTTGCATCCATTGGTAGCACATCACACATAACCTCATCTTCATATTTTCCAATAGACAAAGGAACCAACACTTGGCTGTCTACTTCAAGTTCCCCATCATCATTCAGCCACTGAAGTTTATAAGGCTTAGGACGCTTCATCACTTGTAGCCCAAGCTTCTTAACCATTGATTCACTGACTACATTGGTGCAACTACCTCCACCAATGATGAGACTGCATACTTTCTCTTGGACAATGCACCGAGTGTGAAACAGGTTCTCTCTTTGTTCATTTCCTTCAGTCTTGGCTTGCACATTCAAAGATCTTCTAGTGACCAGTAGCTCTCCTTTGGCTGCCATTTCCAATTCTACTTCCAATGGTTCAGATTCTGATTGCTCTTCTTCTGATTCAACTTCACCATTGTCTCGGATAATCATGATCTTTTTGTTGGTGCATTCATTGGAGTAATGACCAAAACCTTGGCATTTGAAGCATCTGATCTCCCTGGTCCTTGTAGAAGTCACCTTAGCCTTTCCTTTTGGATCATGCTCCTCACTTTTAACCTTTGGAAAAGGCTTGTAGTCTCTGCTAAATCCAGACTTCTCTTCCTTGTGATAGTTAGGCATTCCAGAAACATAACTCGGCCTAGAAATATTCCTTTTGAGTTGCTTCTCAAACATGACTGCCTTGTGCAACAATTCCTCTAATTCCACATAATGCTGAGTCTCCAGCCTATCTAAGATGTCTCTGTTGAGGCCTCCCATGAATCTGGACATTGTAGCCTCAATATCCTCTTGAATATCAGCTCTGAGCAACAAGGTTTCCAGCTCCTTGTAATACTCTTCTACAGTTCTGCTCCCTTGGGTACAGTTTCTCAGTTTGTAGTGCAGCTCTCTGTGGTAGTGGCTGGGAACAAACCTCTTCCTCATGATTGTCTTCATTTGGGTCCAAGTATCCACTGGATAGTCTACTGCATGTCTCCTAGCAGTAACTAGTTGATCCCACCAACTCAGAGCATACTCGTTAAACTCAGTTGGTGCAACCTTCACTCTGCTTTCTTCTGAGTATTCTCTGCAGTTGAACACCAGTTCAATCTTCTTCTCCAACTCCAGGTACTCACCAGGGTCATTAGTTCCTATGAAGGTAGGAATCTTAAGCTTCAAGCCTGCTAAAGGATCTCTGGATGGAGTTCTTTCTTCCTGATCACGCCTTCTCCTTCTGTGATGATTTGAATTAGATGAATGACTATAATAGAAAGCTGTTGCATCATTCTCTGGCTGTTTTCTGTGATCCTTCTTTAATTTATCACTTCCAGAGATATGAAGCTCTTCCCTAAACGCTACAAGACTCTCATTCAACATCTTAGCCATGTTTGCAGTAACTGCGTTCTTCCTGATCATCAGTGTTCACCAT
The DNA here is from genome assembly GCA_030180135.1 of Orychophragmus violaceus. Taxonomy (NCBI): domain Eukaryota; kingdom Viridiplantae; phylum Streptophyta; class Magnoliopsida; order Brassicales; family Brassicaceae; genus Orychophragmus; species Orychophragmus violaceus. The sequence goes on from CM058239.1 coordinate 67,988,121, forward strand.
GTTTCATGTCCATAAAGAAATCACAGAACAAGTAAGGAGTTCTTTGACACGAAACAAATCAGTTTTTACAGAAACAATGAGATCAAACAAGCTCAGATTCAGCCACAAAATTTTATGCAAATTAATTGGTTTTCTTGCACAAAACAACTTTAACAACAGATGATAGTTTTTGGGTTTTGGATTTTGAAATTAAACACTCAGCAAACATTAAACAGAACAACACCATCTGAAACAGGGTGTAAATTGCAGAAAACAGGAAAACCATAAACCCTAATTGTTCAGATCAGCAGTCCAAGAGTCAATTTCGAATTCAAAACAATTCCTTGATGATCTGCAAGTAATTCTCAGTCCTAACAAGTTATATATTCGAGATTTAACAAGAACAAACCCTAGAACTAACAAATCAAACATAAACAATCAATTTAGATCAGTAGAGAGATGAAAAGACACAACCTTCACAAAGTGGCTCTGATACCACATAATGCGTCTTAATGGAGAAGATCTTTGCCCTTTGATTCACTTTGTGAGTCTGGTTGTTTGATGGATGATAATCAGAATGGATGAACTGCTTGATGGATTTCGAAACAGGGAAATAAAGGAAACTTCCTGAAGTTTGCGGAATGACTTCAAGACTTTCAAACGCGGTTCTTCTAGGAGATAAACACCAAAAGAAGAATCCAAGACGAATGGATATTACACACCATTCAGATCAAACACTTTCAGAAGTTTTAGAATAAAAGAAGTTTGATAAAAGTTCAGAAATGACTACAAAGAGTTTTAAATAGAAAAATGCAACAAGGTTGCATGAACAGCAATTAATACACCTAGGAAATAACACAAAGACTAAATTAACACTTCAATTTCGAAATCTAACTTCAGAATAAGTTATGGGCCTTATGGATCAGTAATGGGCAAAGGTAATAGCATGTGGGCTTGCCTCATTAAAAACCTCTCTTGGAAAACCCATTGGGACAAAACCAAGAGGAGGGAAAAAGAGTACAAGTCCACACACCTCCATTACTGATGACTTAAGTGGCTTGAATCACAACCAAAGTGGCTGGATTAGAACACTCAAGTTGGCCCTGGACGTGGTTAGAAGGGTGTAGAAGGCTTGATGAATTGCTTTGCCTTAGCTCTGGTCATTGGTCCAATTGGTATGTGCAAAGCTTCTAATCCTTGCTCTCCTTTCTCCTCTGGTTCAAGCTGCTCCTTAGCTTTATTCTCCACAGCTACAAGCTGCTTCTCAGCTCCATTTTCCTCTGGTACAAGCTGCTCAATGTCCTCAGGTTCCAAGCTTCCCATGATCACATCAAAACAACAGAGATTGAGAAGAAATTTCGAAATAAGAAAGATGACTGAAGTTATGAAGAGTTTAAGAACAAGAACAAAGATTTTGAAGGATAAAAATAGAGACTTTGTGGAATGAGTGCATGATACCATGTTAGATTATAAGAGTATTAAGAGAATGAGTGCAGAGATTAAGAGATAAAATGAAGAACATAAGAGCAGAATGGAGAAGAATGAAATTCCTATGTAAACAAGAGAGAGAGAGAGTTTGAAAGTGTAAGAGAGAAAGTATCTCTCAAAAGTATGTATATTTTGATTCTGGTTACAAACAATATATATGGAAATGATTCAGAGGTAAAATACAATAAAATAAGCCTAGAATGGGACAAATGAGATGAAGACAAAAATAGGAGCTGCAGGCAAGGACTCCTAACGTCTAGGATGGACAGTGACAGGTCCTCCTTATCTGAACATGTGACTTTCCTGCAGCTCAAACATGTGACTAACCCCCAGAAGTACCAACGGCTCTTTTGTCCCTGAATTTGCACATTTCTTATCTTTCACATTATCAGAACCACCCTGACTCTGCACATTATCAAGAAGCACTGGTTTTTGAAATTATCACATTTGGCACTGATAATGCACAGGTTTCATCTCAATATCCTCTACATGTGGACATTGCGGATTGGCCCCCTTGTTTAAGGCCTTTGCTCCAACTGAGTCAAACAGTCATTTATCCCTCTCATATTATAAAGGAGTTTGGTCTTGGTTATTTGACCTTGAGCTGCTTATTTTCCCATGTCTTAGCTCGTGCATGCAAGTTCATAGAAGAATGTATCAGTATGGTCTAAAAGAAGGGGACTCAGCACAAGAAATATGCTAAGTCTATACAACTTTCCTTTTCCACACTTATCGGTCGGCATAAAATTGTATGATTTCTATTTCCTTTTTTTTTAATTTTCACTTTAAAATTCGAATGATGCAAGCAAATATGGATAATAGATTTCAAGAAAAATGAAACAACTTCTTTTGGTTTTATGAGTAAAGCAAATTGAATCAAAAGGTAAAAACTCGTTCTTTTCGTTTTCTGGTATTGAAGAACTCGGATGAACTAATGAAGAATAAAAATAAAACTTCTAAAATGAAACACTTTTAATTTTGAATTTTATGCATAAACGAACAAATAGATACTAATGAAAATTACTCTTTTCATTTGGGTTTCGAATGAAGAAGCAAAATATATAAACTATGTAAGTGCAACGAGTCGAAAGGTAAGGATAGATGGCTCCTGATTTGGAAACTTTCGGCCTTGATACCAGATGATACAACCTCAAACTGAGATGTGAGATGGAGAAGAAGTGATGTTTGTGTAACTCTCTAACTTGGACGAATGAAGGGATTGAGATAAGATATAATATGCTGGTTGTATAAACTCTCAGAAACAAATCAAGGAAGGGGATGAATGTTGGTGGATTTTAGTCGCCACAAACTCTATTAGAAGGAGGTTTGGTAAGACATAAATATCTCAAAGATTGAATCACACAAACTTTGAAAAGAAAAGGGTTCTTGCTATGCAAAAATATTTGGTTGCTTTATTGATATTAGGTAATGATAGAAGGCCGTGAGAGGGGACTTTGTAAACTGTCCAAACATTTAATTCCCTTTTATGGAGACTTGAAGCAAATAATACAGAAATGGAAACATGACCTGATTCAAAAACATAATGAAACATATTTCATTTGACCCGAGGCTAATTGAAAGTTAAGAGAAAACTGATAGAGCAAGATTTAATCCATATTCTACTGCAAGTGTAAAGTTATGCTATTGTAGTATTCAGGGGTATCGTATCCACAATGACTCACGTTTCACACGATAGACTATATGTTCTCAAGTTAAGCTAAACTAATTCAGTGAAAGCAATAAACGAAATCAAGTAAACAAAGGTGTGTTTTCAATAGGAGAAAGGCGTCAGACTTAGGAAGTTCTCGGGAATTACACAATGCTAGACACTTAACTAACCGGATTCAGATTAAGCTCGAGTTCAAGAACTAGAAACACAATGCTAAACAATCCAAATCTCGCTGAGATTGTTTCTATATCTAGCAACCTAGCGATCCAAATCTCTTTGTGATCCTAGAGTTCTAAACAAGCATTAAGAATAGGTTCTTCGGTTCACAATTCTCCTAAATCAAATCTCTTTGTATCTAGTCGAATTGCTCACACTAAGTTTATTCAGATTATAACTCACACTCTCGTGCTAAGTTAATTATCTCAGATCTAAATCCTAGGTGATCAGTCCAGAATTCAGTATTAAGTGCAACTTAGGCGATGAACAAAATGATTTAGAATCCTAATCAATCAGTTATCTAAACATGCATAAAACCCTATTAGAATTCCTAAATGTAACTAGGTTACTACTCAGACATATTATCAGATAAACAATAAATCGTTGAATAGAAAACCAAAGACTGAATAGATAGATAAAAAGGGGTTCGAAATCCTTTTCTCAAAGGTTACAAGTAGCAAGAACAGCCCCTTGTCACAAATCTCTCAATCTCCAAAACAAGAACAAAGTAAGAACAAGATCGATGATACTGAGTCTGAAAACCTAATTAAAACACCTAAACACGTTTTAGGGCTGGATTAGAATTAGGGAAAACTTCTGGGTCTTTTTGAAATTCTTCAAAAGTCGTCTTCAACTTGGCGTATCAGACTCTGTCGCGCTCAGAAGGTGGGTGTCGGTCGACATCCACTTGTGGCCGAGACACCAACTTCAGCTCGCTGCTCAAATTACCAGAAAAGTCCTATAATCCTGCTCTTTGCTCCAAAGGCAAGCTTACCTGTAGAAGACTCAATAGACTCCAAAAACCAGGTTAAAGACTCAATATACACAACTATATCATGGTTGAAAACCTAGAAAAACCATGATATCAACTCCCCCACAGTTAGCTCTTGATTGCGCTCAAGCAAGTGAAAGAACCAAAGCATAAGAAAGAGGTTTGAAAACACAGAAACTCATTTCGTCCTAGGAACTTTCGCATTCATATTCACTTAGTAAACCACTGAAAACTTTCCTGCAGAGATCAAGACCACAATATACTTCCCCCATACTTAGCAATTGTCCCAAGTAAACTCCACAATCAGATTAGGATATTCAAGTTCACCACACTAACTTCTGTATACAATTAGGTGCGGTCTCACAGAGGGAGTATCGATCAGAGGACACATGGACTCAACTCATTCAGTACTTGACCACCAAACTGTCGGTTTCTGGTTCCTTTCATTTCCCTTTCTCCCTTAGCACTGATTTTTCCCCACTGGGTATCATTTTATTTTTTTCTATCAGTGCTCCTCCCTTTTTATTCGGGGTGTAACTTTGGACATGTTTCCATGGATGCACAGGATGTAATAGGGGTCTCTACCACTCCCGTGACCACTTCGAAGTTACTAGCTCCTCAGTTTTAATCATTTTTTTTTACTTTCAAGGGAGGGGAAAATCAGGAACCATACTGTAGACAGGATCATAGGCTGTGTCAAACACATCAGAGGAATCCGATCCAGAGATACCAAGCCCCTAAGTGAGAAATTAAGTCAGGATTGGAGGTGAAGTTAGTGATGGATCCTCTGAATACCTGGTTAGATGTGGGTGTCCTTGGTAAGTTGATCTATGTGGGGGTTTTCTAATAGTCATAGAGCTGCTGCAAGTCTGTCCAATGGTCACTTAGTTCCTGTTCCAGCGAAAAATTTCCTCGAAAAATCATAGTTTCATATACATTTTGACTCAATAAAACCATTTGGGAAAAAAAAAGTGAAAACAAGGGACTGACTCTAAGAAAACAAAACACAATGTCACTAACCACCTCCCCCACACTTAGACTGCACTGTCTCCAGTGCAATCGCAGCTTGGGTTCGGAAGAACAAGGTATAAGTAACCGAGAACTTAGAAAACAGAAACCTTACCTGTGGTCGCTGTCAATGTCGACCGACACACAGCCAGTGTCGGGCAACATTAGGCTTTAGTCGACATCGATTTGCTCCTAATCTAGCATGATCGATTTCCATCCGTGTTCTCGAGTTTGGTGTCCACCGACACTGTGGAGCGTCGACCGACACTACTGTCCGCAAACCTGTTCTGTACGGCTCTGACACACAAAAACCAGAAAAATAAAAAGACACAAGGACAAAGACCCAAAAGAAACGAAAACTAACCTACAGTGGGTTGCCTCCCACTCAGCGCTCGTTTAACGTCAATAGCTTGACTGTATCGCGATCAGGCATTGGGTGGATTATGCAGATGGATAATGTTGCATCCTGGAATCTCATCTTTCGCCCAGTAATGTTTCACCCTCTTCCCATTGACTGTGAACTCCTCGCTTTTGGAATTCATCATGGTAACAGCTCCGCGTGGTCTAGCTTCCTTGACTGTGAATGGTCCTGACCAACGAGAACGCAACTTGCCAGGAAACAGTGTTAGGCGAGAGTTATAGAGGAGTACCTGATCGTTGGGTTCGAAGTTGCGTGAAATGATCTTCTTATCATGATATGCCTTTGTACGCTCCTTGTACAGCTTTGAGTTCTCATAGGCATGGTGGCGAATCTCATCCAACTCATTGAGTTGTATCAAACGTCTCTCAACTGCAGGCTTGAGGTCATAGTTCATCTGTTTGACATCTCATCTAGCCTTGTGTTCGAGGTCAACTGGAAGATGACAAGCTTTCTCATAGAGTAGTTGAAATGGTGTGGTCCCAAGTGGCGTCTTAAACGCAGTCCTGTAGGCCCATAGCGCGTCATCTAGCTTAGCTGGCCAATCCTTCCTAGTTTTTCCCACTGTCTTCTCCAGAATCTCTTTGATTTTTCTGTTAGAGACCTCTACTTGTCCACTAGTCTGAGGGTGATATGGAGTGGCCACACGATGATTAACACCATGCTACTTAAGCAGCTTCTCGAAGACTTTGTTAAACAGCTTAAGAATTACCGAAGAGTCATTGGTCGGACTTGCAATCGCTTCAACCCACTTTGATACATAGTCCACAGCAACCAATATATATTTGTTCCCATGGGAAGATGGGAACGGACCCATGAAGTCGATGCCCCAGCAGTCAAAGACCTCAACCTCGAGGATGAAGTTTTGTAGCATCTCATGTCTCTTGCTTATCTTCCCCATCCTCTGACACACATCACACTGAGAGATAAATAGCTGAGCATCTTTAAACATCGTAGGACACCTGAAGCCTGCTTGAAGAACCTTATACACTGTCTTGAATGTAGCAAAGTGTCCAGCATACTCAGAACCATGGCAGTGGTACAGCACATTATCAACATCAGGCTCTGCGATGCAACGTCTGTAGATACCATCAGAACAGTGCTTGTACAAGTAGGGCTCATCCAAATAATAGCGCCTGACTTCCCAAAGTAACTTCTTCTTAGCATAGCCTTTAAACACTTCAGGCTCATCCTCTGCAGCAAGGTAATTGGCTATATCGGCATACCAAGGTCTAGTAGAGAGAGAACCTTGGGCGACTGCAGCTATGAACATGTCAGCTTCATCATCCGGAATAGCTGCTTGTATCCGCGACTTGTGTCGACCGACATCAGCGTTGATGTCGACCGACATTGATCCCAGTCGACCAGCAGATGTCGGGTTTGATCGATTATCGTCCGTTGTTTTGAGTCAAGTGTCGACCGACATGAATTGAGTATCGACCGAGACTTTCCCTGCAACCCATGTAGAGAGCAGTGAACTCGCAGAAACTGCCTGAAATCTTGTTTCAACATTATAGATGTTCTCCTCTGGTAGAAAATCATCCATAGGAACGTCCTCATCAATCTTAATCCGTGATAAGTGATCAACAACACCATTCTCTACTCCTTTATTGTCTCTCACCTCTATGTCAAACTCTTGGAGCAACAAAATACACCTCAGCAGCCTCGGCTTAGCATCTTTTTCTGCATCAGATACTTGAGCGCAGAGTGGTCAGTATGCACAACTACCTTATATCCAATCAGATAGGGATGAAAATTTTTGAATGCAAACACAACTACCAACAACTCCTTCTCAGTGGTTGCATAATATCTTTGAGCATCATCAAGAGTCATACTGGCATAATAGATAGCATGGAGCTTCTTGTCCTTCTTCTGCCCAAGCACAGCTCCTACCGCATAATCACTAGCATCACACATCACCTCAAAAGGCAGATTCCAATCTGGTGGTTGCACAATTCGAGTCGAGATTAAGGCCTATTTCAGCTCCTTGAATGCAGCATGACACTCATCTGTGAACTCAAACTTCACATCCTTGCAGAGAAGTGCAGTGAGTGGTATAGCTATCTTGCTGAAGTCCTTAATAAATCTCCTATAAAAACCAGCATGCCCAAGAAAACTCCTAACTCCTTTTACTGAGTCCAGCGCCTGCAGCCCTGTCATCACCTCAATCTTAGCTCTGTCCACTTCAATTCCTGCCTCAAAAACTCAATACCCAAGTACAATGCCATTTTTGACCATAAAATGACATTTCTCCCAGTTCAAAACCAGGTGCTTTTCCTCACAGCGAGCTAGCACCTTGCATAGATTATCCAGACAAGCATGGTAAGATGGTCCGTAGACAGAAAAATCATCCATGAAGACCTCCATAAAATCGTCTATCATGTCTGTGAAGATAGACATCATGCACCTCTGAAACGTCGCAGGAGCATTACACAGTCCGAATGGCATTCTGAGGTATGCAAAAGTACCTTAAGGACATGTAAATGTGGTCTTCTCCTGGTCCTCCGGGTGGATAAGGATCTGAAAGAAACCAGAATAGCCATCCAGAAAGCAGTAGTAAGGGTGATTTGCCAACCTTTCCAACATCTGATCAATGAAAGGGAGTGGAAAGTGGTCTTTTCTGGTGGCTGCATTCAACTTCTTGTAGTCTATGCACATCCGGTGACCAGTGATTGTTCTCGTAGGAATCAGCTCATTCTTGTCATTCTTCACCACTGTGACTCCTCCCTTCTTAGGAACCACATGAACTGGGCTGACCCAATCACTGTCTGATATAGGATAAAATAATCCCAGCTTGCAGCAGCTTCATAATCTCCTTCTTTACAACCTCTTGCAGGTTAGGATTCAAACGCCTCTGATTCTCGATTGATGACTTGCTCTCATCCTTAAGGTGTATCCTATGCATGCACAAGTCTGGAGAGATACCTGAAATATCATCAAGAGAATAGCCAAGAGCTTTGCGATGATTGCGCAGCTTGCTTAGCAGTAAAGTGAGTTATGTGTTATTCAAATCAGCATTGACAATAACAGGATAAGTGGAATTGTTACCTAAGAACGCATATTTGAGACTTGCAGGTAGCTGCTTCAGCTCGATCTTTGGAGCTTTCTCCTCGCTCCAGTCACTCGCGACTGGTGTCGACCGATTAGCATGTAGTGTCGGTCGACACAGTGTGTCATCGGTCACTTTCAAGTTCATCACCTCTTTAGTAGAATCTAGTAATCTCGAATACCCAGCTGCAGCATCATCTTGTAGCTCCAAATCATGCTCAGAACTCATCAAAGCTCTCTCCAAAGGGTCAGCACGATGCATCTGATTGAAGAACTCTGCAGCCAGATTCTCAATCGTATCAACATAGAAGATCTGACCATCAATGGTGGGGTGTCTCATCAGCTTATCCATGTCAAAATTCATCACCAGATCACTCACATTGACTCCAATCTTCCCTCTCTTCACATCAATGATGGCACCAGCTGTAGCCAAGAATGGCCTGCCTAGGATAAGAGGGTCCTTAGGCTCATCATTGTATTGCAGGACTACGAAGTCAGTTGGGATAACGCATTCACCAATCTTCACCGGTACATCCTCCAAGAGACCTTCAGGAATCCTTATGGAGCGATCAGCTAGAATCAAGGAGATCCTAGTAGGTGTGAAGTATGTCATTCCCATCTGCCTAGCAACTGAATATGGCATTAGATTGACACTTGAACCCAAATAACATAGTGACCTCTCAAATCTGTCTTTGAAGATGGTACAGTCCAAGACAAAGCTTCATTGATCATTTTGCTTCTCGGGAACTCTGTTTAAGATGACAGCACTACAGACCACAGTGATCATCATCACACACTCTTCATCTCCCATGTCAGAAGTCAACATCTGCTTTAAACACCTCTTCAACACTGGGTTGTTGTTGATAGCATCCATCAATGGCATTGGAAGAGTGAGATTACTCAGCATAGCCATGTATTTAGCCTTGAACCGTTCAAATTTGGACTGCTTCGGGCTTCTCGGGAAAGGTACCTTGGGTTTATACACTTTCCCAACAGCTACAGGAGCTTTCTTCGCAGCATTAGACTCTGTACGCTGCTGGTGTCGAGCGACACTGGGCTGGTGTCGATCGACATCGCTCGACTTCGTTCTGTCATCGACCTCACAATCGACCTTGGTCGATTTCCGTTCGTCACGAGAACTCGAAGAAGTGGGTGTCGCCCAACATTCAGTAGTAGTATCGGCCGACACTCGTCTTGCAGCTTCGAATTCTTCCTCAAATGCCTCCATCTCCTCGATTTCCTTATCACTGATCTGCCTAATAGGGATAGTGTGCAGCTCCTTTCCCACTCCTCAGTGATATAGCATTTCAGTGATGCTTGGGATTGGTATATGTGCTTCTAGGAAGAAATCCTGCTTGCCTCTTAATAGCTCCAGCAGTTTGAGCAACTTGAGAGTCAAATTGCTTCATATGTGTACTCAGAGATTTAAACTTCCCATTCAGATAAGAGTAGACAGCATCTATCTTCTTGTTGAAATCCACAGCAGTCTTCGTCTGACCCTCCAGCAACTTCTCCATCATAGCTTCCAGCTTACTCTCATGAGCACTAGTAGCAGGAGGTGTCTGATAGGAAGATGATCCATAGGTCCTCCGATAAGAGTTGTTCTGCTGAAAAGGCTTCTGGTAACCAGCATTCTGACCATATCCAGAAGAGTTTTGATTGCTTGTGAAAGCACTCTTCTGTCCACCAGTAAAGAACTTGTTTCTTTGTTGATTCCCAAATATGTTTCCTTGGAATCCAGAACCACCAATGTAGTTCACATCTTCTTCTGTGCAGCCTTCCTCAGGTCCAGACTCTTCAACCTCTTTAGCAAAATGGACATGCTTTTTGCTAGTCAACAAGCTGTGAACAGTATCCAACTTGTTCTTCATCTCAGCTATCTGCAGGTGGTCAACTTTTCCACCAGACTCTTTCCTTCTCTGATCTGCAGTCTTAGTATTGTTGCTGCTCACCAAGTTCTCAATCAATATCCTAGTTTGCTCAGGAGTCTTTGGGTTGAAGTTACCATTGCTGGCAGCATCTAACGCAGACTGGTACCAGAGATCCACACCTCTGAAGAAAATGCCCAGCATCTAAACTTCAGAGAATCCATGATGGGGACAGTCTCGTTGGTACATCTTGAATGTCAGACTTAAGTGGCTCTGTAGGTACCTAAGTGAATGTTAGAAGGTCTTGTCTGAGCTGATCAGAGCGAACATCATCATAGAAATGTCGCAGAAACTCTCTCTTCACTGCATCCCAAGTGGTTAACTTCCCAGGTGGAAGTTGCTTAAGCCAAGCAGAAAGCCAAGCAGAAGCTTCTCCAGCAAGAGAGTATGGGAAAAGCTTGAGGAAGAGGAAATCATAACCCACTCCATTGTGCTTCATCCCAATGACGAAGGCTTCAAAATCCTCAATGTGGTCCATGGGTTGCTCATGCGGAAGACCATGGAAAGGATGCTGCCTCAAAAGTGAATAGTAGACAGTCTTGAGCTCAAACTCATTCCTCTCAAAAGGAGGAGGTACAATTGTTCACCGGTTAGCATAAAACTCATCGGGTCGGTTGTAGTTAGCAAGAGTCCTCTCAGCAACAGCAGGGTTAGGTGGTTGTCCATTAGCTCCAGGATTGACCATTTGCATCTCACCTTAAGGCTGCTCAGGTTCAGGGATCACATGCCCTTGGGCATCAATCCTTTGCCCCTGATCATTGTATGGGTTGTTCTGTTGGTCTCTCAGAACTCCCTCAGCATTTGGTCTCAAAATCAAACGATTATTCATCATCCTTGAAGTTCTCTGACCCTTTTTGTTCATTCTCTCAAGTTTAGCAAGCTCCTCAAGCCTGAGGTTAAGAAGCTCTTCGTTCGGGTTGCTACGGGTTTGTCGACTTGGCATACACTGATCTCAAAGCTGAAATTTGTAAAGAGTGTCGGGCGACACTAAAGTGGTGTCGGTCGACGCTGATTGCTTATGTCGATTCCTGCAACAACAAAAACGAGCCAAACCGAGAAAAATCAGTAACAAAGAAATAAAAATGACCTAGACTAAACTTTAAAACAAAATTTATCGGCGAACTCAGTTGAGTCCCCGGCAACGGCGCCAAAAACTTGATAGAGCAAGATTTAATCCCTATTCTACTGGAAGTGCACAGTTATGCTATTGTAGTATTCAGGGGTATCGTATCCACAAGGACTCACGTTTCACACGATAGACTATATGTTCTCCAGTTAAGCTAAACCAATTCAGTGAAAGCAATAAACGAAAGCAAGTAAGCAAAGGTGTGTTTTAAATGGGAGAAAGGCGTCAGACTTAGGAAGTTCTCGGGAATAACACAATGCTAGACATTTACCTAACCGGATTCAGATTAAAATCGAGTTCAAGAACTAGAAACACAATGCTAAATAATCCAACTCTCGCTGAGATTGTTTCTATATCTAGCAACCTAGCGATCCAAATCTCTTTGTGATCCTAGAGTTCTAAACAAGCAATAAGAACAGGTTCTTCGGTTCACAATTCTCCTAAACCAAATTTTTTTGTATCTAGTCGAATTGCTCACACTAAGTTTATTCAGATTATAACTCACACTCTCGTGCTAAGTTAATTATCTCAGATATAAATCCTAGGTGATCATTCCAGAATTCAGTATTAAGTGCAACTTAGGCGATGAACGAAATGATTTAGAATCCTAATCAATCAGTTATCTAAACATGCATAAAACCCTATGAGAATTTCTAAATCTAACTAGGTTACTACTCAGACATATTATCAGATAAACAATACATCATTGAATAGAAAACCAAAGACTGAATAGATAGATAAAAAAAGGGTTCGAAATCCTTGTCTCAAAGGTTACAAGTAGCAAGAACAGCCCCTTGTCACAAATCTCTCAATCTCCAAAACAAGAACAAAGTAAGAACAAGATCGATGATACTGAGTCTGAAAACCTAATTAAAACACCTAAACACGTTTTAGGGCTGGATTAGAATTAGGGAAAACTTCTGGGTCTTTTTGAAATTCTTCAAAAGTCATCTTCAACTTGGCGTATCAGACTCTGTCGCGCTCAGTGTCGACCGACACCAAGGTGGGTGTCGGTCGACATCCACTCGTGGCCGAGACACCAACTTCAGCTATCTTCTCAAATCACCAGAAAAGTCCTATAATCCTGCTCTTTGCTCTAAACGCAAGCTTACTTGTAGAAGACTCAATAGACTCGAAAAACCAGGTTAAAGACTCAATATACGCAACTATATCATGGTTGAAAACCTAGAAAAACCATGATATATCAAAAACACAACGAACAAACAATTAGTTTTATTCAAATTCAAATGTAACAACCATACATTTGCTCTTTGTATACGCTCCTCTTCTTATGGTATGTTAGGCCTCAGCTTTGTTAAGAGCATGTCAACATTTGCTGAGAGACAGCATTTCGTTGATATGTGCATATTTTACCATTATTTAGCATGCATATTTGTATACTTGTTTTGTCTTTTGAATTCATTCTTGAGCATTATTTCCAAAGAGGTCATCAACTTTATGACTTGGTATATTTAGGCTTGAGTCTTGCATGTCTTGTGTCTTTTTGGAGTCCTTTTAAGTTATTTTTGGAGACTTGGAGTGTTACTTTGAGGATTAGATTCCCTCAAACCAAAATGCAACTAGAAGATTCCCCAGACCACCTCCAACTGCCAAGCTCAAACCTTGGCTCATCCATCGGCCGGCCTTCATCAGGCAAACTCACATATGCAGCTCAGTGCATCACAACTCGAGGAATCACCAAAAGAACTTTCGTCACACATCCCTATCAAACCTCATCCGCAGCTCGACCATTGGATTGTGCACATCAGCCCAACACAGGCTGATGATAACTGTTGATATGCGAAAACATTTCTCACGCATTTCCCTTGGCTATCAGCCTAGGTCCGTCACGTCTTATGTGCGCCTATCGTCTAGAGGACATCGGCCAAAATCTGACCGATGTGAATCATGCAGATTCACTTTTACACAATTGAACCGGGTCAAGAACCGGTTGTCCCGGGTCTACTCGGTTCGCACCCCTTCTCTATAAATACTTTTACGCTAAAAATTAAGGATCTCTCTCTCTCTCTTTTAGTTTTTTCTTTGCCTCTATAGGGTTTATGTGTTTGTAAACACAATGATTTAAGCAAATACTTTGTTTTCTTCTAAATCTCTTCTTATTTAAGCTTTCTAATCATGTTTCTTAACCTCTTCATGGATTTTGTTGGAAACATGTTGATTTATTTGGGTCTAATGGATGAGATAGATTAGGATATGATTAGGGTTGATCCATGGTATTTAGTGCTTAATTAGTAATGATTCTTCTCTATTTTGGTGTTCTCAATGCTAGATTCTCATTGATTTGTGGATTTATACCTTTGGATATTTCGTTCCCAGACGGTGTTTGATGAAATATCTCATTGAATCAAATCAGTGGATTTCACATTTAGCATAAGAATAGTTGTCTAAGGTGATTATTGGTAATAAGAACTTGTTTTGCATGCTTGTTTATCTCTTAATCACAATTGAAAAGATTATCTTGATTTGGAAAATGACAAAGGGACTAGTGTCTGGGTATTGTATTAGTTTATAATTAGAATTCATAACTAAAGGATTAGCATTGTTAAATGGTTAATTGTAGGCATGGGCGTTCGGGTCTTTCGGGTTTTCGGGTTTTCCGGTTTTCCGGTTTTCAGGTCCAAGCATATAAGATTCATTCAGGTATTTTATATTTTATGTTTGGTTCGGTTCCATTTGGGTTCGGTTCGGGTCCGCGTTCCCAGTAATCATAAAATAAAAATAAAAATCGGTTACTATGAACACAAAATTGTTAAATTTAGACAAATTTAACAAGAAATTTCGTATATTTCATTTATATTGGGTATTTTAGTTATTTTGTCTAAAACTAACTAATATATTTGTGTTTGTAATTATAATTTTGGATAATTATGTTATATTAGTCTAAATAGAATTAATATTTTTGGTATATATTTATAGTTCGAATATTTCGGGTACCCATTCGGTTCTCGGTTTGGATCAGGTTCGGTTCCAGTTCTTCAGATATATAGAGGTTTAGGATCTATTCATATATTTTTCGGTTCGGGCTCAGGTTCGATTCCTTTTTTTCGCTTCGGGTTCGGTTTGTTACTTCAGTTTCGGGTAATTTCCCCAGGCCTAGTTAATTGGATTGACTTAAATGCATACTTTTCTTGTGATTTGGAAATAGAAGTTGAATGATTACATCATTAGCATAGAAGTTAAGGCCATGAAAATGGTTAAGATTAGTTAATGATCCTTAGCCTTATTTAGCATTGTATTGGTTTGAAACACCATGGATTAGCCCCTACATTATTCAAAGTCATTGACCTCATCTTAAGACTTTCTTTTATCTTTGGTCCTAAATAAATTTTGATATCTCTTGCTCTCTTTGTAACGCCCCTGTTCCGTTTTGATCTTAGTCAGCCGATGACCAACAATCAAACAAGATCATGATCACCGGTTTTCCTTAGTCTGGACCAGAGCCGTCACAATTTTACCTTGTTTGATTAAATCGGCTTGGCTTAACAACTTACGTCATCAAACTAAACCGAATTATTCAATTCCACGTTTCCAAAATTTTGACCAAAGGTTTGCAACCATAGTAAAATTTGGTAGTTATATTAGACCGGACTAATCTAATATAAACAACATGTCTTTACAAATATAAAACATCATTTATTTAATATTACGAAAAAGTGCGGAAATGCAAATAGGTCCATGGACAATGCTTATTTAAATATTAATACAAGAATTACTTTGAAATTATTGTTGCGAAAGATACGTCGACACTATACCGGCTGGCCTAACGTCCTGCGATCCGCTATTCCTATGGGTTACCTGAAAAAGATAAAGGAGAGGGGTGAGCGATCTATTATGAAACCAGTGAGTTGAGATTCCCCAACTAATAAAGTAACTTCCCGTCCACCCAACCCAACCTCAAACACAAGCAATTACGGAAAGTTACACAAGCAATAATAAATAGCCGAAGCATTATAACAACAAATCAACTATATGCATTCTATGGTCCCGGGCAATTGATATATCATGGTTTTTGGGACTTTCAACCATGGTATATGTCTTTATTATCGAGTCTTTTAGAGTCTTTTGGAGTCCTTTTTTATAGGTCTAAGTACGTTTAGAGTGGATTTGGACATTATGGCACATTCTGGAGCTATTTAGAGCATTTTCCCGAGAAGAAGTTGGAGTCGATTCTGGATGCTTGTGTCGATCGACACACATTGTGCATCGATCAACACAGATGCGAGATGGACTTTTCTCGACGTGTTTAATGAAGAGTTTGGAAATTGCAGCTTGGCCCAGAATTTTCTCATAATTACAAAGAAGCCCCAGTCGAGTTTAGATCATTATATTAGGGTTTTTAGCCACTTGTTTAGGCTACACTTTCATACGCTTTACTTACGCATTCTTTTATTCAGAGAGAGAGATTTGGAACTCATATTCCTTGTTTCTGTTTTATGATATTTGGTTTTCTATTCAACATGTCTTTTGTTTCATCTGCCATGTCTGAGTAGTTTACATGTTAGGTTTAGGGATTCTCACAGGGGATTTCATGGAATTATAGGTTGTTCAATCTGTAGGGATTCATATCTTACTAGTTCTTCATCTAGGGTTGTTCTTAATGCTTAATCTGAATTAGCTACCCAGATTTATGATGTTAGGTTGATTTCTGCAATGACAGTTGATTAATTAACTAGAAAGAACCTAGATGAGCAATTTAACTATTCGCAAAGAAATTTGGCTTAGGAGAATTGTGAACGAAAGAACTTGAGTTTAATGCATGTTTAGGATCTCTAGAACTCGCAACGAAAGTTGGTTTGTTAGGATTGTTAGACATAGATAATACTCGCAACGAAAGTTGGTTTCTTATGCTTCTGTGATTCTAGTTCTAGAACAGTTCTTAATTAGATCCTGATTGATTGATTAGCATGTGTTCTTGATTTCCTGAGAACTCCCTTGACCTGACGCTTTGCTTGATTGACTTACAAACCACTTAATTTACTTTACTGCTTTGATTTACTGCTTACTCTCTGTTTTACCTAGCTTAATTCGACGTTCTACAATCTATCGCAAGAGTCTTGAGTCTATGTGGATTCGATACCCTATATACTACTAGTTCACGTATGTGCACTTGCAGTGTAGATCTAGGGATTAAAACTGATCGTATCAGCAATATCGTTATTCCCTCGGATTACTTGTCCCATCACCATATAGGCCACGGTAGTAATCCCTCGACTCTTACTCATAAACACGGAGTACTACAAGTAAGACACCATTCTCCACCATCGATACGCGGTGACTCGAGCTACCAATATATAGCCAAAGTTTCCCTGCAGTCCGGCCCTACGGCATGACCCCGTATTCTCCGGACCACACACCTACCGGCGTCACTCAGTAGGTTCACACCTGCTAGTAACACGACCCGAGAGTATGTGCACCGACCGGTACGCTCCCTAGGATCCATCGGGTAGGGAAGTCGATATGCCCACTATAACCCCATGCCACTAACACATCAAGCAACCCGTTAAACATATCACATCACAACAATCATAGCACACACCATATTATCAATCCAACATTCATAAACCAGTCATCATATTGTTATCACATTACTTAATAATTTTCCGTATTTAGTCATTCGTTCATTACACGGTTATCAATAAAAAGTATATTATAATACAAGCCATAGTAACCATAGCATTAATATCACTCAACAATCAACCAGGTATAGTCATAATAACAATATAACACATTACTATACACTAATCAAACCGACACTAGTCATATTCATCCCAACGGATCATAACTTATTGTCGGGAACCTGCGTAATGACATGTTAGTCAAGCAATTAACCCCAACTCACCAATACTTTCTCGCGGTTGACCCCGGTATTAGATAACCTCACTACACGAACCTCCAGAACAGATTTTACTATAAGCCGCCTACAATGGAAGAGAAGGTCGGTTCATGGGATGAACGTTGAAAATCTCCACTTAGGAAATGTTTCCCCGCTCCTCCGTCACCATCCCAACACTTAATCACTTTCTCTCTGTCTATCTCCTTCTCCCTCCTCTCTCTCCCCTCCGGATTCTCCTTCTTTCCTCCTTCCTCCGGCTCCTCCTTCTTCTTCTTCTTCCTCCCTTCTTCAACTCTTCTTTCTCTCTTATTTACTCTTCTTTACTCGTGTGAGTTTTGGTGTGAAGAATGAGGGAGGGGAAGGCCTATTTTATAGTAAAAGTGAGCTGATCTCCACCCTCCATTTGTCTCACCTCTCCTCCCCATCTTCCTCCACGACATCCCACCAAAATCAGGCCAAAAACACTGCATTTCATCACTCACCTTATACATGTATCCCTCTTTTAGAAGCCTCATGGATTGATGACACCACATTTTGATTCAATGTACCTAATAACACAAACAATGCATCTCCGTCTACCTTGCAATATTTCGTGGCCCATTCTCACTAATGGGCTTTAATTATGTCCAAATTAACCTCATTTCTCAGCCCTAATCATCTTTATCCAAGGCCAAGCCCCTATGATTTTATATTGAATTTTTAGCAATTAATTATCCCTTAATGGTCTAAAAACTATAACTTAATCTAGAGATCAAATCTTGCTAAATCTTTTTAACCATAGCTTCTACATAATTTAATAGAGCTGTGGTCAAAAATTACATAATTTTTGGTGGACTTTAGAGGGTTTTCCAACTCACCCGATCATTTATTGGTTTCTCGGAAAAACCGGTTATTAATGAAAATTCACAAGAATTTCCAAAAATAATTCTAATGAATTCCTTAGTAAGATAATTCATTTTAGTAGTGATAAAAATACCATTACATTTAATAACAATATTATTACCAAGTTCCGAGATTGGGGTATTACACTAATGAAAAACTCCGGATAGGATTCTCTAAAATTTGATTCATCCTCCCATGTGATGGTCACACGATTCTGATTTCCCCATAAGACTTGGATTTGCAGAATCTCTCGATTCTTGAGTTTTTGGATGCGTCTCTCTCCGATGTGAATGGGTTCTACGGTGTAGGTAAGGTTTGACTGAAGATCTTCTATTTTCTCCGTTTCCACATCCCTTGGGTCACGAATGAATTTTTGTAGCATAGACACGTGGAACACGGGGTGAATCCGCATGTCTGACGGTAAATCCAATATGTAAGCAACTTCTCCAACCTTACCGATTACTTGGTATGGTCCGATGTAGCGAACTGCTAGCTTTCCAACTTTGTCGAACGGTTCCCCTCTTCTTTGAGAAGAAACCCTCAAATAAACCCAATCTCCAACTTCAAAGTTAACTTCTTGCCTTGGTTGGTCTGCAAATTTCTTCTGCTGGTCTTGATCTTTTTTCATGTTGGCTCGAATCATTTGTAAATTGCTGGTCGTCTCATCAACGATCTTGGTTCCAAAGACTTCTCGCTCCCGATCTCGGCCCAACATAGGGGAGTTCTACACGGTCGCCCATATAGAGCTTCATATGGGGACATTCCAATACCGGAATGGTAGTTGTTGTTATACGAGAACTCCAATAATGGTAAGTGCTTTTCCCAGTTGTCGGACCAATCGAGTGCACACATTCGCAACATGTCCTCTATGGTTCGGATAGTCATTTCGGTTTGGCTGTTGGTTTTTGGATGATAATCAGCAATGATACGTAGCTCCGTTCCCAAAGCTTCTTGTAATGACCTCCAAAAGATGGAGGTAAAACGTGGATTCTGATCTGATACGATATCCACTGGAACTCCATGAAGACGAATGATTTGGTCGAAATATAGCTCAGCCAAAGCTTCCACCTTATTTGTATCTTTTATCGAAATCAGATGCACCACCTTAGTCAGACGGTCAATAATTACCCAAATTGCGTTGTTTGCTCTTCTTTTTGTTGTTGGCATTCCAGTTATAAAATCCATTGATATGGAATCCCATTTCCACTGAGGAGTGTGTAAACTCTGAAGTAGACCACCGGGTACTTGATGCTCCACTTTGATCTGCTGACAAGTCGGGCATTGAGCTACCCATCGAGCTACGGACTTCTTCATTCCCGGACAATGGTAATACCTCCTCATGTGTTTGTACATCTTTGAACTCCTGGGGTGGATACTAAGCAAAGAATGATGCGCTGCTTCCAAAATTTCTTCTCGCAAATCATGACCTTCTGGTACTGTGATCCTTCCCCTGAGCAATAATGTACCATCATTGGCAAGATGATAACCACTCTGGTTTGGTCCATCTCAATTTTTGACTTCTTCAATGACTTTTAAAATCTTCTCATCTCTTTGATGCTCTTCTCGGATTCAAAGAACTTGATTCACTTG
The DNA here is from genome assembly GCA_030180135.1 of Orychophragmus violaceus. Classification (NCBI taxonomy): domain Eukaryota; kingdom Viridiplantae; phylum Streptophyta; class Magnoliopsida; order Brassicales; family Brassicaceae; genus Orychophragmus; species Orychophragmus violaceus. The sequence continues at coordinate 68,008,099 of CM058239.1, forward strand.
CCTTACAGCTTGTAAGCTTAATGGATCATTTGCTTCCCCTTCCATTCCAGCCAAATTCACCGACTTGAGTTCTTTGGTTAGGGTTTCGAGCTCCCTTTCGATGCTAGCCTTGGTTTTCCACCGGATAAGTGCATCTGCAACCACATTAGCTTTTCCAGGGTGATACTTGATTTTGATATCATAATCCGCAATGAATTATATCCACCTCCGCTGCCTTAGATTAAGATCCGGTTGCGTGAACAAGTATTTAAGACTTTGATGGTTCGTAAATACTTCTATGCTTTCGACATAAAGGTCGGATCTCCAAATCCAGAATGCGAACACAACCGCCGCCATTTCCAAGTCGTGCGTTCAATAGTTATCTTCGTGCTTCCTTAACTGACGAGATGCATAAGCGATGACTTTTCCTTCTTGCATTAAGACACACCCCAAACCAACTCGCGATGCATCGGTATACAATGTATAGGGTTTCCCGGATTTTGGCAACGCCAAAACTGGTGCTGAAGTCAAAGAAGTCTTTAACTTAGCAAAAGCGTCTTCTGTGTCCTTACTCCAAATAAAGGTAACTCCTTTCCCTGTTAGTTTCGTTAAAGGATTTGCGATTGATGAAAATCCACGGACGAACTTCCGATAATACCCTACCAAGCCAAGAAAACTCCAAACTTCCATCACAAAGGTAAGTCGAGACAATAATGAGTATTTTCATGAGCTTCTTAATTTGGGATATTTCTCTTTTGTCGTGACAATAATGAGTATTTTGCTTCAGAGTTTAGGTTTTAGTTTGCTTATTTTTTTGCTCTTCTTTGTTTAGGCATGTAAAGAGATTGTTGTTGTCATGTATTCGTGATCCAAATCTCGGTGTCTTCTTCGAACCAAAGGTACTTTTTCGCTTACACTAAACCAAATTCAGCTTCTTAACACCTCTTTAAAAAAGTGTTGAAACTTTGATCTTCCTTCAGTGGTTGTATTATGAAGCAGTAGAAGAAGTCCTTGAGAATGACTATATGACTTGGTAATGGTAAGTTAATAATTTCTTTCTTATGATTTTAATTGGATCTGCATGATTTCTTAACTTCTCTTGTTTATGAAATATACATTTCCTTGTAAATTAATTTCGGAAAAATAGTTGTTTGTTTTGTTTCAATGATGATTATTTGAATGGATGGAAAGGTGAAAATTTAGATGAGTTGGGTGAAATAATGAAACAGTTTTATTGATGTGTTTGTAGTGCATTGATTTGGTTCCTGGAGCCAGGGAAAAGAGACTGAGAGTGAAGGGACCAGTGAGAATGCTTTGGAGTCATTGTGGCAGAGGCATGCAACAACGGTTAGAGAAGGAGAACAGAACAATGATGTTTGGTATACACTTATGTCTTCCTAAAGTCTTGTTTTATACCTCTTGTATAGAATTCTATTATTATAGATAAGTGACACTTTTTGGGTTAATTGTGTTATTTGGCTCTATAATGTAGTTTTACAGTTATGTAACTTCTTATAATTTATGAAAGATGTTTAGGATCAAATATAAAATTTAAAATTATAATTAATTAATAATTTGTAAAAAAAAAACAGGATTCAAAACAATTGAATAATCGCACTTAAAATATATATATATAGCACGAATATTGAGCTATAATAAAATATATTACAGCACGGATAATATGTTAAAGTACACCCAATAATAGCAAGAGGAAAACATCTCTATCATAGATGCAAGATATTATAGCACGGACGAAAATACTATCACATATGACTGACATATTATAGTTGGGGAGGAAGACATAGTCATTTGAAAAGCGCTATCTATGACATATAGTAGCATTTTTAGCGATAACAATGTCTATTTTCTTGTAGTGAAAAGATCCACAACTGGTTATTGCACATTAATTGGAAGCAATCTAGTCTTTTGGAATAGCAAGAAGCAGAAGGTGATCTCACATTCAAGTGTTGAAGCTGAATATAGAGCCATGAGGAAGTTCACCAATGAGCTCACTTGAGTCAATGCTCTTCTCAAGGACTTGGGCATTGACTTACTATATCCAATCACCATGCATTGTGACAACCAAGCAGCCATCCATATTGCATCCAACTCGGTGTTCCATGAGAGGACAATGTACACCAAAGTGGACTGTAATAAGGTAAGCCAGACGGTGGAACAAAGAGTGATCCTTTCTTGGTATACAAGAAGCTTAGATCAATTAGTTTACATCTTTGCCAGCCAGCTTAAAATTTTGTGAGTTCATTCATTCAAATCTTGTACTCATTATAGACCTATCTCATCCATGATTACCTAGACCATGAATTTTATACTCTTTTCCCTTAATATGGTTTTGTCTTATGAGGTTTTCCATAAAGTTTTTAATGAGGTAGATTTGCATGGTTCCAAACTTAACCATCAATTTCCATATGGTTAAACTTGAAGGGGAGTGTTAAGCCACATGTAGCATGTCCATTGTTGAATATTGATCAAGCCCATTATACAAGACTGCTGCACAATTGAAGCAATAGACCATAAGTAAAATAAGGAAGCTGCTTATGACTTGTATAGAGCCATTGAAGTCCGAAAAGAAGTGGAGTCACATGTAATCTTAAGGATTCAAATCACAGACATATCACTTTCAGTCTTGGGCAAGAAAAGCTTCTCTCCTCTTGTCCATTTTCCTTCTAGATTTGTGTTAGGATGGTTTATATTATATGTGATCTCTCTATGCTAAGAATTTTAACAACATTGTTTCATAACTAATCTAAGAAATCACTTTCTCGTTCTTTCATTCTCTCATTCTGGAAACTCTATCTCCCTCACTTATACTCAATCCGCAAAACTCACAATAATTTGTTTTCTCATATCAAGATATGCCCTAACCTATAGATCTATGTTTCTCCTCCCTTTAGTTGAATCCATACGTCAATCTTCTTGGAATCACACTTCATAATATCTCTGTCAGTTTAGGCCCTCTTTTGTGACAAATACCTCTTCACTTTCTAATAAATCTCAACTTCTCCTCTATGCTGCATTCTCCAAGCTTCGTCTCTCTTTGGTGTGAATCTCCAAGTCGATTCGGCGTGCCTCCTCATCCATGATGGACCCTCCAAACCCACTAGATACACATGATATACCACACTATTATGAGTGTGATAGATATATTGTTGAGCAGGCCCATTTTTGTTAATTAACTTGTATAGTTCGTTAGTATAAATACACTTTGTACAGAATTAGTTACAATCTACACATTAATGAAATTACTTTTCTTCATCACTTTCTCTCACTCTTGCTTCCTCTAGCTCGAGTTATCCATTCTTCCTGGCGATCATGATATGGTATATGAGCCAAGGAATCATTGATAATGAGTGCTCCGATATCAGAAATTGTGTTCATCGCTCTTTAATTCGTTCTCCATTTCATCGAATCGATTTCTTTCTTCATCGTTTTCTGTCTCGCTCCATTCTTGCTTGATGAGTGTTTTTTTTCTCGATTTCCTGCATCTATGGAACTCGAATTCTTCTTTCTTTCTTCGTAATTCGAGCTTCTTTCTTCAAATCAAATCATCTTTTCGGTTATGGCTCCATCTACGACCTCGCAATCTTCTATTCTGGTGTTGTTGACTCACTCCGATACGACTCGCATCAACTCAGTCAATCAATACAACAATCTGTATTTCTTTCATAATGCGGACCACGCTGGTCTTCAGCTTGTGACAGATCGCATAACAACTGGAGCAGACTTTCATTCTTGGTGTCGCTCCGTTCAAATGGCACTTAATGTTTGGAACAAACTCGGATTTATCAATGGTACCATTCCTAAACCTTTTGATGATCATCCTGATTCCGGTTCATGGTCAAGATGCAATGATGTGGTTGTTACATGGTTGGTGAATTATGTTAGTAAAAAGATAGGCCAAAGTCTTCTGTTCATTTCAACTGCTGAGGGTATGTGGAAAAATATCTTGAGTAGATTTAAGCAAAGTGATGCCCCTTGAGAGTATGAGATTGAACAAAGATAAGGCTCGCTTCAGCAAGGATCAATGGGCATTAGTCAATACTATACTGAGTTGATCACTCTTTGGGAGGAATACAAATTATGTTGTGTTGCCTCTATGTAGTTGCGGAAAATGTGAATGTGGTATTGATGTTTTTTTGGGAGAAATTTCAGGAGCAGAGTAGGTTACTAAGTTTCTTATGGGGCTTAATGATGGCTATGAGCAAACAAGAAGATATATACTCATGCTTAAGCCTCTTCCCAATATGGAGGAAGCTTATCACATTATTGCTCAAGATGAGCGTTAAAAGATAATCAAACCACCACTCAAGAATGATTCGGCTATCTTTTATAGTCCCAACAATTATCAAAATCAAGGTCATCAATACAATGAAAGTGATCAAGCATTTGTCTCAGCTTATAACACGCATAGAGGAAAACAAAGACCATTATGTACTCATTGTGGTCTTCTTGGCCATATTGTTAACAAGTGTTATCAAATTTATGATTATCCACCTGGATATCGTATTCCTCCATCCTTTGGTTCTCCTGCTTATCTTGTTTTTTGAAATCAACCACGTCCTCAATCTCAACAAATGGCTAGAGGTCAACAATTTCATTTAGGAAAATAACCATCTCTGCCTTTGCAAAATCCTTACAGCAACTAATCTCCAATGTCTCATAATCCATAGAGACCTCCTTTGGTTGCTAATATCATGACTGATTCTCATCAGGAGTATGGTCAAGGAAAAATGATGCAGAACCAATACAATGATCAACATCAGACGATGGATCAAATTCAACCATCCAATGATCATCTGATTCATCAAATCAGATCTCAATTCCAACTTCAAAAGGATGCATCTCCTTCCCCTTCCACCATTACTAATCACGGTATAATGGCGTGTCAATCCACTGCTTATACAGTTTCTCCTCTCTCCTCAAGTTTTTGTATTCAGAACAACCGCCTTACTTTTCAGCACCAATCTTTTTCATCTCTTACTACAAATTTACTCTCCGGTGCTTGGATAATTGATAGTGGTGCCACTAGCCATGTATGTTCAGATTTGTCATTATTCTCTGACACTAGATCAGTGTCTCACACTACAGTTTCACTTCCAAATGGTGCTAGGGTTGACATTAACATACTAGGAACTGTGCATCATTCACATTCATTAAGATTGTTTGATGTTATGTTTGTTCCATGTTTTCATTTCAATCTCATTAGTGTTTCTACTTTTCTTCATCATAGCATTGCATCCACTTATTTCTATCCTGATTTTTGCATACTTCAAGACATTACTCAGGCCTTGATGACTGGTAAAGTCAAGTTACTTCACAAGTTATACATTCTTGATCTAACTGCCTTTACTTCTGTTTCAACCAATTTTTGTGCTTCCATGCTCATTGATGGAGATCTCTGGCATCATCATTTAGGTCATCCTTCCATAGATAAACATAGTCAACAGTCGTCTCAATTGTATTTGTCCAAGTCTAGTTTACATAAAGATGTCCCATGTTAAGTTTGTCCACTAGCTAAACAAAACGTCTACATTTTGTATCGCACAATAATATGAGTGCAGAATCATTTGCTTTAATCCACTTAGATATTTGGGGTCCCATTAAACAAGAGTATGTAGAAGGTTATCGTTTCTTTCTCAACATTGTTGATGATTGTACTCGTGTCACATGGATTTACTTGATGAAATATAGGAGTGATGTTCAGGAAAATTTCCCATCTTTTGTTACTCTTATTGAAACTCAATTTAACACAACGATCAAGTCCATTCGTTCTGACAATTCTCATGAGTTGTGCTTTACTGAGTTTTTAAAATAAAAAGGCATGTTTCATTACTACTCATGTGTTGCACTCTTCAACAGAAATCTATTGTAGAGCGTAAGCATCAACATCTCTTAAATGTAGCTCATTCCTTGATGTTTCCAATCCAAGATTCCTCTTATATACTGGTCTGACTGTGTTTCTACAGCTGCTTTCCTGATCAATCGCATGCCTTCACATGTTTTAGGTAGCAAGTCACCTTATCAAAAACTTACTTATAAGGAACCTAATTATAATTTCTTATGCACTTTTGGTTGTCTTTGCTATGTGTATACTCTTCCTAAGTTTACAACTAAGTTTTCTCCTCGTGCTCGTGCTTGTTCTTTTATTGGTTATCCAGTTGGTTATAAAGGCTATAAAGTGTTAAACTTGGACACAAATCAGGTTACCATCTCTCGTGATTCATGAAAAGATTTTCCTTTTTAAAGATCTTTTTCATATCAAACGGATTTCTTTCATTCCTATGTATTACCTTCACCAGTCTATTTATCTACTGTGCATGCATCTATCCTTGTTTCTACATCATCATCATCATCTAGTCATTCACATTCACCATTTGCATCTGCATCTCCTCTACCTGCATCTCTTCCGCCTGCATCTTCTAGTCATGCACATATATCTTTAGAAACTGGTGTAGATACAGATTTGGTGTCTCATAATAATGATGGACCTAAGCGTGTAGCTAAGGTACCTGGTTATCTGACGGAGTACCATTGTTACTTGACCTAAACACCTCACTTTACCAATCCACCTAAACATACCACTCATTGCCCTCTTTCCAATGCCCTTACCTATGACAACCTTTCTTCCCACTACAAAGAAATAATCCTTGCTTACACTTCTGTAACTGAACATAAATAGTTTCAACAAGCTATGAAATCCTCTCAATGGAATGGTGAAATGGAAGTGCAACTTCATGCTTTTGAGGATACAGATACTTGGAATGTTGTGACTTTACCAGAAGGGAAGAACGTTGTTGGCTGAAAATGGGTATACAAAATAAAGCAAAATGATGATGGCTCCATTGAACATTACAAATCTCGCCTTGTTGAGAAAGGTTTCACCAAACAGCCTGGTGTTGATTATATAGACACCTTCTCTCAGGTAGCCAAGCTTTTTACAGTTAAGCTTCTCCTTAATCTTGATGTTGTGCAGAATTGGTTTATCACTCAAATGGATGTAACTAAAGCCTTTCTTCATGGTTCTCTGGATGAAGAAGTTTACATGAGTCTTCCTCTTGGCTACACTCCTCATGGTGGTATTATGAGTGTGATAGACATATGGTATAGCATAACCATTTTTGTTATGGGATTTTCGGCAAAACTAACACTTTTTGGCGTAGCATTTAGAAAAGTAACACTTTGTGTTTGAATTTAATCCGGTGACACTTATTCACTATTAGAAAAAGTGAAACGCGATTTTGCCCCTAGGAGTGTGAGACACAGCCCATTCCAGCGCGTGTGTCGTATGGTCGAAGGGCAATCACGTGACTATCACCTCCAAGCGTGGCGCGTGAGGCAATAGCAACTGACATGATGTTGATTTTATTTATATTATTATTTCCCGCCAATCACTTAGCATTTAATGCTAATTAGGTTTACTTAGTCTATTTAATTAATAGAATCTGAGTTAACTTTCAGAACTTATCTCACTTCACCACAGATCTTGGTCATAAATCCGATTGGTTGTTGTTGAAGACAGTAGTGTGGAATTAAATTCAGTGGTTTTGTGGTTTATTTTCGTTTGAGATCTGCATTAATGGCGGAGGTAAGAATTAATCATTTTTGATTTTACCGTCTGTAAATCTTTATGTCTATGAAACAAATAAATTCCTCGGTGAATCTGTCGGATTGTAAGTATGAACGTATATTTGTGGTTACTGTTCATATGAACGTCGTCAACGACGTGAACCGATAATTTTGCGTTACCTCCAAACTTTGGATCTGTCTCTGACTCGTTATTCGCTATTTTGGGTGTATGACCTCTCTGTATCTTTGTTTTCATTTCTTCTGATGAACATACGATACCGTCCGGAACAGAGTTCTGACCAGATTTCGTTTTTACTCTGAGTTTGAATTTTATAGAGGTTCACAAATTTAATTTTTAATGAACATTCATTAGTGTTAAGACATGTTTTTTTGCTAGTAAGACATGTGTTTTTGCTTACAACAAGACATGTTTTATATATTTTCATCAGGTGCACCGCGATCCTGTTTACGTGGTGGCCGGGAAGTGGAATCGTGCGAACAACGGAGAATGGGAATTCAGCATTGATTACCGGGCTTACGGGAGGTGCATAACCTTACACAGCGATGATACACCTGAATCATACAAGTCTATGGTGTTGAAGGAGTTCGAGGCTGAACATAGAACAAGCTGCAAGCTGACGTATGTGGCGCCGGCGACGATGTGTTCAATTGCATCGTCGAAGATGCCGCCAATATGTATTGGGAGCGGAGATGGACTGGAGACTTTCAAACTTATTAGAAGAAAAAACGAGGGGGTTAGTTTATATGCTGAGTTTGGTGAGGGTGGTAGAAGCAGTATGTTTAAAGAAGCAAAACAATGTGGTTTGGACATACCTCCGAAACTTAGTCAAAGTGGTGGTAGCGTGGTGTTGAAAAGGAGTAAAAAGGCAGGGGGAAAGAGTTGATGATGTATCGTTGAAAGCTCGTCAAAGCGCTGGCAGGTGTTCTTTCCAGGACTTGCTTTTAAGCCAAAGCGCGAGTAATGTGTTTGGAGCAGATTGCTCAGACGGCGGTGGAACAATTTCAGGAAGCATTGGGGCATTTGTTGCGAGACAGGCATATTCGATTGCTGAAGCTTTTGAAGCCGCGGAGGATGTTGTCTTTCCGACTGTCGATACATTTGTGAGAGAAACACAAAACTTTGATGGCCTTGATTCTAATGGCGAGGACGAAGAAAACGAAGCCATTATATCTTTGAATGGTATGGACCAGGATTTGGATACCATTATGCCAACGGTAAGCGAGGAGTCGTCGGGTAACGAAGATGGGACAGACAGCGACGATGATCATGAAGAGAAATCTTCTGAACAGACACCTTCTGGACAAGCATCTCCTGCACAGAATCCGAGTGGACAGACATCTGCTGAACTGACACCTACTGGACAGACATCTACTGAGCAGACACCTACTGAAAAGACAACTGCTGAACAGACAATTGCTGATGCAGATACTGGAGGAGAGTATATTGTTTCGATCTAACTCAGTGGACACATCAGCTTAACCGAGCGTTCGAAGATGTTGAAGAACCGGGTGACGAGCAACATGAATTGGTGTCTTCTTTAACTCTGAACACAATGGAGCCCACACCTTCGGGTAGTATGCTGTTGAGCCTGCAGAACATATATGAGGATATCCGCGATCAAGCTACCATGTTTGCGCAAGATGCTCTACCTATATTTGACGACTCGATAAAAGGTGGGAAAGACCTCGGTGAAATTGATATAATAGCGGAAGATGATGGTATATACGTGGGGCGGTTGTTCAAAACCAAGAAGGATTTACAGGTAACCATGTGTGTATATGCCATTAAGAGGCTGTTTCACTTCCGTACTCCGCGGTCCACACCACAGAAGATAGTAATGCAATGTGTCGACCCTAGATGTGATTGGAGGGTTTATGCTATAGTTGTGCCCTATTCTTCTTATTTTGAGATAAGGAAAGTAGCATTGCACCACTATTGCGACATTAAGTCGAGAACCGAGAACAGCAAGCATGCTAATGCACGTGTTATAGCAGAGCTGTTGAAGAAAAAGTATGGGAATGGAAAAACTGGACCTAGGCCGAGAGACTTGCCTTTAATGCTGATGGAGGAGTTGTCAATCACTGTGTCGTACTGGAAAGCGTGGAGAGCCCGAGAGTTGGCTATTGAGGCAGTCCACGGATCAGCAGAGGGCAGCTACAGGTTACTTCCGGCGTATTTTTATCTGATGCGCAAAGCAAATCCAGGGACTGTTTACAATCTGCATTGCGTTGACTACGAAGAAAATGGTAAGATGGTGAAGCGGTTTGAAAGTCTCTTTTTCTCGTTTGGTGCCTCCGTTGAAGGTATTCCATGGCTACGGAACGTTATAGTTGTTGACGGGACCCAACTGTGGGGTAAATACAGAGGGTGCATGATAACCGCGAGTTTCCAGGACGGGAACTTTCAGATTTTTCCCATTGCCTTTGCCATTGTTGACGGTGAGAACCATGAATCTTGGGAGTGGTTCATGCGCAACTTGGTAGAAATTGTCCCAGATTCCACCGATCTGGTCATTGTCTCTGACCGTCATTCAGGTATTTTTAATGCAATTGAGCATGTCTACCCCTTGGCCAACCACGGAGCTTGCGTTGTACACTTGGAACGCAATGTAGGCCAAAAGTTCAAGGTAAAGGGTTTAGGGGATCTAGTTTCGAATGCTGCTCGGGCATATAGGAACGGCCACTTCCTCGGTGCAATGAATGAGATAAGACTTCGCAGTGCTAAGTGTGTGGAATGGTTAGAGGGTATAGGGTTTGAGCACTGGACCCGTGTCCATGGTAAGGGAGAACGGTATAATCTGATGAGTAGTAACATTGCGGAGTCCTTGAATGATGTGCTCGCGAAAGGCAAAGATTTTCCAATTACTTCCACCGTTGAGTTCATACGGACAATGCTGATGCGGTGGTTTTGCCTCAGATAAAATGTGGCTGCGAAGAGTCACTCGATAGTCACCCCGGACGTGGATAAGTTGCTGTTTACGTTGGCAGAGGATTCTACAAAATTGGTAGTTACTCAAGCGTCACCGTGGAGTGTGCAAGTTACCTCCCTCACCGATCGGCGGTACCATGTTGCCTTTAACACTGGTGAATGCACATGGAAGGTTTATGACAAGCTAAAGCTACCTTGCTGCCACGCAATTGCCGCAGCGAAATTTATGGGAATAAACCCTGCATTTGTGTCATAAATGGTATGGTTTAGAAGCATGGAAGCGCGCTTATGCGGGTAGCGTACTTCCCGTACCTAACTCAGCTGAAGATGATGAGTATGTGCCGGAGGAGCTGAAAAATATGGACCTGCATCCACCGCGTACTAGGAGACCCCCTGGAAGGCCACCAACTAAGAGAAAGAGTTCTTTCTTCGAACTCTTTGTAAGTTGTTATGCTTACTTGAAATAGGTCTAAACAGAACCTTTGACTATGACGGTTGTTGTGTATTTTTGCAGGGTGGTACGGGGCCCACCAAGAAGAAGACTGCAAATAAATGTGGAAGATGTCGCCAGCCCGGACATAACCGGACCAACTGTAAGAACCCCATCTAATATGGCGGGGGAATAGTAAGAATGAACGTTCACGATTTTAGTATGTTCGTACATTAGTCGGTTCTGCACGTTCACCGTTTTTGGTATGCACGTACGTACGTCTGTTATAGATATGTATGCATTTCGGGGGCTTTTAAAATGGTCGTGCATCTTTTTGATACGGTGCATTCGACGACTAAGGATGTATTATACTATTGCGACGCCTATGTACACGCTATATTGTATTGCGGAATATTTTGTAATGAACGTTCATGTTGTGTTTAATGTATGTTCATGCTGTTACTAAGTACATTCAAATGTCGATATGGACGTTCATAGTTAATTATGAACGTTCGTACGTTAGGTACGCTTACCTTTTGTGAACTTACCCAAAAAAATTATGAACGTTCATAATTTAACATCATATGTATAAAATATTGCCTAGCATGTGTAAACGCTCGCCGGAGTATTTCGGACGGAAGGTTCATGTTGTGTTTATGTACGTTAAGTGTGTTAATAAGTACCTTCATATCTCGCTATCGACGTTCATAGTTATGTATGAACGTTCATAATTTAACATAATGTGTGTATGCATAGCACGACTATTGCTGATTTATACATTTTACCACGTAAGGCAACACGTATACCTTCCAGCAGGAAGGCTGTTGGATTTCCAGCGAGGAGGCACCTACCACATGTATTATGTTAATAAGAAATCAAGTAAAGAAGAATTTTGACAGTTCACTCGTCAATACCTTGACTAGACATACCACCAACTAATAATTATCTGGCTTAAACCAGGGTGACTGTCTTTTTTACGCCAAGATAAAGTCGTGTAAACAGCCCATTTAATTGGAGTAGATGAATAAAATAAATATTGATAAGACATAAATCCACATAAATTTTTTGCTTAATGGTAACTTGTTAGACCATTCACAATATCCTACTTGATTTTGAAATTCAACTGCTGAAAGGCTACGATAAGGTAGCTGAATTAGTTTAGGGTTTTCTTATGTGGATTCAACTTAGTTGAACTCAATCACCGTGTTGAATTAAAAAAAATAAAAAAGGGTACGACCAAATATTAACCTTTTTCATGTATGTTTAATCTAAAACTATCATAAGGTGATGTGTCCGTTAAAACAGAATTTCAAATGCCACGTGGAAAAACCAGGGTTCGCGCATTTTCGAATCTCTAAAATTGTATTATCATTTACGAGATTCAACAGCTGCTTTTAAATCGGCGCGACTTGTCACTGAACAATTGTCATTGAATCTGTGAGACTAGTCATTGAAAAGGGGTATCGATATGGGTGAGATGTCATTAAAAGCTGCGTTGATACTTTTTAGGTGTCACGAGAAGATGTAAAGTTTTACTGTTCAGTGAGAGGTTGCATCGGTTCGGTGATTTGACCGTTCACGCCCAAAAACTCTTTTGTGTCTATAAATATATCCCCCAAGTTAGTGAGGAAAAATTCATTATCATTCGCCTTCTTTTTGCTTTCCATTATCTTCAACTTAAGGTAAGAACGTATCATATATATTTATGCAAAATTCTTTTGAATTTCTGGTGTTCCTGTGGATTTGACCAGTTTAGTGACACACGTTTTTAAAGGTATCATGTCGACATTTCAAAGAGCCGTGAAGAGGGAAATGAAGAGTTTGGAGAAGAATCCACTTCCTTTTGCTAGCATGGGTCCGTTTGAAGGCGATATCAACAACTGCGAAGGCATAATGATGGGTCCTCAAAATTCCCCCTACTCTGGTGGCGTCTTCAAGTTTTGTCTTTGGTTTCCTTTTGAATATCCTTTTAAACCACCAAGGTTCTATTTCAAGACTAAGATATATCATCCAAACATCGATGCCAATGGGTACGTTTTACTACCCAAGTTAATTTCAAGGAACGAGTGGACCTTGTTGGATACCGTTCCTCAACTTCTGGAAACAATCTTTAATTTGCTGAAAGAACCAAAAGTCGGAGAAGGAGATCTTGTTGTTGACGAAATAGCCGACGTTTACATTTCTGACAATGTTGTCTTCCAGTCACTTGCGGAGTCGTTGACTAAGGAGCACGCCGGATGCTGAAGCCTTACATCACCTTCTTAATATCTATGTTTTGTTGCTTGTTTTATATTTTAGACGTAACCTTTGTACTTTCTGTTTGATGGATATTTTATGTTTTTACATTCTCGCCTCTTTCTCTCGCTATTAAATCGAAAGCAATTTAAAATTTGAACATTGTACGTTTATATAGTAAATTTGTCATGAACGTTCATGGACGACCGTTGAACGTTCACATAAGTGAATGCAAAGTAAAGTGTGTACACATTAGTAAAAGATAGAGTGTGGGCGCGAACATTTTATTAGGAAATAACTTTTTTACACATGACTTTGAGACATTCAACGATCACACATAAAGACTAGAATTAACTAACAGGTCCCAATAGTTTCGTGGGAACTTTGTATTTTAGTAATGAACGTTTGCAAATTTGTAATGAACGTTCACATAAGTCAATGCAATGTAAAGTGTTGAACGTTCACATACGTTTCATGTTCGTCTGTTGAACGTTCACATAAGTCAATGCAAAGTAAAGTTTATACACATTAGTAGAAAATAGAGTCTGAGCGCGAACATTTCATTAGGAAATTATTTTATAGCAAAGGACATTGAGATATCCAACGATCACCCTTAAAGACTAGAATTAACTAACAGGTCCCAATAGTTTCGTGGGAACTTTGTATTTTAGTAGTGAACGTTTGCAAATTTGTAATGAACGTTCATGTTCGTCTGTTGAACGTTCACATAAGTCAATGCAAAGTAAGGTGTATACACATTAGTAGAAGATAGAGTCTGAGCGCGAACATTTCATTAAGAAATTAGTTTATAACAAAGGACATTGAGATATTCAACGATCACACCTAAAAAGTAGAAAATTATCCGCTATCATTTTGCAAAAATAAGCAACTTTCAAAATCCAGAAACACGTATCGCACATGTCGTCCCCCTTCGGCTTCTCCCACCATAGCTGACTCGGATCTAGTTCCGAACAGCTGCACTCGGTTATCAAATAAGGATTGTTTAAGTCACGTCTGGCAATTAACCAATCGGGGATCACCCTATCCCACCCATTCCCAATTATGTTTGGCAGCTTACTTCGAAGTTGATTTGCGCGTTCTCGGGTGAGTACATACTTACCGAGATCTACTTCTTCCCAGTCGTCTTTGAACAAGAAGGTAATCATTCCGTGGATATACTCGGAAATGATGCATCCTCTCCCAGCAGCAACCATGATCTGCCCTATTCCTTCAGCCCTCTTGTTCTCGAAGACCATGTTTGAGACTCCCTTGAGTCTTATTGCGTGTATGTTACCTGCGTCGTAGCACCTCTCATGGAATTTTGTCCAGTCGAAGTGGGGAGCCCAAACCCAGTGACTCATCTTCTTCAGATTAATGGACGCATAGAACTCATCTGTTAGGGACAAGTCATTCAACTTAGTGCACGCAATCCTCGAGTGTCGGAGATCCTGCACGTCGTTTTCGCAGACTAGAACCAGAACCCTCCTTACTAGATCTTCCGGCAATCCCAGCAAGTTGAACGGTGTAGCTGATGCCTCCCTCTGCCTCTTTGTCACCGACCGTGTTTCGTAGGGCGGTTCATTTACTCGTTTCCAGGACCAGTATGCATGAAGATTAGGCATTTTAGCTTACTTTTAGGTGTCGCTATGGAATCAGGGGTGGTTTCTTTGAGTAATCTGCGAGAAGGTGTTCTGAAATTTTTTGTGCTACGCCAGCCTATCTACATATAGATAATGCGAGTAGATATATATAGAGACACATAGATATGAAGCTAATGGCTAATTAATAACTTGCCTTTCCAGAATCGCGACGATTCGCCTGTCCCAACATATAACCGTTACAGCTTCTTTAAGCGACGCTTGATAAACCCAATAAATGTCTCTTTAATTTTTACCCTCTAAACGAGATTGTTGGATCCTTTTCACATACGCGACTCTTCGTTACACTGGTCCAATACTTGCAACTTGTAGGCCTATATATTGTTGAGTAGATTGTTAAAGCAATGCTTATCCTTCCTAAACTCTCCCATCTAAGAAATATGGCCATACTTGATCTTCCAGAAGACATACTGATTACGATTTTGGTTCTCCTCATACACAACGATTTCAGAGATTTTAGAAGAGTTACATTAAACTGCGAGGCACTGTTTCAGTTGGCACAGACCCCTCCTTTCTACAAAACCGTTGATTTCTTCAACAACTACATTATCTTCTCTTACCATGAAATAGTCGAGGCATTTCACCAGGCTTTCTTGGACAACGACAACCCATCATGCCTACTGCTCAAAGGTATGTCCGAGTTAATATACAAAGATCGACGTGAAGCAGGGGAAGAATTGATAAAAAATCCGCCGAAAGTGGATGGGAGACTGGTATCTACGCCTGGTCCATGATGGTCTGAATCATGTACGGTGAAGAAGAGGTTGGGGATAGAGGGATAGCGCTGACTGGAGAATTTGCTCGAAGAATCCGTATGCAGATTGTTGCGCATGACCGGTTGGTCTGGGAGCAAAAACCGTCTGATTTTTTCCTTGAGAAGGAAGGATTTCTCGATATCGACAAAGTCCATAGATGTAACTGTGCCACCATGAATAGCTGGATCGGATGGTGGGTGGATGGCTGGAAGAACCCTGGTATGTGCGAGGAGTGTTTCTGGACTATAGAATCACTGGCGTTTTGCGAGATTGTCGTATAGTCGATATGAGACAATCACATAACACTAGGTAGTCATAACGCTTTGCTAGAAGCCACTTATGATCAATGAGTTGAGAACTCATTGCTAGTGTTATATGATCCTACAGGGTCACACACCTAATCAAACTGGACGTTAAAGACTAGGTTGATCATTAATGTAATGATCTAGTGAATGTACATTTGATATGCATTCGATATCAATATTATGGGGCAATGTCGATCGACACAAAGAGTGTGTCGATCGATGCAACTCGCGGATTACCAGATTAATTCGGTTTAATCGTTGGTTAATTCAGTTATGGTTTAAGTCGACATATATAAGATATATGGTCGACCTAAACTATTTTTTAACCTAATAGGCTGCCACCAGAACTTGAATAGAAACCTCTGAAGAGATTGGATCTCTATAGGCACTAGCATCCCTCCTGTTCAGTTCGTGTGCGTGTGGATACCAGTAGAGGCACAGCGTTTGAGGTGCTTCGCGATCTCGATTATCTGCAAATCTTCCGCTGCAAATCACCAGGTAAATCTGAGATCCCATAGATTCAATTATATGAACCTTAGATCCTAGGCTCGGAATTCAGACCAGGATTGCCTAATTGGATTAGGATCTGCTAGAAATTCCTTCAGTGGTATCAGAGCTTTAGGGTTCCATTGAATTTGTACCATGTTGATTAGATTGGTTGAATCTGGATCTCTGTATGAATGATACAAGCATGCTAAAACTCGTTTTGATCAAAGTAACCTAGTTTAAGGTTTTGTTCGAAAAACGTTTTAGGGTTTTTCGCATGGTGTCGATCGATGCCAATCCGGCATCGATCGACACAGGTCGAAAACCCGAACAAAATTTAGGGTTTTTCGCATGGTGTCGATCGATGCCAATCCGGCGTCGATCGACACAGGGCGAAAACCCAAATAAAACTTATGTTTCGCCTAGTGTCGATCGACACAAGAGTTGTGTCGGTCGACACAAACCTCGCGAGATTGATGAATCGGTTCAATTGGATTGACCGGTTATCGAGCTTGGTTAAAGATGGTTAAACGCTAAGAATGGTTTAATGCGATTGGGTTGGTATCGACCAATGCTAATGTAGCATCGATCGACACTGACCGGTACTCAGAACCGGATCAATTGGATTGATCGGTTATCGCAGATTGGTTTTGGTTAATCAGCATCGATCGACACTAAAGTAGTGTCGGTCGACACAAGATTCGATGGTTTAGGTTATGGAACCTGAAACCACAGAACCAAACCAAGACAAATCATTTAATTAGAAGAATTGAAACATAATAAAACTAAACGTTTTAAATAGTTCTATTCCTCAAACAAATATCAAGTGATACTTGATGTCTTTCCAATCTTGTCAACTGTCAAGACCCATTTAATTGTGCGATAGACTTGCAGTGCAAGATGTCCACAATTTCATGAGTAAGACAGAGGTAATCGTGTTGATGGATTTGCAATGCAAGACATCGACAATTACATGACTGAAGAGATTGGTTTATTTGACTGGGCCATCAAAATCGTTTTGGGCTCAGAGACATCAGGTGGATTGGGCATGAGATGTCAATCCACAACCAAGAGTTATATTGGATATAACTAGCAAAGTTGTTGCTTACCTAGATAGCTAAATTAGGGTGATAGCCAGTGGCTCACTCAAGTTTAGTGAAATATGGGTCTTGGATCATTATATTCATCAGAGGAAACAATGTTTGAATATAATGCGAGTTTTCTTAAAAGTTAAGACTTCTCATTTCTTGAACATCATAACTAAACCTTTTACCTTTCTTTGTTCTCAGCTATGACTAACACTCATAATAATTCTTTCTCCCTGCGATCCGTCCTTGAGAAGGACAAGTTAAATGGATCGAATTTTCTCGAATGGTATCGGAACTTGAGAATTGTTCTCAAGCAGGAGAAAAGGGACTATGTCCTGGAAACTGTTCTCCCTGAAAAACCGAGAGTCAATGCTCCACATGCAGAAAGGAGTGCTTGGGATAAGCACTCTAATGATGTGGTCGATGTGAATTGTCTCATGTTGGCTACCATGAACTCGGATTTGCAAAAGCAATACGAGAACGTGGAGTCGCCAGTGGAGATGATCACTAGCCTGAAAAGTATGTTTCAGGAGCAAGCACGAACTGAGAGGTACCAGACGGTTAAATCTCTCATTGAATGCAAGCTACCAAAGGACGGTCCAGTCAGTCCTCATGTCATTAAGATGATGGGTTATATTGATAACCTGGGGAAGCTGGATTGTCCCATTAGCCAAGAGTTGGCTACTGACATCATTCTGCAGTCACTGCCGTCAAGTTATGATCAGTTTGTTATGAACTATAACATGAACAACTTGATGAAGACGTTGACTGAACTGCATGGCATGCTCAAGACAGCTGAGCCTAACATCAAGAAGGGCACTCCAAATGTACTTATCGTACAAGGAGGTAAGAAGTTTAAGAAACTTGGCAAAGGTAAGGGAAAGAGCAAGGCCGTCCAGGTTGAGAACCAGGACGCGCCTGCGCCACCCCCTAAGCCCAAGCCTGGCCCATCTGTGACTGATAAGTGCCATTACTGTAAAGAGCTTGGACATTGGAAGAGAAACTGCAACAAATTCTTGGAAGAGAAGTCGAAGAAGAAGACTTTCGAGACTTCATCTTCAGGTATTTATGTTATAGAAGTAAATGTTACTACTTCTGGTTCTACTTCTTGGGTATTGGATACCGGTTGTGGTGCTCATATTTGTACAAATATGCAGGGCCTAAGCAACAGTAGGAAGTTGGAAAAGGGGCAAGTGGACCTACGCGTGGGGAATGGAGCAAGAGTTGCTGCATTAGCCGTAGGAACATATAACTTGTCTTTACCTTCTGGTTTGGTTTTAAAACTTAATAATTGCTACTATGTACCTGCTATAAGCAGAAATATTATTTCTATTCCTGTTTTGGACGTAGAAGGATATCAGTTTTCAATTAAGAATAAATGTTGTTCTTTTGATTACAATGATATATTTTATGGTAGCAGCCCATTAGAGAATGGGCTTTATGTTTTAAACCAAAGCACGCCAATCTATAACATTAACACCAAGAGATTCAAATCAAATGATACGAATCAGACTTTTCTTTGGCATTGTCGTTTGGGCCACATAAACGAGAAACGGATCCAAAAGCTCCATAGTGATGGGCTTCTGGGCTCATTTGATTATGAATCATGTGAGAAATGTGAATCTTGTTTACTGGGCAAAATGACTAAGGCCCCTTTCAACAAACAAAATGAAAGGGCCAGTGACCTATTGGGCCTTATACATACAGATGTGTGCGGCCCAATGAGCACAAGTGCCAGAGGAAATTTTCGATACTTCATTACCTTCATTGATGATTTCAGCAGGTATGGCTATGTCTATTTAATGAGACACAAGTCGGAATCATTTGAAAGGTTCAAAGAATTCCAAAATGAAGTACAGAATCAACTTGGCAAAAGTATTAAGGCTCTTCGATCAGATCGTGGAGGAGAATACTTAAGCCAAGAATTCAGTGATCATTTGAGAGATTGTGGAATTGTTTCACAACTCACTCCTCATGGAACACCACAATGGAATGGGGTGTCCGAGAGGAGGAATCGAACTTTATTAGATATGGTTCGATCAATGATGAGTCTCTCAACTCTTCCATTATCCTTTTGGGGATACGCTCTAGAAGCGTCTGCGTTTACACTAAATAGGGTTCCGTCAAAATCAGTTGCAAAGACACCACATGAGATGTGGACTGGAAATGTTCCGAGTTTGTCTTTCCTGAAGATTTGGGGTTGTGAAGCTTATGTTAAGCGATTAATTACAGATAAGCTCGAACCCAAATCTGATAAGTGCTACTTCGTTGGTTATCCTAAGGAAACCAAGGCATACTACTTTTACAACCAATCCGCGAATTACGAAGAAGCGATGATGAGCCCTGACTCCGAAAAGTGGCTGAAAGCCGCTGAATCCGAGATGGGATCCATGTCACAGAACCAAGTATGGACTTTGGTTGATTTACCCGATGGTGCAAGACCCATTGAGTGTAAATGGATTTTCAAGAAGAAAATTGATGTGGATGGAAATATTCAGATATATAAAGCAAGGCTGGTGGCAAAAGGTTTCAAACAAATTCATGGTATAGACTATGAAGAAACCTATTCACCTGTAGCCATGCTTAAATCCATTCGGATTCTCCTAGCAACAGCTGCTCATTATGATTATGAGATCTGGCAAATGGACGTGAAAACAGCTTTCCTTAATGGAATTCTGGAAGAGGATGTGTACATGACACAGCCCGAAGGTTTCATCGATCCTAATGCTGCTAGGAAAGTATGCAAGCTTCATCGATCCATTTATGGATTGAAGCAAGCATCTCGGAGCTGGAATCTTCGTTTTGATGAAGCAGTCAAAAAGTTTGATTTCATCAGGAACGAAGAAGAACCATGTGTTTACAAGAAGACTAGTGGGAGCGCAGTTGCATTTCTCGTGTTGTATGTAGATGACATACTTCTTCTCGGAAATGACATTCCGTTGTTACAGTCTGTTAAGACTTGGCTCGGAAGTTGTTTTTCAATGAAAGACATGGGAGAAGCCGTGTATATTCTTGGAATAAGAATCTATAGAGATAGATTAAACAAGTTGATTGGACTGTGTCAAGACACTTATATCGATAAAGTCTTACACAGGTTCAGAATGCAAGATTCCAAGAAGGGCTTCATACCAATGTCTTATGGCATAAGTCTCAGAAAGAAACAGTGTCCTGAAACACCTGTTGAGCGAGAACGCATGAGTCGGATTCCCTATGCCTCGGCGTTGGGATCCATCATGTATGCCATGCTCTGTACTCGTCCAGATGTTGCTTGTGCTTTAAGCATGACGAGTAGATACCAATCAGATCCTGGTGAAAGTCACTGGACAGCAGTCAACAATATTCTGAAGTATTTGAGAAATACTAAGGATAAATTCTTGGTGTACGGAGGAAGTGATGAGCTGGTAGTAAGTGGTTACACAGACGCAAGTTTTCAGACAGACAAAGATGATTTCCGATCGCAATCTGGTTACATCTTATGCCTGAATGGCGGTGCAGTCAGCTGGAAGAGTTCCAAGCAGGACACTGTAGCAGATTCCACAACTGAAGCTGAGTACCTCGCTGCTTCTGAAGCGGCAAAGGAGGCTGTTTGGATCAAGAAGTTCATTACTGAACTTGGTGTGATTCCTAGCATTTCTGAGCCGGTGGCTTTGTATTGTGACAACAATGGAGCCATTGCGCAAGCAAAGGAACCTAGATCACACCAGAAATCCAAACACATAGAAAGGAGATATCACCTTATCCGTGATATTGTGAATAGAGGAGATGTGAAGATCAGCAGAGTCCCGACGGATGAGAATGTAGCTGATCCACTGACCAAGCCCCTCCCAAGGCCTAAGCATGAGTTTCACACTGCTGCTGTAGGCATTAGATTTCTTAAGATATGATCTTGTTTTCAGTGGGAGTTATATTTGGTTTTAGTTATGACTTGATGTTCGTAAAACATAATTTGGTTATGTTATTTTAATGAAATTGTTTCAGCATTATTTAATTGTGTTAATTAAATATATTGTCCCAAAGTAATTTATGACATTTTATAGGTCATCAAGTATGTGACTTGATCATGAAACCCTATAAGCAATAAATGATATAAATTATAAATGGTCCCTGGTCAAGGTTGTTAAAATGGGACATTAACAACCACGTGAGACTAGTATGTGAGGTGACTGATGACTATGTTTCATGGAGTCATTAATAAGTGTATTAAAGTCAATCACATAGATATGTGTTAGAGAACACATGATCGGACTTGACCCGTTAAATGAGAACTCTACAAGATGTTATATGAGTGTCATAAGAGCTTCTCATAACAACTAAAGAGTATAGTCCTTAGACCTGAGTTCATCATGTTCTCTTACATATGGATTGGTCCGTCTTGACTTTTACAAACGTCAACCGTAACTGGTGATCATAAAGACACTGATTAGGCATTTCATGAAATATAAAAGAGACATGGATGGAACAAGATGGGATTTGTACCTCCTATATAACAGGAGTTAAATATCTCTGGTCCTATCGAAGATTTGATACTGGAAATGCGTGGCCGCGCTCAAACGAGGTGATTGTCAGTCGTTTGTTTTATCAGTACAAATCGGGATTCGATAAACGTGATCTAGCTCAATAAGGATGACACAATTCTTGCCTTATACTAGATTGAGATATAGCTACAAAGGGATTAAAGGAATAGATGATTCCAGTACAAGTGGGAGATTGTTGGGAATGTCCTGAAATCTATTGTACTTGCTCTAAGTGAAAGTCGTTTAGTCGAGATGAGACAATCACATAACACTAGGTAGTCATAACGCTTTGCTAGAAGCCACTTATGATCAATGAGTTGAGAACTCATTGCTAGTGTTATATGATCCTACAGGGTCACACACCTAAGCAAACTGGACGTTAAAGACGAGGTTGATCATTAATGTAATGATCTAGTGAATGCATATTTGATATGCATTCGATATCAATATTCTGGGGCAGTGTCGATCGACACAAAGAGTGTGTCGATCGATGCAACTCGCGGATTACCAGATTAATTCGGTTTAATCGTTGGTTAATTCCGTTATGGTTTAAGTCGACATATATAAGATATATGGTCGACCTAAACTGTTTTTTAACCTAATAGACAGCCACCAGAACTTGAATAGAAACCTCTGAAGAGATTGGATCTCTATAGGCACTAGCATCCCTCCTGTTCAGTTCGTGTGCATGTGGATACCAGTAGAGGCACAGCGTTTGAGGTGCTTCGCGATCTCGATTATCTGCAAATCTTCCGCTGCAAATCACCAGGTAAATCTGAGATCCCATAGATTCAATTATATGAACCTTAGATCCTAGGCTCGGAATTCAGACCAGGATTGCCTAATTGGATTAGGATCTGCTAGAAATTCCTTCATGTTACGCTCCGGACAAAGTGTGGTTTGCTTGATAAGACTATGCATAAATTTTATAAATATAAGTTATTAAACATTAGGTGATATTGATTCTATGAACGTATAGATGGCTCCTATGAACGTATATATGATATATGAATGTATTTTATAAATTTAAGTCGTACAGAAAGTAGGAGGAGTCGTTATTATATTATCTAAAAGGACAAAAATTTAAATGAGACACAGTTCGTCAATATGAAGGAATTTCTAGCAGATTCCTAATCCAATTAGGCAATCCTAGTCTGAATTCCGAGCCTAGGATCTACAGGTTCATGTAATTGAATCTATCAGATCTGGAGATTACCTGGTGATTAGCAGCGGAAGTTATTTGCAGATAATCGAGATCTAGAGCGCCTCAAATGCTGCGCCTCTACGGTATCCACACGCACACAAGCTGAACAGGAAGGGATGCTAGTGCCTTTTGAGATCTAATCTCAGAGAGGTTTCTTTTCTGTTTCTGGTGGCTGTGAATTAGGTTAGAAACGAGTTTAGGTCGACCATATATCTTATATATGTCG
This sequence comes from Orychophragmus violaceus, assembly GCA_030180135.1. NCBI lineage: Eukaryota > Viridiplantae > Streptophyta > Magnoliopsida > Brassicales > Brassicaceae > Orychophragmus > Orychophragmus violaceus. The sequence continues at coordinate 68,031,513 of CM058239.1, forward strand.
ACTTAAACCGCCCCGGGATTAACTAATGATTAAACCGAATTAATCTTCTAATCCGCGAGTTGTGTCGACCGACACACTCTATGTGTCGATCGACACGGCCAATCTATGTCGACCGATACTCTTAGTGTATCGATCGACATCGCCCAGAAAAGTCGATATTGAATGCATATCAAATATGCATTCATCCGATCATTACATTAATGATCATCCTCTTATGCAATGTCCAGTTTGCTTAGGTGTGTGACCCTGTAGGATCATATAACACTAGCAATGAGTTCTCAACTCATTGATCATAAGTGGCTTCTAGCAAAGCATTATGACTACCCAGTGTCATATGATTGTCTCATCTCGACAACACGACTTTCTCTCAGAGTAAGTACAAATAGATTTCAGGACATTCCCAACAATCTCCCACTTGTACTGGAATCGTCTATTCCTTTTAAATCCCTTTGTATCCATATCTCAATCTAGCATAAGGCAAGAACTGTGTCATCCTTATTAAGCTAGATCACGTTTATCGAATCCCGATTTATACTGATGAAAAGCAAACAACTGACAATCAGTTCGTTTGAGCGCGGCCACGCATTTCCAGTATCAAATCTTCGATAGGCCCAGAGATATTTAACTCCTGTTATATAGGAGGTACAAATCCCATCTTGTTCCATCCATGTCTCTTTTATACTTCATGATACGCCTAATCAGTGTCTTTATGATCACCAGTTACGGCTGACGTTTGACAAAGTCAAGACGAACCAATCCATATAAGAGAGGACATGATGAACTCAGGTCTAAGGACTATACTCTTTAGTCGTAATGAGAAACTCTTATGACACTCATATAACATCTTGTAGAGTTCTCATTAACGGGTCAAGTCCGATCATGTGTTCTCTAACACATATCTATGTGATTGACTTTAATACACTTATTAATGACTCCATGAAACATGGTCATCAGTCACCTCGCATACTAGTCTCACGTGGTTGTTAATGTCCCACGTTAACAACCTCGACCAGGGACCATTCTAATTTATGTCATTTATTGCTTATAGGGTTTCATGATCAAGTCACATACTTGATGGCCTATAAAATGTCATAAATTACTTTGGGACAATATATATATATATATATATATATATATTTAATTAACACAATTAAATAATGCTGAAACAATTTCATTAAAATAACATAACTATTATGTCTTTGTGAACATCATGTCATAACTAAAACAAATACAACTCCCACTGAAATCAAGATCATATCTTAAGATATCTAATGCCTACAGCAGTTGTATGAAACTCATGCTTAGGCCTTGGGAGAGGCTTGGTCAGTGGATCAGCAACATTCTCATCCGTCGGGACTCTGCTGATCTTCACATCTCCTCTATTCACAATATCACGGATAAGGTGATATCGCCTTTCTATGTGTTTGGATTTCTGGTGTGATCTAGGTTCCTTTGCTTGCGCAATGGCTCCATTGTTGTCACAATACAAAGCCACTGGCTTAGAAATGCTAGGAATCACACCAAGTTCAGTGATGAACTTCTTGATCCAAACAGCCTCCTTTGCCGCTTCAGAAGCAGCGAGGTACTCAGCTTCAGTTGTGGAATCTGCTACAGTGTCCTGCTTGGAACTCTTCCAGCTTACTGCACCGCCATTCAGGCAGAAAATGTAACCAGATTGCGATCGGAAATCATCTTGGTCTGTCTGAAAACTTGCGTCTGTGTAACCACTTACTACCAGCTCATCACTTCCTCCATACACCAAGAATTTATCCTTAGTATTTCTCAAATACTTCAGAATATTCTTGACTGCTGTCCAGTGACTTTCACCTGGATCCGATTGGTATCTACTCGTCATGCTTAAAGCACAAGCAACATCTGGACGAGTACAGAGCATGGCATACATGATGGATCCCAACGCCGAGGCATAGGGAATCCGACTCATGCGATCTCGCTCAGCAGGTGTCTCAGGGCACTGCTTCTTGCTGAGACTTATGCCATAAGACATTGGTATAAAGCCCTTCTTGGAATCTTGCATTATGAACCTGTGTAAGACCTTATCGATATAAGTGTCTTGACACAGTCCAATCAACTTGTTTGATCTATCTCTATAGATTCTTATTCCAAGAATATACGCGGCTTCTCCCATGTCTTTCATTGAAAAACAACTTCCGAGCCAAGTCTTAACAGACTGTAACAACGGAACGTCATTTCCGAGAAGAAGTATGTCATCTACATACAAGACGAGAAATGCAACAGCGCTCCCACTAGTCTTCTTGTAAACACATGGTTCTTCTTCGCTTCTGATGAAATCAAACTCTTTGACTGCTTCATCAAAACGAAGATTCCAGCTCCGAGATGCTTGCTTCAATCCATAAATGGATCGATGAAGCTTGCATACTTTCCTAGCAGCATTAGGATCGATGAAACCTTCGGGCTGTGTCATGTACACATCCTCTTCCAGAATTCCATTAAGGAAAGCTGTTTTCACGTCCATTTGCCAGATCTCATAATCATAATGAGCAGCTGTTGCTAGGAGAATCCGAATGGATTTAAGCATGGCTACAGGTGAATAGGTTTCTTCATAGTCTATACCATGAATTTGTTTGAAACCTTTTGCCACCAGCCTTGCTTTATATATCTGAATATTTCCATCCACATCAATTTTCTTCTTGAAAATCCATTTACACTCAATGGGTCTTGCACCATCGGGTAAATCAACCAAAGTCCATACTTGGTTCTGTGACATGGATCCCATCTCGGATTCAGCGGCTTTCAGCCACTTTTCGGAGTCAGGGCTCATCATCGCTTCTTCGTAATTCGCGGGCTCGTCACTGTCAATGATCAATAAATCATGACAATTGGTTACGAGAAATCCATATCTCTCGGGTTCGTGACGGATCCTTTCGGATCTACGAATTTCTGGCTCCACAGGCGTTGGGTCTACAACTCTTTGTAGATCCAACTGTTGCTCTTCCTCTACGGGTTGAGCATTTTCCTGCGGTTCTCGAACTTCTTCGAGTTGTACTTTACTCCCACTGTTTCTCTTGGAAAGAAACTCTCTCTCAAGAAAAACGCAGTTCCGAGCAACAAACACTTTGTTCTCAGATTGGTTGTAAAAGTAGTATGCCTTGGTTTCCTTAGGATAACCAACGAAGTAGCACTTATCAGATTTGGGTTCGAGCTTATCTGTAATTAATCGCTTAACATAAGCTTCACAACCCCAAATCTTCAGGAAAGACACATTTGGAACATTTCCAGTCCACATCTCATGTGGTGTCTTTGCAACTGATTTTGACGGAACCCTATTAAGTGTAAACGCAGACGTTTCTAGAGCGTATCCCCAAAAGGATAATGGAAGAGTTGAGAGACTCATCATTGATCGAACCATATCTAATAAAGTCTGATTCCTCCTCTCAGACACGCCATTCCATTGTGGTGTTCCAGGAGGAGTGAGTTGTGAAACAATTCCACAATCTCTCAAATGATCACTGAATTCTTGGCTTAAGTATTCTCCTCCACGATCTGATCGAAAAGCCTTAATACTTTTGCCAAGTTGATTTTGTACTTCATTTTGGAACTCTTTGAACTTTTCAAAGGATTCCGACTTGTGTCTCATTAAATAGACATAGCCATACCTGCTGAAATCATCAGTGAAGGTAATGAAGTATCGAAAATTTCCTCTGGCACTTGTGCTCATTGGGCCGCATACATCTGTATGTATAAGGCCCAATAGGTCACTGGCCCTTTCATTTTGTTTGTTGAAAGGCGCCTTTGCCATTTTGCCTAGTAAACAAGATTCACATTTCTCACATGATTCATAATCAAATGAGCCCAAAAGCCCATCACTATGGAGCTTTTGAATCCGTTTCTCGTTTATGTGGCCCAAACGACAATGCCATAGAAAAGTCTGATTCGTGTCATTTGATTTGAATCTCTTGGTGTTAATGTTATAGATTTATGTGCTTTGATTCAGAACATAAAGCCCATTCTCTAATGGGCTGCTACCGTAATACATATCATTGTAATCAAAAGAACAACATTTATTCTTAATTGAAAACTGATATCCTTCCAAATCCAAAACAGGAATAGAAATAATATTTCTGCTTATAGCAGGTACATAGTAGCAATTATGAAGTTCTAAAACCAAACCAGAAGGTAAAGACAAGTTAAATGTTCCTACGGCTAATGCAGCAACTCTTGCTCCATTCCCCACACGCAGGTCCACTTGTCCCCTTTCCAACGTCCTACTGTTGCTTAGGCCCTGCATATTTGTACAAATATGAGCACCACAGCCGGTATCCAATACCCAAGAAGTAGAACCAGAAGTAGTAACATTTACTTCTATAACATAAATACCTGAAGATGAAGTCTCGAAAGTCTTCTTCTTCTTCTTCTTCTCTTCCAAGAATTTGTTGCAATTTCTCTTCCAATGCCCAGGCTCTTTACAGTAATGGCACTTATCAGTCTCAGATGGGCCCGGCTTGGGCTTCGGGGCTGGCGCAGGCGTGTCCTGGTTCTCAACCGGGACTGCCTTGCCCTTTCCCTTGCCTTTGCCAAGTTTCTTAAACTTCTTACCCCTTTGTACCATAAGTACATTAGGAGTGCCCTTCTTGATATTTGGCTCAGCTGTCTTGAGCATGCCATGCAGCTCAGTCAATGTCTTTGTCAAGTTATTCATGTTATAGTTCATAACAAACTGATCATAACTTGACGGCAGTGACTGCAGAATGATGTCAGTAGCCAACTCTTGGCTAATGGGACAATCCAGCCTCCCCAGGTTATCAATATAACCCATCATCTTAATGACATGAGGACTTACTGGAATGTCCTTTGGTAGCTTACATTCAATGAGAGATTTAACCGTCTGGTATCTCTCAGTTCGTGCCTGCTCCTGAAACATATTTTTCAGGCTAGTAATCATCTCCACTGGCGACTCCACGTTCTCGTATTGCTTCTGCAAGTCCGAGTTCATGGTAGCCAACATGAGACAATTCACATCGACCACATCATTGGAATGCTTGTCCCAAGCACTCCTTTCTGCATGTGCAGCATTGGATCTCGGTTTTTCAGGGAGAACATTTTCAAGGACATAGTCCCGCTTCTCCTGCTTGAGAACAATTCTCAAGTTCCGATACCATTCGAGAAAATTCGATCCATTTAACTTGTCCTTCTCAAGGACGGATCGCAGGGAGAAAGAATTATTATGAGTAGTAGTCATAGCTGAGAACATAGAAAAGAAAAAAAGGTTTAGTTATGATGTTCAAGAAATGAGAAATCTTAACTTTTAAGAAAACTCGCATTATATTCAAACTATGTTTCCTCAGATGAATATAATGATCCAAGACCCATACTTCACTAAACTTGAGTGAGCCACTGGCTGTCACCCAAATTCAGCTATCTAGGTAAGCAACAACCTTGCTAGTTGTATCCAATACAACTCTTGGTTGTGGACTGACATCTTATGTCAAATCCACCTGATGTCTCTGAGCCCAAAACGATTTTGATGGCCCAGTCAAGTAAACCAATCTTTTCAGTCACGTAATTGTTGACGCCTTGCACTGCAAGCCCATCAACACGATTACTTCCTGCCTTACTCATGTAATTGTGGACACCTTGCACTGCAAGCCTATCACTCAATGAAACGAGTCTTGACAGTCGACAAGATTGGAAAGACATCAAGTATCACTTGATATTTGATTGAGGAACGGAATCATTAAAACGTTCAGTTTTATTATGTTTTAATTCTTATAATTAATTGATTTATCATGCTTTGGTTCTGTGATTGCAGGTTCCAAAACCCAATCATCGAATCTGATGTCGACCGACACTACTATAGTGTCGATCGATACAGAATAACCAAAAGCAATCCGCGATAACCGATCAATCCAATTGATCCGGTTTCGAATACCAGTCGGTGTCGATCGATGCTACACTAGCATCGGTCGATACCAACCTAATCAAACCAATCGCAATTCAAACCATTTAACCAAGCTCGATAACCGGTCCAATCCAATTGAACCGGTTCATCAATCTCGCGAGGTTTGTGTCGACCGATACAACTCTTGTGTCGATCGACACTAGGCGAAAAGTTTTATTCGGTTTATCCTTCTGTGTCGACCGATACCCGCTTGGTGTCGGTCGACACAGGGTGATAATCCCAAATCGTTTTTCAAGTTAAAACCCTAAAACGAGATTTTAATCAAAAACGAATTTCAGCATGCTTGTATCAACTATACAGAGATCCAGATTCAACTAATCTAATCAACATGCCACAGATTCAATGGAACCCTAAAGCTCTGATACCACTGAAGGAATTTCTAGCAGATTCCTAATCCAATTAGGCAATCCTAGTCTGAATTCCGAGCCTAGGATCTACAGGTTCATGTAATTGAATCTATCAGATCTGGAGATTACCTGGTGATTAGCAGCGGAAGTTATTTGCAGATAATCGAGATCTAGAGCGCCTCAAATGCTGCGCCTCTACGGTATCCACACGCACACAAGCTGAACAGGAAGGGATGCTAGTGCCTTTTGAGATCTAATCTCAGAGAGGTTTCTTTTCTGTTTCTGGTGGCTGTGAATTAGGTTAGAAACGAGTTTAGGTCGACCATATATCTTATATATGTCGACTTAAACCGCCCCGGGATTAACTAATGATTAAACCGACTTAATCTGCTAATCCGCGAGTTGTGTCGACCGACACACTCTATGTGTCGATCGACACGGCCAATCTATGTCGACCGATACTCTTAGTGTATCGATCGACATCGCCCAGAAAAGTCGATATTGAATGCATATCAAATATGCATTCATCCGATCATTACATTAATGATCATCCTCTTATGCAATGTCCAGTTTGCTTAGGTGTGTGACCCTGTAGGATCATATAACACTAGCAATGAGTTCTCAACTCATTGATCATAAGTGGCTTCTAGCAAAGCATTATGACTACCCAGTGTCATATGATTGTCTCATCTCGACAACACGACTTTCTCTCAGAGTAAGTACAAATAGATTTCAGGACATTCCCAACACAATAGACATATGACATAAGTAAAACACGTACATGCTTTATGATATATCATGGTTTTTACCGGTTTTATGCCATGATATAGTTGTGTTTTTAGTGTCTTTTGTGTTCTTTTAGAGTCTTTTACAGGTATAATCAGGTTTGGAGCTGAATTGGAGATAATGGAGCATTTTGGAGATTTTTGGAGTGTTTGGCCGAGAGATAGAGTTCACTGTCCGAAACAGAGAAAGGTGTCGATCGTTGCACACCTGCAACGGTCGATGCACCAGCGAGATGGGCCAAAAACTCGGCGGTTTAGAAGAATCAAGATATTGCACTTTGATCCAGAAGTTCCTGATATTTACAAAGAAGCCCATGGCCGAGATTATACCTATATAATCAAGTTTTAGTTGTTTTTATTAGATACACTTTCATAATTAAGAGCATAGGATTTTTAGAGCTTTTGGGGCTGATCTGAACCTATTACTTCATCTGTGTTTGGAGAAGATTTCGAACCCCTTTTACTCTTATTCTTTTATGCAATTTATTCATCATATGATTATGTTTTCATTATATATGTCTGAGTAGATTCCTAGTTAGGTTTAGGGTTTCTCACATAGGATTTCATGACTTGCTAGACTTGTTCAAATTCAGTTAAGGATTCAAACTATATCTGTTCTTCAATTTAATTGTGCTTAAAGCTAGTTCTAACCTGATCAATTAGAATCTAGATCTTAGGTTGCTAAATACGTCACGGAAGTGGGGTTTAGGAATCTGAACTAATTAAATTGGGCAATTAAACTTTGCGTAAACGGAAGTTTGGTTTAGGATAATTGTGAACATATCAAACTTGGGATTAATGCTAGTTTAATCTGTTAGTTCTCGCAAACGAAAGTTTGGTTTGCTGCACTTAGACTTAGAGAATTATCGCAAAGGAATTTGGTTAATTCTATATCTGTGTTTTGAGTTCTAGAACTGTGCTTAATTAGATCCTTGCTGAATGAACTGTCTGCTTGTCTGATTTCCTGAGAACGCCCTAGACCTAGCGCTCTTAATAACTTGCTTTCACAACCAACAATCTTTGCTATCTGCTTACTTTCTTGCATTGCTTTTAATTCAATTACATTGCTTTCTTCCTATTTAAATTCCTGTTCTTGAGCTATTGAACACCGGAGTCTCTGTGGATTTCGATACCCTATATACTACATTGATATTGCTGTGCACTTGCAGTTTAGTATAGGGATTAATTCTTGACCTATCAAGTTTTTGGCGCCGTTGCCGGGGACTCTTTGAGTCTTCAATAGCTTCGAGCCTAGGGTTTTACTAGGATTTTTCTTTTTCTTTTCGTTTTTGTTTTCAATTTTTTATTTTTGCTGATTTTTTTTTATGTTTTCTCTGATTTCGCATTGCATCGATCGACGCCCTTCTTGCATCGATCGACACACTTCGCTGAATCACCAAGAACACTAAGAGATCATCAGGACGATGTGTCGGAATGATATTTTCAGCTCAGGGATTGACAGTTCACAGATAGCTGGGTTGAAGAACCAAGTTGACTCTCTGCATAGTCTTCTACTTGGAAAGTATGCACAAGAAGCTAACCATTGCGTTGAAGGAACTGGATTCTATAGTCACGGATCTGATTTTCAGAAACCCTTTACAAGGAGTTGTAGTGTTTCTTCTTACCAAGTACCGCCTGCACCTACAGATCATGAGAGCAGAATGGAAATCATGATGGAGCAGTACCTTGAGAGACAACAACAGATTGATAGGTCCTTCAACTCAAAGATGGATGCTTTGTATGAAGACTTGAATGAGAAGTTTGAATCTTTGAGCACGCATATGGAGGAGCTGGATATCAAAATTGAACGAAGAGATGTAGCAATAGAGAGGCAGAATGAAGCTAAGAGAGCTGAACGGAAGCTGCACATCAATGATGTGAACATAAGGGATGAGATTGAGTTGCTAGGTGAAGAAGAGAGCATAATCTCGGATTTTCTGGATGAATATTGTCTGCCTGATACATGCACCGATCGACACCCCCTCAGTGACGATCGACACGCCATTCTGACGGCAATTTTGAGTTCTTTCGAGAAACAGAATCGCCTTGCATCGATCGACACACATCATGCAACGATCGACACAGAACGCAGACATGACCAGAAAAATGCAACAGTACCAGAACGAGTCTACAAGCCCCCAGTGCCATATCCTAAGGTTCCTAAACCCTCCAAACAAGAGCTAGAAGTGGCTAACTGCATAAAAGTGATGGATAAGAAGGTGAATAAAACACCACCAGTTGAAACTTCGCGAGTTCATGCAAAGAAGATGATCTCCACTGATGGTCATCTAAAAGAAGAAGTTCAGATTGGTGGAACTACAGTATCTGATAGTGAAAAGAAGAAGATGGCGGTTCCTCTTGAACCTGCTCTAACATCTTCAGTACCTGCAACTGTTCATAAGCAGAAAGCTCCAGACATCAGATATACATCAAAGGTAAGGTACAAATCACCTAAGCTTAATCCTTCTGATCACATTGTTTTGAATGCAGGAAAACAAAGAATCCCGCCGAAGCTACACTCCCACCCCGACCCTTATCGTTCGTTCCTTGGAAGATCTCATGATCTGAATGCTTATACGCAACCTTGGATGAGGAGACATTCACAGAGACACTCAAAGTCTCTGTTGAAACCTCCATGAGTTCGATCTCTTTCTGATAGGTCAAGCTATTGACCTTAAACAAGCGCTGGGTGGGAGGCAACCCACCATTAGGTACTGGTGTTTTTCTACTTAATTTTTGGTGTTTTTGTTAGGATTTTACGTTTGTTTTTGTTTTTGGTGCAGTTATGTTTGCAGGTCTCGGACAAAATCGCAGTGCAACGATCGAATCACTTCTATGTCGATCGTCACAACACGAAAGGAATCGCATTGCAGCGATCGTTGCGGTCCTGAGCAACGATCGATCATACACGAAAATCGCCAAGTAACGGTCGATGCACTTAGTGCAACGATCGATGCCTGAGCGACAGAGGTAACCCGACAGACATAATTTCATCTTTTCAATTTTTTATTTTCTTTTTACCGATCCTTCGCTGGACACTACTGGGGACAGTGTGTCTTAAGTGTGTGGGAGGTGCTACTAATGATTATCTTTCTGTTTTCTTATGAGTCAGTTTGTTTTTCATGAAAAAAAAAAAAAAAATTATTGAGTCAAAATTGTTTAAGTAAGAAACTATGATTTTCTGAGAAGATTTACAAGACTTGCAAGAACTTAAGTAACCATTGGGATGAAGTTGCATGATCTATCTCTGACTATTAGAAAACCCCATCACAGATCAACCTACTGGGAACACCCACATCACTTCAGGTATCAGAGGATCCTTTTACTGACTTCAACCTTAATACTGACTTAGATTTCTCACCTAAGGGTTTGGTATACTTTGTGTCGGATTCCCTTGTTAGTTCTGACACAGCCTGTCAACCTATCCTATTTAGTTCCCTTCTCCCCTTCTGTAAAGTAAAAAAAAAAAAAAGATAATAAACTGAGGATGAGTTAGTAACTCCGAAGTGGTCATGGGAAGGGTAGCAAACACTATTTTCTCTCATGTGATCCATGGAATGTGTCCAAAGTACACCCCATAACGGGAAGAACACTGATAAAAAAAAAAAAAATGATACCCAGTGGGGAAAAATCAGTGGTTAAAGAAGGGAAAGAGAAGAAAGGGACTAGAGAAAGATAGTATGGTGGTCTAGAGCTGATAAGGTAAGAATCCATGTGCCCTTTGATCGATACTCCTTAGGTGAGACCGCACTTAAATACTTGCAGAAGTCAGTAGGGAGAATTTGAATGCTTGAATATGATTGTGGAGTTTACCTAGGACAGTTGCTAAGTGTGGAGGAAGTACATGTTGGTCTTGATATCCTGTGATTGATTCTTTCAGTGGTTTACTAAGGGGAATCTGAGTATTGTAGCTTCTAGGATGAAATGAGTTTCTGAAGAGTTTTCAAACCTCTTCACCATGTTTTAGTTCTCTGTTTTGCTTGAGGGCAAGCAAAGGCTAAGTGTGGGGGAGTTGATATATCATGGTTTTTACCGGTTTTATGCCATGATATAGTTGTGTTTTTAGTGTCTTTTGTGTTCTTTTAGAGTCTTTTACAGGTATAATCAGGTTTGGAGCTGAATTGGAGATAATGGAGCATTTTGGAGATTTTTGGAGTGTTTGGCCGAGAGATAGAGTTCACTGTCCGAAACAGAGAAAGGTGTCGATCGTTGCACACCTGCAACGGTCGATGCACCAGCGAGATGAGCCAAAAACTCGGCGGTTTAGAAGAATCAAGATATTGCACTTTGATCCAGAAGTTCCTGATATTTACAAAGAAGCCCATGGCCGAGATTATACCTATATAATCAAGTTTTAGTTGTTTTTATTAGATACACTTTCATAATTAAGAGCAGAGGATTTTTAGAGCTTTTGGGGCTGATCTGAACCTATTACTTCATCTGTATTTGGAGAAGATTTCGAACCCCTTTTACTCTTATTCTTTTATGCAATTTATTCATCATATGATTATGTTTTCATTATCTATGTCTGAGTAGATTCCTAGTTAGGTTTAGGGTTTCTCACATAGGATTTCATGACTTGCTAGACTTGTTCAAATTCAGTTAAGGATTCAAACTATATTTGTTCTTCAATTTAATTGTGCTTAAAGCTAGTTCTAACCTGATCAATTAGAATCTAGATCTTAGGTTGCTAAATACGTCACGGAAGTGGGGTTTAGGAATCTGAACTAATTAAATTGGGCAATTAAACTTTGCGCAAACGGAAGTTTGGTTTAGGATAATTGTGAACATATCAAACTTGGGATTAATGCTAGTTTAATCTGTTAGTTCTCGCAAACGAAAGTTTGGTTTGCTGCACTTAGACTTAGAGAATTATCGCAAAGGAATTTGGTTAATTCTATATCTGTGTTTTGAGTTCTAGAACTGTGCTTGATTAGATCCTTGCTGAATGAATTGTCTGCTTGTCTGATTTCCTGAGAACGCCCTAGACCTAGCGCTCTTAATAACTTGCTTTCACAACCAACAATCTTTGCTATCTGCTTACTTTCTTGCATTGCTTTTAATTCAATTACATTGCTTTCTTCCTAGTTAAATTCCTGTTCTTGAGCTATTGAACACCGGAGTCTCTGTGGATTTCGATACCCTATATACTACATTGTATTGCTGTGCACTTGTAGTTTAGTATAGGGATTAATTCTTGACCTATCACTTTACTAAAACATGTAGAACTTCTGGTGAGGATGATTGCAGTGTCATAAGTGGTATATATAAATGTAAGTATGTTGGTTATGTACGTATGTATATTAGATATGAACGTATATGTCCTGCAACTGTAACAGATGATTTCGAAAATATACGAATTTTTCAATGGACTAATGAACGTGACTACGGTGCATTCGGAAAACCACTCATTAACTCAAAGACAACCGATTAATTTTTATAAGCACTGCGGGATTTGATAACTTTCGAAGTTAAGACAGCATAGCAAGGGTGTACGAGATACAGAAAATCCAGCAGCTAACACACTCGGGGTCACCGTCAGGCCGGAGCCTACATCCACCACACGGTGGGTTTGGAAAAGCGTACGACGAGATGAAGGTTCCTACTTTTCGCGTTCCCAAAGCAACAACCGCCTTCAGTATGCGGCCCGCTAGGTGACCCGAGCATTCTAGATCGACCCACCAGCGCAAGTCCTCCAGACGTTGTAGTCCCTCTACCCAGTTCCCAGTGAGGATTTTGCTCATGCCTTGAGAAAATATGATGTATGAACAATCTTGTGGGGCTTGGCCAAACAAAAACACTGCTCTTTGCGGATCTAAGTCTATGAAGAGTGTTCGAAGTCCCTCTGGTATTAAGGCGGTGGGGTTATTGGCGAGCAAACACCTGTTTACAAGTGTGGAAGAGTGACAATTTTCAGTAAAAACAAAACCGTATCAGACATTTAAACTCTCTATGTTCATAAATATGTGGTTATCTCACTAACCTTCGGAAAAAAGGACGTGCAGCGTCTCTTATAGAAGCTCTGGCCGCGTTGTCCACTAAGGAGTCTAAGTTTACGACTCTTAAAACGCTTCTCTTGTTGGCCAAGCGATTTGAGGTTTTATTGACTCCCATCAGCGATAAGAGGTCGGTATAGCCTGAACTGGCAACGCGTTCGGCTATGTCGAGGTTTACGGCGTCTGGAAGCGTGTGGAACATTTTATTTTCGGATTCAATAACATTAGTAGAAAGATATGCTGGTAAACAGAAGATCGAGCTCGCGTTTATGTAGACGCAATGGATGCATAGGTGGTTGGAGGTGGTTGTAAAGATATTTAATGGGTTTAACTAGTCCATCCATTTATACCAACAACTGAGGTAATTAGGCATTAAATGCATATATGAACTTATCTCACGTAGCTCATTCACTATTTTATAAAACACCATACATTATCATTACATATTTTTAAATTATAAGATTACACTAAAATACGAAACATGGTTAAGCTTAAATTAATCCGTATTAGTTGTGAACGTCTAGAAGCATTAATTGGACGTTCACATAATTTCATACTACTGATCAAAACAGGAAGCTTAATACAGATCCAACAACTAAGGTTGGGCATTTAATGAATAGAGGATAGTACATCCGTTTCTTGAAGTTTGCGGTTGCTGGTCAAAAAAAAAACGTTTCGTTGAGAGTGCTGGTTTTAATTTCCCAGGCGACTATGAATATGTAATGCTTAATAATTGTGAATTCCAATAGTAATTCTCATTTAGTATTGCTTCATAGTTAATGGGAGGTCTTTCAATGAAAAAGAAATTTACATTTATTAGTTAATATTAATTATTTCTGAATTCAATTACTAAACCAAAGAAGGTCATTCTGTGATAAACGGAGGTGGTATATACCATGTGGCACAAACAGTATTTATAAAACATCACACATTATCCTCAAATATTAATACACTAGAACATGACATTAAAATATAAAACTTGCATAAGCTTAAATTATTCCGGCTTACTTGTAAACATCTAGGAGTACAAAATGAACGTTCACATATATTAAAACACGACATTATCCTTACTTGTGAATATCTAGGAGTACGAAATGAACGTTCACATATATTGTAATACCGATGATAATAGGAAGCTTTGTGCCGGTCCATACTGGTTACCACAGAATCATTAGCTTGTTGGCCACGCTTACCGCGAAACAGTTATAATATGCAGAGCCTAAGCAACAGTAGAACGTTGAAGGAAGGACAAGTGGAACTGCATGTCTGGAAGGAGCTATGGATGCTGCCTCAGCCGTAGGGTTTTCACTTGTAGATGCCTTTGAGGCTTGGTTTTGTATTAAGTAATTGCTACAATGTACCTGCTTTAAGCAGAGTTGTCTTTCATTTTCTTGTAAGAATTTGAATGTTTTTCATTTTGATAAAGACAAGTTTTGTTCTTTTGATCTTAATGAAATGTTAATTGTAGCACCCTATTCAAGGAATGGGTTTTATATCTTAAACCAAAGAGTGCCTAAATGTAACATAAATACCGAATTGGTTTAAATCTGATGAATTAAACCTGATTTTTCTTGGCATAAATGTTTTGGTCAAATAGAGTAAATCGGATTCAGAAACCCCATAGTTATGGACTTTTGGGCTCATTTGAATGGATATCTTATGAGACTTGAATTCTGCTTACTAGACCAAAAGACAAAGGGCCCATCTTAGCCAAGCTAGAGAAAAGCCCAAAGGCTTATTAGACATTGGACATACTCATGTATGTGGTCCGATGAGCAGTAATGCCAGAGAAAATTTCCTGTACTTCATTGTCTCTACTGATTGCTTCAGTGAGTATGATTGTGTTCATTTGATGAGACACAAGTCGGAATTCTTTGATATGATCGAAAGAGTTCCAAAATGAGGTATAGAATCTGAGTGACAAAAGTATTGAGACTCTGGATAAGATCACGAGTGAGAATACTTAAGTCATTGATGGTGTGATCATCTGAATGAGTGTGAAGTCGTTTCACAGCTCATTTCTCCTGAAAACCTGGAGGTGTTTCTGTGAGAAAGAATCAGATCTTATTAGAAATGATTAAAGATGAGTCACACGAATCTTCCATGATATTCTTTAAGAATAACGCTCTAGTAACATCTAAGTTTACGCTGAAATAGTTCCACCAATATCAGTTGAAAGACACCACATAAATGTGGACTGGAATCGATCCAAATTCGTCTTTACTGAGTATTTGTAGTTGTGCTACTTCGCTGGTTGTCCTAGGGAAACCAAGGCTTGTTACCTTTTACGTCCATTCTGTTTTCTAAGAGGGGAAGTTACTTTCCAAGAAGAACAGTGGGAGTAAAAGTATAACTCGAAGAAATTCGAGAAATACAGGTGGCTGCTCAACCTGTTGAGGGAGAGCAGCGGATGGATTTACAGATTTCTGTAGAATCTACACCTGTAGAGCCTGAAGTTCGCAGATCTGAATGAATCAGTCACTAATCCGAGAGTGATTTCTCGTCATTAGTTGAACCTGATAATCATTGAAAGTTCACATGATCTGATGATCATTGAAAGTGACGAACCTGCGAAATTCAAAGAAGCGAAATTGAGCCAGGACTCCGGAAAAATTACACTATGTGTAAGTTAGCTTCATTGTCAACCTATCCTTCATACCCTTATTCCTTACCATATCCGTGAAGTTGAGCATGGTTAGCTCAAACGCCTTCCGGCCCCATGGAAACGATAAAAACTTGTCCACATCTTTCACAAGTTCAACGGTCTTACGGGAAACCTTTCCGTACTGATTCTCAACGGCAACCACCCCGTCAGCAAGTATGACAAGGGCTAGCTGCAACCTCGTGTCTCCCTCCATTGTTTCCCCTGACTTCAGACGGTTGATGAGCTGATCGATACTCCCGTCTTTGCCCATCTGCCCTACCGCAATCAATGTGTCCCAATGATCTGGAGCAACTGTTTCAAAGCAGAAAATACATTTTATTAAATCATCTTACAAGACTAACAAACCAACTTACATATGTATCAAATTCACTCTCTACTAAATAAGGTTGGTGATGTATCAGATTCACTGTCTACTACTAAATAAGGTTGGTCCCACATACCTTGCGGTGCATCAACTGCCTGCTCCTCAGAAAGGTTCACGGCCTCCCCCTCGTGTTCTTCTGATACGGTTTCTGCTGCTTCGGAAGAGGTTTTCTCGTAGGGGTCACATTTCAATCCAGTTACTAGATAGAACTCCCTTAAAGAGAACTTAATGGCCTTAGGGTCGAAGATAAACCAACGCTCGTGACGTCTATTACACTGAGCCTGACGTGTGAGAAGACCATGTACCAATTGCCCCGAAAAAGCCAGTTTTCTCAAAGGTATATCGAATAACTTCCCGAACTGCGACTTCATGATTTTTCTCCATCTCCTCCTTGTGATCTTTCAAGGCAAGAGATAATTCCACTAAATAGTCTGTTTTAGAGTAGGAATGAAGTTTCCTCCCTGTTGGATAGTGATTCCGATAGAACCACCTCTCCGGTAACCGAGTGTCGCAAACATCGTCATCATACTCAAACGGTGGTATGCAATCTTCATCAAGAATAACTGTGTATACGAACCATTAACAAAAGTAATTCAGTTTTATATGAACGACCATAGAGGAATAGAACGTTCATATCCGATTTTGAATCAGATCCGAGAGAACAGTTATTCCCTTACAAATACATACAACCAAGCGAGAATCCTAAAACCCAGCCCCAACAATAACATAAAACCCTAATTACGAAAAAAATCTTTACCTTCAATTTCAGAATTGAATGAATTATCACTTGCATCAAATTTCTCCAATTGAAAACATAACCCAAATGTACACTTTGTACAGAGTTAGTTACAGTCAACACATTAATGAAATTACTTTTCTTCATCACTCTTTCTCTCTCTTTCTCTCTCTCTCTCTCTCTCTCTCTCTCTCTCTCTCTCTCTCTCTCTCTCTCTCTCTCTCTCTCTCTCTCCTCTCTCTCTCTCTCTCTCTCTCTCTCTCTCTCTCTCTCTCTCTCTCTCTCTCTCTCTCTCTCTCTCTCCTCTCTCTCTCTCTCTCTCTCTCTCTCTCTCTCTCTCTCTCTCTCTCCTCTCTCTCTCTCTCTCTCTCTCTCTCTCTCTCTCTCTCTCTCTCTCTCTCTCTCTCTCTCTCTCTCTCTCTCTCTCTCTCTCTCTCTCTCTCTCTCTCTCTCTCTCTCTCTCTCTTGCTTCCTCTAGTTCGAGTTATCCATTCTTCCTGGCGATCGTGATACATACCATCATGCGATCTCAACCACCATCTATCTTTCTCTTTCCTTAGATTTACTTTTGGTACGACTTCTGGTGTGTACTTCTGGGGTGTCTTTCCGGTTCGACATTCATCACTGCCATATCCATCCATTTCTCACCCATCATTTTCACAACTATGTAACCGGATTTATTGCCTTAGCCTCTTAGGAGTTTATTCCCCATTGTTGACTCTCGTTTTACAATCAATTACATGCCTTTCGCTTCAGTTCAAAAATTTGATGTAGTATGCAGTCCTTTTGCTGTATTATGTAGTTCAATGCTCTCTCCACCAGATCTCGCCATTAGTTTAGTGCTCACTACGCCTTGGTTTTTCGTCCGCCAGTTTTTGACCATATGTGCTCTCCATGTACTCCTTAATCTGTCGATACACATAAGAGTATACCTCTTGGAGAGAAATAGAAGAAGATAACCCTCCTTTGCCTCTTATCCCTCTCTTCCTTTTGTTCCGCAGCATATCACACAGGTTACAGTGCATGTTGCTTGATTCCAGATATATCTTCTTTCTCCCTTTCCCTCTCACTACATGTTTCATCTCTGCAATTTTCTAACTTAGTCATATGTATTGCGTTGATTTCTTTGGATTGTTATTTTGGGCTCTTTAGTGGTCCATCTCTCGCCTTGGTATGACTCTTTACTGCATTATTGTAACACCCGTCTCCCGGCATAACCGGAGACGCGGCATTAGGACACCCGTTGAACCGAACATGGTCCACCTGCACGGATAAATTCTATCTAGACTAGGACCGGCGTGGAGAACAATCTATGATATACATGGTGCTTGAAAAGGCTTTTCGCAAAGTAACCATTTTTTTATACAATTTCGCAAACGGTTTTGAAAAAGATTTGAAAACAAGGTTTTAAGAAAAACAACGAAAGCTGATCTCCCAGGGCAGGACTGGGAGACCTTTAACCTAGGCTCTGATACCAAATTGTAACACCCGTCTCCCGGCATAACCGGAGACGCGGCATTAGGACGCCCGTTGAACCGAACATGGTCCAACCGGGACGCCAACTCAACTTGTCCCAGGACCCGGCGCTTCCTTCTTATTCAAATCCACCAATCACAACACAACGATCGATCAATCCTGCATCCGGACCTGCGAGGGAAAAAGAAGGGAAAAGGAAAAGGAGGCCTGAGTAATTGTTTCAAACACAATCACCCAGTGAGGACGGACTTAAGGAGTCCGCGATCCCGGCTTACACCGCACAACTACGAATCACAAGTCCTAAGCTAATATCACCTTGCAAACAGGCCCGAAGGCTTTCACCACGCAAACTACATCCACTCGTGCTCTCGCACTCGTGAACCCCTCTCTAGCCCGAAGGCTCACACAACCGGCCCACCCGGTAAAACTCAAGCTACCGGCTCACCCGGTAACTTCCACGTCGGCCCGAAGGCACGGTCACTTGGGGAGGCTCGCCAAAACCTCCCGACGATACAAGGGTCGCGTACCAAAACTCGTTATACGCGAGCCACCAAGAAACACCCTTTCGGGGGACCTATCACAGTTCTATACAATCATATCCATCACGCACAATCAACGTTTTCAGGCTCAGCGATAACCTAGCATTCTACGTTCCACAATCAATCACATGGAGCTCACTACTGCCCTAGACTACCTAGGAAAGACGACATTAACTAAGGACTATCGTCCGGAATTGAGATAGAGCAAGGGAGATAACCAACGGTCCTCACCTTAGCCAAAGAGGAGGGCAAAACGGTAATTTAGAAGCTTCTTCAGCCCGAACGGACATCAGATCTGGAAAGAGGACGAGAAATCGAGTGAGATAGGCTTTTGAATCGCTTAAATCGGGCTTAGGATGAGCTAGATATGATCGATTGAAAATACCCAGCTCAAACCAGCTTAACCGACCTAAACCGGAAATTGAAATTGAAATTGGAATTGAAATTGGGAATTGAACCGGTTAACCTAAACCGAACCAGAATTGGATTGAACCGAATTGAACAGGGTCAACCGAACCGGTCAACGATCCGACCCGGTCAACCGAGTTGACTCGGTCGCCGGCCGAGTTGACTCGGCGGCGGTCCGGCGGTGGCTCCGGTGGTCGGCGGCGGCGGAGCTCCGGCGGCGAGAGGCGGCTCCGGGCGGCGGCGGACGGCGGCGGACGGCGGCGCGTGGCGCGTGGAGAACCGGCGGATCTTCTCCTGGCGATTGCGGGCGCGTCCGGATGGCTATGGGGGAGCGGTTGATGGCTACGGCTTCGTCTCGACGAGAGGAACGCGATGGTGGTCTCGGATTTCCCAGATTCCTCACGGTTAGAAAGATACGAGGCTTTTAGATCTCGGGTTGGGAGAAATCAGATCTAAAAAAAGGCTTACCGGATCTCTTTCGACACCAAACGATGGAGGAGCCCTAGATCTACTCTCTGGAGGCTTTGGCTGCGACGGTAATGGAGCAGGGCTTCGCCGAAAGCTCTCTTCTTCATAGTTTCTCAATGGAGGAGGCACCTATTTATAATGAGGAGACTAGGGTTTTCATGAATGAATTGGGGTTTTGGGCTTGACTAATGGGCTTTCCTCTTCTTTTCTCAAAATTTTTAATTGGGCCAGTTTGGGTATGTTACAATTCTCCCCCCCTTAAAAAAGAATTCGTCCCGAATTCGGTGGCGGGGGTTCCCCACTCTGCAAACTTCGCTGACCCAAAACTGACTTGATTGCTTACTTGCTTGAATCCCGCAGACTGCTCCTCCCCCCCTTATTTCCAACCACACTCTGAAGTGTCCTTCTTCCTGGTGCCGATCCAACAATAGCTTCCAGAGTGCAATACAAACGCCACATGCTACCGCCCATGTCCATTAGGGTCGGTCTCCAACGTTTAGAACAACACTCATCCCTCGAGTGGTTCCAAGTCTTGAATTTGATGCCCCGCTTCCGATCCCATTCTCCTCAACGGTTTCCATTACCGTGCCACAATGCATCATCCACTTCCAAATGGATCCTCTACGACGGTTTTCCATTACCGTGCACTATGGCGTTGACTGTCGCCCAAGCAGACATCCTTGCTAACCTCTGTGACCGGTGCAGCTAACCATGTCCATTATGGCTATCTGGCTGGTGGGGAACGACCCACTTAACTCCTGATATGCTCCAATGCCACGCTTCCGCTGCGCACTCTGATATCCAAACCAGCTTCCAATCTGACTTCCAGGTCAAGGTGTCCTACCTTGTGATCCGGTTGTGGTGCTTTCCAAACACCATCCTTTGGGTTTCCTTCCCCATTAGACTTGCGCTCCTTTGCTATTCCTTGCAGCTTCTTGCCAATCCTCCAAAGTGTTTTCCTAACACTCTATTTCCAATATCCTGCTTTGTCCATTTGAACTTGCAATTACAGACGTCCAGCTTGTCGGGCAATTCCAAATGCCACAACGCCACTTCCCAGAACGATCCTGCGATCTTCTTTCCCTCTTGCGGAACTCCGTTAGCTGCTTCAGTAATCCACAAAGAACTCCAGGGCAGACTGTTCCCTTTCCGGCCTCACCGTTGAATCTCGAACTTGCCGTACCACGAAGACCTTCTCCAGCTTCCCGCTTGATCATTCTTCAACGAGCCATCCATAACTTATTGAAGTTGATGTCACAAACCGACTCCAAGATTCCCTACTTGGAACAGATTTGGGTAGCCTCCCGCTGCTCCTTGTGATCCATGCAACTCAAGCAACTCCTGACGCTTAATCCAGTCGAAACACCGCTACTTCCAAGTGGCCTCCTTGCAATCCAGTCTTTCCCTTGACCTCTTGCCGCTCCTGTAGCACTCCTCGCAATCCGGTCTTTCCATCGACCTCTTGCAGCTCCTGTAGCACTCCTCGCAATCCGGTCTTTCCATCGACCTCTTGCAGCTCATGTAGCACTCCTCGCAATCCGGTCTTTCCATCGACCTCTTGCAGCTCCTGTAGCACTCCTCGCAATCCGGTCTTTCCATCGACCTCTTGCAGCTCCTGTAGCACTCCTTGCAGCCCGTGCAGAACTCCTTGCATAACTCCTTGCGGCTTCCCTGACGTCTCTTGCAACTCTTTGATACATTCCCGCAGTAGTCTCTCCGGTGAACGCCTCCACATCCTAATCGCCCTGGCACGCTTGGTTGAACAACACTCTGAACAGACGATGACCCCAACACACACCTCAATAGTACTGACTGCCATGTAGGCGCACACCACAACACACATCCCAACATACACCTCAACGGCACACATCACGACATATATCTCGGCACACATCTAGCGGCAGTAGCACAACCGAGGTTTGAAGACACTGACGCCCACCTGCACGGATAAATTCTATCTAGACTAGGACCGGCGTGGAGAACAATCTATGATATACATGGTGCTTGAAAAGGCTTTTCGCAAAGTAACCATTTTTTTATACAATTTCGCAAACGGTTTTGAAAAAGATTTGAAAACAAGGTTTTAAGAAAAACAACGAAAGCTGATCTCCCAGGGCAGGACTGGGAGACCTTTAACCTAGGCTCTGATACCAAATTGTAACACCCGTCTCCCGGCATAACCGGAGACGCGGCATTAGGACGCCCGTTGAACCGAACATGGTCCAACCGGGACGCCAACTCAACTTGTCCCAGGACCCGGCGCTTCCTTCTTATTCAAATCCACCAATCACAACACAACGATCGATCAATCCTGCATCCGGACCTGCGAGGGAAAAAGAAGGGAAAAGGAAAAGGAGGCCTGAGTAATTGTTTCAAACACAATCACCCAGTGAGGACGGACTTAAGGAGTCCGCGATCCCGGCTTACACCGCACAACTACGAATCACAAGTCCTAAGCTAATATCACCTTGCAAACAGGCCCGAAGGCTTTCACCACGCAAACTACATCCACTCGTGCTCTCGCACTCGTGAACCCCTCTCTAGCCCGAAGGCTCACACAACCGGCCCACCCGGTAAAACTCAAGCTACCGGCTCACCCGGTAACTTCCACGTCGGCCCGAAGGCACGGTCACTTGGGGAGGCTCGCCAAAACCTCCCGACGATACAAGGGTCGCGTACCAAAACTCGTTATACGCGAGCCACCAAGAAACACCCTTTCGGGGGACCTATCACAGTTCTATACAATCATATCCATCACGCACAATCAACGTTTTCAGGCTCAGCGATAACCTAGCATTCTACGTTCCACAATCAATCACATGGAGCTCACTACTGCCCTAGACTACCTAGGAAAGACGACATTAACTAAGGATTATCGTCCGGAATTGAGATAGAGCAAGGGAGATAACCAACGGTCCTCACCTTAGCCAAAGAGGAGGGCAAAACGGTAATTTAGAAGCTTCTTCAGCCCGAACGGACATCAGATCTGGAAAGAGGACGAGAAATCGAGTGAGATAGGCTTTTGAATCGCTTAAATCGGGCTTAGGATGAGCTAGATATGATCGATTGAAAATACCCAGCTCAAACCAGCTTAACCGACCTAAACCGGAAATTGAAATTGAAATTGGAATTGAAATTGGGAATTGAACCGGTTAACCTAAACCGAACCAGAATTGGATTGAACCGAATTGAACCGGGTCAACCGAACCGGTCAACGTTCCGACCCGGTCAACCCACCCGACCCGGTCAACCGAGTTGACTCGGTCGCCGGCCGAGTTGACTCGGCGGCGGTCCGGCGGTGGCTCCGGTGGTCGGCGGCGGCGGAGCTCCGGCGGCGAGAGGCGGCTCCGGGCGGCGGCGGACGGCGGCGGACGGCGGCGGCTCCCGGCGGACGGCGGCGGCGCCTGGCGATTGCGGGCGCGTCCGGACGGCTATGGGGGAGCGGTTAACGGCTACGGCTTCGTCTCGACGAGAGGAACGCGATGGTGGTCTCGGATTTCCCAGATTCCTCACGGTTAGAAAGATATGAGGCTTTTAGATCTCGGGTTGGGAGAAATCAGATCTAAAAAAAGGCTTACCGGATCTCTTTCGACACCAAACGATGGAG
Source organism: Orychophragmus violaceus (assembly GCA_030180135.1). Classification (NCBI taxonomy): domain Eukaryota; kingdom Viridiplantae; phylum Streptophyta; class Magnoliopsida; order Brassicales; family Brassicaceae; genus Orychophragmus; species Orychophragmus violaceus. The sequence goes on from CM058239.1 coordinate 68,054,842, forward strand.
GAGCCCTAGATCTACTCTCTGGAGGCTTTGGCTGCGACGGTAATTGAGCAGGGCTTCGCCGAAAGCTCTCTTCTTCATAGTTTCTCAATGGAGGAGGCACCTATTTATAATGAGGAGACTAGGGTTTTCATGAATGAATTGGGGTTTTGGGCTTGACTAATGGGCTTTCCTCTTCTTTTCTCAAAATTTTTAATTGGGCCAGTTTGGATATGTTACAATTATGATCTCCTTACATTTAGTGGCTGCTTGATGGATTTATGCCTTACATGTTTCCATACCTCCTGTTAACTGGGTCTTATTAGACATTTCTTCTCCGCTTGGCTCATTTATGGAATTATTTTCCCTCCTATGTTCATCACTTGTGTTAGGTGGTTTTGTTGCAAGGAGCGTATTGTTGAAGATTACAAATACTTTGGTCTCTAATCTAATCAAAGGCTCAACAAGTAGGTTTTAAATCGCTTATATTTTTTAGGCCATTTTAGTTTCACTTGTTGTTCCAATCTCAGATTTTATATCACTAAATGTGTCCTTCAATTCTAAAGATTCATCTCACGTACCAGCTCGATCTTTGTTGGATTGAAGGAAATCTCCATGACTTTAATTGTTTAAGTGTTTTATTTTCTCTTATATTTCCTTGTTTTTTCTTTGCTTTGTTGTATTTATGTTTGTTTGATAAGGATGGCTTTGTTGCCATATTCTGAGAGCAATTTATCCTTTCATGGAAAGTAAGGAGCAAGTGGTTTATAAAAAAAAAAAAAAATGGATTAATCTCTCTTAATTTTTTGGCGGATTACTAAGAGATCAAGATGCCTATACAGATTGTAAATGCTTCGAAAACACTATGAATGTGGTAGTAGTTATGTTGACCTGACTAGAGAACTTGTACTTTACATTAGGTTCTAGTTGGATTTGAAGTAAATTGTAACATTTGTTTCCAAGCTTTTCTTATCAACTAATAGTTCAACTGTTTCTAAATTTAAACATTTTTGTTCAATTCTCAACACAAATGTCTTAACAAACCGTTCTTAAACCACTAAAAGAAAAATACAGACATGAACAATTTTACGTCTTAAAAAGCATAAAAGCTAAACACCATTGCCCCAAAAATTTCAGCACCACACCAGAATGTCTACTCTCACAACTCCTTGAATGTACATACATGTAAGAAAGAAAGGTAAGTAATTTGTATTACTATTGAAAATATGCCCTAGAGACAACCATACACTTCTTAAACAACACACAAATACAAGTTTTAAACTAATATCACCTTGGAAACATTACCCTAAATAGACTCTTATTTAGCAAACATGATTCCTAAACTCTCTAGTTTCCCTATATGTACCTCATAATACCAACTGCACATATCCATGTGGTCCTTAGTGGGCCCGCCATTGTCCACCAAACAGACGCCAAAGTCCGTCACACCCTTTATAAATGATGGGCAGGAGGGTACCTTCTCCAAGATACACCACTTGCCTAAACAAAAAAACATCATTTCCTAAGACCCTATCATACTCATTACGATCTTTATTCATCGGAAACCCCCGTTCACAAAATCGATATCCACCATCATCACCTAAGCATCAAATAAACCAATTTTAGTTTAAACAACCTAAATCTCTAAATGCTATTTTTACACTAACCATTCATTTAACATTTTTGCATTAGTTAAGTTTATTTTAATGTTTATATATTTAAAATTGATTAATTCATATTTTTAATTTATCTTGTAATGAACAAATTTTTTTAAAAAAAATATTTTTATAATCGAAATACATTAATATATTTTTCAACCCATCACATTATTGTATTTGAAAATTTGATAAATCAACCCGTCAAAAAAATCATTATAAAAATTTAATATGTATTGTGTTGATTTAAAATATTTATTTTTATAAAACATCATATGCTTGTATATATAATTTATTTGTCCTTTTTAATATTTTAAAAATTAAATTTAAACATACTAACTCGGTATTTGGTTAGCTTTTAAAAGGTCTAAAATTAACTAATTACCAATCAAGATTACTGATTTGATTGGTGAAGATCAGCTTTATCACCTTGTTCCGAATTCTTATATCTCCGAGCCCAATGCCTCCTTCCTGCTTTGAGGGACATTGAGACTTCCAAGCATGTGGTTTTCACAATTTTCTTTACAGAGAAACCGAGAGCAGAGAATATGATTTTCTATTTTCTTCTGAGACATTTGTTCCTCATCACCCAATACCTAATGCCTTCCCCAGCATCCTTGGAAGTTGCACTTTTTGATCAAACCTCGTCTTGTATAACCTGTGAGATGAACTCAAAGTGAGGTTTCCATTGTCACTTGTTCCATTAGAACATTGAGCACATCTAAGCCACTTCTAGGATCTTCTTTGCACTTATATCCTAGCTTCTTCCTTAACTCATAAGACCACAAACGTGTATTTTCAAGCGGTTTCTACGTTGATTGAATCTCTTAGAAATATATTCTTGCCACACCTGAGATTTATCCCGCTCCACATGTATATCGATCTTTTTTATACCAGATTCAGCACACACACAGTCTCGTCTTATTTAGATCCAAAATCTCCAAGGAAAAATTGCACAACAACCAATTACGAAATCATAATTGTGCAAGAACATTAAAATTGCAAGACTTCCAGCTGAAGATATTTTGCTTACGGCCTGCATTTTTTTAATTGCAAGAGCATTAGCAAAAATAATTATTGGACCTCGAAAAGAAAGGACATGGTTTTTAAATTAGTTTTCATACCTCTGTCGCATTTCTAACTTTCTTCTGGGACATGTTTAGAGAGACTACAATCCTCTGTTCAAAAAAAAAAAAAGAGAGACTACAATCCTCTGAAAAGAACAATTATTATGTAGACATGAGTCGCCATGTTGCAAAATCTGAGAATCCTCCAACTCTTCCTTTTTATCCAGAAACGATCTTCCTCTCTTCCTTTTCCACTTGGAGCAGACAATATTCGCCTCTTCTTGAGTCGTCGCCAAATCCGCAAACCGCCAAATTCCCAGCATAAGATTTCCCTCTCGGTAAAATCATAGATTCCCTTCAGGAACATGTCAATTTCGCCTCTGATTTTTGATAACTATGGATTCATCTTCCGATTCCTTCTTCAGCCTAAATTGACGATACTGAACAATCATATCCTGAACAATCAGTTATCGACGATAAAATAATTAACCGAATTACCCTAAGCCATGGTGTCTCGACGGGATCTCACTCCCCAAACAGAATTCATTATCATCTGAAAACCGGAAACCGGAAGGATATAACTTCACCAATCAACGCGCACGATTTTGACCATAGAATCCGCGTAATGATCCATATCAAAACAGGGTCTTGCCCATTTGTTTGCCATTTGTAATAATTCATTAGACTTATATACCCTTAATGAATCTATTTAATTACACATAATAAAATCTTCCTGCTGTTTTAATAGTATAACTACATTTTGATCCGCGCTAAGCACGGAATATTATTTTATAAATTAATTATTTATATATTTTTATTTTAGATTGTTTTATCGGTATTATCATACTATTCATTTTATGTTATTTACGATTTTAAAATAAACAAATTTTATCTTGTTTTGTAGCCATGGTAAATTATACGTTTTTAGATTAATAATAGTGACATTGTTCTTTGGTTTTTGTAGTTTAGATTATTTTTTATACTAGTATTAAGATCCGTGCGATGCACAGACTAATATTTATGTATTAACATCGGCTATTACTTGATAACGAAATACATGTTAAAGTTAACATTTTTAGTTAATTGTTTTTTGGATTAAATACATATTTTCGGATGAGAAGTCTTCTTTTGGCATAAATCCGTTTTATAGGGACATACAGACATACATATTCGAACCTCCTAATCATCCAAAATTGATTGAAATAGAGTGTCGTAGTTCTATTTTTTAAATTAAACGTTCACATCAGTAGTTTAGATCGTCAATGCCAAAGCATAACATTTTAAATTTTTTGAAAATTTAACTTCTATTAACATTAAGTTTTTGATATAAAAATATATTGACACTAAGTACTACCATTTTTGAATCTACATCTATATTCAAAACTATAACTAACTATGAATATATAATATAAGCTAACAAACAAAATAATTAATTAGGTTAAAAAATATTGTCATGTTGAAGGGTCCAAAACAGTTTTTTTATTAGAATTAGATTTGATAAATAAGAATATTGAGTTCAGAGATATTTTGTGCTAAAACTAACAATGTTATTGATGTCATATAAATACGACTCATTAAGTTACCAGTTTCAAAAAAGAACCATCGACCACGTTCCGATGAAATTTATTAACATATGTTTTTATGTCATCTAAGATACTATATGTTAAATTTCTTGCCATTTGCGAATCAATATGACCATCAGACACATTTAAATAATATGTTTCAAATTTCAACCCAAAAATTAATGGTTGATAGTCTATTTAAAATAAAATATATTGTGACAAAAAATATAGTAAACAAAAAAATAAAACAAAATCTGAATTTTGTTAAAAAATCTAACATATATCTTTCCTTTTGTTAATATTTTTTTAGAAGATTTTTGACTGATATTATATTATTCTTGACTTCCAGGAAAGGAATAGTGATGGGTGGAGAAAAAGCACGTACCTGCTTCCTGCTTGAGATGTGAATATGTGATGTCTTAACAATCAATACTATTAAAAAATTAGAGTCAAAAGAAAACTAACCTTTTATTCATGTGTTATTTACAGGTTATGCCATTGCATATTAATGATTTAAATAAATTTTATTAAGGGTAATTAGGAAATATAACATTATCTCTACAATCCATGTTTCCAAACAAGACAATTACTAAACATATAGCCAAACAACCAAAATATAATGGGTTCCACTTTCTTAATTAATTAAAATTAAAACAAATATATATACAATCATTAAACTATTAAATCAACGGATAAATATAATAAAATAATTTATACATTAATTATTTTGTATATATAAGTTAATATTCTCTGCACGAAAAAGTTAATATTCTCTAATTTATGATTTAATTCAAAATATATGTATATTATATTTTATTATCTTTTTTATTTTGTTTCAAATATATATATATATATATATATTTATTACTATTGATGTTTTTACGATTGCACTTTTTAGAGGGTTCTTCCATCAAATTACAAAATATTTAAATCATTGAACGGGTTGAAAAATAAATTAGCCAATTTCGATTATACATTTTCTATAAAAAAAAATCTTTGCATGAGTTTAAAAAAATAATATATATATATATATTAATTTCAGTTGATATATTTTAAACTTAATGAAAATATTAAAATTATTCCATATTTATATTATTCAAATATTTGAAGCGTCAAATTATGCTTTATATTTGAATGCAGTTTTTAACGGTTTGTTCCATCAAATTTGCAAATTATATATACCACTATAACATGTGTTATATATATATAAACTGATTATTATGTTTTTGCTTTCTTAAATATTTAATTATTAAATATAAAAACATAATAATTTCTATAAATATATGTTGTTTTATAAAATAATATTTTACATGAATGCAATAAAAATTAAACTTATACCACATAACTTTTACAATAGTTGTTTTCATATATATTTACATTTTCAAACCATGATCTTACGATACAACACGAATTAAAACATATAATACGAAATTTTAATCTCTTTATTTTTACGATATATCTCCTTCCAAATAACACACAATTTTTTTATAAAAAAAAACTAAATTATTCACCCACTTTTTATAATGCGGTTTAAACAATTATAATCAAAATTAAATTGCATAATTAAAAATCTAAATTACTATTAATAAAATAAATAAAAATTAAAATTTGTAAAGAAAAATAAACCCGCGCTTTCTAAGCGCGGGTCAAAATCTAGTTTGGTGTTTAATTTTTTGTAGTCGTCTTTGTAAACAACCTTCAGAAGGGGGCAAATAAGTTTTGTGCAGAGAATGGTTTTATATTATTATAATGCAGAATCAATATCATGTTGAATTTGTTTTTAAAAATGCTATAGCTTAATAAATGATGCTTTGTTAGGAATCTCTGGCCAAGAACACATTTGTTGTGTATGCCAACGAATATATGGTGCATACATTAAAGTACTGACCCTTACTTTTTTTTTTTATCCGAAGACATCTAGCTTCAAGTATTAGGACCAAAAAATTGATCAAAAGCTTATTTGTCATTTACACTGTAGTTATAACACCTGTCAGACGACATTTCACCCCACCTGTGCCAGAAGTGCTGGCTTTCATATGACTGGTGGTGGGAAACTTCCGCATAAAGCTTAGTGTGAGAAGCACAGCTTGGAACAGAAGGCAAAAGTCTTGCCTCAATTTCAAGAACTGAAATTTACTTCTGTGTTAACACCACTGAGAACAAAATCTGATATTTTCTTTATTCAAATCCTTGGTTATGATCAGCACGTGTGCACTGGCATGTGCTTATGATAGCGATTCTTGCTTTTGTTGTGGGAAGCCAAGCGATCATCAGCGGGACTTTCTCAAGTATAAACCAAAGCCAGTCTCTTGGATGTTTCCCTCGAGTCAAAGTCATTCACACATCTGATAAGATTCATGGTTAGATTTACATACTTGAGATTAACGGGATGTTCATGATTCTCTGCACTGCTGTTACAATTGGGTTTAGAGATGTTAAACACCTGGGAAATGCATCGGGTATAAAGATTCTTTTTACCAGTTCAATAGTTCTGGACTTTTGGACTTGAGAGATTATACAATTTTGTTCCTTTGTGGTTTGTTGCAGGTTTGGCTGTAATGGCGGTTATGCTAGAATATGTTGCTTCAGTGGATACGGAGAAGAAAAGAAATCTTAGGGTTTGCTTACTAAATTGGTCTAAAGTAACAATACACTGAACATCAAGTAATGAACATGCTGTAAAACATTTTTGATATCTTTAACCAAATTCTCATATTCGATTGAGCGTGAACCGAGTAAAATTTGCTTGCCTATTCTTTCGTTCCATACATCATTATCATGAAATTGTAACCTTTCGATTAAGCGAAATTAGATTTTGGACAGAAAACCTAATTCAGAGATGAAATTGAGAGAATTAAGGAGTCAAAGAAAACTCACATACTTTTAATATAAATCAAGGAGTCTTTGACCTGCTCCACCTGTTAATACATGAGGAGGATTTCACCTAGTGAATATCTGAAACCGTTTATGAAATCCCTGGAAATGTGGTTTCGAAAATTACAAAGAAGTGAAGGTTTGAAAAGCTCCTACAATTTACTATTTTCGATTAATCAGAAGCTTTCAACCTTCTTCTTCTGTTTTATGTTAGCTCCACCACGGTGGCGAAAGTGTTGGGTTTACCCGCCGATGTTCCCGTAGATAGATCCGACTGTCAAAACTGTACACCAATTAGTGAGCCCGCGGAGAGCCCGTCCCGGAACCACCGCCACTATTGACTCCGACGCTAGATTCAATCTTCGGGAAGAACTGATGCCTGATAGGTGGGTTATTGGGTATGACCCGATTAGGTTTGTCATCAGGGGATCCATCTTCGATGGCTACATCATAAGAACTTAAATTGGAGAAAGATCCGACCCATTACCCGGTGAAGAAGAACAAAACTTTTCAGATTCTTCGTGTCTGATGTGTATGATATGGAGAATCGTTTAGATCCCTTAATTTTTTTAGTTCTAAAATTTTTTTTTTACCGTGGAGAGAAAGAGAGGAAAAGATGGAAAATAGGATTGCTCAATTTGTTGGAACCAATTAAGCGCAGAATCGCTTGTTGGGTAGTTCAGATGCAGAATCAGATTTGGAGGAGGAGAGATGGAGGTTAAGACCATCTCCAACCCCACTCCATTTCTTACTCCAAACTCCATTTTGCAGTAATTTTGCTTCAACCCCACTCCATTTTCAACTGCAAAATGGAGTAAAAAATGAGATTACTCCATATTTGGAGTAATCTCATTTTTGTTTGTTCATGACTCCATTTTCCACTCCAAAATGGAGTAGGGTTGGAGCAAAACACAACTGCATTTTGGAGTTACTCCATTTTGGAGTAAAAAATGGAGTTTTACATTGGAGATGCCCTAAGAGAACGTGACTTTGTGACTTAACAGTTAAATCTTTAATTAAATCTGTAAATCTTAAATTCTGTTTTTTTTTTAATCACGATCTGTTTTGGTTTTTAATTTTTTCGTAACATAAAAAAGCCAAAAAAATTGCGGTGAAGACACATCAGCTTTTGCTGAGGTGTTAGATGGAGAGGGCTTCTCATTTTCTCTTTCCTACTTGTGAATTATATAATAAAGATATCATCATATAATATTTTTTTAGTATATATTTATATTTTTCTTTATATGTTATATAATTTCCTATTTTAGTGTTAGGGTTTTCATATCTACTAATAAAAAATGATGTATTAGATCCTACAACTATATATATACTATTAACCTAGTTTCCCAAATTAATTAATTTGATGGGCCAATATTATGTTTGGATACTATGTGTTAACATATTTGTTAAAAAAAAAATTATGTAAAACAAAAATTATTTGTGGTTTAGTTAACCCAACTAACCAAACAAAAAAAAAACAGTCAATATCTTTATATTAATTGAGAAGTGTCTTTGGCTTTATATTCGTTTTCAAAACGGTTGATTACTATTTTATCATTAATGAAATTAGGCTAATTACTATATTAACCTTAATATTTTAAATATTTAAATTTGAGAGATATTAGAAACTTATATATCCTGCACTTTTATTAATAAAATATATATCGTATATATATCTTGCACTCGCACTAAAACAGAATTAATAACAAATAATTTTATTGATAGATATATATCATATCGTACACAAATATACACTAGATATAGTTCAAATATTGACAAGAACAAATATTTCTACAAGATATATATCTTACATAGAGATATACATATTGATACTAAACGATAAGGACAAATATTTCTAATAAATGAGTATATATATATATATATATATATATATATATATATTTCACTGCATATTTATAATATCATACGAACATATTTATAGTTAGGCAGACGTTTCCGATTTTCTTCAAACAAATGTCTAAATTCAGAACAAAAACTTCTTTAGTTTCTCTATCTGATGTCAGACCTATTTCTTTTCAATGGAGAATTAGAGTTAGAATTATAACTCTTTGAAAAAAACCAAAATCAATTGAGATGGTTTTGGTGGATGAAAAGGTAATTATATGAAATTTTTCCTATTCCTATACTTTGTATAATCTGTTTATTTGGAATTTTACTAATAAATTAATTCAAATCATTTTTTGTTGTTTGTTATTTTGTAGGGTACTGGAGTTTATGTTTTTGTGGGGAATGAATTAAAACCAAAATATGAAGTAGATTCGGTAAATAAAATTTGAATTTTGATAAATATAAATGATAATTAATATGTATGCTAATGATTATAAATATAATTATAATTTATTATAACTAATATAAAATATGTTTATAGAGTATATTTAAATATTTATATATATATATATATTGTTTTAAATAATAATTTTTGTTTTTTAGTTAGGTTAAATATAATTATAACTAATATGATATAAATATATACTTTTTTAATAATATAATTTTTTTAAATTAAATTAATGATTTTTTAAAAAAAAAATGTTAATAGATACTAGTTAAAATAATTTAGTAGCTCAATAACCATAGACAAAAAAAAAATCATTACGACCACAAAAATTTCTTTTTGATACACAAACAAAAAAATACCCATGTACTATATTATAATCACGGCTCAAAATACTAAAAATTAACTAAAATGCAAATGGGCCCGGTTGTTAGCCTCATACACGATTAATTCTAACTACATTTAGATAAAAAAATGGAAAGACAAGTAATAAAAAACTATGGAAATTAGGGTAAGAGATTCATGTGATTATCTTTTCTTTTCTTCCGCGAATTGACACCTAATCGATATCTCATGTTTTCGTTATCTCCCAGAGATGTAGCTTCAAAAATATTCATCGTAAATTTGATAGATTTGGTAAGAAAAGAAAATAGATTTGGTTCTTCCAGTAAACTCGTTTTTTTATGCAAAAAAAAAAGAAGAGAAATGTTGATTTGGGGTAATCAATTGATTTCTTTGTTTGATTTTGATATAAACGTGAATCTATACATAATA